>OU342744.1:416054477-417321887 GCA_910589775.1 Avena eriantha | reverse complement strand
CCTGCGTTAAGCATGAACATTATATCTGGATCTGTTTATTGCGAGACGGTTTACTCTTTTAAGTCCGAGAATAAAGGTTGTTCGATATATGAGTAAATCTTTTTGGTAATGCACCTGAGATGAATGGTTTATTCTTACTGAATCTCGATAGTCGTGATACACATGTTCACAACATAGAAGCTAAACGAACAAAATTGAATGATAATTCTACATACATGTGGCACTGTCGTCTTGGTCACATTGAAGTGAAGCGTAGGAAGAAATCCCATTCTGATGGACTCTTGAATTACTTGATTTTGAATCACTTGAAAGATGCGAAGCATGTCTAATAGGAAAATGACTAAGACTCGATTCTCTGGAATAATTGGAGCGAGCTACAGACTTATTAGAAATAATACATACCGATGTGTGTGGTCCAATGAGTGTAGCATCGCATGGTGGATATCGTTATGTTTTCACTTTCTCACGGATGACTTAAGTAGATATGGGTATGGTCTACTTTATGAAACATAAGTCCGAAACTTTCGAGAAGTTTAAGGAATTTCAAAGTGAAGGTGGAAAATCATCGTAACAAGAAGATTAAATTTCTGCGTTCTGACCGCGGGAGGTGAATATCTAAGTTATGAGTTTGGCATGCATTTAAAGAAATGTGGAATACTTTCGCAGTTGACACCGCTGGGAATACCACCGCGTATGGTGTGTCCGAACGTCTTAATCGAACTCTCTTAGATATGGTTCGTTCTATGATGTCTCTTGCAGATTTACCGCTATCGTTTTGGGGCTATGCATTAGAGACAACCGCATTCACTTTAAATAGGGCACCATCTAAATCCGTTGAAACGGACACCCATGCAAATTGTGGTTTGGAAAGAAACCTAAGTTGTTCGTTCCTTAAAGTTTGGGGTTGCGAAGCATATGTAAAGGAAGTTACAACCTGATAAACTTGAACCCAAAGCGGAGAAATGCATCTTCATAGGATACCCTAAATAAACAATTGGGTATACCTTCTATCATAGATCCGAATGCAAAGTTTTCGTTGCCAAGAATGGATCCTTTCTTGAGAAGGAATTTCTCTCGAAGGAAGTGACTGGAAGGAAAGTAGAACTCGATGAGGTTATTGAACCTTCTCTCGGATTTGAGAGTAGCGTAGCACCGGAAGATGTTTTTGTGCCGCCTGCACCAATTGGAGAGGAAGCTAATGATGATGATCATGAAACTTCAAACGAAGTTACTGCTGAACCTCGCAGGTCAACGAGGGTTCGTACCAGTCCTGATTGGTATGACTCTGCCTTGAACGTCATGTTGGTGGACAACGCTGATGACCATGCGACGTATGAAGAAGCTATGGTGAGCCCAGATTCCGACAAATGGCTAGAAGCCATGAAATCCGAAATGGGATCCATGTACGAAAACCAAGTGTGGACTTTGGTGGACTTACCGGATGGCCGTAAGGCTTTCGAGAACAAATGGATTTTCAAGAGAAAAACAGATGCTGATGGTAATGTTACCGTCTATAAAGCTCGACTTGTCGCGAAAGGGTTCCGACAAATTCAAGGAGCTGACTATGATGAGACATTCTCACCAGTAGCGAAGCTAAAGTCTGTGAGGATTTTGTTAGCAATTGCTGCACATTTCGATTATGAGATTTGGCAGATGGATGTCAAAACGACATTCCTTAATGGTGACATTGAGGAAGAGTTGTATATGGTACAACCCAAGGGTTTTGTCGATCCTAAAGATGCTGACAAGGTATGCAAACTTCAGCGTTTCATTTATGGACTGAAGCAAGCATCCCGGAGTTGGAATCAACGTTTTGATAAAGTAATCAAAAACTTTGGATTTATACCAACTTATGGAGAAGCTTGTATTTACAAGAAAGTGAGTGGGAGCTCTGTAGCATTCCTAGTACTATATGTAGATGACATATTATTGATTGGGAATGATATAGAACTTCTTAATAGTGTCAAAGCCTATTTGAATAATAGTTTTTCAATGAAGGATCTTGGCGAAGCGGCATATATTCTAGGCATCAAGATTTATAGAGATAGATCAAGACGCCTAATAGCGCTTTCACAAAGTACATACTTAGACAAAGTTCTAAAGAAGTTTAGAATGGAAGATAGAAAGAAAGGGTTCGTGCCCATGTTGTCAGGTAAGACCTTGAGTAAGACTCAAAGTCCAGCTACGGCAGAAGATAGAGAGAAAATAAATAATATTCCCTATGCCTCGGCCATAGATTCTATCATGTATGCCATGTTGTGTACAAGACCGGATATAGCACATGCTGTTAGTTTGACTAGCAGATATCAAAGTGATCCTGGAATGGAACACTGGACAACGGTCAAGAATATCCTGAAATACCTAAAGAGGACTAAGGATATGGTTCTTTCTTATGGAGGTGATGGACAGCTTGTTGTAAACGGTTACACCGATGCTAGTTGGAACACCGATCCGGATGACTCGAAGTCACAGTCGGGTTACGTATTTATTTTGAATGGTGCTGCAGTGAGCTGGAGGAGTGCCAAGCAAAGCGTTGTGGCGAAATCTTCAACTGAATCGGAATACATAGCTGCTTCGAAGGCTGCACAAGAAGCCATATGGATGACGGAATTCATTACTGAACTTGGCGTGGTTCCCAGTGCGTTGGACCCGATGGCTATCTACTATGACAACACAGGTGCCATAGCTAATGCACAGGAGCCAAGGTCACATAGCAAGTTGAAGCACATCAAGCTACGTTTCCATGCTATTCGCGAGTATGTCCAAGATGGCGACATAAAGATTTGCAAAGTACACACTGATCTGAATATGGCAGATCCGTTGACTAAACCTCTCCCTAGGGCAAAGCATGACCAACACCAGAACGCCATGGGTGTTAGGTATATTACCATGTAATCTAGATTATTGACTCTAGTGCAAGTGGGAGACTGTTGGAGATATGCCCAAGAGGCGATAATAAAAGTGGTTATATTATATCTTTGTGTTTATGATGAATGTTTACATCCCATTCTATAATTGTATTATTAGGAAACACTAATACATGTGTGTTTTGTAAACATAAAAGAGTCCCTAGTAAGCCTCTTGTTGAACTAGCTTGTTGATTAATTGATGATCACGGTTTCCTGATCATGGACATTGGATGTGATTAATAACAAGGTTATATCATTAGGAGAATGATGTGATGGACACACACCCATAGTAAGCGTAGCATAAGATCAAGTCATTAAGTTCGTACTGCTATAAGCTTTTAAATGCATAGTAACTTAATCCTTCGACCATGAGGTTGTGTTAATCACCATCACCGGATGGGTACTTTGATAACATCAAACACCACTTCGTAACTGGGTGGTTATAAAGGTGTCATTGGGTATTCTAAAAGTACGTGTTGAAGCGGATGGATCAAGATTGGGATTTGGCCATCCATATGATGGATAGATATGCTCTGGGCCCTCTCGGTGGAATGTCATCTAGTTAGCTTGCAAGCATGTGACTGGGTCACAAGGGATGACATAACATGGAATGAGTAAAGAGTACTTATCAGTAACGAGGTAGAACTAGGTATGGAGATACCGACGATCAAACCTCGGATAAGTAGAGTATCGCGTGACAAAGGGAATTGGCTTCGTATGTTAATGGTTCTATCGATCACAAAGTCATCGTTGAGTATGTGGGAACCGTTATGGATCTCCAGATCCCGCTGATGGTTATTGATCGGAGAGGTGTCTCCATCATGTCTGCATATTCACGAACCGTAGGGTGACACACTTAAGGTTCGAAGTTGTTTTAAGTAGATATGGAATGTGCGTTGGAGACCGAATGTTGTTCGGAGTCTCGGATTGGATCCGGGACATCACGAGGAGATCCGGAATTGTCCGGAGAATAAGATTCATATATTGGGGATCATTTTCTGAGTTAGGAAATGTTCCGGAGTATTTGTATGAGCATTCTAGAAGGTTTCGGAATGTTCCGGATGGTTCTGGAAGATTTCTTGGAGTTTGCTTGAAAACCAAGAAAGGATCAAGGAGTCCTTGTGGGGCAAGACAAGGAGTCGTGGGGGAGGAGGACTCCTCCCCCCCTCCCAATCCGCCGGCCAAGGAAGGGAGGGGAGTCCTACTAGGACTCCCCCTCCCATGGCGCCTCCCTCCTTTAAATAGAGGGGTGGAGGCGCCACCCCCTTGCCCCCTCCACTCCAAACCCTAGCCGCCTCTCTCCTCCTCCTTTCTTCTCCTCAGGCTTAGGCGAAGCCCTGCAGAATTCTCTACTCCACCACACCGTCGTGCTGCTGGGATTCTGTGGAGAAGATCTACTACCTCCGCTGCTCGCTAGAACGAGGAGAGGAAGATCTGCTTCGACTCCGCACGTGTGACCGACTGCGGAAGCGCTGCCGGAACGCGGCGCCGGAAGGATCGTCTACTCGATCTTGAGATCGGCAAGTGATCGACTACATCAACCACGAGATCCAATCTCGTAACGCTTTCGGATCTACAAGGGTTAGTACAGATCTATCTCGTTGCACATGTCTAATAGATTAGATCTTGGCTTTTATCTAGATTAGATCTGGGTTTTGTTCGTTCTTGCGGTAGAAATTTTTGTTTCCATGCTACGAACCCATCAGAAAAAAGCTTGGTGAAGAGCTTGGAATTGAGCGTGATGCTCCTCTTGACGTTGTCTGTCGTGGTAGTCGAACTCTCGGAATGTTTCATTGAGACGGTGCTCAAGCCTCTCAAATTGGGCATTGAATTTTGGCGTTACGCCCTTAAATTGTGGTGACGAAACAATCTTGGTTGTTGAAGTTGATATCTCAACTAGCTCCACTTTCCCTATGTCTCACAATACCACTAGTATTATGGTGGAAAATGATAAAGAAAGTGTAATTCTATGTCTCACCGCTTGGATGATTCAAGCCGAGTTCAACCAAAAACACGAAACACAACACACACACACAAAGTCCTATAGTGGTAGGTGATGTCTACAAGAGCACATATCGTTTGTAGCTAGTTTTGAAGTTTAGATATCGACCCCACAGGGGTCCCAAAGGTAAGTGTTTATTGATGAAGTCTCTGTCACACCCGAAGTTATCACAGGTCTTCAAGTGAATTGACTGCAAGTGTTGAAATAAGAATGGGGTTTTGATTAAATGCGATAGATTTAAATAGAACTAAAGTGTAAACTTCAGAAATATAAAGCATAAAAGTAAGACCGACTTTGATTGCTTGTTGTTTCCTGCAAATGGCGAAATAAGGCGCGGGGAGATTCAGTTCATGGTGATAGTGACTGTGCCAGGTGGACGATTGGTAAATGTACCAATTATAATCTTATAGATACATGTGTAGGCGAGCAACACATAATTAGCCGGAACTCCTCTTGGTAGATTTCATCCCAACTTCAATAATCCTACTATCCTGCTACCAAAACCATGGTCAGACACTAGACGATTAAGACCCTTCAGGTCGCTTAGCGATTAAGCTCCTTGGATTGGACTAATGCAATAAGCACAGGGTTACTCGTTATCCTCGAGTCAACTAGCTTTCCATTGATATCCCCGTGTCACCCGAGGGTCGCCGGTCCACTAGCGAATAAGATCTTATCTATGTAGAACAAAGTATCATGTTGTCTGGGCCATTAATTGGACAACAAGCATTAGGCATCCCACAGATAGTCAAGTACACATAATATAGTAATTAGAATCAATCACAAACTAATGGAAAATATATGAAGGCACATCACATATCACCAATCCCCTACATCTCCCACGCTCAAGGGGATTACTCACACATGAGAGAAGAACAGATCATCAATATAATCAAATAAAGGGAATTCGTCTTTATATTACCGTGGAGATCCACAATAAGAATAGAAAAATATCCAACACAACTCAAGATGGGAATAAACAATCTCAAACCCTAGTCTTGCAAGGTGGAGATCCCTCTCTCTCTCTCAAGTACAAGTAGTGGCTATGGGGGTGCATTGGCTAGGAGGTCGAAGATCGTGGAGCGAGATGAAGAACGTCTTCTCCTTCTTCTCTGGATCTCTTCTTTCTCCCTTCTGGATGGTATGGCGGCTGATGTGTTGTGTTTTCGCCCTCCTTCCCTTCATGGAAGTTGTCCCTTTTGACAAGACAGAGGTGGCGGCAACTATACGGCGGCAACTATATGGCCGGAAAAATATTCCCGCCATATAGTTGCTCGTTAAAGCTTCTGTGAGCTCCCCTTGTGTGCTTCCAAAGTGAGACTTGCTTGTTTTCTCTAGAATATTGTATTTCTCTAGTTAAATCCTTCTATTGACGTTCAGAACCTGAAACACACATTAAAAACCAAGTTTTTTCATTACCGAAGTGTTAGCATTATGTAAAAGCCAAAAAACAATCAAATCCGGGAGAAACCCATCAATAAAATTCATCAAAAATGTGTTGAATCTCACAGCTATCAACTCCCCCAAGCTTAGATGTTGCTTGCCCTCGAGTGAGAAGGAAATAAGGAAGAATAGTGGAGATTCGAAACTAAAAATAAAGGAACTCACAAGATTTAATTGGTGTCAAATTATTTCTTCAGCATCCCTGCAATCTTAAATATGATCATACAAGTATTCATAAGATTGCACCGAGTCCACTTCCTAACCACGTATATCTTGTTAGCAAATAAATCATATGCCCAAGCAAATGTCGATAGTTTAGCTAGGAAAGTGAGACAAATTCTTTTGGTGCCTCTCTTTGTTGAGAGATGAAAACTTTTGTTCTTGTTCATTTAACCGATTAAGAGTACTCAAGTTGGCATCAAAACATTTAATTTAAGAACAACTCATCTACTCCCATGTCGAAATTCAAGACTCTCAAAGCACCTTTTCTTTCTTTTGTCTTTCAAAAACTTTAGCTCTTTCATAGAGAAATCATGCCACTATTTTTAACATGTTAATTGGGGTTGTGTTGTGCACTCGTGACCATGCCAATAAATGATGTTGAGCAATAATGGGCCAGAGGAGTACTACAACTTCACTTGGAACATGAAACCATGAGGAGACTAAAAATTTTACACGTCATATCATTGCTGCTACAGACGTTTACATAACTCAATAGCCAAAATCAAGTGGTTTCCCCCATTTAGATCGTTCGTTGGCAAACAGAGTTAATAGTTCCCCATGGAGCATGACAGAGTTGTAATGACACGCGTAAAGCAATATCTTACGGTAATTATTAGAAAAAGTAGTGGTATAATTTCTACTACTTCGAAGCATCCATTTAATCAAACAATTTCAATCAAGGGTACTATCGAGTCTATTTATATTAAGCTCAAATGGGATTGAGTAGTTCTAAATAAAATTCTTTAAGCTAAGCATGGACTCAAGTCATCTTTCAGATGCTTTTTCTTGTTGTAAAAATGTAGGAAGTATTTTTAACCAAGTTCATTGCTCATTGTTTCAAAGCTAAAAAGGAGACACTAGCAAAGGAATAGAATTTGTAGGATAACAAGCTAAGAGGTGAGTGACTCCAGTGCAAGCAAGTAAATAATTATAGGATCAATTTTAAGGTTGCAAAGAGTATGATGAAAGGAATGTGATACCTCATCTTGCTTGCTTCGTTCTCGTATTTGAGTCAAACCTCTCCTATATTCCATATTGTCAACTCACCTGAAATTAAGCAATCTCCGAGAGAAACAAAAAAACGAACTTGCAAATAAATTTACACTATTTTTTTTGTATTTTTGTTTTAGGAATGCAAAACTAAAATTAAACATGAAAATTTCAATAAAATAAATCAAATAAAAAACGTGAATGCAAAGTTTGGAGGTTTTCAAACCTCCCCCAAGCTTAGGCGATTGCTAGGCTCAGTTGTTGCCGTCATTTGGCGGCTGGTGCGGTACTGCTGGTAGAAGTCGGGGAAGTGGGTCATGAAGTGACTGAAGTTGTGAGTCAAAGTGTTCACATCTTCATTCCCTTCCTGAAGAGTGTGGTCGATCTCCCCAACGCGCTGGTTGAGATAATGGAATTCCTGATAGGGGACGTATCCATACCCCTATTGTGGCTGGTTGGGCCACGGTTCCCAGGCTCCTCCTGGCTGCTGCTGCTGTCCTTCCCAAGCAGGGTTGTGTCCCTGCTCTTCCTCTTTCTCCTGCTCCTGCTCATCCTGCTATCTTCCTTGTTCACCTTCCTCTTCATCAGGCTGGAGCTTGGCTAGGATCTCCATCACTTGGTCCTTGGTGAGGATCCAAGCATCCTTCTCCACAATCAAGAAGGCTTGGGGGCATGGCAACTGAACCTTCTCTCCATGTGCATCACCAAGATAATTGAATTGATATTATCGGAGCCTCCGGTTAGCATGGTAAACACCAAGGAAGCCACAAGCAGTCAAATACTTGACGTCCATAAGTTTGGAGCCATCAACAGGTTCCATAACTGGTAGTACAATATTTAATGCATAGGCAAGGTGGGTTACCAATCGACCAATGCGAATATCACCTTTGGTCTTGTTGCTCTGGTGGCGAAAGTGCTAGATGAGTAGAGCTACATGACTAGGGCTTTGAGGTGTAGTGGGGAAGAGAGCCTTGGTGATCATTGCCATGTCCGCATTGGCCATGGAACCAGTGTCACCCATTCCCAGCAGTGTGTTGGCGAGGAACAAAGCATAGTAGCGAATGGTTGTGTTCTGAATGGTGGACATCTTCTTTTGGTAAAATTGACTACCACCATTAACAAAAATAACCTCCCAAGTCTCTCCACTTGTGACGCTATAGAGGTTAGTAACATTGGGCTCCCCGGTATGAGGGAAGCTGAAGGAATTGCAAAATTGTTCGAAATATATCTCATAGTGCTCCTGGTTCATGGTGAAGCTTATCGTGCACATGTTACCTTTCTCCCTGTGGTCGTCATAGAAGGAGGCAAGGAACTCATGGGTGATCTCGGCGTAGGTGTCGTGGCTTGCAAAGCCAAGTACCACCAACCCCGACCTATTGCACATGAAGTCGAAGTCCACCTTCAACCCTGCCGAGGTGAGAAAGTTGTGGTCGGCCCAATGTGTGGGCAAAACCCTCCTCGATGAGACAATGTCCAACTTGGAGTTGCGCGGGGATCGAGACCCCGAGCTTGAGCCCTCACCCTGTTGGCGCTTTCTCAAATGAAAGAGGTTACCGATTTTGTTCATTGTGATGCACTAAAAAATTTCACCATAAAACCTTAGGCATATAGTTTCTATATGATATATGAATGATTCTACGTAGAAAAATTCAATCCTAATTTGAGAAATTAATAGGAAAAACAAAATACACTTGAGTTCATCCACTAGATCAATGTGAGAGTTTCAACCATGGAAATCTGAAAATAAAGCATGGATAGGGAGAGAAACATACCAATATGTTGATTCCCCCACTCAAACGAACGAAATCTGCGAAGAATCAAGAGTTCTAGGTGGATTTTGAGAGGTTTGGAGAGAGAATATGAGAGAAATAATGAGGAGAGAAGGAAGACGTAGCCACCCTGGTGCGATTTTGTGGTTGCACTGAACTATACGGCCAAAACTATACGGGCGGATGATGTTGCTCCGCCCGTATAGTTGCGGCAGTGCTGCAAACTAGGGTTTCTTTATACATAAAATAGCTATACGGGCACAACTATACGGCTGGATCACAATGATCTCGCCGTATATTTGGTCATTAAACCGTCTGCCTCTCGAGATAAATTTCTAAAACTGGCATCGATATCTATACGGCAAGAATTTTTATTCCCGCCATATAGTTGGTCGTTAAACTCACAGTACCTTTCAGAAATATTTGTACGAAGGCATCAATATCTATACGACAGGAACTATACGGCCAGAATTTTTATTCCCGCCGTATAGTTGGTCGTTAAACTCTCTGTGCCTTCGAGGAAAATATGTTGATGGTAAAGATAACTATACGACTGGAACTATATGGCCGGAATTTTTTATTCCCTCCATATAGTTGGTCGTTAAACCATCAGTAGTCATCAAAAAAATTCTATTTCTTAGAGGATACCTTCTTATCCCATAACTTAGCGAAATACCAAGTTTTTAACAGAAAATTGATAGTAAAAACTGTCGACCAACATTAGCATATTAAAAGCAAAATTTTAGCTTCTATAAATAGAAAACTCGAACTTTTATTCTTATTATTATTCTCTGCTCATTCAATCGATGTTTCTACTACTTTTTGACAGCTGCATCTTCACGGGCGCGCTTCTGCAAGAATGTCTATAAAAAAGTTGTGGGAATGCGATGAACTTCTTATTATCTATTCTACTAAATTAATGAAAATGGATTGACTTCCATTAAGCATTTATTAAGAATGGTTGAATAACTCAACCTCTTCTCTCTTCTCGAATTCTTACCTTTGGTTGCCCCTTATCAATGGCACTTACCACATGAACTTGTTTTTCCGGTGGAACACATCTTTCTCCTGCTTCTAGCTTCTTTGGAAAATACCGGATGATTTTAGCATCATAAACATTGAAGATTATCTTCCCTTCTGCACAATCTACTAACGCACCTGCAGTACCGAGGAAGGGTGTTCCAAGTATTATAGATAATCTTTCATCTTCTGGCATTTCAAGAATAATAAAATTAGTGGGAATAACATGCCCATCTATCCTAAGTAAGACATCCTCAATTATACTAACGGGTTGTTTAGTGGACTTGTCGGCCATCTATAAAGTGATAGTAGTAGGAGAATACTCCCCAAATCCTAACATTTTATAGAGGGAGTATGGCATTACACTAACTCCTCCTCCTAGATCACATGAGGCATTGTGAATATCTGTTTTATCAATTGAGCATGAAATAGTTGGTATTCCAGGATCTCCAGACTTAGACAACAGCTTTCCATTAGCAAGATAGCTAGTTACCATGGCAACAGTTTTAGTTATTTCTTTCTTTCTACTAAGAATATCATGAAGGAATTTACTATAAGTAGGAACTTTGATTGCATTCGCAAATGGAATTTCCAGACGAAGGTCACTAAGTGCCTTAGTAAAAGAATTATAAATTACCTGATCTAGTGCTTTCTTTTTTCGATCTGGATAAGGAAGTTTTTTCTCACCTGACTTACTCTTGTCCTTTACCTTTTGTGGGGGGTCAGGTTCTTTCGTTGCTTTATTTTGTTGTTGCTTATTTCTTTTCTTCTTTTCTACTACAACAACTTCATCTTGTTTGCTTACTTTTTTTATCTTCTCTTGGATCAATCATCTCTGCATCGGAGTCATAATGGTAATCTTGTGCATCATTTTGGTCCTCCTTGGTTTGATCTTGTGTTTTAGTCTCATCTTGAGGATCCACCAACGTATCATCTTCTTGGCTTGCTTCGAGCAAGGATTTTTTTCCTTTCGCTCTTTTTCAGCTTTGTATTCCGGTAGTCCTTAGGGTCCTGTAACAACTCCACCCCTTCTTGTGACAACATTAGTAGAAACAGAAATATCTTTATCATCAGGAAGAAAAATTTGATAACCAGATGCTATTTGTTCACACTGGGTTTCAATCATACTAAGATAATTGTGAAATAGTTTTATTTCTTGGCCAATCTGATCATAATTTTCAGTGAGTTCTGCCAAAATATTTTTGTGTTTTTGAAAATGCTTATGCAAGTTATTATGAGATTTTACTTGTCGATGTTTTAATTCTTGAAAAACTTTTCTAGTTTAGTCTTCTTCAGTTAAAACTTGTAACAAATCCTCTTTGTTTTCCTTAGCAAGTTCAGAAGGTATACCTTTTTCTTTCATAGTTTTGTGTACCTCAGGCATAAGATCAGGAGTTATCTGAAGTATCCCTTTTTCCGGCTTAGTGCCAAAATCAAGATTATATAAAGAATCATTCTTAGCCCTAGTAGACATTAATTCCAAACATTCTTTAATAGTTAAAGTATTTATTGATCCTCCTACTGAGGAGTGAAGAAATTCTCTACATTGAGTATTGAGACCATGGTAAAATAAATGGAAGATTGTTAGTTCAGAATAGCCATAATTAGGAGTACTATTGATCATTCCAAAGAATCTTTCCCAGACTTGTGGGTAGTTTTCTCCCACGTTCTTACTAAAGTTTCCTATGTTCTTTCTTAGTTCAGATACCTATTTAAAAGGATTAAACCTGTTTATGAATTTAGTAATGCATTTTTCCCAGCATTTAATGTAATGGGGAGGGAGAGAGTATAACTATCTAGAGCTTTACCTTTAAGAGACCATCAAAATAATTTAAGACAAGAGAAGTCTCTAGGCAAACCTTTTGGTCTGAGCGATGTTATCACATCATCGAATTCTCTAATGTGTCTTCCTGGGTCTTCTTCTTCCCTTCCACTGAAAGCTTTCTCCTGCAAAATTTTAATGATTCCACCATCAAATCGATATTCTCTAACTCCAGGATTAGGGAACTCTATTGGTTGTTTAAGAAATTTAGAACTTGGAGCACTGTATTCCCTGAGAGTTTTCTCAGGTTTCATAGGAGTTGTCCTATAAATAGACATGATTTCCATAATATCACTCAGGTTTTCAACTTTAACTTTATTTGATCTTAAAAGTTTTTCAATAATTTCTTCGCGCCTCTGAGCAGGCACGCGCTCAATATAATCCGGCAGGTAGGTCCTACCAGAGCGTGTAGACCCTTTGTCTCCTAAGGAGAACATTTTGTAGTAGCAACACCTGAAATTTCAAAAGACAAACACTTAGCGCTTACCTCCCTAGCAACGGCGCCAAAACATAGCTTGATGTCTACAAGAGCACATATCGTTTGTAGCTAGTTTCGAAGTTTGGATATCGATCCCACAGGGAGCCCAAAGGTAGGTGTTTATTGATGAAGTCTTTGTCACACCCAAAGTTGTCACAGGTCTTCGAGTGAATTGACTACAAGTGTTGAAATAAGAATGGGGTTTTGATTAAATGCGATAGATTTAAATATAACTAAAATGTAAAATTCAAAAATATAAAGCATAAAAGTAAAGAACGACTTTGCTTGCTTGTTGTTTCCTACAGATGGTGAAAGAAGTGGTGGGGAGATTCAGTTCATGGTGATAGTGACTGTGCTAGGTGGACGAGTGGTAAATGTAACAATTATAATCTTATAGAGATATGTCTAGGCGAGCAACCCATAATTAGCCGGAACTCCTATTGGTAGATTTCATCCCAACTTCAATAATCCTACTAGCCTGCTACCAAAACCATGGTCAGACACTAGACGATTAAGACCCTTCAGGTCGCTTAGCGATTAAGCTCCTTAGATCGGACTAATACAATAAGAACAGTGGTTACTCATTATCCTCGAGTCAACTAGCTTTCCATCGATATCCCCGTGTCACCCGGGGGTTGCCGGTCCACTAGCGAACAAGATCTTATCTGTGTAGAACAAAGTATCTGAAGGGTAACGGGTAGGCTACACTAGCGTAAAATCAAAGCTTTCTACCGCGTCAACCAGGAATACTATGGTCATAGATCACGGGATTACCGCTAGACGCGCAGGTGCGGAACTCGATGAAGCACGTTGCGGCAGTGTAGATGTTCTACGTCTCCTCCTCGTCCTCGTCCCACGAGCAGCTCCCCTTTGCGCGGCTCGTCCAAGTGCTACAGATGCAGCACCTCCGAGGTATCCACACGTCCGGAGTGGAAGCCGTCACACGCCAGACTGCTAGGTCTGCGCGTGCAACACAGGCGGAAGAGGAGTGGCGGCTGGGTGGAATGCTCTCTCCTTTTCAGCTCGCCTCACTCCCTCTTATATAGGCATCCCTGGTGGGCTTCTACATTAGCAGCCCATTAGCAGCCTAAGCCTGGTCTAATTCGGATCCAATCCTCATTAGGCTTCCAGCCCCTAAAGTGTGTGACCCTATAGGTTCATACACGTATAGACATGACGCGAGTACACTTACTCCGTCAATAGTTGGTAGCGGCCTCTAGCAAGACGTGCCAACTCCTAAACGCATATAAAGATCATTCGGACGAACCATCACAAGGTTGAGTACATGTCTTTCCCTTTGCCTCACGATATTTGGTCTAGCTCTAAGCTGACCTCTCTTTCTCGATACTGTGATTCAGAATCCCTTTACTAGGTTAACTCTTAACCATATGTAGCACGGCCATGCATTTCTGGATCCGATCACTCGAGGGGCCCAGAGATATCTCTCTCAAGTAGAGAGGGGCAAATCCCATCTTGATTGACCGATGCCTTGCAGCATGTATCAGGACAAACCCGAAAGCTACCTTTATAACTACCCAGTTACGAAATAGTGTTTGATAGCCCCAAAGTAGGTCGATCCACATCTCAAGTACATGCGACAATCTCAGGTCTAAGGACAAAACGTACACGATGTGTAGAGAGAGCTGCAAGTATTATTGCTAGTCTCATGTTGGGTCAGTCCAACCCCATGTTCATAACATGTGTCCACATAATTGGTTTGACATCTCTATGTCAATGACTTGCGAAACATAGTCATTAACCAATCGATGTGCTAGTCTAATATTCACGTGTGTCCTCGCATGAACTCTGACTAGGGACAATTATTAGATAACCATACAAGTAAAGAGTTTCACAAATAATTCACATAATTGCCAATCAATACAAGTTGCCTGGTATATGGATATTCAAGGAACATTATAATAACTCATGGATACACATGAAATACAATCATCTCTATGATTGCCTCTAGGGCATATTTCCTTCAGTCTCCCACTTGCACTAGAGTCAATCTAGACAGTATCTAATACCTATTGCTCTTGTGTGCGCTTCATGCGCAGGCTGCGGGAGTGGCTTAGTCAAGGGATCAGCAACATTTGAGTCCGTATGTATTTTGCATAACATGACACTACCTTCATCAATGAACTCACGAATCAGATGGTAGCGCATGCGAATATGTTTGTTCTTCTGGTGCTGTCTAGTTTCTTTGGCTTGTGCAATAGCACCATTGTTGTCACAATAAACGTCCAAGGGATTGGACGAGCCCTGAACCACACCAAGAGCGATCAGGAAATTCCTAATCCAAACAGCTTCCTTTGCAGCCTCCGAGGCAGCAATATATTCAGCTTCTGTTGAAGAGGAGGCCACTGTATCTTGCTTGGAACTTTTCCAGCTCACAGCACCACCATTCATGACAAACACATAACCTGATTGCGATTTCGAGTCGTCTGAGTCATTAAGGTAACTCGCATCTGTGTAACCCTTTACACTGAGTTCAACCTCACCTCCATAAACTAGGAACATATCCTTAGTCCTTCTCAAGTACTTAAGGATATTCTTTACCGCTGTCCAGTGAATCTCACCTGGATCAGCCTGGTATCTGCTCGTAACACTTAGAGCATAGGAAACATCTGGGCGAGTACATGTCATTGCATACATGATGGATCCAATAGCCGAAGCATATGGAACCCTACTCATGCGTTCTTGCTCATCAGTGGTCGAAGGACACTGAGTCTTGCTGAGTTTAATGCCGTGAGACATGGGCAAGAACCCCTTCTTAGCCTCTTCCATGCTGAACCGTTTCAACACTTTGTCAATGTACGTAATCTGGCTTAATCCAATTAGCCTCCTTGATCTATCTCTATAGATCTTGATACCCAGAATATATGCTGCTTCTCCCAAGTCCTTCATAGAAAAACTATTTTTCAATGAGGTCTTAACAGACTCGAGCATAGGAATGTCATTTCCAATCAATAATATGTCATCCACATATAAGATTAGAAACACAAGTGATTTCCCATTTTCTTTCTTATACACACAAGGTTCTTGTTCGTTTTTGGTGAAGCCAAACTCCTTTACAACTTCATCAAATCGAATGTTCCAACTCCGAGATGCTTGCTTCAGCCCATAAATAGACTTTTGAAGTTTGCATACCTTTCTAGCATTGTTTGGATCGACAAAACCTTTGGGCTGCATCATATACACGTCCTCAGAAAGGATTCCATTTAAGAAAGCCGTCTTGACATCCATCTGCCATATCTCATAATCGAAATGTGCAGCAATGGCTAGAATGATCCGTATAGATTTAAGCATCGCTACGGGCGAGAAAGTCTCGTCGTAGTCAACTCCTTGAACTTGTCGAAAACCTTTTGCAACAAGTCGAGCTTTATGGATGTGAACATTTCCATCCATATCAATCTTCTTCTTATAGATCCACTTGCACTCGATGGCTTTAAAACCATCAGGCAGGTCAACCAAGTTCCAAACTTGATTGTCTGCCATGGACTCTATCTCGGATCTCATGGCAATCATGCATTTCTCAGAGTCTGGGTCCACCATCGCTTCTGCATAGGTCGTAGGCTCATCATTGTCTAACAATAATAACTCTCGCGCTTCGCGGAGCCTCGCCGACCTTCGTGGTTGTGGTGCTTCTATTGCCACGGGTTCCTCAACTTGTTCTGCTACAATAGCATCACTCGTAGAAGCATCCCTGACTGGCTCATCTTGAACTTCTTCAAGTCGCACCGACCTTCCACTCGTTCCCTTTGTGAGAAACTCTTTCTCTAGGAAAACACCGCTACGAGCGACAAACACTTTGCCCTCTTCTCGGTTGTAGAAGTAATACCCTAAGGTTTCCCTTGGGTATCCCACAAAAATGCACTTATCCGATTTGGGTGTTAGCTTGTCCGACTGAAGTCGCTTGACAAATGCATCACAACCCCAAATCTTTAGAAAAGACAAACTGGGATTCTTTCTAGTCCACATCTCATATGGTGTCTTAACTACGGATTTAGATGGTACCCTATTTAGTGTGAAAGCTGCTGTTTCTAGCGCGTAACCCCAAAATGATAATGGTAAATCCGACTGGCTCATCATCGATCGAACCATGTCCAACAAAGTTCGATTACGCCGTTCAGAGACCCCGTTTCTTTGAGGCGTTCCGGGCGGCGTGAGCTGTGGAACAATTCTGCAACTCTTAAGATGATTGCTAAACTCGTGACTCAAATATTCACCTCCGCGATCAGATCGCAAGGCCTTTATTTTCTTGCCACGTTGATTCTCTACCTCATTTTGAAACTCTTTGAACTTTTCAAAAGTTTCAGACTTATGCTTCATCAAGTAGACATAGCCATATCTACTGAAATCATCAGTGAAAGTAATGAAGTAGTGATATCCTCCTCTGGCTGTCGTGCTCATTGGTCCACATACATCAGTATGTATGAGTTCCAACAAGTCTGTCGCTCTCTCGGGAAACCCCTTGAAAGGCGTCTTGGTCATCTTTCCAAGTAAACAAGCTTGACATGTCTCGTATGATTCAAAATCAAACGAAGTTAGAAGACCATCACCATGGAGCTTCTTCATGCGCTTTTCACTTATATGCCCCAAACGACAATGCCATAGATAGGTAGGACTCAAATCATTTGGCCGAAGCCTTTTAGCACTAACATTGTAAACACATGCATTATCAAGATTTAAAATAAATAACCCATTCATAATGGGAGCATCAGCCACAAACATAGCATTCTTAGAGATTACACAACCATTGTTTGTACTCGCGAATGAATAACCATCCCTCATCAAACATGAAGGTGATAAAATGTTTCGACCCATACTAGGAATGTAATAACAATTATTCCACTCCATGATAAATCCTGACGGAAGGTGAAGTTGCATGACGCCGACGAACAATGCAGCAACCCTTGCTTTATTTCCTACGCGAAAATCCACTTCGCCTTTCTGCACTTCTCTAGTCCTTATTAGCCCCTGCATCGAATTGCAAATATGAGCAACCGATCCGGTATCAAATACCCAAGAGTTAACATAAGAATCTGCGAGAAAAATGTCCACAACATTTACAACAAGTGTACCTGAGTGGGAAGTACTCTTACTTCCACTTTTCTTCAAAGAAGCCTGGTACTTGCTGCAGTTTCTCTTCCAGTGGCCATATTCGTGACAAAAGAAACACTCAGTGTCTCCTGCAGGACCAGCCTTTTGCTTGGGTGCAGGGTTTGTCTTAGGGATCGTATCCTTAGCCTTGCCCTTCTTCTTCTGCCAAGAAGTGCCCTTTTTCTTGAAGCTAGGCTTGTTCTGCACAGCCATCACATGGCTATGCCCTGCACACTTCTTAATGTCACATTCTGCTGTTTTTAGCATCCCACATAATTCATTAAGGCCCCTCTCCACCCCATGCATATGGTAGTTCGAAATGAAATGCCCATAGCTAGATGGAAGAGATGCCAAAATGAAGTCAGTGGCCAACTCTTGGCCTAATGGAAAACCAAGTTTTCCAAAGTCTGACTGTAACCAACCATTTTGATCACATGGGGGCCTACAGCTGCTCCCTCTGCCAGCTTGCATTCCACAAAGGACTTAGCGACATTGTACCTCTCAGTCCTAGCCTGAGTCTGGAACATGTCCTTAAGCGCAACGATCATATCGTACGCTTCCTGGTCCTCAAACTGTTTTTGAAGATCAGGTTCCATGCATGCAAGCATAAGACAACTGACCTCAAGAGATTCATCACATGCTTTCTTGTAGGCATTCTTAAGGGTAGCAGTTGCATTATCAGCAGGTTCATCCGGGATTGGGGTATCCAGAACAGTTTCCTTTTTCTCAGCCCTGAGAACAATTCTCAGGTTACGGACCCAGTCCGAATAGTTTGTTCCATTTAGTTTATCCTTTTCAAGAATCGAACGCAAAGCAAAAGGTGATGAATTGTTCGGTGCCATTGATCTACAACAAAAAATATGCAAAATACTAAGCCATGTAACCATGAAAGAGTAAAACATATTAAACAATTTAATAGCATATACTCCCACTTAAATCAACATCCCTCTATTGATACTAAGTGATTCAAGATCCCCAATTAACAAGTCGACTAGTGAGCTTTAGCATCACTGCTAGAAGACAAGGTAAATCGGTAAGCAACCTTTGCTAATCATATCACATATGACTCTTGTTGTTGGGTGACATCTCTATGTCAAAACTAGGCGCCCAACCTTTATGCCCCAAGGTCCTTAACTGTTAAGATGACCTTGTTAAGCTCACCAACCCTTATGCGTGTAGGTATCCGATACAAACCCATCCAGCCAAGGAAAACCGTGGCACCCTAATTTCATAGACCCACCAACGATTGTACAGGGCATAGGATGGTGCAAGGTTTGGTTGGGAGGGCATGGTTTAACTTAAACTTTGTGAGGGATCGTTCTACTTCTATCATCTAAGCATGCATAGTAGTAAAACGTATAAGAATAGCATTCACATAGATGTGATACAGTATGGCCCATTTTCTCATGGTGATCTCCATCGCCATAGAACCTGTCCACCATGATGATCTCCATCTTCATGCTCTATGCGAGCCATCCTCCAAGTGATGAGTTTTCCAAGAAATAATACAAGCTATTACTCCTAACATCTAGTAATCAAAATTACATTGTATTGGGATCATCACAAGTTGGCACGCAGGCCATTACAATAATTGACAACACATATGGCTCCAGCCGTGTTGCCCAACTCACGACACGCAGGTCATGAAAAATACATACATGCATCACATACATTTTTGGGCCATACTGATCACATAAATCCTGCAAAAACAAGTTGTGCATAGAATCGCATTCTACCGGATCATGTGAAATCGTACCACCTATGAACCTTAACGAGATACAAAAAGGGGGGCTACGACTAAGGGGGGTCTCCCCCTGCGGGGTTCGAAGGGGCAGCGCCCCTCGCGGTACCTTTACAATTTTCTTTAAGGATTTTGATCGGCAAATCCAATTTACCATAAACCGACCATAGTTCCGATTTGACCAAACTCCTTTGATCACGGTACGTCGATTCAGATCTAATTCCCGATTCGATCAATCATATTGATCTTCGCGTGATTCAGAAGGATTTATGTGTCACTGTCTACCCCGATGGCGGAAACCGACCGGTAGGGCTAAGTCGTTCGACGACCTTAGAATCACGATCACGGAAAGTAAGATCATAGATCAATCCAGAAACACCGCCATACAAACGATCATATCATTCATATCAATCTACATATCACCATATGCAAACTTCCCGAACCTATGACTGAATAGCATCGGCTCTGATACCACTGAAGGGTAACGGGTAGGCTACACTAGCGTAAAATCAAAGCTTTCTACCGCGTCAACCAGGAATACTATGGTCATAGATCACGGGATTACCGCTAGACGCGCAGGTGCGGAACTCGATGAAGCACGTTGCGGCAGTGTAGATGTTCTACGTCTCCTCCTCGTCCTCGTCCCACGAGCAGCTCCCCTTTGCGCGGCTCGTCCAAGTGCTACAGATGCAGCACCTCCGAGGTATCCACACGTCCGGAGTGGAAGCCGTCACATGCCAGACTGCTAGGTCTGCGCGTGCAACACAGGCGGAAGAGGAGTGGCGGCTGGGTGGAATGCTCTCTCCTTTTCAGCTCGCCTCACTCCCTCTTATATAGGCATCCCTGGTGGGCTTCTACATTAGCAGCCCATTAGCAGCCTAAGCCTGGTCTAATTCGGATCCAATCCTCATTAGGCTTCCAGCCCCTAAAGTGTGTGACCCTATAGGTTCATACACGTATAGACATGACGCGAGTACACTTACTCCGTCAATAGTTGGTAGAGGCCTCTAGCAAGACGTGCCAACTCCTAAACGCATATAAAGATCATTCGGACGAACCATCACAAGGTTGAGTACATGTCTTTCCCTTTGCCTCACGATATTTGGTCTATCTCTAAGCTGACCTCTCTTTCTCGATACTGTGATTCAGAATCCCTTTACTAGGTTAACTCTTAACCATATGTAGCACGGCCATGCATTTCTGGATCCGATCACTCGAGGGGCCCAGAGATATCTCTCTCAAGTAGAGAGGGGCAAATCCCATCTTGATTGACCGATGCCTTGCAGCATGTATCAGGACAAACCCGAAAGCTACCTTTATAACTACCCAGTTACGGAATAGTGTTTGATAGCCCCAAAGTAGGTCGATCCACATCTCAAGTACATGCGACAATCTCAGGTCTAAGGACAAAACGTACACGATGTGTAGAGAGAGCTGCAAGTATTATTGCTAGTCTCATGTTGGGTCAGTCCAACCCCATGTTCATAACATGTGTCCACATCATTGGTTTGACATCTCTATGTCAATGACTTGCGAAACATAGTCATTAACCAATCGATGTGCTAGTCTAATATTCACGTGTGTCCTCGCATGAACTCCGACTAGGGACAATTATTAGATAACCATACAAGTAAAGAGTTTCACAAACAATTCACATAATTGCCAATCAATACAAGTTGCATGGTATATGGATATTCAAGGAACATTATAATAACTCATGGATACACATGAAATACAATCATCTCTATGATTGCCTCTAGGGCATATTTCCTTCAGTATCATGTTGTCTGGGCCCTTAATTGGACAACAATCATTAGGCATCCCAAAGATAGTCAAGCACACATAATATAGTAATTATAATCACTCAGAAACTAATGGAAAATATATGAAGGCACATCACATCTCACCAATCCCCTACATCTCCCACGCCCAAGGGGATTACTCACACATGAGAGAAGAACGGATCATCAATATAATCAAATAAAGGGAATTTGTCTTTATATTACCGTGGAGATCCACAATAAGAATAAAAAATATCCAACACAATTCAAGATTGGAAGAAACAATATCAAACCCTAGTCTTCCAAGATGGATATCCCTCTCTGTCTCTCAAGTACAAGTAGTGGCTATGGGGGTGTATTGGCTAGGAGATCGAAGATCGTGGAGCGAGATGAAGAACGTCTTCTCCTTCTTCTCCGAATCTCTTCTTTCTCCCTTTTGGATGGTATGGCGGCAGTTGTGTTGTGTTTTCGCCCTCCTTCCCTTCATGGAAGTTGTCCCTTTTGACAAGATAGAGGCGACATCAACTATATGGCGGGAACTATACGGCCGGAAAAATATTCACGTCGTATAAAGCTTCTGTGAGCTCCCCTCGCGTGCTTCCAAAGTGAGACTTGCTTGTTTTCTCCAGAATATTGTATTTCTCTAGTTAAATCCTTCTGTTGACATTTAGAACCTGAAACACACATTAAAAACCAAGTTTTCTTCGTTACCGAAGTGTTAGCGTTAGGTAACGCCAGAAAACGATCAAATCCGGGAGAAAAGCATCAATAAAAGCCATAAAAAATGTGTCGAATCTCACAGCTATCAGTAGGTTAGGAAGGTGGATAGCAGATGGAACAACCAAACGATAATGTTATTGTTAAAAGTGGATAAAATCCAAAAGGTCAAAATGATAAAGGAAATGATCAAAAGAACATAGAAACCTATAGATATACACAAAGTGGATATGAACGGGGT
Source organism: Avena eriantha (assembly GCA_910589775.1). Taxonomy (NCBI): domain Eukaryota; kingdom Viridiplantae; phylum Streptophyta; class Magnoliopsida; order Poales; family Poaceae; genus Avena; species Avena eriantha. The sequence goes on along the minus strand of OU342744.1, from coordinate 417,299,649 downwards.
TTGCACGACTATGGAAAATGAGCAACGAACAAAATGGTACTAGAATAGACTAATGATCCGTGTCATGACAACACTAGGAGAAACCGTAGCTCGTTTGCAAACAGATTGAGAAGAAACATATTTGCACACTTGCCTTGCTCTTGCTTGCACTTTTGGTTATAAGCTTTGGACTCTCTTTTGTATTGGTATCTTTTTTATGTATCTCTTTCTTCCTATGCTATGGAGTCAAAAATTTCTATTGCCTATGAACTATCAATTTGCAAGAGCAAGCGTGCAATGCTTCATCAAACACAAAATGATCTACTCTCAATGGATTAGGTAACACATAAACGAAGAACGGGGGTTAACAAGGGTGGTGCAAGTTATACCTTTTGTTGATGTCATCCTTGCAAACATTGGTGGAGGAAATGGCTTGCATGCCACAGTGTCATCGAGCACGAGGAGTTGTTGCAGAAGCTTTGTTAGATGATGCCACGCACACAGAACACAAACACCAAAAGGGGAAAATCTATCAAAAGGTGGGCAAAAATGAAATTTTGGCTGGCAAATCAACGACATCGGGCCTGGTGTCAAACCTTTCAGTGGTGATTTTGGCAGCACTGGGTTTCACGCCGGATGGTTCGGCGGCAGCTCTGGTTCGCCGGTTCACCTACCGGATTGAGTTCATGTAGAACTCCAAAATCTCGATCTGTCAATTCGAAGGGAAATTGGTCAAATTAGGGCTAGGCAAGGTAGGAAAACAAAACACCAAAACACCAGATCAATGGATAAGAACCACTCAAAATTCACCAAATCAAGAGATCGAACCAAAAGCAATTTGGGGCAATATTTTTGGTATTTTAAAATTTATGGTGGAAATTGATGAGCGAAGTCAAATCAGTGGCAACCAAAAGCTCCTGATACCATATATTATGGGTTCCCTTGTGGATTTACCCTTGGGGTGTCCCGATCTTCATAAATTTGATACGGGGAGTGAGGGGAAACACGATGAACGCGATGAACTCACTCAAATGCAAGGTAAAGATACAAACACACGGAAAACACACATGCTTCGATTGTCCTCATTGGCCCGAATCACCAACTCGATAGAATCCTTGTGGAAGATACCTCTAGGTAGAGATCCACAAAAGAAAGATCAAATCTAGAGCTGCTAGAATCCACTAGTGAAGAGATTGCAATTGATATAGACCCAAAGGGATAGATCAACACAATAGAGATCAAAAGGTAGAAAGAACACTCATACGACGAGGGTCTTGTACAACCTAGGTCTTGATTGAGATGCTAGAGAGGTTTCCCCTATGGGAAGATGGAGGTTAAAGCCAAATCAACTCAATATTCATTCTATACTTAGATCTAAGACACAAGGGGCTATTTATAGTACTAGGGCGAAGGGGGTAGGTAGAAGGAATATTCCTGGGCATCAGACGCTAAACAGTGCGCAGACTGGCCATTTTGGTGGCTAGTTCGGCGGCGCCATCTCTGGCGCCGGATAGATCGACGAGGCGTCAGATGGTTCGGTGCAGCGCCAGTTGGTTCGGAGTTGGGCCAGCGGTGCTAGGCTTGGCGCCGGAAACCTTCTTATGCCTCCTCTTCCATGCTTCTTGCTTGGGGTGTCTTGGCTCCTGGGGTGTCCTTGTCTTATCCTCTTGGCATCTCGGTCATATGCATGTTCATACCATTGGCACTTGTCTCAAGGAGGATCCCATTCAAGTGATGATCAATGGAGGACAAGATGGAATGAGTTCACCTTAGTACGAGTGGTTGGCGTGACATCATGTGGACCAATGTGTTCAGCTACATCAAGCTGTCGTGTCGGTCGGTTCATGACCTCGAACATGCAGAGTTGTGTGACGAATTTCCTATCTCGCCAAAGGTAACGGGGAGAGTGACTTCTTAGTGCTAGTTTCACGCTCTAGCCTGAACTAATTAATGGGGACCTACAGGTAATCCATGATCATGGAACAGATTTGTACTTCCGATTATAGTCGGATCCACGATGCTCCCTCGTATTTGCATGTTTGCGATGTATGGGGAGATGAGGAGCGTAGATCTGAGTTGATTGCCCCATGTGGAGGGCTACAAGTCGTGAGGTTCAGGGGGCTCTGTGCACCTGCGGATAACAACATGGGTTATACTCCCGTCGACCTGTCTTGTCATGTATCTGGTCCGTAGGTGGTTTAGCTCGTAGGGAGTGGGTTCTGTGGGATGAAGGGCATTGGTAGTTCCATCTCCCTGTCCTCATTTTCCCTTAGGCTCACACGTGTTGGTGAGTACCGCGGTGTTAGCCTTTCCTTTGTCTCGAACTCCATCCAACGCTACACCGTGCGACATCGGTTGTATCCTTGAGAGTCTGTATTGTGGTATATGCATCGGTTGTCCCTTGTCTGTCGAGCTGGCAACATTCTTCTAGTGTAGGGTGCTCCTGCTGTTGCTCGCGTACTCACCGTTCAGTGAGATCGGGTCGGTTCCCCAGTGTGGCCCGATCTTACGTCGGAGGAGCAGGATCCTTTGTAGCCTGCTTTCGTACTCATCTAGATCTTTGCCGCAAGTGGTGTTCACACCCAACCTCCGTGTGTTCCCGTGGGTGGGTCTGCTTTCTATTCCCTGACATGTGGTCTTCGCGTCGAGGTACCCTAGGCGCCGTTCACCCAAGTAGAGGGGCGAGACCTGACTCTATCCTGCCAGCTTGAGTGGTTGGTTGGGACTCCGTCTAGGTGCGTCGAGCCCCTGAGCTCGGGACATCGGGGTGCATCCTCTGTCCGCATATCCCAGCAGGTTGACGTGCTCCATCCTTCTCTCGTAGCCGAACTCCATGGAGCGCGACCAAGACCCCTTGAGGTCTGTGTGGCCGTCCACGTGGTGCGGATTTCCCGATCCGTGCTTCTCCCACCATGCGTCGAGTGGGAAGAACCATGTTTCTCTTCTTCCGAAGCTGAAAGTGGCCTCCGGCCAATATCTGTGAGCCCCTGAGTTTTCTTGACCGTACCTGAAGTGGTTCAGGTTGTCAGAAGTCATGTAAACCCGGCGGTCAGGACTCCCAGGTGTTGTCGTGGTAGATCAGATCTGCATGACGCGAGCTCCCCCTGCCTGACGCGCCAACTAATAAAATATAGTTTTCATGATCCCTCCAAAGTCTTTCTTCCGAGGAACAGAAGAGAGTTTATTTGTTTGGCGGATGGCTCAGGCCAGCAGGTTTGGATCTCAAAGATGAAGATATGTGGATAATAGGTGAAATCCCTCATACTTTATTCAAAAGGTGATTGAGAGATCGTACAGTGTGTCTACAAAATGATCTCGGTGGGTTTATAATGATACCCGACGAGAGAGATGAATCTAGAGCTATGACTAAGGCTAATGTTGAATACTATGGCGATTATGGCGTGTCCTTCTCAAGTGAATGTCTTTGGGTACTTATAGGCGTCGATGGTAGCCGAGTAGTCACGCCATGTCTTCATCTTGTTTTGCATGTAATCGTGATCTCCGATCTTTCTTGCACATTTGTCTGGTCTTAGGGATCTTTAGAGAGTCGTCTTGCAACCCCCACATGTCAGGTCGGTTGGACAGCTTCTAGATGTATGTCTTCATGTCCTTGATTGTCAGAGGTCATCGTGGGTTCAGGCCCATGTCGGGTACAAGCCTGAGTCCACTATCACCGACACCAATCTCTCCTCGAGTGATTCTACCGCAAGGTTTCTCTCCTAAGGATTCTATTGGATTGGTTGTTCAGACCAACAGGAGAAAATTGAATAGTGTGTGTTTTGCATGTGTTTGTATCTTTACTCTCTATTTGAGTGAGTTCATCGTGTTCATCGGCTTTCCCCTCACTCTCCTCCTTTCCGTAAAGATCGGACCATCCCAGGGATCAATCCACAAGGGGATCCATAACAAGGTCACTCACAAGATACTTTTTTATTAATGAAAATTACCCCTCGGGGCTTCCCCTACGGTAGCCCTTGGGAAAATTACCCCTAGGGGTTGGAGGCGAGAGAGACTATACAAAACTCGGGTAGGCGCAAGTTCGACACGATGGTGATTCTCACTGCGTGGATGCCGTGGAAACAACGCAATGCGAGAGCTTTCGGTAATCTTAGAGAGCAGTGCAGTACGCCGCAACTGCTCGAGCGTATCTGTGAGGAGTTCCAGAGTTGGATGTTAGCGGCGAGAGGAGAGAGGTTAATCATGCCGCGAGAGTAGGCTTCAATTTCTAGAGGGAGAGTTAGAATCTTGCATGTGTGAGAGTTGGCGAGACCTTTGTTCGCAAAGTGACATCGAGCTCTTGTAAATCTCTTGCTGCCTTCTATAAAAATATGGTACGCCATTGGTGTACTCTCGGAAAAAAAAGGTATCCTGATAAAAGCCAAACCAGCAAAGCAAGCTGGCCACTTTGCAAGAGAGCATTCCTCAGCGGCGACATTGGAAATGGAAGGCATGGCCAATCAGTTGGTTCATTTCTTCAATAATTCTATTCCCTCTGTTCTAGCCCAAGGAGTAGCTCTTTTCTTCAAGAGTTTACTTCCTGGACGAGGTGGAGATGCGCAAAAGGCAAAACCAACATTAATATTCGCACGACGTGAAAAAACGGACTACTAGTGTCTCTTTGTTTCTTTTTGAATAAATTCCACCTTTTACCTTCTAGTTTGATTTTTCTGACAAGAATTACCCCATTTAACATAAATTCTACTAGTTTACCCTATTTAGAGAAATTTGTGCCACTTTTTACCCTATTTAAACTAATACACTTTCTGATCTGGTCGTCATGTCCACATCTCACGCATTGTTCTGGACTACTTTTCCCCAGCTATCAACCCCTCATATTCCTTGCTGCAGTAGTGCCAGTATCACGTGCACCGCAACTTCTCCGGCGATCGCCTGACATGTGTACAAGGATCTCGGGCGCTCGACTTTGAGCATTCTATAGTTGCTCCTACCGTCACTTGGATAGATCGGTTTGCTAGATAATACAGTACACGTGAAGGAGCTAGCGCATGCAGTGCTGATACGTGCTAGTACTTGTAGAAGAACGACAAACGTCTAGACGTGGAATACAACAACCTATGGTTCTAACTACCTAACTACTCGCATGACGCCGACTTTCCGGCCGGTGTCAACACAAACGATGGCGGCGCACGCATACTAGAATGAGCTTTTCTATTCTTCAATGGATGGACAGGAGCACCATGCATGTTAGCGTGGTGGTGAGTCTACTGATTGGACGAGCATATTTTTAAGAGATACCGCCACGATGCCAGCAAGAGAGGAACTGAGGACGTTCGTGGCGAAGAATAATGCGGGAGAGAGGGAGCATATGCGACATATAGTAGGTTAAAATTTTAAATGGGGTAAGAAGTGACACAAGTTTAGCTTTCAAAACAGGGTCAAGCGGCGCATTAAAAAGGGCTGGCCCGTGAAAAGGACGCTTCTTTGGATCTGCAATCATATCACTCCTCGCTCCAGCCAAGCAAACCCCTATTTATTAATCCAAATGGCTAGTATCTTTCTTTGCACCTTCTGAAGGTTGGAAAAAAGATCAAACTGATTATGGATAAAAATTAGATTTTCTGTTTGATAGTCGAAATTCTCTACATAACAAAACAAGGAGAATTTCTGTTAAACGGGATAATTTTTGTCAAAAAACTCAACACAGGGAGGGGGGTAAAAAATAGAATTTACTCTTTCTTTTTTGACTTGATGAAGCGGACTATAAAAAGTACGCAAAGAGTATGATGAACAGAAGGATTTATTCAGGAGATATAAAAAATGGCTCTTAACAGCTTTCAGAGTTCAAATCTTTTTAAATGAGATTTTTTTTTTGACGCGAGAATTCTGTTTCCTTCGAGGAGGATGATGGTGGTTCAGCCCCTGTCGGAACGATTCTCGGTAAATATACGGGACGGGTAGTCATTTTCTTGTCTTGCCGCAGTCTGATGCTTTCTGGTGATCCACTGGAAGCTGAAGTGTGAGCCTGCTTGGAAGGGATTGACCTGGCTCTCTATTACAGCCAGCTGCCCATATAGACACTGTGCCCAGTTACTTCGGTGTTGTGGTATGGTATATTGTCGAGAAAACGTCAGGAGAGGATGCTCACTAGCAGAGAGATAGGGGGTGTGCAAGGCAACAGCGTTTATATGTAAAAATTAAAATTGTCAGTGCTTTCGTTGAGAGTTGAACTCAAAACCTCCCGCTTACTAAACGGGTGCTCTAACCAACTGAGCTACGAAAGCTTGCGATCACAAATTGTTCAGAGTCCCACTTGTCTTCCTTGTTTTATTCTCATCTTCTCCGTTTTAACGGAAGACAAGCGACACGAAATCTCATCTCATCACTAAAAGGCTGCCGGGACAAATGCCGGGCAAAGTACAGGTGAGTATAGCAATCAAGCCGAGAGGTAAGGAGACATTCTAATTATAGCACAAAAGAAAGGAAAAGGAGGGTGCGCTACTTTTGCCAGTCGCCCTACGATCGGTGGATCTTGAGTTCTTGACTCTCCAGCCGGCCACAACAATCCCAGGGCGCTAGCAAGTCGCGGGTTTGTAAGCTCAGCGACAGCCACGATCTTGTCTGCAAGCTCACAGCGGAACAAGCCCTGTTGTTCCTCTCTTGACACGCAGCATCCACCAGGTGTGTGAGCAACGCCAGTGATCGCCATCGCTTGAAGACAAAAGAATCATGTAGCCTCTCTAGATCTCCGACAGTAGAAAGGGCATCCGAGAGGTTTAATTTCGTCATAGCAACTCTAACAAACATCACATATCAGCCCGCAAGTGGGATATTGGGCTAATATGCGGGCTTCTGTTTCTTTCTGCCGAACCAGACACCTCATCTGGTTGCTGGCACGTAAAAAATTTGCCCGCCCCGCTTATGGACCGCAGCGCACCGTATATGTGCCGAACTATGGGGTTCGATGCGGGTCAAACCCTATTTCTCCGTTGTCGCATCGCCTCCCCCTCCGTCGTAGCTCCGGCGAGCAATTCGTCGGCCCTATTGCAGATCCGCACCCGCCGCGCCAGCATGTCGTCGTGGGGAGCTCGCCACGGTCAAGGGGGCGGGCAGACGGGTCGTGCGGGTCGTTCAAGCCACGTGACCTCCACCCGCATCCTCACCGCCGACGACGCGGAGGAGCGGTGCCGGATGATCTCTGACGCAGCGCGGGTTCGCGGCTCGCACCGCTACTCCCGGCCCTCGCTATCGTTCGTGTGGCGGGAGTCGCGGTACTAGCGAGCCCGTAGGACGGCACCGACTTCAACCTGCTCCGCATCGCCGTCAGCGGACAACTCGCACGCGTCGAGCTCCCGCTCCCTCCCGCTGCCGGTGCCGAGATTTGCGGCCGGGGACTATGTTGACGACAACAATCCTAGGGCGCTAGCAAGTCGCCAGTTTGTAAGCTCAGTGACAACCACGATCTTGTCTGCAAGCTCAACAGCGGAACAAGCCATGTTGTTCCTCTCTTGACGCAGCGTCCACCATGTGTGTGAGCAGCGCCAGTGATCGCCATCGCTTGGTGACAAAAGAATCATGTAGCCTCTCTAGATCTACGATAGTAGAAAGGGCATCTGGAAGGCTTAACTTCATCATAGCAACTCTAACAGACACCGCATATCAGCCCGCAAGTGGGATATTGGGCTAATATGTGGGCTTCTGCCTTTTTTTTGCCGGACCACACACCGCATCTGGTTGCCGGTGAAAGATTGGTAGAAGTATATATTGTATTGATATTGCAAGAGGTGATTACATCGTGAGCCCTTAGGCTATTTATATAGTACTAGAAGACTTGGGGGCAAGAAGCCTGATAGAGATAGAATTGGATTACAATATTGAACTACCAAATATATCTAGCCGTAACATACTCCAACCCCCCCTCCCCCCCCCCCCCCCCCCCCCCCCCCCCGCAGTCGGATCGTAGTGTCGGGGGGATGACCCCCGGGTAGGCCAAGACGGGACCAACCGGCCGGCTCCAAGGAGCTCATACCGTCTGGACCCAGATCAAGGAACCACAGCCGGGTGGAATCCCCCACCCGGTCCGCATTCAAGTTTCCCCGTTTGGCCCGTCTAGCCGGGTAGCCAGAAGAACCGGCTGGGAGGTCGCTCCTAGCCGGCCGCCTCGGATCCGCTGGCCATGGTACAGTGGGAGTGACGCTCCTTGCTGAGCGCACCTTTGACCAGACAGGCTGGCTGGTCTGGCTGGAGCTACTGGACAACTGTACCAAAGCTGGAGGCTGACGAGCAAAGCAAGGGCTGACGGGGAAAGCTCCGGCTTACGCATAAAGAACCGGATGACGAGTAAAGCAGGGGCGCTGGACACTGTAGCGTGGTCCTCCCCTGTACTAGAGGCTTGACTAGACCCGGGCCTACCGTTTGGCCATGTCCAGCCGGCCCACTTTGTAAGGCCCAAATCTAAATAGTAAACCCTAGAACCCACCTTGTAAACTACCTCCTTAACAAGTATATAAGGGTGGATAGTGCTAGGGTTCTAGGTAGACACAAGAGGAAGCATTTCTAGACAACCACAGGTTAAGTAGCTAAGGAAACAGCTCAAGGAGCATCTATATTGGGCATTCGCCCCCTCTGATAGTAGATCCTTGCAGGAGTAGGAGTTTTACCTCGCCAAGAGGGCTCCGAACCTGGGTACATCGCTGTGTTTGCAGTATCTGTGCCCAACCTGTTGCGAGTAGCCACCGATAGCATCCTGATTGCCCCCTTCAAGCCATCCCTGATGGTACTGCCGTGTTCTAGACCATGACAGTTGGCGCCCACCGTGGGGCACAGCGCTTCGGTTGGGATCATCTTTCGCACGGGACTTCCACTCGTCGCCAGTGAGCGAGTCGCCTCTGGCCTCGTCCTCACTCTCGGCTCCTTCGACTATGTCCTCGACAGCGTCCTGCTTCGCTGGGGGGGTTTTCCCAAGCGGAGGCTCCATCATGCACTTCGGCGAGCACCGCGTCTACGTCGCCACCATCGCTGAGGCTTTCCCTCGTGAGGTCGTCACCATCTCCGGCGCATCCCCCGGTTTCTCCACCTCACGCGTCGCCAGCGGCAGCGTCGAGGTCATGATGGTAGGCTCGGTGGAGAACCGTTGCCCACCTCTAGAGCGCAACATGGACGGCCGCGCCACCAACTCATGCCTCCCGAACCAGGACCTGCTCAACGCGTCCATCGAGCACCTCTGCAACCCCATCACCCTCATCGAGGCCGATCCAGCTGCAGTTGCGGCAGCCCTGGAGACTACTCGTCAGAACCTTCTGGAGGAAGCTGGCAAAGTAGCGGCCACCCAACGGCGGATGAACGCGACCATGCGGGAGTACAACATCATGCACGGCTTCGCACACTTGCCTGGCACCAGCCGCCTGGCCCAGCCACAAGGCCGAAACCTCGGCTCGGAGATGGATCACATTGCTGATCCGCGTACGCCCGTGGTGCAGCCGGTCTATAGCACCCCCGCCAAAAACATGAGGGCCGCGGAGGCGGCAGTTGTGGAGCTAAGCCACCTGGAGGGCGAGGAACTGCTCCATCCGCAGGCACGTGTCCAGCTCCTTGTGGTCACGGCAAACAAGCAGCAGGCTGAGGCAGAACTCAGCATGGCCGGCAACAGCAAAACCCAACCGGCTCGCCGGATGGCGGATCCGGTTGCAGGTGGCAGCAAGGCATCTTCCCCAAACGGAGCAAGGCAGAGCAACCGCCCGCGCGGTGGATATGCAAGTCGTGGGCACAACGCCCGCGACGCGGTAGCTGTTACCATCAAAAACCGCGAGCCGGCCGACGAAGCCGAAAAAGGCCAAGCGCTACCCAAGTCCCGCCTATCCGGCCGGCTAGGACCGCTCGAGCCAGAGGAACAACAAGACACGCACGCGTGAATCAACCTACTGGGCCAGTCACGCGCGCTAGAGGAAGAAAGTCCAGCCAGTCCAAGATGCTTCGAACCGCGCATCCGGAATGAACCGTTTCCAAAGGGATTTTCGCTCCCAAGGGATATGCCAAACTACAATGGCTCGGTCAAGCCAGAGGACTGGCTGGTGGACTACACAACCGCCGTGGGCATCGCAAACGGCAACCGCCGAGTAGCAGTACGGTACGCCCCTCTCATGCTCCTTGACTCAGCCAGGACGTAGCTCAACAGCCTCCCCGACAACAGCATCAACGCATGGATCAATTTCGAGCAGGCATTCGTCCGCAACTTCACCGGCACCTACAAGCGCCCAGGCCGACCTGGCGAACTCGCTCTTTGCATACAGGGCCCGGACGAGTCTGACCGTTCCTACATCACCCGATGGACGAGCATGCACAACTCTTGCGAGGGAGTACGCGAGCACCAGGCGGTTGACTTCTTCATCAACGGCCGCACAAATGACACTATGCTCAAGCATAAGCTTCGCCGAGTGGAGCCCACAACCATGGCGCAGACAATGGCCATCGCGGACAAATATGCCATGATCGAAGCGGCAATGAAAAGATTTGTATGGGTGGATGACCAAGGGCAAATAATCGTCGATGTCACCATAGATCGGCGCCATCCGGAAGGAAACGGCCACAATTCTAGGCGGCACGACAACCGCCACGTCAAAAGAAAGGACGACCAGCCGGATAACCAGTACGGTTCCAGGTAGGTAGCGGTAGTGCAGGAGGATCCAGCTGTAGGCGGAAGCCGGAGACAGAAGCCCGATGACCGGCCTCCAAGGCCCAAGTACACCATCGACTCGATGCTTAATGGGCCATGCAAGTTCCATAGCAGAGGCAACAAACCGGCTACGCATACCACACACCAGTGCACCTGGACAAAGAAGATGGTAGAGATTGTTGGCACACCGGCTGGACAGGCGCCGCCTCCGCCAACCGGTGGGCCGCCAGGCGATCGCAATAACCAGCGTTGAAGGGAAGATGATGACAACAACTACCCTCGCCAGGTGGGAAACTACCACATCTTCACCAGGGAGCCAGAGACCAAGCACAACAAGAGGCGTCGCGAGGTGGAAGTGAACGCAATCGTTCCTCCCGTTCCCCAGTACCTCAACTGGTCGGAGCAAGAAGTTGCATGGAGCCGGAAGGACCAGCCAGCTGAGCTGCCTCACCCAGGCACCTACGCGATGGTTTTGGATCCTATCATTGTCTCCTAGAAGCATTCCTACAGGTTCTCCCGTGTCCTCATAGACGGAGGGAGCAGCATCAACCTCCTGTACCGCAGCTCGCTAGACCGGCTCGGTATCAGCGAGTCGCAACTGGAGCCGTCAAGCACCTCCTTGCATAGAGCCGTCCCAGGCCCGTCGCACTCGCCCATCGGGAAGATCCGGCTGGACGTCATTTTCGGCACTGAGGATAACTTTCGTAGCGAGCCCATCTGGTTCGAGGTGGTCAACCTCTGCAGCGCATACCACGCAATCCTGGGGCGCCCGACGCTCACCAAGTTCATGGCAGTACCACATTACGCGTACCTCAAGATGAAGCTACCAGGGCCCAAGGGCGTCATCACCGTGGCTGGGTGCTACAGATGGTCTGTGGTGTCCGCCACAGATGGGTCCAAGATAGCAGAAGCCATGATCATCGTGGAGAAGCATATAATCATGCAGAACATGGCGGCCCTGTAGAAGGACATGCCGGCTGGCGAGCCCAAGCCGGCTGGGGAAGCACAATTCAAGCCGTCCAAGGGCACAAGAAAGATCCTGTTGAACGAGGCCAGGCCGGACAAGTTCGTCCTGGTCGGAGACAGCCTCGATAGCAAATAGGAAAGCACGCTCGTCAACTTCCTCCGTGAGAATCGGGATATCTTCGCATGGTCCCCCAAGGACATGCCAGGTGTTCCGAGGGAGCCCGCTGAGCACTCTTTACATGTCAGGCCAGATGCAAAGCCGGTCAAACAGTCACTACGTTGCTTCGCGGAAGAAGAAAGAAGAACCATCGGTGAAGAGATCACCTGGCTGCTCGCAGCCGGATTTATCATGGAGGTTTTCCACCTGGAATGGCTGTCAAACCCCGTGCTCGTGCTAAAGAAGAACAAGACTTGGCGCATGTGTGTCGACTACACCAGCCTTAACAAAGCATGCCCCAAAGATCCATTCGCCTTGCCAAGGATAGACCAAGTGATCGATTCCACGGCTAGCTGCAAGCTGTTGTCATTTTCGGACGCGTATTCTGGCTACCACCAGATCCGGCTGAACCCCGCTGATCAAATAAAGACAACATTCATCACTCCTTACGGAGCCTACTACTACACCACAATGCCGTTCGGAGTGAAGAACGCTGGAGCAACATACCAGCGCTGCATGCATAAGTGCTTGCAGACTCAGATCGGCAGAAATGTACATGCCTACATCGATGATGTGGTGGTCAAGACCAAGGAGCACCAAACACTCCTTGAGGATCTGAAGAAAACATTCACCAACCTCCGCCGATCCCAGATGAAGATGAACCCAGAGAAGTGTGTGTTCGGCGTCCCAGCTGGCCAACTCCTCGGTTTTCTCGTATCTGAGCGAGGAATCGAGGCGAACCTAGAGAAGATCGGTGCAATCGAGCGCATACAGCTGCCCAAGAACTTGCGAGATGTCTAGAAGTTCACTAGATGCCTGGCCTCCCTCAGCCGGTTCATCAGCCGGCTGGGCGAGAAAGCACTCCCACTGTACCAACTCATGAAGAAGACGGGCAAATTTGTCTGGACATCACAGGCGGATGAAGCCTTTTGTGACCTCAAGCGCATGCTCACCTCACCACCTATTCTGGCAGCACTAGCAGCAAAGGAGCCCATGTTGATGTACATCCCAGCAACCAACAGGGTTGTTAGTGTGGTGCTAGTAGTGGAGAGGTCGGAAGACGGAAAGGTGCAGCCTGTGCAACGACCGGTGTATTACCTGAGTGAGATACTCTCGCTCTCGAAGCAGAACTACCCTCATTACCAGAAGCTGGTGTACGTATATATGGCCGCCAAGAAATTGAAGCACTACTTCCAAGAGAATTCCATCCGGGTAGTGGCGCTACCGCCGCTCTCGGAGATCATCGGCGACAGAGACACCACAGGCCGGGTGGCGAAATGGGCCATAGAGCTCGCCCCCCACAACATACAGTATGAGCCAAGAACAGCGATCAAGTCTCAGGCCTTAGTGGATTTCCTTGTTGATTGGGCAGAAACGCAGTACATGCCGCCTTGCCCTGACTCCACGCATTGGAAGCTGCATTTCGACGGCTCCAAGATGTATGGAGGGCTCGGAGCCAGAGTGGTCATTACCTCTCCAAAAGGAGACTGGCTGGAATACGTGCTACATATCCACTTCTGCGTGTCCAACTATGTCGCTGAGTATGAGGCGCTTGTCCACGGCCTCAAGATGGCAAAGGAAATAGGCATCCGACACATCCTATGCTTTGGCGACTCTAATCTGGTGGTACAGCAAGTGTTGGGCGATTGGGAAGCCAGAGACGCAAACATGGCTCTATACCGTTTCTTCGTATAACAGCTATGTGCCTGTTTTGAAGGATGCGAGTTTCACCATGTTCCCAGGGCAAACAATGAGGCCGCGGACACGCTCGCCTGCATCGGGTCAACAAGACAAGCAATTCCGCCTGGAGTATCCCTTGAGCAGCTGCGCAAGCCATCAATCACGCCGTCTCCCGAATCCGACTCCATAATGTTGGACGCGGCCATAGGGACTGCCGGCTCCATGACCTCCATGACGGCGTCACCTCACCCGAGGACTGCTTCGTCGCACCCGGGGACTGCTGGCTCCAGTACCTCCGCGACGGCTTCACCGCACCCGGGGACTGCCAACACTAGGACCTCCGTGACGGCTTCACCACACCTGGGGACTGCCAGCTCCAAGATCTCTGTGACGGCTTCACCACACCCGGGAGTTGCCGCGTCCAACCTAGAGGCTGCCGGCTCCGTTACTCCACCTAGTCGGCCTCTGGACGAGCCCGACCCGGCTATCTGGGTAGACGTGAATCTGCTGATGCAGGCGGTATGTGCCATCCGGGAAACCCCAACATTGGCCAAGTTGTTCATGGATTTCCTAGCCAGAGGAGAGTTGCTCGAAGAGGAGGTAGAGGCAACGCAGGTGAAGCACAGAGCCAGCGCATACACTATCATCAACAACGAGCTCTACAAGCGCAGTGTTGGCGGCATTTATCAGCGATGTGTGAGCCAGGAGGATGGAATCCGGTTGCTGGTCGACATCCACCAGGGTGAATGCGGACACCACGTGTCGTCGCAGGCCATAGTGGCAAAGGCATTCCGCCATGGGTTCTACTAGCCCACGACACTAGAAGACGCTGAGCAGATCATCAAAGCATGCAACGGTTGTCAGCAGTTCAGCCAGCAGAAGCACACTCCATCTACAGCACTCAAGAAAATTCCCATCACCTGACCTTTTGCCGTCTAGGGGCTGGACATGGTGGGCCCTTTCAAAATAGCCCGATCTGGCATTACGCACTTGCTGGTGGTAGTGGACAAGTTCACCAAGTGGATAGAGGCAAAGCCAATAAAGAAGCTGGATGGACCAACGATGGTCAAGTTCTTCACATACATAATCACACGCTTTGGCTACCACAACAGTATCATAACCGACAATGGCACAAATTTCTCCAAGGGAGCTTTCGCACGATTCTACGGAGACAAAGGCATCCGCCTGGACCTTGCATCTGTGCCACACCCCCAGTCCAACGAGCAGTGCGAGCAAGCAAATAGCCTAGTCCTAGCCAGAATCAAGCCCCGGCTGATCGAACCACTAATGCGATCCCCCGGCTGCTGGATTGAGGAGCTGCTGGCTATGCTTTGGAGCCTTTGCACAATGCCAAACCGGTCCACCGGCTACACTCCTTTCTTCCTCGTCTACGGGGCGGAGGCGGTCTTGTCCATAGACATCGAGTTTGACGCACCCCGCAAACTGCTCTACATAGAACAACAAGCCAAAGAGGCACGGGAAGACAACGTCGATCTTCTTGAAGAAGCACACGAGCTGGCCTTGTCCAGATCTGCAATCTACCAGCAAAACTTGCGTCGCTACCACGCCAGCTGGATCCGCAACATCTCGTTTCGCGAGGGCGACCTGGTGCTAAGGTTAGTACAAAACACCAAGGGGATGCACAAGCTATCTCCTCCTTGGGAAGGCCCATTCATCATCAGCCGGGCACTGCAGAACAACTCATACTACCTCATCGATGCCTGCCTGCCGGGAAAGAACAAGACGGATCGCTTAGGCGAAGAAACTGAATGCCCATGGAACGCGAACCTGCTTCGCCCCTTTTACACTTGAACAAGAAGTGTATGTATCTTACCTTCATGTAATGAACAAGCATGGGAGCCTCGACACAGTCTTGGGGACTCCGCAATAAATAAGCAAGTCATGCTGCACAATTTGGTTTTTCGGCTGCATTGTTCTAACCCCGGAGCCGGCGATCCGTCTTGGGGACTCGCCGGTTGGCCCAGACGGCTACGCGACCCACGCGGCAAAGTAGTGTATGTGGTTCCTAGGTCTTCCTCTTTAGTTCCGGCTACAGACCGCAAGCCGGCTGATAGGTTTGACAAGAGTAGAACGCTCAAAGGCCCCTACACGAAAAAGCCACGAGGAAAACAAAAACATCTGGATGTCCCGGCTACGCTCGCTCGTCCAAAGCCAATGACCCAAGCCCGAAGTATCGTGCAGTACGCCTACTAAGCTACCCCTTTGACTCCGGCTAGAAGCCAGCAAGGGAACAACATCAAAACTGGCCAATGCTCACTGAGAAAAGGGCAAAGACATTGGATTTGCGCGAAACAACAAAAATTTCAAAACTAGTAAATCTAAGATTACAGTTTAACTTGCATATGCTTAACCAGGCAAACAACTTGTTTGTTTCTATGTTTGCATGAGCCAAAGTTCCACGACGAACACCCAAGCCGGAGGCAAGTAGCTTCCAGGCGACAGCAGAGGAGGTCAAGGAGATTCGACCCGGCTATATCCTCCAGCCGGCCTGAACCTCGGGGACTACACCCCGTGGGTGCGCTCGTGCACCCCCACACACAAACCTGCAAACAAATAACTCAAAGGAGCTTTGAGCCGGCTCTATCCTCCAGCTGGCCCGAACCTCGGGGACTACACCCTATGGGTGCGCTCACGCGCCCCCACACAAAAACAAGCATGCAACAAATGCAGAACAGAAAGGGCAAACGCAAATGCATGAGAAAATATACAAAGGAAGGCGATGCTCCCACAAGAGTTCAGTAACAAGGACAAAGACAATTGTTCATAAGCACAAAGAAAAAACAAGTTTTTCAGTCACAAATACTCTCGGCATACCGGGGATCAAGCTCATTTGTGGGCAGAAGGGCTGAAGGCATCAGCTAGAGCTTGGCTGCTAGAGGCCATGTCTACCGAGGCTATTTGGGGCGCAACCGGGGGATCAGCGCGCGGTGCATCCGGGCTGTGGTAGTACCACTCCGTGCCAGCCAGGTCGCGGAAGTCCCTATCCAGCACAACGAAGCTCCCAATCTTCACGCCACAAGAGCGGATGTCAGGAACCTCGGCGCGAAGCTGGTCATAGCTGGTCCCTTGGCGAAATCCGTGAGAAAGGCTCCACAGATCCATATCCGGGTACCAGGACTTCAGCAGCGCCAGCACCATCTCCGCGCCGCCCACTCCCGAGCCACGTTCATGAGGTCCAGAACACCCAATAGCCGCTCGGCCAAGGCATCCATGGTGGCCGGCTAGGCAGCATCAGGCCGGACATAGTCGTAGACCTCAAGAGCGACGGCACGAAGCCGGTTCGCCTCCTTGCTGACGACCAACACTAGCTCCCCCGGGTGGAGATCCCGCTCCGGATCCGTCTCGGGAATCCGGCCAAGTGCCTGATCTGTCACCTCAGGATACTGAGCTGCAGCCGGGAAAAGAGACAACAATCAATGTTGAGGGCAAAGGGCAAAACGGCAAAACATTCAATTGAGGGCACTTACGGATGATGATCTCGGCGATCTGGCAGGGCTCTCCCAGCGTCGCCACCTCCTTGGCCTTGGAAGCTTTGAGGGCATCCTCCTGGGTGGCGTAGAGCCCCTCCACGTTCTTCAGCACCTCGGCCCGGGTGTCTGCCACCTTCTTGGCCTTGCCAGCCTTGATCTCCATCTACTGCTGATGCACAGTCAGCTGGGCTATCTGGTCCTGGCAGGTCTTGTTGGACTCCTCCAGACGGGTAACCTCTCCCTTCAGCCGGGCCACCTCGTGGTCCTGGTCCGCCAGAAGAGTTGTAGGAGGGTAACCAATATTCAACAAGAAGCGTGAGAAATCATGCAATCGAGAAGATACGGTGGAACAAGCAATCTTACGGTCCAGGTCCCGTGAGGTCTTGGCGGCGTCGATGAGAGCCCTCTTCACAAAAAGAGAAGTGAAAATAAGCTGCGGTGCAAGATGGCGAACAAGCATCAAGATTGGCAACAGAACACATACCTCGACGGAGGCTCCCAACGCCTTGGCTTGGCCGAGCCCCTGCTCCAGCGCCTCCACCAGCTGGCGGGCACGGCCAACAGCCAAAGGCGCCGCCTCCGACGACTGCGCCAAGAGGGCGTCCAGCGGCGGCGCAGCCCGAGCCGGCATCCAGCCGGTGACCTGGAGGTCATCATCGCTCACTAGAGCCACGGAGGGCCCACCCTCCGAATGGACAGGGGCCTCTAGCTGCGGCACCTCCACCGGCTCCTCCACCAGGTAGGCGCTAGAGTCAGCGCCCACCGTCGAGCCAAAGGGAGTCACGGACGTGCCGGCGCACCCAAGCAGAAGACCCTCGGCAGGCCGAGAGACGACCCTGGCCCGGTGAAGCGTCGTGGGTGCAGCCGGTGGCATCACCTCCGTCGCATCCGCACCGGCCCTAGCCGGCGGAGTAGATGCCGCCTCGGGGGCCAGAGCCGGCGTGGCCTCAGGAGCCGGAGCCGGCGCACTCCCCTCCGCAGCAGGCGGAGGGGCGAACGCGGTGGCGACAGTCGCGGAGCCAGGCAAGGCCATCGCCTCGCTGAACGCAGATGCGAGCAAATCAACACGAGTACCAGGAGGACAGAATCACCTACCCGGCAAGGCTTGTCATGGTGGCCATGAGTTTGGGGCGGCGTGTCTTCTTGGCGTCGCCTTCGGCCGGAGCAGCGCTGGTGGGGTCGGCATGCTTCCCCTGGCCCTGGGCATGGAGACCTCGGCTAGGTCCACATCCTCGCCATGTGCGGCTGTTTCAATGAAAGCAAAACATCAAGATTCGTGGCCAGAAGCGCAGCAAGAACGAAGCTGGCAAGGACAAAGGAGAAACTCTCACCGGGTGGAAACTCGCAGCCCTCGTCGGCCCGCATGGGGAACCACTCCGGGTCCACCGGTGGAGCCTTCGTCGGCTTGAAGTCCGCGGCAAAATTGGGGAGCTCGTTGTCCCCCATACCGTCCTCCGCTAGTTGCGCCGTGAAAAGCTACTCAACAAGGGAAGATAAGAGGCACGAAGCGAGAGTCCCTCAGGAAAATCCACCCGAAAAAGAGGAGGAGAGACATACTGATACGGATCAAGCCGATGATCCTATAGATTTGTCCCGATCTTTCACAGCGAGTCAACCCGGATGGTAATCTTCCAATAACGTCGATGAACGTCATCTGAAGAAGAGGAACGAATCCAGCAAGTAACATGATGAAGATCACCACACCTCAAACCTAAGCACGACAATCCTTGATGAACACAAGAACCTCCGTAACAATAATATGATAAACGGTATCGCCGTCCCCAGAGGGATGATACACGGTGGAGCACAATATAGTTTGTAGACTAAACAACTGAACTCCCCTTAACCCTAGACGGATGGCTCCTTTATATAGGAGGCCTACAACTAGTCGGTTGGATAGACCCAAACCGAACACACAAACGGACTCGAACCTAACTTGGACTCGGACTCAATAACATAGAAACAATATTTGACACAACCTTAGACTTATCATTACATATTGTAGGTCGTCCTGGCATGCCAATCACCAATGGGATGCGCCCCGCATCACCTAGCTTGGTGGAGTCCTGAAATTAGGCTTCACCTCCTCCTTCGTGCCCATATCATCATCCCCCCTTCAAGAAGCGTTATCCCCAACGCTTGCGGGTCGGGTCGAAAAGGTGGCGTGATATGAACAATAGCTTCACGCGTCTTCGCCATCTTCAAGTCTTGCTTGCCTTCCTCACCACATCCTCCCTCTTGGCCTGCTCGACTTGATATAGCCCTCGGCGCCTGCACCTCCTTGCGTCTCCATACGAGCTTGGACCTCGGCGCCATCGTCTTCTTCTTCTTCTCAACTCTTGTTGGAACCCATGGTTGCTGAACATGGACCTTCTTTGCATGACCTGGCATAAGATGAGTAATGCCTGGACCACACAACTGTCGAACATGTCCATCCTTGCCTCTATGCATCCGCACAACTGTCCCAACAAAACGCCTCACATGTGTGCTAACAAAACTGCTCTTTTTACCCTGCTGCACCACATGCACTGGAACATTAGGAGCACAACTATCATCCGTCTGAACACCTGTGTCAACACAAACAACCTTCTAAACAAATGCTACATCATCCTTCCTCTCAGCAATAAGAGGATGCTCTTCAACTGACTTGTCACTAACAAGTTCTGCTGGCTTGTCATCTACAGGCATAGCTGAAGTAATATCAACATTGTCACACTGTACATCATGCTCTCCATCCTGCACCTTAGCTAGCCCAGATTTTGTCTTAGCCTTGCGCACCTTCTCCTTATGTACCACCAGCTCTATATCAGACTTTATGTGATCATCTTGCATAGGCTTCAAAGTTTGTTGTTTGCCACCATGCACAAAAGAATATGTATTTACTCTTCCAGCATGTGTAACGTTGCGATCATACTGCCATAGACGACCAAGTAACAGCCCACATACCTCCAATGGCAACACACCTAGTTGTAGACTAAACAACTGAACTCCCCTAAACCCTAGGTGGCTGGCTCCTTTATATAGGAGGCCTACAACTAGTCAGTTGGATAGACCCAAACCGAACACACAAATAGACTCGAACCTAACTTGGACTCGGACTCAATAACATAGATACAATATTTGACACAACTTTAGACTTATCATTACATATCGTAGGTCGTCCTGGCGTGTTGATCATCAATGGGATGCGCCCCGCATCACCTAGCTTGGTGGAGTCATGAAATTAGGCTTCACCTCCTCCTTCGTGCCCATATCACATACTGTAACATCTCAGCATTAGAGCTTAGGAATAAGCTGAGATCAGGTGTGTGCATTGCATTCATGTATAGAAAATCCGGAAAATTTTCGCACAAAACTAGAAGAACCGTAGAGGCATTGAGGTCTCTCTTGTACTAGTGGGAACATCAGTACATGTGCGACAAATTTCGACATGACCTCTACTGTAATTTTGTGTTTGGGAAACAATTCAATTCATATTTGAGATTGAGATTTGAATTTCAAATTTGAATAACTTGGAATTTAGAATACTCCAATGTTAAGTAAAGAATACTTAAAGAATAAAGTAATAACAAGAAATGAAATAGGAAATTGCAATTACATAAATAAAAGAACAGGAGAATACAAAGAAAATAATCTTTATTAAAGCATACCATATTACAATGTCTTCACACTTTTGAATAAAAAGGAAATTACAAATAAATAATGATATTCCTCATACTACAGGAGTAGAAATAAGTAATAAGTCTTGTAAAAGAAAAATTGAAATTATTAGAACATATATGGAAGGATAGAATGGAATAGAAAAGAATAACTTTATACAAATATTGTAATTATCCCAAATAGAAAAGAAAGATTACAAAAGTATAAAGGAAAAGTCTAGACTAAATTTCCTATTTACATCTTCTATCCTCCTGATCTTTTCTTCTTCACTTTAATCCCTGTAACACAAAATAAAAGAAATAGACAAACATATGATAAAATAAAAGGGTTAGTTTTGGAGTTAGATTACTCTCAAATTGGGCATACAAGTGATATGCCAAACTCATCATTGAGTATATGAATAAAGGGCCAAGTTAGTACTTGCTCTTATTAGTAAAGAATTGCCTCAGTACAACCTCATTGGACTAAGAGAGGGAAAAGTTTCACCAAGTCAGGTAAACAGGCAAAAGGTAAAACAGTAGGAAGTAACAAGTTTCCACTTGAGCTTATCCCCAAGAGAAATATCTGTATCCCTTGAAACTTGGACCTGAAGGTCCCACTTGCAAGCAGCATATACATGGCATGCATATGTTGTGATTTCAACAGCAGGGAGAGAGAGGAAGAGTTAAAACCATAGCTATTCATAGCAGAGTAGCCGTAGCTAACCAGCTCAGTACTAGTTTCTCCACAGCACACTAGCCAAATTGCACAGCTATAGCTATCCTCTCTATTTACATGCTAAGAGAACACTACACCACAGTTCATCAACTGTTCATCATAGATCCATCCATTTTATTTTCACAAGATCAACAAGGAACCAGCCAAGAACAGCATCAGATTATTCCAGATTCACCAATCCATCCACCACATCAAACCCAGCCAAACCATTCCAATATGGTTACCTGAAGAAGAACAAGATCCAGGAGTAGAGCAAAGAGGAGTTTTGTAGCTGGAGCTAGGAGAAGGTGGCGAGCCACTGGAGATAATAGGTGGAGGCCAGTAGAAGGATAAGCATTTCAGCTGATCAAGGACAACACCAAGATTCAGTTTAAATCAAGGACCACATCACCAACCATTTGGTACACTGCAAGAGCAGGTTGACCACTAGATCCAAAAACAAACATATCATATGTTCTTAGCATTTCATTTAAGAAAATGATTTGGGCGAGGAGTACTCTCAGATCTACATAGAATTGTTATGCAAGGTTCATCCTAGAGTAACTGAATGGCAACCAATATATGTTGTCATCCAATAATTGCATCCTCAGCTTATGCATCCTAGGCAGGGGCCATTCCAAAGCATTCTTTGCTCATAGCATCATTTAAAATGATGTGTTCAGATTGCAGCATAGCCAAAAGGAATAACAGCATATCATGTTTGTTATGTTCTTGCTCTTGTGTACACTCCAGAGAGGCATCACAATAGCAGGACCCAACAGTAGTCTTAGCCTTATGCATCATTGACCAATATCACCTGTTAGGGAGGTGTATCTAGATCATATAGACTAGACGATACCATTTCTTTCACACCCTACTTAAAAAAAGGAGCTAGCAGATCCAGGAGTGGAGACCATTGTGTTCCATCCTAAAGGAGGCATCACAGTGGCATCTCAATAGTGAGTCCACACTAGCACAAGAGCACATCACCATATAATATTTTTCCTAGCTAAAAACACCTAGGAATCATATGAATACTGTCTTACTGATAGTAGTTGGACAATATCCAAATCAGTTGCAAAGCCAATGAAGAGGCAACAGTAGTATCTGTCCATGTGCAATAAATGTAAGGCCTCAGACCTGCATCACTGGCAGTATAACTCTAGATCTCTAGTCACAACCACCAAATTATACTAATACGGGTTAAACATTTAGAAAAATTACTCCAAAGGCAATTATATCATCTTCCTAGCAGAACAGCCAGGAGCTCACCCCTTAATCATACAAAGAAAAGACAGTAAGATAGTTTATGGAGAGCAGCAGTAATGCACAAAATATAAACAACAAGTTTGTATGTACATCTTCACCATATTAAGAAAATGCAAAAGAGTCTTTAAATTAAATCAAATAAGGAAGCGTGTGTAGGAACATTATATGTTCTACAGAAGGTTTATAACTTAAGAATATCAATCACACACTTGCATTTGTAGTATTGAGCTATAAACCATATATAGCTTCTATACTAGACTTATATATAAATGAATACGAATTAGTTTCATGCTTTAGCATGCTAGAATGATCATGAGATCATCCTGAAACTATTTACTAGCAACTCTAAATATAAACTAGCCAGAACTTAACACTCAAACTACATATACTCAAATTGCAGTAATCTATGCTCACTCTTATACCTGACATATACATCAATATTCAAGGGAGAACCTAGCAAATCAATTTATCTACATACTACACGCACAAGTATATCTTGATGAAATCTAATTCTACAAATAATTATACCATAGAGTATTCGTTGTACACACTTGAGCGCTTCACCTATGCATTCAACTAACAAATAGGGTATGCATGTTCTAGTCAGAAGAATAAGTAACCAACTGCTGCAATAAGAATATCTACTTACACTAGCACCATTTGAAGACCAACTAATCAATAGAGTCCCACACGGTCATCAATTGCTTCACTAACAAACCAAACAGGACATGACATAGACAATATAGATCCCATGTCAACATTGAGAGGTCATAGAAAGAGTAGAGAAGAGAGGAAGATATACCTACCCGGTGGCGGAGCATAGCTCGCCGGAGAAGAAGCAGAGGTGGCATCATCCCATGCGGAGACCACGGCACGACAACACAGGGAGCTGGGTGGTGCTGCGCCTGCACCAAGCCGCAACCAGCAGTCCACCAGCGTCAAGAGGGAGATCCAGAACCCCTAGCAACCTTGGCGTGGCGGTGGAGTACAACCACAGTATGTTGGTCAGAACCCTAGCACCAGTAGAGTTGCGGGGCGGCCAGACGAAGACAGGTATCACAAATCGAACTGGGTAGGTAGGTAGAGCTCGACGGGGTGCATTGATTAGAACCAATGGCGCGACCGGACTTTACGGAGTTCGTCAGAATCTGGCGAAGACCGCCGCGGCACCAAGCGTCAATCACAGGAGGACGAGAGAGGGAGAAGACCAAGTCAGGGAAAGGAGAGGGGTGTCGGCTGGGTCGGTCTGATCGACCCAGCATATCACATATGCCGGTTTAGTCTAGTGGGCTGGTTTGATCTATGGACCAAAACCTCTTATAGGAAATAAATAACTAAATGAGTAAACAAAATTTGAAATTACCAAAATACCCCTAAACCTATTTCAGCTCTAAATAAATATAGAAAAATCCTAAAAATATATATGATATATCAAAATGACTAAAAAAATAATATCTACCTAAGAAAAATACAACTTTACTTATTTAAGTTAGGTAAAATGCAAATAAATATTCACACTATTAACTTCTAAATGAAATTTCATAAAATAAGTAAAAGTCCTAAAATGAATAAAAATCATTTTTGCATATGAAAATAAATCAACTATTTTACAAAAATACTAACCTAAGTTTTTAAAAATATAACTTGGAACAAATAGTCAAGGACATTTAATCCTTTGTAGAATTTTGTAAAAATAAAAATAATCCTTAAAAATAAATAAAAATCATTTTTAAGATTTTGAGTAAATATATTTTGCTAGAAAAATACTAAAAGTATTTTCTTAAAGTTTTTAAGATTTTAAGGAAATAAATCCTTACCCATTTTTATAAAAGACGTAGTTTGTAAATTCTATAAAAAACATCTCTTAAATAAATAAATAATAAGCACAATTCTATATATAACACCTTAAATCCCTCATAACTAAATACTAAGTCCAAAGCTATAACTTGGATCTATAATAAAACTTAAGTGTAACTTATTAACCTTATAAAACTCTTTTAAAATCATAAATCCAAACTAAACCAAAAAATTTAAGTAAATTTTGAACATCATAAAAATGAATGCTATTTATCTCTTAACTATTCTTAAACATGATTCTAGCTCTAATAGATTATTCAATTCATCTAAACCTACTCTCCTTAATAAGATAAACTATATTCATAATAACAAATCACATTAAAACTCATCCTTCACTTAAGCTGAAAGTGAATGATCCTATACCTTCAAACAAGCTTGTTGCAAGGTTTAAAGCTTATTAATACTTTTAAACACATCACACCCTAGATCTACTTATGTTTTTATAGTTAACTTTTTTCTATTCCAAATTAAGTCATAAGGCATCTCAAGTCCAAGCTTATCGGATAAGCGTAAACGATATCGATCACATTCGATTAACCACAGAGATTGTTTAAACTTTAACAAAGAAACCTTCTCTTCAAAAGTTATTCATTTTGCCACTTCAAACAACAATCTCATAATAAGTTCTCCAACTCTTATCAAGCTAAAACATGGACTTCCATAATAGATGTATAATATCAAATAACTCTAAGCATGTGTTGTTATATTTACTTTATATCATACATGTTAGTCTTAAGTTCCTTGTATATGTATATTGGATTGTAGAGTAAACTTATAAACAAACTAAATCTTAAAGAAATCACCTAAAGTTCAACTCATTCACCATATTGGGGTGTTACGTCGGGGTTTTCAAAACTACATTACATTACTTATGCGTAACTACATCTTGCTTCTTTAAACATTAGTCCTTACCGGACCAATGATGTTGTTTACATAATTTGGATCTTCTATTATTCCGAAGACCATGAGTGCATAATCTTGCAATCACAAAAGGCAAGTTCACAACTTGCTCATGTCCTTTGATTATTTTCTATGCTTGTAACTCAACTGTGTCATCGCCTGCATTTCAAAAAGGACAGCAAACATTATTTTCATAATAATATGATTATGGATTATTTACCAGATGGTAATAATCTACTGATACAGTTCCAGTGGTAAAGGAACATAATATCTAGGAGTTAACAACCAATGTCGTCAGTGATTCTAGCGCCGTTTATTACGCGTTAACCATGAGATTTGGAATGGGACAGAGAAGTCAGATGTATATTCCTCCTTTCATATGGAGGCAAGATGGCCTTATCGTGACACTGGGATTCCTTGTGCGGATCCAGCATATGGGTAGGCACCCTTAGGCCCCACGATTTTGGTGTCTAGATTATCTATGAGTGGCTACCGGAGGTATAGTCAAACCTTTATGGAGCTTGCCAGGGGCATCACCAGCTCATAGAGTCTTCGAGAACTCATCAGGGTTATAGCTTGCCCTAAATTGGGGGCTTAACGGAGATGGAGCTTGGACCGGAGGATCGTGCAGACATATGGGATCGCAGAGAGGGTAGTGATTGGCTTGGATCTTAGACTGGGCCCCATACCAAGGAAGTATGGACAAGCTCATGACTTGGTTGTGCAACAAAGCTAAGGTCTCTCATGGGTAAAGTAACGCACCTCTGCAGAGTGTAAGAATTGTGACATGTTACTCCCTGTTCAGGGAAGGAGCTACGAACGCGGTAGGAAAGGAACCCCACGAAGGTTCTGGTCGACCTGTGAAGGCCGTCGGACATAGTTTTCAGAATAAAAGCAACCTTTGAAGAAATGTTTATGAAAACCTGCATTGCCTATGACCTATGGTCCGTGGCTGTAGAGATAGTGCATCATACACACCTTTTTAGTGAACTTGTTGAGTACGCTCGTACTCAACCGTACCTTCTTAACCCTTGCTAGGATCTAAGCCATTGAAGACGACGCCAACATCTATTTCTGCTCACGAAACCATCATCGACAACTCAAGTTCTTCAATAGAGTCAATGAAGTCAACATATACATCAACCGAAGTGAAGACAAAGTTCTTAAGTAGATAGGAGTAGATTCTCTAGCCGTAAAACTTACTTCTGTAGAGTAATGGCAAGCCAAATAGTTTAGATGCTAGTCTTAGTTACTAGATAGTTCTAAGTTATTATTTATGGTTCTTATTTTTAAGAAGTTTCTTTCTCTCTCTTTAACCTAGAGTGTTCTCTGGATCTTTTGTAAAGAGTCGAGTTGTAATCTATAGTCATGTCTTGGACCTGCTGTGTTTCTGTTGTACCACTCTGAGGGATGTAATACTAGTGAACGGTGTTTCATTGGTGTTATGTCAACGACTATTGTGTACTACATCATGCAGTGGGATGTTGGGTCACCGCACATACCTTCGGTGGAAGCCGGCTGTGGTGGTACAGCCGGTAGGAGAACACCCAGTCCTCCTCCATCGCCTCCTTCGAGATGGTGGCGAGCCATTCGTGGAGGGCGGCGTACGGCACGTCCAGCCGGGATACCCAGGTGGGATCCAGCTGGCCAGAGAGGTGGCACATCTTGTGCGACCGGTGCTGCAGCGGAAGCACGCGGTTCACCATCCAGGATAGCAGAATGTCCCGAGCGATGAGCCGCTCCTTCTCCATGAGGACCGCAAGACGGGCGCCCATCCGGTCGATGTCTCCCTGGGCGCCCAAGTGTTGTACGCTACAGGCCTTCCGTATGGAGGGGACATTGGCGAAGACGGGGACCTTGATGAAATCCACCTCAGTGTTGTTGCACACGTAAAAGTACAACCGCTGCCAAAGCTTGACGGTGTCCGGAAGCTCCAGCCGCGGCATCACCGCTGACGGCCGCGGGTAGATGGCACAGCAGCCTGTCTCTGTCAGCGGGCCGCCCTTGCCAACCACCTGAACTTTGAAGTAGAAAAACTTCAAGAAGTTCGCGGTGTCGGGGCAGACACCAAGGTACGCCTCGCAGCAGGCCGTGTGATGCGACAACATCGACACGGTGTTGGCTCCGAGGTGGTGGAGCTGGAGGTCGAAGGCGACGAGCAGCTCCAGGATGAAGCGGCTCAGTGGCAGCCCAAGGCCGCGAGCGAAGTGGGCGAGGAAGACGACGTCCTCACCGGGCTGAGGGTTGGGCTCCCGCTCGCCCCCAGCACGAGGTGATGCTTCACCAGCCGCTCCGACGGCAAGAACTTCCCCCGCCGGTACTTCTTCACCAGTTCCTCAGTGACGTACGAGCCGCACCACCCGCCGGCGACCTCGGGCAACATGTTGTTTGGAAAGGTGGCCGTGATTGAAGTGCGGGGGCCGCTGTTGAGGAGGAAGAGGAATGGCGCTGGCGACCAAGAAGCAGTGGCGCGGAGGAGCGGTGAAGGGCTAGAGCGCAAAGGAGAATATGGGCGGCAAGCACAGGAAGACAAAGTGAAGAACCCACACCCCTTGGCGTTCCTATTTATCGGGGAAGAAAAGCCACGCCGTTACCCCTCCCTCTGTGCCACATGGCAAGGAACTGCACCACTCCCCCACGACGGTTCGGGACGGATCGCGTGTGCCAGCGCCACACGCACAGAAGATCCCACAGAAGTTAATGCAGGAGGCAAACTGCGCCCACGATCTCCAAGGAGACGCAATGATGAAGGCATGCACGTGGTTACCAAAAAACTGCCGCGGCAGACCCAGAAGTCAAACTGACGCGACGTACGCCAGGAATGGCAGGCATGGCTGACGCGAGCACCGACGACAGCAAACTGGCGATCCCCCTCCCGGCCAGGTACGGCAGCCGTTCAAGAGGATCACCAATCACACCCTGTGGGTAGGGCCATCGGCTCCGTAGCCAGTAAACCCCAGCCGAGAAACAACATAGAATCCCAAGCCGGTACAAGACAAAGACTACAAGAAAAAGACTACAAGACAAATGAAAATGACAAAGCATCTATTCCATCAATCATTTCAAATGAGCACGCAATAACTTCTCCATGGGGCCAAGTCCTAACCCGCAGTCGGATCAGTAGTGTCGGGGGGATGACCCCCGGGTAGGCCAAGACAGGACCAACCGCCCGGCTCCAAGGAGCTCATGCCGTCTGGACCCAGATCAAGGAACCACAGCCGGGTGGAATCCCGCACCCAGTCCGCATTCAAGTTTCCCCGGCTGGCCCGTCTAGCCAGGTAGCCAGAAGAACTGGCTGGGAGGCCGCTCCTAGCTGTCCGCCTCGGATCCGCTGGCCATGGTACGGTGGGACTAACCCTCCTTGCTAAGCGCACCTTTGATCGGACATGCTGGCTGGCCTGGCCGGCGCTACTGGACAACTGTACCAAAGCTAGAGGCTGACAAGCAAAGAAAGGGCTGGCGAGGAAAGCTCTGGCTTACACATAAAGAACCGCCGGGGAGCTGGACACTGTAGGGTGGTCCTCCCCTATACTGAAGGCTTGACTAGACCCATGCCTACCGTTTGGCCCTGTTCAATCGGCCCACTTTGTAAGGCCCAAATCCAAATACTAAAACCCTAGAACCCACCTTATAAACTACCTCCTCAACCAGTATATAAGGGGGATAGTGCTAGGGTTCTAGGTAGTCACAAGAGGAAGCATTTCTACACAACCACAGGTTAAGTAGCTAAGGAAACAGCTCAAGGAGCATCTGTATTGGGCATTCGCCCCCTCTGATAGTAGATCCTTGCAAGAGTAGGAGTTTTACCTCGCCAAGAGGGCTCCGAACCTGGGTACATCACTGTGTTTGCAGTATCTATGCCCAACCCGTTGCAAGTAGCCACCGATAGCATCCTGATTGTCCCCTTCAAGCCATCCCCGATGGTACTGCCGTGTTCCACACCACGACAGGTAGTGACGCAAATGGTCTGACTAGAGAATAAGCCGATGTCGATATAGCCGGGAGTGAGGGCGCTGTAGTTGTGGTCGATGGTGACTTTGGGGAAATTCTCGCTGTTGATGAATTCGATAGACGTTGTTGTGTTGTGGTCGATATCGTCGTTGAGCCTGGTGAATTCGCCGTAGTAGTTGAGGTAGACATAGTTTGGGTCAAAGTAGCTCGACCCGCAATGCCACGCTTGGACTCGGGAGGGTGTCAGGGATGATGGCACGCGTTGGTGTTGCCAATACCAGACGTGCGAAGATAGGGACCATCATGAGACATGCGTGCCAGAGTCGGATTGAGGAGCAAAGAAATTTTTTCGTAAATGGTCGGTGTAGAATTTTTCCGTCGTGTCAGAGTAGACGAAGTGGCTGCAAGAAGAAAAATTGAGCATAGACTTGTGGAAATATAAATTAGACTGCGACTCTAGCGGCATGGTCGTGGTGGATGAAGACGAAGGTGGTAGTTGTCGATGGCGATTGAATTGTACTGGTAGTCGATTTCGGGGATTGGACCCGTATTTTTTCCTTGTATGAGCGCGGCGTCGCTCATGGAGAAGAACTTGTTGGCGTTGACGATGACCATGATTGGTAGTGGCGGCGATGATGTGGCGATGTTGTTGGTGTAGATGGTTGTCGGCCATGATGACCATAGGTGATGAAGGTGCAGCCCTTTATTAACGGCGAGGCGCGTACTCAGGGACGTGCGTCTCAGTAGATGTTGGCAAAGACGGGCTAGCATGGAGATGACGTGAAGACGGAGCAGCCGACGCAGCGCGTGAAGGCATCCCTTGGGGCGCCGCGCGGAGCTTCCTTGCCACGATTGTCGACGATGATTTGACGGATTTGAGTCGACGCTGAGGTTGAAGTAGAGGCACGTGATGATGATATGCAGCTGTGGATGATGCTTTTGGTTGCTAGAAGAAAATAGATCTAATAGGGAAAAGAAATTTGCCAAAACTACTAAACTGATCTAGGGAATTGGAAGAAAACCTAGCTACGAGATTTGGTGCCCCCGACAGACATCATGGAGCTCAATCTCGCCGGAGGTGGCGCGGCGGAAGCAGTGGCTAAACCCTAGGCGGAGCAAACCGCTCTGATACCATGAAAGATTGGCGGAAGTATATATTGTATTGATATTGAAAGAGGTGATTACAT
This sequence comes from Avena eriantha, assembly GCA_910589775.1. Lineage (NCBI taxonomy): Eukaryota > Viridiplantae > Streptophyta > Magnoliopsida > Poales > Poaceae > Avena > Avena eriantha. Next base: position 417,269,226 of record OU342744.1, on the reverse strand, counting down.
CGTGAGCCCTTAGGCTGTTTATATAGTACTAGAAGACTTGGGGGACAAGAAGACTAATAGAGATAGAACTGGATTACAATATTGAACTACCAAATATATCTAGCCGTAACATACTCCAACAGCCGGCACGTAAAATTTTTTCCCACCCCCACTTATGGTCCGCATCGCGCCGTATATATGCCGACCTGTGGGGTTCGATGCAGGTCGAACCCTATTTCTCCACCGCCGCATCGCCTCCCCCTCCGTTGTAGCTCCGACGAGAAATTTGTCGGCCCATTGCAGATTCGCACCCGCCACGCCGGTATGTCATCATGGGGAGCTCGCCATGGTCAAGGGGCGGCCAGACGGGTCGTGCCGGTCGTTCGAGCCACGTGACCTCCACCCGCATCCTCACCGTCGATGAGGCGCAGGAGTGGTGCCGGATGATCTTCGACGCAGTGCGGATTTGCGGCACGCACCGCTACTCCTGGCCCTCGCTATCGTTCACGTGGCAGGAGTCGTGGTACTAGCCAGATCGCAGGACAGCACCGACCTCCACCTGCTCCGCGTCGCTGTCAGCGCACAGCTCGCACGCGTCAAGATCCCACTCCCTCCCGCTGCGGGTGCCAAGATTCGCGCCAGGGGACTACGCCGCCGACGACGACATCGACCACATCGCTGCGCTTCTCCATGTGCCGGTATTCGAGCCGGACAACCACGACCTCGCCACTATCGAGCGGCTTGTCAGCGACAGCACTCGTCGCGACGCAGACAAGGCAAAGGACTAGCGTTAGGAGGAAGAGGAATAGGGCAATATTATCGTCGACCTCAACCCGGAGGAGTGAGTGAAGCCACATCGCCGCCATGGCAGTAGGCTCAGGTGAGCTCCGACACCGCATTTTAGTAATTTAGCTGTGTTGGTGGCGGTTGTAATTAGTTTTTGATGTGAATGCAATGATCATGCAGTGTTCTTGTATGTGATGATCTGTGAACGGAACTGAATTCCCCCTCGTATGAACTGAAATCTCCGGTGAACTATATTTCTTTACAATTTCTATTCTGCACTCGCTGCAACTGTGCCTGCAAACATGCTTGTAGTGCACAGGATCCGTGAGTTTTGGGTTATGCGGATGCGGTGTCTGCTAGAGTTGCTCTCAAGTGGGACGTCCCTCCAAACCGCAAGAGAGGAACAACGGGTGACCGGCATGTGAACTATAGTTTCAGGGTGGGTGAAACATGGTTTGCATGTAGGATCGCGTGGCTATTCCCTCTTAGTCAAGTTGTTAGTAGTAAGATCATCTCTAGACGCGTGCCCTAAACAGCGTTCCAAAGGATTTGGGGCAAGCCGGCAGAAAACTGTGCCTAGAGGCGTGCCCAAACGTACTATTTGGTCCGGCGCGGCCCGATATAGTTGTGTGACATGTAGAGGCCATCCTCGCTCCAAAGGGGACGTGCTCAGTGCCCCAGACACAATGCATTGGCGACGTGGCGTTTGGACTTTCATTGGCATAGTGTCTGGTCATCGTTCATTATTACGTCATCGTCTACCTACATGCAACTGCTTAATGGCGGCGGCGGTTTCCGTTGCCGTAGTGGCACGTAGCCGACGTAGCGAGTCATCATGTTGTCGTAGTGGCACGTAGCACGTGCAAAGACTAGACACGTCAATGTCGTCACCTTCTACAACGGTGTTAATGCGAGCCAGCGGCCGCGCTCACCTGCTCCATCATTAAATATCGCCCCCTACGCCTCTCCTCTATCCACACGCAAGCCATATTCCGGCCACGCTCGCCTATTCTTTCCTTCTTGCTGCCAAACCTTTGTTTTTCAACTATGCGCAATGCCTCCCCGCCTACCTACTAGCTAGGCCAAGATCCCCATGACCACGGCATTGCAACGCGCCCTACCGCCTGAACCAACTCCTCTGACCTCATTGAACAATGACGACTCTGATCCAAGCGACTTCTCGACGGACGATTCCGACGAGGAGGTGCTCAATCCGCTGCAGCGCACCGACCTCGACTCTTAAAGAGTGAGTGAGACAAAACCAACATGGTCCATAGCCTCGGCGAGATCAACCGGTACATTGAAGACCACATCACGGAGATCTCCCTAGATAACAGTTGTCTCCTCATGGAGAGGGAGCGGCAGAAAATTCTTCACATTAACATAGAGAATGAGGTTGCCGCAGCCGCTCGCGAGCTGCCGAATATCTCAAAACAAGTACTACAAAATAGTTGCGCGAAACAACGGAGGTTGCGTGTAACGACTAGCATGGCGCTAAAGGGTGTCGCCTAGCCACGACAGTGCACCAACGAATGGTGGCAGTATGACATGTGAGGCGGGCATAGAAGCAGGCTGAGCAGAAGGCCAAGATGTGTGGCGCTAGGAATGACAACGAGGTTGGTCTATCTGTCGGGACATCGATGCTTAACGTTGTTTAGATTTAGTATCCTTTTAAATTTAGTTAAATTTTGTTTAGCTCGTAAAATTTCGTAGTAGTATGAATGAATTTTATTTGAATCATTCGGCTTGAATAGCACCATTTGAGACACGTGGTTGGGAACAGGTGTACGCCAAACACGGAATGACACAAGGGTGTCCCCCAAACGACCGATCTGATTCTGTTTTATAGATGTTGTTTGCGGGATGTGACTAGAGACGCTCTAAAGCGCTTGTTGTGTATGGGTAACGATGAAGAAATCCTTGCGTTTAGGGAGTATCCTTAGCCTTCCAAACCTGGCAAGATAGCATAAGGGATATGCCCAGCAAGTTGCATAGAGATGTCACGACCTTACCAAGTTACTTTATATTCCAGGTTATTGTCAAGGAGCCAGGGCAACAAACGGTAGAGATTCATTTATACCGCTTCGATCGTATCTGATGAATCTAGAATAATCTAGTTTAAATAGCAGTTGTAATGAATTATGCTAAGTTCGTAAGACATAACTTTTTGAATCGTGGATCCCCTGGAGACTCAATATAACCGGGGAGAGTGGGTGGCTAGGTGGCACGATCAATGAAAACCCTAATTTACCTTTTCCTGCTTTCATGTTCTTCCTTTTAATAACATTCCTTTATAGCAATGACACCTTAATTTCAACCTTTAACTCCCGGTTATCATTGCAAGTATCCATCAATTCCCGCATCCCTATCTAAATCCTTGATTTGGATCCCCTCTTTCATAGCAAGGGCCTGACAATTGGTATCATACGCCTTTCTTCCCCGAGTGATCTCCTACCCACTCCTTCCTTGTCTTTGGCGGAGCGATCCGATATGCGGTTCCCAACAGTTCATTCATGTTGGTAGTAAAATCCCTCGTGTTTTCTCCATCACCCTTGAGTGGGAACATTGTTCTGCAGAGCAGACCAAGCAATTCTCCACCTCCATGACCCACAGGCGTACATGCTCCTAGGAAATAATGGCCTCCATAGCTGAAGAGGCAGAGATCTTGGCCGCTACACAGGCTCAAGCTGTGGAAGAAGTAGAAATTGGTAGTCATCTTCCCCAAGAGAAGCTCAACATCCATCGACACCTGGAATTTCATCAATCCTCCATTGATGCGCTCCAAGGTAACATGACTCGCCTTACTTAGATGGTTGCACAAATTTCTATTGTAGTCAATGGATATTTTTCTATGGCAGAATCTAGTGCCCCGAGCAACACCCAAATTCCTTTCACCACACTACTACCACCACAAAACCAAACTTAAGCACAATGCCTGAAGCCACCACCCCCATGCCATCCACCAGCTAATCGCAAGCTCGCCCATCAACCACTACACAACTAATCCCGTTCAACAACCTATCCCTAGACCAAAAATACTCGCGGTATACTTTAAGGTTGTCTCCAAACCCTCACAAACTGTCCACATGGAAAAGCATAAGCCGAATGCTTCCGAGCGACCCTAGCTGCCTAGGGTTTCCCATCAACCCAAGAGTAATAAGCAAACTCGATGAACTCAAGGGAGGATGAACTTTGTCTTGGTGGAAACATAGATCGGGACCTCCGCTTTCTTTCTACCAAAGGGATTTGGCTTTGGTTGGGTAGAATGGGAGATTCTCAAGCTTTTGGTGTTTCAACAATGGAGAGAGAGAGATATCAAAGAATGGATTTGAATGATTGACCTAACCTCTCAATGGAGAAGAAATGGGTATATGTAGTCCAAGAGGAAGAGTAGCCGTTCAGAGGCAGCTGCGCACAAACCAAAACCAAGTCTGGCATCGCCAACCGTGCGTTGGATGAACCGGTGGCAAATTCGGTGAGCCGAAACCTGGTGTAACACCCTCAAATCGGCCCTATGCAAGTTTTAGCCCTTTTCCGCCAAAACCGCATAGAAACAATTCAAGGACGCCCACCAGGCACTTCAGTGCGGGTGGAAAACGACCTAATACCATTACACAACAGTCCTCGATGGGACCCACAGAACAGATATATATACAACACGACTCCATGAGTCAAGAATACCGATATACAGTACAAAGATCCAAATCACCTTGAAATCGCTACAGCGTCTGAGTACGGACAAGATGCAAATGGGGCTAAGAGCCCTGAAGAATAACCAATGGCGTCCATAACCCTGCCCAGGCCAAGCCGGAAGGGTAACCCTGCTAACGACGTTGATCTCGAACCTGCTAAAACAAAAGGGGTGCCGACAAAGGGCAAAGGAAAAAGAGGAGCGTCGGTACTGAGGCCAGTACACGGCGAGGCTAGAATTCGGCGGCTCTCGCCTACATAGGTATGGTGGACTGAAGCGGCAGCGCAGCCGCACTAAACAACCTATAGAGACTCGGTATCACTGGTGGCTATTAGAGAGGGGTAAGAAAGACCTATTCGGATCCTACCTGATACTAACACCAAACATACCCATCCTGGTATTTCCCCCTCGAGACCAAACGAGGAAGTCGGACCAAGGAACTCACACAGTTGGCAGTTTTACCCATTCCATTATAGTTGAAGCACTTAGTAGTTAGATATAGATAGCATGAGTTATCCTGATAGCATAAGTAGTGGGCAGTTTTAGTTAACATTCTGTTGTAGTTGGAAGATTTACTAGTCAGATATAATTGTCCTGAGGAATCCCCAAAACCAGCAGTTGTTGGCACTTTTATCACATTCCATTGGAGTTGCAGTACTTACTAGGCAGGTATAGTATGACACAGATCACCACAGATCCACCAGTTGTAGGCATTTTTTTATTATCCATTCCATTGTAGTGAAGCTGAATTACTAGTCACATATCAAGTCAAATTTATAGCACTACTTTAGTTATGCTTGTCTATGATCGAAATACTGTGCTCCAAGTCGTCCATAAGCGCGGACACGGCTTTCAGAAAGATTTACCCTGCAGGGGTGCACAAATAGCAACACACACACGATCAACCTCAGAAAAACCAACTCAAAACCCAATGAGGCTTTCACGACAAAGCAATCACAGGATTCATAAAATATTTCAGGGGGCCACCCCACTAAGCTACCTGCAATGAAGTTGGCCGGCTCCGAAACGGACCCAGGGTTTGTGTGGACAGCTGTAAACGACTGGGAACCCGAAAGTGTGACTGGGCTTGTCGATACAGCGAAAACGTGTCACGATCCTAAACAGTACAGGTGCTCCACGCACATTCGTAAATAAAGCAGTAAAGCATGGCATAAGTACAGGATAGTAATAAAGCCCCAAACTACTTTGTGGCCCCAAGAAATAGAAATGAATCAAGCTCTGGCTCAGGGGGATCCCATAGGGTCTCCCGGATGTGGATATTACGAATAGTCAAGGAACAGGTATCAAGTACTCGGGGCCTACGGGACACGAGTGAGCTTGGAAGAACCAAATAACATCTATTGCCCACCGATGCCTCTGCATTAGTTATATCTATAAATTTAATAGTTGTATTTGAAGTCATGATCATCTCCACCATTTATCATGTGCCAACTTGCCGTCAATGGTGGAACGACAACGACGTGAAGCAACACAGAAGCAAGCAACTACGACTCGCAAGGCTGACTATCTATCAAACAACAGGCAATAGGATGTGTCCATGGCAATATAGAGGCTGCAAGGTGTATAAATGGTGCACGGAAACTAAAGCATCGCGATACGGATAGCAATAGATCAACATGAGGAAATAAAGACTATAAATGCAAAATAGGTAGAAGGGGGAGAGATGCTTGCCTGGGAAACACTGCCGATGGATCATATCCGGAGAACTTGTCGATACTCGCATCAACTCATCGGCCTAATCCGCGAAGAAGCAAACACTAGAAGAAACACCGGATGCAATATTTAATACTACGGCAAAAGATCCGGCATGCTTATGATATGATGCATGGCATGGCATCGAAGCAGTGCAATTAGGCAATATTAAGCGGAACCGGGGTCCCGACAATTAATTAGACGGTTCAAGTTATTTAGATACCCCACAATTTAAATGTTGGATTAGCAAGACAAAACATGGCATCGGTTCGCTACACCAATTTAAATGGAGTCCGGAATAAGACTAGAATAGCCCGCATATAGACTCCATATTTAATTTAGGTGAATCGACTAATTAACCCAACCCACCAGATGACATGTATGCAAGCATGATGATTTAATGATGCGACAGGTATATGTCATATTATAAAAATAGAGGCTTAGGGTCACACATCTGGGTTCGAGAGATCTTGGGTTCTGGGGGTTCGGGGTCGGACTCAGGGTTCGACGGGGATCGGGCTCGGCGAGATCAGTCTTCGGAGGTGGAAGAACTTGGCGCGCCAGGGTGCGGTCTTCAGATCTTGAAGGTTTTGCCTTCGGATCTGAGAAGGAGGTCTTGCGGTTTTCCGTGAAGGTGATCTTGACGCTCGGTGCCCGCGAAGCAGATCTTGTCGCACGGTGTCCGGGTAGGCAAACTTGGCGGGTTGGGACGATCTTGTCGTAGTCCTCGGGTGATGGTGTCGGTCCTGGGTCTCGGCGCCGAAAGATCTTGATGTTCCAGGAAGGATATCTTGTCGAGGTTTCCGGGGTTCGGTCTTCGGTAGAAGTTCTTGTCGTTCCATGTCGAAGTACTAGGGGTTCCGTTCGGCGCCTTTGGTTCTGGGAAGATCTTGGCAAAACCCATCTTGGCGAAGCTGGAGATAGCGATCCTCGTGGGGAATTGATATTCTTCTGCCGAGATCACTCCAACTTCACATGGCCACCACCATGTAACTCACAACACCTCTCCCACACACATCAACCAGAACAAAGGGCTTGACGGACTCATTGCAGAGAACCAACATGGATGCACATGATTCAAAGGAGTGGGTTGAGACAGAGGCATGCGTGGCGCTCACGGGGAGGCGATGACTGTACAGGGCCATGGCGACACTCCTGCGGGTGGACGACCACAACGGTGCGGAGGCGATAGGGCACGCGGGCCGAGCTGGGCTAGGTCGAGCGCTGTAGGAGCCGGGGTAGTGAAGGAACGGCGCCTGGGCTTGAAGGGGAGCCAAGGCAGCGGCTGCTGCGGCCACCGGGAGAGACGAGGAAGGCGAGGGCGCATCCGCGCAGGAGGTCGACGTGGGCGGCTCGGACCGGCAAGCGCGGGGCCAGGCGCTGACAGAGGGAGCAGGCAGAGGACGCGGTGCTGGCCAGAGCAGGGGGTGTGCGACCAACGGAGGAGGCGGCGGGGAACGAGGCCGGCTTGGGGAGGCGGCCTGCACGATCGGGGTCGCTGGGACGACGGCAAGCAGAGGCCGCCGGCGGTGGAGGAGGAACGAGTCGAGGTGGCGCTTGGGTGGAGGAAGACGACGCAGGGGTGCCAGGGTTGCGACGGTGGAGGCTGGTTGAGGTGGCGACTGGGTCTAGGTTAGGTGGGGTTGTAGGCTGGCTGGTTGGGCCTTTGGCCTGGCCGGCTGCCTCCCCTAATAAAAATAGTTGTTTTATTTTATTTTATAAAACCTTTCGCAAACAGTTTTTAGACAAAACAAAATATCCGGAAGAGGCCGGGTTTTAATTTGAAATAAAGACGGGGCGTTTAGAAAACAAAACCAGACTTTTCGAAAATAGGTTTAGACAAAAACCATGCATGATGATGACGATGCTCAAATGCAATGTGGCATGATGACATGAGCATGCGGTCATGATGATGCAATGCACAAAAACACAGCGATTTTCTAGTAGTGGTTTTTGCGGGGCGCCACACCTGGGCCAAAGTGAACCGGCGCCCCGCCGAAATTGTTTTCTGAATACCGGTTTGGTATTATGGGCTTTTCAACCCAGCAGCTCATGAATGGTCCAGCGCCATGTCCGGCGGTGCCGGACTGACCGTCGATTTCACAGAAACCCCAAATAGTCATATTTTTCTTTTGACAAAAGGCTCTTCTCTTGTGGGTGTGATGGCTATATGGTGATAGGAAGTGTATATGACAGAAAGACATCCGCAAAGAGCTCATCGAGACCGCCCCTCTTAATAGTGTGCTGTTTCCTATTAGACTCAAATGAAAAGTAGAAAGAAGTATAACGAAAACACTGGCTCTTTTCGTGAGTAGAGAATGGGGGGTATCACACCACGTATCATCCTCACTTGCAGATTAAAACATGTGTAAACACTAGTAGGTAACATTAGTCAATACTTTAGCTTCGGTGTGTAATTAACCAAAATCATGGATAAGGGCATATTGCCCTTTCAATCTCCCCCTTCTGGTTAATGGTGACAAACCGAGGTACAGTCACAAAGGATATTATGATGAACTTATAAAGATGTTTCCATTGAAAATATTAGATGAGCCCCCCATAAAGTATGCACATGGTTGAATTTGTTTTTGGAATGCAAAGTGCAACAATAGTAATATGGAGAGATCCCCCAATATCTTTAGGAAACAAGCATGGTATAGACAAGATAAAGGCATGGATATATAACAATAAGTAGACAAACATGATAGTATAGAGATATCGAAGTACGATAAACATAGTACAACTTATCATACACACAATGGAAGGTTCAAATGATTCAAAATAACAAATAGTAGCACAAGCCAACAAGAACCAAATAAAGTAGCAAGGCTTGTGCTTATGGTGAAACCCAAAAACCCCGGTGAATATCCCCATAATCCTAGATAGACTCGACTCTCTTCTCCCCCTTTGACATCAAAACACCAAAAAAGGAAATAATGAAATAGATGATTCTAGCGCTCTAGGGAAGAAATCAAGATCATGAGCATGAGCAGAGGAGGACTCTTCCTCATCCTTGTTCTCATCATCAGCCTCCTCCTCATCCTCATGGGTCACAGACGGACGCTGGTGGGATCCTGACTGAGAAAACATCGGATACTGAGAAGGATCATAGCTGTGGAACATGTCATAGAAATGGGCGGCATCTCATAGTTGATGTAGGGAACTGAATCAAGCTCAGTGCCAACTGTAGGAACATCATGTCCCATCTTAGCCATGAAATCATTCTGCCACCTCCTTGTTTCTTGGGTCAACTCTAGACCCCGATGGGCAACATCATAGGTGCCCCGACATATATCCCATAAGTTTGTGAAAAACTTGGCAAGACCCTTCTTGGGAGCATGGACAGTGTGGTGGGATCTAGAAGCACGAGAGGATGGGTCATGGTGAGCCTTGGTCCATACCTTAGAGAACATCATATGTGGAAGATCATGATACATACCACGAGCAAAAGGGTGATCTTCTCCACCATGTTATAACGCTCACCACGAGTTGCATTGTTGGGCTACGCAACCACATTGATCAAATGCTGAACATACTGACTGTAGTTGGGAGTCATATGCTTCTCCACAGACTGCTAAAGCTCATGGAAGATGAAATCATATCCATGGAATTTCCGAAGATGATCTGGATGACAATAGTACATGAAGTTGTGATGGAAGGCATGGTAGCTTGCTTCATCACTAGCCTTGCTGACAAGGTTCTCACGGAAGATCTTGGCCAAAGAGTGATATTAGTAATACATGCCAGAAATCCTAGGTGACAGATGACTTGGATTGGGAGGGTAGCAGTGAGCAAGGTCTTCATGTGTCATTACCTTCTGAGAGTGAGTGTGAAAATCATTATCAGACATGCCATCTCCATTGCCCATGGCATCACCAAACTCCTGAAACATCGTTGAATAGGGATCAGTCCCAGTCATCCAAGTAATAGCGTGTGCTGCATCAGAATGAAAGAAAACTGTGGCATGAAAGTGGCGAATGAGAGATGGACATACAATCTCCTCCAATGTGACAAGATCAAACACATCCATCTTCTTCAGGGTGGAGTTAATGAACTAGAAGTCTGTGGAGGCATACAGGTTGTAATGCTCAACATCGAGAACCTTGGGCAGGACAAGGTAGCCACTCAACATCCGATCAGGATCATTGTAAAAATCATCCCAAAGTCACTGCTAAGTGTTGGTCCAAAACCTCCTACCGAAACGAGTGTAGGTCCTCTCATGAAAATGGTACAGATTCCGCCTCAGCAAAATCCACCATTGCTTGGTAGTACAACTGGCGGTGTTGAAATCTGGGAGCACTTCCTCTTTTGAAGGACCAATGTTCTTGCCCTTGTCTTTATGGGTAGACGGCTTCTTCCCACCCTACCCCTCGGGACAGACAAGGAGCCACACTACACAAATTGCTTAGTGCATCTAGTGGTATGACAACCTTCTAGACATGGAGCAACCAACTTCCACTTCTTTGCCTCAATAGTTTCTTCCCAAAATGCATCCTCGTGCTCATGCTCATGGTCAGACTTTGCAGGAATAAGAAAAGATATGGCAAATGAAGAATAAGCGTACATGTCATGACGAAGGAGGAACCCAAAAAGAAAGGTTTGGACAAGTGGAACACCACAAAGTTGGAGACAGAGCATGTTGGGCGAGCAAACCGGCACATCTGGATCACTAGCCGAATCATCCAGCTCTAGGCCTGGCAGGCCGAAATGCGCTGCTAGATAGTCTGGCGTCAGGGCCGGCGGCGCTGAAGCGCTCGCTTAAAACACCCCAGGAACCAAAATTGATGCAATGTATTCAAAAAATTGCGAAAATTGACTCAAGAACTTGTGCAAACATATCCATGAGTAGAGGTGAAACCTTGTGAGAACATTATTGGCTCCACAACCAACAAGGGTAACCCTAGATCAAACCCTAGGTGGAGTACATCCAAGAACATGGAGGCAAACTAGGGAGATCGAGAGAAAGAGAGGAGCGAAGAATTACCCAAGGAATACATGGTGCTGATGACCCACAAGTATAGGGGATGTATCGCAGTATTTTCGATAAGTAAGAGTGTTGAACCCAACGAGGAGCAGAAGGTGCTGGGTAGTGGTATGGATCAAGAATTCTATGTACTCAGCAAACGGATTTTTAGGGGGTTTTGATAAAGCAAGTAAACGAAGTACGAGTAAATAAAAGACAATAGGAATAAATGCAGCAAGTGGCCCAATCCTTTATGCAGCAAAGGACAAGCCGATTGTATTACTTAAGATGACCAAACGTTCTCGAGGACACATGGGAAGACTGTCAAGTGGTTTCGCTTCATATAGTTGATTAATCTTCTTTACCTTGCTAAGTGTTGTGTGGGTGAACCTGTGCTAATGTACCAACCTTCCTAGGACTAATACATACTTGTGATTATACCCCTTGCAAAGATCCGTAAGTACAATAAAGTAATTAAGGTAGAAACCTAACCACAGCTTTAAACTCTAAGACCCTTACGTCCCTTGTGCAATGGTTTCCTAACGGGGGTTCAGGTTTCTGTCCTTCCGGCAACCCCTACGATTAGTAGCCAAATACACAATGCTTTCCCCTAGGCCCATATAGGTGAAGTGTCATGTAGTCAACGTTCACATGACACCACTAGAAGAAGTACACCACAACTTAAATATCAAACCATTGAATCTTTCTCAACACAACTCCACTACTAACAACATGACTTCTCCCATGTCCTCAAGAACAAAATGAACTACTCACAAGACATCATATGGATCATGATCAGAGATGGGCTAATGATGTATAACAATCTGAACATAAACAATAATTCAACGATTCACTCAATAGCATCAACTACAAAGAGTAATCAACACCGGGAAAGTTTCCCCTATGAACTATGCAAGATTTGACCCAATTGTTACGGCAATATGGAGATGGTGATGAGGGTGCTGATGGTGATGATGGTGGTGATGATGATGATGATGATGATGATCCCGATGAAGTCCATCTTGATGAGGGTGTTGATGGCGATGATCTCCCCTCTCTGGGAAGGAATTCCCCTGGCAGAAATTTATCTACCGGAGAGATCTTTCTCTCTGGGTGTTTTCTGCCCCGCAGAGGCGGCAGAATCTTTCTGTGGTCGCTCCCTGAGTCTTATGGTTTCGGGAGGATAATATACGCCAGAGGGGAGTGCCAGGGGTGGACCAGGGCGGCCACACCACATGGTGGCGCGGCCTAAGCTGGCCCACTCCAGGGGGTGGTGTGGCCCCCCTGTGGCCCATCTCCAGCCCCCCTCTGGCTTCCTCCGTCTTCTGGAAAAATAGGATTTTCCATATATTTTCCCGGATTTTCTGATCTTCGCGAATTTTGCCTCCAAACAGCACCTTTTCCATTAGAATTCTGACTGCAGTGGTCATGCTCCAAAAGTCATCAACCATGCAAAAACAGATGAAATAACATAAGTATCGTCTCTTAATATGAAATATATCAATGAATAACAGTGAATTATGACATAGAATAGTGATTCAAAATGGACGTATCAACTCCCCCCAAGCTTAGACTTCGCTTGTCCCCAAGCGAAACTAAGCTCAATAAACATGGCCTCAGGTTTATGGAGTGAAGAGTCGATAAAAGAATACGGATAAGAAGCATCACATTCATCAATACATAGATCATAATAGAAGACAACTCACTATTATATAATTCAACTTGCAATGAGTAAAGGAAACACAATAAAGATACATAAGGTAAATCATAATTGGTAATGGCAAACTTAGCTCTTGGTCAAAGAATAGTTGATAATTTGCTGGAGTTCACAAATAACTGGTTTTCAATGATAGCTTTCAAAGTAGTAAACATCAAGATAAGAGCAATCTGCAAAACAAGGAACATAACACTACTAGAGAAAAGCTTATAGCAGCACCCCTTACCGCCGGCGAAGTGGGAACGTGCTCACCGGCGGTAAGGGCTTCCAGACCTGCGTACTGTTAGCACTGGCGAAACACACTTGTCACACCGGGGCTACGACACGTACCACCGGCGAACTCGTCGCGTGCACGTTAGGGTGGGTCGCGTGTCCCCCGGATGGGGCGCCACTTACCGCCGGCGAATCTGGCTTTGCACGCCGGGGCTAGAAGAAGGAGCGCCGTGAACCAGGCCCGAGCTCGCCAGGGATAGAGTGGGCCGCGTGCCCCCTGGATGGGCCGCCACTTACCGCTGGCGAAACGGCCTGCGCGCACCGGGGATAGGTGCACATACCATCGGCGAATTCTTATAAGCTCGTCGGGGATGATGTGGGGCCGGGTGGGCCACTGGGCCGTGCTATTACCGCCGGTGCCTTTGCTGTTTCCGCCGGTGGTAACCTGGGATTCATTACCAGCTCGAACCAGCCACCTACCAACACCTCCTCACTCACCACTAGCTCACTTTTCATGGAAACTCAACCCCAAGCTTTGCTAGCTCATTCCCCCACTTCTCCCCACTCATTTTAGCAAATTCAACCAACCAAGTTTGATATATTTTAGGAGATGTCGCTCCCCTCGCATGCATTACTAGATCTACCTAGCAAGATCTAGATCTAGATCTCTATCCACCACCTTTTCCACTGCTCTCTATTGGTAGATCTAGATCTCGAGCATAAGGTCCCGACAACACACACACTCTCTTCGGTCGACGTTTGGCGTCTCTCCAGTGCTCTTGACCTCGCGTCAACTAATAGGTATAATGTGGTGGAACGTGTGCATGAGTTGCCTACAAGTCACTGTGGTGATGTCACTTGTGATGGTGAAAAGTGGTTGCACGCATATGTGGTCCTTTTTTGTGTTGTTTTGCTGGTGGAATGTGCATGTACAATGAGTTGCCAATGTTTTGCCGGAATGTCGATTAACTTCCATTCTGGCGAATTTATGGCACTCTAGCAAGACCATTTTTAGCAAAGGTCATGCCGAATTGTTCTGTGAAAGCCAAGCCAACGGTTCTAATCTATTCTCTTATCGTGCAGGTGATGATGGTAATCGAGATGAAGGAAAACGACGTGGATAGATACGTGGAACGCATGACTGCCGACATGTATCAAAATAACCGCATGGAAAAAAATGTCCGTGTCGAAAGTGCAAACTATCGTCATTGTTTGACCCCTTGTCACGCACGGTGAATGAGCACCTGCTCAGGTATAGTTTCATGGAGGGCTACACTCAGTGGATGGATGATGAAGATGACCATGAGGAAGAGGACGACGTTCAAGACGAAAATGAAGAGGATGAGGAGGGAGAAGAACGGGATGTCGCACACGACGACGAAGGTGATGAACAAGGTCGAGAAGAAGAAGAACATGCGGACGATGAGGACAGGAGTAGTAATACCCCGCTAACCACGGCCGTGCACGACCCTCATCTTCAGGAAATTCTTATTGGCAACGCATCGACCGACCCCAGATTCGCCGGTAGACGGAAGTCTAAGCTGGATCAACTAGAGATAGACTCGAGTACTCCGTTGTACGACGCAGGTCGTGGGCCGGAGGAGACCCGCTTGAGAGTAACTCTCGATCTTTTAGAGATGAAGGCAAAATACGGATGGAACGACACAAGCGCAGGCGATCTCTTCTGATACTTGAAGAAGCACTTACGTAAAGATAACACGTTGGCAGGTAGCCTACAGGAGGCCAACAAAGTGGTGTGCCCTCTCAATTTACCGCACGAAAAATACCACGCCTGCATCAGTGATTGCGTGATGTATCGGGATGAGCACAAGGACTTGACCGCATGCCCAAGGTGCGGCGAGCCTCGATACAAGAGAGGGACGAGAAAAGCTCCTCAAAAAGATGTGTGGTACTTCCCGCTCAGGCCCCGTCTCCAGCGATACTTCGCGGACCCCAAGGAAGCGAAGCTCATGTGCTAGCACGTGGAAAGCAAGGAGGCGGTGATGAAGGATCCAATGCGGTTTGAAAACCCAGTGCTGACGCACCCTTCGGATGCAAGCCAGTGGAAAGCATTAGATGATGAGTACGAAGATTTTGGGAAAGAACCAAGGAACATGAGACTAGGTGCAAGCACCGACGGACTCAATCCATTCGGGAACCAGAGCAGCAAGCACAGCACCTGGCCCGTGTTTGTATGGATGTACAACCTCCCCCCATGGCTATGCCTGAAGAAGAAGTACATACACATGAGCATGCTAATCCAAGGGCTGACGCAGCCAGGGAGCGATATCAACCTGTATCTTGAGCTATTGAAGGAGGAGCTAGCCATCTTGTGGGACGAAGGGGTAGAAACATGGGACGCTCACCTCCAACAACCTTTTCGTCTGAAAGCAGCGCTGATCACGACGGTGCAGGACTATCTCGGAAACGGATATATCGCGTGCCAGGTGTGCCATGGACACAAGGCTTGTGTGAGGTGCATGGAAAGGACGCCGTTTCTTCAGTTGGGTAAGGATCCTGGGTCTTTGAAAACCGTCTACATGAGGACTCGGATGTGGCTACCCGAGAATGACCCGTGGAGGAAGCGTGGAGATCTGTTCAATGGCAAGGATGAGCTCGAAGTACCTCCACCTAAGTGCAGCAGCGAGGAGATCGGTGCTTTGTTGAAAAGCTAGAAACACTGCCCTCCGTCGGGTAAGATAAAAAAGCATAAGCGGAAGCGAGGGATAAGAAGAAGGAAAAGGAACATAACCCGCTCATGGGGGTATGGAAAAGGAGGTCCGTGTTTTGGGACTTGTCGTACTGGAAGATCCTCGGTATGCCTCATAGCCTTGATGTCATGCATATCACGAAGAACGTGTGCGAAAGCTTGCTTGGCACTCTGCTCAACATGACGGATAGGACCAAAGACAGGATGAAAGCAAGACACGACCTGAAGGCCCTGAATAATAGAGAAGAGCTTCACCCCCTGTCTTCTTCTAGGGTTGAGGAGGAGACAAATGATCGCAAGCGCAAAAGGGCGGGGAAGCAGCCGGTTGAGGAGGAGACGGAAGATCCTAAGGGAAAAAGGGCAAAGAAGAGTGAAACCCCACGTCCCTCCTGCTTCACTCTATATCCTAACGAGCTCGAACAGATGATCGGTTGCCTCCTGGAACCAAGTATCACTTAGGCTACGCAGGGCTGATACGTAGATGGCTGGACCCGACAAAAGGAATCTTCAGCGGGATGAAGTCTCATGACTGTCACATCATGACGATGCAGATACTTCCGGTTGCAATCCGAGGGATCATGGAACCGCACGTCCGTGCAACGCTGACTAGCCTTTGTAACTTCTTCGACGTCATCACTCGGAAGTCGATAACCCTCAATAAACTCGGGAGGCTATAGGAAGAGATAGTCACCATCATATCCGAGATGGAGATGTACTTCCCGCCCGCATTCTTTGACATCATGGTCCACCTGCTACTGCATATAGTGGATGATATCAAGGATCTCGGGCCTCCGTTCCTTCACAACATGATGGCGTTAGAAAGAATGAACGGGATCATCAAAGGATACGTCCATAACAAGGCACATCCGGATGGAAGCATCGTCCAGGGCTTTCTCACCGAGGAGTGCGTCTCTTTCTGCAAGAATTATCTAAACAAGGAAAACCCACGTCCGATTGGTTTGCCCATGAACAAGCACCTCGGCAGGTTTGAGGGAGTAGGCCACCACACCGGCAAGAAGGAAATGGACATGGATCAGTCTGATAGGAGAGCCGACTTTGACAGGGCCCACTTAGTAGCTCTAGAGCACATGGACGATGTCACGCCTTGGGTAGAAAAATACAAAACCATGATCGAGAACAATGCTAACAGGCCGATGACGGAAGAAGAGGTATATAGAGCGCACAACTCCTCTTTCGCGCGCTAGTTCAAAGACCAGATTGATGCTAATCCTCCGCCAATGACAAGTGTCGCGGACAGAATCACAGTGGCCTTGTATTACGGGCCCGCGCCAAACCTCATGACTTATCAAGCATACGACATCACCGGTTACACATTCTACATGGAGGAGAGAGACAAAAGAAGCGACTATCAGAACTCAGGTGCGACGATGGAATCTTACACGGGTGAAGAGAAGAAAAGATACTACGGAAGGATCGAGGAAATTTGGGAGCTCGACTACGTCGAGGAGAAGCTACCGATGTTCCGTGTCACATGGGCTACAGATGTCAGAAAAGAAGACGAGTATTTCACCACCATGCATTTGCCCAACAAATCCAAGACCAAGAAACCCACCGCGCAAAATGAGCCATGGGTACTGGCTAAGCACGTCGAGCAATGCTTCTTCATTACCGACCCATCAAGGCCTAGTCGTGTCATCGTGAGGAGAGGCAAAAGGGCCCTCGTCGGAATGGATGGAGTCGCTGACGAGAAAGACTTCGACGGACTCGTCGGTGACCCGATGATGGAAGAACCCGATGAAGATGATGCAGCATACACAAAAAGAAGAAGAAGGACCACGCTACCTAGGTCGTCAGCTACAACAACTCCTCCGTACACAAGGAGTCACGATGATGAGACTGGCGGGGTCAAGTCAAAAAAGACCAAGCAGAAGGGCAAGAAGAAGAAGCAGAGTGCGAAGAAGAAACAATACGATTGGTGTGGTCGAGAAATTAACACTCATCATTTTATGTGTATCTCTTATTAATGATTTTATGTATAAGTGTGTACTACATACTCATTAAACTCCTACGGAGATGGCGATGGAATTGCAACTAATATAACCTAGCCATCATTTTATGTGTGTTTGCCTGAGAAGGGCAGGAAGCGGAAGCCGAAGCATGGGAAAGACGCTGTAGCAAGCAAGAAAGTGGTTCTCGACAAGCTACCAACCAAGTGGAGGACGATGCATTCCCTTGGTGAACGGATCCTGCCGGACCACATTTTCAAGACGCTGTCGCCGGACCTGCGTAGCCTGCATGAGACTGTTTGGTATCTAGAGCAGCAGCTTCTCAAAGATAAAAATCCCTCGTACCCGCTCTTCACGGTTAGGGTCCCCACTAACTGTGGCTTCGCCACCACCACCCCCGGCGAGTTGTTCTTCATCACGTATGAAGACATCTTCAAGCTCTTCCACATGTTACGGCTCGATCGAAACGTGGTCCGCCTGGTCTCGCTAAAAATGGCGCACGATATCATTGTGGAGAAGACCCCGCACCTTGCTATCATGGACCCCTTCTACATGACTATAGGCACCGTCGACAAGGAACAAGTGTTTGTCGCGAATTATATCACGGATTTCTTGGTGGCGAATAAGGACAAGTCTTGCTTTCTCCTTCCATACTTTCCCGAGTAAGTAGTCGGTCGCTAAACTTCCCGCTATTACATTCTTTCGTGAATTTACTTAATAGCCAAGGATGATGGTTTATTCCAACTGTTTTGTGCAGAGAGAATGGGTGCGTCCTCATCGCCTTTCAACCGTATTATTCCCATGTCATCTATCTCAACTCCGGGAGGGACGTGCAGAAAGACTACACCGACGTCAAGTCTACTCTTGACAAAGCCCTCAACGGTTTCAGAGTCGCGGTTGGCCCACTCAAGTATGAGAAAAGATCCAAAGGCATCTATGTGAACTCCCACGTAACCAATTTCCCCTGCCTTAGGAAATCATCGATTGACAATGGGATGGAGCCCTAGTTCGCCATCCTACAGATGAGGGAGTACGCAAAGGATGAGGAGCAACTCTTGATGCCATCCGGTCTCGAGAAAAGGGGCAGAGACATTATGGAAACGACCGGTGCAAACATCAGAGCCGAGTATCGTGCCATCCAGCGGGAGATTGGCAGGATACTCAGGAGGGATGTCTTGACTAGAGGTGCCACATTCAACTACAGCGGTATCCTGCTGACTAATGCAGAGATCGAGGACCGCTTAGCTGCGGTCGCCGATGGGAGGACATTCACCACGCTAGGTGGCATCCATCCCTTCCCGCTGAAGCCGAAGAAAACCTGATCGAGTCACAAACTTGTCTCCTACAAATGTTAGTCATAGAATTACGATTAGTTTATTTTATGCTTTACTTTTTGCATACCTATCTTTCCATGCAAATGTTAGTCATAGAATTACTTAGCTATATCCGATGCTTTTTATTTTTTGCATACCTATATGTTATATCTCTATTATGAATATGTGCTGACAACACTAACATTTCTTTCTTGTGTGTGTGTGCGTAGATGCCGTGGTATGTCGTGTACGAGGGCAGGGTTCCCGGAGTCTACGACGACTGGGAGGATTATAGGAGGCAGGTCCACCGTTTCTGCAGGAATAGTTACAAGGGCTATGCCACTTTGGAGGAGGCAGAAACTCGCTACGCGAGGTTTCTAGCACGGCGGAGGAGGGAGATGTGGAGGAGCTGGTTGACCCCCTTCGTCATGATGATGCTCGCAGCCACCGCCGCCTCTCTAGTCTATTTGCTAGTTGGAGTCCAATAGTATCTGTTGTGTGAACTATGAACTGTTTGAATGTGTGAAACTGTTTGAATGTGTCATGCAACTCCGGAGACTTGTAATATTATGTCATATATGGTCACTTTCTACACTTGTGTGAACTGTTTGAATGTTATTGACGCATGGTTTGAACATATGTGTATTTCCTGTATCTGATGTGTGTATTCTGTTATTATCCTATGTATTCTATCAATATTACAGTGTATTCTGTGTGTATTTCGATTTTCTTTTTTTAACTCCTGATAATGTTACCCCTGGCGAAATAATGTTCTATCCCTGGCGAATAAAATTTCGCCTGTACTAAACTACCATCGGCGAATATTGGAGGCGCCGGGAAGGCATACTTATCCCCGGAGTTTGTAGGTGCTCGCCGGCGCTAGAGCATATTACCACCGGCGAAAAACAAAGGAGCCGGCGATGCGGACCTACCCCCGGTGTTTGTAGGTGCTCGCTGGCGGTAGATGCATACTACCACCGGCGAATTACGAAAACGCCGGTGATAAGGACTTACCGCCGGCAAGGTGGTTGCCGGCGAGCACCGAAGCGCCGGCGAAGAGCCTTTTCTGTTCGCCGGCGGTAGGGTTTTCTCTACTAGTGTAAGCAACATGATTGAATAAATCATCATATGAATGAATAAAACACAACAACTCAAAATACTTGCTGAGATAGAAGGGAGTAGGTTTACTGACTCAACTAAAAAGTAAAAGAAAGGCCCTTCGCGGAGGGAAGCAGGGATTGCAAGTCTCATAAAGAGCTCCCAAAAAATTATGATACTTACTAGCTTTCAGCTCTCATTGCCCCTATCATAGGCATCTTTAGGTGATTAAGGTTAAAGTGATCAATTATGAGGATATGCATTGACAAGTTGTAAATTGAGAATCTCATGTCCCTTGAATACGAGGGCCGCTCCTCATGCTACTCAAGTTTATTCACCGGTAAGTTCTTGTTATCGTAAGCATATGTGTATCATAGAGAACTGCCAACAGGGTTCCCCTTACCCGATGATACGGAAGAATCCCCATATCAAAATGACAAGGCAAGCGGACAACAAGCATCTCAGCAATCTTCTTATTTACCATGGGAATATGGTGTTTTTTTCTCTCTTTCCTCTTTTCATAATATCTCTTCTTTTTCTTTTCTATTTTTTTCAATCTCTATCTCTTTTTTTATAAGAAGAATGCTTCATAGATGCTCGTTATGGTTACGCTGCAGGTTTCCACCATGTCAGCATGGATTAGACCAGCGGCCCAGGCGTTTTCTCTAACACACATGCATAACTCCATGGACTTACAAGCTCCCCTTTCATTTCACACCGACGACATCCATAGACAAAAGAACATGATATCAACTTGGTACAAAGTACCAGTGCAATGTTGAAAGCGTTCCCCATGACAGCATGGTTCTGCTAATTCACAACTTACAAAGCGCAAGCATATATGCAATAACTATACGCTAACAAAGTTAAAGATTATAATAAGAGTAGTGCATTGTGCGTTAACAAGGCAGTAATATGGTGCGGTAGAAAAGAATGCCTTTTAGCAGCTTATCGTACGCAAAATGGACACTGTGCACTCCGTGAGCACAGTTACATTTCTATAGGCAGTTGGATGGAATAACCACGGGCAGTACAAATAACAATTAGAGAAGAAATCATTAAACAATGCAAAAAAACAATGCAGTACTCGGTCACAAGGCAATGCACATCTATAAGAGCAGTGCACTATGTGTTTTGAAAGAAGTAGTATTTTTCAGTCTAGAAATTTATTAATCAGCTCATCCGATGCATTATAGACCATTTGTACTGCGTGAGAACAGTAATATATATGGTTACGTCAAGAGTATAGGCAGGTCTATATTTGTTCATAAGGCAGTGCTTAGGTTCAAGAGCATTGTAGTATGCGTTAAGAAAGCAGTAATATGTTACAGTTATTAATAAGTTTATCAGACGCACTATACAACCTGTTCACTGGTTTAGCGCAGTCAGCTACGTCTATAGGAAGCAACTTTATGAAAAAATAAAATAAGCAGTGCAATTATTGGTATGAAGCCGTGCACATATACAAAAGCAGTGCGCTATGAATTGACGAGGCAGTAATACGTTGCCATCAAAAAAATGTATAAAGCAGCCCATCCGACGCAATATGGACCCTGTGCACTGCCTGAGGTAAGTCATATATCGCTACGTCCATAGTATAGGCAGTGCAATATACCTTTCGCAGGCAGTGCAAACACAGACTAGAGAAGAAAGTATACTACAATGTAAAGAGCAGTGCATTATTTGTTCACGAGGCAGTATAGACAAGAGCATAACACTATGTGTTAAGAAATCACCCTTTTCCCAGCTTTAGCGCAATCAACTACATCTATAGTTATGGCTATAGTCTCGGCAGTGCGATATAATTGCCACAGGCACTGTAAAGAACGAATAGAGAAGCATCCTTGCGGTTATGTTTACAAGGAAGTGTATAGGTATAGACTTGAATAATCTCTTTGTTATCTCGATGATTTCAAGCCACATGATAAACACAAACGTAAGATGAAATTTGTCTGACAGTAATATTCATATACACATGCATGGAAACAATATTGTATTACAAATAAGCATCCGAATTAATACATTCCACGAACTTATGCTTAGAAGAGGATACTATTGATCAACTATTCTTTTCTTGCATTGTTGAATCTATGAGGAAATTGGATGACCCTTTTCTGCAGAAATTTCTGGATCGACACCTTGTTCTTCTCCTGTGGTTGGTTCAACCACACTAGGATCATCTTCTGAATCTTGATTTTATGAACCAAGCTCTTCCTGATCCTTTTCCTCATCATCTTATTCTTCTTCTACTTGAGGTCCTTGTTGATTTTCTACTACTTCCGCTTCGGGCTCCACCGCTTCTTCGGCGACTCCTTCCTCCTGGATCTCCTCCTCCATTTGTGGTACTACTGGTGCGGGCAACTCAGATCTATGCGCGTAGCATCTCTTGGATGATCAGAAAGGTGTAAAGCTGGCGGAGTTTGCTCCGTTTGGGTCTGGCGACAAGGGCGAAGGTGGGTGGCGTTGTTGGCGATGGCGAAACACTCTGTATAGGTGTAGTTGCAGCTAGGTAATGCTAAGGGCTATAAATAGAAATCCAGCATTGCTAAATTTCCTGCATGGCGGGATAAATACATGTTAGTGGCGGGAAAGATTGATGAACTAATCGAGAAAGACGGCGAGAAAGATTGATGAACTTATGGAGAAAGACGTGATACGCTTGCTCTCCGTGACAGCCAAGAAAAGGAAGCATACGGCAAATCAAATATATCTAACGATGGTTAATCCATAAGATTCAAACAGAATATCAAATGTCTTTTACTGTAAACGCTTTCATTTCGAAAGCCGTTTACTAGTTCATGGTCTGAACATCAATCAGTTCTGCATGTCGAACTCAAGTAGGTTAGTTATGTACAAAACTCTTATTGTAAACACGGAAGTGTAGATAGTGCATATATATTTGCATCCAGCACGGTGGTGCCTATGTAATACACGGGGATAAGTTGTTTTTCTTTACCACGGTGAACTACACTGCTTGGAAAACAGCAACTCTAATGCTACATAATAAAAAAATTAATTCATCGTTTTGTATAACACCACAGTATACATCATCGTTGTTTATTTTCAGCTCGACTTAGGTGCTAAATCTCTCAGTTCTTCCGGTAGTTCATCTTTTGCTCGTTGGCCTCAGAAAACAGTGCCCAGAACAGATACTCCTCCATGACTGAGCTTGCGTCCATCTAGTCGAATGGTTCAAATGAATCAAGAAAATATTTTTTAATGTCAATCAAAAATTTGTATTTGGTAAAACTTTTGATTCAAAACTGGCATTACTTACATCTTTAAGATGATGTACAAGTTGAATGCCATTGTAGTTCTCAATGCTCTTTAGAATCCAAAAACCATTCATGTCTTCAACTCCTCCTTTGTGTACCTTCACATGTTTTGATCTAGATATAATATTTCCCCACTTTGGAAGCTTGTTCTTCGGGTAGAGTTCGTCAATGAGCTTGTCAAATCTCTTTAGCTGAAAAAACCAGTATGTAGAGCATAGTTAGTGACATAATTTTTTTCAAATTATGTAGATTGTCTTTAGCTGTATTATAAAGTTATAAATGTAAAAAAACCACACCATTTTTTCTCCAATTTGATTGTGGTAAGCTATTTTAGACAATCCTTTTCTCTATGTTCTGTAATCACGCGTGTCAATAACTTCAACGCGACCACCTTGGGGGTAGTTGTTTAGGATGTAAGTAGACACGTGATTGTCAACTGACACATGCAGAAATATCTGTGATGGGCTAGGAAAACCGTCACATTGATTATATGGTATAAATGAAAATACGGAATATTTCTTTATGCTATTAATGAGTTATGTATTAAAAAACGTACAAACTTAGCTTTCCTCAAATCTGCATTTCCAATTAGAAGTTTGAACTGTTCAATCTTGGAGACGACTTCAAACTGATAAATTTCATCTTCTCCTCCAGCATTTGTGAAATTCTCCTTTTTCCCAATGTCACATAAATGAGCAACCCCTAGTGGCAGTACTATCCTTCGATTCCTGAACAGACATTTGTAGGCCGGGATACTGTGCCAGCTTGAAATTATGAAGTCCATCATGTTAGGGGTGGACACAAAGCTCGAAGCTCGAGGCTCGGCTCGGGCTCGACTCGGCTCGGAGGTCATACAAGCCAAGCCTAAACCTTGCTACTCTGGCTCGAGGCTCGACAAGCCAGCTCAGTGAAGCTTGCAAGCCGGCTCGAGGGCTCGGTGCAATTTATAATATCAACATGATCTTCTCTAAAAATGTAGCAATTCACAATTATAATCAATAACTGAGCATAAGTAGATATGTACATCAAAATTATTAGACACTTAATCTATTACAACACTCCTAGCACAATTATAACAATTTATATTGACAGTTCAAAAGAAGAAAAACACTTTCTAAAGGGGTATTTCACCCCCACGGCACTATCTAACCCAATAATCCTTCCCCAGCTACAATGGCACTTAAAACTTTTAACTCTTTGTTGTCTAACATTATTATTAACCAAATGCACATAATGGTGATACATTGAGCTATGTTGTAAAAAGAGGAAACGAAATACAACTCAGCACCCACAACTGCACTAGAGCACCACTCACCGCAAAAAGTTCAGAAATTGGCTACTTGATACAAGAAGAGCTCAAATCTTGGAGCTTGCCAAATAAACATAATGATCATTTCTCATGTCCATGGGTGTATTCAGATAAGCGTTGCACTGCAACTGTCTAGATGTATTCAAGTCCGTTGCCCGAATAACCACTAATTCCCAGCTAATACCAGGAACCATGGTTGCCAGCCCCATTGTAAAAATTCCCAGCTAATACTAGCAAATCAGCATGCCATCTAGGTTTTTTTTGCTGAAATAGGCATAAACAAAGATTTTGCTTGTTTGGCCGACATTTCCTATCCATTACACCAGCGAGAATTGGTTCTAAATGCACTGGAAGGTGGCCGAGATCTCACAATGCAAGCTGACCTGCGAGCGCGTCTTCCGACGGCCAAGTCCAGTGAAAGGAGGTAGCCAGAACAGGGTGGAGTGCATCACAGCGCTGCCAAGCAGAAGCGCAGCCAGACACTATAGCCGCATGGACCAGCAGCACCGGCTGCACCTTCTTCTTCCTCCTCTTGCTGCTCCCCGGCCCCCTTCCCGGACCAGCAGGTCGAACTGTTCCAGCAGAGCACCTCGTCCAGCAGGTTCACTGGTTGTGCTGCACAGCCCAGAAGAGGAGGTGGCCCAAATCGAGGACCATGGAGGAGCTTGGCTAGGCGCCGTTCATGGCGACGGTGGGGCACAGGAGTCAGCAAAATCAAGACGGGGAAGGGTGGGGGAGACGATGGCGAGGTGGCTTGCACGAGGAATTGACCTCGGACGGCAGGAGACGGTTGAATCGTGCCGGCGGCGGCAATGTCTGAGCACGATAGAGAGAAAAGGAACGGGGGAATAAAGGTAGGCCCCGGCTCGGCGAGCCTACCGAGAGAGCCACGAGCCAGACCGAGCGAGCTGCGAGCCTAGTTTTTAGAAAAGACGAAGGCTTGGCTTGAATTTTCCTGAGCCAGACCGAGCCGAGCCATGAGCCGGCTCGGCTTGGCTCGATTCCACCCCTACATCATGTCATCATCTAGCTTGCCATTTCCATTGAAACATGCTGCAAGCCTTGCTGCAGTCCAATATTTTGGTATTTCTAGGCCTTGTTCCAGAGTTGGTGAATATTTCACCATAACCAGCCTGAGATTTTCCATAGACAAACGAAAAAAGGATCAAATATAAAAACTGAGATCCATGCTTGTATGACAACATACACATATATTTTACTAAAGAAATCCACAAAGCATAGTTTGGTGCTTACTCTTCATTCTTCTCCAGAAAATCCTTGCTTAGTACCAATCTACGAGCAACTACGGCATCTCCCTTGTATTTAAACGTGGGGGGAACGTACACAGGCAACTTAAGTTTTAAGATGTTTGGTAGAGGCCTCTTATAAGATTTGATATTATCTGGGGAATTATGACCAAGAGCCTTGCTCCTTGTAACAGGTGTTTTTAATCCTTGCTCTAGCAACGAAAATGTTTTAGTTGCATCTTCTCCCTGGTGTTGTGATCTGATACACGACGTGTCTACATTGTCAACATGTGTTCTAACATCAGCTGTGTCATGCGGATGTCCTTTCTGAATTGCTTTTTCAACAACAGCGACCTCATGGTTAGAGGAACCTTCTCTGTGAGCAATTTCTGGTAACAACATGGTCACGCCTGCAGCAATATTCGTAAAAACTGTGTTATTTCCTATGTACCTGTTATTAATGTAAAAAACATCATTTAATGTAAAAACCAAGCATCTTGACATAATGTGATAGTACCATTGTTGAACTGCGTGGTTAACCTGTCTTCCTCGGCTCCTACTGCGTCTTTGTTCCATCCTTGTGCTTGTTTAGACGAGTTTCCTCCTGCATCATTATTACAAGTAGTTTTCCTGTCAATCCTACTAGTAATTTTGCCATTAACAGCATATCTACAGAATACAACAATACCATTGCTTAGCTATGTCGTTGATTGTTGTTGGTCAGTTTCAAATTACTTAGAATTGTCTACTCCTTCTCCCGTAGTATGCGTTGTAACTGGTGTCGGTGTCGCCATGCATGCAGAACAACTCTGGATAACACGTTAAATATATCAGTAAAAAATATAAAACATGGACAAATAGTTACATTACACTTCTATTTCATATATTCTTATTTGCATGTGCTCATGTGACAGAAGTTGCTAAATACACGTATAAAATATACGAACCTATTCATCCAAGGCTATTGCGGTGATAATGTCGTGCTCCTCTTCTGGTGCTGCTATATTTTTTATTCTGTCCATGTACATGATTCCTTTATCGTCAAAATTCTAGGGCATGTTATTATCAGATGAATCCATTTTATCCACTGTTATCGCTGCTGACTTGCCTGTAGCAGAGCATTCGTTCCCAACATTATGCTCATGAATTGCTGCCTCGGTTGTATGCTTTGATTGCTTGATTCGACTGGTGCCTGAAATGTTTGCAACGTTGGTGAGGTCATTCTCGTATCTGTCAAAACATCTCAGCATGTCAGTTGCACACTGATGGGATGCTCGAAAGTAGTTAGCCATTGCTTAGAGTTTACTTCTTTTCATGACCCTGTGCTTCTTGGTAAGTTCTTCATATATCGTTGCAGCATTTGTATCATCAATGATGATTTCATCACCTGGTTCTTCCTCTAGCAGTATATCTTTATACTGGTCCATGCATTGATCTAGCCTCTAGGACTTTTTTCCTGAACCATCTAATTCTCTGTTAGAAGTTGAGGTTATCTTGTTATAATTAGTTTCTGCCATAGGAGGTTTCAAATAATAGCTCCTTTCGTCATACCTTTTCCACTACAAATAGTAAACAAATATTATTTTCATGGATCGTGAATAACTGTCAGAAGAGGTAATTTTAAAATATTTGATTTGCTAGAATAATTCTTTCAGTGAAACAAGATGATGTCAAGTAGAATACTTACGTTCAATCGTCCCCACCTCTCTTTGTCAATGACATCCGCTTTCAATACAGCAAGCAGATCTGATTTGTCCAGGTATTTGATTCTAGGTGTTTCTTTTGTCATAAGTGATTTTATGCACTTGCGTGAATCCAGGTATATTATTAGAGGAAGGAATGCGCAACCTTCGGCAACACTTTGATTCATATCATCAACATGAAACATTAGTGCCGCCCTCTTGATCTTGTCAATTACAAGCTGGCGAAAGTCAATTTTTCTAGAGTTCTCAATATCAAGGCTTTTCACTACCCGAACTTCTTGGCTCATGTGGTTGTTTAAACCTAGACATATCAGCTTTGTGCAGATTACAAGTATTATGCATTTCATAGTAAACTTGTCTTTGCACCCTTTTTGATATGACGGATCAGGTGTTGCACTGTTGTAGTGTCCCTATCTCCCAAACCAAGTTTCTTCTTAAGCCACCGTAGAGCAAAGGTATCGCCAACTTCTGAAGGCCGAGGCGCCTTTATACTGCCGTTGGGTAGACCAAGGACAGAATGCGCTGCATCTGCTGTCAGAGCTATCATCCTACCATCGGAAAACTCCATTTTTAGAGTTTCTACATCAATCTTCTTGTATAGCTTAATGATTAGGGGCCTACTAATGTTTGAATCCAGCTTGTATTCCAGGATGAAACCCCAGCCAATCTTCACTAGCTCTACTTTCTGGAGATCGTTCAGATCATGTTTAATCAATCTGTTGAGCTCTTTGAGAGAGCACCTTATTGTGTAATTGGATCCAGTCTTACTATGGGGCTTCTTCTTATCCCTCGTATATTTTTCAATTGTCATCACTTGATTATTGGATATACCCTGGTAGTTTATGGAAGAAAATGTATCAAATATTTGTAAACTTATTTCTAAATTTCTTAGTGTAGACTTTAGTCTTGATTAAAGAATATGACATGCATTAACACTATGTAAGCTTACCATGACACCATTATTCTGGTTGTTCGTACTGCCATGTTGTTCTCCACCAATCTTTCGTTTCTTCTTACATACACCGCCTTTAACGTTTGAACATATTTTGCGTTTTTTAGCTCCAGCTTTCTTTTGTAATTCTCAATCTTCCTATTAAGTTCATTTTCTGACACATCAAAGTCATCGCCAATCTGTGCCATACCGTCAGAAGATTCTCCATCGCTAGCACTGCAAGAGCTCATTTTCCCTGGTGGAAAAAATGTACTAATCTTATTACATGTTTTAATTTTTGAACCGAGCACCTGAAGCACTTCGATTCAATGTGCTTAATTTAAACTTTAAATTGTAACTACACCTAGTTGTACAGTGTAACATCAAGTTGCAGAATAGGACACATGCAGGTGCAAGTAGTTATAAAATTATGCATGCAATAAAAACTGAGAAAAAATATTATACTAACCAGAACGCATTAATAATCATTCATTGAATATCGGAATTAACTTGAAGTAACAGTAAAATATAATTTATTGAAGCTGATCCTACTTGTGAAAAATATTGTGTATGTTGTCCGAGTGCATAATAAATATATTTTCTATTTACCGGACGATTTATGCAACATGATTTCTCATAGAAAAAAATATGATGTAGTAATGAAATATTAGATATAGAAAGCTAGGGTTTCGATATTTAAATTTTACTAATCTATTCCCTCTGTCCTAAAAAGGATGTCACAAGTTAGTTTGAATTTGGATGTATCTATATACTAAATAGTGTCTAGAATCGTATTTCGCTGAAACAAGCTTGAAAAACTAATTTAGACTATAATAGTCTTTCCTTTTAGCGCGGACTTGATCTCAGTACCAAGGTTTCCATAGTATGGACGACGAATCAATGATTCTACAAGGAAATCGTTGCTATCAAGTAAGAGCGGTAAGTTCTTCGCAATTGAGTAGTAGTAGGGATGATCTCGAATACTTATCCATGGGGATGTTTTGTTAAGTTGCTATAGAGAATCCTTACCTCAGAAAGAGGACGGCGCCGCCAGTTCCTTCTGCTGTAGATTTTCCACAATCTATGGAAGAGTTGCTTCTCTTGTGGGGATGGGATCAAGTAAGAGCGGTAAGTTCTTCGCAATTGAGTAGTAGCAGGGATGATCTCGAATCCTTATCAATGAGGATGTTTTGTAAGTTGCTATAGAGAATCCTTGCCTCGGAAAGAGGACGGCACCGCCTGTTGTTTTGCTGTAGATTTTCCGCAATCTGCGGAAGAGTTGTTTCTCTCTGCGGATGGATAGTAGAGAAAGCAGATGAAGGATAATTAGACACAATAACGGAGAACCGTGTCTCCCATCGTTCATAATAACTGTTGTAATGCCCGATTTTATTAAGATTTTTCCAGGGTAGTGCAAATCTTTTTTTAAGAGAAGGACAGTGCAATAGTAAACTAGTTGGCAGAACAATGATTCCTGGAACTCAATGTAGCAACAACAGGAAATCATTGTCATTTACCGCACTAGAATTTATTATAGGTATACCATATAAATGGCAGTGCATACCTCATTTAACCGCATTATTGTACTAGTATCCTGAAGCGCTCCGCAGGCAGTGCATACTTGGTTTACCTACAGTGCATATAAGTGTGCGTAGCATGCGGGGTGCATTGTACGGTAAGTGCACTACCACCACATGTTATCTTGGACCTTTTCGCACAACAGTTTACAAAGCATTTCTAAGGTAGTTCATACAGAGCTTCAGCGCAGTGCATCTCGTGTGCATGGCATTATAATGACAGTATGACAATGCACTCAACGAGAAGTGCATGATTGATATTCAATCCGTGCATGTCGGTGTGCATAACAGGTGGGATTGCATTGCACGGGTAGTGCACTGCCATTTCATATTATCTTTCTCCGAGTAGTACACAGTAGGTCAGAAACAAAAATATCCTCGTTATTGAACCATGACCCCACATATCAGAACTCTACTTGGGTACGGATAACTTTAGGCAGTGCATGCTATGTGCACGGGCAGTGCACATCGCTGTACATAGCAGGTGGGGTGCATTGCACGGTTATAGCACTGCCATAGAATCTTGTCTTGCACCATGTGTACAACACCTTATGAAGCATTTAGAGAGCAGTTCATATGTACTTCATGGACAGTGCAAACCTATTTTTAATCATAAAGCAGTCTGTAGGCAGTGCATACTTTGTTTACCAGCTGTGCACACAAGTGTGCATAGCATGTGGGGTGCATTGTATGGTAAGTGCACTGCCATCGCATGCTAACTTGGACCTTTGCTCGTAGCAGTTTACGTAGCATTTCGTAGGCAGTTTATCTACAGTTCACGTTAATGCATCTTGCTGTGCTTGGCATTATAATGACAGTATCACGAAGCACTTAACGAGCAGTGCATCTCAGTGTATATATCAGGTGGGATTGAATTGCACGGCTAGTACACTGCCATTTCATAATATCTTTCACCAAGCAGTGCACAGTAGGTGAAAAACGAAAAGGTACTATTATTGAACCAAGACCCAACATGTCAGAAGTCTACATTGATACAGATAACATTCAGCAGTGCATACTACGTACACGGGTAGTGCACCTCGCTGCGCATAGCAGGTGGGGTGAATTGCACGGTCATTGAACTGTCATAGAATCTTGTCTTGCACCGTGCGTACAACACTTTATGAAGCATTAAAAGGCAGTTCATATGTACTTCAATGGCAGTGCAAACCTGTTTTTAACCATATTGTATTAGTAGTATCCTGAAGCGCTCTGTAGGCAGTGCATACTTTGTTTACCTGCAGTGCATACAAGTGTGCGTAGCATGTGGGATGCATTGTATGGTAAGTGCACTGCCATCGCACGCTAACTTGGACCTTTGCGCGTAGCAGTTTACGTAGCATTTCGTAGGTAGTTTATCTACAGTTCACGTCAATGCATCTCACTGTGCTTGGCATTATAATGACAATATCACGAAGCACTTAACGAGCAGTGCATCTCAGTGTATATAGCAGGTGAGATTGAATTACACGGCTAGTATACTACCATTTCATATTATCTTTCACCAAGTAGTGCATATTAGGTGAAAAACGAAAAGGTACTAATTATTGAACCAAGACCAAATATGTCAGAAGTCTACATCGATACAGATAACGTTCAGCAGTGCATACTACGTAAACGGGCAATGCACCTCGCTGCGCATAGTAGGTGGGGTGCATTGCACGGTCATTGAACTGCCATAGAATCTTGTCTTGTACCATGCGTATATCACTTTATGAAGCATTTAGAAAGCAGTTCATATGTACTTCAATGGCAGTGCATACCTGTTTTTAACATTGTATTAGTAGTATCCTAAAGCGCTCCTTAGGCAGTGCATACTTTGTTTACCTGCAGTGCATACAAATGTGTGTAGCATGTGGGGTGCATTGTATGGTAAGTGCACTGCCATCACATGCTAACTTAGACCTTGGCGCACAGCAGTTTACGTAGCATTTCATAGGCAATTTATCTATAGTTCACGTCAATGCATCTTGCTGTGCTTGGCATTATAATGACAGTATCACGAAGCACTTAACGAGCAGTGCATCTCAGTGTATATAGCAGGTGGGATTGAATTGCATAGCTAATACACTGTCATTTCATATTATATTTCACCAAGCAGTGCACAGTAAGTGAAAAACGAAAAGGTACTAATTATTGAACCAAGACCCAACATGTCGAAGTCAACATCGATACAGATAACGTTCAGCAGTGCATACTACGTTCACGGGCAGTGCACCTCGCTGCGCATAGCAGGTGGGGTGCATTGCACGGTCATTGAACTGCCATAGAATCTAGTCTTGCACCGTACGTACAACACTTTATGAAGCATTTAGAAGACAGTTCATATGTACTTCAATGGCAGTGCATACCTGTTTTTAACCGCATTGTATTAGTAGTATCCTGAAGTGATCTGTAGGCAGTACATACTTTGTTTACCTGCAGTGCATACAAGTGTGCATAGCATGCAGGGTGCATTGTACGATAAGTGCACTGCCATCGCATGTTATCTTGGGCTTTTGTGCACAGCAGTTTACAAAGCATTTCTAAGGCAGTTCATCTAGAGCTTTAGGACAGTGCATCTCGTGTGCATGACATTATAATGACAGTATGACGAAGCACCCAATGAGCAGTGCGTAATTGATATTCAAGTTGTGGGGTGTATTGCAAGGTGAGTGTACTACCAAAGATTGTTATCTTGCACCATGCGTACAGCACACTATGAAGCATTCAGGAGGCAGCTCATATTTTTTTGATGATCAGTGCATTATGAAGCACTTATAAGGGACTTCATATATAGTTCATGGGCACTGCATCTCGTTGTGCATGGCATTATAAAAGCAGTATCACAAAGCACTCACGATTAGTGCATCCGTTGTATACGAGAAGTGCATCTCGGTGCCCATTGTTGGTTGTATATGAGCAGTGCAAAACAGATAAACAAAGCCACGAAACCCAGTACAAATGTACTGCCTCTCCCCTGGCGAAGAACTGGTACGACATTAGACCCCGCATATATGTCGCTATCAATATTGAAGTGTTCTTCTTGGAAAAGGGGTAATGCATTTTCGTATTGAATTATGACCCACCTGTCAGACAACTTGTTTTCTGGAGATAAAACCTTTCCACCCGTCGTTGGTGTTTAAAGAAGGAAGGGAAGGTAGGAAACGTATCTTCTTCAAACTATTATAACCAGCTAATGCTGGAACAACCCATAACTTTCTCAGCCGCCGCCCGCATGTCGATCTAGGGAAAGTTTGAACCACGCTTCAAAACAAGCAGTAAGATATTTTCATCTCAACAAGGCAAGGCAATGGAGAGAGACGTCGTCATCACTGGCGCCACAAATCGGGTAACCAGATATCAAACCTGCTAAAACGATTGAAATTCTAGGGATATATGTGATGAGGCGATTTAGCTTGTACTTCGTCTCTACATGGTAGACATGGCCGGCAGCTACATTGTAGCAACAACGCAACAATTTTATTAAATTTTTTTTGCTAACAACGTAGCCGATTTTTATCTTGATATTCAACGGAGATATAACTTTCTAGTTTTAAAGCACAGAGCATAGTTTCTACAGTCATGGGAACCGTTTAATAACCATCATAGTATAGTACAATTGATATAGCGGAAATAGTTATATACGAAACTACATGACCATTTGCTATGCATGTAGTTTGAGCAGCAGATAGCACTGTGTAATCACAAAAACTTTTTCACGGTAGATCACATCAATTGTAGGCTACACAGATTATTTTCTATCAAAGTAACGTATTACTTTGTGTACTTAATAGCAAGACATTATACAATACAATGAGAAGTTCAGTCGATGTACAATAAAACTATGCTCTAAATATAATTTAGCTATTCCTAACAAATACTATTTATTATTATGTATATAATCAGCAAGGTTGTTGGTGGTTGTTGCAGAAAAGGTAAAAGGAGGAAATAATACCACAGTAAATTTTAAAATATATCGGCATACATATTTCAACTGATTGTTTTTGCATCGAAGCGTACTTATATCAGTTATATAGAAGATAAATTATAATTGTTGATGTTACAGATATGCAAGCAGAGTGCTGCTTTTTTCTTTGTGTGTTATTATTTTCCACTAAATCTAGAGAATGTGATATATGCTGCATTACACCAAATTGCAAAATTCAGTAGGGACCCAGATTATCTCATTTGAATAATCGTACATTGGCTGAAATAGAGATGATGGAAGGTGCAAAATTCCAAGCTCCAGGTGTAATAGAACATGTTGCACGTGAATTTAGGATGGTATATATACTTTTAAAAATAATATCCCAATTTTTTTATTTAAATGCTTTAAATATCAAAAGATTGACCGTGAATAATTATGGTGCTACTATATTCATTATATCATGACAGAGACGTCATAGAGCACTACATGATAAGTGGGATAAAGAGCATGAGCAGAAACTGAAAGCTCTCGCGGTGTCAACAGAAATTGTACAAAGATGTAACGCAGCACGCGCAAACTTGAAGCCAAAGAAGGAAAAAATTAATATCACAATGTCCGCTTCACAAGTAATTTCTAGAAACCCTAGTGGTAGAACAAAGCTACGATGCCAAGATTAATCAGGTGGATCAGTGAAAGGCAATAGCGCAGTCAAGACTGGTTGTAAATTGAAAGATGCAAAGTGTAATGAGAATACTTTGGTGAGTTTGCTATTGCAATTAGTAAAAAAATTAAAAATAAAAATAATTTTGCATGAGTACTGCTAACAATCATTTTATTGTATTTTTGTTTTGTCAGGTGCAAGTTGATATGATGGTCTCAATGCAACAAAATAGTGGTACTACTGCAGCATCTTCTGCACAGAAAAGGACATCAAATAACCAACATTTAGTTCAGGTACAGCAAAAAAATCAGATACAGTGTAAGCAGCTCCTGCAAGCTAGAGAATCCTCATGAATGCTTCAACACAAAATGGTCAGACACACGCAAACATCGACCTAATAGCTGTCGAAATGCCAATGAGTAGCCCAGAAGGAGAAGCTTTAGTAAGGTATGCTGGTAGCACTACAGAAGACAAAACAAAAACAATCATCACAACCAACGTACTCAAATCAAGTATGATTGTTCAAAATTGCCATGCTAGAAGAGCGCTGAGCAACGATGAGAAACAAATCGAAAGCAAGACAATATATCCTGGATACGAGAGTAGCATCACAAATTCAGGAGAGATCACACATGAGCAGATGACACATGAGCAGAGTGTTGCAAGTGAACCAGTCAGCAACATTTTTTTCCAGTGCAGCCAGTAACCATCGCTACAAGTACAGTAGAGTCACAAGCTAGAAGCATTGATAGAGCTAATTGTTCCGATGCAGGCAAGAGAGATTCAACCAGAACGATGAACCCACAAAGAGAAGAGAATACAAGTCATCATAATGTCAATTGTTCAGAGGAACCGACAAAAATGTATGCACTAACACCAACTCGGAAGCAATGAGAAATGAGCAGTTTGTGCCCCAGTGTGATGACACTATTCCTGAAAAAGAGATAAATCCAGGAGAACCTACGGAAGAAGAGTTAGAGATGGATAGCATGTTTAAGAATGAGTACCGAACTATGGATGAAATTGGTGCACCGGAAGAAGGAATGGAATTTCAGTTAAGGGAAGACACTTTCCAATTCTTTGTACTGTATGCAAGGAAAGCCGTTTTTTCTATAAGAAAGCACACCAGCCTTAACTCCAAGAAAACAAGTGAAATGATTAAACAGACATTTGTTTGCACAAAACAAGGTCAGACTCAAATAAGTGAGAAAGTTGTAAAAGAAAGGAAAACAAGTTCTACTATCAGGTGCTCTTGCCCTGTATCCATTGTGGTAAAGAAAACCGAAAAAGGATGGATGTACAAAACATTAAAACTGGACCACAATCACCCTTTGCACCCAACATATTGGCTCATCGGGTTTTCAAAATGCCACAAGTCAATGACATAGCAAGACAAGGAATTTATACGTATACTAGAACTTGGAAAGATTCCACCGAGGAGAGTGATGCAAATATAAAGTGGAATGAAACTTTTAAACAGAGGAGTTGGTTTCGACGGCAAAGACGTGCTGAACCTTAAGTATGCTGACAAGAAAGATAGCAGAAGTAAAGATATGGAGGAATGCTTGAAGAGGTTTACCCATCTTCAATCAAAGGTTCCTGGATTCTCATATAAATTTGACACTGACCACACAAACACCGTTCGTAGCATCTTCTAGACAGACGCAATGTGCAGGATGAACTACAAACTATATGGTGAATATGTGTCATTCGACACAATGTTCTAGACCAACATATAAAACATGCCTTTTGCACCAATCATTGGCGTGAACAACCATGGGAACATAGTTTTGTTTGGGATCGGTCTCCTACAGGACGAGTCAGCTGAAACGTTCAAGTGGTTGTTCAAAACTTTTGTCTTGGAAATGGGTGGTAAAGCACCAAAGTACATAATCACTGACCAGTGTAGAGCAATGAAGAAAGCAATTGATGAACTGGATATACTGCTTGACACAATCCACAGGTTCTGCCTATGGCACATCATCAAAAAGATGCTAGAAAAGTTTGCTAGCATTTTAGCAAGAAATGAAGGCATGTTAGAAGAACTTAGACATGTAATAAAGAACTCATTGACTGTAGAAGATTTTGAAAAATGCTGGAGGCAAGTATTGGAAAAATACGGAATTGCAAACAACAAGCATCTGCTAGATTTATGGGATATCACAGATCACTGGGTGCTAGCCTACTTCATGGACTATTTCTATCCTTTTTCCTCGTCAACGACAAGAAGCAAGAGCACCAACTCCATGTGGAAAGACTATGTCGACCACACAAACACAATACTGAAATTCCTAGATTCGTATGAGGCAATTCAGGAGAAAAGCTTGAGTGCGCTTGACAGGAAAAGGAACAAGACTTCAGAGAAGACATCACCAATGTGGAGCAGATATGGACTTGAGACAGATGCAATAAAAATTTACACTACATACATATTTCTCAAGTTTCAAAAGCAACTAGCAGATAACACAGCTTTCGAAATAACAAGGGAAGAAACAACTGACAGTGGAATGAAATACGAACTGACCAAAAGAGGTCATGTCACACATCCAGATTTCAACATAGATGTTTTTTATAGTTGAAGTGGATAATGAGAATAAGATGTTCTCATGCAAATGCAAAAAAATGTCAAGGGATGGAATCTAGTGCTGTCACGTCCTCAGGGTTGTGGTACGGCTTGGTTTAGTACATACGATGCCAGACAGTTTTGTGAACACTAGATGGAAAAGATGTAACCCACATCAGCCATCCAACTATGTTTTTCGTCTTCATGACGGTAACAAGAGCAACACAGTAGGTCCAATACGTTATGTGATTGAGTTGACTCGTTTTGCTAAGATTTGCTCAAAAGCATGTAGTACAGACAAATCATACCAACTTCTGGTAGAGTGCATCGATGGCATTGAGAAGAAAGTGAATGCTTCAGTAGACCAGGATGAGCAAAGCAACACAAACGGCATGGCAGATGGCATCGATAACTTACATGAAACAATTCATACTGCGTTGAGAGATCCCCCGATCATCAAAACAAAGGGTAGGAAAAAAGGAGAGAGACTAAAACCAGGGTCAGAGAAGACGAAAAGAAAATGCGGTACCTGCGGAAAGAGAGGACACACAAAACCTAAATGTGAATTATGGCTTAAGGAGAGAGAGGTATATATATATACACATGAATATTTTTTCTTATATTTTACAAAGTATCATACCAAGAGACAAAGTATATCTATGTAGTTTTTACTATTGCAGATTCAGGTTATTTAACTATATATTAAATTTTATTTGCAGGCCAGAATGATCTAGAAGAAACATAAGATAAGATCAAAAACTACAACAGAAAAAAGTCCAATTTCAAGTAGTAATTACGAGACGACTGATTCTACTGGTGTTAGTTGTTGTAAAAAATAATAATATTCAATACATTAAGTCAAACTAATATTTTAACCAATAATCTTCAGGACGACCTGACACCACCCACAGAAAAGAAGAAGAGTATGGAAAGAGAAGGATCAATAAAGTCCATCAGCAACATCAAGTGATAACAATTCTACTGATTCAGCTAGAGTAAGTATTATGTGAAATTTATAGCTGATGTCTTTGAAAATAGGAAAATTATTGGACATGATATTTGTTAAGTCGTGAAAATAAAACGCTTGATACATGTGATGCAGATGATATCAAAACCACAGAAGCAGGCGAGAAGTTCAGTACGAACTACACAAAAATCAAGAGAATAAAACAATTATACACGAGGGATTGATGGTCAAAATTCTGATATCAGAAAAGAAAGATCTCATCCATATCCCACACAGAATGTTGTGAATATGTATGAAATCCCTCAGACAGATGCTAACCTCAGTGGAAATGATGGAAATGTTTCTCCAAGTTATGGACACACAGAAAGAAGCTGCAGAATGGCAGAAGCAACGAACAATCCAAAGAGGACGTGTAGTACAAAAAACCAAATAAAAAGAGCAGTGATTACAAGGAGCAGTCCAGTGTAGACATCCGTGTCAAGCCACAAAAGCCCTCAAGCATCAGTTGAGAGGAATGTACAAACAAGAAGCAGTCATGTGAATTTAGTACAGTTCAATGTACATAAAAGGAACAGTACCAAAAGTCCGGTGATAAGAACCGTCAGAACAAGACAAAGCACCGTTCAAGATGAAGATCTCGACAGTGATCGGTCCAGAAGCATTAATCAAAAGGAAGGCACAAGCTATTTAAAAATCCCCAAAAAAGGACATGGTCGTCTACAATGGTATTTTACTGGACAAGTTCAAGAGCCAAGGCAAGTTTTATATTTCATAATATTTAAACATTGCAATTATAATTCCCCAAATAGTTTGCTCTACATACATGTTATAAAAAATTATTGCTCATAATGTTTCTTTATTTTATGCAGGAGAAGCAGCAGGAACAGGTCATGATACAAATATTGTTTTGTAGCAGACAGACTCAGAATTACAAATTCACTCATAATAAATGTAAGAAATTATAGAGCAGATTTTTTATTCTTATCAAGTTATCATAAAGTTATAGAGGAAAGTTTTTTGTATTATGGCATTACTTGTTATTTACTGGTATAAAAAGGATACATTGACTACAACCATACATAGCATTACACCGATTTTGTAAATAAGATAAAAACATTAGACACAATAGCCATGACACTCCTAGAATAATCTACTGTAGTTCGAAAGAATAGTTTTGTACCGGATATTCAATGGAACAATGCTTTAAAAAAAGAATTAGACTATATATATATCATACAAACTTAGCAACTAGAAATATTTTATTTAACAAAAAAGTAGAACATTTACATATTATTCTTACAGACTATAAGATAGAACACTCGTACATCTATGCAATCACAATCTAACAGATGAAACAGGGAATTAAAAAAAGCCAAGGAACCAGGGCAGTACATAACTAACATCACTAGCAGTCCATGAAGTGCATTAAAATACATCAGGATAAAACAAAATAAAGTAGTGCATAATCCTTTAGAGAAGCAGTGATATGCTTCAAACAACAATGGGCCTGTGAATTGTATTAGTGGGCCTTTCTTGTATGGAAGCAGCAGTTTTATGGTTGCGAACTTTTGAGGTCTCATATGAAAATTTTGTAGTGGGACTTTTTTATAATTACTAGCACGATTTGCACGATCGGTTGGTTATAAGGATACGAGGAGTCGTGGAAGTGTAAAAGGTGTAAGTTGAAACAAGATCGCAGCAGTTCATCATTAACACCGACGAAACTCAAAAAAACCAAGGTGCCTCCCGAGCGTTGAAATATTTATTATTTTTCTATTCCATCACATACTTGTTCTTAATAGATTCATCATTGTTCCCTACAGCGAGAAAACATAGATTCAAGACGTGGTACCAGACATCTTCGTCCCAGACATGATGGACGACGTGCTTCAGACCGTAGACTCATAACTTTCCTGTTCACGGGACGACGGTTCTTACTGTGGAGTATACCAACGAGGAATCAACGGTCGACAGAATCCTCTCCATGTACGAGGCTTGGCTTGAAGAGGTTTGTACTGATCCAACTTACCATCTGATTTTATTAAAATGAGTGTGATATGAATTATGCATGACTACAACATAAATGAATTCAAGGTTATTTGATTCGTATAAAATAGTTTCCCATATTAATTTGAACTAGTTTTTCCTAACCAGTCCTTTTCACTAGTTTAAATACGAATCAAACATCAACCCATACATATTTTATCAGAATCCCTTGATTTTCCAATGGTAGAAACAAACATACTGTGTGTCATATGAATCTCTACAGGATTAGAGTGGATATAGGAAATCCATTCCTACATTATCAATACACCTACGTCTTTCATGTCATAAGAATCAATAATACAAGTTCTAAACTGTATCCTTCTCGTGTTCATTTCACTAGACTCTGGTACTAATAATCACACTTCATTTGACACCAAGATAAGAGCAAGTACATTGGACTAGCCATTGAATATACTGCTCAAGGAAGTGAAAAAAACCATCACCGTCATACAACTCATCGTGAGAAAGCACGTTCTAGTTTATCATTACACTAGGGGCACGAAAAAATGCTAGGTACTCCATGATTTTTTCAAGGAAAAACAGATCACCTTCATTAGCGTCGATAAAGAAAAGGTTTTCATCCCTGAAGAGTACCATGTAGACATACAAGGAATATTCAATACATTCCAAGGTGACAATCACTGGTTCTCATGGCTAGTATTGCAGAGTACTCATTGATTCATCATACACTGAGATGAAGATAGCAGCAAGTGACTCATAAATGCATAACAAATGGGAGTGGAAGCCAATTCCAATGGAGAATCTACATTACTCAGCAAAAGATGGGTATGTAAAATACGAGTTGTACAAGAGAATAACATTCAGCAGCTACTGTCTAAGTTTAGGAAGACAAATTCTCAATGATAGGTTGTGCATCGGGTGTAAAGGAGGTAAAGGATATAAATCCTACAAACATTTTTTGGAGGCAGGTCCATCAGCTGATAGCAATAATAAGTGGGAGGACAAATACACGATGTGTCGAGCAGCAGATATCGATAGGTGGATGAAGAACGATGCATGGTGAAGAAGACTGAATTTAGCTAAAGACTGTGATTATGTGAGTATGATCTGCTAGTAGTGTGTTAAATCAGTTTGTTAATTCAGTTAAATAAAAGTGGTTATGATCTGGTATGTTATATTTGCAGAACAATGTAATTTATTTGTGTGTGTCTAAAAATTATACTAGTTTTAATCATTATCCCGTAATGTTTGTAATTACAGCATATGAATGTATAGTTGTATTTCATATGTATATTCCTAATTTGGTCTCGCAGGCAAGCAAGTTAATTGGAAAAGAAATAAGCAAAATCACATTAACTAGTAAAAAATTTCTAAAAAATTACTTGAACTTTCATAGTTAAACAAATTGTACTTTACTAATTGTCTACCTACCAACAACAGAGCGTACAACCATTCACCAAGGCAGAATTATAAACTACGTATTCAAAAAATGAATAAGAATAGTTATGTGCACAAACATTTCTTTGATCAGTACACTAATGAAGTACTCAAGAGGCAGTGCATAAGTTCTACAAGGGCAGTGTATCTCTGTGCATGGCACATTCAGTGCACTGCTGACACAACTAATCTTGCACACTCCACACAACATTATAATGAATCAACCAAGATGTAGTACATACATGCTGCAACAGCAATTCGATCGATGGCGCGAATCACTAATCAAACGCTACTGGTAAGAAAGAGTGGTGGCATCATTACATATCATAATAGTCGCAGTCCCCTTATCATGAGAGGGACATGAGTGATTTTTCGACAATTGAAACGAAATCTGATGAATCCAGTTGAATATTCACAGCACATCAAAATAAATCAATAGAAATAACGAAATGCATTACCACATAACAAGCGGTTCATAACATACATCAAGTGGTTCATAACAACAAGAGGTTCAACACAACTTACATCTGCACTAATAAACAATCAGAAGGAACTGCAGTCATGACATAAGATGATGTCTATGACAAACATTATCTCAATGTTTCGGATTGAAGTGGTCCTGCTAGTGAGGAGAATGGCTTGCCCAACTTCAAGACATTCATGATGAGATTCAACAAAGGACTTCCACTAAGGGGTGTTGAAGATGATTCGACCATCACTCCCTGTCTTGTACGAAATGAAGCTTACGGCACCATTTGCACCAAGCCGTACTCCAGCCACACCTTCTTCGGCAATTTCAAGAGAAAAAACCATTCTCGAAGGTAGTTTCTAATTAACTTGTAGAAGTTAGAAATCTAATAACTAACAAGCAATAAAAAATATAATGGGAAGTAAAAAAATAATGATAATTAATAACATACCATATCATGACGCTGAACATACGTCCTGGTCAAGCGAGTAACAAGTGCTAGGCCAACGTACAATTCTTTTGAAGGAATGATGTGGACAAGATAACACTTTTCACTCTTGGTAAGGTTGAATCTCTGAGCAATAATTGTATAATCCAATGGTCCTTCTTGCTCCTCATCCTCCCGATCCTCCTCACCAGACTCATCCTCTTCGCCCTCATCCTCGTGATCACACTCATCCTCCTCGATCTCATCATCCTCGTCCTCATCCCTCTCGTCATTCATATACATAATAGTGATACTTGGACAAGGAGCTCCCATTGAAAAAACCAGATACACACCAGAGTCGATTTGGTTTTTAGAAATAAACCTTCTACATGAAGAACCTGCAAGGCGAGTCATTGCTCGCTCTTTGCACACGTCCACAACATACATTCGCCCAAGAGCTTGAAACTCCACGCTTTGTCCTGTTATTCTATTGAATTCTCTCCTTATCTTGCATGGGATAATCTAAAATGAATAAAATAATTAAATAAATCAAAATAGTATGGAAAGAAAATTCAATTAATGTAAATAGCAAGAATTATATGCATACCAATGAACGCTCAAATCGACCATGTACAAGACGGACAAGGAATAACGAGGCTGACATTGTTTCATTACTACAGTCTGTGAAACAAATCTGACACAGTGCCATGTCCTAAAAAAATGAAAAGCACTCGGTAATTTATGATAAGGCTAGCTAAGATAAAAAAAAGGGCATCATATTTGGAATGAACAGAAAGTAATTTTAGGGACGGAGTAAGTGAGCTAAGTAGGAAGCACAATTAAATATATTTTTTCATATACCAGAAGCCTCAATGACACCACCCCAACCCTTCATTGCATCATCTTATTGTAACTAATCAATAGAAAAATGAAAGTACAAAAGCATAATCAACCTAAAAGTGTATCCTCGTTGCATCATCACATTGCATGCTAAATAAAAAACCATATCTCCACATATATACAAATTGAACAAAAATTTAATATCTAAAACACTGTCGAAATTTTTTTTGTACAATTTATAATATGAATCGACCAAAAATATGAATCCATCTTATCTAGAACTATGGTTCGAAATAAACAAGACTAAAATGTGCAAGATTTATAGGATAAAACGAGGGAATCGAATGAGCATACCTTGAGAGGAAGATTGGGAAGCTAAACAACAGCGAAATCCTTCAGATCCGATGGTTTTTAGGGGTGCAATTGAGAGGGAGGGGAGATGCGAATAGGAGGCAAGCTCTCTCTGTTAGTCCTGGCGGCTGGGAACGACTAGGTCGGGATGGGAAGGGCAACCACGCGCCTGACGCTACATCTAAAAGTCTATGGCCTTTATGTTAGGCCATACACTGCCAAAGCACGTTGTATTGCACAGTCCACTCAGCAGTACAATCTAAACTATACGAGCAGTACTATGTATGCAGTCCATACATTTTGCATATGCCTATTTGCTTCGCAAGTCGATTCCATTCCACGGTGAATGCACTGCCGTTGCATATTATCTTGCGTCGTTCACACA
The DNA here is from genome assembly GCA_910589775.1 of Avena eriantha. Classification (NCBI taxonomy): domain Eukaryota; kingdom Viridiplantae; phylum Streptophyta; class Magnoliopsida; order Poales; family Poaceae; genus Avena; species Avena eriantha. The sequence goes on along the minus strand of OU342744.1, from coordinate 417,225,017 downwards.
TCACTATATTAAAGACTTAAAGAGCAGTATACAAGATTTCCACAGGCAATGCATATGCGGCTACATGGAAGGTTCATTGCATTCCAGCATAAGGATGCAGTGCATACGTTCAGCATAACCATACGTTCATCGCAGATTTAGAACATCTTGCACAGACAGCACAACACTATATTGTAGCAGACAACATGCAGGCAACAAAGGCAGTGCATCTGACTTGAGCCAGTAGTGAATTACGGCCTAGAGATGTAGTGCATCCGTTCTAAATGAATAGTATGTGTCCGTGTCCACCGCACATGCCGAAAGTCTTGCTCAGTTGGCACATCACTGTATTGTAGCACACGACATGTAGTCCACAAAGGCAGTGCATATGCCTGTTCCGGGCAGTGCATTACCGCATAGGGATGTAGTAAATGCGTTCTAAATGAACAGTCTGTGTCCGTGTCCACCGCAGGTGGAGAATACATTGCACAGTCCGCACATAACTATATTGCAACACACGACATGCACTCTGCATAGGCAGTGCATATGGTTAGAAAGAGCAGTTCACTCCTGCCTAGGGGTGCAGTGCATAAGATTTCCACATGCACTATATATGCGGCTACATGGCACGTTCAGTGCATTCCAGTATAAGGATGCAGTGCATACGTTCTGCATAACCATACGTTCATCGCAGGTGGAGAACATCTTGCAAAGACCACACAGCACTATATTGTAGCAGACGACATACAGGCAACACAGGCAGTGCATATGACTTGAGCCAGCAGTGAATTACGGCCTAGAGATGCAGTGCATCCGTTCTAAATGAATAGTACGTATCCATGTTCACCACACGTGCCGAAAATCTTGTATAGTTGGCACAACACTGTATTGTAGCACACAACATGTAGTCCACATAGGCAGTGCCTATGCCTGTTCCGAGCAGTGCATTACCGCATATGGATGCAGTAAATGCGTTCTAAATGAATAGTCCGTGTCCGTGTCCACCGCAGGTGGAGAACACATTGCATAGTCCGCACATAACTATATTGTAGCACACGACATGCACTCCGCATAGGCAGTGCATATGGTTAGAAAGGGCAGTTCAATCCTGCCTAGGGATGCAGTGCATAAGATTTTCCACAGGCAGTACATATGCGGCTGCATGGCAGGTTCAGTATATTCCAGCATAAGGATGCAGTGCATACGTTGTGCATAACCATACGTTCATCGTGGGTGGAGAACACCTTGCACAGCCGCACAACACTATATTGTAGCACATGACATGCAGTCAACACATGCAGTGCATATAGATGTCAAGAGCAGTGCCTTCCTGGATAGCGAAGAGATGCATTCGTTTTTCATAACAAGTGCGTGTCCGTGTCCCCCGTAGGTGGAGAACATATTTGACAATCCGCACATCACTATATTGTAGCACACGAGATGGAGCACACACAGGCAGTACATACGCCTGTCTTGGACAGTGCATTAGGATAACCAGCAGTGCATACGCCTCTCACTAGCAGTGCATTCCCGAGATGCAGCGCATAGGTGAGGCACACCAAAGATACGCATTGTATAAATTAAAGGTGGAAAACATCTTGTACAATCATTAGTGCAGTATAAATTACCACCCGAGATGCAGTGCATAGGTGTGGCGCACGCAGAGTATCTCGGTGTGCATGGTAGGTGTAGTCAATTCCACGGTCAGTGCACTGCCTGCGCACGCATTAAAAACGGCTGGTCAGCATTATTAAAGATAGCGCAGCACCCAAGCTGCGAGGCATTATGGATTTGGTGTGAGCTGTATAAGCGTGCAATTAATGCTATAAACCTCTCGCATCCTCCTCTCAGGCTTATAAATAGTGCCGACACCTCTTCACACTTCTAAACAGCATCAGTACCAGGGATAACTATTCGATCTCACCTACCTACCACCGGCTTCATAATGCCTTGCCGCCTACCCACCTGTTGGTCCAAGTTCCCTTCGGGTGCTCGCATACCACTTCCAACGTTGCCTAGCTCTGACGATGAAGAAGAGAAAGAGGAGGTCTCGTTGCAGGAGTCGGTCACGGCTCAAGGTGTGATAGCCACTACGGAGGAGGATCGAAGCTACAAGAACCTACATGAATACGACTCTTCCTCCGCCGATAGCCACCAATCCTACGACCTCATGCTGCCACCAACCTCAACAAAAGTCGACTCGTTCGGTAAGGAGAAGAAAAGGCGGGAGGATGCGAGGAACCGCAAGAAACAGACCGCGTTCCTCGCTTCCATGGAGAGCCAGAGTATCTTTGCTCTAGCGGCACCGGAGAAGGAGAAGGAGAAGGAGGAGGTCGACTCATTCGAAATAGAAAAGAAGAGGCGGGAGGATGCCTAGAACCGTGAGAGGGTCGCTGCCGATACGGCGCATAGGGATGCCGTTCATGAGGCCAATAGCCTAGCAGTTCTGGAGATGACCAATCAGTTTCGACAGGCAGCGGAGGTGAGGAGGAACCAACGAGCGGCAGCGGCAGCAGCAGCGCAAGCGGCTATGGCTCCAGCAGCAGCGACGAACGACAACGAGGCAGGTCCATCATACGTCATCCACATATACAGCGACGAAGACGATTAGGGGATCTAACTTTATATTAGGTTTTTGTTTATATATCCATAAATGTCATTCAAATCTTGTAAAATATCTCCTGGTTTGGATGGACTATTAATTTATCTGAATTTCGTAAAATGTCATTGATTCCGCGGTAACCAAGGAAGAAATCCGGTGCATAATCATCGTACCGGGCATTGCATGACCTTCATTAATATACATCCGGATCTTACAAACCAAGGCAGTGCATAACAGGTTTGAAATGCAGTAGTTTGTTACCAAATCAAATGGGCTTGTGCATAACAGGGCTATGTTTAAGAAGCAGAGCTATGGTTACGTACTTTTAAGGTCTCAAATATAGTGTTTTAAATTAGTTTTTTTATTTTTTATGTAATATGAGGCAGTGCATAATACTTTAGAGAAGCAGTGCTATGCTGCAAATAACAATGCGCATGTGAATTATATTAGTGGGCCTTTATTGTATATAAGGAACAATTGTATGGTTGCGAAGTTTTGAGGTCTCGTATGGACAATTTTGTAGTGGGATTTTTTTATATAATTAGTAGTACGATTTGCACGATCGGTTGGTTATAAGGATAGGAGGAGTCGTGGAAGCGGTAAAGTCGTAAGTTGCAACAATGGCGCACTAGTTCATCATTTGCAGCGCCGAAACTCAAAAAACCAAGGTGTCTACCTAGCGCATAATTATATAATATTTTGTAGTCCATCACATACGTGTTCTTTTTAGATCCATCCTTCTTTACTACTGCAGAAATAAACAAATTCAAGGCGTCGTACCAGACGTCTTCCTCCCATGGACGACGGCCTTCAGACAACGGAGATTCATCACATTCCTGCTCATGGAACAACGATTCTTAATGTGGTGTACACCAACGAGGAATCCACGGTCGACAAAATACTCGCAATATACGGGAGTTGGCTTGACAAGGTTAGTACTGATCCAACTTACCATATCTTTGTTTGAAAATGTTTGCATAAGAATTATGCAGAAAATTTGTAGTAATTTTTCCTAACTAGTACTTTGAACTAGTTTTCATTTGAATCAAACATTAACCCCATACATCCTTTTTCAGAATCCATTGTTTTTTCCTATGATCAAGCAAACTATTTGTAATATGAATTAATGTAGCATTAGGGCATGTTTGGCACCTACTGTTTTTTCTTAGTATTCGGAAGATAACGTAGTATCTAAAATACTATAGTTTTCAATAGCTTGGGCGTTTGGCCACTGTAAAATACCAAAGTTTCAAAACTGTGGTATTGAAAAAACTGAGGTGTGGAGCTATTTTTACAAATACTATGGTTTTGTGCAAACTGTAGTATTGATTGCCCAGCGTTGATATACTATGATTTTAGAATACTTTGGTTTGACAAAAGCCAAGGAGCCAAACAGAGCCTTAGAGTGGGCATGGAAAATGCGATCCTACATTTTCCCCTACTCCTACGTTCTTCACGCCGTAAGAATCAAAAATGTTTCACTAGATTCTACTACTTACTAAATGATTAAATTTTACTTGACAGTACGACAACAGCAAGTACATAGGATTCAACCTCGAATACACTCCTAGAGGAAAACAACAAACCTTTGCAGTAGTACAACTCGCCATGAGGGAGCACGTCCTAGTGTATCATTACGCCAGGAGCACGAAGGAATGCCAGGGGCTACGAAATTTTCTCAACAAAAGACATATCACGTTCGTTAGTGTGGACAAGAGGACAGACATAAAGATGATGAAGAAAGAGAAATTTGATATCCCTGACGAGTACCACGTCGACATACAAGATATATTCAAGTTAGTCCCACGAGATAATCACAGGGATGGCATGTCCAATCTTGCAGCAACACTCATTGATAGGTCATACATTCAGATGAAGACACTAGCCCGTGCCTCAAACAAGCATCACATATGGGAGTAGAAGCCGATGCCGCCAGAGAATCTGCGTTACTCAGCAATAGATGGATATGTCACATACAAGTTGTACAAGAGGATACCATTCATTAGGAATCTCCTCGGTTTAGATAAAAAAATCTTGGATAACAAGTTGTGCATCAGTTTCCATGGAGGTTCTAAACCGTACAAACAACATAAACAAGCAGGTCCATTAGAGGATACCAAGAAGATATGGCAGAAGGAGCAATACGGCATCAGTCTAGAAGAAGATGCCGACGGATCGGAGAAGCAAGAAGATGGCTAGAAGGAAATGTGAATTCAGTAAAGACTTTCGTTGTGTGGCTACGATATTATATCAGTATGGTGATTTTAGTTGATAACCACATATAAAATGTGGTTTTAATTTAGCGTTTGATATTTTCCGAACAATGTCATTTTAACAAGCTTGAAACCCTGCTTAGTGTGTGTAATACTTTGAACAATGTGTAATTCTATATAATCTGTGCATTCTGAATGTTTTCTTCTAGTAAAACAAATCATATATCCATTTTAAATACAATCTTCTAGTTTGTGTAGGATTATGATGGTTATTCTCATTAATTAACTATATAGAATACAAAAATAAATAAAGATGCAAATACAAGTAAAATGCAGTGCATACACGAACACTCAATGGCAGTGCATATTACCTAGTTAAGGCAGATCAGTCAGTATCACTCCACGCATCAGAACTCGGAATCCAAAAACATAGTGGACAAAAACAAATAAATATTTAGGCAGTTCATAAACCGTATGACCAGGAGTGCAAAACTTGTGTCAAAACAAATACGCCAACCTAGAAGCAGTCAACACAAAACTGCACATAAATTAGGCAGTGCACCCTTTAAAACCTAGGCAATGCAAACGGCAGAACTTGTGCAGTACATCAAAACTGGGAACTCGAAAGACAAAATCATAGTGGAAAAAAATAATTTATTAGGGCAGTACATAAACTGTATGACTGGCAGTGCAACACTTATGTAAACACACATACTGATCTTACCGGCTATGGCAGTGCTTACGCCAACCTAGAAGCAGTTAACATAAAACGCCGACCAAGAGAATACAATGTGACTCCCCCAACACTAAAGTAAACATAACATACCTCAGAAATAAACTGTGTGCAAGCAAAGACAAGTAAACATATACCGGTCAATAAGAAGGCAGTGCACAAATTACAACTTAGGCAGTGCACTCCGTATAACTTAGGTAGAGCTTGTGCAGTGCATCAAAGAAATCTAATAAGGCAGTTCGTTAAATATAATTACGGCAGATCACTCACGATCACCTGAGGCGTCAAATTAAGCAGACGCAATGCAGTTCATTGCATATAAACAAGGCAGAGCAACCAAAACTACCATCCCATACACGATTTTGTGTTCCCTCTAGTCTCCAACCCACGGAAAGGTAGTCCAAAAAAACCCGTGGAAAGCAGAGTCATTCTGCTACCGTCGTCGCCGTCAACCAGGAGCAACAACATCCAGAAATAAACCGCCCAACGCCGGCAACCGTCAAAACACCCACCTTCCCACGCCCCCAACACCAACAACACACACCATGCTCCGCCAACAGCAACCACCCCAGATCGCCCTGCCCCTGCCGACCCACCCCAATGGAATCTAGTCCAACCATTCAAATCCAATCCACCATCGCCCGCACCAAACAATCCTCCGACGATAGCAAGTTCATCCCCAGCAACCTGCACCGATTTGGAACGGAACTCCCCGGCGACCTCGATAGAGAGGATACATTCACAAAAAGTGTAAGCGGCAGAAGGCGAGAGACCGGCAGAAGGCCCCTGCTTCCTCTTATTCAAGAAGACAAGTAAGCGTAGTAACCTACAACAAGAGGTACGCCGAATTCATATCAATCAAAATTATATAATTCCTGTTTAACACTAGATTCTTAACAAATTTGTAACAAAAAGTAAAATTGATAGTACATACTATCTAACTCCACTTTTAATTCATTCATTTCAGTTCCTTATCGCCATACAAAGCATATGTGACTAACAGTTTAGAGATTACATATATACAGTTGTTTTTCATAAGTAATTATTGAAAAAAATAGGGAAATATAATTCTTATATAAAAAGGATAGCCAAATATATTAAAACATCGAATCGGTAAAAATAATTACTAAGGATTAGAAGATTGCATAAAGAATTACTAATTTTCTGCCACACTTATTAAGAACTGTCTTATGCTCAAATATTATTTAATTATTAGGTGAAATGGAGGACAACAGAAGTCCTAACCCTGAAAAGATATAGAGCAATATATAACATACCTTGTAGTCATCACTAACATAAATATAGAAATGACATTTATTTAATACAACTTCTTTGCAGAACATACCTGATAATACCGATGCTGACGAAAAAAGTCATTGTTGACCCAAGGTAATGTTGTAAAACAAAGTAAAAGTACATATTATTACTATTTGTTCTTCATATAGTAAGGAAAAATATTGCCCCAAAACAGATAACTAGAACAGCAGTCAGGTCCAGACTAGTCAGCTATCAATAACACCATCACAAAGTGTGGACTACATAGAAACACCCACAGGAATGGCAAGTGGAAGATCAACTAGCAGAAGAGGAAGAGAAGAAAAAGAAGAAGAAAGCAGCAAAAAAAGAAAATTGAACCTGGATAAAGTTAAGAAGAAACTACCTCTTGCATCAACCTCTGAAGAAAGTGTGGACAATGAAAAAAAGGAACAAAACATACCCTAGGATGACCCAATCCCACTGAGGGTTCAGCTTCCAGACAGCAGTACCACAATAGATTTACAGTCCAGTACAAGAAGATTGAAGAGGCGGAAAGCAATAGTTCCAGAAGAGCAAGATAACCCTCAGGAAAAAAAGAGGAGAGCATCTAGAATATCAAAGGAAGAAAAATGACATCTGAAAGAGCAAGAGAACAACACATATGAGAATGAGAGCAGTGACGACGACGATGAAGACTACAACATTCTTCCAGAAGGAATACAATCTGAAACAGAAGATGATGATGATGCTGCAGGTGATACAAAAGAAAATGGAGGAGAATTGGATAATCAGGTTAGTAAAGATTTACATAAATACATTAACCATATGACATTCATTTTGGAAAATCCAGAGCATGAACTGACAACATAAAATCTTACATGCAACAAACTAGGAGAAAACACAAACACAAGGATCAGAGCAAGAATATGATTCAAGGAACCTTGACAATAGGTGACAAAAAGCTATGCAAGGACACATGCACAAACTACACAGTAAGGTGTTCAGTCAAAGAGCTCAGCAAATTTCTTAAAGAGATCCTTAACGATGATCAAAGAAACGAGCTATCAAATGTTGGGTGGGGATTCCCGTTTAATTACAGAGTAACATCAAACCTGTCACGGCCAATGATCTTGTGGTTATACGAGAAAATTGACAGAGTTACAATGGTAATGGAACTTGGAGCCGGCGTGGACATTGAAATAACACTATAATTGTGAGATCAGTGTTCGGCTTCCCTGACGGAGCTAACGCAGCTCCATTACCATCAGTGGATGGTAACACAAAAGCTCTCAAATGGCTAAGGAAAGAACTTGGAATAACAGCAACAAAACAAGTTCAACTTAATGATCTGTATAAGCAAATAAAGAAAGGTGACACACGTCCTTTCACAATGCAATGCAATGCAATGCATATTTCTGGTCATTTTCAAGTGTATTGTCTCCCCCACTCTACACGCAAGGATAGGCCGAGAGGCTAGAATGGTACACAATGTAGACTACAAGAAGCTTCATAAAATGGATATATGTCGCGTAGTAGTGGATGAACTGAACAGAGGAGTTCAGAATTTTTTTTGCAGAGAAGAAAAACAGAAACAAGAAAAAGGGTAAGGGTCCTGTAAAAAAACAAATACCAAAGGAGCTGAGGGATGCGCAATTCTGCCTTTAATAGTCTATCTAGATACTAAAAGGTGTGAGAATTCAATCAACATGATCGAAACACCAAGGCTGCATGTTCTTGACAATGAATTATTGTCATCCATTGTGAAGAAGGACAGACAGAAACATAACATTGAGGAATTCGGAGCATTGAAATATGTAAGTACGCATACTGATAATATATATCTTTGTATTTCCTTATTGCATATCTGATTTCATTCTGTAACATAAGAAGATTGAGCATCAAAATATCTAATTTGTCCTCTTCACATGAAACAGGTTAAGACTAGTTCCGAGATGCAGCACTACAACAAAGGTTTTCATACAAAGAAAAACAGTTCCTCAAATGTAGTGGTGGATAATGACCAGGAGAACGGGAAGAACAAGTATGCAATAGTTCTTGCCGGAGACAACTCAAACATTCCAACTGAAGAACCTTCTGTCCAGCCAAATACAATCGGAGGTCTCATGACAGATGTTGAGAAGATGCAGCAAGCAATGGATCTCGTGAGACAGATTGTAGACAACCTAGAAAACATATGTCAAAATTTAGAAACTGACAACGAACTAGGCCTCATCAGTAACTACAAACAAGATGTCAACAGAGCAGGACTTGAGATTCTAGACTCAATGGATAAGCTTAAGTTATACATGGAGTCGGTGAAAGATATATCAGTTAGATTAATAGCAAAAAGAGAACCTGTTAGAATGAAAGATCCTGCATCATGTTCATTGCCGCAGAATGAAACTGAGAAAAACAACTCTAACATTGTTGATAGTCTAAAAAAATAGAAGACACAACGATCGAAGCTACAAAGGAATTTATATACTTATTGCAAGTTATTGCACGATATAATAAGAATGATTGTTGCTAGTTTAACAGTGCTGTATTTTTTTAATGCCTTGGACAATCAGGCAGATGATACGAATAATGAAATTGCAGCAAAAGGACAGGAGCACGCAACATCAACAATAACAAAATACAAATCTCTAAAGGTAGACGCTCATTTACTAGAAAGGGCAAAATTTGCTATAATATAAAACAAAAAGAAAAATCTGATGATGGTTATAACATTCATAACAATTCAACAAAGAACTAATATAAACTTCTGATTGTAGGAGGACGCAGGAGGAGATACAAACAACCAAACTCCCTCTAATGAAGCAGCAGCAGCAGAAACAAGCATACGCTCATCTGACACAGCGAACAGGCAAGAACAGGATAAACAAGAGGAACATTAGACATAAGATAAAGAAAAACAGAAGATTAAAGTTAAAGACAGTGAAGTTGGACACAAAGCAAAAGATTTACTGCTAGTCAGTACCAATCTAACAGTAGAAGGTCATATGACGTAGATACAACTTATATTTATGAAATTAATTTGTTAAAAAATTTGATTCATTTCTAAATATACCATGTTTCTACTGGTGTGAATCAATTAAGGATACACTTGCAAAATAGAGCTTGCTAAACGTATCAAAAAATCTGTGTCTAATGAGCATGAAGAGATTTGTATGAACGATTATGGTTACAACAGTAAAGTATTAGCTAGTCTATCATTTGCACTCGTCAAACACGACTGTTGAACCAGTAAACTGCCTCAACTACTGTAACTGAACTATCATCCAACTACCATTATGATGCACTGCCTAACACTAATCATTGCACTGATTTTTCTGCACTTCATTTTTTCACACTCTAACAATTTTTTCTTTCCACAGATACAGATAGTAGAGACCAAGAAAACAAGGACAGCAGATAATACAATCTGAATAGACAAAATTGTATAACCTGATATGCAAGTTCACAGACAAAAAACTGTTAGAAGAAGATACCGTTATATTAAAGTGAGATGATTTTAAAAGTTATCATTTTGCATGTTGCATATTTTTTTCAGAACCATAGTGTGATATAATAAAAATTACTCCACTCTGCAGATCTCGATATATCTTGAAGCACGAGAAAACCAATACAAAGGTGCCACTGTATTACATATCAAGTGCTTTCAGAAAGGAAGGACTGTTAGGCGATACAGATGGTGAATTGGTCTTAACCTATCTTGAAGAACAACTTAGGAGATCCAAGTCGAAGAAGAAAATTATTCATTACAGAGCAACTGTAAGTACTATAGAAAAAGCAACTATAAATAATAAAGAAAGGTATTTATATATTTAGAGCAAACAAACTAACGGTTGTTTTGCAGCAAAAACTTATTAACATTAGCGCAGTCAAAGACGATAAAAGAAGTATGCGTTGGGTAGAGGACTTGTTTAAACCAGACACAGTAGACCATCTAGACAAATACGAACTAGTAAGTAGAACAATAATGTTCAATACAGTATATATTTTGACAACTTGAAGAACACCATACTGCAAATACAAGCTTGTATATTCATTTTTTAAACAGAAAAATATGTTAACAAATTTTAAATAATTGCTCATGCAGATAATGTTTCCTTTCCTAGAGCGACCTCCTAAGGGAAGTTCAGGTTCAGTAGGTCACTGGTTCAAATTGATAGTAGATATTTTGGAGAAGAAGTTCATAATTTATGATTCATTGAGAGAGCCGAGGGATATTGATCTTGAAAAAGTATGCTCAAAACTGATCAGAAAAATAAAGACATTGTGGAGCGATGGTTTTGGAACAACAGAAACAAAAGCACAAACGCTGGATGATTTTGAGGTAGTATATGAACACATGCCTCTACAAGATAACGGGTAAATGTTCATACATAACATAAAATTTAGTCTTGCATTGAACTACTTATCTTTGTCAACTTTTAACCATCTGACAACATCTAAAACGAAAAACATTATGCAGCTGTGACTCTGGGTTCTTCATGCTCTATATGATCGAGAACTGCATGAGAGATCACGTTCTGGAATTCACAAAAAAAGATATTCCAGATTACAAGGAAATACTTCTCATGAGGATGCTGACATCAGACATCTTCAGCATAAACATCGAATAATTAAATAATAGAATATTAGGTAATCCTTTTCACAGATTTTTGACTAGTATTGTTCATACTACAGTATATTGTTTCATAACATTGTTACTATCAAGTGCAACACAAGTATTTACAAATTTGCAGCATCTACAGGCCATTCCGAATATCAAGAGCTATTCACAAGAAGAGATTTCCAAGACTTAAAGAGAGATATATTGCTAGGAATTCAAGAGAAAGAAAACAAGATGTCAAACAAATCAATGATACAACTGAAAGAAACACAGGAGAAAGAGATCTTTAGAGAAAGATATAGAAGAAATCCAAAAAGGTGCAAGGATTCGATGGAATAACAGAAAAATCGAAATCTAGAAGGAAGACTTGTTTTCATTCTAGCTGAATTTAAAGAAACAGAGAATGCAAGGAAAGTATGGCAAAAACTAATCGAAGATGCATCAAAACCAGATTACAGAGAGTAAGTGTAAAGTTTAACTTGGTACAACTAGATTTCTTTTAATTAGCCTAGATCTTTTCTGTTCTAATCTAAACTAACACCCCTATAATACTAATCCTGTTATTTGTAATACAACATGAGAGTTTTTATCAAGACAACTGCATCCAATGAATCAAGAAATTTTAATCTGACATATATTGCACGTGAACTAGCAGACAGTTTCAAAGAGAATGGATGGATAGACAATGAATTTTTAGATGCCGTCATCTACATATGGAGAAGTAATGATGAGTTCAAATATCTTTTCCAGGAAGGTAAAAGGGTAATCCTACCCACACAGGTAACATCAGTATTAGATTTTATGGACAAAAACAAAACAAAAATAAACCTGAAGACATTGCTCGCACAATTGATTACCTCATAGGAACAGATTACCTTACAAAAGCAGGCACGGTGAGTTATTTTAGAAATAAGCATAAATTTCTATATTCAGTATTAAGATACCTCATAAAATTAAAAATTACCAAATGTTTAAAACTTACTTGAGTATTATATCTACTTCCATACACAGATACTACTACCGGTTCATTGCAAGAAACATTTTTCAGTTAATGTCTTAAATGGGTCTGCTCGGAATCCAAAGGTTGAGATCATAGACTCCTTCGCATATAATAACAGTAAAGAGATGCAGGATTACCACAGTAACATAGGACAAACTATGGTAAGACTCCTACCAAAATGTAGACATCACTAGACAACTTTTACTAGAGCCAGAGTGTTATTTCTCAAAAAAAACATATCAGAACTTACTACCCTTTTTATCTAACAATGTCACTATAATGTTTCAATATACATCTAAGCAGGTTCGAACAAGTGCTAGAGTGCATTTACAAAAATGACACATTGCCAAGATGGAGTGCATCATTCAAAAGTGCACGCTACGTGAGAACTAAAAAACAAGATGAAGACGCATGTGGACTATGGACAATATATTACCTGCAGAGATACAATGGCGAAATTATAGAAAAAGGAAAGACGTCAAGTGTAAGTAATAGTTAGATAGAAATTTTTCAAAAAAATTGATTACATATACTTGAAAACTAACAAGACTTTACAATACTTATCAGGACACAAGCTCCAGTATCAGAGATAAACAACTGTACACAATGTTGTTCCACAGATCTAACCAAGCACTGAAGAACCAACCAGAAGATCTCAAGGAGTTGGGTCCGGACATGGAGATGCCAAAAATTGCAATAATATTAAGTGATTAGGATAAAATTACGAAACATGTACATTATTTCGTCAAATCTGATTGCATGCACATATTGCATCTAACTAGACAAAGGCAAAGGAAATTACAATATCTATGGGCGTAAGTAGACGCTTGTTAATCTGTATCAGATAACTTATTTTCTGATTTTTAGTTGGTAGTGCAATATCTATTTGCAGTACATCGGCATCTATGGGATAGTGCATCTGCATACACTCCTGCATAGCTATGTGTAAAAATTATATTTTCATCACAATGAACCAAGTAATAACTGCATCTATGTGAGCAGTGCATATCACAAACGCATACAACAATAAAAAAAATTGCATAGCTATGTGTAAAAATTATATTTTCATCACACTGAACCAAGTATAAACTACTTCCACATGACAATCATAATCAACCCAGTATAAACTTCTTCTAGGTGGTCTTTAAACAAACTGCTTACATAGCTATCCTTGCACTACCATGGACAAATTGCATACATAAGCAAAGAAGGCAGTGCAAAAAATCAGCACAAGGTAGAATATACATATGTACGAGGCAGTGCATCTAAATTTACGTGGGTAGTGCATGCACCACTAAAAACACTCTTCCATCTCTATGTGTAAAAATTATATTCAGCGCACTCAACAAAGTATAAACTGCTTCTAGATGATCATTTTAAAAACTGCCTAAATAGATATCCTTGCACTACCATAGAACCATGCGTACATGAGTAAATACGGCAGTGCAACCAGTCTGGTCAAGGCAGAACAAATAAGTTGTATAGCACACATGAAAAGAACACCGCAGTGCACCGTAGATAGTCAGAGCAGTGCAAATAGAAAAATTCACTGATAGACAGACACTTGCTTCATTACGTACATACTTACTTAATTACATACATTCTTGCTTCATCACATCCATTAAGTGCTCTTCACAAACACCATTACAAACACTTACAACATGATATGCCAAATTTTGCTAGCATTTAAAATATGGAAGACGCTTCACAAGTTATTTGGACAGTTTCTTATCAAGCTCCTTGACCTTTTTGTGAATGTCATCCATGCACTCTTTGCAGTTACGACGGCGCTCAAGAATGTCCTTCAGTGATTGCATTGCATGTAACCTGTCAAGACGTGCATTTTTTGTTGTTTCAATGTCTTCAAAATGATTGGCTATCATGTCGGCCAATTTCTTATCAAGCTTCTGTCTATCAGCTAGTAGTTGAGCCATATCCATCGTCAGAGTATCCCGCTCTAAGTCCTAGGTTGTAGTGCCAGCTTTATACTTGTTGAGCTCCACCTTCATCATAGCAGCATCTTCGACAACGTGCTGTATTCCGACGATCTCGTGTCGAAGACGGTCAAACTCTATAGTAATAGTCATCTTTTTTGCCTCCTTCTCGGAGAGCTTGACACACAATTTTGATACCTTAGCCTTCTCAGCAGCACGTTCATTACGAAGCCTCTGATATTCTGGATCAACATGATTATTGTCATCCAAAACTCCTGTAACTAATGGCAGTGAATCCTAATATTTTCACAGAAAACAACAAGAAGATTTAGTGTAAATAGAACTGATCGTAGTAAAAAATAGCCAACATACAAATACACGCACATTGATTAGCCTGCTCGGATGCACCACAGGAACAGACGACGACACAACAAGAGCCTATATGTAAGTTCCAAACGTCAACGACACAACAAGACCTTCAAAAACCTAATCTGAAAAATTAGAAATGAATACACGAAAAGATAAAAAAAGCAAAACTAACCCGGACTCGTCGATCTTGCGACAGTTGCATCGATACGACGATGAACCTTCGGCGAATGAATCCATGATGGTGGGCAGCAGGGCAGCACCCTCCGTGCCCCGTCTCCTCCGCTCAACAGCTTCCAAATGTTTCGTAACAGCTGACTGCTGCTTTCTAGAAAAAGGCTTCCTCATTGGATCCATGGCAGAAAGAACTGAAAATAGAACTGGAAGAAGAACCGTCTAAAGGAAAACAAACCGTCTAGTAGAAGAGGAACTGATACTAGAATGTGAAATGTTAAGCATCGACGTCTGAATTTATAATGTACTTGTACACATTGAATAGTCGTCTCACCTACCAAAAATAAAACACACCCCACACATCATCCTAGATCAACGATTGACCAAAGCTATAATACTATGCCTGATATAAACGCAATTAATAATTCAGCAAATGAAACAGCGCACGCGGATTGAAAGTTAAGTTTACCGAGGTTACAAACAACAATGGGCACTGCAGTAAAAATAGAGCAGTTCAACAAGCTAATAATATGACAGTGCACGTGGATAAACTGTGCAGTACTCAATGTAGAAATTTGGTAAAAAGTATACTACTTTGAGTAAAATGAACTATAAAATTTCAATTACCCCTAAATAATAATAAAAACATAAACTAAATGAAAAAATAAAGGAAATAGTAATTACCGTAAAAAAACATAAACCATACCTCGCAGATACTATGTACTGCAAAAGTGTCAACTATGCACTGCTTGATATACAAGTTCAGATTTGTAGTTAGTCCGTCAGACTTTCAATTTCGTCAAGTTAGCACATAACCGTTTTAGTTCGTTGATTTATAAATGGAGGGAAACCGAAGGGACTCCGTTCAGTTCTCTCCACCGCTCTCCCACTACGCACGTCTAGAGCACTTCCCGAGAACAGTTCCTCAGAGCAGAGCAGTTTCTCAGAAAAGTTCGTCACCTCCTGATCGAGATTTCTCCTCTAATCATGTATCCCTTTCCTTCTCTCTATTGGTTTCAGTTCTAATACTTATTTGTTTCTTCATTTCAAGAAGCTTTATTCTTTTATTTGAATCTCCATTCCATTGTCTTTGTACAACTCGACGGTGAGTTTTGCATCAAACTTGCATTTTTTTGTAGTTTCCCCATAATCCTTTATGTGTTATTCCTATCATCTTATCCCTGTAATACTATCGTGTAATTTATGCCTGATAATTGATCTGTTTGACACTTTCTAGATTAGCAGTTAATGCATAGTTCACTCTTTGAATGCATTGTTAATTTTATCAGGTGTTTCTTAGAATGGACTTTACAGTGTGCAGGCAACCTGCCAACAATTGTGGTAGGGCACAGAGGAGAGCAGCCATCTTCCGGGTTAACATTGTTCAAGGTTTTCCCATCAATGGTGTGGTAAGTTTTTACATATTTACGAGAAGGTTTTCGAAGGTTTTATTCAAAACGTTCGAAATTTTTATTTTATGTATTGTTTCTTTTATTGTCTTGTTGTCACATGAACTGAACCAAGTTGTTTACCTTCAGCTAGTGCCATGCTCATTTAGGGAAAGATTGAATGATTCACTCCAAATAATTGGATGGTTGCAAATAGTGAAGCATTAAGGAATTTTGATTTGTTCCTCAAGAAGTCTAATGTTAGGACAATAATTTGTGGTCCATACTAGAAGTCCCTGATGAGGGTTTATGATATAGCACTTGGAGATGTAGTGCATTTTGAATATGATGACGACCCACTTAATCATGATGGTTTGAACTTGACCAACTTATTTCATGTCTAATGGTGAAGAGAAAAAGATTCATGATGCACCTGGTATTTCCCTTATTTACTGCAAATAATTTGCACATACAGTTTTTCCTTGTCCTACTACTAGATCATCATAATAACATTCTTTACTACTCAACATGTTTTTCCACTCATTCATCAGAGGTGGGAGATGTGCCTACATCCATCAGAAGCATTCTATATAGGACCATCTTCTCGGACATAAATGCACTAACTGAGCAGCAAATGGCTCAATCTTATTTGGCATTTATAAAGATGTTCATGTCACAGAACATCAGTTTTTTGAAACTAAAGATGAAAAGCATTTCTAGGTACACAAGATGAATATGGATAACCATGACCATAATGCACTGGTTAGTTTCCACATATTTAATCATATTTTATGTTTAGATTCAACATATAATTTAATGAACTTGTTAATTTAGAATGCTTGTTAAAATACTAACTTTTTTCTTTATTGCAGTTCATGCCAATTGAGGCTGTAGATGGTTTCAGGTACCCAACTCAGGGCATAGCACATCCGTACAGGCAGGGACATGATCTTGAAGGAGAAGAAGAGAATTTTATTGCATGTGCATATACTATACAAAGGGACAATGGGCGTGTCAGCTTCACCACAGGATGGCCTGACTTCACATTTGCTGCTGATGTTGGATGGGCATCACTACTTCTCATGAAAGTAGAGCATATGTAGGAGCACCTTGGTCTCAACTTTGTTGAGATTGTCATCTAGTGGTTAACTTGGGAAAACATTGTTCAGATAGTCATCTTTTCTTGTTTAATCTAGTGCTGAAGTGTATTGTATTCGTGTTGTTTAGTAAGTTGAACACCATTTATCTACTGTAATGTCAATGAATGTACTGAGTATGTTGAACACTTTGATCATCTTCTAAATATTGCACATGTGACTCTTGGACCTTGAATACTATGCACTGCTCAAGCTACAACCAATGCACTGCCTCCCTCTCCTACGAGCAAGCCAATCAAACTCATCATGTAAGTAGTGCACGGCACAGCAAAGCGCAGATGCTCAGCCCTGCACTCTATGCACTGATCAATCTACAACCAATGCACTACCCCCTATGCTATGAGAACGCCACTCAAACTCCTCCTGTAAGCAGTGTACGACCCAGCACATCGCAAATGCTCAGCACTACACGCCATGAACTTCTCAAGCTACAACCAGTGCGCTACCTCCCTATGCTACGAGCAAGCCACTCAAACTCCTCCTGTAAGCAGTGCACGACCTCCTATAAGCAGTACACGGCTCAACAAAGTGCAGATACTCAGCACTGCACTCCATGCACTACTCAAGATACAAACAATGCATTGTCCCCATGTCGTACGAGCAAGCCACTCGAACTCCTACTGTAAGCAGTGCACGACCTCCTGTAAGTAGTGCACAGCTTCCTGTAAGCAGTGCACGGGCTCCTGTAAGTAGTGCACGGCTCAGCAAAGCGCAGATGCTCAACACTGCACGCCATGCACTGCTCAGGATACAAACAATACACTGCCTCCCTGTCCTACGAGCAAGCCACTCGAAGTCCTACCGTAAATAGTGCACGACCTCCTGTAAGCAGCGCACGACCTCCTGTAAGCAGTGCACGGCTCAGCAAAGTGCAGATGCTCAGCATTGCATGCCATGCACTGCTCAAGATACAAACTATGCACTGCCCCCTGTCCTACGAGCAAGCCACTCGAACTCCTCCTGTAAGGGGTGCACGGCCTCTTGTAAGCAGTGCATGGCCCAACACAGATGCTGAGCACTGCACGCCATGCACTGCTCAAGTTAGAACCAGTGCACTGACTCCCTGTGCTACCAAACCACTCGAACTCCTACTATAAGCAGTGCACGGCCTCCTGTAAGCAGTGTACACGGCCCAACACATCGCAGATGCTCAGCACTACACGCCATGCACTGCTCAAGCTACAATTAGTGCACTGCCTCCCTGTGCTACAAGCAAGCCACTCGAACTCCTCCTATAAGCAGTGCACGGCCTCCTGTAAGAAGTACGCGGCTCAGCAAAGCACAGATACTCAGCACTTCATGCCATGCACTACTCAAGATACAAACTATGCACTGCCTCCTTGTCCTACGACCAAGCCACTCGAACTCCTCCTGTAAGCAGTGCACGGCCGCCTGTAAGCAGTGCACCGCAAAGGAAAGCGCAGATGCTCAGCACTGCATGCCATGCACTGCTCAAGATACAAACTATGCACTACCTCCATGTCCTACGAGCAAGCCACTCGAACTCCTCCTGTAAGCAGTGCACGGGCTTCTGTAAGTAGTGCACGGCCTAGCACAGCACATATGCTAAGCACTACACGCCATGCACTGCTCAAGATACAACTAGTGCACTGCCTCCCTATGCTACCAGCAAGCCAGTCGAACTCCTACTATAAGCAGTGGACGGCCTACTGTAAGTAGTGTACGGCCCAGCACATCGCAGATGCTCAGCACTACACGCCATGCACTACTCAAGCTACAACAAGTGCACTGCCTCCCTGTACTACGAGCAAACCACTCGAACTCCTGTTGTAAGCAGTGCACGGCCTCCTGTAAGCAGTGTACACAGCCCAGCACATCGCAGATGCTCAGCACTACACGCCATGCACTGCTCAAGCGACAACTAGTGCACTGCCTCCCTGTGCTATGAGCAAGCCACTCGAACTCCTCCTGTAAGCAGTGCACGGCCTCCTATAAGAAGTACATGGCTCAGAAAAATGCAGATGCATTGCACGCCATGCACTGCTCAAGATACAAACTATGCACTGCATCCCTGTCCTATGAGCAAGTCACTCGAACTCCTCCTGTAAGCAGTGCACCGCCAAGGAAAGCGCAGATGCTCAGCACTGCACGCCATGCACTGCTCAAGATACAAACTATTCACTGCCTCCCTGTCCTACGAGCAAGCCACTCGAACTCCTACTGTAAGCAGTGCACGGCCTCCTGTAAGCAGTGCACAGCCTCCTGTAAGCAGTGCACGGCTCAACAAAGCGCAGATGCTCAGCATTGCACGCTATGCACTGCTTAGGATACAAACTATGCACTCCCTCCCTGTCCTACGAGCAAGCCACTCGAACTCCTCCTATAAGGGGTGCACGGTCTCCTATAAGCAGTGCATGGCCCAGCACAGCACAAATGTTGATCACTGCACGCTATGCACTGCTCAAGATACAACCAGTGCACTGACTCCGTGTGCTACCAACAAACCACTCCAACTCCTACTGTAAGCAGTGCATGCCCTCATGTAAGTAGTGTACACGGCCCAGCACATCGCAGATGCTCAGCACTACACGTCATGCACTGCTCAAGCTACAACTAGTGCACTACCTCCCTGTGCTACGAGAAAGCCACTCGAACTCCTCCTGTAAGAGTACACGGCCTCTTGTAAGCAGTACACGGCTCAGCAAAGCGCAGATACTCAGCACTGCACGCCATGCACTGCTCAATATACAAACTTTGCACTGCCTCCCTGTCCTACGAGCAAGCCACTCGAACTCCTCCTGTAAGCAGTGCACGGCCTCCTGTAAGCAGTGCATGGCCCAGCAGAGCACAGATGCAGTGCACTGCACGCCATGCACTATGCAAGATACAAACAATGCACTGCCTCCCTATCCTACCAGTAGGCCACTCGAACTCCTACTGTAAGCAGTGCACGGCCCAGCACAACGCAGATGCTCATGGTATAAAAAGATGAACTGCCTCTATTACTATTAGACACTGCACTGCCTCACATTACTATTAGAAACACAATAGCATTGAAAACAGTACCCTTAAAAGAATTAGTTCAAAGTATAGATAAAAAGGAGTTCAAAGTAGGACCCCTCCCATTACACCCCACAAAATCTCCATTGCCCATAAATAAAACAAAAGAAACAAAATAAAATAAAAGTAAAAAAACAAAAGCAGATACTAACTACCGAAAAAGAGAAAAAAAGACCGACCAAGAGAAAAACAGGACCGAAAAAGAGTAACCATAGCACTGCGCCACTGCCAAGACAGATTATTGTGCACCGCCTCCCTATCCTACGAGCAAGCAACTAGAACTCCTCCTATAAGCAGTGCACGCAACGCAAAGCACAGTTCATATGAACTGGAAAAGAGAAAAAACCGATGAAAACCGAAACACCGGGCGAGGTCCCGCGATGGAAGAAAACCGTCGAACTCCCCACCCCAAACATCCAGAAGCGCTACAAGAACTACACGTGTCGAGAAAACAAGACACCCCCGATCGACGGGACGCACCAAAATCATCCACGAGCAGCGTCGCGGAGCATACTCCCACGAGGGCGCCCTTTTTCTAGCATTTTCGGTATTTGGACAATTAGGCAGCAACCGCTGCTCACATCATCCTCATAACCACAAGAGTCAGCAATTGACATCAATCGAATTACTGCGCTATTAAGGGACGTAGTCCGGTAGGACGTATCCCATGGCATGGATAGTGTTCCGTGAGTTTCCTCGGTTTCCCAAGTTGATACGTAAGGGGTGCCAACATCTTTATAGTCACTATAAGTGCTATCACGGCTCCGTCTACCAACTAATAGTCCCCTCCATCAAGTCCCCATGAGAGGCAAATATTGAGAGGTCGACTTCTCTCAACATCAAGATGTAGAAAATCTAACACATGGTCACAGTGATGAATATCATAATAGACTTTATCTTATCTCAATCTCATACTAGGGTTTCTCCATCTCCCCAAGAACTAGAGATCTACTCAGACATGGAGGAAATCAACATCACGGCAATGGTAATGGAAACAATCATAGATGACTAGTACTTGTATAAATCCACAACAAGTACGGGAATTACAACAAGATCTAGAAAAGATGTAGATGGGATGGATGGAGATGGTGGTGATGCAGCGGTGGATGATGAAGATCGATGCCTTAGCCTCCCGGATCTGCGCAGGGCAAAGATGGATCCCCGGTGGATGAGTTCCCCCTCCAGATGCCTTCCAGAGGTGAGGTTTCTGCGATTTATGGGTGTTCTATATGTCGTGTCTCTGAACTAGTTGCACGGGGTGAAACTATTTGAGGAGGCGGAGGTGGTGCCAACTATACGGCCGAAGCTATACGGCTAGAAAATTTGCTCCTGCCATATAGTTGGTCGTTGAACCTTCTGCCTCCCTTGTTTGCTTCTAGTTTTCTTCTGGTATTATTAATATTTCCCAAATAAGCGATTTACATTGTTTTTGACTCCTTTTCTCCACGGTACAAGTGCTCCAAGAATTGTATCTATTGGATCCATCATTTGTCCTGATCCTGGTGAAGACAGACATAAAATGTGCGCGCGAGCACCGTAAAATACCAAGATCCTACATCTACAATGCAAAATAATAATGTAAAGCATGATGCAAATATGCACTCATCAATTCCCACTGTAGGGACTATCATGATCAGCTTTAAGGATGTCTTTAATCTCATGCTCGGGCATGCATTTCCGGATTATCCCGTCTAGACCATGTCTATATAAGTACGGATCATCCCAAAAGTAATGTTTTAAATCACTGAAGAATTTCTTTGTTTGATTGTAATCCATTCCTTTTGGTAGAAACTTGCCTACTAGGAAATTAGCATAATCTGCAAACCAGAGATCATGAGTTTCCACAACTCCAAGATATTCACCTAGCATATATTCGTTAATAGGGATAGGATCTTCCATAATTCCTTCCATTCGTGACAAATGGTCAGCCATAGGGTTATCATTTCCCCTCCTATCCACTATTTTTAAGTCATACTCCTAAAGTAACAAGACCAATTTGATTAGACGGGGTTTAGCATCATTTTTAGCTAGAAGATGTCTTAAAGCTTGACGATCAGTATGGACTATTACTTTTGAGTTGATGATATAGTGTCTAAACTTATCACAAGCAAAAACAATAGTAAGGAATTCTTTCTCAGTTGTTGCATAGTGCCTTTGATCATCAGTAAGACTCAACTAGCATATTGAATAACATTAAGGTTAGGGCCATCTCTTTGTCCTAAAACAACCCCAATAGCATAATCACTAGCATCACACATAATTTCGAATGGTTTGTCCCAATTGGGTGCTTGAATAAAAGGTGCAAAACTTGAAGCTTTCTTTAACTTTTCAAAAGAATAATGGCAATCACTATCAAAAGCAAAAAATAATATATTTATCTATGAGACGAGTTAAAGGGGCGGCTATTTTAGCAAAATCTTTGATAAAGCGTCTGTAAAAACTAGCATGCCCAAGGAAATTCTTTACTCCTTTTATATCTTGTGGAATTGGAAGTGTTTCTAAAGTAAGTAAGTTCAAACTATCAATCTTAATATTCTTCTCAGAAACTTTATACCCAAAAACTATACCTTCCCTTACCATGAAGCGGCAGTGCTCCTAGTTTAGAACCATCTTGGTTTGTTTACACCTCAACAAAACTCTATTAAGATTATATAGACATTTTTCAAAGGTAGATCCATAGACAACAAAGTTATCCATAAGAACTTCCATGGAACTCTCCACAAAACTGTCAAAGATTTTTAAAACACACTCTTGAAAAGTAGCAGCTGCGTTACACAATCCAAAAGGCATTAATCGATAAGCATAGGTTCCATAGGGGCACGTGAAAGTAGTTTTTTCTTGGTCTTCGGGTTGGATGTCTATTTGAGAATAATCGAAGTATCTGTCAAGAAAACAAAAGTAAGAATTAGCGGACATCTTATCCATAATATCGTTAATTAGGGGAAGTTGCTTATGCATTTTTATGGTTTCTTTATTCAACTTCCTGAAGTTAATACACATTCTATATCCTGCTATTGTTCTAGGTAGAATCAGTTCATTCTTATCATTATTAATTATTTTTATGCATCCTCCCTTAGGTATGCAATGAGTTGGACTCACCCATTTGCTATCTGAAATTGGGTAGATAATACCACTGTCTAACATACGGATTACTTCATTTCTCACTACCTCTTTCATTTTGGGATTTAACCTTTTTGATGATCAACAAATGTTTTAGCATCCTCAACCATAGGAATCTTGTGAGTTACTATGGTCGGATCTATACCTTTTATGTCATTAAGAGTGTATCCAAAAGTTTCTCATTTTTTCACAAGTACTTCTAACAACTTCGAGCTTTCATCTGGAGAGAGATTATCATTAAAACTTATTGGACATTTACCTTCCTTGTCTGAGAATTCATACCTAATCCCTGGAGAGAGGGGGTTTAGAACAATAGGCGGTGGATCCTCGCCCCCTTTACTTTCAAGCTCTTCATATTCATCCCTGAGCCCTTGTTCAGCCTCCGGTGTGGTGTTGAGGATTTTCTTCAAAATCTGTTTTTGAGATTTGTTGGCAAGGGAATCATCACTTGTCAAATCGGATTGTGGTGTGCAAAAGTATATTGCTACCAATTCTTCAATAGTCTTCTCCTCCTAATCTCGATTTTCTTCTCATAAGGTAATCTCGTGAATTGGTTGTAGCTTATTTCTACATTTTCTTCACCAAGCTGTAAAGATAAAGCCTACTTTTTGTTGTCAATATGAATATTCATAGAATTGTAAAAACGATTACCAAAAATAACTGGGCAACTTGAGTTCAAAGGTGTAACATCCCAATTTCAGCAACCTTGATTAGTTGTCCAGAATGCAAAAATCAGGGGGAACAAAAAACTCTTTCTTGTATAGTGATGCAATGTTTTCTTGCTTGTTTGTTGATGCCTATGCATTGAGTGTATAGCAAATGATATACTCCTTACCTCAACCTCAGTTGACAAAAGCTACTTAACAAAAACTGCCTTGGCTTTTGTTTCATATTCTCAAATGTTCTTGCTTTCCAAAAAACTAAGCCAAGATGCCTTGCAACCCTAAAACCTTTTTAGTATATACTATTGACAAAGTTATGGAGATCTATATGATATAATCTCCCTATGTTTTCAAAGACAGAACCTTCAAAATACTCTTACCTCTAGGTTTCTCTAAAACCTTTTTATAAAACTTTTGAATTCTACTCTTGGTAGAGATACCAAGGACTCTCACCTTATTCAAACTCCAAACTTTCAAAGTGCACATCCTTACATCAAGTTAAGCTTGATGGTAACCCTGGTAGTAGTTGGTTTGCTTGTAATATGAGTTGCGCCGAGCTGCTAAGATGAATTGCCTTGATCTGCTGCTTGAATTGTTTGCTTAGGAAGTTGTATGAGCTACCCTAAGGGGTCATCATCTAGCAACAATATAATCCAAGAATATAAACCCTAAGCAAGTTAACCAAGCTGGATCTGATCTCTAGCCACTAGGTGATCATCTAAAACCCTTAACCAGATCAATTCTAAAGTGATCCATTCTAGAAGTTTCCAAGTCAATGAAGACCAATATCAAGCATGGATATATTCTACTCAATATACACTTCAACATAATCCACTTGATGATGCTTTGATACCTTGAAACCCATCAAAAACATCCCCACTTATATTCTAGTCAAAAACCCTAAATCTGCTAAATTTGACTAAGCCTGGAAACTGTTTCAACATCATTTCTTGGAATGCCTCTCCTTCTAAACCCTTCTACATTTTTGGTAATGCATTTGAACCATATTGTATACCATCTTAAGTACTACCAAGTACCACTCTTGCCCTTGGCTAAACCATCCTATAACCCACTGGTTCTTGATGGTTTTGCAGGCAAGAGAATAACTTTTTCTGTAAATCTTATCAACTAGCCTACTTTGTCAGAAGCTCACATCTCCATACTACCTTCTTTTGACCAACTCTTTATATGATTGTAATCTACTCGTGAAGGTCTACCAATCCCTACTTAACTTGTTTCAATTGTATCCTTGTTCTTCCAAAACCCACAAGGTTTTGAAGGTTATTTAATAACCTACTTTGGCACCCTTATTTTATTCAAAGTTTCGAATCTATCCTTAGAGAGCTCAACCATGATAACCTCAAACCTTTGTACAATGGTGATCTAGATAACTTGGTATATCCATCCATATATTCCTTGACCCAAGGGGAGCCATGAGATCCAATCTCTAACAAGGTTTTGAAGTTAAGAAAATAACATCACCCTAGATCCCTTATTCCTTGTGTCCTACCAAATTCAAGTTGGATCCTCAACACCCAAGGTTGCAAGTGCAAGATACACCTTGTGGACATCATCTACATTGGACATAAAAATTTATCAAATGTTATCCATAATTCTCTTGACCAAAAAAGAATTAATTCCTTTCTTTTTCTAAAACTTAAAAACTCTCCCTGTAAAAGGAAGTTTTATTTTCGCCAAGTCACATGTCCAATTTTGGGCTCATTTGACGCCTTATTATCATACCCTGTCTTTCCACTTCAAAAATAAATATTTTTGGAGTGCTTTAATATTTATTTTTGCCAATTTCTTTAAATGACAAAAATGATAAAATAAATGTTTTAAATACTTTTATGCCTCAATAAAACTTGGGAAAATTCTCCCAAGTGTGAATTCATGTTTGGGATCATCTCAAACCAAAACCCCATGTGGCCCAATTCAAAAATCTCAAATGAAATCAATGAAACTCATTCAGCACTATTTAGAGAATTATGAAAAAGGGGATCTAAAATATTCTGAAAAATCCCAAATAATTCTTGGAGAGATATCTTAACCTCACCCATCTACCAGCATATTTATCTCACCTTGCCAAGATTAATATTTAAAAATCTCTTTGAGGATCATCATTATGGCTAAATAAACTACCTTGGCAAAACTTGAAGCTAAACTACACCTCCATTTCACAAAACTGGAAATCTAAACAGCACATCACCTCATAACACCCTTGGTCGTGCTCCACTGTAGCATGTCACTATAGCACGCCTCCTCCACTTGTCCTTTGTGTTTGTTTGAGAGAGAGACAATGATCATGTTTTTTCATTCTTTCTTTTATTCAATGCAGCATACAACCCCTAGCCCCTCTTACCTTCCTGCTCGACCCAGAGCACACATAGCCCCCCTCCAGCCCTAAAACCTGCAACCATAGCTAGCCCTACCTCCCTCTCCCTCTAGTTTCTTAATCAGGCTGAATGCATCCAAATACAAGCAAGCTTGGATTGCAATGCTCCACTACCACACTCTAGTCTCTCTTGACCACCCCCACGACCCACTCCACCGCCACTCTCGACCAACCATAGTCAATGGTGGAGCATGACCAAAAGCATAGCGGGGGCAAAGTTAAACCTTTTCGGATTTTTTTTGAACCATGCACCCAAGTGTTGCTACAATTTCAAGCCAATTTGTAACAACGAGAGATATTTTTCTAGCTTAAAAATGCACTTAACTTCTCAATTTACACATGAGTTGGGACCTAGCAAATATGGGAGGAGAAATAATTTTTTGGCTAGATTTCACTGACATGACATTTCTTGACCGCACTAGGAATTTGTACTATAAAAGGAGGAGTATTATAAAAGGATCTAACCCCAAGATACTTCCACCGGTGGATGGCAAGGAAAATCATCGAGAATTAGGCTCAAGTCCCAAGAAGAGAACAAAAAATAACCTACTGACACTAAAATCGTCAATACGTTGAGGTGGGGAAGTAAATGCAGGATGATAACTGAGGTCTTCACAGTGAACCAGCCCAGCAGAAAACAAAAAGCGATCGGTAATGTGGCTACAAATCTATGTGCTCAGCTTTTGGAAGGGGGCAATCGCCCACAATCGCCTCCAAGAGGCTCCGCCAGTGACCATAGCCGTAGCTCTCTCCCAAGCTCTCCCCTACTCTAGGTCCACCATGGACCCTCCCTCTCAGATATATAGGATAGAGGCTAGTACAGCTCTCCCCTCCTACCTCATTCTCCCTATCTGGTCACCAGAGAACCCTCACCTAACCCCCTTTTCTTCTCCTCGGGCTCTCCCTCGCATGGGAAGGAAGAAACTCCTCCCTCGGACCTTGGTCAAGATCTTGCCGTGTGTTCTTCTCCCTTGCTCCTCTCCTCTGCATGAAGCATTTTTGAAGCCCCCCATGCTCCAATGCCTCTGACCCTACCTCCCTTTCTTGATCAAGACCACCCTAGATGACGCTGACGAGATCCTTCCGAGCATGCTCTGCCACGAACGCTCGTTTTGCGAAGTCTGCATCAAAAACCACCGAGCCGCCCATCTCTGGACTCGCGGTGCACCACATCCGCCTGAGACCTCTTCGGTGCCGCCCGATCCCTCGGGTGAGCTTCTCGAGCTTCGCATACCTCGGCTAGGGTTTCCTCCCTGCCCTCTCTAGCTCAGTGAGCACGACGAGGCAGCGCCATCCATCCCCCTCTAATCCAATGGCTCATGTCTGCCGATACCGCTTTGGCACCAAGTGCCACTAACGGTCGGGCCCTGCCTCTCAGCTTCAAACCAGCAGCTCCCGCGTGCGCCTTGGGGCTAGTTGGGCCGGCCTGCCCCTGGGCGGCCTGGTTCCCTCAGATCCGGCCTGCAGGGCGTTTTTATCCTTTTTCTTTTTATTAAGTTCTTTCCAGATCTGATAAATACCTTGAAGAAACAAATGTCTAATAAAATGGAAATTATCTAGAAAGGCCCAGATCTATTTTCCTATATTTTCTTACATGGTTTGTACAACATGCAGAGCCAACCCTAGTCCAAAAATTTTGGTCAATAATTTTTGACATTAAATCTACTAAAATGTATCCTTTTAAGTAAATAATTTCCCACAGATCTCAAACTGTCCAAATGAAATGAATCCACAACCCTCTGGTAGGTTTTGTAGTTTCCCATCTTTTGGCATTGGTCCCATGCGAAGTGGAGAAATGGTACTAGTTTGGTAAAAATAACAAAATCAATGCAGTTAGGCACTATATAAATTCTTTAGGTCAATAGGCATTACATTATGGGTTATACAATTCTCAATAATGGGCTACTACAAGTACTATCTAAACCAAGGATCTCAGGATTTATTGAGCCCCTATTGAAATTTAATAAATTAAATACTTATGTATTTGGTTTTGTCAATAAATAAATCATTTCAAAAGCTTAGAAACTCCAAAAATAGTGATTCCAATTCCTACTATAAGGTATTTGCAATACCTATCCAATGTCTATGACCTCATGATATTTGGACCTGCAAAATGATTCTCGTTAAAGAGACAAATTCTATGCAGAACTGACTTTGGGATTTTCCCAAGGGCATTTTGGTAATTGTTTTGAAGTGAATCCAACACTCAGTGATTCAGTACTCAAAATTACACCAATTCATCCAAGGAAATAATTTGTGGACCTACAGATATTTTCTTGGGAATTATTTACTAAAACGAGAGCCTTTATCACAAGAAAACTCATAAGAAATTAAAGAAAAATGCTAATATAGTGAAACCACTTTTGTTGGTTTCATTTTGTCAATACCTATCTGATGATATGATTTTTGCACATTGATATCATATAGACCCAAGATTTAGTTCAAAACCCCTTCATTAGGTAGTAACTGACAATTAAATTCTAAAGGAAATTCCACAAAGGCAATTTAAGTAATTCCAATTGCTACTCTCTCAAGCTATCAAAACCTACTAAAGTGAATAGGGTGTTAAATGTTTGATTGCTTTATTTAAATGAGGTTTGTATGCTGGTGTTGATTGTGCCCTTTTGTTTGCTTGCATGTGCTATATTTTTACGAAGATAGTTGCGATATTTTCATAGACCAGAAGAAGAGGTTATTATTGGTTATATTGGATTTCTACGAAGAAGTCCAAGGACATATTGCCATATAATTGATGACGGGAAAGCCACCTTCTTGCTCATAAGCCTGGTCCTACTGTTTTACTTATGCATGTTTTGCCTACTTTTTATGAAACTCTGTTGTTTTATACTGTGATGATTTGTATCTGGTAGTGGCTTAGCCCCTCCAAACCATTACACTTTTGTACTATTAAGTACAACCCCCTTGAGGAAACCTACTTGCCCCTAGTATGATAGATAGTGTACAACACCATACCCACTTAGAGACCCTGTTTTAGCCAAAGCAAAAGTAGAGGATGGGAAGACCCCCGAAAAAGTTTTACAAAATGTTTATGGCAAAACCTTGGTGAGGTTTGACCTACCAAGAAAGTTTGAGAAAATAAAAAGGTTTTTGTTTTACAAAATGATGAAATATGGAGGAAAAAGGTTTACGAAAATGCACCCAGTTCTTTGTAGTTTTGCTAGAACAATTACCCGTGCAACCACATTACCCCGGAGTGGGACGGGGCTTAACTCCAAGTAGTTCACTTTGATATGGGTATTCTCACTATAGCGTATATGGGATCATCTCCATCAAAATTCAGGCTTGCCTTTACAAAAAGGGTCAAATGTTAGACAGTCACCTAGAGGAAGCAGAATCACCCATGCGAGTGACCGGGCGAAACTATGAGCCCTTCATTGAAAGTGCCCCCTCTAGGTCTGAGTGGGGTTCTCCTATTGGTCCATGGTTCTAGACATCCCGGTCTTGAGGGGAACAACTCATAGGGTAGGGCCTGTGTTGGAGTGGACTTTCCGAGGGATATGTTTGATTATCCGAACCCCGCATACTGGTGTATGACGATTCATGGTGAACCGCGACGGATGTATCGAATCTTGTGGGTAAAGTGTACAACCTCTGCAGTGTAAATCTATTCAAATAGCAGTGTCCACGGTCATGGACGGTTGGGAAGGTTGCTGTAGAGCGGTGCTGGTTTTGATTTCAAAAAGGACTTCGAAAATCAGAGGCTTTGGAAATGATTTGACCATGGGATGGTCAGAAAGGAAGGAAAGGAGTTTGGTCATGAGATGACCGGAAGGAAGAAACAAATGGGTGACCCAGTCTTAGTGTTTTCAAAACTTTTCAAAAGGGTTTCCAAAATGTTTTACAAAAGTTTTCAACAAAGATATGTAGATGTTATATCTACAAGAGAAACTATTTGAGAAAAGAACCTCTCTTGGAGCCCTCCTACTACCATATCCATATTGCATATCCT
The DNA here is from genome assembly GCA_910589775.1 of Avena eriantha. Taxonomy (NCBI): domain Eukaryota; kingdom Viridiplantae; phylum Streptophyta; class Magnoliopsida; order Poales; family Poaceae; genus Avena; species Avena eriantha. The sequence goes on along the minus strand of OU342744.1, from coordinate 417,194,428 downwards.
CTTGTTATTATTAGTCCCTTAAGGTGGTTTGCGAGTACATCCAAAGTACTCACTAGCATTGTCCCTGGATATTAAATTGGTCAGATATTGAGAAGAAGGTGAAGTCGACGACTATGTGAGCTAGGATGTTCTCCTAGTCAGGTGCCTATAGGTTAATGCATGGCTCAGGCTCGATGATTGATAAGTTCCGCTGATGATGATCTATGTAGACATAATGGCAATTGAGGTATGCCTTGTATTCACTTAAGTAATGGATGTTTACTTTGATACTTGTTGGTTATGTGCCATGACAAACTGATCATGGGATCGTGGTGTATGCATAACAGGGATTCTCAGAGGATTAATCTAGGGGCTCCACAGACTTGTATCAAAGCCATCCTGACTATAGGAGAACCTTAGTTAGCATGGTAATTGGATAGGAAAAACTATTTCTAGAAACACAGGTTTTCAAAAACTACTTCCTTAAAAGTTTTCGAAAAGTTCTACTTCTTATCCTCTCCTAATTTTTTTAAAGTATTTCGAAAATGGTTCCTCTAGCTCTCGTCCAAACTTCAAACCTACGGATTTAAAACAAATAGGACCTAGCACCAGGTGAAGGATGTGAGAACGAGATGAATAGAATCAACTACCAGTAAACACAAGGAGACTACAAGATTGCACTCCCAGTGGAATCCTCATAACTAGAAGAAATCAAGTACTGCACTATCAAGAAGCTTCCAAGGACTCGACGAAGGCTTCATACGCAATATAGTGACTCAGACCCTGAGAACGATGACGTCTAGGATAACTAGTCCTAAGATAGAATTCCCCTATATCGCGAGTAGTTAACTCATTGGTTCCCTAGTAGGCCGTGTTGCTTTCCTAAGTGCATAATGTGTTGCTTGATGTGTGATGTTTGCGAAGGACACATCGATTTCGTATGTATGTTTTGGCATGATTTAGCCAAGTAAAATGTGCCTTGAGGACCAATACACCACCTAAGAACTCAGGAACCCCTTGCTAGTTGTCACTAACAAGACCCGTACTAACCTCGGGAGTTATGAGAGGAAGAGTATACCAAGAAACCCGGACTTCGACATCATCAAGTTAGAACAACACAAAGACTCCTCCTCGGCAGGATGACCTACCTCATCAAATTCAACTCTTACGACTCGTCACCAACACTGGACGCCGTCAACCCAACTATCGACAATTAAACCACAAGACTGGCTCACCAAGACAAGAAGTGAATACCTGACTCCACTAACCCTCGGTATACTAGAACTTATGACAGCCCCAAAAGGCTAACTATTTTAGTCAACCCTACCCAAACCAATGGAAAATTACTCACCAGAAGGCCAGAATACCCCTTGCTAGTTAAAATGATTGTTAAACACTTTCAAATGGTTCAAACTCAAATAGATCAACTCGTTAAAGTGCAAAACGACTTGCTAGTTAATGCTGCTAAAGAAAAACATGCTTATGAAATTAGAACTAGAAGTGGAGCTGCTACCCAGGATCCTCTATATCCTGAGGGGCATCCCAAAAGAATTGAGCAGGATTCTCAACAAGCTGAAAATAGTGGTTCTACTCATAAGAAAAGGAAAAAGAAACATAAAACTGTTGTAGAACCCTCTGAACCTGTTTTAGATCCTAATAGTATATCTATCTCTGATGCTGAAACTGAAAGTGGTAATGAAGAAAATGAAGCTCCTAATGAAGAAAAAGTTGAAGAAGAACCTGAAAAGCACACTAAGAATACTAAATACACTAAATAAGATTTTATTGCTAAGAAATATGGTAGCGAAAGAGAGCCTTGGGTCCAAAAACCTATGCCTTTCCCTGATAAGAAACACAACTCAAAGGAGGATGAACATTATAATAAGTTTTGTGAGTGGATGAAATCTTTATTCTTGCAAATTCCTTTGACTGATGCTATTAAATAGCCTCCTTACTCAAAGTATATGAAGGATATTGCCTCGAATAAAAGGAAGATCCCTAATGAAGAAATTTCTACTTTGCTTGCTAATTATTCCTTTAATGGTAAGGTTCCTAAGAAACTTGGAGACCCAGGGATTCCAACTATCCCTTGCTCTATTAAGAACAGTTATGTTAGAACTGCTTTGTGTGATTTGGGAGCTGGAGTTAGTGTTATGCCTTTCTCTCTCTATAAGAGGCTTCAACTAGAAAAATTAATACCAACTGATATATCTTTGCAAATGGCTGATAAATCTACCACTATTCTTGTGGGTATATGTGAGGATACCTGTTCAAGTGGCTCATAATTGCTTGATATTAACTGATTTTGTTGTGCTTGAAATGTCTAAAGATGATAATATGTCTATTATTCTTGGGAGACCTTTTCTTAATACAGCAGGAGCTGTTATCACTTGTAATCAAGGAAGGGTGACTTTCAATGTTAATGACAAGGAATATATTGTCTATTTCCCCAAGAAGATTGAAAGGACTTATGGTTTGAATTCAATTGAACATGTTGAGGGCATTCAAGTTGGAGAAATATATTGTCCCATACCAAGAGAGAAAATTGAAACTATTATGGTTGGGACTATTGCTATCAAGATTGAGGTAACATAATCATCAGTGGAATACAAAGTTTTGTCTCATATGGAATTGTTTTGGTAGCAAGGCCTGATCAACCTTGTTAACAAAAGGATTTCATTGAACAAAACAATGTTTTCACTATGATTATCTTCATTTACTTCTATCCTATCCATTTTAGTTTTTGCTTTTGTTTAATTTTCTTTGTTGTTAGTTGCTTGCATGTTAGAGTGTCTTAAAACTTCTGTAGTTCTAGCTTTGTTTTGTGCATGCATCTGTTTCAAAAAAAAATCTATCTGTCAGAAAATCATTCTTCTATGCCTGAAAATGCCCAAAAATAAAGTGTCTCGAAAAATTTCAGAAAATTCATATTAAATTTTTACGTGAAATAAGGGGCAGAGGAGTACCTAGGAGGTACCAGGGGGACCCACCAGGCAGGCACACTACCTGGTGGCGCGACCTGCCCTGGGTGGCATACCCTAGTGTGGGCCACCCCTGGCCCCCCCACTAACTCTCTCACCTGCCACTTTCTTCTCTCTCCCGACTAAGCTCCAGTTAATTGCTCAAAATCACGTTCTTGCTGTGCTTGCTCTCGATTTTTTCGATCTCCTTGCTCAGCCCATCTTTCTTGCTGAAATTTGGAGCATTTGTTCCCTACTATGTGACTCCTCTCCTTGTCCAAGTAGATTTGTGTTTAGTGGATTATGTATTGAGTATTTTGTTGCTGTAGGTGACTGGTTATGAGAGCTTGTAAGCTTGTTTGATGCTTAGAGATATAGTTTTGATGCATGTTTAGGCCTCTTACAAGTCCCTATGAGTAGAATCCTTCATTATATTTACTTTGCAATCACTTGCTTAATAGGTGTTTAAATTTTAGAATAGAAGATGAGTGAGCACCACCTAAACCAACATGAATTATGGGTGCCCGAGATCATGAAGGTCCACCGGGAGGAGGAAGTTTTTCCCTCCATTTATCCATGTTCTATGTTCATGAGAGCTGCAGGAATTCTCCAAGATTTCCACACTTTGGTCTCTAATGCAGGGTTAGAGCACTTTTTGGAAGATGAACCTTGTCAATTTGTGAAGCTAACCATGTCTGTGGTGCAGGACTTCCAATTTGGTCACTCTTTGCCTAACCCCATGGTCCATTACAAAATTTACAATATTGCTGTCGACCTTTCTCTTGATGATTTTTGTGCAGCTATTAACGTACCTCAATGGGGATCATGTAGAAGGATTAAGGAGAGACCTGAACCACTCATGGATTTATACGCAGAAATTTGCCAAGGGAGCAGCTTCTCGAAGGAGAATGGAAATCCGTAACATTCATCTTCCCTCCGTTCGTTACTTTGCCTACTTTGTTGCCAAGTGTGTTCTTGCTAGGAAAACTGCCAATAAGTTATCTTCATATGATCTAGCATTTATCGCTGCTGCTCTTAAACGAGATAGGTCTTACAACTTAGGGGCTTTGATAGCTTTCCGTCTTGCTGCTAATCGTGAGAAAGGTGGAATTTGTGGAGGCCTCATTGCTTCTCGTTTACTAGCATTGCATGGTTTAGTGCCTCATCATCTAGACCTACAGTTTCCCATAGAGAGGCTTGATCTTAATTCCATGATACAGCATAAATTTGTTTCCTCGTGGGCTAGTATGAGTGATCACTACAAGGAATCTGGCTATATATGATCCTCTATTTTCGTCACCAAATTGTCACAATAGTCCGTTTATGACGATATTATGACGATTTTGAGATCGTTGAAAACTAAGCGTCGCAAATGAACTATAACGACGATTTTAGTGAAATCGACATAATCATTTATGATGACATTGGATCGTCATAACCATTATGATGATCCGATATCGTCATGGGCATACTGGCATCGCCAGGTCAGATCCTAGGCAAAATTGTGTCGAAATAAAATCGTCGTTGTGCAAAATAAGCCCAGTCCATTTAGTTGGTACATATGGGCTGAGCCCAATAATTCTAGACTTGTTTTTACAATGTCTTGGCCTTTTATGATCCATTTCGCTTTTGGGCCTTAGCCTTTTTACAGCCTTTTTCTATTCTAGGCCTTGGTCTGTATACGGTCCATTTCTTCTTGGGCTGGTCCTACTAGCCAGAGGGGTCTCACTTGTCAGACTATACGAATAATAATGTCAAATGTGATGATTCCATTTTCTACTGGCCCCACTTGTCAGGTTTATTTCACCAGAATTTGACAGCAATTAAACAACAAATAATAATTTAACCAGTAATACATGAAATCCTTTCGATAACAACTTTAAGTCTATTAGAATATTTCCCAGCTGCTGGTTACATATCACCACCGGTCCAACTGAATCACATACATACAATAATAACCACGCTACAACTGAATCTAGCTCATAGTGGAGACCCTCAAGACCATATACCTAGAGCAGGAATAATCCATCGTTAGTTGAAGCATCATCAGAACCCCCCTCTCCACCAATGAAAGGAAACATGTCGACTACTCCCGATGTGCACAATTCCCTCCGGCACCATGTCCCAGCAGCTGGTTACATACCACCACTGGTCCAAGAACAAGCCTCCATCATCATTCATCCATCCTGCGTGATAACGACCATCCAAAGGCAAATTAGTCCATCATTATTCTTTGACATGTGACCAAGCTGTGCGTGCACCCAACTGGCAGTTGATTGGTCTAGCAATGCAAAATATAACCCCAGATGCAATAAATAAACTACATGCCTACAAAAGCTCAAAGTGGCAGTAGCTCAAAAACAGACATTGTTCAAAGACAAACATATTAACTCGTAATTCCACAATCATTATATCATGTTACAGGACCTCCATACATAGACAGAGGTCAACCGAGTATGATCACAGAATTAAAAAATAACTACAGTAATCACCATATAACACAGTCTGCTAGTGAAAAAACAAAATAGCAGAGGTACGCTACTGGTGTACGAATTCACCCTACTGCTACACCTAAAACAGTTAACTATAATCTAACAAACAGATTTTACATGCTAAGAAGGTACATGCCCTAGCACATACCTAAGGGCAAACAGCAGCAGCAGGTACAAGCCTGTGTCTCCTCCCGTGCAGATCCAGTGAAGTGCTTGATGATGGCGGTCAGTGAGCAAGACAGAGTTTCTTGGTCTACATCCACTCCTTCAGCAAATATATGGCTCGAAATCCTTGAGAAAAATTAAGCCATTAACAACAGCAACAGCCAGAATGTCTTATAGAAACCATAACAAAATCAATTGATAACCTAATTTCTAATTTCACAGTTCTCAGATCTTACAAAGATACTGATGTGTCGACGCATCAATGGCATCTAGAAGATTTACAGAATAAAGAGAAATGAAATACATGAGAGATAGTGATGTGCGAAGATAACTCTAAAAAAGTCCAGTGTGGAAAACATACACAACTCGCATAGTTTGTTTCATGCATGCCATATATATATCAAGTCACGTCAGTATAGTTTATGAAGGAAAATAAATGCATGCTCTATGATTTCTCTAGTAATATGACTAATGTCTCTGTTTGGCCAAGGATCACACACAGAGACTAGCTACTTGCTGAGCCTACATTTGGCCAAGGAAAATTCCGCTATTCTAACAAGCGACCTCACCAGATGCACCCCTTGGATCCTGCAGCGCCACCTTCATAAGAAATTAGAAGTATCAGAAACAGTCGACAAAAAATTTGATCAACTACATGGAAACTACAACAAGCGTACTAAAATAGCAAAGAAATAGTGATCTGGGTAGCTTTTCTTGCAAAGAGAAAAAAGATGAAGCAAACATATTAGCAACATAGGAATAAGGTAGTGTTGCTGCCGAACATGAATCTATAACAATACAAACAGAACTGACTGAAACAATGTGGCTACACAAGATAGCTTTGAATATTTCAAATAGTAATATGCATTCCCATTTCAAGCAACCTGCATCTCTGTAAGCTTCCATAATACATGCAGAAATAAACCCACTCCATGGTACTACTAGACTAGTTTGAAAATTAGATGTGGTAATCTGAATGCGGATAACAAATTTAATAACTTACATGAAAATTGCTCAAAGAACTCGTAGGCAACATTAAATTTTATATGATTCTCATTTTATCAATGTCGCAATTGGAGAAATCTTGTTTAACAGCAAAATATATATCAAGTTGATCTCAAAAATTAGCAGGGATAGTATAACACATAGAATATAACCTACACAAAAATTATTGAGACACATAGTGCTAATACAATCAGATCATGGCATTGTTTACTTGGAGACTGCAGTGCGCAATATATTGAGGCATCTAGTGTTAATACAAACTAAGCTACAGACTATGTTTACTAAGCAGCAGGACATGGATATTTAGATCAACCTGTTGCAAAAATTTACTGACTAGCAAGCTTTTGCAAACAACGACCACTAACCAAGAAATTCAGATAAAACCGAACTCTACTAATAGTTTGCATTTGTACCTGCTGGGAAGACAAGGGCGACAACAAGGCTGAAGAAAAACAGACATAGAAGCCCTCCCTCGGCTGGAGGCAGAGCTTCGCTCACGGAGGAGATGGACACGGAGCCGGTGGAAGCGGGAGTGGCCATGGGCCACAGCTAGTGGTACAACATGTGCTTGAATACAATCCTGGTACCTACGCATGGACGGAGACAAACCACGGGAGCACACCTTGCTAGGGTTTGCTAGGGAGACCAGACAACGAAGTAATCAGCAGGGCACACGCACGGAGGAAGGGGACTTTGGGGAGATAGGAGAGGAAGGGACTCACAGGGTGATGGCGTATCGGCTCTGAATCTGGACCTCGCGCAAAGTCATGGAGGCGGCCAGACTTTCGAGCGCTGTCGGGCCTGTCCGCCTTCTGCCGCAGTGACCTAGCAAGGCTCGAGATCCGCAGTGGCCTACGGCGCTGCCCTTGGCCAGAGAACGAGGAGGAAGGACGGCGGCGGTGCCACGACGGTGTCCTCCTATTGGCCCTTGATGCCCGCGGTGGATGAGAGGATGAGGAAACGAGCGGTCTAGTCGATGAAGCTGAAGATGCCCGCAGTCCAGCGCCTCCTTGCTCCCCAGATTAGACGCAACGGCGCGTGCTGATGACGGAGTAGGTCAGGCACATCGGCTACAGATCTAGGGGGTAGGTGGTGGCGGCGAGAGGTGGTGGCGGGGCCAGGTGAAATTGAGTGGAGATGGAGATGGCGGAGGGGAGGATGGTCGTGGCTTGGGGAGAAGGGCGGCGCCGGAGGGGAGCTGTCGCCTAGGGGAGAAGTGGCGGCAGCGTTCGATCTGGAAGGAAGAGGAGGGGATCGCGGTGGCGGCGCGAGGGAGAGAGAATAGGAGGTTGCCGCTGTGTTAGGTCATGGGCGTGTGGGGGTGAGGCGTGGGCGCGTGGGGAGTTGGTGAGGCCGTGGGTGTGCTTCTTCAGCTGAGCTTGCACGTGTTGGATCAACACTGAATGGTCTAGATCAGGCCGAGATAGAGGATCCGTGGGAGTTTGTTTCCTGCGATTTGATTGGTTGCAAACGACCACACGCGGACGCCAAACGACTAATGTTATCGTTATAATCGCAAAACATTTTATGATAATGTGTTTATATAGTGCACACATGTACTTCTTAGAATGGCGAAAAATGTTATCGAAGAAAGTTTTCATATTCATTCCAAAAAAAATCCATTTTTCATTTTCCAAGCGCAAAAAACGGGGCCTTTTGTGAAGCAACTACCAAATGACAGTTTTAGAATACTACCACCCCATTTTTTAAAAATAGTAGACCACCTTACATGGACAATGCCTCAATCGGGTATGTCAAACCTTTCTGTCCACCCATGACGAAAAAGACAAATTACTATCGAATCGGTAGAAAGTGGGGATTTGAACTACAGGTACATTATCGGATGCCCATGATTTTTTAAAAAAATAATTTTTAGACTTGCAATACGTTGTTTACTCAGAGATCCAATGCAATTTTAGCGAGGCTCGGCCCCTAGCTAAGAACCTTCATGCCCGTCGTTTTGACCATTGTTTTAAACTGGCATCAAAAATTCAAAAATGGTCCAAACTATGTGAATCCTTCGCGTGGCATCATGTTATGTGACATAGTTGTAACGAAAAATATCAAACTTGGTAAATTTATTGTGTCTCAAAAAAACCTTCTCAGAAATGACATATCATGTTCGAGGTTTCATGGCTTTCGGGTCAAACGGCGAGTGTTATGGCTAGAATCAGGGCATCGTTTGTCATAATATGCTCGTATTGTGCACGCGTGTGCATCTTGCGATGGCAAAAAAGTTACAGGGGGAGATTTCCTTTTCGTCGTACGAAAAATCCATTTTCCATTTTTCGAGCGCAAAATACGGAGTGTTTTGTGAAGCAACCAACAAATGTCAGTTTTAGAATGCTACCACCCTATTTTTAAAAAATATTAGACCACCTTAAATGGACAATATCCCAACCGGGCTATCTCAAATATTTCCTTCCACCCATGGTGAAAAAGACAAATTCCTGCCGAATCGGTAGGAAGTGGGTCCGGTTTGAACTACAGGTACATGATCTGATGCTCATGATTTTTGGAAAAAATCATTTTTAAACTCACAATATGATGTTTCTTCAGAGATCCAATGCAAGTTTAGCAAGGCTCGGCCCCTAGATAAGAACCTTCATGCCCGCCGTTTTGACCATTGTTTGAAACTAGCATAAAAAAATTCAAAAACGGTCCGAACTAGTGAATCCTTCGCGTCGCGTCATGTTATGTGACATAGTTGCAAGGAAAAATATCAAACTTGGTAAATTTATTGCGTCTCAAAAAAACCTTCTCAGAAATGACATATCATGTTCGAGGTTTCATGGCTTTCAGGCCAAACGACGAGTGTTATGGCTAGAATCAGGACATAGTTTGTCATAATGTGCTCGTATTGTGCACGCATGTGCATCTTGGGATGGCAAAGAAGGTTGCAGGGGGAAGTTTTCCTTTTCGTCGTACGGAAAATCCATTTTCCATTTTCCGAGCACAAAAAATGGGGCGTTTTCTGAAGCAACCACCAAATGACAGTTTTAGAATGCTCCCACCCCATTTTTTTAAAAATAGTTGACCACCTTAAATGGACAATGTCCCAACTAGGGTATCTCAAACATTTCCTTCCACCCATGGTGAAAAAGATAAATTCATGCTGAATCGGTAGGAAGTGGGTCCGGTTCGAACTACAGGTACATGATGTGATGCTCATGATTTTTGACAAAAATCATTTTTAAACTCACAATATGATGTTTCTTCTGAGATCCAATGCAAGTTTAGCGAGGCTCGGCCCCTAGCTAAGAACCTTCATGCCCGCCGTTTTGACTATTGTTTGAAACTGGCATAAAAAATTCAAAAACGGTCCGAACTATGTGAATCCTTCGTGTGGCGTCATGTTATGTGACATGGTTGCAAGGAAAAATATCAAACTTGGTAAATTTATTGCGTCTCGAAAAAACCTTCTCAGAAATGACATATCATGTTCGAGGTTTCATGGCTTTCGGGCCAAACGACAAGTGTTATGGCTAGAATCAGGACATAGTTTGTTATAATGTGCTTGTATTGTGCACGCGTGTGCATCTTGGTATGGGAAAAAAGGTTGCAGGGTGTAACTACCTCGGTGAATTACGCTCTTAGTTAATGCCTGGATGAACGAAAGTGGTTAAAATAGTACGGTGGGGCCCAGGGCCACTCACGGTAGACCTTTCGGCCGTCCTAACCACTTTCAAACAACGGGACAAGAACGAGCGGCGTAATCGGCAGGCGAAGGGATCAAATACATACACAAATGAGTATGTATGCAAGCCACATACAACAGTACATCAGAGCCATTCCATCTAAAAGAAATAGAAATATTGCAATGCCATACGGCAAGATCCAAATATCCTAGATAGATATAATAATTTAGGATAGCTCCTCATACATCACACATCAGAGTATCAGGAGGAAGCGGAAAACAAGATCCGAGTACGGATAAGAAGCAAATTGGCATAAGATGCCCCATAAATAAACACATCCCGCCCACAGATCACACGGATCCCCGTTCCCGGAATTCTACACCGAATGATCGTTGCCAACATCATCTGTCTCTTCCACCCAGTATCCATCTTGCGGGTACACCTGTTCATCTGAATCAAACAATTTATCGTGTGAGACCCTAGGGGTACTCAGCAAGTCTTTATGCCGCTAAAGGGGACACAACCTGGGGTGACGCAATTGCAGCACAAGATAATACCTAACAATTCTATAGAGACTCGCTAACCTTCCGCCTAACCAATGATAGACGGAAGTCCGTGAATTAAGAACAACAGTTATAACAGTATAATTAACAGATCCATCCTCCTCCTCGCTTACCAACGAGGAAGCGGACGAACAACCCCCATCATCCGTTGGCAGTTTTTGTTAACCATTCCATGAGTATTGTACTATTTACTAGTCAAGTACTTAGTCAATTTAAAAGCGGTACTTTAGTTATACTTGTCTATGATCGAGAAACTATGCTCCAAGTCGTCCATAACCGCGGACACGGCTTTCAGAAAGATTTACCCTGCAGGGGTGCACGAATAGCAACACACACTCGATCAACCTCGGAAAAACCAAATCAAAACCCAACGAGGCATTCACGACAAAGCGATCACAGGATTCAGAAATATTTCAGGGGGCCACCCCATTAAGCTACCCGCAACGAAGTTGGCCGGCTCCGAGACGGACCCAAGGTTTGTGTGGACGGCGGTAAACGACTGGGAACCCGAAAATGAGACTGGACTTGTCGATACAGCGAAAACGTGTCACGATCCAAAACAATACAGGTGCTCCTCGCACAATCTTAAGTAAAGCAGTAACATGGCATAAGTACAGAATAGTAATAAAGCCCCAAACTACTTGTGGCCCCAAGAAATAAGTATGAATCAAGCTCTGGCTCAGGGGAGTCCATAAGGCCTCCCGGATGTGGATAGTGCGAATAAACAAGGAACAGGAATCAAGTACTCGGGGTCCTACGGGACACAAGTGAGCATGAAAAACCAAATAGCAGATATTGCTCACCGGTGCCTCTTTCATTAGTTATCCCATTACTACTCAAGTTATGTTGTTTAGGTACCTCGTTATCCATCAGACACTCACATACCCTACTCATGCTTTTCTACGACTCGCATGGCTCAAACAACTCCTGTAGTATTGGCTCATGGGACCGGAACAGGCTTAATGTGGTTTAAAAGTAAAGGCTATGCAGTACTTGGGATTCAATTTAATGCAATCGCGACTCAATGATGCAAGAATAAGATAGAGGCAATAGGTACTGTATGTATGCAAGCATGTGGTAGTGCTTGCCTGGCAGCTCAGTTGAAGCGAGAGATGGATCTGGGTAATACTCCTGTAATTCCTGGTAATTCTCCTGCGGGGCGTCTATTCGAAGAAGAACCAAACAAACAAGGGCCAACATAAATAAAGTGCGCAAGCATATAAATTGAAATGCAACAAGCAACCAAGCATGCCATGATGAATGATGCATAATTTACATGGCATTAAAATAGCATGGCAAAGGTGAGGTGTGGATGCAAGAAATAAAGCACTTTAATATTTATTTGCCCAAGTTTTATTGTCATAAACAGTTCAGAATTTAAAAGTTGACATGATGCATGCTTCAATTCAGAACAAGGATTGCATAAATAGAACGGGCTCGTCGCGCTGATCGATTTAGACATATTATTTGTCAAATTTGGAGTTATAAAACAAAAGTTATTAATTAAATAAGGAAAAGGGCATTTTCTTGTAATTTTGATTAACTCGAAATTTAAAGTGTGCAAAATATAATTTGAAGGGCATATTTGAATTCCTCTCATTTTTCTGATTCCAAAACATATATTATTTGTATTATTTGGATTTGTATTTTTAAAATTATTTGAATCTGAAAAGAATTTGAATTTAAATTAATTTGAAAAAGATTTGAATAAAAACAGACTCAGGCATAAACTTTTTATACCCAGGCAAACTCAGACACAGACACTGACGGGTGGGGCTTCGCTGACTGGGCCACACGCGCGCGAAAAACGCGTTTTGCACGCGGGTCTGGCTTACCCACAGCGGCTGACAGGCGGGACCAGCGGCGGAAGGCCCACGTGCCAGCGATGCGGGAGACAGGGGCTGACAGGTGGGGCTGCGGCTGGAGCGCGGGTTGCGAACAGGAAAAGCCGGGGGGTTTTCTGCAAATGCGCTGGCGTGGCTGACTGGTGGGGCTGACAGGAGCACGGGTTGCAGTAATTAAAAAGGGGAGGGGCTTTTTGCAAAACGTCCACGGGCCCGGTACTGTTTCTCTTCCTCTCGCGTCTGACGCAAATCCGGCGTGCGGCGCGGGCGGGGACTCGAACCTGGGACGCGGCGTGCGCTCCCGGGGGTGCGAGCCGGTGCGGTAGTGCTAGGGGAGCTGACTGGGAGGAGGGCGCGGGCTAGATAGGGCGAGCGAGGCGCGGGAAAGCTGCAGACACCGGCAAGCCCTGGCGCGCGGAGGCTGCTCGACGAAACACACGGCGAGGCTATAGCGGGACGGTGAGGCGGAGGATGTCAGGGAGATGGAGATGCTCACCGCGGGCTCGTTGGTGGGCTTGGATCGGCACGCGGGGCTGCGGATCGGCGAGGTCGCTGGCGCACCGGCGGGCTAGGGTTTCGGAGGCGGCGAGGTTCTGGCGTCGCGGGGAGGCTTCTTGTCCACGTCGGCGGGGTCGGGGTGGTGCAGGGGGTTCCTCTCGGTCTTCTAGGCCACCTCCAGGTCGAGCACGACGGCTGGGACGCAGAGGAGCCGAGGTTGCTGGCGGCGAACGACGGCAGGTGGTGGGCGTTGGGGAGGAAGGAAGGGGAAGGAGGGGGTGCTCTGGGGCGGATCTGGGCGAGCCCTGAGAGCCGTGGGGAGGGAGGAAAAGAAGGGAGAGGGAGGCGTGCACGGCAGGGAAAAGGGGGCTCGGGCTTTGCCCTTTTTCCCTCGAGCACGTGCTCGGCCAGGCTGGGGATTGTCCTGGAGCTGGACGGCGCGGCAGGGAGGCTACAGGTGGACCAGGCGGCGTGGTGGCTTGTGGGGCTGGCTTGGCCGGAGAGAGAAGAGAGGGAGGGAGTAGATCGGCTAGGGTAGATGGTGGTCTCGGTTAGGTTTATCTAGGTTAGGGTTAGGGTGTGGCTTAGCTTAGAGAGAGGAGGGGCTAACCGAGGTGTGGGTCAGGTGGTCATGCTAGAGAGAGAGAGAAAGGAGAGGATTAGGTTATGGTTTAGTGGACAATTAGAGAGAGAGAACTAGCTAGGTTAGATTTTATTAGGTCTTAGATTTTTATTTTTGATTATGAGGCCAACACAAGAAGATCCATGGGGCTTTGAGCTTGCATGGACTAGTGTGGAGAAGAAACTAGAAAGAAAAGAGGAAGAAAAGAAAATGGGTGTAAAAGGCCACATATGATCATACATGAGAAAGAAATAAAATAAAATGAAATAAAAGAAAAGAAGGAGGATAAGACCATCCCAAGTGGAACATGGAAAGGGCTTGAGTTAACATGAGGTGGAGGTGGACAAGAATTCCAAGAAAAGAAAAAGAAAAGAATTGTGGAATAGGCCTCATGTGGTTCATGCATGAGAGAAAAATAAAATAAAAGAAATAGATATAGATGAGGATTTGGAATGGTGGAAGGAAAAGAGCAAAAAGGTGGTGGAGAAATGTGCATGGCCCATGCAAAAATAATAATGCCATGATTTATTATGTGAAAACAATAATAATATGATGGCATTAATCTTATGCATTTCCAAGAAGTGGTAAATAAGCCAAGCAAAGAATTTGGAAGATTGATCCACCCCAAACTACATGAGCTAGAATTAAATAGCTAAAGAAAAAAAACAAGCTCATGGTTAATGGGATGGTGGGATTATAAAGTGGTGGAAGAGAAAGATGGTGGAATGGAAGTAAAAGATATGCCCCAACTCAACTTGGGCATTTAGACAATATATTAAAAGCCAAATACAATATCAAGAGGCAAATATAATTATTAATGCATATGAGAGAAAAACCAAAAGAAAAAGGGTTTTATATGATGCTCAAATGCAAGGTGGCATGATAACATGAGCATGATATAATTATGATGCAACAATAATCTGTATGGAGTAGCCAATATCTTACTAGGACAAGTAGCATTACAATTGTTAGACAATTGGGGTGCTACAACTCTCCCCCACTAAACAGGAATCTCGCCCCGAGATTCTAGGAAGAAGAAGACTCAAAGAGGGTAGGATACTTGGCACGGAGCTCATCTTCACGTTCCCAGGTGGCTTCATCAACGGAATGGTGCGACCACTGCACCTTGCAGAACTTGATGGACTTGTTGCGAGTCCTTCTTTCTGCGACATCAAGAATTTTTGTGGGGTGTTCTTGATAAGACAGATCTTCTTGGAGATTAATGAGTTCATGGTCCACGGTCCTGCCAGGATCCTTGAAGAACTTCTTGAGTTGAGAGATGTGAAAAACATCATGGACTTTGAGTTGTTCAGGGAGCTCAAGAGCATAAGCAACTTCTCCTCTTCTTCCACGAATTTTGAAAGGACCGATGTATCTAGGAGCCAGCTTTCCTTTGATACCAAAGGGGTGCGTACCTCTCATGGGAGTGACACGGAGGTAAACGAGATCACCAGGGACATACTCCATGTCCGTGTGTTTCCTGTCATAATTGCTCTTCTGGCGACTTTGAGCAATCTTCAGATTTTCAAGAATGATATGGACTTTCTCCTCCGCTTGAGTTACAATGTCGGGACCAAACAATATTCTTTCACCTGCGCCCGACCAACCAATCGGAGTTCTGCACTTGCGACCATAGAGAGCCTCAAATGGTGCCATCTTTAGACTTTTCTGGAAACTGTTGTTGTAAGAGAATTCAGCATAAGGAAGACATTCTTCCCACTTCATGCCGAAAGAGATAACGCAAGCACGGAGCATATCTTCTAGAATCTGATTGATCCTTTCAACTTGTCCTTGTGACTGAGGGTGGTAAGCTGTGCTGAAGTTTAACTTTGTTCCCAAAGCATTTTGGAAACTTCCCCAGAACTTGGAAGTGAAAATGCTTCCACGGTCTGAACTGATCTCAAGAGGAACTCCATACATAGAGACAATTCTGTTGATATAGAGCTCAGCCAACTGAATTGCAGAAATTTTTTCCTTGACTGGAAAGAAGTGAGCTACCTTGGAAAGCCTGTCAATGACAACAAAGATTGCATTGTTGCCTTTCTGCGACCTTGGAAAACCAGTGATGAAGTCCATCTCTACTTTCTCCCATTTCCATTCCGGTGGCTTCAATGGCTGTAGAAGACCGGAAGGTTTCTGATGAACAGCTTTAACTCTACGACAGACGTCACACTCCGAGACATACTTGGCGCAATATCGTTTCAAACCAGGCCACCAATATTGTGTTTTCAAGTCCATGTACATCTTAGTGCTACCAGGGTGGATAGAAAGAACAGAATCATGCGCCTCCTTGAGAACTTGCTCTCTTAAACCCGGGTAGTTCGGAACAAACATCCGGTGTTCAAAGAAAAGAGTGCCTTGGTCATCTACGTGAAAAGACTCATACTTCGGAAGTTGAATGTTGGAGATGATCTTTTTAGTGTAAGGATCCCCAAGCTGAATGGAACGGACCTTTTCTTCCAAGAGAGGTGTTGCTAGAAGGTTCAGAAGATAACCTTGATCCACAATTTCAAGGTTGAGCTTGCGGAATTCCTCGCACAAGAGAGGCTGTTGTTCTTCCACCATGAGGTTGTTGACATAAGCTTTTCGGCTGAGAGCATCTGCCATGACATTGGCTTTACCCGGGGTGTAGTTGATGGTCAAATCGAAACCATTGATTGTTTCAATCCACCTCCTCTGACGAAGGTTGAGATCAGGCTGTGTGAAGATATACTTCAGACTCTTGTGATCAGAAAAGATCTCACAACGGTTGCCAAGCAAGTAATGCCTCCATACTTTCAAAGCAAAGACAACTGTTGCGAGTTCGAGGTCATGTGTAGGATAGTTGATCTCATGTGTCTTCAACTGACGAGATGCATAAGCAACAACTTGCTTTTCTTGCATAAGGACCGCACCCAATCCTTGCAAGGAAGCATCACAGAAAATCTGGAAAGGCTTTGATGTATCTGGAGGAACCAAGACTGGTGTGGAAGTGAGCTTCTCTTTGAGTGTTTCAAAGCTTGCTTGACATGCAGGAGTCCAAAGATATTTCTTGCCTTTCTTGAGGAGATCGGTAAGAGGCTTCGCAATCTTTGAGAAGTTTTGAACGAATCGACGACAGTAACTGGCCAAACCAAGGAAACTCCGGACTTCTTTGACATTTATGGGTGGAAGCCAGTCCATAATTGTCTTAATAGTTTCTGGGTTGACGGCAATGCCCTTGGCAGAGATGACGTGACCAAGGTAGGTGACTTCAGGTAGCCAGAATTCACACTTGGAGAACTTTGCATACAGGCGGTTCTCACGAAGCTTGTTTAGGACACACCGAAGGTGTTCTTCATGTTCTTCTTTTGACTTAGAATAGACTAGAATGTCATCCAGATAGACCACAACGAACTTATCAAGATACTCCATGAAAACCGAGTTCATAAGCCTCGAGAAGGTGGCAGGTGCATTGGTGAGACCGAAAGACATGACCGTGTACTCATACAGGCCATAGCGGGTGGTGAAAGCTGTTTTGGGAACATCTTTCTTGCGGATCTTGATTTGATGATAACCACTTCTCAAATCAAGCTTAGAGAATACCACAGCTCCAGCTAGCTGATCAAAGAGATCATTAATCCGCGGAAGGGGATATTTATTCTTGATTGTTTTAGCATTGAGTGCCCGATAGTCAACACAAAGTCTATCTGTCTTGTCTCGCTTCTTCACAAAGATGGTTGGACTACCCCAAGAAGAAGTACTGTGCTGAATGAAACCCAACTTCTCTTGTTCGTCCAACTGACGCTTAAGTTCAGCCAACTCAGCAGGACCCATTTTATAAGGCCGCTTGGAAATAGGAGCGGTGCCAGGTTCAAGTTCAATGACAAACTCAACCTCACGATCCGGAGGCATACCTGGCAACTCTTCAGGAAAGACATCTGAAAACTCACAAACTACAGGAACACTCTGAATACCTTCCATAGCATCATCATTCAGAGCCGCCAAAGAATAAAGCTGAATTGCAGGAGTCAGACTTGGAGAATAGACTATATGGCCTTCGGGAATTTTCAGAGAAACCGAACGTTCAGCACAATCAATCACAGCTGCATTTGCTGTCAACCAATCCATTCCCAAGATAACATCAATATCAGAATTGCCCAGAATAATTAAGGAAGCCGGAAATGAAGAACCACCAATCTCAATTTGATTGCCATGGCTGATGTGAGCAGCCCTCATGTTAGACCCAGGAGATTGTACCACAAGACGGTGTAATAAAGGAACCATAGCCAGATCTTGCTCATGAGCAAACTTGTGAGAAACAAAATAATGCGAAGCACCAGAATCAAACAAAACTCGTGCAGGAACTGAGTTAACAGGAAGCATACCCATCACAACTCCAGGAGCATGCTCAGCTTGAGCGGCGTTGACACAGTTGGCACGAGCAACCGTAGACCCAGGCTTAGTGTTGATGTTGAGAGCCCGAGGTGGAGGTGCACGAATCATAGGAGCACTTGCCGCAGGTCTTGGAGGTGGTGGTGGAAGAGCTTTGTTGTTCATTGGACAATTCCATTGCTGATGCCCAGTGTTTCCACAAGTATAACAAGCACCAGGTGGACGTGGAGCAACGTAGCCAGGGACTCCGCCAGGCGCTCCAGGGTAGTTGTGGTTGTAGCCCCTGGGAGCCGCAGTGAAGGAGTTTGGTGGCCTTGGTGCGTAGCTTGAAGGTCTTGGTGGAGCAGGGAGCAACGGTGGGGTGTTAGGAACCCAGACACGACGCTTAGAAAGAGCTGTCATAGCAGAAGAGCTTGATGTATCACGGCTGCGTTTCTTTGACTCCTCAAACACTTGCCTACTTGCTTCTTCCTGCAGAGCTGTGTGTTGAAGTTCCAGGAAAGATGCTGGCCTTGCATGAGTGATTGCATATTTGATGGAAGCATTGAGGCCTTGCCGAAACCTCTTTTGCTTCTTCTTGTCATCAGAGATCTCATCGCCACCATAACGAGACAGATTCATGAAGTTTCTGATGTAGGTGTTGACATTGTCAATGCCCTGCTTGAGGTTGAGAAACACTTCCTTCATCCTTTCCATGACAATTTCTGACAGATATTGCTCTTTGAAAGCAGCAGTGAATCGCTCCCAAGTAGGCTGAAAACCAGAAAGATCTGCCTTGAGATAATTTTCCCACCAGAGAGCTGCATCTCCCTTCAGAAGGTGAGTAGCACACTTGACCCATTCTTGCTCGGGAACATCCGCAGTCATGAGCAACCTTGACACTTCACGAAGCCAATCATCCGCATCAAGTGGCTGATCAGACACTTCGAATTGACGTGGGTTGAACTTGAGAAAACTCTTGATGTCTCCTCGCTTGGGAGGTGGAGGTAGCGGAGCAAACTCATTCCTCCTCACACTTTCCTCGAAGCGCTGCTGGTTCTGCTGCATAGTGCCCAAAGCATTTGCAATACTTGCCAAAGCAGCCCCAAGTTCAGGTGGTATATCCTCCTCAGAACGGCGTGGTGGTGCCATCCTGTGATTGATATAAAACACAAGTCAGTACTATAATGGAGAATGATAATAATCCAAAATAGTACCAAAATGGAATTAATCAAGATTAAAGAATGCAATTCACTCAGGTGATATGAAAATATCAACAAAGTTCAAGGCAACTAGAAGATATTAAGCATAACACACACGACTGAACAAGGAGTGTGGTACACAACTAACAAAGAAAAAATTTCCGCAAATTTCGGCATTAAAATACCACTATATGCGCAAAACCACTTAACGAATTAAGATTAGTAACTCTACTAGTTCAATATACAAAAGAAAATGACAAAAGTAGTGGTATGGTCGTGACTCCATCCCGCACTCAAATCATTACTCCGCACATGAATCAGTAAAACACATATCCCAACAACTTCTTCTTAAGGTGAACCTAAAGATTGGTAACTACGGAAAAGAACACCCCAACAAGATAACGTCGGATAACAAAGAGTAAGATAGATCGCATCGGTGTACAACGAATCAGAATAGATCGCGTCGGTTTACAAAGGACTGTCGGTAGGGAATGTACCAACAGTTGATAACCAAAAGGCAGATAGTGATAACATTTGGATGCAACAGATAGACAAGGAATTCACACACACACACACAAACATAACCTATGGTACTACGGAACCCAGAACACGTGAATCCTAGTTTGAAGTTTAGAAGAGGATTGAAAACGTTACACTTCCTTACCAGAAAAGGGTGGGTGGGTGGGTAAGAAGAAAAATGGAAGCAGTCCTACTCTCACGTTTGTTTTTGCCTAGTATACATAACTACCAAAATATTTGCTAGACAGACAACGACCATTTTGGCTGAGACCCTGAAGGGCGGGATGGCTCTGATACCAATTGTAACTACCTCGGTGAATTACGCTCTTAGTTAATGCCTGGATGAACGAAAGTGGTTAAAATAGTACGGTGGGGCCCAGGGCCACTCACGGTAGACCTTTCGGCCGTCCTAACCACTTTCAAACAACGGGACAAGAACGAGCGGCGTAATCGGCAGGCGAAGGGATCAAATACATACACAAATGAGTATGTATGCAAGCCACATACAACAGTACATCAGAGCCATTCCATCTAAAAGAAATAGAAATATTGCAATGCCATACGGCAAGATCCAAATATCCTAGATAGATATAATAATTTAGGATAGCTCCTCATACATCACACATCAGAGTATCAGGCGGAAGCGGAAAACAAGATCCGAGTACGGATAAGAAGCAAATTGGCATAAGATGCCCCATAAATAAACACATCCCGCCCACAGATCACACGGATCCCCGTTCCCGGAATTCTACACCGAATGATCGTTGCCAACATCATCTGTCTCTTCCACCCAGTATCCATCTTGCGGGTACACCTGTTCATCTGAATCAAACAATTTATCGTGTGAGACCCTAGGGGTACTCAGCAAGTCTTTATGCCGCTAAAGGGGACACAACCTGGGGTGACGCAATTGCAGCACAAGATAATACCTAACAATTCTATAGAGACTCGCTAACCTTCCGCCTAACCAATGATAGACGGAAGTCCGTGAATTAAGAACAACAGTTATAACAGTATAATTAACAGATCCATCCTCCTCCTCGCTTACCAACGAGGAAGCGGACGAACAACCCCCATCATCCGTTGGCAGTTTTTGTTAACCATTCCATGAGTATTGCACTATTTACTAGTCAAGTACTTAGTCAATTTAAAAGCGGTACTTTAGTTATACTTGTCTATGATCGAGAAACTATGCTCCAAGTCGTCCATAACCGCGGACACGGCTTTCAGAAAGATTTACCCTGCAGGGGTGCACGAATAGCAACACACACTCGATCAACCTCGGAAAAACCAAATCAAAACCCAACGAGGCATTCACGACAAAGCGATCACAGGATTCAGAAATATTTCAGGGGGCCACCCCATTAAGCTACCCGCAACAAAGTTGGCCGGCTCCGAGACGGACCCAAGGTTTGTGTGGACGGCGGTAAACGACTGGGAACCCGAAAATGAGACTGGACTTGTCGATACAGCGAAAACGTGTCACGATCCAAAACAGTACAGGTGCTCCTCGCACAATCTTAAGTAAAGCAGTAACATGGCATAAGTACAGAATAGTAATAAAGCCCCAAACTACTTGTGGCCCCAAGAAATAAGTATGAATCAAGCTCTGGCTCAGGGGGGTCCATAAGGCCTCCCGGATGTGGATAGTGCGAATAAACAAGGAACAGGAGTCAAGTACTCGGGGTCCTACGGGACACAAGTGAGCATGAAAAACCAAATAGCAGATATTGCTCACCGGTGCCTCTTTCATTAGTTATCCCATTACTACTCAAGTTATGTTGTTTAGGTACCTCGTTATCCATCAGACACTCACATACCCTACTCATGCTTTTCTACGACTCGCATGGCTCAAACAACTCCTGTAGTATTGGCTCATGGGACCGGAACAGGCTTAATGTGGTTTAAAAGTAAAGGCTATGCAGTACTTGGGATTCAATTTAATGCAATCGCGACTCAATGATGCAAGAATAAGATAGAGGCAATAGGTACTGTATGTATGCAAGCATGTGGTAGTGCTTGCCTGGCAGCTCAGTTGAAGCGAGAGATGGATCTGGGTAATACTCCTGTAATTCCTGGTAATTCTCCTGCGGGGCGTCTATTCGAAGAAGAACCAAACAAACAAGGGCCAACATAAATAAAGTGCGCAAGCATATAAATTGAAATGCAACAAGCAACCAAGCATGCCATGATGAATGATGCATAATTTACATGGCATTAAAATAGCATGGCAAAGGTGAGGTGTGGATGCAAGAAATAAAGCACTTTAATATTTATTTGCCCAAGTTTTATTGTCATAAACAGTTCAGAATTTAAAAGTTGACATGATGCATGCTTCAATTCAGAACAAGGATTGCATAAATAGAACGGGCTCGTCGCGCTGATCGATTTAGACATATTATTTGTCAAATTTGGAGTTATAAAACAAAAGTTATTAATTAAATAAGGAAAAGGGCATTTTCTTATAATTTTGATTAACTCGAAATTTAAAGTGTGCAAAATATAATTTGAAGGGCATATTTGAATTCCTCTCATTTTTCTGATTCCAAAACATATATTATTTGTATTATTTGGATTTGTATTTTTAAAATTATTTGAATCTGAAAAGAATTTGAATTTAAATTAATTTGAAAAAGATTTGAATAAAAACAGACTCAGGCATAAACTTTTTATACCCAGGCAAACTCAGACACAGACACTGACGGGTGGGGCTTCGCTGACTGGGCCACACGCGCGCGAAAAACGCGTTTTGCACGCGGGTCTGGCTTACCCACAGCGGCTGACAGGCGGGACCAGCGGCGGAAGGCCCACGTGCCAACGATGCGGGAGACAGGGGCTGACAGGTGGGGCTGCGGCTGGAGCGTGGGTTGCGAACAGGAAAAGCCGGGGGGTTTTCTGCAAATGCGCTGGCGTGGCTGACTGGTGGGGCTGACAGGAGCACGGGTTGCTGTAATTAAAAAGGAGAAGAGAGGGAGGGAGTAGATCGGCTAGGGTAGATGGTGGTCTCGGTTAGGTTTATCTAGGTTAGGGTTAGGGTGTGGCTTAGCTTAGAGAGAGGAGGGGCTAACCGAGGTGTGGGTCAGGTGGTCATGCTAGAGAGAGAGAGAAAGGAGAGGATTAGGTTATGGTTTAGTGGACAATTAGAGAGAGAGAGAACTAGCTAGGTTAGATTTTATTAGGTCTTAGATTTTTATTTTTGATTATGAGGCCAACACAAGAAGATCCATGGGGCTTTGAGCTTGCATGGACTAGTGTGGAGAAGAAACTAGAAAGAAAAGAGGAAGAAAAGAAAATGGGTGTAAAAGGCCACATATGATCATACATGAGAAAGAAATAAAATAAAATGAAATAAAAGAAAAGAAGGAGGATAAGACCATCCCAAGTGGAACATGGAAAGGGCTTGAGTTAACATGAGGTGGAGGTGGACAAGAATTCCAAGAAAAGAAAAAGAAAAGAATTGTGGAATAGGCCTCATGTGGTTCATGCATGAGAGAAAAATAAAATAAAAGAAATAGATATAGATGAGGATTTGGAATGGTGGAAGGAAAAGAGATGACCCATGAAGTAAAGATCCACTTAAAATAAAGGAAAAACCAAAGGAGCAAAAAGGTGGTGGAGAAATGTGCATGGCCCATGCAAAAATAATAATGCCATGATTTATTATGTGAAAACAATAATAATATGATGGCATTAATCTTATGCATTTCCAAGAAGTGGTAAATAATCCAAGCAAAGAATTTGGAAGATTGATCCACCCCAAACTACATGAGCTAGAATTAAATAGCTAAAGAAAAGAAACAAGCTCATGGTTAATGGGATGGTGGGATTATAAAGTGGTGGAAGAGAAAGATGGTGGAATGGAAGTAAAAGATATGCCCCTAACTCAACTTGGGCATTTAGACAATATATTAAAAGCCAAATACAATATCAAGAGGCAAATACAATTATTAATGCATATGCGAGAAAAACCAAAAGAAAAAGGGTTTTATATGATGCTCAAATGCAAGGTGGCATGATGACATGAGCATGATATAATTATGATGCAACAATAATCTGTATGGAGTAGCCAATATCTTACTAGGACAAGTAGCATTACAATTGTTAGACAATTGGGGTGCTACACAGGGGGAATTTTTCCTTTCCATCGCACGAAAAATCCATTTTCCATTTTACGAGCACAAAAAACGGAGTGTTTTCTGAAGCAACCACCAAATGACAGTTTTAGAATGCTACCACCCCATTTTTAAAAAATAGTAGACCACCTTACATGGACAATGTCCCAATCGGGGTAGCTCAAACCTTTCCTTCCACCTATGGCAAAAAAGACAAATTCCTGCCGAATCGGTAGGAAGTGGGTCCAGTTTGAACTATAGGTACATGATATGATGCTCATGATTGTTAGGAAAAATCATATTTAAACTCACAATATGATGTTTCTTCAGAGATCCAATGCAAGTTTAGGGAGGCTCGGCCCCTAGCTAAGAACCTTCACGCCCGCTGACGAGGGTTTAACTCATCAATGGCCATTGTTATGGACTTGGGTTTTGGAGAAGGAGGGAGCGCTGGAGACATCTATCGGCTAGCAAACAAGCACACAGGGGACAAAGATTTACCCGGGTTCAGGCCTCGTAGAGGTCCATACTGCTGCTTGTCTGCACGTGGAATTATCGAAGGAGTCGAAAGTTACAATGGTGCGCAGATGCAATCTGGCGAGGGTTGTGGAAACTAGGGTTGCGTGTGTGTCCTCCTCGCCGCCCCCTCCTAGCCTTTATATAGATAGGCTAGGTCTCGGGTAGCAGGTCGAGTCGGTTACAAGTTAGGGTTTTTCCCCTTCAAACTTTCTATCTTTAACTTCTTCTTGTTCTTCAAGCAATCGAGAGTCCGTAGGCCACTCGAGTCCCTTGTTTGGGCCTTGGCGACACCGTGGGCCTGTACGTATTTGGACCGTATACACCAAGCTCGAGTACCTGTAGGGTATACCCGTGTCAGTAGCCCCCGAGTGTCCAGTGGAATCGCAGATTCGACTGGGGACTTTTTGAAGTCTTCGAGTGCCTGAACGAGTGCATTTCGACTGCTTTTATTTGTGTCATAGGGATTGTTGATATACGTGCCTGATATAATCGAATTATCGGTATCAGTTAACCACCTTAGGGTGAAACAACGCAATCTACTCGAACTCAAGTCCCCGGACTCGAATCCAGAAAAGTGCTGGTGTAATTCTACTCAGGTCGCGGAGGTCTTACAGGAGTCGAATTCCAGTTATATGGGTGTGAGCACTCGACGCGTCCGTCAAGGCATGTTCATCGTACTTGTAGGCACGGATACATTTCTGGTAGTGCGCAGCTAAATGCGTTGTCAGGCCTTATTCAGGTCTTACCTTCACGCTGTAAGCGCAGCATCCGAATTTTATCATCGCGACGATTCGGGTGGCCCAGGAGACACAGTCTCTTTGTAGGGAAAATTATGAGGCGGTGTCACCATGAGCTTCGAGTGCGGATGTTATCAACACACAGTTTTCTGTATAAATAATCATAGGGTGCGTGACCAGCGCTCCCTATGGGAGTAGCCCCCGAGTGCCTGGTTGAGTCGAAGACTCAGGGAGGGACTAAATAACTTTTGCGACTGCTATCGTCTTTTGGTTTCTTGTTTCCGTCGAATTTTTCAAGCGCTCCCTATGGGAGTAAACCATGTCCATAATTGAATCGTATTTCGAATGGTTTGGGTTTGCCTCTGATTGTCCATGAAGCGACTCATGTCGAAACCTCCAATTTGTGCCTCGAGTACGAGGGGGCAATGACCTGGACGAGGTATCTGAGGCGGGTGGTCGCGTTTGTCGAAGGTGATGCACGACTCGCTCCCACTGAGGTACTCAGTGGTGGATGGTGGCGAGTGCGTGGCCAAGTTGACTTGGCGAGTGATGGCCTTCTGCACCCTGTTGGAGGGGTGTCCTTTTTGGATCATCATGGTACCCATGGCCCGTGGGTACGGTTCTCCTCCGTGGTGCTGGTCCGGTGCGGCTCCGTTCGAGGGTGGCCCAGGTGGTGGTGGTGGTGCGCCATGTGCCACGGCGCCTGGAGCGGCTTCATAGCCTCTTTCGACTGCATTGCGGTTCATCCGAACCAATCCCTCGTGTAGCTTGAGGAACTCGTGGTAATCTTTGAGGAGGTGGCTAGACTTTCTCTTGCCATCATGCTTGTCGATGTAGAAGTGTACCGTGCATGGCCCGGACAGTTTGTCCTCGATGGAGGTCGCCGGTGCCTCATCGCGAGTGCGGCGTTGCCATACTTGCGTGGTTTTCCCGGAGTCATGGTATCCGCCGCTACGGTATCCGCTGTTGCGGTTATCGTCGCATCTATCGGCGTAGCCGGCTGCGACCATGTTGACGTCGTCGCGATCATCGTAGATGCGCATGCGGCGCTTGCCTCGGCGGTCGCGTCTGCGTTCGAGTTCCGCCTCCTCGTCGGAGTGAGCGTGATTCTTCACCGAATCTTCTCCATCGGCCCACCGATTCGCGATCTCCATCAGGTGGTCGATGGTCTGGGGCTTTGAGCGGCCTAGCTCCTCCCTGAGCTCTAGGCGGCGGACACCACCATTGAATGCATCAATCGCGTGGTCCTCCGAGATGTTTTCCGCGGAGTTCTTGATGATGGACCACCTTTGGATGTAGGAGCGCAGCGATTTGCCAGATCTTTGCTGGCAGCATCTCAGCTCTTCGATTGATGCGGGCCGTTTGTACGTGCCCTTAAAGTTGCGCACGAAGCTGTAAACCAGCTCATCCCAACTGCGAATGGATCCACGTGGGAGGTTATTCAGCCATGCCCGAGCGGTGCCCTGCAGCTGTAGCTACAAGCATTGCATGGCAGTGCTTTGACTGCCTCCGTGGAGTCTAACAGAGGAGATGTGGTCCTCCAGCCAGATCTTGGGGTCCAGTAGACCGTCAAATTTCGGGTTCTCTGATGGGAGTTTAAACCCTTTAGGCATTCGCTTTTTCCTAATTGATCTGCTGAAGCATCTTGCGCCGCAGAGCTCCCCATCTTCTTCTTCCGTGTCAGTAGACCGAGCATATCGTGCCCTTGATTTGTCGATCTTGCGCTGCGTTAGGTTGTCGCACGCATCGTAGTCACGGTCGTGTCGCCGTGAGCGGCGGCGCCGAGACAGGTCGTGACTGTCATCGCTGGATGAGGGCGAGGAGTGGCGCTTTGCTAGCGCTTTGCCCTTTTTTGGGTCAGGTGTTGGCTCCTTGTCGAGGGCGACCTCGATTAATCCCAAGCCCGCGATCGTAGATTGGTGCATGGCAGTTCGGGGATCTCCAGCTGGCGGCTGGTTATTGAGGAGGTACATGGTGGTTGCCGTCACCGCAGCCTGCGGCGTCCTGGGGACCACGTTGCCCCTCGTGTCGACTGTCATAGAGCCGAAGTCGAGGACTTTCGCGGCTTCTATGCGTTCTTGCTCGGTAAGATGAGCCATCTGTGATTGCCTCTTCTTGGCGAGGTACTCGTTGCCCCTTGAGGAGGATCCTTCGTATGAGGAGAGCCCAGCGCGACGAAGGCTTGACTCATCGACTGCCTTTTTACGTGCTTAGAGTTGCGCGATTGTTTGCACCTTGCGCTTGAATTCTTCCTTTAGGAGCCAGTGATAGCCCATTAGAAGTTCTTGCGGGGATCCGAAGGGTAAAGGGGCGCCTCGAAGGGCCTCGCGGCAGCGAGCCCATTCTTGCTCGTTGAGCTTGATCACGACGCGTTCGCCGGTTTGCTCATTTATTATGGATGGGAGTTCGACTGCTCCTCCGTTGTTGACGGGGGCGCGATTGCCACTGTTACTGCCGTTGCCACCATTGCCACCGTTACAAGCGTTGGGTGGATCCGTGCCATTGCCAGGGTTGCCATCGTTGTCGCGATTGGCAGAGGTGTCGCCTGCGTTGATGACGACGCACATGAAGTGATTGGGGAAGCTATTGCTTCCACAACTCTCAGATCCAGAACCGTAGGTTCCATCTTCAGTGGCCAGATCGCTCAGATCGGAATCGCGACTGCTGTCGCTGACCGTGTTTTCGACTGTCGTCGGGGCGTTGAGCTCGCTGAGGGTGCCGATCGATGGAGGGAACCATGATGCTGGGGCAATCGCCGGTGCTGTCGGCTGATCAGGCATGCGAAGCGTGCCCATCTAACCAACTTGGAAGCGGAAGCTCCCAATCACCAGGCTGATTCCGTCGCCCACGGACTCAAGGCCTAGCGGGTGGCCGGCGTGTGCACGGTGAAGTCGAACGCACTGAAGAGCTGGCGAATATCTGCTGTTGCGGAGTTGTAGATCGCAGTTGATGGGGCCGAAGAAGCCGCAACATCAGCACTCCCAATTCTCATAGACGGCGCCAATTACCGAGGGTTTAACTCATCAATGCCCATTGTTATGGACTTGGGTTTTGGAGAAGGAGGGAGCGCTGGAGACATCTATCGGCTAGCAAACAAGCACACAGGGGACAAAGATTTACCCAGGTTCAGGCCTCGTAGAGGTCCCTACTCCTGCTTGTCTGCTCGTGGAATTATCGAAGGAGTCGAAAGTTACAATGGTGCGCAGATGCAATCTGGCGTGGGTTGTGGAAACTAGGGTTGCGTGTGTGTCCTCCTCGCCGCCCCTCCTAGCCTTTATATAGATAGGCTAGGTCTCGGGTAGCAGGTCGAGTCGGTTACAAGTTAGGGTTTTTCCCCTTCAAACTTTCTATCTTTAACTTCTTCTTGTTCTTCAAGCAATCGAGAGTCTGTAGGCCACTCGAGTCCCTTGTTTGGGCCTTGGCGACACCGTGGGCCTGTACGTATTTGGACAGTATACACCAAGCTTGAGTACCTGTAGGGTATACCCATGTCACCCGCCGTTTTGACCATTGTTTGAAACTAGCATAAAAAATTCAAAACGGTCCAAACTATGTGAATCCTCCGCGTGGCGTCATGTTATGTGACATAATTGCAAGGAAAAATATCAAACTTGGTAAATTTATTGCGTCTCGAAAAAACCTTCTCAGAAATGACATATCATGTTCGAGGTTTCATGGCTTTCGGGCCAAACGAAAAGTGTTATCGCTAGAATCAGGGCATAGTTTGTCATAATGTGCACGTATTATGCACGCGTGTGCATCTTGGGATGGCAAACAATGTTAGAGGAAGAAGTTTTCCTTTCCGTCACACGGAAAATCCATTTTCCACTTTACGAGCACAAAAAACGGGGCGTTTTGTGAAGCAACCACAAAATGAATGTTTTAGAATGCTACCACCCCATTTTTTTAAAAATAGTAGACCACCTTACATG
The DNA here is from genome assembly GCA_910589775.1 of Avena eriantha. NCBI lineage: Eukaryota > Viridiplantae > Streptophyta > Magnoliopsida > Poales > Poaceae > Avena > Avena eriantha. The sequence continues at coordinate 417,165,309 of OU342744.1, read as the reverse complement.
GATAATGTCCCAACCGGGGCATCTCAAACCTTTCCTTCCACCCATGGCGAAAAAGAAAAATTCCTGCCGAATCGGTAGGAAGTGGGTCCGGTTTGAACTACAAGTACATGATCTGATGCTCATGATTTTTGTCAAAAATCATTTTTAAACTCATAATATGATGTTTCTTCAGAGATCCAATGCAAGTTTAGCGAGGCTCGGCCCCTAGGTAAGAACCTTCATGCCTGCTGTTTTGAACATTGTTTGAAACTGGCATAAAAAATTCAAAAATGGTCCGAACTATGTGAATCCTTCGCGTGGCATCATGTTATGTGACATAGTTGCAAGGAAAAATATCAAACTTGGTAAATTTATTGCATTTCGAAAAAACCTTCTCAGAAATGACCTATCATATTCGAGGTTTCATGGCTTTCTGGCCAAACGACGAGTGTTATAGCTAGAATCAGGGCATAATTTGTCATAATGTGCTCGTATTGTGCATGTGTGTGCATCTTTGGATGGCAAACAATTTTGCTGGAGGAAGTTCTCCTTTCCGTTGCACGGAAAATCCATTTTCCATTTTCCGAGCGCAGAAAACGGGGTGTTTTGTGAAGCAACCACCAAATGACAGTTTTAGAATGCTACCACCCCATTTTAAAAAATAGTAGACCACCTTATATGGACAATGTCCCAACCAGGGTATCTCAAACCTTTCATTCCACCTATGGCGAAAAAGATAAATTCCTGCCGAATCGGTAGGAAGTGGGTCCGGTTTGAACTACAGGTACATGATCTGATGCTCATCATTTTTGGCAAAAATCATTTTTAAACTTACAATATGATGTTTCTTCATATATCCAATGCAAGTTTAGCGAGACTCAACCCCAATATTTTGAATTCAGAACCCTAGTTTTAAAATCATATTTAGAATTATGATATTGTCCCTACTATGGACTAATGTGGGATTAGTAAAACGACAATTTAAAGTAATCATACTATTCATAATTAACATCCTAGTATGATCTAATGAAATTTATAAAAATTTAGAGACAAAAATCAATTATTTTAGACTTCTTATGTGAAAGATACAAAGGAATTATGAAAACACAAAAAGAAAAAGAAAAAACGGGACCTAATCTACTACGCCCAATAGCTTCCCAGCGAGGCCCATTAGGGAAACCTAGCCGCCAGGCCCAGTTGCAATCACGGGAGATAGTCAAATAACCTGAGCGCGGATATGTGTCAACGAAGTTCTGTTGGTCTGGTGGTTAGGTGTCCGGTATCTGGTGAGAGGTCACCGGTTTGAGTCCCCCCAGTCGATTTTTTGCCTATTATTCGCGACGCGCGCGAGGTCAGTTTGTGGGGTCTGGAATAAATATTGACACGTAGATATGCCACATCTGAAAAATAACTGACACATAGACATGCTACATAGATGAAATTTCTGGGGCAAACACTTACTCATTTCAACTTATTCTATTTTAGACATTATGACCAATTTAAATCGTCGCAATTAGCTACAATAAACGTCGTAGGCTATATCCGCCATATTATGACGATTTTAGCTAGTGCAAATATGACGTTTTTGAGTCAAAACGTCTTGATTTTTCAAGGTTTTGACCCCTTCGAATAGCTTATGACTATCTGGTGCAAAATCGTCATAGATCTATGACGATTTTGTTCACGGTCACTATCAGAAGGTCATAGGTTGTCACATTTCTTGTAGTGGATTTATCTTATGAAATAACCTTTATCAAAGTTGGTTGGAGAAAGAGCAAGTCCGAGTGTGTTGTTCTTTTGCCTGCACCTGTTTTGTTTAACCTTGATAACAGGGAAGGATGGTCCCTCACCGAGGAGTAGCTTGACACATACTTGGGAGAGCTCTCCCAACAGGAGCAGGACACTAGAAGAGAGGTCACGGATGATTCGGTCCATCCCTCGAATGAGGGAGAGTCTTCATATCAGTAGCCTGCTTATGATTGGGGAGCTTCTTCCCACGGGCCCAACTACGACCATTCTTATCATGATCCGCCTGCTTGGAACCCTTATTCGTACATGGATTGATACCGACTTAGGCCAAAAGCCTAATCTTAGGGGGAGGTACGCCGGCATCGCACTCATCTCCATATCATGTTGCGTCGGTACTTTGTATATTCATGTTTCGTTCTCTTTTTAGTTTTCGTTTTTCTTTGCTTTTTCTTTCTAAAACACAAAAAGACCAAAAATATTTCTGTTGTTTCTCTTTGGTTTGCTTCTTTTTCTTTTTTCCTTGGTTACTTTGTTTGAACTATACGAAAAACCCAAAAAGATTTTGCTTTGCTTGTTTTCCTCGTTGGTTCTTGTTTTAAAAAAATTGAAAACAACAAAAATATTTGTCGTTCTTCTTTGGCTTTGTGAGTTTGTTGCAGGGTTCAGCAGTCCTCAGTGGGATTTGGTTTCATATTATTATTCAAGCCACACAAGTGAAGAGCAATAATGAGGATTAATGACAACTTGAGGCGTGGTAAGAGGTTGGTAATGAACTATATGTGTTTTCATTTTTGTACATATACTCATCATTGTGGGCTTGCTTAGCCTGTTCATGTAGGGTGTATGTTATCTTTGGATGCTTAGTAGTTCTTGCTTTCTTATGATTAGCTCCAGCTCGCTAATAGTTTGTAGCATGTTTTATGAATGTTTGCTCGCATTATTCTATTCATAACTTGGTATGACATCGTGGTATCCTCCTCTGAATGTTTCATTTGAATTGACTTGGCACATGCTCACGCATGCACATGACTGTAATAATCAGTTAAGCCTTGATGAATTATTTTGCCTTGAGGATCTTGAATCACTTTCATGCCATGATTAGTCCTGTTTTGTTGCAAGCACGATTATGACAGTTATTGCTCTCTCGTTTGTCGCTCCCTTACTATTGCTAGCCTTCACTTACACTGAGTATGTTTTACTCAAGTTTCCAACTCCCTAAACCAAATATTTCCAAAGTGTCCACCACACCTACCCATTAGCATCATTTGCTACTTCCGTGCATATTCATTATGCCTTGTTTTCTTCCGAATAAAATGTTTGCTTGTTATGAGAAAGTTAGTTAGTAAAGCTCTCACGAACTTGATGGCACACTTTATTTTCTTGCACTTAATAAACTTGAACCATTGCGTCCTTCTTTGTTGTGTATATGCTTGCGCTTTATAAGTTGAAGTTAGCAGAACCATGTTTCATGGGGAACGTTTTCAACATTTCGTTGGTACTTAGTACCTTGTTGATATCATGTTCTTTTACTTATGGATCCCGGCGGTGTGAAATAAAAGTGGAACTTGTAAGATCATGGAGTTTTTATGTATGTTAGAGAAACACCTGGGCCGCTAGCCTAAGCCATGCCTAATCATGGTGGAAACTTGCAGCATAACCGTAATGAGCATTCTATGAAGCATCCTCAATAAAAATCTATGCACATAGTAAATAAAAAGATCGCTGAGATGCTCATTGTTTGCTTGCCTTGTTATTTTGATTATGGGACAGCTCCCGTGTCATGTGCAAGGGGTACCCCGTTGGCGGTTCTCTATGATACGTATATACTTACAATGACAAGAGCTTACTTGTGACTGAAGTTGAGTAGTATGAGGATCGGTCTTCGTAAGTAAGGGGCATGAGGCTTCGATTTATAACTTGTCAAGCATATCCTCTTAGTTGTGTCACTTTAACCTTAACCATTTAAAGATGCTTATGATAGGGGCAATCAGAGCTCAAAGCTAACAAGTACCATACTTTCAGCATTTGGAAGCCTTTCAAATTATTCAAAACCTTTTATTTTACTTGTTGAGTCTCCACGCATTCTCCGAGCACCTTATTGAGAGCATAGTTGTCATTCTTTGTGCTTGTCCCACTACTTGATTATTTGTGTTATGACTTTGATGCTTGTATCTTTGATATCTTTACTTCTAGTCATCACTTGAACTTCAGAGGTGCCTTGACATTCATAATCAAAGGCAAGCGAGATACCACTCTATCATACCTTTTTATGAGCATTGTAATGTTGCTTATGTTTATGCTTCATGCTACTTATTATTTTTGAGTTGGAATCTCTTCATAGCTTGCAATGCCTATTAAGTAAACTTAGTTGCATACTCCTTATTATTAATTGTCTAAGTAGTTGATCACATGCTGAGAATATTTACATCATATGAAGCAAATGTGTTCGTGAAAGTTCTTTTATCGCACTCAGTTTTCAACTGAATTGCTTGAGGACAAGCAATAAGCTAAGCTTGGGGGGAGTTGATACGTCCAAAACGTATCTACTTTCCCGAACACTTTTCCTATTGTTTCTCCTCTAAACTTGTGTGATTTGGATGCAACTAACACGGACTGATGTTGTTTTCAGCAGAATTGCCTTGGTGTCTACTTTTTGTGCAGAAAATCAACTATCAGGAAAAATCCTGGAAAATATGACAAAAATCCTATTTCATCCGAAGACTCCAGGAGCCAGAATACGAGACGGAGAAGAGCCATGGGTGGTATGGGCCCCCCAGGCACCCCCTTGATCTCCCTCTTCGCCTGTAAGAAGCCTTCTGACCTAAAAACTCAGGGGGGGTCGACGTTTTTCCAGAAGGAGTTCCGCTCCGCCGCCACCACCAAATTCCACGAAACAGCACCAGAAACTCCGTTCTGGCATGCTGCCGGGACGGGGAATTGGAGGGGATCATCTCCATCATCATCACCATCGCTTCTCCATCGACCATCCATGTTTTCCCATCTATGAGTGAGCAATCCCCCGCTGTAGGCTATGGGGATGGTAGGATTGGATGAGATCGTTCATGTAATGGCATCAGAGTGTTAATGCTTTGCTCCGGTGCTCTACTAAAAGGAGCACCTTAATTGCCAGTAGTTCCCTTGAGGCCCCGCTGCAAACGGGCTGGCAGGACAAAAGATGTTGTGCAAGTTCTCATTGCGAGCACGTATGACTATATATGGAACACATGCCTATGATTATCTAGTACTTAGATGCTTTATCTTATTTATCTGCAATTGCCCTATGTTCTGATTGCTGTATGAATTTTCTTGTCCATGCAACGCCCGTGCATCCATCCCTATGCCTACCGCACTCGAATCCCATTGTTTACTGCTATTGTTACTACTGTCTTTACTTTACTACTGCTGCTACTTCACTATTCCTACTACAAAACTGTTGCTACTGATAAACTGCTGTGAGCAAGATTGTTTCTAGGTGCAGCTGAATTGACAACTCAGTTGTTAAGGCTTATAAATATTCTTTGGCTCCCCTTGTGTCGAATCAATAAATTGGGTTTCACTTCCCTCGAAAATACTGCGATACACCCCCTATACTTGTGGGTACATCTTTGTATTACCAGGATGAATTGAGTAAGGCGAATCGTGAGCTTCGTGAAGAATTAACTTCCTGATATCGGGATCATCGGGAACGCACAAACGCTTCTCATACCAAAGTGTCCCTTGTTCATCCGTATGAAACCCTTTTGCCTTACCCTTGCTTATATTAGCTTTTATTTCTTCCAACTCTCGGTCCCCCTTCTGGGCCTCTTTGATTTGGTCCAAAAGCATTGGCACTATCTCCATATTCGCTAAGTATCCCTCCGGAACTATTTCCAACCTGAGATCCTTGAATTGTTCACACAATTCCTTTGGAAGTTGTCCCACGGTAAGTCCATTTACATAGACCTTCCTGCTTAGGGCGTCAGCCACAACATTGGCCTTTCTAGGATGGTACTGCAGGTCCAAGTCATAGTCCTTGATGAGCTCAAGCCATCTCCTTTGCCTCATATTTAACTCCTTTTGAGTGAAGATATATTTAAGACTCTTGTGATCTGTGAACACATCACAATGTTTGCCCATGAGGTAATGTCTCCATACCTTGAGCGCATGCACAACTGATGCTAGTTCAAAATCGTGTGTGGGGTAGTTATTCTCATGGTTCTTAAGTTGCCGAGAGGCGTAAGACACTACTTTTCCATCTTGCATCAGTACACTACCAAGTCCTTGTCGAGAAACGTCGCCATAGACTTGGAAATCTTTTTGGATGTCAGGGAAACACAAAACTGGTGATGTTACTAGGCGCTTCTTCAATTCTTGAAAACTTGCTTCACATGCCTCGGTCCATTAGAACTTCTTTTCTTTCTTCAACAATTCTGTCATAGGCTTTGCTATCTTGGAAAAGTTTTCAATGAACCTTCGGTAATATCCTGCAAGGCCTAAGAAACTCCTGATATCACCCACATTCTTAGGTGACTCCCATTCTGTCACAGAAGCTACCTTACTTGGGTCCACGACAACAAATTTAGCTGACACAATATGACCAAGGAATCCCACTTCTTTTAACCAGAACTCACATTTGCTAAACTTGGCATACAACTTGTGTTCCCTTAACTTTTCCATAATTAGGCGCAGATGCCTCTCATGTTCCTTCTCGTCCTTGGAATATATGAGTATCTCATCAATGAATACCACAATAAACTTATCCAAGTACTCCATGAACACCTTGTTCATCATAGTCATGAAGTATGTTGGGGCATTGGTTAGGCCAAAAGACATCACGGTGTACTCATACAATCCGTATCTTGTGGTGAAGGCTGTCTTGGGTACATCATGTTCCTAGATCTTTAACTGGAAATAACCTGATCGGAGATCAATCTTAGAGAACACACTAGCTCCCTTTAATTGATCGAACAGGTCGTTGATATTGGGTAGAGGGTACTTGTTATTGATTTTCACTTCATTCAACGACCGGTAGTCCACGACTAGTCACTTGGTTTTATCCTTCTTCTCCACGAATAAGAAGACGCTCCCCAAGACGCCGCACTTGGTTGAATGAAGCATTTGTCCAATTGCTCTCTAAGTTGTTTCTTAAGTTCCTTCAACTCATCAACATCCATCTTGTACGGTCTCTTTGCTATCGGTCCAGTACCAGGCATCAAGTCAATGAGAAACTCGATGTCTCGGTCAGGAGGCATCCCCGACAATTCTTCCGAAAATACATCTGGATACTCCTTCACAATTGGCACATTCTCCAAGCTAACCCCCTTAAGAGAGTTCACTGTACTTCCTTTGAGTGCAAAGGCCAATTTAAAGCGAATTATTTTCTTATCCGGAGTTGTGAGTGCGACAGTCCTTTTGGCGCAATCTATGACTCCCTCATATTCGGCCATCCAATTCATGCCCAGAATTATGTCTAAGCCTTGTGACTCCAGAACGACTAGACTTGTGGGAAAGATGTGTGCCCCAATCCTTAGTTCTAACCCACGGCATCCAGAGTTTGCCACTATTTCTCCTCTAGGAGAACTTACCCTTAGGGGAGTACTAATAGTCTCCGTAGGTATCTTGCCTCTATCCACAAATACCCTTGATATGAATGAATGTGATGCACCAGTATCAAAAAGAACAACTGCGGGGGTGGAGTTAAGCTTGAACTTACCAATCACGGAGTCATGTGCCTCACGAGCATCCTCCACGGAGACATGATTCATCGTGGCTTTGACGAATGGATTCGGCTTCTTCCCATTTCCATTTCCATTACCATTACCATGGTTGTGTCCATTGTCGTTCCCATTACCATTCCCATTCTACATCTTTTCGGGGCAAGTAGTTGCATAATGCCCTGTCTTGTTACACTTGAAGCATGTCACTTCACTCAGATCCTTCCCATTGCCATTTCAATTGCGGTGTTTATGGCCATTGTGGTTATGTCCTCCATGACGATGACCATTGTGGTTGTGGCCGTTGTGGTTGTGGGGCGGGGGTGACGAAGTACGTTGCTTCTGATATGGGGCTGAGTTGTGCTTGTGTGAGGTGGACTTTCTCTTACGGTTCTCTATACTCCTTTGCTTTGCTTCAACCACAACTACCCTGTCTAGAAGTTCCTGATAGTTATCAAACTTCAGAGCCACAAGCTGAATGGATATCTCATCATTAAGTTCCCTTAGGAACTCATCCTGTCTCTTGGCATCAGTGGAAACATCATCAGGTGCATAACGTGCCAGCTTGCTGAAAAGGTCCCCATACTCGGAGACAGAGCGGTGTAGTTGCTTCAAGTCACGGAACTCACGTCTCTTTAGTGACATGACACCAGCAGCTATGTGATGAGTGCGAAAGGCCACCTCAAACTAGTTCCAGGTGATAGCTTCAATATCAAGGTGGGTGACTTGGTAATTATCCCACCATTTAGCAGCTGGTCCCTCAAGTTGGTGCACGGCAAAGCGCACCCTGTCAGCTCCAACAACTTGGAAGGTGTCTAACTTCTTGTTGGTGGTGTGGAGCCAGTCATCTGCCACAATTGGCTCAAAACTACTTGAGAAAATAGGAGGGTTCAACCTCAAGAACCGAGTCAGGCGATCCAGTTGGGGCGGTGGAGGTGGTGGAGGCTGCGGGTTGTTGTTGTTTTGCATGTTCTGAGTGAGGAGTTGGATCAGCTGATTCTGGGAGTTCAGAAGTTGTGCTATCTCTGGGGGCATATTGTTGTTCCCAGCCATCTGTGGGGTTTGGGAAACAAGTTAAGAAATAGATAGAAAGCCTAAGGAATAAACTCCTACCCTTATGTAATCACGAGAAAAACACACGAGAAACACAGAAGGCACACATAGCACAAAGTTTAACACAACTCATCCAAGTTTAACTAAACCAATATAGTTTTGGTACTTATTACAATCGCGAATAACGTTTGACTATAGAAATAAAGATGGTCCAACTATCCACTCTACTCATCATCCACTTCCTCATCCTCAATAGTGAAGCCTTCCTTCTCCAGCATTAACCTGTATAACTCCATGTCCTTTGTCGTGGCTTCAAGCTTCTCCTGAAGTTCCTTCACCTCATGCGGCTCCGGTGTAGCAGCTTTGAGACTCTCTTGAAGTTCCTTCACCTCTTGCAGCTCCTGGGTAGCAGCTTCGAGCTTCTCTTGAAGTTCCTTCTTCTCCTCCTGCAGCTCCTTGATCAAGCTTGACTACTTAGTCATGGGCGCGATCTTATCCTCCAAGCTCCTCTTGGTTGCTCGCACGTCCTTCAACATGGTGGCAAAGTTCTTGAACTCCATCTCGTTTTTTGCGAGTACAAGACTTTGTTCCCTAATCCTCTTGTTCTTATCCTGCACCCTCTTCTCTTGATTAGCGAACTTCTTGTCTTGGGCGGTGAGCTTCCCTCCTAGGGACTTGATCTTCCTTCTCATCACGTATTCCAAAGAGTTTGATGTAGTGGCCTTCAACCTCTTCATGGTGGCATCCACAAAGGCGTCCAATGAGCTCCTGCATGCTGGTGATAAGTCCTTTCTCCTTGGAGTCGCTGGTGACGTTGAGTATAATGGCCTCCGTCTTGGGTTCAGACTCGCTGCGCCCCGGTTGGATGACCTCAATCGCCCAGCATCCTTCCTTGTGCATCTTCCTCAACTTGCTTCCCTTGATTGACGGCATGGGCAACTCCAACGTCTTGATGATGTCCAGAAGGCATTCCCCAAAGCGCAGGTACTTGATGTCTTCGGCGGTGTCGTAGTAGAAGGTCATCATCTTTAAGTTAGGAAAGTGAAGATTAGACACAAAGTGATAAGGGAGAGAGTTACTAGAAGAGCATAAATAACTTAGAAGAATATAGAAAGCAAAAAACACACAATGGTAAAGGTGGTTTCCAATCCTAGGGGTCACATCCTACAGGCAACTTTGTGCTCTGATACCATCTGTTGTGACCTCGGATCGTTAAGGATCCTAAGTCCCTGTGATTAACATGCTAGTCCCTGGATCAATAGCTAGCACTTCACAGTTGATGAATATCATGTAAAACACAAGTCATTATTACACGAATAATCCAGAGTATAAATTATTACAACTTGCATAGCTTATAGCCAGCTCAAATAAAACAGCGGAAACCAAGTAAAACTTGAGTCCATCAACGCCTCAGGCTAGTTGCGTGAAGACCCGCGATCCCTACGTGCCTTTCAGTCTTCGGATTCTGCACATAAGACGTGCAGCCAACAAGTTGGGTCAATACATTGAATGTATTGGCAAATTACACCAAGGAAAGAATAAGACTATCTCTACATGCAAGGCTAAGTGTAGGCTTTGGGGTTCTTTTGCATAAGGCCAATTTTCTCTAAGTAAGAAGAAAAGAGGAAGAGTTTACCCTACTTTGTAAACATTGATAAGTAGTATAGGGTCGAATGGAACACGTGGATATTACTCACCAAGTGTCCAATCAACCTAGCACTTGGATATTACGCACCAAGTTCCCAAAATCCCACCCAATGGCGATATTACTCACGCCTGAGGGTTTATAAAACTTTAAGTTTGGAAAAGAGAGAGAGAGGAAGATCTTTTAGAGGCTCCATCATTCAGATGCTCAAAGTGTTATTTTTCATGAACTCGGCTGATCGATCAGATTGCAATACTCTCGAGAGGTTGTGCACTTTCCCCACAATCCACGATCAAGTCCTTTTACATACAAGACCATGGCGAAGCCTTCCCTTAGTATCCCCTCTACCAGCTGGATCCAACCATGCCAAGAACCTCCAAATGTTGGTACCCCCGGTGAGGTTTCCCACTAAGTACTAAGCCAAGACAAAGCCCATATGTATTGTGGTTGCACTGGAAGCTTCTGAATTCTGAAACATGGCAGACTTCTTTGATTCCTGGGCGGCCGTCCTCCACCAAAAATCCACTCGTTGACCCAGCAACCATTCCGCCCAGAAGAAAACTTAGTTTTATTTTGAAGGGGGTTTTGAGAAGAAAAGTTCGCTCGAGAGAGCTCTCATACTTAGAAATATTTTGAGTCTTTCGAACCCCCCAACGGTACTTAGTATATATATAGCATAGCAAGCAATACTTGGCAAAAATAGGGGAACCTAATAGGACGGAAATTTCTAAGTATAAAGCTACTCATGGCATACTACAAAACCGCACTTGCAAAAATAGTAATAAGAAAATCTACTAAAGACCTACACATGCACACTACAAGATTTGAAGAGTAAAAACATGCATAGTCAAGAACTGGGACATAATATGTACAAGTGGTGTAACTTGCCTTGATCCGAGCAGCACTCTACACAACAGTACTCCTCAGCGCACTCCGAACAATCTAACGAAACACAAACATAGATCCAATGACAAATTGCACAAAACAATGCCACGAAGGTAAATATGCATGCATGCAACATGGTAATATGCAAGGATGGATTCAATTTCGACCAAGGATTTTATTCTGGGGTGTTATTGAGTTGGGGATGTCATTAGTATCGATTTCCCACAGATTTTAAGTATTTTGGGTTAATACTTAATTAAACATGCTCACAAATAGATCTACACTTCCAATCTACCTCGAAACAAATCTGAACACTCTAAGCATGATATAACAATATTCCGCAGAAGATCTCGTAGATACAAAACCAACACAACAAGAATCAACTAAAACGGAGTTACGGATCTTTTTCTAGAATTAAAATACTCCAATCTAAACTTTAAATCCTACTGCAAGATTACTGCAGTAAACCAGCAATATTATTACAGATCTGTGTTCTACTCAATTTTTCGAATCCAACGGTATATTATACGTAATTTTTGGACAAAAACTTGATTTGCTATGAATTAAACGAGATTATAATTGATTCTGCCTATTTTAAAAAAAAGACCGGCGGCCAGCTACGCGGCGACAAGTGGCCGCACCGGATTGGTCCAGCGTGACACGCGGCGCTGACGCATGCATACGCCACGCGGCGCTACGCTACTGGCTAGTACCTCTTCGGCCCAGGGATCTAATCTGCGTCGTTGGTTTGCGATCTAACGGTCGGGAGCGAAGGCGACTAACCTAGCGGCGATGATGGCTCAACGGCGACGGTGAATAGTGGCAGCACGTCGGCGGTCGTCGGCGTCGTCGCTGCGGTGCTCCCCCGGCTCGAGGGAGTAGATGACGGTGGCGACCTCCTCATCGCGGTTCCGTTCCCGGGGTGGCATCGGCTCCCTTCTCCCAAAGCAATGGCGAACGGCGGCTAGAGTTCGCGGACGCCGGCGAGTCTCCGGGGAGAAATTGTGGAGGCTGTGGTGCGCTATAGAGAGGGAAAAAGGCGTGAGACAGACTGGTAGAGCAAGGGGAAGAAAGGGGCGGCGGAGGTCTTCGGAAAAATCACCGTCGGGTCGGTGGCGGCGCTGCTCCGGCGAGGTTGGCGGCGAGCTCGCGAGTGGCAGCCCACCGGCGGTACAACGAACGAAGAACTAGGGTTTTGGGGCGGCCAGCACGGGTTTAAATAGTCCAGACGACTTGGGGCGGGGTTCGCGGAGCTCCTCTTCGATTCGGCCGGAGTTGGTTCCAGAGGCGGCAGCAAACGATTTCGTTCTGAACTCGTTGGAACGATGACGATGACGGGGTGGGGCCGCGGTGTCAGCGGCTGCGGGGGCGCGGGCAGGCTGCGCGGTGCTGGCTGGGCCGGCCCACGCGCTATGTGCCACGCACTTTGCCAGGCGGGGTGGTGGTTAGGCCACGGGCTGGTTTAGCCGGCCCATTAGGCTAGACCTCCTTTTTTTGTATTTATTCTTTTAATTTTTTCTGTTCCACTAATTGTCTTATAACTTTTGCAAACGGACTCCAAATTAAGTGAAATTGGTCTCTAAAATTTTGTAAAAATAAGAAGATAAGTATGGGGTTATAAGATAACACTTTTGCAAGGGTTTAGAAGGTTAGTTTTTGTATAACCCCTTTTTGTCTTTATATGACAATAGGTTTGGAAAATTATCCGATGTAGCTTTTATTGTGTGATGCCATGATGCATAAGATATGATACATGCTTCTAGTAACATCTGCAATTGTAAAAATTGGGATGTTACAAGTCTGCATAAAAAATCGTTGTGCCGCCCATCTCCGGACTCATCGCGGTGCGCCACATCCGCCTGAGACCTCTCCTGCACTACCCAAGCCCTCAGGTGAGCTTCCCGAGCTTCACAGACCTTGGCTATGGTTTACGCACTACCCTCTCTAGCTCAGTGAGGACGAGTAGGCACTGTTGTCCATCCCCCTCTAATCCAACAGCTCATGTATGCCGATACCACTTCGGCACCAAGTGCCACTGACGGCCAGGCCCTACCTGTCAGCTTCAAACCAGCAGCTCTCGCACGTGCCTTGGGTCCAGTTGGGCCGGCCTGCCCCTAGACGGCCTGGTTCCCTCAGATCCGGCCCACAAGGCATTTTTCTTCTTTTTCTTTTTATTAAGTTCTTTTCAGATCTGATAAATACCTTGAAGAAACAAATGTCTAATAAAATGGAAATTATCTAGAAAGGCCCAGATCTATTCTCCTACATCTTCTTACATGTTTTGTACAACATGCAGAGCCAACCCTAGTCCAAAAAGTTTTAGTCAACAATTTTTGACATTAAATCTACTAAAATGTATCCTTTTAAGTAAATAATTTCCCCATAGATCTCAAACTATCCAAATGAAATGAATCCACCACCCTCTTGTAGGCTTTGTAGTTTCCCATCTTTTGGCATTGGTCCCATGCCAAGTGGAGAAATAGTACTAGTTTGGTAAAAATAACAAAATCAATGCAGGTAGGCACTATATAAATCCTTTAGGTCAATAGGCATTACATTCTGGGTTGAATACAATTCTCAGAAATGGGCTACTTCATGTTTTATCTAAACCAAGGAGCTCAGGATTGATTGATCCCCTATTGAATTTTAATAAATTAAATACTTGTGTATGTGGTTTTGTTAATAAAATAAATCATTTCAAAAGCTTAGAAACTCCAAAATAGTGATTTGAATTCCTACTGTAAGGAATTTGTGGTACCTATCCAATTTCCTTGACCTCATGTTGTTTGGACCTGTAAAACAATTCTGATTAAAAAGACAAATTCTTTGCAGAACTGACTTTGGGATTTTCCCAAGGGCATTCTGTTAAATGTTCTAAAAGTGAATCCAACACTAAGTGATCCAGTACACAAAACTTGTAACATCCCGAAAATATTAATAAAATTTATCAAGCTCTAATCACCCAAGTTTAGGGTTAACAAAAACTTTTATTATTAAACTTAATATGAATGCAGGTGTGTTTTGCATTAGTGTATGAATGCTTGCAATTGCCATGATTGATTGTTACTAATAATAAGGATTGGTTTAAAGATGAATACTACATCATCTAGATCACTAACAAACAAAATCAATTTAAAATAAAATCAAATATAAATCATATGATCAAATTGTCATTTTGGCCAAACTTATCCACTAGACCACTTTGAGTGTTCCTAGTAAAGGATTTCCAACATAAACAATTCCAATTCTTTCCACCCCTTGCAAGACCAAGTAAAAGTGAATACAAGCAAACTTTACAAAGTGGCAGAAACTATTTTCAAATCTATTTAAGAGGCATTGCAAAATTGAATCAAGTTCATGTGTTTAGATCATCACTTTTCAAAAACAATTCAAATCAATTCTCCTTGACAATTCCCAGCAACCACAGACTACTAAGAAAGCAACAAGATCACTCACCAAAATTCATTCAAAAATTTGAAAGTTAAATTCATGCGGTTGGTCGAACACCTGGCAGGCACAGTACAACCTCACCAACTATAAACTATTTGGAGCTATCAAATGCTCAGCTTTTGTACTGCAATTAACACATTGAATTGTCCTAGATCAACCCTGGTACTTGGCCATGCAAAGGAGAGGCATCACTGGCCACATTGACCAGTGCCACGCCTGTACCGAGCCTGCCATGCCGGTCGAGCACGAACCACTCGCAGCGCGCTACACCGCCCTCGCCCATGATGTCCAGCGAGTCGCTGTGACCTCACCGCCACCCCCTATCCACCCCTTGACCCAAGGCGAGAAGTGGAGACGCTGAAAACCACGTGTGCATTTAAGCCGTAGCCATGCTGAGCTCACGACGGAGCACAACAGCTACCTCGCATGCACAGGCCGCGCCTCGCTCTCTCCACCCGTACTCACGATCACCCTAGCACCAGTAACCTCCCAGACATGACCGTTCGCCGCCGCGCGCCTCGTGACCACCGTACCAAGTGACAAACGCCCACGTACCCGAATAGAGCGTCGACGTCGTCCGACCAACAGAGACCGCCCATTGCCGTGCCGTCACTCACGTGATGATCACCATAGTGCCCTGCACCGACCCATGCCCTCCACCGTGATGAACGCGACCTGTAGCAACATCGCCGGAGAAGCCAACCTATGTCGCACTACCGCCACCCCTAGTGTATAAATAGAGGCCACCCCAGACCTCAATCTCCACACCATTCCACTCCTCTTGCTCTCTCAGAAACCTCCCAAACCTTTCCCTGGAGCAAGGCGAGCACTATCCCACCGGAATTTCATCGGAGCCCACCGCTGCAGTCGAGGAAGGAAGCCAGCGATTGGAGCCACCCCAGGAGCTGTCGTGACCGCCAATCGAGCCATCGTCGACGACCATCCCATTCGCCCCCATCGCTGACCCTAGCTGGAGCACTGGTAAGTCCCCAACAACCCCCACCGTTGTTTTAGGGTTCGTTTCTAGCCAGAGATATTCGACGGAGACGACGAACCACAACCGTTAGATCCTACTATAATCGTAGGGCTAAGATTGAAACATACTGTTTCAGTTAGAATGAGCCACTAACGAGTAGGACCCGCTTGTCAGCAGCCCGCTGTGCCAGCACAGTGCAGTTGAGCCAGCCCAATTAGTTTCCCGCGCAGAGCCCGTCGATTCAAATAAGATTTTCCATTTTAGTTAAAACTAGATTCTGTTAGTAGATTCAGAATTCAATTCAAAGAGATTCACTAAACCAAAATGCATGACTCCAATTTTGTTGGAAAGGTATTGAAATTATCTAATAACTCCTGTTGGATTAAAACTATTTAGAATTATAGATCACCTATACTAAAAATAACAAGACAGAGACTTTTGACACTTCAAACATTTTTCTAAAATAAACTACAAATGCTTTTGGGATGATTCCACCTCTCAAAAATCACATTTACCATGCTCTACCAGAATATGTAAAAAGATTTGGTTTTACAAATATGCAACATGGCTTAGTATTAAAATAGTACTATATAGGCATTTCTAGTTACTTTAATATTATTAAATAGTAATATTAAATCTTGTAATATATGATCACCATTTTAAATCACATTCCCAAATGTTGGAATAGATGGTCATGACATGTTTCAA
Source organism: Avena eriantha (assembly GCA_910589775.1). Lineage (NCBI taxonomy): Eukaryota > Viridiplantae > Streptophyta > Magnoliopsida > Poales > Poaceae > Avena > Avena eriantha. Next base: position 417,149,171 of record OU342744.1, on the reverse strand, counting down.
CATGATCCACTGTTTTAATTGGAGAATATTAAATCTTAAGGTTTTAAAATGAGTAGAAATTACTTTTCTAAAATAAGAAGAATAAGAAAATGTGGATTTTCCACATGATGATAGAAATGATGCAAGATCATCTAGTATGATCCCTTGTGTTCTAAATAGAAGTAGTGAAGTGTTGTTTGGTGATTGTGTATATTGAAAGTGTTTATAGACGCTAGTACCGACCTGAGCTACAACAAGGAGGAGTACTTCGAGGAGGAAGAAGAGAACTTCAACGACTGCAACCAACAAGGCAAGCTATCAGTGCAAGCTAGAACTAGGCATGCTATATATGCAAGCCCTTATACCAGATGCATTAGGCATGCTGGGTTATGTCACTTTACTTATACCATTCCCAGTTTTACTCCAAGCTTTACTTTCCCCTTTATTACAGTTTCTTACTTAGTAAATAAATTGCTGTTAGTGGAAACTAGATTGGATCCTATCAAGATCATAGGAATAATCTTGGATACTCATACTTTGCTAGCACCCCCAATAGTGATACCCTCTATATTAGTGGCTAGTGCTAAGCTAAAACTTGATTACTTTAGATGGAATACTTGGTGAAAATGATTATGAAAACCTTGGAATGAAGATTCATTCGATTGAAATGTTTTGACATGTGTTGTGAAACACAATGGTTTAATGATGAAACTAATGAGGCATGAGCCTTGACTTTAATAAAAACTGATGGTTGGGTTCAGATACGATACCATTCCAATTTTACCATACAGCCACAATACCTGAGTTGGGTAGGGCTTGACTGGAAGTTTATATATCTTAGTATGTGTTCCCTTGCGAAAGAGGTTGAGCTGAGGCTACCTCGAGATGAAGGCCCACCTATGCAGTACCCAGGATGGCAGATGGCCATGGCTAGGATGCCAAACTCATAGGGGAGGTGCCTATACTAGGGTGTGTAATTGAAAGGTTAAGATTGATTATCTGCATACCAAGTATGATGATTCAGGGTTATTCCTGATGGATGTATCGAATTTTGTGGTGGAAGTGTACCACGTATGCAGAGTGTCAAACTATTCGAATAGCCGCGTCCACGGTTACGGACAGTTGGAGTGGCCATACTGTTCCGTTGTCAGATGTTAAAAAAATGATTTGTGACTTGAAAGATGACTTTGACTTGACCACAACAGAGTTGTGGACATGAGATCTAAGTTCCCACTTAAGTAATGTAGAGAACTAAATTAGGTCTTTACCCTTGAAGCTTTATGAAATAAACCTTTCTTTTTGCAAACAAACCTAGAGCTTATGATTCCTACTAGTTTTACTCTTACATATACTAGTGGTAGTTTGCGAGTACTTAAAGAGTACTCATGGCTTTGTCCCTAGCTATTCCCATGGCTAGACTATGAGGAGGATTACCTAGAAGATGGACAGCAGGAGGTCTATGACAACTAGGATCATCTCCCATCGTCAGCATTGCCTGTGATCATCAAGATGAAGCCCCGCTATGTTTACTTTCCGCTTCTTTGATTGTATTAAGACTGGATCATGAGATCATTTATTTATAAGACCTTATTATGGTTTGTAATGGATGATGTATTGTGGTACCACTTCTGTTATGTCTCGCAAAAATGGTAATCCTGAGATTGTGATGTACGGCATAATAGGCATCTAGACTTAAAAATTCGGGTGCTGACAAGTTGGTATCAGAGCTATCTTGACCATAGGAGACCCTAGTTAGCATGGACGCCTGAAAAACCTAGCTTCAAAACAAAGAAAGTGAGTATTTACAAAAACCTATCCTTGAGTTCACTTGACGCCTGAAATGATCTCTTTTCGAAATAATTTTACAACACTTATATGTTATGACGTGAAAGAAGAACGTTGGTACGCTCGTCGAGCAGGTTCACGATGTCTTCCGCTGGACGATCAATTGCTCGGTAATGGGGCACCATGTTCCACGCCATCCCTACTGGAGGCGGCGGTGGTCCTGTAGCGATAGCATCCAAGTCCACATCGGGTCGTTGCATGCGCACAAGCGCCAACACAGCCTTAGCACCCGCAACAAGCTGTTGGTGCACGCACTCGCGTACTACATTAGCACTCTGAAACTTCCACATCGGAGCCAGTGGGCTTGAGGGTGCGGCATCCAGCAGAAACATTACCTGGAAGATATGTTTCAAGAACGAGTGCGCCTTCTTCAGAAAATGCAGCACCTGTGACACGCGATCTTGCAGCGTCACCAGTGTGATCGCACGATCCTGGTCGGTCCAAAATAATCCACCAGCTTCCAGCTAGTCCTGAGTCAAACAGCCCAGTCAAACACTGATGCGATCCCTCTCTTCCTGTGCAATGAGATTGACAACTGCAAAGACATCAACATAAAGGCATCAACCGCCAGAAACAATAAGAAAAAGCACCCTGCAGCAACAAAGTCGAAGAAACACCCACACTGCAATTGTTCATTGATTTGGGCCACCTCGCTAAGAAGATAAGATTCCCGCTCCAAAGGTTTTTCTTCCTTTGATTTCCAGACATCAGCATTACCGTAGATGACCGGCGCTTCTCGCTCTAAGTGCTTCACATGGTTGTGCAATCGAGATAAAAACGATATCTCCTCCACCTTCGAACGTGGTTGCGCCACAGGTTCACCAGAGGAGGACCCGCCAGGCGCATCAGCGGAAGGCACATCTTGCGAACACCTCAAAGGGCCCTAACCAAGCAGAAGATTGGAAGAATAAGAGACATTACACATGGAATCCGAATGGCACAAGCACGGAGATAATTTATAGATTCAGAATAGCACCAAGTTTTCAACAGGAGCACCCGCACATAAATTGTTCAAAGCCAAGACCAAGTTTCTGCGACACTACGAAAGGAAAAAACATAGATAGCTACGCCTATACGTTGACACCCATAGGCTTCTTCAACTCCGTGGCAACCTCCGACGTCGTGGCCTTCGTTGCGGTGGTTCCTGACGCTGTAGCTCTGATGTGTCCAAAATTGAAGCATATTTACCTCTTTTTTGCATAAATAGAGTAGGGATTTTTGTATTTCACTGCGCCTACGTGTGCTGTTTCATTCTGGTTTCAACAGGATCCCAAATCATGGAGTCATAGATGAACATATCAATTAGAGCTGTCATATTGTGTAATTATATGATATTTCTAAGTGATAAAAGTCATTTTATGAATTTACCTTCGCACCTGGATGAATAACAAACAAGGAGGAGACATCAGTACCAATAATGACCACTGGTATGGACGGAGCCCGCCTGTACCGTCCGCCCATACCAGGCGCCATCGGGACCACCTCATCAAATAGTTTCTGCTAGCGAAGACGAGAAAGAGATCCGACATTCATAGCCACCAAAAACCACGAAACACCACATCCGAAAGGGATCTGAAGGAGGAACTTGGCTGGGGCAAAATCCCAGCTGCTTCGCGGATCATTGGAGGACAACGCATCTTCCCATTCACCATCAACCGCTGCATCTTCATCACCACCATTACTCCATATTTCATCTATTAGATCTCTTTGTAATTCCAGATCCAATTGTGGTTTGCATTAGATCTACACCTATATTTTAATCCATCCATTTGATTATGATGATGTTGTTGATTGCTTCCATGAGTGAGCAGTTCCTTTGTTCTTGGGGAGATGGAGAAACCCTAGCACCACTATGAACTTGCTTGTCTATGATTTTATGACTTCTGTTTGATTTCTCTCTTTAGATGATATGTGAAGTCAACCACATATGACTTGCCTTCGGGACTGAAGGGAGGAAGAAACCCTTTGGATGTGTTGTGGAAGAGTACCCGGAGTGCCCCATGACAGATTGGTGCTGGCTCGTAACCCACATGGTCAAAGGGGGTCAAGAGGGACTCCCTAAGCTAATTGCGATATCCATGGGGAAACCCTTAATTGCGGTGGACTGTATAGGTGATTGCTCTTAGGCATTGCAGTGGTTATTTAGAGGTGACCTCATACTTGGCTCAACAAAGTGGCTTCCTACGAGCCTTGTCATGAAAATATTATTACGGGGCTCTCTCCACACATATCATGACATAATAAGTATGTTATCTTGATTACATATAATGATAGTACTATGCTAGCGATGTATCCTACATCCCCGAGAACGTTTTAGCCCTATTGAGTTCAACCACGCTTTTATGCAATCTTATTACTTGTTTTCTTTCACTTGTTTTAATTACCTTTCTGCAAACAACCATAAACAATTCAAACACCCTTTACTTGGAATCAAAGACAACTTACAAGTATTATTTGGTAAATAGTAACGAGGGGTGATGTCTACGCACTTCTATTCTTCTAGACAGTTATTGGGCCTCCAAATGTAGAGGTTTGTAGAACACCAGCAAGTTTTTCCTTAAGTGGATCACCCAAGGTTTATCGAACTCAGGGAGGAACTGGTCAAAGGTATCCCCTCTCAAGCAACCCTGCAATCAAGATACAAGAAGTCTCTTGTGTCCCCAACACACCAAATACACTTGTCAGGTGTATAGGTGCACTAGTTCGGCGAAGAGATAGTGAAATACAAGTGGTATAGATAATTATAACTGGTAATGGTGATAGAAAATAGCTTGATGGATTTGAAAAGACTAAGTAAAACTGAAATAAAGATAGAAGCAAGCAAATATGTAATAGATCTAATAGCAAACGGTGTTTCAGTGCTTAGAAACAAGGCCTAGGGATCATACTTTCGCTAGTGAACACTCTCATATAAATATATTCTTCTTTATGATACTACGTTGAACTACCCTCCGGTTGGACACTCTAATCGATGGTAGGGCTATAACAGCACACCTCAAAGTTCATCTTTCCCATCAAAAAAACCCACACTGTCATCTTGAGCACTAGATGGTTCAAACAAACACCACAATTTCATAAAGACATCCAACTCCAAATATAACTCATAACAAGTATTTGTAATCTCTAGCCTAAGTGCCACTATGGTGTGCACACGGTCAACTTCACACATATGGGGAGAGCAGAGATCTATTAAAGCACTTGAGTAGCAAAGCAGATCTACTTGATTACAAACCTCATGATCACAATATGATCATGCATAGAGAGAGAGATGAACACATAGCTACCGGTAGAGCCCTTAGCCTCGAGAGAGAACTACCCCCTCCTCATCATGGGAATCAGCAACGGCGATGGAGATGGTGGTGGAGATCGATGGAGATGGCGATGAAGATGGTGAAGAGGCGGTGGCAGCGGCAGCGGCGGCGCGGAGGACTCCTTCCCCGCCACCGGTATCACAGGGGAGCACCGCCCCTTTGCACCCTTCTTGGGAGCCCTTCCCCATGGACATGGAATCCATGTGGAAGGCAAAAACGTGGATTTGGTGGCCGCAAATTCGTGGGTCGAGGTGTCTCCCACGAATTAGGTTTCCTCCCTTTATATAGCTTCTCGGATTCCCATCACCCCATCTTGGGCTGCAGTAAATCGGGTCTATCGGGCCCGTCTGGACTCAGAATCAGCTAAATTTTATGTCCAAAACGTTTGTCGCGAAATTCTAACAACTTTGTAGTTGAAGAGTTTTCCGTTTGAAGCCGTCTTCGAGCCGAAACGTAACCATCTTCAAAAACAGTTCTAAGACAGATTTCTGGAAAATCCCAATTTGACTCCAATGGGTTTCCACTTGTATTCTTGGTAATTCCTACACATCAAAGTGTAAAACAAGAACATTGTGCACTTTTGAAACTATTAGTATGTTAGTCCAAATAAATCATAAACTTTATATAAAAAGGAGTATCAAAAGCATATTATTAGCATAAAACCATCAAAAATTATAGATACGTTATGGACGTATCAACATCCCCAAGCTTAACTCCTCCTCGTCCTCGAGTAGGTAAGTGATAAAAAGAAAAGAATAATTTTTTAGGAGACATGCACCATCACAATCTTGATCAAGCCATTTATACAACATTGATAGCTGGGATCATAGTACTTTAACATAGCATGAAAGATATAGTTCTAACAATAAGACATAGCAACTATATCATAACATGAAAAGGTACAAACAAAAGATTTATGAATAACAATGCTTTGAAAGACGTTTGTCTGTTTCACATAAAGAAAACATAATGAGAATGGTATTAGCTTGTCCCTCATAGTGTAGCAAAACATAAATGCATAGGACACCTTCAAAGTTCATAAGGGTGACTAGATATAAATAGTTTAAGAACAAGTAATATCAAAGTTATGAATCAATCAACAAGTATTGGGACAATGCACATTAAACTAAGAATGACCACTATGCTCTCTCAATTGGTGCATAAAGATAGAAGGTGGAGACTCAATATAAAAGTGGAAGAAAGGCCTTCATAGAAGGAAGTAGGGATTCAAGTCTCATAAAGAGCTTCCAAAAATTATGGTACTTAATAGCTTTCATCTCTCATTGCCCCTATCATAAGCATCTTGAAGTGATTAAGGTTAAAGTGAACAAACTATGGTGTATATGCTTGACGAAGTATAAGTTGGAAATCTCATGTCCCTTGAATACGAGGGCCGCTCCTCATGCTACTCAAGTTTAGTCACCAGTAAGTTCTTGTCATTGTAAGTACATGTGTATCATAGAGAACCGCCAATGGGGTACCCCTTGCCCGATGATACGGTAGAATCCCCATATCAAAATGACAAGGCAAGCAGACAACGAGCATCTCACCAATCTTCTTATTTACCATGGGAATATGGTGCTTTTTTCTCTCTTTCCTCTTTTCATAATCTCTTTTTTTCTTTTTCTCTTTTTTTCTCAATATCTGACTCTTTTTTTATAAGAAGAATGCTTCATAGACAACTCATTATGGTTACGCTGCAGGTTTCCACCATGACAGCATGGATTAGACCAGCGGCCCAGGCGTTTCTCTAACACATATACATAACTCCATGGACTTACAAGCTCCCCTTTCATTTCACACCGACGACATCCATAGATAAAAGAGCATGATATCAACTAGGTACAAAGTACAAGTGCAATGTTGAAAGTGTTCCCCATGACAGCATGGTTCTGCTAATCCCCAACAAATAAGTGCAAGCATATACAACATAGACAACACAATGGTTCAAGTTTATTAGGGGCAAGAAAAGTAAAGTGTGCCATCAAGTTCGTGAGAGCTTTAATCACTAGTTTTCTCATAACAAGTTTAATTCGGAAGGTAGATAAAAACATGAATATACTTGGAATAGCATATGCTAGTAGGTAGGTATGGTGGACTCTTTGGAATAACTTGGTTTAGGGAGTTGGATGCATGAGTGGAACTCATACTTGGTTGCGGAGGCTAGCAAAAGACTGGGAGCGACCAACTAAGAGAGCAATAATGGCCATAATAATGCAAAGTGACAAAACATCATTAATTAAAGAATAAAGTGATATTACAAGTCGAAAACTAAAGGATAATAAAGGCTACAGTGACTTGGGATAGTCATAACATGGTGTGAGCATGCGCCAAGTCAACCCAAATAAAGCATCAAAGGAGAATACCATAATACTATGCTTTAATATGCTAAATCAACGCATGATTCTTTCAAGGCACATTAAGCAATCTCAGTTATTTGTAACATGTCATGCTACAACAAAAATCACTAAGAATAAAGCCAAAACAATATCAAGCATGACATAATAAAGTCTAAGTCATAGTCAAAACAAGCTCATTTTACCACTTAAGCATGAACTTTTCCTACTCTTTTCCAATCCAAACCAAACTATTAGAAAACTAATGTATGAAAGAGGGGGTCCAACCAATTTATTCAAGCAAACTAAGAAAACCAAGCAAATTAAAACCAAAAACAAAAACGAAGACGCTCCAAGAACAACACAACTATGCATGAAACAATAAAAATGAAGTGTTTGGAAGAAACCTGGGATTTTTATTGATGAAGAAGGGGATGCCTTGGGAATCCCCAAGCTTTCACGCTTGTACTTCTTGGATATTTCTTGGGGTGACACGGGGTGGCATCCCCAATCTTGAGATTTTGTCCATTCTTCATCTCATTACATCATTTTTTCCCTACACCTGAATATTTCCTTCATACAAAACTTCACACAATCTTCATTAGCAACATTAGTGTACTCAAGATAATAAGTCTTTTGGTTCAGTTTCAACACAAGTAAACTTCCATCAAAACACAAGCTACTGTAGAAATTCCTTTTAAAAGTTCAAATGATCAAGGAGAACTCAAAGAAAAAGAGATTAAGAGGCAAATGCAAATAATGGCAGAAATCTGTCAAAACAGACCAATAGGTAAAAACCAATTTTTTCGAAGACCTTCTGTTACTCAAATCGAAAAGTGTTGAACTAACGAAAGTTAGATAACAATCTGGGGCAGAAGATTAAAAAATTACAGCTCAAACCGACGTACAGAGATTTTTCATGAATTTTTACAACGAAGCACAAAAATCTGTTTCGGGACAGCAACTTTCCCAAGCATTAATTCTCTCTCATTAGAGGTTACTCTTGACACAAAAAAACAAATAAAGTGGATAAGGAGCGGTTATTACTGAAGCAGTAACTTCCAAGACTCAACTAAAACTTTTGGGTTATCTCCCAAGAAGTACTTTTCTTTAACGCCTTTAAGTTAGGCATGATAGTTTGAGAAGATGCTCACATAAGAAATATGAATTGAAGTAAAAGAGAGCATCAAGAAGCAAATTCAAAGCACATTTAAGTATAACCCACTTCCTATGCATAGGAATCTTGTAAATAAACAAGTCATAAAAGCACAAAGCAACAAGCATACTAAAGCAAAACAAGTGCAACTTCAAGACTTTCAACATAAAGAGGGGAAATTTAATATTGTTGAGATGCATAAAACCATGTTTCCCTCTCTCATAATAACTTTCAGTAGCATCATGAATACAATTAACCATATAACTATCAGATAAAACATTCTTAGCATGAGCCACATGCATAAAATTATTATTACTCTCCACATAAGCATAGTCATTCTTATTAATTATAGTGGGAGCAAATTCAACAAAATAGCTATCATTATTATTCTCATCACCATAATCATCAAATATAGGAGGCATATTGTAATCATAATTAATTTTCTCCTCAATAGTAGGTGGACTGAAAATATCATATTCATCATTGTAATCATCATATATTGGAGGTTTGGTATCATCATAAGTAATAGAATAGCTATCTTCCAAAGATAGAGAACTAAAAAGATCATTTTCATAAAAACTAGCTTCTCCAAGCGTAGACTTTTCCATAGCATTAGCAATAATGGTACTAACAACATTGCTATTAGCATGCAAATAAAGTTCCATAGGTTTTTAAATTTTCTCTTCAAACACTTCATGTCCTAACTCAAGATAAATACTATAAAGCTCTCTAATTTTGTTGTTGTTTTCCATTAAGCCTAACTAGTGAAAACAAGAAACAAAACGACAAAATTGTAGAATCTAAAGGAAATAACTTCGAGCACTCACACCGGAGGATGTGAGTACCTTTTACCTTACCTCCCCAACAACGGCGCCAGAAAATAGCTTGATGTCTACGTACTTCTATTCTTCTAGACAGTTATTTGGCCTCCAAGTGTAGAGGTTTGTAGAACAGCAGCAAGTTTTCCCTTAAGTGGATCACCCAAGGTTTATCAAACTCAGGGAGGAAGTGGTCAAAGGTATCCCCTCTCAAGCAACCCTGCAATCAAGATACAAGAAGTCTCTTGTGTCCCCAACACACCCAATACACTTGTCAGGTGTATAGGTGCACTAGTTCGGCGAAGCGATAGTGAAATACAAGTGATATAGATAATTATAAGTGGTAATGGTGATAGAAAATAGCTTGATGGCGTTGAAAAGACTAAAGTAAAACTGAAATAAAGATAGAAGCAAGCAAACATGTAATAGATCTAATAGAAAACGGTGTTTCAGTGCTTATAAACAAGGCCTAGGGATCATACTTTCGCTAGTGAACACTCTCATATAAATATATTCTTCTTTATGATACTATGCTGAACTACTCTCCGGTTGGACTAATCGATGGTAGGGCTATAACAGCACACCTCAAAGTTCATTTTTCCCATCAAAAAACCCCACACTATCACCTTGAGCACTAGATGGTTCAAACAAACACCATAATTTCATAAAGACATCCAAATCCAAATATAACTCAAAACAAGTATTTGTAATCTCTTACCTAAGTTCCACCATGGTGTGCACACTGTCAACTTCACACGCATGGGGAGAGCAGAGATCTATTAAAGCACTTGAGTAGCAAAGTAGATCTACTTGATTACAAAGCTCATGATCACAATATGATCATGCATAGAGAGAGAGATGAACACATAGCTACCGGTAGAGTCATTAGCCTCGAGAGAGAACTACTCCCTCCTCATCATGGGAATCAGCAACGGCGATGGAGATGGTGGTAGAGATCGATTGAGATGGCGGTGAAGATGGTGAAGAGGCGGCGGCAGCAGCGGCGCGGAGGACTCCTTCCCCGTCGCCGGTATCACAGGGGAGCACCGCCCCTTAGCACCCTTCTTGGGAGGCCTTACCCATGGAGATGGGATCCATGGGGAGGCAAAAACATGGCTTTGGTGGCTGCAAATTCGTGGGTCGAGGTGTCTCCCACGAATTAGGTTTCCTCCCTTTATATAGCTTCTCGAAATCCCGTCAGCCCATCTTGGGCTGCAGTAAATCGGGTCTATCGGGCCCGTCTGGAATCGGAATCAGCTAAAGTTTATGTCCAGAATGTTTGTCGCGAAATTTCCAACAACTTTATAGTTGAAGAGTTTTCTGTTTGAAGCCGTCTTCGAGCCTAAACGTGACCATCTTCAAAAACAGTTCTGAGACTGATTTCTGAAAAATCCCAATTTGACTCCAACAAGGTTTACACTTGTATTCTTGGTAATTCCTACACATCAAAGTGTAAAACAAGAACACTGTGCACTTTTGCAACTATTAGTAGGTTAGTCCAAATAAATCATAAAATTTATATAAAAAGGAGTATCAAAAGCATATTATTAGCATAAAACCATCAAAAATTATAGATACGTTATGGACGTATCAAGGGGCATAAATACCTTGACCAATAGCTCTCTATGGGTTCGATATCTTTACTTTGAAACTAGCTACAATTGATTTGTTCACTTGCAGTCATCAAGCTATTTTCTGGCACCGTTACCGGGGAGCTAAGCTCTTTTGGTCTTTGTTCTTAGTTACTTACTTTACTCATTGTTTTACTAAAGCTGTTTATTAGTTTGGGGTGATACATTATGGGCAAGTACCAACATATAATCTAGCTTGTGGCTGTGAGGTATTCCGTTCCACCCATGGACGCATATTTATAATCCAATAACCCAAGAGGGTATGATATTAACCCCATGCTTTTAGATCTTTTGCATGGAAAATTTTTTGCAGGAGATGGTACAGAGGATCCGTATGAGCATGTAGGGTTCTTCAAAGATATTTGTGGGACTTTCCATCTTAATATACAAACTGAGGATGAGGTTAAATTTGCTCTCTTATCCCAAACCCTCATTGATGAAGCGCGTTCTTGGTATATTCAAAGTTCTGTGAATATTACTAATTCCTGGGAGAGCCTAGCCTCTCTATTTTTCGTTGATTTCTTTCCCAGGACAAAACTCTCGGCGCAAGGCGCATGATGGCGAATTTTAAAGGAAACCTGGAGAAATCCTACATGAAGGCTATACGAGATTTCGGGGGTTGCTTGATCGCCGCCCCATCATAACTTCCCACTTTGGCTAGTGATACACAGCTTCTACGCAGGTTTGGATGATGATAATAGAATTGAACTCGATTCCCTTACCAATGGGTCGTTCACCGAATTCAGTATTGAGAGGGCATGGAATTTGTTACGTATGGTGAATAGGATAGAGAAAGCCTATTGTGAGGCAGAATTTAAAAAGGAAAACCCCATAGAGTATAATTGTTTGAAAAGGTTTCTAGCTTCTAGAAAGGTAGAAAAATTGCTTGGGAATTTTAATCTTGGCCATCACATGATCATTCAAATTGTTAGATACTATAGTGACTACCTACAAATTCCAAAAGATTGGGAACGCTATACACCACCTATGGAAGAAAAACCCTCTAAAAGTAGCCGCAATGATAGATATTCAAAAATGCAAAAGAAAATGTTAGCTGAAGAGGAAACTATTCTAACTAAGGTAATGGATAGTAGGGGTGAAGGGAATAAAAGAATAGGAAGATTAACTAGAAATTTAGGAGCCATTAAAGAAAACATTGGGATAGTAAAAGAACTTTTGGAACCTTAATTGTTCAAAGAAGAGGTTATAATGGTAAGCAAAGAATTCTCTGAAATGATAGGAGGAAATTTTGATGGTAAGAACAAAAGTCAACAGAAAATTCCTTTTTGTTTAGGAGGGATTACTTACGTAGGATTCTGTGACTTAAGTTCTTCTATGAACATAATGCCTTATACCATTTATAAAGAATTGTGCGATCACCTTGATGATCCTACCTTGAGATGTTAGAATCAACTTGTATGTTCTCTAATCAAACTTTGCATCCTACTCGCGGAATACTTCGCAATATTTGCATCTCTGTTGGGGCTTTTGTGTATCCAGTTGATTTTCATATTATTGAAATACCTTTTGTGGAGCCCCCGGATTAATCCTCCTAGAATCCTTGTTATGCATACACCATGATCCCATGATCAGTCTGCCATGGCAGATAACCGACAAGTATCAAAGTAAACATCTATTACTTAAGCGAATACAAGGCATACCTCGATTTCCATTATGGCTACATAGATCATCATCAACAGAACTTATCAAGCGTCGGGCCCGAGCCATGCCTTAACCTACAGGCAGCTGACTCGGAGAACATCCTAGATCACATAGTTGTCGACTTCACCTTCTTCTCGATATCTGACCAAGTTAATAGCCAGGGACAATGCCAGTGAGTACTTTGAATGTACTCACAAACCACCTTAAGAGAATAATAATAACAAGAGGATATGCAATATGGCTGTGGTAGTGGGAGGGCTCCAAGAGAGGTTCTTTTCTCAAATAGTTTTTCTTGTAGATATAGCATCTACATATCTTTGTTGAAAACTTTTGTAAAACATTTTGGAAACCCTTTTGAAAAGTTTTGAAAACACTAGGACTAGGTCACCCATTTTTTTCTTCCTTCCGGTCATCTCATGACCAAACTCCTTTCCTTCCTTTCCGACCATCCCATGGTCAAATCATTTCCAAAGCCTCTGCTTTCCGAAGTCCTTTTTGAAATCAAAACCAACACTGCTCTACAACAACATTCCCAACCATCCATGACCATGGACATGGCTATTCGAATAGATTTATACTCTGCAGAGATTGTACACTTTACCCACAAGATTCGATACATACACTGCGGTTCACCGCAAATCGTCATACACCAGTATGCGAGGTTCGGATAATCAAACATAACCCTTGGAAAGTACACTCCGCCACAGGCCCTACCCTATGAGTTGTTCCCCTCAAGATCGGGACGTCTGGATCCACTGACCAACCGGAGCACCCCACTCAGACCTGGAGGGGGCACTTTCAATGAAGGGCTCATAGTTTCGCCCGGTCACTCGCATGGATGATTCTGCTCCCTCCAGGTGACTGTCTTACAGTCAACCTTTTTTGTAAAGGCAAGCCTGGATTTTGATGGAGATGGTCCCATATACGCAGTAGTGAGAATACCCATATCAGAGTGAACTACTTTGAGTTATGCCCCGTCCCACTCTAGGGTAATGTGGTTGCACGGGTAATTGTTCTAACAAAACTGTAAAGAATCGGGTGCATTCTCGTAAACCTTTTTCCTCCATCTTTCATCATTTTCAAAACAAAACCCTTTTTATTTTCTCAAACTTCTGTTGGTAGGTCAATCCTCACCAAGGTTTTGCCATAAACATTTTGTAAAACTTTTTCGGGGGTCTTCCCATCCTCTAGTTTTGCTTTGGCTAAAATGGGGTCTCCAAGGGGGTGTGGTGTTGTACACTGTCTATCATACTAGGGGCAAGTAGGGTTCATCAAGGGGGTTGTACTTAATAGTACAAAAGTGTAATGGTTTGGAGGGGCCAATCCACTACCAGATACAGATCGTCATAGTATAAAACAATGCAGATTCATAAAAAGTAGGTAAAACATGCATAAGTAAAACAGTAGGACCAGGATTATGAGCAAGAAGGTGGCTTGCCTGTGATTAGTAATATGGCAATATGTCCCTAGACTTCTTCGTAGAAATCCAATATAACCAATAATAACCTCTTCTTCTGGTCTATGATAATATCACAACTATCATCGTCAAAAGATAGCACATGGAAGCAAACAAAAGGGCACAATCAACACCAGCATACAAACCTCATTTCAATAAAGCAATCAAACATTTAACACCCTATTCACTTCAGTAGGTTTTGATAGCTTGAGAGAGTAGCGATTGGAATTACTTAAATTGCCTTTGTGGAATTTCCTTTAGAATTTAATTGTCAGATACTACCTAATGAAGGGGTTTTGAACTAAAGCTTGGGAATGTATGATATCAATGTGCAAAATTAATATCATCAGATAGGTATTGACAAAATGAAACCAACAAAGGTGGTTTCACTATATTAGCATTTTTATTTAATTTCTTATGAGTTTTCTAGTGATAAAGGCTCTAGTTTTAGTAAATAATTCCCAAGAAAAGATCTGTAGGTCCAAAAATTATTTCCTTGGATGAATTGGTGGAGTTTTGTTAACACCCGGATTTTTAAGTCCAGATGCCTGTTATGTCATACATCGCAATCCCAGTATTACCATTTTTGCGAGACATAACATAAGTGGTACCACAGTACATCATCCATTACAAACCATAATAAGGTCTTATAAATAAAGGATCTCATGATCCAGTCTTAATACAATCAAAGCAGCGGAAAGTAAATGTAGCGGGGCTTCATCTTCATGATCACAGGCAATGCTGACGATGGGAGATGATCCTAGTTGTCATAGACCTCCTGTTGTCCATCTTACGGGTAATCCTCCTCATAGTATGGCCATGGGAATAGCCAGGGACAAAGCCATGAGTACTCTTTAAGTACTCGCAAACTACCACTAGTATAAGTAAGAGTAAAACTAGTAGGAATCATAAGCTCTAGGTTTGTTTGCAAAAAGCCAGGTTTGTTTCTTAAAGCTTCAAGGGTAAAGACCTAATTTAGTTCTCTTCATTACTTAAGTGGGAACTTAGATCCCATGTCCACAACTCTTTTGTGGTCAAGTCAAAGTCATCTTTCAAGTCACAAATCATTTTCAAAACATCTGACAACGGAACAGTATGGCCACTCCAACTGTCCATAACCATGGACGCGGCTATTCAGAGGTGGTACACTTTCACCACAAAATTCGATACATCCATCAGGAATAACCTTGAATCATCATACTTGGTATGCGGATAATCAATCTTAACGTTTCAATTACACACCCTAGTATAGGCACCTCCCCTATGAGTTTGGCCTCCTAGCCATGGCCATCTGCCATCCTGGGTACTGCATAGGTGGACATTCATCTCGAGGTAGCCTCAGCTCAACCTCTTCCGCAAGGGAACCCATACTAAGACATATAAACTTCCAGTAAAGCCCTACCCAACTCAGGTATTGTGGCTGTACGGCAAAATTGGAATGGTATCACATCTAAACCCAACCATCAGTTTTTATTAAAGTCAAGGCTCATGCCTCATTAGTTTCATCATTAAACCATTGTGTTTCGCAACAAATGTCAAAACATTTCAATAGACTGAATCTTCATTCCAAGGTTTTCATAATCATTTTCACAAAGTATTCCCATCTAAAGTAATCAAGTTTTAGCTTAGCACTAGCCACTAATATTGAGGGTATCAGGGGTGCTAGCAAAGTATAAGTATCCAAGATTAGTCCTATGATCTTGATAGGATCCAATCTAGTTTCCACTAATAGCAATTTTTTTACTAAGTAAGAAACTGTAATAAAGGGGAAAGTAAAGCTTGGAGTAAAACTAGGAATGGTATAAGTAAAGTGACATAACCCAGCATGCCTAATGCATCTGGTATAAGGGCTTGCGTATATAACATGCCTAGTTCTAGCTTGCACTGATAGCTTGCCTTGTTGGTTGCAGTCGTTGAAGTTCTCTTCTTCCTCCTCGAAATACTCATCCTCGTTGTCGCTCAGGTCGGTACTAGCGACTATAAACACATTCAATGTACACAATCACCAAACAACACTTCACTACTTCTATTTAGCACACAAGGGCTCATACTAGATGATCTAGCATCATTTTTATCATCATGTGGAAAATTCACATTTTCTTATTCTTCTTATTTTAGAAAAGTAATTTCTACTCATTTTAAATCCTTAAGATTTAATATTCTCCAATTAAAACAGTGGATCATGTTGACACGTGTCATCACCATCTATTCCAACATTTGGGAATATGATTTAAAATGGTGATCATATATTACAAGATTTAATATTACTATTTAATAATATTAAAGTAACTAGAAATGCCTATATAGCACTCTTTTAATACTAAGCCATGTTGCATATTTGTAAAACCAAATCTTTTTACATATTCAGGTAGAGCATGGCAAATGAGATTTTTGAGAGGTGGAATCATCCCAAAAGCATTTGTAGTTTATTATAGAAAAATGTTTGAAGTGTTAAAAGTCTTTGTCTTGTTATTTTTAGTATTGGTGATCTATAATTCTAAATAGTTTGAATCCAACGGGAGTGATTAGATAATTTCAATACCTTTCCAATAAAATTGGAGTCACGCATTTTGGTTTAGTGAATCTTTTTGAATTGAAATTTGAATCTACTGATAGAATCTGGTTTTAACTAAAATGGAAAAATCTTATTTGAATCCACGGGCTCTGCGCGGGAAACTAATTGGGCAGGCCCAACTGCACTACGATGGCGCAGCGGGCTGCTGACAAGCAGGTCCTACTCGTCAGTGGCTCATTCTAACCGAAATGGTATGTTTCAGTCTTAGCCCTATGATTAGACTAGGATCTAATGGTTGTGGTTCGTCGTCTCCGTTGAACAGCTCAAGCGAGAAATGAACCCTAAAACGGTAGTGGGGATCGCTGGGGACTTACCGGGGCTCCAGCTAGGGTCAGCGATGGGGATGGTCGTCGACGGCGGCTCGATTAGCAGTCACGGTAGCTCCTGGGGTGGCTCCAATCGCTGGCTTCCTTCCTTGACTACAGTGGCGGGCTCCGGTCAAATTCCGGTGGGATAGTGCTCGCCTTGCTCTGGGGAAAGGTCTGGGAGGTTTCTGAGAGAGAGGAGTGGAATGGTGTGGAGATTGAGGTCTGGGGTGGCCTCTATTTATACACCAGGGGTGGCAGTAGTACGGCATGGGTTGGCTTCTCCGGCGACGTTGCTACAGGTCGCGTTCATCATGGTGGAGGGCATGGGTCGGTGTAGGGGACTATGACGATTGTCACGCGAGTGACGGCATGGCAAGGGCAATCTCTATTGGTCGGATGATGTCGGCGCTCTTTTCGGGTACACGGGGGTTTGTCACTTGGTATGGTGGTCACGGGGCGCGCGGCGGCGAACGGTCATGTCTGGGCGGTTACTGGTGCTACGGCAATCACGAGTACGGGCGGAGAGTGTGAGGCGCAACGTGTGTGTGTGAGGCAGCTGCGGTGCTCCGTCATGCGCTCGGCATGGCCAGGGCTTAAATGGGCACATGGTTTTCAGCATCTCCACTTCTCGCCTTGGGTCAAGGGGTGGACAGGGGTGAAGGTGAGGTCACGGTGACTTGCTGGACATCGTGGGCGAGGGCGGTGCGGCGCGCCGTGAGTGGTGCGTGCTCGACCGGCATGGCCGGCTCGGTACGGGCGTGGCACTGGTCAATGTGGCAAGTGATGCCTCTCCTTCACACGGCCAAGTACCAGGGTTGATCTAAGACAATTCAATGTGTTGATTGAAGTACAAAAGCGGAGCAATTGATAGCTCCAAATAGTGTATAGTTGGTGAGGTTGTACTGTGCCTGCCAGGTGTTCGACCAAATGGCCGCATGAATTTAACTTCCAAATTCTTGAATGAATTTTGGTGAGTGATCTTTTTGCTTGCTTAGTAGTCTGTGGTTGCTGGGAATTGTCAAGGGGAATTGATTTGAATGGTTTTTGAAAAGTGATGATCTAAACATATGAACTTGACTCAATTTTGTAATGCCTCTTAAATAGATTTGAAAATAGTTTCTGCCACTTTGTAAAGTTTGCTTATATTCACTTTTACTTGGTCTAGCAAGGGGTGAAAAGAATTGGAATTGTTTCTGTTGGAAATCCTTTACTAGGAACACTCAAAGTGGTCTAGTGGATAAGTTTGGCCAAAATGCTCATTTGATCATATGATTTATATTTGATTTTATTTACATTTGATTTTGTTTTTAAGTGATCTAGATGATGTAGTATTCATCTTTAAAGCTATCCTTATTATTAGTAACAATCAATCATGGAAATTGCAAGCATTCATACACTAATGCAAAACACACATGCATTCATATTAAGTTTAATAATAAAAGTTTTTGTTAACCCTAAACTTGGGTGATTAGAGCTTGATAAGTTTGATTAATATTTTGGGGATGTTACAAACCTTCCCTCCTTAAACAGAATCTCATCCCGAGATTCAGGAAAAACTAGGAACTAAAGAGATTTGGAAACTTAGTCCTAATATAATCTTCTTGTTTCCAGGTGGCTTCTTCTTCAGTATGGTTACTCCATTGGATCTTGAGAAACTTGATACTTCTGGTTCGGGTGGTTCTAAATGCTTCTTCCAATATAGGGATGGGCAACTTGTCAATATCTATGGCTCGGTGATCGATGTTCTTGAAAACCTCGGTCTTCTCTGGAACTTCTAAGCATTTGCGAAGTAATGAGATATGGAACACATTATGCACGGCTGACATCTCCTCAGGCAGTTCCAGTTCATATGACACTTCTCCTCGGCGATTCAAAATCTTGAAGGGTCCAATATATCTGGGGGCTAGCTTTCCTTTCAGACAAAAATGCTGCATTCCCTTCAAGAGTGATACATTGAGATACACAAAATCTCTGACATTGAAGGTCAAGTCACGACGTCTTTTATCTGCAGAACTCTTCTGTCTGGATTGAGCGGTCTTGAGGTGCTCACGGACTTTGTGAACCTTCTCTTCGGCTTCTTGTAGAATGCCGGGTCTGAAGATCTGACTCTCTCCTACTTGCGACCAATTCAACGGGGTACGACACTTTCTTCCATATAAGAACTCATATGGGGCCATTTGCAAACTAGCTTGATAACTATTGTTGTATGAGAATTCCACGAAAGACAGACAATCTTCCCACTTAGATCCATACTCTAGCACACAAGCTCGCAACATTTCTTCTAAGATCTAGTTGACTCTTTCTGTTTGTCCGTCGATTTGCGAGTGATAAGTTGTGCTGAAATTCAGTTTGGTTCCTAATCCTTCTTGTACTTTCTGCCAAAATCTTGAGGTAAATTGGGTTCCTCGATTCGACACTATGGTCTTGGGGGTTCCATGCAAACTGACTATTCTAGCGATATACAACTCCGCTACCTTCAAACTTTGGTAGGTTGTCTTGATGGGTATGAAATGGGCTACCTTGGACAGTCTATCTACTATGACCCAAATAGAGTCATTTCCCCTACTAGATGTAGGCAAACCTGTGATAAAGTCCATTCCGACAGAATCCCATTTCCACTCTGGAATCTGTAACGGTTGCAAAAGTAATGCGGGTCTTTGATGTTCCACTTTGACTCTCTGACAGATATCACACCTATCTATATAGCTTCCGACTTCTCTCTTCATTTTGTGCCACCAAAATTGCTCCTTCAAATCCTGATACATCTTTGTTCCTCCCGGGTGGATAGAATAAAGAGTATCATGAGCTTCTTGCATAATGACTTGTTTCAACTTCGAATCTGCTGGAACACAGATACATCCTTTGTACCATAGAAATCCTTCTTCATCTTTGGTGAATCCGGGTACCTTCCATGTCTTGATACGGCGCTTGATTCCATTGATATTTGCGTTTCCTTTCTGGGCCTCTTTTATCTAACTAATAAAAGTGGGTTGGAGTTCTATGCTAGCTAAGAATCCTTTGCTAACTAGCTCTACTCTGAAATTCTCCATCTCCTCATGCAGACTTGGCTAGGCTTCCTTTATCATGGTGTTTAATCTACACGGCAATCTACTAAGAGCATCCGCTACCACATTGGCTTTGTCGGGGTGATAGTGAATGTCAAGGTCATAATCCTTGATTAACTCTATCCATCTCATTTGCCTCATATTCAACTCTTTCTGGGTGAAGATATACTTTAGACTCTCATGATCCGAATAAATCTCACAGCGGTTACCCATCAGATAATGATGCCATGTCTTCAAAGCTAAAACTACGGCTGCCAGTTCTAGGTCATGGGTAGGATAGTTCTGCTCATGTTGCTTCAGTTGTCTGTACATATATGATATAACTTTGCCTTGTTGCATCAATACACATCCGAGACCAATCTTGGATGCGTCACAATACACGTCAAAAGGCTTCTTAATATCCGGCATGATCAAAATTGGGGCTAAAACCAATCTCTTCTTGAGGTCTTGAAAACTTGCTTCACATTTGTCAGTCCATTCAAACTTCTTATCTTTCTTCAACAACTGGGTCATCGGTCTTGCGATGCTCGAGAATCCTTCTACGAACTTGCAGTAGTATCTGGCTAATCCAAGAAATGCACAGACTTCTGTTTGGGTGGTTGGGGCTTTCCATTCTTCAACATCTTTGATCTTGGCTGGATCAATAGCGACTCCTCCTGCTGACAGGATATGGCCTAGGAATCCTACCTCTTTTCACCAGAATTCACATTTGCTGAACTTGTCATACAACTGATGCTCTCTAAGGGTTTCAAGGATGGTTCTCAGATGTTGCTCATGGTCCTCTTCTGATTTGGAGTAGATCAGAATGTCATGGATAAACACAACGACAAACTTTTCCAGAAAATTCATAAAAATCTTATTCATGAGATTCATGAAATAAGTGGGGGCATTGGTTAATCCAAAATACATGACATTGTACTCATACAATCCATATCTGGTGGTGAAGGCAGTCTTTGGGATATCTGTTGCATGAATCTTCAGTTGGTGATAACCAGTTCTAAGGTCAATCTTAGAAAACACTCTGGCTCCAGTCAGTTGATCAAAGAAATCTTCTATCTTCGGCAAAGGGTACTTGTTCTTGATGGTGACGTCATTCAACTTCCGATAATCCATACAAAGACGGTTGGCACCATCCTTATTATCAACAAACAAAACAGGTGATCTCCATGGCGATGCACTTGGTTGAATCATTCCTTTTCCCAGAATATCATCAAGTTGCTTCTTCAATTCCACTAGTTCAGATGGGTTCATACTATAGGGTCTCTGAGCTATGGGTCTGGTTCCAGGGATTAGTGCAATGATAAACTCGATATCCCGATCTGGGGGCATACCGGGCAATTCATCTGGGAATACGTCGGGGTATTCACAGACTACTCTGACTTGGTAAATGGTGGTTTTGGCTAGACTCTTATTGCACTTGAATTGACGGGGCAAAGTCTCACATACATGTTCTATTGATATTCCGGTGCTACTGGTCATGGTTATGGCTTTCTTAGCACAGTCGATTAATCCTTGATGTTTCGACATCCAATCCATCCCTAGCACTACTTCCAAACCTTTGGTTCCAAGTACTATTAGATTGGCATAAAAATCTATCCCATGTATTCTGATAGGTACGGCCTTGCAAACTTTTCTAGCTTTGGTGGTTGAACCAAGGATTTGAACTATCATAACATGCTTCAGATTTGTTGGTTGAATCTTACTAGTGCATGCAAATTCTTCTGTAACAAATGAGTGCGATGCTCCAGAATCAAACAGCACTCTTGCTAGAACTGAGTTAACAGAAAACATACCCAGCACGACATCTGGCGCTTCTTAGGCTTCTTCAGCATTCATGTGGAACAGAAGGCCATTACGGTTGTGCAGGTTTCCTGGGGCAAATCTCTTTCCAGGCTGGACACGGCGTTGCTGTTGGGCAGGTGCATTCACATTGGTTGTTGCGGCAAGCTTCTTGGGGCACTCGTTGGAGTAGTGACCCATGACTCCGCATTCAAAACAATTTATCATTGACTTTTCCTTCCCTGCGACAGGCACAACATTGCTTCTAGTCCTTGGGGCAGTATTGTTGTTGTTGTTAGACTTGGGCGGTGCACGGTTGAAATTGTTGGAGTTGCAGGGGTTGTTGTTATGATTTCCGCTGGGCCTTAGATTTCCTCCTCCATGGTTGGGATAGTTTGGACGGTTCATTGGGGGTCTGTTATTTCTAGGTGCATAACTTGGATACGAGTTGGGGCGATACTTCGGGGTATGGTGGGGTCCTGGTTGATGCATCGTCCTGCGCTTGCGGTTCTCACTAGCCTGGTTGATCTTGCCTTCCATCTGAATTGCAGAATCCACTAAGGCTTCAAGGTCATCAAATGGAATGTTGACTAGCACTCTCCACATCTCATCATGCAGACCATTCAAGAATCTCTCCTTCTTCTTAGCTTCATTTTCAATCTCATCTGGTGCATACCTAGCTAGTGACAGAAATTTGTCACGATACTCAACGACAGTCATCCTTCCTTGCTTCAAGTCTCTGAATTCATCTCTCATCCTCTTGATTAGACCCGAGGGCACATGGGTCCTACTGAACTTGAGTTTGAACTCCTCCCAAGTCATCATCTAACCTTCGTTCATCGTACGGGTACTATTCCACCAAGATCTTGCATAGCCGGACAGATAGTGGGTGGCAAATAGCACCTTCTCATTAGAATCTACTCTTGCAACTTCCAGATTGTTCTCCATGGTCTGAAGCCAATCATCAGCATCTAGAGGCTCCTCGGACTTACTAAACATGTGTGGGTTGGTATTCTGGAAATTCTTAAGTTTGGATCCAGGGTGATCTTGGTTTCCATGGCCTTGATTATTGTGGGCCATCTAGGCTATTTGTTGAAGAGTGGCTAAGTTGGCTTGACATTCAGCTCTTCCAGCTTCACGGTCAGAAACTAACATTTGTAGAATCTGCAGCATGGGGTCCTGAGATGAACTGCTTCCTCTGGGATTTCCGCGAGTCATCTGAAGATTGAGATAGATAGTGAAACAAGAGGGAAATTTCTAGGGTTCATGGGTTTGTTTTCAAAAGCTTTAAACTTTGAGTTTGACTCAGGTTTTGCAAACTAACAACTTTGTTTTCATTCATTCATTCATAGCACCCAATACAAACACACACCACAACAAAGAAACAGATGGTTTTCAGAACCATTATGTGAAGCTACGATACAGTGGGACCGGGTACAACTCACACCTACGATAGTGCTCAAGTGCATCTAATCATCATCAATGAAGGCAACATCATCCTCATGAGTGTTGTCCTCCATGGCTTCATCCTCCAGGTAGTCATTGGCATCACTGAGGTAAGAGTGAATATCCCCACGAATGTCTTCACCCTCCTCCTCTTGCTGCTCCTCCAGCTGGATCTCCTAGTCGTGGATGGTCTCCTCCAAGGTGGCTATCTTCTGACGAAGACGGGCGATGACGCGATCCTTTTTGTCGCGCTGACTGCGAAGTGACTTGCATTCCTTGGCAAGGATGGCGATGGTTTCCTTCCTTTCAATAGCTGCAACATTGCTCTAGTTGACGTGATCACGTCCATTGTCCAACTCATTTTGTGTCTCATGCAGCATGAAGTCCATGTGGTCCACATGGTGCCTCAACTCTGGATGGGCTAGCATGGATAGGGGATGTCCCCTTGAGTCACGTCTTGCATAGTGAACAAAATGGGTGCCTATGATCTGGTTGATGTTCTGAGCACACAAGAGAGCGAGAGCCTCTTGCATAGCCTTGGCTAATCTGTCTAGCCAGTTGTTCTCCCGAATGCTGAACTAAATCTTGTCAAAAAGAGGTGGCTTCATTCTTCCTCTCAGGTCGGCAACTATCAGCCACTTTAGCTCCCCTCCAGTGTGGTCCTTAAGCTGTGCTCCAAAGAACTCCGGGTGCGGGCGCTCAAGATGCTCTGAAAGCGAATCCAGATCCCTCTCAAAGATAAGCTGGCCTCCATTGCCCAACTGGTAGAACTTGGTGTATTTGACCTCCATCTATAAGAGATTGAGATGAGTAAGTTAGTGGAGTGATCATGTGTGTCAAATTTTATGTAGAATTGTAAGAATTTTGAGTATCAAGTGATCTCTTTTTGAAATAATCTCAAGGATAAGAATGAGTATCAACGTTCTTCTTTCGCGTCATAACATATAAGTGTTGTAAAATTTGTATAGTTGTTTTGACTAGGTATTGATTGTTGGGAATATGCCCTAGAGGCAATCATGTATGATGATATTCCTGTGTATTCATAAGGTTATGGTCCATGTATGAACTACTGATATGTATCATCGAATATGTGATTTGATTGTGGAACTACATATTCATGTTGTTCATACTAATTGTCCTTGGTCATTGAGGTTGTGTCGGACACACGGCTTAGACCAATGTGAAAGTCGGCAGATGACTAGGTTCCACTTGTCATGGGCATGGAGATGCTATTCCGACTTACACGGATTCGACTAAAGAGTTTAGCGAGTCGGACTGACCCATATTGAGATGCAATGAACAAGCCGTCATTTGCATGTCTCAATCAATGTAATCCTTAGACCTGAGGTTATTGCACAATCTGAGTTGAGGATCTCCGACTTAGGTTCTGTCAAACGTTGTTCCGTCACTGGGCAGTCATAAAGGCGGAGTTCGGGTCGACGGAGAATCAAGCTGCGTGATGTGAATAACCAAGACGAGATTTTGCCCCTCCATCTGGAGAGATATTCTCTGGGCCCTCTCGGAAGATATGATTCGTAAATCATGGCCATGCGCGTCTCGGATAAGTGTTAATCGAGGCAGCCGACTAAGAGTTAGTCGGATGAATCACTTATCTCGGATCGAGAAAGAGAGTCGGACTATTTAAGGGATGACGGTCATTCGCCTATAGTCCGACAAGGTATATCGTGAGGCAAAAGGGACTCAGACGAAAGTCGCATTGGAAGGTATGTCGTCATGACTTATTGGTACTTGGGAGTTGGCACGTTCTGCTAGGAGCCGCTACCAACTGATCGATCACGAGTGAGACTCGGAATCGTGTCCGGGTTACCATGAGCATGTCGGGTCACACACTTAAGAGCGGGAGCAAGTTTGGGTTAGACCCAAATAGGAAACCTATTTGGGTTGGACCCAAATAGAGACATGGACTTAGTCAGCAAGTGAGACTTGCAGTGGCTAATATAGGCCTTTTTAGTGAATGGGCCACAAGTGAGTGGAGCCCACTTTTACTCCCTATATAAGCTGGGGTGCAGGTGCTTAGAGCATAAGGTTAGGTCAATCCATGTGTTGGAAACCCTAGCCCCAGTCCGTCCTGTCGCCGCCGTACCAGACCTAGCAGTCCATCGTCGGCGCTCCTCCTCGTACGTGTGGATACCGGCGGAGGTGTTGTACGTTCAGCACTTCGAGGATCGTGAAGAAAGTACGGATCGTGGATCGTGGAACCGGAACGGATCGCGAGGACTGCACTGCATCAAGCGACGTGCTTCATCAATTCCGCAACTACGCGTCTAGTGGTAATCCTCGTGGCCTTCTACCTGAGCTGGATCTTGGGATCACCGCGTAGGGAAAAAGTTTTGTTTATCTCTACGTGGCCCAATAGTGGTACCAGAGCCAGGTTCTGGTTTTAGGCTCGAGATCGCGCATATGTGATATGTGGTTGGCGTTAGATTGGATCTAATTGCAGTTTTGGTGGTCGATCTATGAGATAGATTGGTTTTGTACAAAGTTGATTAGATCAACTGTACTCGGGGGGATGGATGATCTGGTTTCCGTGATCTAACTGCTAAGGTCGTGGAATGACATACCCCTACCGGTCGGCTTCCGCCATCGGGGTAGACTGTGACACGTAAACCAGGATGCAGTGATCGAAGATCAAAGGGTTTGATCGAATCGGAGTCCAGATCGGATTTGGGTAAAATTGTTTTATCCGATGATGAAATCCATGTCCGGGATGCAGATGAGATCTGCGTTTTTCGGAAAAATCGTCGGGCGCTGCCCCTTCGATCCCCGCCCGCTATCCGGCTAGCGGGACCGCCGGCTTCGCCTTGTCATAGCGTCTTAGATGTCATTGCGAGTTTCACAACGCGGTAGATATCGTATCCATGCATAACTTGTTTTTGCAGGATGATGTTGTGAATGGTATGGCTGATGTGCATGTGATGTGTGTAATCCATACGTGATCTGCGTATCACGGTTTTTGTCAGCCAGCTGGAGCCTAGGTGTTGTCATGTTATTGTATAACGGCATGCGTGTCGGATTCTCTATGTAATTTGCATTACTAGCTAGTGTAGCTGTTTGGAGAATCCGGATGGCATGCAAGTCGGTGTACAAGTCGGCTACATGGTGTAAGACGGCACGTGACAAGAGTTGACACGAGTCGGATTACAGGCTTTATGGAGATGGAGATCGCCATGAAAAGAGCCATACCATTTCACATTATAATTGCTTTATTTTGTGTTATAGTTATGTCTCTGTTTTACCTCTATTAGATAGTTGGTAGAATATAATCCCTCACAGAAGGTCTAGTCGGTTTCCCCGCCAAGTGCCGCACCATCACAAGTCGGACATTTTTGGTAGTGGGCTCATAAAATTGAGGTGCTATCAATTCTTTCCGACTAGGTGGGTTCGAGTCGGACTCTTACAGTAGAAGCACTTGGTAATCTAGATAGGTCTATCACAACGGTTGTGGGACCTAGGGAAAAGTCAGATGGGAGCCGGGGCATGTGATGCCACCCATCCAACAGGGGTCATATGAGATACGATTGACAAGGAGTTGTCTACCTAGATCACTTGACGGCTAGCGGTGATGCTAAAGCTCACTAGTCGACTTGCTTATTTAGGGTCCTGAATCACTAAGTAACCATCGGAGGGGTGTTGGTTCTAGTGGGAGCATAAATATTAAAGTGTTTAATATGCTTGCTCTTTATGGATACATGTCTTAAGTGTTTTGCATATTTTCTGTTGTAGATCAATGGCACCTAGCAGTCTTCCTCAGATTTCCAGTTTTGCTTTGAGAACCATCTTAGAGAAACATAAGCTGAATGGAACTAATTTCACCAACTGGTATCGTAATCTGAGAATCGTTCTCAAACAAGAAAAAAGGGATCGTGTCCTAGACAACCCACTTCTAGCTGAGCCGGATGAGAATGCGACTGTCGCAGCCACCAATGCCTACCGTCGGATTTGTGATGAATCCACGGAGATTAGCTGTCTTATGCTTGCTCACATGGAACCGGACTTGCAGCAGCAGTTCGAGAATGTTGAGGCCTACTATATGATCGAAAGCCTCAAAAGTATGTTCCAGGCTCAGGTAAAGACTAAGAGGTATCAAGTCTCTCAGGCTTTGTTGAGCTGCAAGCTTAAGGATGGCAATCCACTGAGTCCGCATGTGATCAAGATGGTTGGTTACGTGCAGTCTCTAGAAAGACTTGGCTACCCCATAAGCGAAGAGTTCGCTACAGACATAATTCTGAACTCTCTTCCTAGTGCATATGGTCAGTTCATATCGAACTACCACATGCATGGTATGGATAAGAAGCTCACTGAATTACATGGGATGCTCAAGCAGGCTGAGGCGGATCTCAAGAAAGGTGCCAGTCAAGTGTTGATGGTACAAAACAAGGCTAAGTTCAAGAAGAGTTCTTGGACTAAGAAGAAGAAGGCAAAGTCAGGAGGTAAGGCGAAGGACCCAGTCCAAAGCGCTTCCTCAGGGACTAAGCCATCTCCTACAGCCGGATCCACTTGCTTCTACTGCAAGTCGGATGGCCACTAGAAGAGGAATTGCTGCAAGTATCTGGCTGATAAAGCCAAGAGCGGAGGTGTGACTTCCGGCTCAGGTACGCTTGTTTGCAATGTTATAGACATTTATCTTGCTGATGCACCTGGTAGTTCTTGGGTATATGATACCGGATCAGTCATTCACATCTGCAACTCGTTGCAGGGACTGGTAAGAACTAGGAGTGTTGCAAGAGGCGAGGTTGACATTAGAGTCGGAAACAAAGCGAGAGTCGCTGCGTTGGAAGTCGGCACAATGCAACTTCATTTACCTTCTGGATTCATAATGGAGCTAAATAATTGTTATTATGTTCTAGTGCTTAGTCGAAACATCATTTCTGCCTCATGTTTGATGAGACAGGGCTATGAGTCGAATATTAAGAATAATGGTTGTTCTTTATATTTGAATGATATGTTTCATGGCTTTGCGCCCGTCCGGGATGGGTTGTTTATTTTGAATCTTGATAGTGAATCTGTCTATAACATAAATGTGAAAAGGTTAAAACCAAATGATCTGAACATGACTTACTTTTGGCATTGTCGGCTTGGTCATATAAGTTGGAAACGCATGAAGAAGCTCCATGATGATGGACTCCTAACTTCGTTCGACTTGGAATCGTTCGAAACATGCGAATCGTGCCTTCTAGGCAAGATGACCAAGACACCTTTTGCAAAGAGTTGTGAAAGGGCGTCCGACTTATTGGGACTAGTACATAGTGATGTATGTGGCCCGATGAGCACGACAGCCAGAGGTGGTTATGAGTACTTCATTACCTTCACTGATGATTTGAGTAGACATGGATATATCTACTTGATGAAACATAAGTCGGAAGCCTGTGAAAAGTTCAAGGAATTCTAGAATGAGGTACAAAATCAAATTGGCAAGAAAATAAAGTTTCTTCGGTCGGACCAAGGAGGCGAGTACATGAGCCATGAGTTTGATGACCATCTAAAGAGTTGTGGAATAGTTCCCCAGCTCACTCCTCCAGGAACGCCGTAGAGAAACGGTGTGTCGGAAAGGAGAAATCGGACCTTGTTGGACATGGTACAATCAATGATGAGTCGGACAGATCTGCCTTTATCATTTTGGGGTTATTGTCTGGAAACTCCAGCGTTCACACTAAACAGAGTACCATCAAAGTCGGTAGAAAAGACACCACATGAGATGTGGACTGGCAAAAAGCCGAGTTTGTCTTTCCTTAAGATTTGGGGTTGTGAAGCTTTTGTCAAGCGACTTCAGTCGGACAAGCTTACAGCTAAGTCGGATAAGTGTATTTTCGTGGGATATCCGAGGGAAACCTTGGGTTACTACTTCTACAACCGAGAAGAGGGCAAAGTGTTTGTCGCTCGAAACGGTGTCTTCCTTGAGAAAGAGTTTCTCAGTCGGGGAGTCAGTGGGAGTACGGTGCATCTCGAAGAAATTCGAAAGATACCGCCTAGCAGCGAGTCGGAAAAAGCCTTAGAGGTTGAGCCGGACGTGGTACCTGAGCCGGAAATTGCACTGACACTGCGAAGATCGGCCAGATTGCAAAGTGTTCGTGATGTATTGCTGTTAGACAGTGATGAGCCAGCAACTTATTCAGACGCGATGGTGGGTTCTGATTCCGAGTCATGGCTTGGAGCCATGAGATCCGAGTTAAAGTCCATGGATGAAAATCAAGTTTGGAACTTGGTTGATCTGCCAGACGGTGCAAGACCCGTCGAGTGCAAATGGGTCCTTAAGAAGAAAACTGTTATGGATGGAAATGTTTCTATCTATAAAGCACGGCTTGTCGCGAAGGGGTTCCGACAAGTTCAAGGAGTTGACTACGATGAGACTTTCTCTCCTGTAGCGATGCTTAAATCAGTTCGGATCATGTTAGCTATAGCAGCCTATTTCGACTATGAGATATGGCAGATGGATGTCAAGACGGCTTTCCTTAATGGAAATTTAACCGAGGACGTGTATATGATACAACCCGAGGGTTTTGTCGATCCGATTAATACTGACAAGGTATGCAAGCTTCGGAAATCCATTTATGGGTTGAAGCAAGCATCTCGGAGTTGGAACATTCGCTTTGATGAGGTAGTCAAATCGTTTGGCTTCATCAAGAGCGGTCATGATTCTTGTTTATACAAGAAGTTTAGTGGGAGCAGAGTAAACATTCTGATCTTATATGTGGATGACATATTATTGATTGGAAATGATGTCCAGATGTTGCAAGAGACCAAGGAATCATTGGAAAGGAGTTTTTCGATGAAAGACTTGGGTGAGGCGACTTACATACTAGGAATCCGGATCTATAGAGATAGATCAAGGCGGCTCATTGGATTGAGTCGGAGTACATATTTGGACAAAGTGTTGAAAAAGTTCAACATGGAATCATCTAAGAAGGGGTTCTTACCAATGTCCCATGGCGTAAAACTTAGCAAGACTCAGTGTCCTTCGACAACTGATGACCGAAGTCGGATGAGTGCGATTCCGTATGCTTCTGCAATCGGATCCATCGTGTACGCTATGATTTGTACTAGGCCAGATGTTTCCTATGCTCTAAGTGTTGTGAGCAAGTACCAGGCTGACCCTAGAGAAATCCACTGGGCAGCGGCTAAAAATATCCTAAAGTACTTGAGAAGGACTAAGGATATGTTCCTAGTTTATGGAGGTGACGATGAACTCAGTATATAGGGTTACACGAATGCGAGTTATCTCACCGACTCGGATGATTCTCGTTGCAATCCGGATATGTGTTTGTGATAAATGGAGGGCCTGTGAGCTGGAAAAGTTCCAAGCAAGAAACGGTGTCTACGTCTACGACAGAGGCTGAGTATATTGCTGCCTCGGAGGCGGCAAAAGAAGCCGTTTGGATGAGGAATTTCCTCATGGATCTTGGTGTGGTTCAGGGCTCGTCCAATCCGTTAGACGTGTATTGTGACAACAATGGTGCTATTGCACAAGCCAAGGAACCTAGACAACACCAGAAGAACAAACATATACTCATGCGGTACCACCTTATTCGCCAGTTCGTAGATCAAGGTGATATCAAGTTATGCAAGGTACACACGGATGCAAACATTGCGGATCCATTGACAAAGCCACTTCCACAACCGAAGCATGAGGCGCACCTGAGAGCAATGGGCATTAGATGCCTAGACATGTGATGTCGGAAGATTGACTCTAGTGCAAGTGGGAGACTGTTGGGAATATGCCCTAGAGGCAATCATGTATGATGATATTCCTGTGTATTCATAAGGTTATGGTCCATGTATGAACTACGGATATGTATCATTGAATATGTGATTTGATTGTGGAACTACATATTCATGTTGTTCATACTAATTGTCCTTGGTCATTGAGGTTGTGCTGGACACACGGCTTAGACCAATGTGAAAGTCGGCAGATGACTAGGTTCCACTTGTCATGGGCATGGAGATGCTATTCCGACTTACACGGATTCGACTAAAGAGTTTAGCGAGTCGGACTGAACCATATTGAGATGCAACGAACAAGCCGTCATTTGCATGTCTCAATCAATGTAATCCTTAGACCTAAGGTTATTGCACAATCCGAGTTGAGGATCTCCGACTTAGGTTCTGTCAAACGTTGTTCCGTCATTGGGCAGTCATAAAGGCGGAGTTCGGGTCGACGGAGAATCAAGCTGCGTGATGTGAATAACCAAGACGGGATTTTGCCCCTCTATCTGGAGAGATATTCTCTGGGCCCTCTCGGAAGATATGATTCGTAAAGCATGGCCATCCGTGTCTCGGATAACTGTTAACCGAGGCAGCCGACTAAGAGTTAGTCGGATGAATCACTTATCTCGGATCGAGAAAGAGAGTCGGACTATTTAAGGGATGACGGTCATTCGTCTATAGTCCGACAAGGTATATCGTGAGGCAAAAGGGACTCAGACGAAAGTCGCATTGGAAGGTATGTCGTCATGACTTATTGGTACTTGGGAGTTGGCACGTTCTGCTAGGAGCCGCTACCAACTGATCGATCACGAGTGAGACTCGGAATCGTGTCCGGGTTACCATGAGCCTGTCGGGTCACACACTTAAGAGCGGGAGCAAGTTTGGGTTAGACCCAAATAGGAAACCTATTTGGGTTGGACCCAAATAGAGACATGGACTTAGTCAGCAAGTGAGACTTGCAGTGGCTAATAGAAGCCTTTTTAGTGAATGGGCCACAAGTGAGTGGAGCCCACTTTCACTCCCTATATAAGCTGGGGCGCAGGTGCTTAGAGCATAAGGTTAGGTCACTCCATGTGTTGGAAACCCTAGTCCCAGTCCGTCATGTGGATACCGGCGCTCCTCCTTGTACGTGTGGATACCGGCGGAGGTGCTGTACATTCAGCGCTTCGACGATCGTGAAGAAAGTACGGATCGTGGATCGTGGAACCGGAACGGATCGCGAGGACTGCACTGCATCAAGCGACGTGCTTCATCAATTCCGCAACTACGCGTCTAGTGGTAATCCTCGTGGCCTTCTACCTGAGCTGGATCTTGGGATCACCGCGTAGGGAAAAAGTTTTGTTTATCTCTACATGGCCCAACATTGATACCCGTGTTTGTATGTAGAGATGTGAGCTTATTTGTTTCGCGAGTGTGCAATGCCTTTTCGTTAGCCTGACACTTGCGGATCTCATCGCCATGTCAGCCTACTAGTTATTCTGCAACTGGGTTGGTTTTATCAAGGGTTCGATTGGTAGTTTAGTCAGCTACTCGGGTCATTACTTTGTGAGTTAATATGTGTGACGAGGCCGTCAGGGAGGCATAGCTCCCGAGTGCAGAAGCAGTAGTGAAAATAAATGTAACAAGACACAATGTTGGAGGCACTTAGCTTTATTTATTTGTAGAATATCGGGAGGTACAATGTTTGGCTAAGTGGCCTGGCTGAGTAGCCTTATTGTAAAGTAAAAATCTAGGGGTAGAATCATCGCAGCTGCGCTACGTTCCATGGGTTGGAGTATGCGACTCCACTCTCTACATCCTTTAGGTGATAGGCGCCACCTAGGATTACTTCAGTAATCACATAGGGTCCCTCCCAGGGGGGACTCGAGCTTGAGGTGTACTTTCTGCTTCAGTCGCAGGACAAGGTCTCCTTTGACGAAGGATCTTGGGCGCAGCCGTCGGCTATGGTAGTTGCGAAGGCTCTGCTGGTAGATCGTTGATCGTTCTGCTGCGATCTCGCATGCTTCATCGAGGAGGTTGACGGAGTCTTCGAGTGCGGCCGTAGATTCGGCCTCGTTGTACGCGACAACCCTTGGGGCCTTGTAACGCACTTCTGTAGGTAGTACTGACTCGACCCCATGTACCATGAAGAACAGGGTGTAGCCTATGGTGCTGTTTGGAGCTGTGCGCAGGCTCCATAGTACGGATGGCAGATCCTCAGCCCAACACCCAACTGCTCGCTCGAATGGTCGAAGGAGTCTTTTCTTGATGCCATAGCAAACGAGGCCATTGGCCTTCTCGACTTGACCGTTGGTCTAGGTATGTGCTACCGAAGCGTAGCTGATGTTGATTCCCAGGTTTTCGCAAAATCCTGGAACTCATTCGAGGTAAAGTTTGTCCCATTATCGGTGATGATGTTGTGTGGCACCCCAAACATGAAGACAATGGACTTGAAGAATTTGATGGCGGTGGCACCTGTCTAGTTCGTCACGGCATGGCCTCAATCCACTTAGTGAACTTGTCTACTTTGATGAGGAGGAAGACATATCCTCCAGGTGATGATTTTTGCAGCTTGCCAACAATGTTGAGTCCCCATTGCGCGAAGGGCCAAGCCACAGGTATTGTCCTGAGTTCTGTGCCTGGTGCATGCGGCTTATCCGCAAATCTTTGGCAAGCATTGCACTTCTGGATGATGTACTTGGCATCGCGCATCGCTGTTGGCCAGTAGAAGCCAGGTCGTAGAGCCTTGGCGATGAGGGCGCGACTCCCGGCGTGATGACCGCAGGTGCCTTCATGTATCTCGAGGAGTATGGCTCCCCCATCACCATTGGAGACACATCGTGAAGGACTCATGTAATGTTGTGTTTGTATAGATCACCGTTGATAATGGTGAAGGCTTTGGAGTGCCACGCTATGTGTCGCGCATCTGTCGGGTCGTCTGGCAATCTCTTAGTGAGGAGGTATGTGATATACGGCTGCTTCCAGGATGGCTCGATGAGCATGACCTCCATGGGGCCTTCAGGTACGGGTCCCTATTCTTATTTGCTAGGACCTTCGGGTTCTTCGGGTGGCGCAGCCCCTGTGTCCTTTGATGTGTTGGATGGTCTTTCAGCAGCCTTTGGCTTGATGGGGCAATCACAGATCTGCTCCAGTAATACGCCAGGCAGCACCGGAGCACAGGTGGACCCTATGTTGGCGAGCATGTCAGCCTCCTTGTTGCTTTCGCGGCCTACCTGCCATAGTTCGCAGCCGTCGAAGTCTCCTTCGATGGTGTCATAGAGGTTGTGGTAGGCAATTATGTTGCCGCTCAGAGCATCGCATTGGTTCATGGTTTGGTCGACCACGAGCTTGGAGTCACCATAGATGACGAGTCACATTGCACCACAGTATTTGGCCATCCGCATCCCGTGGAGCAGGGGCTCGTATTCTGCCTCATTGTTGGAGCCACGGAACTGCATTCGTAGAACATATCTCATTTTGTCACCTTGCGGTGATGTCAGGATGACAGCGGCGCTAGCTCCTTCTCGTTGTTTGGATCCATCGAAGTGCATTGTCCATAGGCAGGACATATCCGGTGTGTCCGGGAGCTGGTTCTCCATCTAATGAACGAGGAAGTCTAGGAGAACTTGCGACTTGATCCCCACATGCTTCTCGTATGTAATGTCTCATGGAGATAACTCGATTCCCCAAAGAGCGACCTGTCATATGGCATTGGGGTTGTTGAGGATGTACCCCAGTGGAGCGTCGTTCACCACGACGATGGGGTGCTCCTGAAAGTAGTGGCACAGTCACCATGATGTCATGAAGATGTCGTAAGCCAACGTCTGGTAATGCCGGTACCGCTATTTTGTTGGCGTGAGGACCTCGCTGAGGTAGTAGACTGGGCATTGCACTCCATGAACTTTGTTGTCTTCGGCTCGTTCTACCACCAGTATAGTACTGACCACCTTCTTCATGGTAGAGATGTATAATAACATTGGCTCCTTTTCCCTAGGGGTCAACACCACTGGAGAGGTGGAGAGTAG
The DNA here is from genome assembly GCA_910589775.1 of Avena eriantha. Taxonomy (NCBI): domain Eukaryota; kingdom Viridiplantae; phylum Streptophyta; class Magnoliopsida; order Poales; family Poaceae; genus Avena; species Avena eriantha. The sequence continues at coordinate 417,114,078 of OU342744.1, read as the reverse complement.
GTGCTTGAGGTCTTCGAATGCCTCTTGTGCTTCATCCATCCAGTCGAACTTCTCAGCTTTGTAGAGGAGTTGATAGAACAGTAGCGCCTTTTTGCCCATTCGACTGATGAATCGAGGTGTCGTGATTGGCCCAGCTAGCTATTGGACACCTTTGACGTTCTTTGGATTCTCCATGGCCACTATAGCCTTTATCTTTTTGGGGTTGGCCTCGATTCCCCTGGCGGGTATGAGGTACCTGAGCAGTTGCTTCGATGGTACGTAGAAGGTGCATTTCTCTAGATTCAGCTTGATCCGGTAGTGGTCGAGGTTGTCGAAGGTCTTGTGGAGATTGTCGAGTAATGTGGCTTCCTCCTTGGTTTGACGACGATGTCTTCAACGTAAACTTGGATGTTCCAGCCATGCTAGTTTTTTAGGTAGGCTTGCATACACCGTTGATAGGTGGCTCATGCGTTCTTTAGCCCAAAGGGCATTGTTGTGTAGCAGTAGACGCCAAAAGGCGTGATGAAGGCCTTTATCTCCTGGTCCTCCTCCTTCATCTGAATCTGATGGTAGCCTGAGTAGGCATCGAGGAAGCAAAGGCGTTCACATCCGGCGGTGGAGTCGATTATTTGATCGATCCATAGCAATGGGAAGTGGTCCTTCGGGCAATGCTTATTGAGGCAGGTGAAGTCCACGCACATCCATAGGATATTCGTCTCCTTTTTAGGAACAAGCACGGGATTTTCTACCCAGGTGATCTCCTTGATTTCTCGTATAAATTTGGCATCGAGGAGTCTGTTGACTTCCATACGGACCGCCTTTGCCCTTGGTTCTGACAGTCGACGTATCGACTGCTTGACTGGTCTGGCATCAGGATTCACGTTGAGTGAGTGCTCGGAGAATTCCCTAGGAACTCCTGGCATGTCCGTTGGACACTAGGCGAAGATCTCCAAGCGCTCACAGAGGAATTCAACGAGTGTGAGTTCCTATGCGGAACTCAAGTTGTTGGCGATGAGGGCCATCTTGGTCGGGTCTGTTGGCTGGACCTAGACCGCCTTGGTGTGCACCGATGAGTTGAAGGATTGGCCAGGTGCGTTCGATTTAATCAGAGGAGGTAGACTATTGTCTGTCGACTCCTTCAGCCTCGCCAGCTCCTCTTGCATGCCAAAAGATTGGGAGATTCTATTGAATGCCCTGTCGCAGTTGTCTGACTTGGTGAAGCTTCTGCTGACGGTAATAATGCCGTTGGGTCCCAGCATCTTCATTTGCAGGTAGGCATAGTGTGGGACCGCTATGAACCTCGTGAACGTGACACATTCGAGGATTATGTGATATTGCGAGGGCCAGTCGACCACTTTGAATTTGAGGTGCTCTCACCGGAAGTTTGTCGTTGTGCCGAAGATGACTTCTTGGTTGATTTTGCCCAGGGGGTATATGCCTTTCCCTGGGACGATGTCGTGGAATGTTGTGTCGGAGGCCTCTAGGCACGAGAGCGGGATCCGCATGGCGTGTAGGGTACTGGCGAACATGAGGTTGATGCTGCTGCCGCTGTCCATGAAGACGCGACTCATCTCGTAGCCACCGATTTGTGCCTCGAGCACCAGGGGAGAGTGGCCCGGGCAAGGTACTTGGCGCGGGTGATCATGCCTGTCGAAAGTGATGCAAGACTCGCACCCGCTGAGGTACTCAGTGGTTGAGGGTGGAGAGTTGACCGGCGAATTGATTTTGCGAGTGATTGACTTTTGCACCCTATTGGAGGGGCGTCCTTTTGGGATCATGCCCATGTTCCCTAGTGGTCGTGGGTACTGCTCGCCTCCGTTTTTCTGGGCCGGTGCAGCCGCAGGTGGTGGTGGTCCAGGCGGTGGTGGTCGTTCTCCGTGATATACGGCACCTAGGGCAGCTCCGTAGCCTTGATTTATCTTGTCGTGATTCATCTGGGCAAGGACTTCGTGGAGCTTGAGGAAATCGCGGTAGTCCTTTAGGAGGTGGCTGGACTTCTTCTTGCCGTCATATTTGTCGATGTAGAAGTGGTCGTTGCAAGGTCCATATAGTTTATCCTGGATCGCTGTTCCAGGGGCTTCATCATGGGTACGGTGTTGCCATACTTGCGTGGTTTTTCCGTTGTCGCGGTAGGCAGTATTGCAGTACCCACTGCTGCGGTTGCCATCGTCACGTTTGTCGGTGTAGCGAGTCGCGACCATGTCGCCTTCTTCACGGTCTTCATAGCCGTGCATCCGACGTTTTCCTTGTCGATCACATCTATGCCCGAGGTCGTCATCGTCGTCTGAGTGGACGCGGTTATCTTTCACCAAGTCCTCTCCATATGCCCACCTATTTGTGATTTCCATCAGGTGGTCGATTGTTTTGGGCTTCGTGCGGCCCAGCTCCTCCCTGGGCTCTCTGCGCCGTATGCCGCTATTGAACGCGTTGATTGTGTGGTCCTCGGAGATGCCATTGTGGAGTTTTTAATGATGGACCACCTGTGGACGTAGGAGCGCAGTGATTCGCCAGGATTCTAATAGCAGGCCATTAGCTCTTCGATTGACGTGGGCCTTTTGTAAGTGCCCTTGAAGTTTCGCAGGAAGCTATAGACCAGCTCTTCCCAATTGCAGATCGACCCGCAGGGGAGGTTGTTGAGCCATGCGTGGGCAGCGCCCTACAGCTGCAGCTGGAGGCACTGCATAGTTGTGCTCTTGTTTCTATCGTGCAGCTTGACGGAGGAAATGTGGTCCTCCAGCTAGATTTTCGGGTCTTGGAGGTCGTCGAACTTTGGGTTCTCCGATGGGAGTTTGAACCCTTTCGGCATTCGTGTTTGCCGTATAGCCCTGCTGAAGCAGCCAGCATCACAGAGCTCCACTCCTTCATCTTCTGACTCCATTGAACAGGCGTGCTTGGTGCGCATCTTGTCGACTTTGCGTTGTGTGATGTCATCACGCGCGTCGTAGTCACGATCGTGTCGATGTGAGCGGCGTCGCTGTGACAGGTCATGCTCGTCATCGCTAGAGGAGAGAGAGTAGTACCTAGCTAGAGCCTTGCTTTTCTTCAACTCCAGCGTTAGATCTTTGGTGAGCGTAGCTTTGACCGGTCCGAGGCTAGCGATCATAGATCGGTGCATGGCATATCGTGGATCCCTAGCTGGCGGTTGATTGTTGAGAAGGTACATGGTGGATGCTGTAACCGCTGCTTATGGTGTTTTCGGGAGCACGTCGCCCCATGAGTCCACCGTCATGAACGAGAAGTTGAGGGCTCAAGTGGCCTCGTCTTGTTCTTTGTCATTGAGTTGGGCCAGTCGAGAGCGCCTTTTGGCGGTTGCATGGTCATTGCCCTTGGAGGAGGATCCTCCGATGGAGGAGAGCGTTGCTCGCCAAAGGCTTGATTCTTTAACAGCCCTCCTACGCTCGTCGAGTCGAGCGCTTACCACCTGTTGGCGCTTGTACTCCTGGATGAGCAGGTAATGGTAACCCATCAACATCTGTTGTGATGATTTTGGTGGCAGGGGTTGCCCTATAGGGCCCCCTGCATCACGCCCACTTGGCGTTCTTGAGTTGGATCTCCTGCCGCTCGTTGACACATTCGCCCTCAGGGTTGGGCGGCTGCTGATTGTCCTTGATAGAGGTCGATTGGTCAGCCTGTTGTTGGTGGGTCCATCATTAGCGTTGTCCCTTTGAGCGCCTCCATCACCGGTGTTGATGATGACGCACATGTAGTAGCTAGGGAAGCTGTTGCTCCCACAGATCTCAGATCCGGAACCGTAGGCTCCATCCTATGATGCTAGATCCCCAAATCGGACTCGCAACTATTGTTGTCATCCATGCTCCCGGCTGATGCCGAGGCGTTGAGTTTGCTTAGGGTAACGATTGGTGGTAGGAACCATGACGCATGAGCAATTGAGGGAGTCTGCGGCTAATCAGGGAGGCGAAGCGTGCCGATCTGATCGACCTGTAAGTGTACGCTTCCGATTGCCAGGCTGATCCCATCGCCCACAGACTCGAATTCCGGCGAGTCACTAGCACGTGGACGGTGAAGTCGAAGGCGCCGAAGAGAAGGCGAGTCTTCGCTGCAGTGGAGTCGTAGATCGCAGTTGATGGGGCCGAGGAAGCCGCAACATCAGCACTCCCATTTCCCACAGATGGCGCCAATTGACGAGGGGTTAACTCATCAATGCCCATCATTGATGGACCTAGGTTCGAGGAAGTGGGGAGCGCTGGAGGCATCGATCGGCTTGCAAACAAGCACACAGGTGACACGAGGTTTTACCTAGGTTCAGGCCTCATAGAGGACCCTACTCCTGCTTGTCTGCTCTTGATTACAAGGGAGTCGAAAGTTACAAGGGTGCACAGATGCAATCTGGCGAGGTGTATGCGAGGGTGTGGATTGTCCTCCTCGCCACCCCCTCCTAGCCTTTATATAGGGAGGCTAGGTCTCGGGATAGCAAGTCGAGTCGGTTACAGATTAGGGTTTTCCCTTTAATTTTTATCTACACTTTGTCGTGTCCTTCAAGAAGTCGAACTCCTATGGTCCATTCGAATCCTTGTTGGGCTACGTTCGCACCATGGACTCCTTAGGATGAACCGTATAGGGTAATCTTGAGTACTTGTAAGGTATACCCATGTCAACCACACTTTCCTTGTAACTCCCACCATACGGGCCCAGAAAACCTTACTGTGGATACTGATGTCCACCCTCCCCGCGGTCCCCCAGTATGTGAGATGGTCAGAATTTCCAATTACCTGGGACGAAGAAGATCACCCAGATCTCATCCCAATAGAGAACCAGTATGCCATCATCATCAACCCCTTGATTGACGATAGTGAGTTCACCAAGTGCCTCGTGGACACTGGAAGCAACATCAACATTATGTACCTTGATACACTGCACAAGAGGAACTTGACGAAGACCCAGGTAAGGCGGAGCAACACGTTCCATGGCGTCGTTCCTGTCCGGCAAGCTCAGTCCCTTAGTTGCATCACCCTTCCGGTCGCCTTTGGTGATGTAACAATTTCTACCAAGAGCGCATGACCTTTGAAGTGGTGCCCTTCAACAGCATGTATCACGTCATATTTGGACGTGACATATTCCACTCCTTCCTCGCCAAGCCATGTTTTTTCTACAACAAGCTCAAGATACCCGGACCAAAAGGCAACATTATTGTTGTCGGAAGCTTCACCAAGGCAAGGGAGTGCGAGCTGAGTGAATCTGCCTTCACCGAAGTGGTCCTCTATGGTGAAGAGTTCAAGGAGATCTAGTGCAAGGTCAACGCCTTGGAGATGCCGGCTTCGAAGAAACAGATTGTTGACTCTGAACCCACTTTCAAGGCTTCCATCAAGACCAAGCAGGTGGAACTTGTGGAAGGAGATTCCTCCAAGACCACCTCCATTGGCATGGACCTGGATCCGAAATAGGAAAAGTGCACTCATCGAGTTCCTCTGTGAGAACAGGGACATCTTCGCCTGGCAACCTGCCGACATGAAGGGTGTATCTTGGGAACTTGTCGAGCCTAGCTTAAACATCGATACTAAAGCAAAACTAGTGAAACAACCTCTACGGTGCTTCGGTGATGAAAAACAACGGGCCATAGGCAAGGAGCTAACTAGGTTACTTAAGGCTAGTTTTATCCGAGAAGTTATTCACACCCAGTGGATGGCCAATCCTGTACTTGTCCCCAAAAAGGGAACCAAAGAATTAAGAATGTGCGTTTATTACACCGGCTTGAACAAATCATGCCCTGAAGGATCCGTTTGCCTTTCCTCGCATTGACCAAGCCATTGTCTCGACGGCTGGCTTGAAACTCCCGTGTTTTCTCGATGCATACTCAGGATACCACCAAATCAACATGTGAAAGTCGAACCAATTGGCCACTTCGTTCATCACACCTTACCACACATACTGCTATGTCACGATGCCCTTTGGGTTGAAAAAGGCTGGTGCTATGTACCAGCGGACGATGCAGCATTTCCTACATGAACAAATAGGTCATAACGTGCACGCTTATGTGTACGACATTGTGGTGATGTCAAATAAATCAAATGATCTCATCGCTGACTTGCAGGAAACCTTCGACAACCTCTGGAATTACAACATGATGCTCAACCCCAAGAAGTGTGTCTTACGCTCCTCCTCGCAGCTAGCTATCTAGGTACCTAGCAGGTACGTGGAGGTCGGCCACGCGTATGTAAACAAGCTATAGGCCTCTCCCGCGTCAAAGGTCGAAAGCTCGTTGTAGCTAGGTCATTTGGCGTGCATCGATCGCCTCGATCGATGGCTGACTTCTCGTCTAGCAACGGTCATCAGGGAGGTCGACCTCAACAAGATCGAGCCATGGGACCTTCAAGGTACTAGTCCTAGTAATTAACATATACTACTAGTCTGAATTATCCATTCTCCCACGCATGGTGAATTGGTCCACAGCCCTCCTACGCTCATCGAGTCGAGAGCTTACCACCTGCTGGTGCTTGTACTCCTGGATGAGTAGGTAATGATAACCCATCAACATCTGTTGTGATGATTTTGGTGGCGGGGGGTGCCCTGTAGGCCCCCCTGCATCATGCCCACTCGGCGTTGTTGAGTTGGATCTCCTGCGGCTCGTTGACACGTTCGCCCTCAGGGTTGGGCGGCTGCTGATCGTCCTCGATAGGCGATGGTAGGGGGTCAATTGGTCAGCCTGTTGGTGGTGGGTCCATCGTTGGCGTTGTCCCTTTGAGCGCCTCCATCACTGGTGTTGATGATGACGCACATGTAGTGGCTGGGGAAGCTGTTGCTCCCACAGATCTTAGATCCGGAACCGTAGGCTGCATCCTATGATGCTAGATCGCCCATATTGGACTCGCAACTTATGTTGTCATCCGTCCTCTCGGCTGATGCCGAGGCGTTGAGTTTTCTTAGGGTAACGATCGGTGGTAGGAACAATGACGCAGGAGCAATTGAGGGAGCACGCGGCTGATCAGGGAGGCGAAGCGTGCCGATCTGACCGACATGTAAGTGTAGGCTTCCGATTGCCAGGCTGATCCCATCGCCCACAGACTCAAAATCCGGGCGAGTCGCTAGCGCGTGGACGGTGAAGTCGATGGTGCCGAAGAGAAGGCGAGTCTCCACTATAGCAGAGTCGTAGATCGCAGTTGATGGGGCTAAGGAAGCCGCAACATCATCACTCCCATTTCCCATAGATGGCGCCAATTGACAAGGGGTTAACTCATCAGTGTCCATCATTGATGGATCTAGGTTCGAGGAAGTGGGGAGTGCTAGAGGCATCGATCGGCTTGCAAACAAGCACATAGGTGACACGAGGTTTTACCCAGGTTCAGGCCTCGTAGAGGACCCTACTCCTGCTTGTCTGCTCTTGATTATGAGGGAGTCAAAGTTACAAGGTTTCTTTTATTCTTAAAAGTTATGTCCGTGAGCCTTCACATGTTGATTATAACTTCGTGGAGTTCCTTTCCTGCAGCATTCGCAGCTCCTTCCCGGAACAGGGAGTAACATGTCACACTTTTATACACTTTGTAGAGATGTGTTGCTTTACCCATGAGAGATTCTTATCCATGTTGCACAACCGGGCGTACTTTCTCGTTCACACTTCCGTTGGTGTGAGCCTAGTATAAGAACCCAAGCCAATCACTATCCTTCTCGGCGACCCCACATGCCAACAAGACCCCCCAAGCATAACAACCTCTACTAATCCGCGCACGGATATAACTATGGTTGACTACCTTGAGGACTCTAGCGAGTAGACAATATCCTGGTTGCCCCAACAAGTTGGTGGACCTACCAAGGATCGTCTCTCTAAATAGTCTAGATACCAAGATCGCAAGGAACTGAGGGGTCCCACCCATGTACTGGGCCTCGAAAGGTACACCAGCGCCATGATATGGTCATCCGTCGACATGCGAAAGGAAGAAGATCCAGCTGACTTCCCTAGAGCCCATATAGATCTCATGGTTAACACGTAATCTACGGTGCAAGAGTCACTAGCGACATTGCTTGTTAAGTCCTAGATGATTTCTTGTGCAATGGTATTCCAATTGCCAGACTTAATAGATTAGTTGATCACCTTGGCTCAGTAACCAATAGTTTACATTATTATCAAAAATAGTGTTTTATGACTTTTTTGAAATGTAGGTGATGACAACATTTGATTTGCAAATACTTGATAGAAAATAATCAAAGGACATGAGCAAGTGTTAACTTGCCTTTTTGACTGCAAGATTATGTAGTCAAGTTCTTCTAGTTGGTATGAACTCCACTATGTGATGTTGGAAGAAGCAACATGCTATTATGCATAGATAATGATATGCATTTTGTATAAATCCCAAAGTACATCCCCATCTATCAATATGGATTGAGTTTGGTGATTTATGAAAGATTTGTGTTACAATCAAGTTTTACTTTACAAATAAATAGTCACTAAGCTTCTAAAAGTAATTTATGAGTGATGAAAGTAAGATACGATGAAAGTTATTAGTAGATGTTGATTGGTAAGCACTCTTAAGGATATCATATTTCAAGTGGGCAGTGGTTAGCAGAATGACTAACGCTTTTGTTTGAAGTGGCAAAACGAATAAGTCTTGAAGGAAATACTTATTATATTAATTTAAACAATTTGTAGTGCTCTTAGAACATAATCGATGGCTATTTGAATCTCCCTAATGATCTTAAGTTAATACGCTTCTCGCGGGTTAAGTAATAGACCAGAGTTAACTATAAAAGATCACTTGGATTAGAATGTAGTAATTTTATATTGTGGTCGAGTTTAAGAGTCTTCTTTAATATGATTGATGATGGTTTGGTATAGGTATTGAATACAACTCTATGAATCTAAAGTTATCAAGTTGATACTAAGTTGATTATAGGGTTAGCTATAATTATGAGACATGGTGATCTCATTATATGATTTGTTGAACTCCTATTAAGCTTTAAAGTCATGTTAGGTATGGTTCAAGGAATGCGATCATTCACTATCAATGTAAGTAAATGATGTCAAAGGTTAGATTGAACTTATTGGTTATAGTTGATTTAAGACTCTAAACTTCAAGGATTCTTTTTTACAAATACAACATTTAATAGGATCATATAAATTTATTCTTACTTTAAAAAATAATGTTGAAGAGTTATCTTCATGATAAATCAAGTCTATTATTTGAATAAAATAGATAACTAAAGATTTATTATTTTATAAATCCTAAAACCTTTTGAAATAGCATGGTTAGTATTTTTATAGTAAAATATACATTTTCAAGTTCTTAAAAGTGGGTTTTATGTATTCTCTAATCTTACTCTTATTTTAATAATATTTCATAATGAATTAAGTGTTTTCAAATACTCATTCTAATTTTATTATGTTAAACTACAAGCTAGTATTTTTCTTCCATTTAGTATTTATTCAGAGTCCTAAAATGATTTTTACTTAATTTTAAGTATTATCTTTATTTTTAAAAATTTCCTTGAAGGATTTATTACATTAAAATTGTTGTTTTAAGTTTTATTATACTAAGATATATTTTAGTATTTTTCATTACATAAAGTGTTTATTTAGGATCTTAAAAATGATTTTTTCTTATTTTTAGGTATTATTCTAATTTTAAGAAAATTCCCTAAAATAATAGATGTTCTTAATTATTCATTTTATATTTATCAACTCAAAATACAATTTAGTATTTTTTTCCTAGATAGATTATATTTTTGTGATCATTTAGACATATTACATGTATTTTTAGGATTTTTATTTATTTTTGTAAAGCTTATTTAACCTTAGGGGTATTTTTGTCTTTTAATAATCTGTTTAGGTTTCTTTTATGCAAATCTGGGCCTGGCCCTTTGGGCTGGCCCAGCCCAACTCGACCTAGTGGGTTGGGAAAAACCCACATCGTTGCACTAGGATGGCCTCAACCGGCCCAATATCTCATCTCACCCTCTCGCGCGCGCACGACGCCGCTCTCTTCTTTGTGGCAATTCGGTGATGCGCCTCTGCCGCGCTTGATCCTGGCTGGCTCCAGCCTCCCCCAACCACCGCCATGGTTCAGGATGGTGTAGTCGATGACGCTGCATCATCTTGCCCTGCTCGATTCATTGCTCGTGCCCTTTGCTGGCTATGCCGCCACCTCTCTAGTGTCTAGGGTTTCACCCATTGCCTCGGTGTGGTACTCTGGCGACCTTGCGGTGTTGTCCTGGTGCTGTTGGGTTGCGGTGGTGCTGGCTGTGCTGCTCCTTCTCCTGTGGCTACCGTGTCCATGGCTTGGCGTGGGTCGCAGCGCCTTTGGGTTCTCCCCGTGCCGTCATGCACACCTTCATCGGCCACCTCTGCTTCCTCTTCTATTATCTAGCAAGGACCACATGCAAGTTTATCCTCTCCCCTTGCTCTCTATCTCCTCTACCTACTCTCCACTTAGTTGTGGTTATGAACCCTATTTAGGGTTACCCTCTGTTCTAGGGTTCATCCTTCTATCTGCTACGGTGAGTGATAATAGGGATTGGCTTGAGTGTATTTCTTCTGTAGGGATTCTGTAGAAACCTAGTTCTGTGATTAAGTTAGTTTATTGGTAGTGTTATTCTGTCAGTGGATAATAGTCTGAATATGAGCCTATTGTTGCTTAGATGAAATGTTGTTGATTCAATTGATACTATCATGAATTGATTTGGATGTTATTGATTTTGTCTTGAATTTACAGATGCTATTGGTTATATTTGAAATGCTTCAATACTAGAGAAAATACTACTGGCTATTGATGCTGACTTGTTTTGATGGTTTGTATAGGATGATATGCTTGTGGTTGGCTCAGGATCTTTCTCTGATGATGTATGGAAACCTTGGCTTATGGTTGTATAGATCAAATATTGTGATCATTTAATTACATATCAGATAAAGATTTATTTCTTTAGGTAATGATATTTCTAATTCATATACTGATGAAACTCTGTGGAGAGTTTTAAATGAAAAGAAATGATTCCTATCTTGTTTAGGAAAATTATTTGATTATCTGATTTATGAAAGCTTATAACTTGTGGCTTCATAAGAGAGAAATATTTGTGACGCTGGTTACTACTGAGGTGCTACCCATAACTAGGAGGTGCCCAGTAGAATCAATCCCCTAGACTTTCCTAAAGTTATATGTTGCTACTAGTTGGCTCCAGGTTAGGTCTATAATGCCAAAGCTCATACCTAATCTGTGGATTTAGAATAAGACCAGATGCTTCTTGTGGCTATTTATAACATCCAATGATGAGCCATACACCCCACCTAGGTGTATCTCTGAGGATTCAAATTATCCAACAAACCTTGCTTGTTGAATGGATAACAACAATAAATAGAGTAATTTTTATGAACACCAACCAGATGATGTTGGTGATGCTGCTGATATCTGATGTGCTATGGCTCTAGTGTTGATATTGTTGATTTACTTATGGAACAGAGGTGTTATTCACTTATGTATCCCTTCTTGGCTTGCCCTTGCTCAACACCTGATCCACCCCCTCCTTAGGTGACCATCTTGTTGGTGATCTGGTGGGTTTTCTGTGGTGTTTTGCTGGTTGAAAATATTGATTCTAGCTCTAGAACTCCTAGGCGCCTATGCTATTCTTGGTTTGTCTATGTAGCTGTGGTTCATTCAGTAGAGAGAGTGCTCTCTCAGCTACGGCTGAGAGTTTATCTCTTATCCAGGTTTCCTCATGTGTCGACAGCAATGCATGCTTGCATGCATGATAGTGTTGTGTGTATAAACTTGTGGATCACTTCAAGTGAAATCTGATCTACCCTTTTATATTTGGCTGTCCTGGTGAAACTTGACCCTCTCGGCTCATGATGTGGCACTAAAGCCTTTATGATTTATATGAACATATATTGCATTTTGTTGAAACTTTCCCCTTTCATTTAAATTGCTCAATGATGCAATCTGAATAGTGCACTTCATTGTTCATGGCTGAGAGCAATAATATTAACACTAATTTCTTTTATTGACCGTTTTGTTTGTAGGTACAATAAGTTTAAAAGAAGATCAAGAATATTTAGATTAGGATTAGCTTAGGCCTTTTCTTTTATTTCTTTTGTAATCTTTTTTCTTCATGTAAGAACAATGTAATGTATTCATTTATTCAATAAAGTTTACTTTTCTTATTTCTTGTCATTATTCATTTATATAAGAATTTCCTTACTTCTTTTAGTGCAATTATAGAATAAAGAAAGGATAAGAACAATTATTTATTTTTATATGTTCATTCGTTTATAATGTCTATTATTTTCCTTTATCCTTATTCTTAAATATAATACTTAATACTTCATCTTAAACATTTAAAATCCTTTTTGAGACAATAATTTCCTAATTGCTTTTATTTTGAATCCATTCAAAAGTAGTTTAAAATTCAAATGTAAATTCAAATTATTACCCCAAAATACTCAAAATACCTAGAGATCATGTCAAAATTTATAACAATCAGTAGAATGAGCTAAACCCTATCTCAATCTAGTGAAAGAAACTCTGATCTCCCTAGGTTTTCAGTTTTCAAAAAAATTACCACAATTTTTCTTATGCATGAATGCAAATGCACAAACTCTCTTCTGTAGCCCTAAATTTTGGGGCATTACATTCTGCAACGAATCAATCCACGCTTAGAGGCACCGCTACATAGAGCAGTAGGAGCCTAGGTGGAGGAAATACCATCTTTCTTGTGGAGTTTATGAACAAGACCCAATAGATCTACCGGCTTAACCCCTTTCTTCATTGTCTATGGAGCAGAAGTCGTCCTACCATCCGACATCCTCCATGATGCACCAAGAGTCACCGCCACGAAGATGACGCTGAAGAATCCAGACGCCTATCTGTGGACCTGCTCGAGGAAGAACACGTCTTGGCATGCTAGAGATCCACCATCTACTAGCAGAAGCTACACAGCTACCATAGTCGCCGCGTTAGACATCGCTCGTTTAAAGAGGGGTATCTTGTGTGTCGCCTCAAGTAGAAAAAACCACACAAACTATCCCCACCTTGGGAAGGACCGTTCGTCATAAGCAAACCGATGCTCAATGGTTCCTATTACCTCATCGATATTTGCAAGTTGAAAGATACGCCAAAACAACACAAGCGCAACCGACGTGACCTTGATGATGATTATCCGGAGACTGATCGGCCATGGAACATAGCACAACTACATCCCTTTTACACTTACCATATTTTATTTTATGTAATATGTATCTTATATGATCAATGAAATACAGCATTTGGTTCACTCATATTTGTTGAGTACTTTAGCTCCTTTAGTATTCATTTTTGGATCATATAAATCCTTTATGCGCAAGTTTCTATTTGCACTTGTGAAAATTCTGCCTACGGGCGTTAGCTTAAGTTTTCTGGTCTACACGTTTTCTATTGTTTTTATGTGGATTCCGGAGTAGTGACTTTTTAGCACTCAAAGCCGATAATTTTGTTCTTAGGTTCTTGACGGTGCTATTAAGCATCATCATCTGAGGACATAGTTTTGTGTTGCGAGTCTTCAGTCTCATGGAAGTTCAAGCACAAGAACTAGAATAACGGATAAGCCAGCACTTGCTTAAAAAAATTAAATGTTGGATACGAATAAGTAGCAAGAGGCTTGTAGTCAATTTTCCGCCTTACTTCTACATTGTTTTTACGCATACACAAAAAATGGTAGAGACACATTTGATACAACAAGTGTTTATGCCTCTGTTGTAGGTGACTTCGACAATGCACCATCAGCGACAGGAGAAGCAGGCTTGGAGATATCGTCAAACTCGGAGGATCCGAGGCTAGACTCCGAGGCTGCTGGCTCATCACCCATCTCCTCGGCAGGCACAAAGACATCCGCCTTGACTAACTTGGAAACCTTGGTATCATAACCGGCGAGGGAGTTCCAAATAGCAGTGCTATCAATTTCACGCCCCTCTTCATCAAACTTCGGCATACTAGAGGTTATCAAGTCCACGTCGCTTCATCATAGTGTGCCTTCACCAAGGACAAGGCCATCCTCGCGCCGGACCAGATAGAGATGCTTTCCAGCTCCTTATTTTCACGGGGACTCAATGGAGGATTTCCGAGTACTTGGCGACAGAATCTGCCGCCTTGTAGCACCCCGGGTAAAACCACTACTAGAAAATCGCTTGTTGTTTTATTTTTGTGCACCATCATGATAGCATGCTCATGTCATCATGCCACCTTACATTTGAACATCATCATGTCTGCATGCATATGTTTGTCTAAAATTATTTTCTAAAAGCCTATCTTTGTTTTCTAAATATCCTCTCTTTATTTCAAATTATAAACCCGGTCTCTTTCAGAGCTTTTGTTTGTCTAAAATTATTTACAAAAGGTCTTTAAAATAAAACAGGAAAATAATAAATATAAAGTTTATTTTTATTTAGGGAGGCAGCCAGCCAGGCCTAAAAGCCCAGTCGGTCACCTCCAAAGCCCTAACCCTAATCCCACCCCATCAAAACCCTTACCCTATCTGCACTCCACCCGTGCGCCGCCAGCTGCACGCGCGTGCAACTCACCTTGGCCCCACCACCCGCTCGCTCCCACATGGTCCACCCTACTCCTGCGCGGTACATGCTCGCGAGCATCGCGCGTGCCCTGCAAGCCACGCACGCGACCGACGTGATCCCTGCTCTGCTCGCTTGCCCCGCTCCCATCGCTGCCACGATACCCGACCCCACCTTGATGCCCAGGCCCCCGCGCGACACGGCTCTCCCGCTCAGTCATACCACCAACCCTGGCCCCGCATCTGGCCCCACCCAGATCAGCCCGCTCCTCGCTTTGTCGTGACCCACCCCTGACTCTCTTCCCCGATCGATCCCCACCATGACCCTCGCTCCCTCGGTCAACCGCATCGAAGCGCCACCTCTCTCAGTCGCCTCCCCGTCCACCAGGCCGTGCAGCTTCGTCGCCGCTTACCGCCTCCTCCGGTGAGCCCGCCCGAGCCCCGCAAGTGCCTCCTTGTCGCTCTGTCCCGAGCTCGCCGCGTTGCCTCTGTCGCCAGGCGCCATGGCCGTGCTTCCTTGGAGCCTGACCTCGCCGGCGCCCCTTGCCTCCCCAAGCTATGCCTCGCCCCGGTCGCATTGCGCCGCCGCCGCGTCCACCTCGCTCTCCTCCCTTCGCTGTGGCTCCCCATGTGCCCTACGCGCCGCTGCTCTCTTCTCTACGGGCCGCCGCCGCCAGCGAGACCCATCACTGCTCGGCCCCAGCGTCACCACCCTCTGTCGCTAGGCCCGGCCGTCGGCCTCGACCTCACCTCGCGGCCCCGCCTTGGCTGGAGCTCCGTCACCGTCGTCCTGTCCCGCATACCTCCAGCGAGCCTCGCTGTGCCGCCATCCCCACGTGTGGCCTTCCTCCTCCTCTGCCCTACAGTGTCGCATGCCCCTCGTCGCCATGCTCGCCCGCCACTCGACCCAAGCCTGCAGAGCCATGTCCACCACCGCATCCCGAGCACCTCACGTGTGTCGTCCCGTGTTTGTTCTCCTGCCGTTGCGCTTGGTACAGGCATTTGGAGATGTGTGTGTATGTGTTTTTTGGACAAGTCCCCCTCTGTCAATGCCCGAGACCTCCGCGGTGACGAGTAGTACTAGTTGGGAAACAACTCGATGCGGATTCTAGGAGAGAAGATTAACCACGACAAGATCAACCTCGAAGAGGACACCAACGAGTGAAGTCAAGACCGCCAAGTCCTTCATCACGAAACACCGAGGTCTCCCTCCAAAACCCAAAGACCGTTCCACTAGACTGCCATGATCTCCATCATAGATCCGAAGACGTCGAGACCCCGAACGCCAAGATCTCCTCACGGATCCTGGAGCCCCGTTCCCAGAGTCCGAAGACCGATCCCGCCAAGACCGAACCCCATCGACCCCCGGTGAACACCAAGATCGTCGATCCGATGTGTGACCCCTATCTGAGACCCTGTTTTATTAAATGTTATAAACTTGTTGCACGTGAATTCTTCATGCTCGCATTCATATTGTGGTTGTTTGGGGGTAATTAGACGATTCGCCTAAATTAAATATGGAGACTATATGCGGGTTATTATAGGCTTATATTGGCTCCATTGAAATTTGTGTAGTGAATCGGTGCCATGTTTTGCCTTGTTAAGCCAACATTTAAATTGTGGGGTATCTAAACAACATGGACCTCTTAATTAATTGTCGGGACCCCGGTTTCGCTTAATATTTCCTAATTGCACTGCATCTTTGCCATGTCATGCATCATACATACATCATGCCGGATCTTTTGCCGTAGTATTAAATAGTGCATTTATTGTTTCTTTTAGTGTTTTGCTTCTTCACGGATTAGGTCGTTGAGTGGATGCGAGTATCGACAAGTTCTTCAAATAAGGTACCTTCGGCAATGTTTTCCAGGTGAGCATTCTCCCCCTTTCCACCTATTTTGTGTTTATAGTCTTTACTTCCTCATGTTGATCTATTGCTATCCGTGTTGTGATGCTTTAGTTTCCGTGCACCATTTATATTCCTTGCATCCTCTATATTGCCTTGGACACATCCTATTGCCTGTTGTTTGATAGATAGTCGGCATTGTGAGTCGTAGTTGCTTGCTCAGGTGCTACTTCGCGTCGTTGTCGTTCCATCGTTGTTGGAAGGTTGGCACATGCTTAATGGTGGAGATGATCATGGCTTTCGATATAATTTGTCAATTAAAATGTTGTGAATAGATATAACTAATGCAGAGGCACCGGTGGGCAATAGTTGTTATTTGGTTCTTCCACGCTCACTTATGTCCCGTAGGACCCCGAGTACTTGATACCTATTCCTTAACTATCGCATTATCCGCATGTGGGACAATGAATCCCCTTAGTCCTAGCTTGACTCATAATTAATTTTTTGGGGCCACAAACTAGTTTGGGGATTTATTACACTTTGTAACACCCTCGAATCGGCCCTATAGAGATTTTAGCACTTTCGGCCAAACCCGCATAGAAGCGATTCAAAGATGCCCACCAGGCACTTGCGTGCGGGTGGAAAACGAAGTAATATCATTACACAATAGTTCACGATGGAACCCACAGAACATATATATATATATATACACAACAGTAGCTCAATGAGCCAAGAATACAGATATACAATACAAAGATCCAAATCACCTTGAAAATGATACATCATCCGAGTACGGATAAGAACCAAATTGGGCTAAGAGCCCTCAAGAATAACCAATGGAGTCCATATCCCTACCTAGGCCAAGCTGAAAGGGTAACCCTGCTAACAGCGTCGATCTCAAACCTGCTAAACAAAAGGGGTGCCGACAAAGGGCAAAGAAAAAAGGGGAGCAGTCAGTACTGAGGCCACTACATGGCGAGTCTAGAATTCGGCGGCTCTCGCCTACATAGGTATGGTGGACTGAAGCGGCAGCGAAGCATGCACTAAACAACCTATAGAGACTCGATACAACTGTCGGCTATCAGAGAGGGATAATAAAGACTTTTTTGAAACCAACCTGATATTAACACCAAACATACGCATCATGTATTTCCCCCTCGAGACCAAACAAGGAAATCATTACGAGGAAACTCACATAGTTAGCAGTTTTATTCATTCCATTATAGTTGCAGCACTTACTAGTTAGATATTGATACCATGAATCATCTTGATATCATAAGTAGTGGGCAGTTTTAGTTAACCGTTTTGTTGTAGTTGCAATACTTACTAGTCAGATACAAAGAGCATGAGACCTCCCAAATCCAACAGTTGTTGGCACTTTTATTTACTCACTCCATTGTAATGAATCTGATTACTAGACATGTCAAAGTCAAATTTATAGCACTACTTTAGTTATCGTTGTCTATGATCGAGATACAGTGCTCCAAGTCGTCTATAACTGCGGATACGGCTTTTAGAAAGAGTTACACTGTAGGGAGGCAAAAATAGCAACACACGCACGATCAACCTCGGAAAAACCAAATGAAAACCCAATGAGGCATCATGATAAAGCATTCGCAAGATTCATAATTGATTTCAAGGGGCACCCCGTCAAGCTACCCGCTACGAAGTTGGCTGGCTCCGTGACGGACCGAGGGGTTTACGAGAACGGTTGTAAACGACTGGGAATCCGAAAGTGTGACTGGGCTTGTCGATACCACGATATCGTGTCACGATCCTAAATAGTACAGGTGCTCCACAAGCAATCATAAATAAAGCAGTAAAGCATGGCATAAGTACATGATAGTAATAAAGCCCCAAACTAGTTTGTAGCCCCAAGAAATTAATTATGAGTCAACCTAGGACGAAGGGGATTCATTGTCCCACATGCGGATAGTGTGATAGTCAAGGAACAGGTATTGAGTACTTGGGTTCCTACGAAACACAAGTGAGCATGGAAGAACCAAATAATAGCTATTGCCCACCGGTGCCTCTGCATTAGTTATATCTATTCTCAGCATTTTAATTGACAAATTATATCGAAAGCCATGATAATCTCCACCATTAAGCATGTGCCAACCTTCCAACAACGATGGAATGACAACAACGCGAAGCAGCACATAAGCAATCAACTACGACTCACAAGGCCGACTATCTATCAAACAATAGGCAATAGGATGTGTCCAAGGTAATATAGAGGCTGCAAAGAATATAAATGGTGCACGGAAACTAAAGCATCGCAACACGGATAGCAATAGATCAACAGGAGGAAGTAAAGACTATAAATGCAAAATAGGTAGAAAGGGGAAGAATGCTCGCCCGGAAAACATTGCCGAAGGTACCTTATCTGAATAACTTATCGATACTCGAATCCACTCAACGGCCTAATCCATGAAGAAGCAAAGCACTAAAACAAACAATGGATGCACTATTTAATACTATGGCAAAAGATCCGGTATGATGTATGTATGATGCATGACATGGCAAAGATGTAGTGCAATTAGACAATATTAAGCGGAACTGAGGTGCTGACAATTAATTAAGAGGTTCATGTTGTTTAGAGACCCCATAATTTAAATGTTGGCTTAACAAGGCAAAACATGGCACCAATTCGCTACACAAATTTAAATGGAGCCAATATAAGTCTAGAATAGCCCGCATATAGTCTCCATACTTAATTTAGGTGAATCGTCTAATTACCCTCAAACAACCACAATATGAATGTGAGCATGAACAATTCACGTGCAACCAGTTTATAGCATTTAATAAAATAGGGGCTCGGATAGGGGGTCACACATCGGATCGACGATCTTGGTGTTCACCGGGGGTCAATGAGGTTTGCTCTTGGTGAGATTGGTCTTCGGACTCCGAGAATGGGGCTCCAGGATCCATGAGGAGATCTTGGCGTCCGAGGTCTCGGCATCTTCGGATATTTGATGGAGATCATGGAGGTCCAGGGGAACGGTCTTAGGGTTCCGGAGGGAGAGCTCGGTGTTTCATGATGAAGGACTTAGCAGTCTCGACTTCACTCGTCGGTGCCGGACTTTGAGGATCAATGCCCAAGCTCATCAAGGTCGATCTTGTCGAGGTCGATCTTGTCGAGGTCGATCTTGTTGATGCAGATCTTCTCTCCTAGCATCCGCATCGAGTTATTGCCCAACTACTACCACTCGTCACCACGGAGGTCTCGGACATTGACAGAGTGGGACTTGTCCAAAAAAACACGCACACACATCTCCAAATGCATGTACCAAGCGCAACGGCAGGAGAACAAACATGGGATGACGCACATGAGGTACTCGGGATGCGGTGGTGGACATGGCTCTGCAGGCTTGGGCCGAGCAGCGGGTGAGCATGGCGACGAGGGGCATGCGGCACTATAGGGTAGAGGAGGAGGAAGGCCAGGCGTGGGGATGGTGGCGCAGCGAGGCTCGTTGGAGGTACGCAGGATAGGACGGCGGCGACTGAGCTCGGGCTGAGGTAGGGGCGCAAGGTGAGGTCGAGGCTGATGGTGGGGCCTAGCGACGGAGGGCGGCGACACTGGGGCCGAGCGGTGGCGGGTCTCGTTGGTGGCGGCAGCCCGCAGAGAAGAGAGCGGCGACGCAGGGCACATGGGGAGCCGTGGCGAAGGGAGGAGAGCGAGGTGGACGCGGCGGCAACACGATGCGACCGGGGTGAGGTAGAGCTTGGGCAGGCAAGGGGTGCTGGCGAGGTCGGGCTCCAAGGAAGCACGGCCATGGCGCCTGGCGACAAAGGCGACGTGGCGAGCTCGGGACAGAGCGACGAGGAGGCGCTCGCGGGGCTCGGGCAGGCCGGCAGAAGGCGGGATCGCCGGAGGAGGTCGTAAGAGGCGATGACGTTGCACGGCTTGGTGGACGGGGAGGCGACGGAGAGAAGTGGCACTGTGATGCGATTGACCGAGGGAGCGAGGGTAGGGGTGGGGATCAATTGGGGAAGAGAGGCGAGGGTGGGAAACAAATCCTATGAGACCTGGTCTATATTCCTGAAGGATAGACCCACCCTCATGTATAATGGTTAGAAAAAATCCTAATTAACAGATGAAAAAAATGCTAGAAAACAAAAAAGATGGACACGTGTCATCCATAGGAGAGGATCTATAAATAGACCCGGTCTCATAGGATTTATTTCCGCGAGGGTGGGTCGTGACAAAGGGAAGAAAATCTTATGAGACCCGGTCTATATTCCTCAAGGATAGACCCACCTCTATACATAGTGGCTAGAAAAAAACTAATTGATAGACGAAAAAATACTAGATAATTGAAAAGACGGACACATGTTAGGTATAAGACAGGGTCTATAAATAGACCCGGTCTCATAGGATTTATTTCCGTGACAAAGTGGGGAGCGGGGTTATCGGGGTAGGGCCAGATGCGGGGCCAGGGTTGGTGGCCAATGGCGATGACCGAGTAGGAGAGGTGTGTCGCGCGGGGGCCTGGGCGTCGAGGTGGGCTTGGGTATCGTGGCAGCGATGGGAGCAGGGCAGGGATCGTGTCGGTCACGTGTGTGGCTTGCGGGGAGCACGCGTTGCTTGCGAGCGTGTACCGCACAGGAGTGGGGTGGACGGGCATGCACGATTTTCTGAGAGCGACGTTTTGTCCCTTAGGAGAAGAGATGAGTGAGGAAACGAGAGACCGTTCCTCGTCTCGGCCACTCCAGGTCCGGACGTCCACCTCCCCCACCCTCATCCCTCTTGCTTCACCCCACTCCCTGCTACTCGCGACACTGCGGCCTGCCGCATCGAGGGATCCCAGGATCTTTTTTGGCTCAATAACTCCGGATCTGGTCTCAGGGCCTGGCGGTGGGGGCGGTGAGGGCGACTAGTCCTTGCTGCGGGGTGGAGCGGTGGAGGATGTTGCTCTGCATTCATGGGCGCCACTGGCAATGGAGGCTAGCGGAGCGTGCTCTGCCGCGGCTAGGGGCGCAGAGGCTAGCCGGGTAGCTACGTCTGTGCAGCAGCACTACCTCGATGACCGCGAGATGCTGCCTCCCCCCCCCTCAGGCCCGGGGTGGTGCCCCAGGTCTTCATGGCGATGGATTCGGGGTTGCCGGCAACAGTGGTGGGAGGCGTTGCGGCGCCCCGGCTGAGATCACTTATTGTTTCCCAAATCAATCAAGATTTGTCTCCCGGACCAGAAATTTCGTAGGAATGGGGTGCGGGATGGAAAGAGGTGCTGCCAAAGTTTTGGTGGAGGCGAGTAATTCGTCCCTCTTCCGGCCGGCCGCGTGCTGGGGAGGCGTAGAGAAATCAATGGGCGAGCCGCTCCTCGGCTTCAAATTGTTTCCAGGACGTCTGTCTCCGGTGCCTTTCTCCACTGCATTTCGTTCGCCAGTGCACCAGTAGAGTCCACTGCGTCCTGTGTAAGCGCACAGGACACGTTGCATGGGGCTACCCAACCAGGGGTGCGCGACACCCACCGCCCACTTCCCCTCCTCCGATGTCGGCCGTGTCGGCTACAGCTTCGTGGCCGCTACCACCTGCGCTGCTACCTTCTCCGCCGAGCCCCTCTCTCCGGACGACTGAGGCAGCCTTCCCTTTCAGGCAGCGGGGCGACATGGACCTAGGGCCTAGGCTGCTGGCCAACCGGCCGCTGGTGGAGTTTAGCTCGTCGGTGAGCACGCCGGCGATGGAGACGGACGTGCACGAGATGAGACGCACGCACCTCACCATCCTCGTCTCCGACTCGTGCGTCAACATCAGCACAACCTCGATCGCCAAGGCCATCCAGCTGGAGGTGGGCTTCGCCTGGGAATATATCCACATCTCTGCCACCTTCCTCGACGACTTTCTAGTACGGTTCAGGGATTCGTGGCAGCGCAACCTCGTCTACGAGCGTCGCACGATCCAGCTGAGGCATGGCAGCATGGTGTTCAAGACCTGGTCCCCCACAGGGCGCGGGCGGCCGCGGACATGGAGGTACTACTGCCGCGTCGTGATTGAGGGCGCCTCGCTATGCACGTGGAATGATGGAGACACGGTCAAGTCCATCCTCGGCGGCGCCTACGAGCTGGACCATGTTGAGCGGCGCTCTGTCCTCAAGGACAACACGGCGGGGCTCTTCGTCTGGGTCTGGTCACTTGACCCGGACAACATTGCACGGACCAAGTCGCACTCTGTGCTTGGAAGACCTCCGGCGCGGCGCACTGGGTTGCCGGAAGGAACGCCGTCGGAGGAGGGCCTGGACAGCACGCGCTACCTCATCATCCTCCACCTTGACCTGGTGAAGGACTACCGTCCGGTGCGGGAGAGCTCCGATCGCCGGCGTCGGGTGGAGTGGCCGGCCATCACCCGCCGTGAGTGGCAGTGGGGCGAGGAGGAGGCGGTGCCCATGCCAAGGGAGAAGCCGGTGCGGAACAGGTTGGGGCCGTCCAGCCACCACAGGGATGAGGATGATGACCAGGAGGGTCGTCGCGACGGACGCTCTAGCGAAGGAGAGGCGAGACGCCACGGGAGCCGAGGAAGCCGCCGCGGGGGTGATGCGAGGGACCGCGGTGGGAACGGGGAAGGGTCGCGACGCGACTCGGGCCGTGACCACCAGCGCCACGAACGGCGTCCGAGCCGGTCTCCGGAGAGGAGGCGCCACGACGGAGCGGAGCTGGACGACTCTCGTCATCGCTCTAAGAGCCCTGTGCCGCGTGCGCAAGGCGGAGGCGGCGAGCTACAGCAACAGCAGCTACTGGGAGGCGAGGAGGAGCTGGCGGTGCAGCTGCTGCCGGCCGTCATCGCACAACCTCCTCGCGTGCTGGGGCGCCACCGGCGGAGGAGCGGCTCCCGCACGCCCTCCGGTTCCTCGGCCATGGGCTTGACCCCTTCGCCGCCCGGAGCGCGGCCTCGCGACAGCGGCAACCCGATGCAGGTGTCTCCCAGGGGAGGTCCCCAAGAGGGGTCGATGGTGCCTCTGGGCTCGCCTTGAGGTGGTGGCATCGACCGGGGTGACCATTCTGAGGCGGAAGACCAGCCTTCGGAGCCCCTCCTGGCCCAGTTTCTGTGGGCGGAGCCAGCCACAAGTTCGCCGTGCGAGCGCCAGGCAAGCGCCTTCATGGACGGTTGGTTGGCCAACGTCTTGCCCGCTGACGGCGGTGCCGAGTTGGAGGTTGGGGCCTACTTGGGTGGCTCGCCATCACAGGCCCATACGGGATTTGAGGTAGCGGCGGAGGTCCCAGTCTTCGATTGGGGCGAGCTACTTCTCGAGCGCTCAGGCGACCATGTGCCAACCTCATAGGCGGTGATGGCCTGGAAGGGGGCCTGGCTAAACAGCCCTGTCGCCACGATCGGGCTAGGGGATGCACCAGCTGAAGGGTGCCTGCAACAGGGGCACGCAGACATGGGAGAAGGGTTGATCGAGCGGGGAACTTTTAGCCAGCAGCACAGCTTCTCTGGACTAGCTGCTAACACCCCACTTGTAGAGAGGACGGTGTATGAGATAGGCGACTTCAGTGCGCTGCTGCAGCACGAGTCTGGTGGTTGGCAGCTCCAGGACATGTTTGCCACGCCGCCACAGCCGCCTAGGTCGCCTTCACCGTCACCGGAGCAGTCCTCAGAGGAGATAGACGACGAGCAGTTGAGGGCTATGACACTCAGGTGCAACGCCCTGCAAGCGCTCCGGGAGGCCAACTTGTGTGGCCACGGAGCGGTGGAGGACATAACGTCCGGGGTCGCGGACATGCAGGTGCAGGCTGGCAAGACGTCGCTGCTCGGTAGGATCATGGGGAAGCTGTCCCCGTCATTGCTTGGATTCCTAGGCACGTCATTAGCAAGCAGGAAGAAGTAAGGCGCTTGGAAACTTGGCACTCCCTCAGCTTCATCTGCTTCGAGAAGAAGTGAACGACCAGCAACAAAAGCGTCTTCCTTGATGACCAACCGCAAGGCTCAAGCAAGCACCTGCAAGCAGCTGGGTCTCATCCGCCACGAAGAGGAGTTCAACGATGCGGTTCAGGAGCATTACCTGAAGATGTTCCAGCACTAGCTGCCGCAAGAAAACCTGCAAGGTCTAGCAGCACTGACAGAGGTTACTAGCAGGCCGGCGTATGTGCTCCAGGAGGGCCCGCTTTCGGAGTTCCTCAGGGAGTCCACTTACATGGACTGATTGGCGGCGGCGTCGTGCTCGTCGATCTCTAGAGATGGATTGTACAACTCTACCACTAGCTATGCTGAAGTCTGTCGCCGCCATTACCTGTAGGCGGCACGGTAGGCTCTGACCTCATCTATTCTGTTTTACATTTCGATGTTGTAGCTCGCACTATGTTGTAGCCCATCGACGAGTCGACGCCCTTACCAGTAGCCGGCGACATGCTGAGTCGGTGACCACCTGTCGTCATCCGGATCATGTTATCACAGCTTAAACTGCTTAGCTGGAACGTGCGTGGGCAGAACGATCAGGCGCGGCGTGCAGTGGTTAGAGACTTGGCAGGGAGTACCCACTGCTCCATTCTCTGCATCCAGGAGTCTAAGCTCGCTCTACTCTCTAATGACGATCGGAACGACATTGTCGGGCAAAGGCTCAAGGGGTGTGTGTACTGTCCCGCCAATGGTACCAGAGGCGGGGTAATCTTGTTTTGGTGAGATGATCTGCTTCTCGCCACAAACGTCAGCGTGGCCACCTTCTCCATCACGGTAACCTTTCTAGACCGGTCCAGCAACATGGCCTGGACGATAACCACCGTGTATGGGCCAACCGAGGAGGAGAATAAGCAAGAGTTCCTCAATGAAATTATTGGCATACACAACTGCATCCTGGGGCCTTGGATGATCATTGGTGACTTCAACCTAATCTTACATGACGAAGACAAGAATAACCGCAGGGTTAACAGAAGATGGATGAGGCGATTCAAAGAGGCTTTGGACGTTAGCTTCCTCCGGGAAATCAGACTAGTGGGTAGACGCTACACCTGGAGTAATGAACAAGCTGAACCAACTCTTGTCCGCCTGGACCGGGCCTTCTGCAATGCAGAGTGGGATGATCTGTACCTGGCGGCAAAGCTAATCCCACAGGCATCATCAATGTCGGATCACTACCCACTGCTCCTAGTACAAGATATGGTGATCAAGACGGCGCCACGTTTTCGTTTTGAAGCTTTATGGCCTTTGATGGAGGTTTACAGCACGGTGGTGGAGCAATCATGGGCGGAACCATGCAGATTCACTAACCAGTTTGCAATCCTTGACTGCAAACTGAAGAGGTTAGCAAAGCACCTAGCAACCTGGGCCAAAAACTACGTGGGGGACATCAGGAGATAGATGTTGGTGGGGCAAGAAATAATCTTGCCTCTGCACACTGCTCAAGAGACCAGACAACTCTCGGCGGGAGAAAGAGACATGCGCTCATGCCTAAAATCAAGGGTTGTCGGTCTTGTAGTAATCAACAGGATCAAGGCGAGGCAACGTGCAAGAATCAGGTGGCTGAATCTTGGCGATGCCAGCACAAGGGCGACTCACCGTAGACAAAAACAAAATCCAGTCCCTACATTCGCCTGCAGGGGTGGCTACCTCTGCTTCTGAGCTTGAGAAGGTGGTGTCCAGTCATATGAGCACAATTGTCGGGACGCCCACACAATGCACTGAGCGGTTCAACTGGGAACTACTGGGGCTGCCAATTCTTGACCTTCACGACCTTGAGGTCCCTTTTTCCATGGAAGAGCTCAAAAGGGCGGTTTTCTTGACACCGGCTGATAAAGCACCGGGACCAGACAGGTTCTCGGGCGGCTTTTTCAGGACATCGTGGAATGTGGTCAAAGATGACCTACTCAGGGCGCTACACAAGTTCTATGATCTAAATGGTCCGTCATTCAAGAGTCTCAACGAGGCACACTACATCCTTCTGCCCAAGAACAAGCAGCCAACCGAGGTCCCCCATTTCAGGCCCATTAGCCTGATTCATGCCTTTGCAAAACTGGTGTCCAAGATTCTTGCCACAAGACTGCAGCCTAAGCTTGATGGGCTGATCTCGCCTTGCCAGAGTGCTTTTATCAGTGGCAGGAGCATACAAGACAACTTCCTATACATGCAGAACCTGGCCAAACATTACCACAAGACCAAGACCCCGGTGCTTCTTGTCAAGCTTGACATCGCAAAAGTTTTTGACACAATCTCGTGGGAATACATCCTAGACATGCTGGAGGCTCGCGGTTTCCCTCTACGCTGGAGGAACTGGATTGCAATGTTATTTCGCTCGGCCACCTCCAGAGTCCTAGTAAATGGGACCCCGGGGCGGCTGATAGAGCATCGGCGCGGGTTGAGGCAGGGGGACTCCCTATCCCCCTTTCTCTTTGATCTGTCAATGGAGCCAATGCACAGATTGCTTGAACTCGCAACAGAGGAGGGTTTACTGTCCAAGCTTCGCAGGAAACTAGCCACCTTTAGGGCGTCGCTGTACGTGGACGACGTGGCAATATTCCTAAACCCAGCCTAGGCCGACCTTGCCGGACTTCGTGCAATCCTAGAGAGCTTCGAGAAAGCAACGGGTCTCAAAACAAACCTGGCTAAGAGCTCCATCACGCCTATCAGCTGCCATAATTTGAACATAGAGGGTCTGGTACAAGGAATCGAAATTTCAGTGCAGCAATTCCCCTGCAACTATCTAGGAATGCCCCTATCAGTCAAGAGGCTAACCAAGGCGGAATGGCAGATGCTGCTAGATAAAGTTGACCGCTACCTGGAAGGCGAGAATGATGAGCAAAGCAGGGAGGCTGGAGATGCTCAACTCCGTGCTCACATCTCTCACGATCTATATGATGACAATCAACGAAATGCCTAGTTCGGTGAAAAAGGAGTTTGACCGAAGAAGGAGAGCTTGGCTCTGGGCAGGGGAAGCCTCCTGCAAGGGCGGGAAATGTATAGTAAGTTGGAAAATGGTCTGCAGACCGAAGGCGCTCGGAGGTCTCGGGGTCCACTGTGTGGACGCATTTGGGGCAGCACTCAGACTTAGGTGGCAATGGCAGATGTGGAAGAACCCAAACAAACCATGGGCCCACATGGACTTGCCATCCAGTAAAAAAGACCGCGCTCTCTTCGCGGCAGCCACCGAGATAACTATTGGGAATGGACAAAAGGCGAGATTCTGGATAGATAGGTGGTTGCTTAACCAAATTCCGGTGGAAATAGCACCAACTATATACCAAATCTCGCTGAGGAAGAACCGCTCGGTACATGAAGCAATGAGCTGGGAAACTTGGCTGTTTGACCTACGTCACAAGCTGGAGGTTGACCACTTGCCGCAGCTCCTGAGGCTTGCGAAGATGATTGAAGGGGTACAGTTGAATGATGAGCCCGACAAGATCGCATGGCGGTTCGGAGGAAAGGAGTCATACTCGGCCAAGGTAGCCTACATGCTGCATTTTTGGGGGGGCAGAAAGCAAGGATTATAGAAAGCTGGTCTAGAAGGGATGGGCCCCGGCCAGGCGCAAGCTCTTCATTTGGACACTAATGCTAAACCGAATCCTTACTGCGGACAAGTTAATGCAAAGACAGTGGGAGAACGACTACTTTTGCCCACTGTGTAGAAGAAACCGTGAGACACCTTTGCATCTATTCACAGAATGCCCATTCAGTATCTCCGTATGGAGTAAGATGTCGTCCCACTTCAAAATGGTGGCGATTTGCCCACATAAGTGGATTGGAAAGGACCTCACAATACAGGATTGGTACAGATCAATGGTTGGGAATCAAACAAGAGTCAACAGAAGAGGGGGTTTTCCAGCTGCGCAGCTCATATGCTAGGAGATTTGGAAGGAGCACAACAGAAGAATTTTTGAGAAGAAGGAGATGCCTCCGCATGCTTTGGTACTAAAAATAAAGGATGAAGCAGTAGTGTGGCGGCTTGCAGGCACCCCACTATCCATGCTGGACCAGTACGAAGGGGCGCCATTTGATCTAGGCTGACGTATCAGTAGTTGTCTTTAATTTTCGTTAGGTTGGCTACCTCTCTAAGCTAACCTTTGCTTTTATGTATCATCTACCCCTACTATTGCAATGAAATACAGCAGCTCACCTGCTGTGATTCAAAAAAACAAAAAAAGGAGTAGGGTGGACCAGGCGGGAGTGGGCGGGTGGTGGGGCTAGGGTGAGTTGTGTGCGCGTGTGGCTAGCGGCGCGCGGGTGGAGTGCGGATAGGGTTAGGGTTTAGATGGGGTGGGATTAGGGTTAGGGCTTTGGAGGTGACCGGCTGGGCTTTTAGGCCTGGCTGGCTGCCTCCCTAAACAAAAATAAATTTTATATTTATTATTTTCCTGTTTTATTTTAAAGACCTTTTGTAAATAATTTTAGACAAACAAAAGCTATGGAAGAGACTGGTTTTACAATTTGAAATAACAAGGGGATATTTGGAAAACAAAGATAGGCTTTCAGAAAATAATTTTAGACAAACATATGCATGCAGACATGATGATGCTCAAATGCAAGGTGGCATGACGACATGAGCATGCTATCATGATGGTGCACGAAAATAAAACAACAAACGATTTTCTAGTAGTGGTTTTACCCGGGGTGCTACACACCTTGATGGTGATGTCGAGGGGGTGGGCTATCTTCTTGGCCTGGGTGATGGCAGTGCTGATGAAGTTACCGGCAAGAATCATGCATTCCTTTGAATCCAGAGCACCTTCACCCATGTTTGTCAAACCAATGGGACCTGTGTTTTCGTAAGAGACAAAGGTCATGAGTACTACAATAATATACATTTATCTGGCTTACAAAATTTGAGAAATACGGAGGAAAGTAACCAAAGATGCTGGTTTCAGCTTGTTGGCAGGTTTCCGCCAAGACGTCATGTTCCTTCTGAGGATTCTTGTACGCCTCAAGGCCCCGAGCATTCTGCTTTGCGGGAGCTTGGTTTTGTTCCTTTCAGTGTTCAATTTCCTTCTTCACTCACTCCATCTAGGTGTCAGCATATTCTTGTAGAACCTTCATTGCCTCTTCATGCCCTTTAACAGTAGCGGCTAAGTCTTTCTTTAGGATCTTGTTCTCATCATCCAATTCTTGGATGTGCTTGGATTGCTCAACAATGCTTATAGCCTTAGCAATAGCATCGGCAAGTCGGAACAAATAAAGAATTATGAGTATTCGGACGAAACGGCTACAGATGATAGATTTGGGAGCTATTGGAGGAAAATAGATGCTTGCTATTTTTTATCTGTTCCTTCAAAAGGGTTGTTTTACCTTTTCAAGATCCAGCTCTTTTCGCAGCTTGGCATACTTTTCGTTGGCAACCTTCCTCCGAGCATTTTCATTCTACACGAAGAAACATACTTAGTTTCTCTAGAGCATCCAGCCAGAACTTATTAGTTTCAACTAGAAGCTCAGGGTTATAGTATCAGATTTTAATCTATGTATGCTTCTCTTAGAGTGACAAGGGGTAACCTCAGCAATGTCCATAGTTATGGACTTAGGGTTTTGCGGAAAAGAGAACGCTGAGGATTTTGTTGGATGTCAGACAAATAAGGGAGTCAAAGTTGTCTGATTATCAATGGACAATGATATTACATATTGCTTGGGGATTTTTTGGTACCTCTCCGCTAGCTCCTCTCAGCCTATATATAATAGGTTGGGTCTCGGGATGTATACGGATAGATTACATATTCACGATTACAACACCAACACAATTTCGGTTTCTATTTCCTTATTTAGCTAAACCAAGACTTCCGTCGGATGCTTCTTGAGGCTTCATCTTGGGTCTTTATGGGCCGTGAGCCTTTATGCAGCTAGGGTAACCAAACATAAGTACCCGAGTAATCATACCCATGTCAGTAGCCCCCGAGACTCTACCTGAATCGTATATTCGGGTTGAGTCTCAAAGATATTTTCAGTATTTCATGAGATATTCATTTTTGGTTTTGTAGGGATTTGGTACAACAGGCATGATGCATCTGACGGATCAGGAATCATTTAAATACTCCTAGGCAAAAACACTATGGACCTACATCAAATTCAAGTCCCCAAGCTTGAACTCAGAATTTTACTAGCGTAATTCAGTTCGAGCCGTTGATGTCTTATCAAGTACTGAATTCCAATTCTATTTTATCGGGTACCCAACACGTTCGTCGGGATTTTTCATCGTATCGTTGATACGGATATTTTTCTAGCAGAGCGCATTCTTGTGGGATTACCAGGCCACACAGGATGGATCTCAGGGTCTTATCTTCATGTCATGGACATGGCATTCAGAGTTTTATCGCATCGAGCGCGATCCGAGGTTTTTGTATGCTTTTTCATCGACTGCCTTGTTTGGTTGTTGGAGTTATTGAATTTTGCGGATGATATCTAAAAATACTCCCGATGGGAGTAACCTTTGGAGGATACACTAATGTAATACTCATAGGTTTTAATTTTATTGGGTGTGTTTTACACATGAGGATAATGTTTTTTGGCGCGTATAAATCTCAGTTTTTTATTGGGTGCGCAGTCAGCGCTCCCGATGGGAGTAGCCCCCGAGGCTATGTTCGGATGCCTGTATCAGGATGTAACACCCTCGAATCGGTCCTACGCAAGTTTTAGCGATTCCCGCCAAACCTGCATAGGAACGATTCAAAGATGCCCACCAGGCACTTGTGTGTGGTGGAAAACAAAGTAATATCATTACACAATAGTCCATGATGGAACCCACATAATATATATATATATATACAACAATGACATCCATGAGTCAAGAATACATATATACAGTACAAAGATCCAAATCACCTTGAAAATGATACAACATCCGAGTATGGATAAGATGCAAATGGGGCTAAGAGCCCTGAAGAATAACCAATGGCGTCCATAATCCTGTCAGGCCAAGCTAGAAGGGTAACCCTGCTAACGACGTCAAACTTATACCTGTTGAACAAAAGGGATGTTGGCAATTGGCAAAGGAAAAAGGGAGCAGTCATTACTAAGGCCAATACACGGCGAGTCTAGAATTTAGTGGCTCTTGCCTACATAGGTATGGTGGACTAAAGCGGCAGC
Source organism: Avena eriantha (assembly GCA_910589775.1). Lineage (NCBI taxonomy): Eukaryota > Viridiplantae > Streptophyta > Magnoliopsida > Poales > Poaceae > Avena > Avena eriantha. The sequence continues at coordinate 417,082,780 of OU342744.1, read as the reverse complement.
AAAGCATGTACTAAATAACCTATAGAGACTTGATACAACTGTCGGCTATCAGAGAGGGATAAGAAAGACACAAACATATTTTCTCACAACTCAACCCATACTCGACGATCCTCGTGTGGCTCTCCATCACTCCGCTCTGATGAACATCGGCATGGTAGGAGCATCTCTTGCACCAGAAGAACAAGGAGTCGCACGACAACCCGACAGATCCCCACGCTATCGCAGCAACATTCGGCAGGTGGGGCACACCCGACGATCACGATCGCCACATCGGGTGCACTTTTTGGGCTTCGAGCTATGAAACAATGTAAGAGACGACATTATGCAGCGTAGGATCGATAGATCCAGAGAATAGTGCAGCAACGGTGAAAGCATGGACGAGTATGAACTATGTGGAGCCAGTTGCTTTACCCGACGGGTTCGCAAGACTCTAGTACCTAAGGATTTCAAACTCCCTCATGATCGTCAGAGGTACGAAGGCCTCCAAGAACCTAAAGCTTGGTTGGCAGATTATTTGGCAACTGTCAAACTATAGGGTGGCTCCAAGGCCACCGCAATGCAGAGCTTGCAGCTGTACCTAACAGTTACCCGAAGATTCCATCAGTAGCTGGAACGATCTTGAGGACAAATTCATCCGAAATTTTCCCTCCACATTCATGCAACCCGCATCTCTAGAGCAACTACGAGCGTGCAAGCAGAAATCGAGAGAACCATTATGGGCCTTCATTCAGCGGTGGAACATTATAAAAAAATTGGCTGAGGCCATATCCGACAAAAGGGCAATTGACGCCTTCAACGACGGCCTTCGTCGACCAGAATTCATAGAGGAGATGGGACAGGTCAAGACCAAAACAATTTCACAACCAATGGACATGGCAAATCACTGGGATGACGGAGAAGACACGATACACAATAAGTGAGCCCGCTCACCCGAAGAAGACAGGGACAGGCGCAGTAACAACAAAAGATGACGAAACAACGATGGATACAATGGACCAAGCTATGTTGCAGCTGGTTTCTCAGGAGGGGACAACCGAGGGAGCGGCGATTACAACAGCGGGTACCGCAGCAACAGGGACGATGTTGGAGGAAGCCAACCACCGCAGCGATACCAGCCAAGAGATCGAGACCCACTATGTCTGTAATTCAAATGCTGGAAGGACCCTACAATATGCACTTTTACTTCAACTCAACAGGAAAAAGGCGATCTAACCATCTCATGAAGGATTGCTGAACGCTTTTAAAGATGCAAGAGCAATGCAATGTAAAGGCAACCGAAGCAGCAATCCGAGGATACGCCACTGCACCTGGCGCTTTAGCCATTGGCACGCCGCCACCGGCACTAATACATCTGCCAGCAGGGCAGCCACAAAACACAACAAACCAAGAAGATGAGTACCCTAGGTCCAAGGGTGCAATGTTGATTATTCAGAAAGGACGACCATCTAATATGACACAGAAGTTGATTATGCGTCAAGTAAATATGGCAGTAACAACACCACCTCCTACAGCCAAATACGTCCACTGGTCAGAACAAGAAATTACGTTCCGCAGAGCTGATCACCCGCTTCGGGTGCTGCGATCGGGTCAGTCAGCCTTAGTAGTAGAAGCGCAAATTGGTGGGATCGACATGAGAAAGGTTTTCTTAGATGCAGGAAGCAGCATCAATCTCATTTATGCCAAGACTCTACGGGCAATGAATTGGTCCCTGACAAACCTAGCGCATACGGACACAACTTTCCATATGATAGTTCCGGGAAAAGCCGAGATTCCTTTAGGCAAAGTCTATCTTGACGTAGTCTTCAGATTAAGGAACAACTTCAGGTGCGAAAAACTCGAGTTCAAAGTCATGGACTGGCCATCATAATACCACGCGATCCTGAGACGATTAGCTTTCACTAAGTTCATGGCAGTACCCCACTACGCATATCTGGTACTAAAAATGCCAGCCCCAATGGGATTATAACCGTAAGAGGAAGTTTCACTCGTTCAGATAGCTACGACCTAGATTTTAATAAAATATCAGAATCTTTCGGGATGGAAGAATAATTTGGCCAGCTGAAAATTGCATAGCAGAACTATTGCACGAAGGACATGTACCCAGTGAACAGGCTCTAGAAAATCAGGCGCACCATGCAACCGCAAAAATGACCTATCCGGCCTCCAACATTGGTCCCGCATAGGAAGGCGCGCTCGTCGGTTTCCCCGTGAAAATTGGGAGACCCTTGTGGACTCAATCAATGCATAAGAAACCCCCAAGGAACCCGACGAGCACTCAGCCAAATTAAACACGGTAGAAAATGAACGGTCCGCCTGACAAATCAGGGCCATGGGACAGCAAGCTCCTCGCCTCACCAATACGTGGCACATCGCAGGAATAACAAAAGCATCATGGGTGGCTAACCCAATACTCATACCAAAGAAAAGCGATAGACTCCACGTGTGCATTCACTTTCCAACCGAAAGCGATCTAGCAAACTACGCCCCTTTCTCTCTGGTCCGCCGTGCAGAAGTTGTGCCTCCAGTCGAAAGGATGAAACCCCCTTGAGCCCACAGGAAACGCAACAAGACAATGATGGAGTACCTCAAGACAGAAGCCACAAAATTTAGGAAGTTCTTTTACTTTTATGCATTTTATATTCAATAAGGCCAACGGCCAAGCGAGCACGCCAAAAAATGTATCCTCTGCTATCCGACGATAAATAAAGAAAAGTTCCCAAAACTGGGTCTCGAGATTTCTGTTGTTCTATTCATCAACCTGATACATGGGGGCTTTGATAAGCGCACCATATCAAAAAACCTTCGGATCCCATACAACGTGCCTTTGACCCGAATAAAAGCTGAGTCAACCTATAGGTGTTAGACAAATAAAAAGGTCTCGCATGATAAAAACAAAATCTTGTATAAATTTACGACCTTTTTGATAAAACAATGACATTACATAGTATTTCTCTAAATACAAAGATACATAATACAAGAAACAGTTAGATGGCAAAATTTATAAAGAAATCTTTGTCTTCCTCCGGGCATCTCCGGATAATCCTGATGGCAGGTGATGTGTCCAAAATTGAAGCATATTTAACTTTTGTTTTTCCATAAATATAGTAAGGATTTTTGTATTTCACTGCGCCTACATGCGCTATTTCGTTCTTATTTCAACACGATCTCAAATCATGGAGTCATATATGAACATATCAATTAGAGCTGTCATATTGTGTAATTATATGATATTTCTAAGTGATAAAAGTCATTTTATGAATTTACATTTGCACCTGGAAGAATAGCAAACAAGGAGGAGGCACCAGTATCTTTAACGACCATAGGTACAGGCGGAGCCTGCCCGTACCAGGCACTGATATATTGCAAATGTATCTATAATTTTTGATGTTCCATGCTTGGTTTTATCCACTTTCTTGTGTTTTGTTCCAACTTTGGAGTACATTTCATATGATTTCTTGGACTAACCTATTAACAAGAGCCACAGTGCCAACTGCCTGTTTTCTGCTGTTTTTGGTTCCAGGAAAGTCAGAAAATGAATATTCTCGAAATTGGACGGGACAAAAGCCAAAGTGCCTATTTTTCCAACTTGCCTACTGACATCTACAACTTGCCTACTCGACCTTGTGCTTCTACGAGAAACTCCAACTTGCCTACTGACATCTACATCCTCAATATCATTCTCCCTAGTCTTCCGCTTCAGCTGATGCTTCCTACCAGCTACATCTGCAACGTCCACCTCTTCTTGCTCAGCCTTGGCAGAGTTTTTCCAAGATACTGCCCCAGCAACCCTCTCAGCCCCATCACCAGCACCCAGACTGACCGTGTTCCTCCCAGACCGCCTCCCCAGAGCATCTGCACCTGCCTCTACAGAATCACTCTCGTCAGCAGAATCACCACCAGCTTGGGATCGCGTCCGTCGACGCACCACTCCCTTTCCTTTGGAGGGAGGAGGAGCCTCCCCAGCCTTTCCCCTCCCCGTTGCCTTGCCATCTGCACCAGCCTCTCCAGAACCACTCTCGTCAGCAGAATGACCACCAGCTTGGGAACGCGTCCATCGACGCTCATCTCCATTTCCTTTGGCGGCAGGAGGAGCCTCCCCAGTCTTCACCCTCCCCCTCGTCTTGGCAACAGCAGGCGAACTCAACACCTGGGACCTCCGGCTTCCTCTCCCAGTGACACCCACCTCCGCCTCCGTATCCCCCTCGAAGGTCACTTTCTTGGCCGCATCCAAATCCCCGCCGCTGGCACCGGGCGCCGACCGCTTCAAACACCCCTTTCCCACCACCACCCCGACCGCCTCCTCCGCCGCACCGGCGGAACCCTGCAAAACAGCAAGGAATCATCTCAAGGATCAGTTCCCACAACGATTTCCACAGTCACCACTCGCGTCCCGTGAACCAGATCGAGAGACCCTTTCCAAAAAAAACTGTAGCGAGGGTTTGAGGAGAGGGTTAGGGGCCGCAGTCCGTACCGAGAGCGTGGCGGTGAGGCGGGCGACGAGGTCGGCGTTGGTGCCGCCGGCGACGAGTCCGTGGCGCTTGCAGAGCGCCTGGAGCTCCCTCCGCTTCATCGCCGCGAAATCCATCTTCCCCGGCGCGCCCTAAATCCAATCCGCCGCCACAGATCAGCACGACCCGGCGAGAACCTCGGTCATCTCCGCAGATCCAGGCTCCGTTCGAACTTCCGTAGGGGGATGGGGCGAATGCGAGACGAGATTATGAAGGACCTCCTCCTCGGATTTGGAATGGAATTTCAATCATCGATTTAACTTTATTTATTATCCCCCAAGCGTCGGGAGATTTCGAGTTCGTGAGCGGCGGCCGAGCGCGTGCGGGGGCCCACTACGGGCTAGCAGTGGCCAGTGGGTGGACTACTGGCCGATGGGGCCAGGAGGGGCGGGGGAGGTGGGGACGAGATGGCAGTGGGAAGGAAGCGGAGGCTTGCAGGGGAAGGAGGCGTGGGCTTCGAATTTTGGGACTTCCCGCTCTGTGAAAAGACGCAGGATGAAACCGGCGCGTGCGAGTTTACCGCCCGATGTTCGCGGTGTTCCACTGGTGTGTGGGGCAAGGCTAGTTGAACAGTCAGATGGGTCCACGCGTCATCGGTTGAGATCTGAGAATAAGGATGTGGGCGGTGTGTACGCGGTGGCGAGGTTCGGATGCGGTTACGCGCTCCACGCACCGTTTCCCACTGGGAGGAGCGGGTATCTGGTAGCTGACAGGTCGGGCCACTCGTGCATACGGAAAGTCTTTTCGGAAAACAAAGTGATTTGGCCAATTTTTCCTTTCTTTTCTTTTAGCAGAGAGTGATTATAACACGGTAATAGCATCCTCTATCAGATACTCTATTTTGCAGCCCGCGCGTCGGAGCCAAAACGTCCCCACCAGGCGCTCTGCAACCTACAGCGCGCGGCGCACAACTTTTAGGCATCTCTAACAGATACCGCATCCAGTCCGGTTTCGCAAAATAACCGTTCGTTTGTGGTACGAAGCGGAAAAAATGGTCATTCCAAATACCCTAAAACGTACTGCATCCGGAAGAAAATTACGGTTCACGGCAAAAGTCCGCTTCCGTCCCGCATATATACCGTATGGAAGGCTCGCGATGCGGTTCACCGTATCCTGACATTACGGTTGGCGGGAGGGAAATTTACCTCCCCTGCTTTCCGTTCAGCCGCCACCGTCGTCGATCTGCCGTCGCCGGCCGCTTCCACCCCCTCACTCTCTCTCTCTCCTCCCTCCCATTACTTTGTCTCGCCTTCCCGCAGCCATGGCGAGACCCAATCTAAACTACTACGAGGCCTCGATGTTTGCCCACCACAACATCATCGCGCCGCTTCGCGCGACGCTTTCAGCCGGCTTCATGATCAGCTACTGGGGTATCGGTGGCGCATTCTGCGCGGTGCCGAGTTGGCTCGCCGGATCAAGGAGCGTCGCCGCCAATTGCCGGAGTGGAAGAGACAATGGCTCGATACGCGCATGCAAACTCCTATTGGTGTAAGCGATTCAAGAAGGAGCGCAGGGCAGCGCTTGCCCTCTGCCTCGATCACAGGCACGAGGTCCACCCCGACCTCCGCAACCCCGAAGGGAGGACGCGATTCTGGGAAGTTCGGGGGCGCATGATCTACACCTCCATCAACGAGGTGCTATGGGAAGAGTTTTCGAAGGAGGCAAACCGCACCGAAATAATCCATATTGCTGATAGCGGCGGTGACGCGGAGGAGGCAGAGGACGGCGGCGCGGAAGATGATAGTACAAGCGAGATCGTGGGTTAGGGTTTTACTTTAATCGTTTGTTATTACTATGATTAAAAAGCTCTCGTTGAATTATGTCGCCTTGTCTATGGCCAAATTATGTTCTATTTGTCGTTCAAACACTGAATTGTGTGCTTCGAGGTAAAACTTGTTTTGAAGTACACGCGACGGGGCGGAACAGATACGGCATAGCTGACCCGTAAAAAAGAATATCCCAGGCTTGTTCGCACCGCAAACACGAGATGTGGTTCACCGCAAATGTGTTTTGCGGGATGGACGGATGGAGTATCTGCTAGAGATGCTCTTACATACCTCTATATTATCAACAAGATCAAACAAACTCAACAATAAATTGTCTAGTTTATTATTACAACACAAACAAATAGTACATGGGGCAATATAACAAGTACAACAAATTATCATCAACAAATACAAATTAAAGTGGCCAATATTGTTCCTTGAGGTCTTGAGACACTTCCAGGTTCTTCCTCATAACCTTTATCTTGATAGCATCCTAGTACTTAGCAATTTCGTAGCTTTGTGCGAAGGATACCTAGGGATTAGGCCTAGATTATATATGTTTATCTACTTCTTAACCGAGAGAGTCCGGATATTCTAAAGATGAACTGTGGAACCATTAGCTTTAAGATTCGTCCTAACAGGTGATTCCCAGACATTGTTGGCCACGAGTCTTGCAAGAACTAGCAACGGTCATACTTCTATGGCCTAGACATTCCTCTGGCCAACCAAAAAGAAACGTACCCTAACTTCATCGACGGAGCCGCTGCCAAGGCCAGTACCTGGAGATCCCCCGCCATTCTTCCCTCTAACATCAAAGCCGCTCGTGTTGTTAGGCGGATAGAGTGGATGATAGACAGAGGATTTACTAGCTTGGACCTAGCCATGTGCTAGTTCGAAAGGTGGGTCTAACCTCTATAGCACCGCACCAAGCTTATGTGTGAATATTCCAAGGAGAGGAAAGATCCCATGAGGATTTCCAAGGATTCTATCAATTTTTGGCTCAAGGATCTTGTCAAGGTGAAGGACAAGAAGCGCAGCTTCGTCATCACGTACGACATGTGTGAGTGAGGAAAATGCCCAGAGATAACTATGCTTCCTTCATTGTTGTTGTATATACTCTTAAGTTCTCCGCCTTGAAAGCATCAATCGTCTGACATGTCTCAATCTCATAAGCTAGTGACGTTGGCCGAGGAAGACATGGCTGCTCAGGTCTATGATCCGAAGTTGAAGGATGTATATGTCCTTTCCGACGAAGAAACCTCCAAGGATCAGCCAGCTCCGGCAGCGCGGAAGCGGAAGAGCTCCACCTCTAATGTTGTTGCCGAGGGCAAGAATAAGAAGAGAGTGGAGAGTGGAGTCTCCAAGAAATCCACTGTCGTCTTAGAGGCGGAGAAGAAGAAGTCCACTAGAATTCGCTGAACCAAGGCACCTGCTGTGGTGTAAGTACATTCATTCTCCGTCTTTATCTTGTTCCTTCTCATTCCTGTACTTGTACATTGTATGGTTTAGGAAGAGATCCGATATTAGTTTGAAGCGCACCTCCAAAGATGTTGGAGGTTCCAAGAATATTCGTGAGATGTTGACCAAGTCCTCGCCCGCTGTTGCTCCCCGACTCCTATTGTCAAGCCTGTAACAGGCTCTATTGGAACCTCATCCCCTGTCGTACCTGACATCTCCGTCATGGATATAGACATTAATCCAACACCATATGTCTCAGGTTCTGCCGGCATGTACATTGTTCCCAGTGGCTAGGTGACATAGGAGAGTACCTTCTCTCAAGTGGCTGAAGCTCCGGCTAAGGATGCCACCGAGAAAGGGAAGCAACTAGCGAAAGAAGTAGAAGAAGTGGCCGCAACCATCAAGCCAAGAACTTCTACACCATCAACTGTCATGATAGCACAGGAGACGCCTAGAGCTTCATCCATGCCTCTGGCTACTACGTCTAGCATGCCTCTACCTCCTCCGACACTAAGCTTGGATAATCTTATTCAGAAGGCAAATGCTATTTATAACAATGTCATGACCTTTCACGACGCATATGCCACCTTGGCAAACAATCTCAAGATTACTTGCATCATGAGTCTTCGATCTTTTTCACTTTATAATATATCCCATTGTAGCCCCTGAGCCCTTAGGCGGAAAACCATTAGTTATTGGCACGAGTGCTCCAAAAGGAACTAAGTGTAGAACTTGGTAGTGTAGCCCCCCGAGTTTCTAGGTAGAATGAAAAAATTCTGGCTAGATACTCTATGACATGGGTATGATTACTCGGGTACTTATGTTTGGTTACCCTAGCTTCATAAAGGTTCATGGCCCATAAAGACCCAAGATGAAGGCCCAAGAAGCATCCGATGGAAGTCTTAGTTTAGCTAAATAAGGAAATAGAAACCGATATTGTGTTGGTGTTGTAATCGTGAATATGTAATCTATCTGTATACAGCCCTGAGACCTAGCCTATTATATATAGGCTGGGAGGAGCCAGTGGAGAGGTACCAAAAAATCCCCAAACAATCTGTAATAGCACTATTCATTGATAATCAAATGACTTCGACTCCCTTGTTTGTCTGACATCCGACAAAATCCCCATCGTTCTCTTTTCTGCAAAACCCTAAGTCCATAACCATGGACATTGCTAAGGTTACCCCTCGTCAATTGGCACCGTCTGTGGGAAAATTGAATGCTAGAATCATGGATTCGGTGGACCCCTTTTCATCAAGCAACAATCTGACGAAAGCGGCACCACGCTCACCCACCCCTGTCTCGGTCCCTGTTGATTTCAACAGCGGATCTGCTCTCATCATCAGAAGTTTCCACTTTTAGGTGGAGGAACCCGAAGAACCGCACCCCTCGGCTTCGATTTCATCGGAACCATCGGTCGAAAAAGTTGTGCCTACGGTGATACCCACACCATCTGTCGGATCATTCGCAGAAGCTACACTCTAGTCGGAGAAAGATGATGAAAACACTGAAAACACAACAAATCTAGGGGATCTTGATGGTCTTTACGACGATCTCTCCCTCGGGTAAGACTCTCAGCTAACTCCACCACGTGGATTGAGCCTAGCAAACGCGGAACCAGGAGAAAGCGGCGAAAGTATCCACTTCGGAATCAGGATGGCCGAAATCTACCCAGAACAGAAACTACTGGATTTCACTGATCCCCGAGATAGTGTCTCCCTCGGATCCGACAACGACGTCACTAGTTCATACATAACTCATCACCAAGTGTGCGTGATCATCGGAGACGCCTCCACTCAACGTGACTCTAATGGTAACCCTATCCTTTACCCCAATGATATTTTGTCAGATGATAATGTAGGAGATCACAGAAACGAAGGAAATCAAACAAAGGAGACCCAATAAACAACCGCATAATCCCAGAAGGAGGAGAACCACGTAGAGGAGAGCGGCAAACTCTCCGGCTACCAGCCGAAGCATGGCAAAAAGTAAGGGAAGCAATTTCGGGTGCGGTCCCAATGACATCCGAGGCCACACGCGAAGATCTACTAGCTTACCAATATTTGCTTCATCACAAGAAAAACGATCTCCTAAGGATGTAGAGGCAACTCGGCAAAAGGAAAAGGCTAGCCGACGAATCTAGCCTACGGCGGGCGCAGCTAAGCTCTACCTAGGGATCAGGAAGTGTAATTGGAGGAGCACCGCCAAGGAGAGGAACCTCACAACTACAAAAGTATCCCCGAAGCTGAAAGAAACAAACTAACTTGAGATCTCGATTTATCGTTTATGTCAGTAGATCCAACATGACACATCAAAGCAAAAACATCCCAAGCCGCAATTGTAGTTGCACAAACATATTTTCTCACAACTCAACCCATACTCGACGATCCTCGTGTGGCTCTCCATCACTCCGCTCTGATGAACATCGGCATGGTAGGAGCATCTCTTGCACAAGAAGAACAAGGAGTCGCACGACAACCCGACAGATCCCCACGCTATCGCAGCAACATTCGGCAGGTGGGGCACACCCGACGATCACGATCGCCACATCGGGTGCACTTTTTGGGCTTCGAGCTATGAAACAATGCAAGAGACGACATTATGCAGCGTAGGATCGATAGATCCAGAGAATAGTGCAGCAACGGTGAAAGCATGGACGAGTATGAACTATGTGGAGCCAGTTGCTTTACCCGACGGGTTCGCAAGACTCTAGTACCTAAGGATTTCAAACTCCCTCATGATCGTCAGAGGTACGAAGGCCTCCAAGAACCTAAAGCTTGGTTGGCAGATTATTTGGCAACTGTCAAACTATAGGGTGGCTCCAAGGCCACCGCAATGCAGAGCTTGCAGCTGTACCTAACAGTTACCCGAAGATTCCATCAGTAGCTGGAACGATCTTGAGGACAAATTCATCCGAAATTTTCCCTCCACATTCATGCAACCCGCATCTCTAGAGCAACTGCGAGCGTGCAAGCAGAAATCGAGAGAACCATTATGGGCCTTCATTCAGCGGTGGAACATTATAAAAAAATTGGCTGAGGCCATATCCGACAAAAGGGCAATTGACGCCTTCAACGACGGCCTTCGTCGATCAGAATTCATAGAGGAGATGGGACAGGTCAAGACCAAAACAATTTCACAACCAATGGACATGGCAAATCACTGGGATGACGGAGAAGACACGATACACAATAAGTGAGCCCGCTCACCCGAAGAAGACAGGGACAGGCGCAGTAACAACAAAAGATGACGAAACAACGATGGATACAATGGACCAAGCTATGTCGCAGCTGGTTTCTCAGGAGGGGACAACCGAGGGAGTGGCGATTACAACAGCGGGTACCGCAGCAACAGGGACGATGTTGGAGGAAGCCAACCACCGCAGCGATACCAGCCAAGAGATCGAGACCCACTATGTCTGTAATTCAAATGCTGGAAGGACCCTACAATATGCACTTTTACTTCAACTCAACAGGAAAAAGGCGATCTAACCATCTCATGAAGGATTGCTGAACGCTTTTAAAGATGCAAGAGCAATGCAATGTAAAGGCAACCGAAGCAGCAATCCGAGGATACGCCACTGCACCTGGCGCTTTAGCCATTGGCACGCCGCCACCGGCACTAATACATCTGCCAGCAGGGCAGCCACAAAACACAACAAACCAAGAAGATGAGTACCCTAGGTCCAAGGGTGCAATGTTGATTATTCAGAAAGGACGACCATCTAATATGACACAGAAGTTGATTATGCGTCAAGTAAATATGGCAGTAACAACACCACCTCCTACAGCCAAATACGTCCACTGGTCAGAACAAGAAATTACGTTCCGCAGAGCTGATCACCCGCTTCGGGTGCTGCGATCGGGTCAGTCAGCCTTAGTAGTAGAAGCGCAAATTGGTGGGATCGACATGAGAAAGGTTTTCTTAGATGCAGGAAGCAGCATCAATCTCATTTATGCCAAGACTCTACGGGCAATGAATTGGTCCCTGACAAACCTAGCGCATACGGACACAACTTTCCATATGATAGTTCCGGGAAAAGCCGAGATTCCTTTAGGCAAAGTCTATCTTGACGTAGTCTTCAGATTAAGGAACAACTTCAGGTGCGAAAAACTCGAGTTCAAAGTCATGGACTGGCCATCATAATACCACGCGATCCTGAGACGATTAGCTTTCACTAAGTTCATGGCAGTACCCCACTACGCATATCTGGTACTAAAAATGCCAGCCCCAATGGGATTATAACCGTAAGAGGAAGTTTCACTCGTTCAGATAGCTACGACCTAGATTTTAATAAAATATCAGAATCTTTCGGGATGGAAGAATAATTTGGCCAGCTGAAAATTGCATAGCAGAACTATTGCACGAAGGACATGTACCCAGTGAACAGGCTCTAGAAAATCAGGCGCACCATGCAACCGCAAAAATGACCTATCCGGCCTCCAACATTGGTCTCGCATAGGAAGGCGCGCTCGTCGGTTTCCCCGTGAAAATTGGGAGACCCTTGTGGACTCAATCAATGCATAAGAAACCCCCAAGGAACCCGACGAGCACTCAGCCAAATTAAACACGGTAGAAAATGAACGGTCCGCCTGACAAATCAGGGCCATGGGACAGCAAGCTCCTCGCCTCACCAATACGTGGCACATCGCAGGAATAACAAAAGCATCATGGGTGGCTAACCCAATACTCATACCAAAGAAAAGCGATAGACTCCACGTGTGCATTCACTTTCCAACCGAAAGCGATCTAGCAAACTACGCCCCTTTCTCTCTGGTCCGCCGTGCAGAAGTTGTGCCTCCAGTCGAAAGGATGAAACCCCCTTGAGCCCACAGGAAACGCAACAAGACAATGATGGAGTACCTCAAGACAGAAGCCACAAAATTTAGGAAGTTCTTTTACTTTTATGCATTTTATATTCAATAAGGCCAACGGCCAAGCGAGCACGCCAAAAAATGTATCCTCTGCTATCCGACGATAAATAAAGAAAAGTTCCCAAAACTGGGTCTCGAGATTTCTGTTGTTCTATTCATCAACCTGATACATGGGGGCTTTGATAAGCGCACCATATCAAAAAACCTTCGGATCCCATACAACGTGCCTTTGACCCGAATAAAAGCTGAGTCAACCTATAGGTGTTAGACAAATAAAAAGGTCTCGCATGATAAAAACAAAATCTTGTATAAATTTACGACCTTTTTGATAAAACAATGACATTACATAGTATTTCTCTAAATACAAAGATACATAATACAAGAAACAGTTAGATGGCAAAATTTATAAAGAAATCTTTGTCTTCCTCCGGGCATCTCCGGATAATCCTGATGGCAGGTGATGTGTCCAAAATTGAAGCATATTTAACTTTTGTTTTTCCATAAATATAGTAAGGATTTTTGTATTTCACTGCGCCTACATGCGCTATTTCGTTCTTATTTCAACACGATCTCAAATCATGGAGTCATATATGAACATATCAATTAGAGCTGTCATATTGTGTAATTATATGATATTTCTAAGTGATAAAAGTCATTTTATGAATTTACATTTGCACCTGGAAGAATAGCAAACAAGGAGGAGGCACCAGTATCTTTAACGACCATAGGTACAGGCGGAGCCTGCCCGTACCAGGCACTGATATATTGCAAATGTATCTATAATTTTTGATGTTCCATGCTTGGTTTTATCCACTTTCTTGTGTTTTGTTCCAACTTTGGAGTACATTTCATATGATTTCTTGGACTAACCTATTAACAAGAGCCACAGTGCCAACTGCCTGTTTTCTGCTGTTTTTGGTTCCAGGAAAGTCAGAAAATGAATATTCTCGAAATTGGACGGGACAAAAGCCAAAGTGCCTATTTTTCCAGAAGTGATCAAGTGCCAGAATACGAGACGGAGAGGGGCTAGAGGGTGGCCACACCACCTGGCCGCGCGGCCAGGCCTGGCCCGTGCCAGGGCATGGTGTGGCCAACCCAGGCACCCCCTCGGCCTCCCCTTCCGACTATAAGATGCCCTCGGGACGAAAACCCTAAGTACCCGATCAAAAATCCACAAAAGAGTATGTAGCCGCCATCATCTCCATCCCTAGATCGGGAGGGATCTGAAGCTCTTTCCGGCACCCTGCCGGAGAGGGGAATTCACCCTGGAGGCCTTCTTCATCACCATGCAAGCCTCCGGTGTGATGCGTGAGTAGTTCATCCTTGGACTACGGATCCATGTAGTAGCTAGATGGCTGGTTTCTCCTCCTTTATGCTTTCATGTTTAGATCTTGTGAGCTCCGTTCATGATCAAGATCATCTATTTGTAATTCATACATGTTGTGTTTGTGGGGATCCGATGGATATTGAGATGCTATTTCAGATTGATTATTGTTTCTATCATGTCTTTGTTATTTGAGATCTTGCATGCTTTCCGTTGTTAGTAGCTATCTTGGCCAAGTAGATGCTAGCAACTCCAAGAGTTAGTATTTATGCTCGATAGTGGGTTCATGCCTCTGGTAATCTGGGGAAGTGACAGAAATCTCTAAGGTACTAGATGTGTTGTCGCTACTAGGGAGAAAACAACAATCCTTTGTTCATAGAACAATCGTATTGTTTACTTTACACGCAGTTCGTAAAGCAATAATCTGTTGCTTGCAACTTAATACTGGAGGGGGTTCGGATGATAACCTGAAGGTGGATTATTAGTCATAGATGCAGTTGGATGGCGGTTTATGTATAATGTTGTAATGCCCAATCGAATCTCAAAGGAGTCAAGATGATTAGTATATGCATGTATTGCTTTCTCGGTGTTTGTCAATTGCCCCGCTGTAATTTGTTCACCCAGCATGTTATCTATCTTAAGGAGAGCCACCTCTAGTGAACTATGGATCCCGGTCCTTTTTCTTTACATACAATCTACAATCTTTTACTGCTTTGTGTTTACTTTCTGCAAACTTTTACTTCTTTCCATTCGATGCGTTTAATCCTTTGTTTTCCGCAAAACACGGTGAGATTGACAACCTCATCGCAAGTTGGGGACAAAGTTCTGTGGTTGTGTTGTGCAGGTCTCCACGTTGCTAATAGCACCGGTAGTGCGCCCTGCCAACGCTCAGCTAGTAACACCTTTGGGGTGTTTCCTTGCTCCTACTGGTTCGATTAAACCTTGGTTTCATAACTGAGGGAAACTTGCTGCTGTGCTCATCATACCTTCCTCTCGGGGTTCCCAACGAGCTCTACATCAACACCGCCATCAAGCAATTTTCTGGGCGCCGTGCATTGATCCATCAAGCATTTTTCTGGCGCCGTTGCCAGGGAGTCAAGGACATCTTCACAATGGGAGTCCCCCATAACCAATCTCTTTACTTTTTTGTTTTTTTTTGCTTAGTTTCTTTTGCTTTGTTTGCTTGTTTTGTTCTTCAAAAATCCAAAAAAATAGTTTTACAAGTTTGCTTTCTTATTTTAAAAACACAAAAAATTAAGTTTCCTTTAGTTGTCACTATGTCTAGCCTTGCTCCAACCACTATGTCACCCGAGGATATTATTTTCACTTTTAAACAAGGAATTGAGGAATTCTTTTAGGAAGCTTGGTCTAGAAGCTCCGATCTACATGAAAACACTGAGCCTAAAATGACTCAAAGCTTGTTCGTTAGCAGTTTTTACCTTGGAATTGCTCTTTTCTATAGATATGCTTTGGATGCTGTTGTGGAAGGAGATTTCCTCCATTGTAATGAGGATGATTCTATTAATGCTATAAAGAATTTGATCCTCACTTACAACTTGCCTAGCCAAACTGATACTTCTTTCACAAAAATATTTGCTAGGTTGGACACTCTTGAGGCTAGCATTACTAGATTAGAGAGTTGCTATAATACGCTTAGGGAGCATCACGATTATGTTCCAAAAAACTCTGAACCATCAAAGTGGTTCCCTACAGTAAAGATTGAGATGAACACTGAAACTTTTCAAGCTCGCTGTGATATCATGTCTGAATTTTGCCTTATGCCCAAAGATATTTATAAATCTCTGAATACTTGGGGGCTCATTGAAGAAGGAAAAGAAATATCTCTTACTAATAATACTACCATATTACCTCTTGGAATAGCTGAAGGAGTGTTTACAAAGATCCTTGGGAAAACGATTTCTATTGATTATCTTGTTATTGAATGTGCAGGAAAAGGACAAATTACACTTGGAAGGTCCCTATTAGAACTCCTTGGAGCAATAATAGATGTGGAAAAGGGGACCATGCACCTTTCTTCTCCACCAAACAATCATATTTTCCCCAAGGTTAAGAATAAAAGTAAGAGAGGTAAGGGCAAGAAAGTTGGTCTTAATGCTTCTTCATTTGAGAACACTTGATTCTTTCTGTGCTTCTTATGCCTAACTTAAAGGCGTTAAAGAGAAGTACTTGTTGGGAGATAACCCAAGAGTTTTAGATGAGTCTTGGAAGTTATTACCGCTGTAATAACCTCTCCTTATCTTTTTATTTCCTTTTTGTGCCAAGAGTAACCTCTAATGAGAGAGAAGTAATGATTGGGAAAGTTGCTGCCCCGAAACAGATTTCTGTGCTTCACCGTAAAAATTAGTGAGAGAGCTCTGTATGTCGGATTTAGATGTAATTTTCTGTGCTTCTGCCCCAGGTGTTATCTAACTTTCGCTAGTTCAACACTTTTTGATTTGAGCAACAGAAGGTCTTCGAAAAAATTCGTCTTTACCTGCTGGTCTGTTTTGACAGATTTCTGCCATTTTCTGCATTTGCTTCTTGTTGGTTCCTTCTTGAGTTCTTTTGGGGAATTGAGCTTTTTGAGGGAAGTGCTACAGTATCTAGTGTTCTAATGGAAGTTTATTGGGTGTTAGAACTGAACCTTGAGACTTATTTATCTTAAGTGCACTAATGTTGCTAATGAGATTGTGTGAAGTTTTGTATGAAAGAAAAATTTTAGGTGTATGGAAGGAATGAGTAATGAGATGAAGGATGGACTAAAGCTCAAGCTTGGGATTCCACGCGTGTCACCCTAAGAAATATCCAAGAAGTACAAGCGTAAAAGCTTGGAGATGCCCAAGGCATCCCCTTCTTGATCAATAAAAATCCCAGGTTTTTTCCAAACGCTTCATTTTTATTGTTTCATGTACAGTTGTGTTTTTCTTAGAGCGTCTTCTTTTTCGTTTTCATTTTGGTTTTCATTTGCTTTGGTTTTCTTAGTTTTCTGAATAAATTGGTTGGACCCCCTCTTTCATACTTTGGTTTGCAAATAGTTTGGTTTGGTTTGGAAAAGAGTAGGAAAGTTCATGCTTATGTGGTCAAAAGAGCTCGTTTTTGACTGTGCCTATGCTTTTTCATGCCATGCTTGATATTGTTTTGGTTTTATGCTTAGTATTCTTTGCTGTAGCATGACTTGTTATAAACAATTGAGATTTCTTAATGTGCCTTGGATGAATCATGCGTTTTTTAGCATGTTAAAGCATAGTATAGTGGTATTCTCCTTTGATGCTTTATTTGGGTTGACTTGGCACATACTCACACCATGTTATGACTATCTCAAGTCACCATAGCCTTTATGATCCTTTAGTGTTCAACTTGTAGTATCACTTTATGCTTTGATCAATGATGTTTTGTCGCTCTGCACGATTATGACCATTATTGCTCTCTTAGTTTGTCGCTCCCAGTCTTTTGCTAGCCTCCACAACAAAATATGAGTTCCACTCATGCATCCAACTCCCTAAACCAAGTTATTCCAAAGAGTCCACTATACCTACCTACTAGCTTATGCTATTCCAAGTATATTCATGCTTTTGTTTACCTTCCACTTGTTATGAGAAAACTAGTGATTAAAGCTCTCACGAACTTGATGGCACACTTTACTTTACTTGCCCTTAATAAACTTGAACCATTGTGTCTTCTATGTTGTATATGCTTGCACTTATTTGTCGGGAATTGGCAGAACCATGCTTTCATGGGGAACGCTTTCAACATTGCACTTGGTACTTGTACCTAGTTGATATCATGCTCTTTTGTATATGGATGTCGTCGGTGTGAAATGAAAGGGGAGCTTGTAAGTCCATGGAGTTATGTATATGTGTTAGAGAAACGCCTAGGCCGCTGGTCTAATCCATGCTGACATGGTGGAAACCTGCAGCGTAACCATAATGAGCTGTCTATGAAACATTATTCTTATAAAAAAAGAGTCCTATATTGAGAAAAAAAGAGAAAAAGAAGAAAAAAAGAGATACTATGAAAAGAGGAAAGAGAGAAAAAAGCACCATATTCCCATGGTAAATAAGAAGAATGCTGAGATGCTTCGTTGTCTGCTTGCCTTGTCATTTTGATATGGGGATTCTTCCGTATCATCGGGCAAGGGGTACCCCGTTGGCGGTTCTCAATGATACACATGTACTTACGATGACAAGAACTTACTGGTGACTAAACTTGAGTAGCATGAGGAGCGGCCCTTGTATACAAGGGACATGAGATTTCTGACTTATACTTCGTCAAGCATGTACACCATAGTTTGTTCACTTTAACCTTAATCACTTCAAGATGCTTATGATAGGGGCAATGAGAGATGAAAACTATAAGTACCATAATTTTTGGAAGCTCTTTATGAGACTTGAATCCCTACTTTCTTTTACAAAAGGCTTTTCTTCCACCATTATATTGAGTCTCCACCTTCTATCTTTATGCACCTACTTTGAGAGCATAGTGGCCATTCTTAGTTCTATGTGCATTGTCCCATGACTAGTTGATTGATGCATAACTTGATATTGCTTGTTTTAAACTATTGTATCTAGTCACTCTTATGAACTTTGAAGGTGTCCTATGCATTTATATTTGCTACTCTATTGAGGGACAAGCTGAATACTAGTATGCTATGTTTTCTTTATTTGAAACAAACAAACGTCTTGCAAAGCATTGTTATTCATGAATCTGTTGTTTGTGCCTTTTCATGTTGCAACATAGTTTCTTTGATTATTGCTAGAACTTTGTCTTTCATGTTATGATTGAAGTACTATGATCCCAGCTTTGAATGTTTTGCAAATACTTTGATCAAGTCTTTGATGGTGCATGTCACCTCGAAAATTATTCTTTCTTTTTATCACTTACCTACTCGAGGACGAGCAGGAGTTAAGCTTGGGGATGTTGATACATTCCAAATGTATATATAATTTTTGATGTTCCATGCTTGGTTTTATCCACTTTCTTGTGTTTTGTTCCAACTTTGGAGTACTTTTCATATGATTTCTTGGACTAACCTATTAACAAGAGCCACAGTGCTAGCTGTCTGTTTTCTGCTATTTTTGGTTCCAGGAAAGTCAGAAAATGAATATTCTTGGAATTGGACAGGACAAAAGCCAAAGTGCCTATTTTTCCGGAAGTGATCAAGTTCCAGAATACGAGACGGAGAGGGGCCAGAGGGCGGCCACACCACCTGGCCGTGTGGCCAGGCCTGGCCCGTGCCAAGGGGTGGTGTGGCCAGCCCAGGCACCCCCTCGACCTCCCCTTTCGACTATAAGATGCCCTCGGGACGAAAACCCTAAGTATCCGATCAAAAATCCACGAAAGAGTCTGTAGCCGCCATCATCTCCATCCCTAGATCGGGAAGGATCTGAAGCTCTTCCCGGCACCTTGTCGGAGAGGGGAATTCACCCTGGAGGCCTTCTTCATCACCATGCAAGCCTCCGGTGTGATGCGTGAGTAGTTTATCCTTGGACTACGGATCCATGTAGTAGCTAGATGGATGGTTTCCCCTCCTTTGTGCTTTCATGTTTAGATCTTGTGAGCTCCGTTCATGATCAAGACCATCTATTTGTAATTCATACATGTTGTGTTTGCAGGGATCCGATGGATATTGAGATGCTATTTCAGATTGATTATTGATTCTATCATGTCTTTATTATTTGAGATCTTGCATGCTTTCCGTTGTTAGTAGCTATCTTGGCCAAGTAGATGCTAGCAACTCCAAGAGTTAGTATTTATGCTCGATAGTGGGTTCATGCCTCTGGTAATCTGGGGAAGTGACAGAAATCTCTAAGGTACTAGATGTGCTGTTGCTACTAGGGAGAAAACAATCCTTTGTTCATAGAACAATCGTATTGTTTACTTTACACGCAGTTCGTAAAGCAATAATCTGTTGCTTGCAACTTAATACTGGAGGGGGTTCGGATGATAACGTGAAGGTGGATTATTAGTCATAGATGCAGTTGGATGGCGGTCTATGTATTATGTTGTAATGCCCAATCAAGTCTCAGAGGAGTCAAGATGATTAGTATATGCATGTATTGCTTTCTCGGTGTTTGTCAATTGCCCCGCTGTAATTTGTTCACCCAGCATGTTATCTATCTTAAGGAGAGCCACCTCTAGTGAACTATGGATCCCGGTCCTTTTTCTTTACATACAATCTACAATCTTTTACTGCTTTGTGTTTACTTTCTGCAAACTTTTACTTCTTTCCATTCGATATGTTTAATCCTTTGTTTTCCGCAAAACACGGTGAGATTGACAACCTCATCGGAAGTTGGGCACAAAGTTATGTGGTTGTGTTATGCAGGTCTCCACGTCGCTACTAGCACCGGTAGTGCGCCCTGCCAAAGCTCAGCTAGTAACACCTTTGGGGTGTTTCCTTGCTCCTACTGGTTCGATTAAACCTTGGTTTCATAACCGAGGGAAACTTGCTGCTATGCTCATCATACCTTCCTCTTGGGGTTCCCAACGAGCTCTACATCAACACCACCATCAAGAAATTTTCTGGGCCGTGCATTGAGCCATCAGGCACCATCGTGACCACCTCGTCAAATAGTTTCTCTTGGCAAAGACGAGAGAGATCTGACATTCACAGCCAGCAGAAACCACGAAACACCACACCCGAGAGGGATCTGAAGGAGGAACTTGGCTGGAGTAAAATCTCGGCTGCTTCACGGATCATTGGAGGACAATGCATCATCCCCTTCATCATCGACCACTACATCTTCATCACCACCATCACTCCCA
Organism: Avena eriantha; assembly: GCA_910589775.1. Lineage (NCBI taxonomy): Eukaryota > Viridiplantae > Streptophyta > Magnoliopsida > Poales > Poaceae > Avena > Avena eriantha. The sequence continues at coordinate 417,062,085 of OU342744.1, read as the reverse complement.
TCTTTCATCTATTAGATGTCTTTGTAATTCCAGATCTAATTATGGTTTGCATTAGATCTACCATCGTACTTTTATCCATCTATTTGATTATGATGATTTGTTGATTGTTTCCATGAGTGAGTTGTTCATTTGTTCTTGGGGAGATGGAGAAACCCTAGCAGCATTATGAACTTGTAATAAAGATGATCTATTATTGTATCCATATGACTTGCTTGTCTATGATATATTTATGATTTGTGTTTGATTTCTCTCTTTAGGTAATATGTGAAGTCGACCACATATGATTTGCCTTCAGGATGAAAGGAAGGAAGAAACCCTTTGGATGTGTCTTGGAAGCATACCCGGAATGCCCCATGATAGATTAGCGCTGGCTCGTAACCTACACTGTCAAAGGGGGATTAAAGAGGGACTCCCTAAGCTAATTACAATATCCATAGGAAAACCCTTAATTGCGGTGGTTTGTATGGGTGATTTCTCTCAGACATCGCAGTGGTTATTTAGAGGTGACCTCACACTTGGCTTAACAAAGGGGCTTCCTACGAGCCTTGTCGTGAAAATCTTATTATAGGGCTCACTTCACACATATCATCAAATAAAAAGTATGTTATCTAGATTACATATAACAATAATACTATGGTAGTGGTGTATCCTACATCCCCGAGAACGATTTAGCCCTATTGAGTTAACCCACGCTTTCACACAATCTTGTTACTTGTTTTAATTACTTTTTTGCAAACAACCATAAACCATTCAATTACTCTTTAATTGGGATCAAAGACAACTTATAAGTATTCTTTGGTAGATAGATAGCAAAGCATGAGTCATTCCAAACATACCCATCCTAGTGTTTCCCCTCGAGACCAAACGAGAAAGTCAAACCGAGGAAGTCACACCTTCGGCAGTTTTAGTCATTCCATTATAGTTGCAGCACTTACTAGCCAGATATAGATAGCATGAGTCATCCTGATATCATAAGCAGTGGGCAGTTTTAGTTAACAATTTTGATGTAGTTGAAATACTTACTAGTCATATACAATTAGCATGAGAAACCCAAATCCAGTAGTTGTTGGCACTTTTATTTACTCATTCTGTTGTACTAAAACTGATTACTAGACATGTAGAAGTCAAATTTATATCACTACTTTAGTTAAGGTTGTCTATGATCGAGATAATGTGCTCCAAATTGTCCATAACTGCGGACACGGCTTTCATAAAGATTTACCCTGCAGGGGTGCAAAAATAGCAACATACGCACGATCAACCTCGGAAAAAACAAATAAAAACCCAACGAGGCATCACGACAAAGCAATCACAAGATTCATAAAATATTTTAGGGGGCCACCCCAATAAGCTACCCGCAACGAAGTTGGCCAGCTCCGAGACGGACCTATGGTTTATGAAGACGGTGGTAAACAATCGGGTACCCGAAAGTGTGACTAGGCTTGTCGATACAGCATAAACGTGGAATGGGGTTCCTAAACAGTACAGGCGCTCCAAGCGCAATCGTAAATAAAGCAGTAAAAAGCATGGCATAAGTACAAGATACTAATAAAGCCCCAAACTAGTTTGTGGCCCCAAGAAATAAGAAATGAATCAAGCTCTGGCTAAGAGGATTCATGGTCCCACATGCGGATAGTGCGATAGTCAAGGAACAGGTATCAAGTACTCGGGGCCTACGGGACACAAGTGAGCGGTTAAAAACCAAATATTAGCTATTGCCCACCAATGCCTCTGCATTTTAATTATCAAGTTGTAATTAAAGCCATGATCATCTAAAACATTAAGCATGTGGCAACCTCCAACATCTGTGGTACTCGACAACTTGAACCAACACCTGAGCAAGCAACTACAACTCGCAAGGCCAACTGTCTACCAAACAATAGGCAATAGGAGGTGTCCAAGGCTATATAGAGGCTGCAAGGAATATAAATAGTATAGAAACTAAAGCATCGCAACACAGTAGCAATAGATCAACGGGAAGGAAGTAAAGACTATAAATGGAAAATAGGTATAAAGGGGGAGATTGCTCGCCTAGGAAACACTACCGAAGATACAACTGAATAACTTGTCGAACCTGACCACATCTCATCGTTCTATCCGAGAAGAAGCAAAGCACTAAAAGAACACCAGATGCACTATTTAATACTATGGAAGAAGATTGGGTATGATGCATGTATGATGCATGACATGGCAAAGGTGCGATGTAACTAGGCAATATTAGGCGGAACCAGGGTCCTGACAATTAATTAAGTGGTTCAAGTTATTTAGACACCCCGCAATTTAAATGTTGCATTAACGAGGCAAAACATGGCATCGGTTTGCTACACAAATTTAAAGGAGTTTATATAAGACTAGAATAGCCTGCATATAGTCTCCATATTTAATTATGAGATGAATCAACAACATACCCCCAAACAAATGAATATGTGTATGAACAATTTAATATGCAACAAGTGATAATATCATATTATAAAAATAGGGGTCTCGGAAAGGGGATCACATATTGGGTCAAAGGTCTTGGGTTCTGAAGGTTCAACAGGGTTCGGGTTTGGTCTTCGGATCTATGTAGGAGTTCTCGGTGATCCATGAGGGAGTCCTTGGAGTCCGATATGGAGATCTTGTTGTTCCATGTCGGTGATCTTTGGGTACATCGGATCTTCGGGTTTCGGCTTCCAATGACGGGCTTGGGTCATGGTGGTCTTCGAGATACCTTGACGGTTCGTCGGTTTCGGTCTTCAACGGCCACAACGAACATACTCGAGGTAGCCGGACAATGTCTTCATCTTATCTATCTTGTTCATCTCGGGGTCTCGAGCAACCGCCATTGGCAACCACACCAATAGCCAAAAGTTGGGCACAGGAGGAGACCCAAGAGCTACTGCTGCTAGCGGTAGGTGGCGATGACCAGGATTGGAGTGGCGCCCTTGTGCATTTTATTGGGGCTTGATGCAGGTCATGGCGCTAAAGGGAAGGGCTCCGGCGGAAAGACTACAGTCAGGCGATGAGAGGGAGCGCTGAGGCAGGGCTCCACTAGGAGGTCGAGGCGACAGGGCAGAGTAGGTTGGGGACGAGGTGCTCGGGTGGCGGCGCGGGGTGGACTTGGTTGTGTCGCAGTGCTCGAGAGCAGGCGGGCAAGATCGGGTCCCTGGCAGGAGGCAGCGGCAGAGCAAGCGGCCTACCCCTGTAGGAGGACCATAGATGGCGATGTGCAGCGACGACAACGTCTGAAGGCGCACGACGGTCTCGGGAGGTCGACGGCGCCTAGGGAGACGGTGATGGGATGCAGTCTAGGAGAGAAGGTGGACATGGCCAGCGGGTATGGCGGCACAGCTCGAGGACGGCCTGGACTCGCGGCGGCCGGCGCACGGGTCGAGGCCCAGCAAGGAGGGGAGCTCGGGCTCGGGGTGAGAGACGAGGGCTGGCGGTGATGCGGGAATTGATCGAGGGGAGCGAGGGTAGTGGGGGCGAAGGCTGATGACGGGGGTTGGTGGAACGCTGGCCACATCGGTGGGGTGGGTTCGCATGGGCAGTGGGGTTTGACTTTGATGGGGAACGAGGCGTGGTGGTGTGAGGGAGGGGATCAGGGTGGTTGATCGGGCCGCGCGAGCGGGAGCGGCGAGGGTGGCGACATGGTACGATGTGTGCATCGGTGCATGTACCACGGGGCTTGGGTTGGTCGGGTGTGGTGTCAGTGGCGTGCATTGTGTGTTGTGTGCGTTGTGGGTTAGATTAGGTGGGGGTGGCGGCGGGGTGTGGGATTAGGCATGACTAGGGTTTGCAGATCTAGGGTGGTAGGCTGGCTGGCTGGGCCTGGCCGGCTACCTCCTCGAAAAAGATTGTATTTATTTATTTTAACTTTAGAAGGCTTTTCGAAAATAGTTTTTGTACAAACAAAAGATCCGGAGAGGATTGGGGTTTGTATTTGAAATGGAGTGGGGGTTAATTAGAAAACAAAGAGAGGCTTTATAAAATAGTTTTGGCAAATAATATGGATGCAGACATGAAGATGCTCAAAATCAATGTGGCATGATGACATGAGCATGCAATCATGATGATGCACAAAATAAAAACACAGCGATTTTCTAGTAGTGGTTTTACCCAGGGTGCTACGCGGGATATAGGCTCGAAGCTTCTAACCATCTGAGGAAATCTTCACCTTCAATTTATTCATCTAGGACTATTATGTGTTGTTTTATCGGGTGCACGACCAGCATTCCCGATGGGGGTAGCCCCCGAGGCTACTGTTGAATATTTGTATTCGATTGTAGGCTCAGGGTTTTTAGCTGAGGAATTTACTTCGACTCAAGTTTTTGTACTTACTTTTATCTGGTCCTTCCAAAAATAGAGGCGAAGTTTGGCCATTGCCTCTTCTATGACGTCATTGCTAACGAAGTTGTTACGCCGTGGCTTTCGAGAAACAAAAATCAATGGGACGTTTCAATTGTGGGACCATGTTGTAGTAATGATGATGCTTGAGTGGCGTGTCAGCGAAGATCTTTTGACCACACATCCCCCTTTACACGTGAAGATCGAGGCATCATGGAGATTTTCTCTGTTTTTACCATGGCAATAACTACCCATGATTTTTATCCTTCTGTGCACTTTTGACACGCGTCATCATCCTGTGAATTTTGGTGGTTCGCTGGTTTCATCCAATGGCCAAGCTTTGTTATTCTTCTCTTTATGAACTGGGGGAGATTTTTACTATTTTACTACTTCCTTTCGTTGCTTGCTTTTTTCTTCCTTGCACTACTCCTGCGTTTGTCGCTTTTGCTTGTGCCTTTCTCCTTGTGCTGCACCTGCGCCGCTCTCCGGCCACAATGGGGAAAAGAAAAGTTGGAACTTCTACCGCGGCTACCAAGAACATGAAGAAGAGGGCTCTCGGATGGGCTCCGACGAAGTGTTCCGCGCGAGATCTACGTAATGCGCGAAACTTCAGTCTCCTTGAAGAGGGATCCTTCAAGATCCTAGGGGATAAGGCTGCCCCAAACCCCGATGCGGTGACCCAGCATACCACTGCATGATGTAGTATACTATAGTCGTTGACATAACACCAATGAAACATCATTCACTAGTATTACATCCCTTAGAGTGGTACAACAGAAACACGGCAGGTCCAAGACATGACTATAGATTACAACACGACACTTTACAAAAGATCCAGAGAACACTTTAGGTTAAAGAGAGAGAAAGAAACTTTTTACAAAGAAGAACCAGAAGTAATAACTTAGAACTATCTGGTAACTATGACTAGTATCTAAACTATTTGGCTTGCCATTGCTGCTATTGCAATGCTCTACAGAAATAGGTTTTATGGCTAGAGAATCTACTCCTATCTAAACCAACACTTTATCTTCACTTCAGCTGATGTATATGTTGACTTCATTGACTTTATTGAAGAACTTGAGTTGTCGACGATGGTTTCTTGAGCAGAAGTTGATGTTGCCTTCGTCTTCAATGGCTTAGAATCTAGCAAGGGTTAAGAAGGTACGGTTGAATACGAGCGTACTCAGAAGTTCACTAAAAAGGTGTGTATGATGCACTATCTCTACAGCCATAGACCATAGGTCGTAGGCAATGCAGGTTTTCATAAACATTTCTTCAAAGGTTGCTTTTATTCTGAAAACTATGTCCGACAGCCTTCACAGGTTGACCAGAACCTTCATGGGGTTCCTTTCCTGCCGCGTTCGTAGCTTCTTCCCGGAACAGGGAGTAACATGTCACAATTCTTACACTCTGCAGAGGTGCATTGCTTTACCCATGAGAGACCAACTCCTTGTTGCACAACCGGGCGATCTTTCCCATCCACAATTCCTTGATGTGGGGCCCAGTAGGTGATCCAAGCCAATCACTGCCCTCTCCATGACCCCATATGTCTGCACGATCCTCTAGGGCTGACTACACCTCCGTTAAGCCTCCAACTAGGGCAAGATATAACCCTGGTGAGTTCCCGAAGACTCTATGAGTTGGTGATGCCCCTGGCAAGCTCCCTAAAAGGTCCGACTATACCTCCGGTAGCCACTCATAAATAATCTAGATACCAAAATCGTGGGGCCTAAGGGTTCCCACCCATATGTTGGATCCATACCAGGAATCTCAACGTCATGATAAGATCATCTTGACTCCATATGAAAGGAAGAAGATACAGCTGACTTCTCTATCCCATTCCAAATCTCATGGTTAACGCGTATTATACAACGCTAGAATCACTGGCGACATTGGTTGTTAAGTCCTAGATATTATGTTCCTTTACCACTGAAACTGTATCAGTAGATTATTACCATATGGTAAATAATCCATAATCATATTATTATGAAAATAATGTTTGCTGTCCTTTTTGAAATGCAGGCGATGACACAGTTGAGTTACAAGCATAGAAAATAATCAAAGGACATGAGCAAGTTGTGGACTTGCCTTTTGTGATTGCAAGATTATGCACTCATGGTCTTCAAGACAATAGAAGATCCAAATTATGTAAACAACATCATTGGTCCGGTAAGGACTAATGTTTAAAGAAGCAGAATGCAATTATGCATAAGTAATGTAATGCAGTTTGGAAAACCCTAAAGTAATACCCCAATATGGTGAATGAGTTAAATTTTAAGTGATTTCCTTAAGATTTAGTTGGTCTATAAGTTTACTTTACAAGTTAATATACATATATAAGGAACTTAAGACTAACATGTATGATATAAAGTAAATATAACAACACATGCTTAGAGTTCTTTGATATTATGTATTTATTAAGGAAGTCCAAGTTTTAGGTTGATGAGATTGCTGTATGAAGTGGCAAAACGAATAACTTTTGAAAAGAAGATTTCTTTGATAAAGTTTAACCAATCTTTATGGTTAGTAAAATGTGATCGATGTCATTTGCGTTTGCTCGATAAGTTTGGATTTGAGATGCCTTATGACTTAATTTGGAATAGACAAAAGTTAACTATAAAATAGAATTAGATCTAGGGTGTGATGTGTTTAAAAGTATTAATAAACTTTAAATCTTATAACAAGCTTGTTTGAAGGTATAGGATCATTTACTTTTAATTTAAGTGAGTTTTCTAAATGTTAATAGTTTACTTTTAAGTAGTATTATAGACTTAAGTTATGGTTTTTAGAAATAGTATTTCAATGTACAAGATTTATGGTTCTATATAAAATTATGATTATTTCTTATTTAAGAATGTTGTTAAAGAATTTACCAACTAAATAATAAATCAGGATTTATTTCTTAATAACCTTAAAATGCGTTGGAATAATATAATTAGTATTTTTCTAGTAAAACATACTTACTCAAGATCTTAGAAGTGAATTTTATTTGATTTTAGGTGTTATCCTTATTTTTACAAAATTCCATAAAGGATTATATATATTTTTAAATATATGCTTTAAGCTTTATTTGTAAATAATTAAGTTAGTATTTTTATAAAATAGTAGACTCATTTTTATATGTAAAAATGATTTTTTATTTAATTTTAAGTCTTTGTTTTATTTTATGAAATTTCTTTTAGGTCCTAATGGTATTAATATTTACTCATATTTTATTTAACTCAAACAAGTCATGTTATATTTTTCTTAGGTATATATTATTTTTGTGATCAGTTTGATATATTATAATTATTTTTAAGATTTTTCTATATTTTTCTAGAGTGTAAGCTAGGCTTAGGGGTATTTTGGTCATTTACTAATTGGGATAATAATTTATTTTGGAATTTGTTTTGGAACTGGGCCAGGCTCACCGACTGACCCACATGGCCCAACTTGGCCCAATTGGGCTCAACTAGGCTCGGGGTCAACACTCAACACTGACCCCAGCCCACTCTTCTCTCACGCACATACACACGCACGCGTTATCCTCACCCCTCTGGTTCCCCTCTTGGTTGCGGTGGTGTCGCCGCCGCCGCCAGCTCTACTCTAGCCTGTTGCTGGCCAACTTCGTACCGCCGCCTGCCGATGAGGCCCTGGTCGATCTTCTCCGTCGATTACTTTCGTCCTGACGCTGCTCTGCTTCCCCGTGCGCGCCCCCGCGAAACCCTAGCCGTGCGGTTCGGCTAGGTCGCCGGTGCGGCTCCTCTAGCCCCCATGTCCACGGCTGCTGCTCGAGGGAGACCAGGACATTCCCTTCCTTGACCCCAATCTGCTTAAACACTGGCGGTATGGCGGTGCTTGACCGTAACCCCGGTGACTCCCATGGTGGTGTGGCGTTCGGTGCTAGCGGTGTGGTCCGATGGTGTGCCTTGGTGCAGGTTGCAGCGCCACCGACGCTCTCTGTGCCACCGAGCCCTTTATTCTCCATCACCGTCTGCTTCCTCTACTCACGTTTATGCGAGGACTCCAAGTACGTTCTTCCTTCTCCTCTATCTTATTCTCTGTCCCTTCTATCTGCTATGCCCTTGGCTGCGATTGTGAACCCTATCTAGGATTGCTCTCATTTTAGAACACTAGTTACTGTCAGAGAAGGTAGAGGTGGATCTGAGTGTGATACTATTGTGAGTACAAAACGATGATCCTATTTCCATGTTTGATCTAGAACCACTGACAGTAGCTTCTGTCAACAGGTTACTACATGAACCTATGCTCGTTGTTATCTGAATAAGTTGACACATATTCTAAGGATGTTGTATGAATTTGTGACTAGGTTTTACTCAATAAGACATGGTTCTGAGTGATGTGTTGATATCTTGATGTTGGATTATCATGACTTGATATTGCCTTAATGTTGGACTGTGAAATTGCTTGCAGATACTCCCTTGATCTATAAAGCTTTGATGTTGGCTATGCCTAATTGTATAGCAGCTTTTGCGATTGTTTTGATCCTATACTCTAGATATTCTCTCGTGACTTCATGAATAGCTGCAATGATTCCTAGAAGTGTTTTTTAGGAAGTTGATTTGTTTTTCTGTCAACTTCTGACAGTGGAACAATGTATAATTCTGATTCCTAGAGTTACTACAAGGAAAATGATGAAAATGCTTTGTATACCATTTGTAAGCAGAAATGGTGGCTGTTATGATTATTCTGTCAATAGTTGAGATGATTCTCAACTAGAGGGCTAAGGATATCCCCTAGTATCAAGAGAAGATGATTGTTTAATTTTTTTGTCTTAAAAGTTGGTCCTGGTTTGGGGAAATGCCACTGTGAAACCTCCTGTTGGATGGTACACAGTGGTAACCTCCATATACTGGAATTAAAAGATGTTCTACTTCATGTGTAGATAATGTGCAAGCATATCTTGTTGGAGATATGCCCAAGAGGCAACAATAAAAGTGGTTATTATTATATCTTTGTGTTTATGATGAATGTTTACATCCCATGCTATAATTGTATTATTAGGAAACACTAATGCTTGTGTGTTTTGTAAACATATAACAGTCCCTAGTAAGCCTCTTGTTGAACTAGCTTGTTGATTAATTGATGATCATGGTTTCCTGATCATGGACATTAGGATGTGATTAATAACAAGGTTATATCATTAGGAGAATGATGTGACGGACATACACCCATAGTAAGCGTAGCATAAGATCAAGTCATTAAGTTCGTATTGCTATAAGCTTTTAAAATGCATAGTAACCTAATCCTTCGACCATGAGGTTGTGTTAATCACCATCACCGGATGGGTACTTTGATGACATCAAACTCCGCTTCGTAACTGGGTGGTTATAAAGGTGTCATTGGGTATTCCGAAAGTATGTGTTGAAGCGCATGGACCAAGATTGGGATTTGTCCATCCATATGACGGATAAATATGCTCTAGGCCCTCTCGGTGGAATGTCGTCTAGTTAGCTTGCAAGCATGTGACTGGGTCACAAGGGATGACATATCACGGAACGAGTAAAGAGTACTTATCAGTAACAAGGTAGAACTAGGTATGGAGATACCGACGATCAAACCTCGGATAAGTATAGTATCACGTGACAAAGGGAATTGGTTTCGTATGTAAATGGTTCAATCGATCACGAAGTCATCGTTGAGTATGTGTGAGCCATTATGGATCTCCAGGTCCCGCTAATGGTTATTGATAGGAGATGTGTCTCTGTCATGTCTACATATTCACGAACCGTAGGGTGACACACTTAAGGTTCGAAGTTGTTTTAAGTAGATATGGAATGTGCGTTGGAGACCAAATGTTGTTCGGAGTCTCGGATTGGATCCGGGACATCACGAGGAGATCCGGAATTGTCCGGAGAATAAGATTCATGTATTGGGGATCATTTTATGAGTTAGGAAATGTTCTGGAGTATTTGTATGAGGATTCTAGAAGGTTTCGGAATGTTCCGGAAGGTTCTGGAAGATTTCTTGGAGTTTGCTTGAAAACCAAGAAAGGGATCAAGGAGTCCTGGTGGGGCAAGACAAGGAGTCGTGGGGGAGGAGGACTCCTCCCCCCTCCCCAATCCTCCGGCCATAGGAGGGAGGGGAGTCCTACAAGGACTCCCCCTCCCATGGCGCCTCCCCCCTTTAAATAGAGGGGTGGGGGCGCCACCTCTAAGCCCTCCTCCACAACTCCAAATCTCCGCCGCCTCTCTCCTCCTCCTTTCTCCTGCACAGGCATAGGCGAAGCCCTGCAGAATTCTCTACTCCACCACCACCACCACGCCGTCGTGCTGCTGGGATTCCGTGGAGAAGATCTACTACCTCCGATACTCGCTGGAACGAGGAGAGGAAGGTCTTCTTCGACTCCGCACGTGTGATCGACTGCGGAAGCGCTGCCGGAACGCGGCGCCGGAAGGATCGTCCACACGATCTTGAGATCGGCAAGTGATCGACTACATCAACCACGAGATCTAATCTCGTAACGCTTTCGGATCTACAAGGGTTAGTACAGATCTATCTCGTTGCACATGTCTAATAGATTAGATCTTGGCTTTTATCTAGATTAGATCTGGGTTTTGTTCGTTCTTGCGGTAGAATTTTTTTGTTTTCCATGCTACGAACCCATCATATCTTTTCTGTGCTTGCCATGATTCCTGGCTAGACTAGCTAGGAAAATGATGAGAAACTTCTTTACTTTTATTAGCACATGATCTCAATTGGTTTCTTTGGTGATCTGACTAGAACTACCATGTTTGCCACTGTTGTGCCTTTCCTGAGAGAGTGTACAGTGGTAAACTTCTAAAAGATGAGCTACAACACCCCTTATCTTGGCCTGTGATGCAAAGGCTGAGGCCCAGAATTTAATTAAGAGCAGATTTGGTGCTGGTTTTGTGTTTAACCAACTTGGTGGCTTCTACTATTAAATCTGTTGTTGTGGTGCCTCCCATGTGGAGTGTGCACAACAATAGTTTGTAGTGGTATGATCTGTTGCTAAGCTGGATGTCCCTGCTAAGGATGCACATGCTGAAGCCTTATTATGAATAATATCTATATTGTGTTGGCCTTAATTCATCCAATGATGAACTTGCACTCCATTTGGGTGCAGTTCTGAGGATTTACCTCCTCCTACAACACTCATGCTCATTACTTGAGAAGAACAATAGATATACATGAGTTGAATGGTCAACCTGCTGCTTGTAGTGTGGACAGATGGTTTGGTTGTGGCTCTTGTGGTGGTGGATCTTGGTCCACTACCCTTAATTGTTCACTTGATCTGCTTTGCTTTGTCACCAACTTGTCCTTGTGGCCTTCGCCACCTTTATCCACCTTTCATTGCTACTGTTGCCTGTGTTTCTTCTTTGAACATGTCTAGAACATGTGGAATTGGGATATCTGATGGTGGGTATGGAGTGTGGTGAAATGAACTGGGATATGCTAAGGCGACTACAGCTGCTCCTCTTATCCCTTGTTGAGGTACTCCTACCATGGTGACAGCACACTCCACATGCAGGATGTGTAAGCTGCTTGCAGGTGGCCTATGTTGTGTACAAGTTACAAGGCTTGTCTTGCTGGACTTGAGGATCAGATCAACTATGAAGATCTTTTCTAGCTGTTGTTACATTTTTACTTTTACCTGTTTACTATGTTGGTGAAACTTGCCCCTTAAGGCCTATGATGATGAACTAAGGCAAAAATCTAGATAAGAACATATACTGCTACATTGCCCCTTTTATTGATACTCAATGATGATATTGGCATAGCACTTCTATGCCCAATCTGAGAGTATAGCTAACACACTAACCCCCTTTCTCTTGTTTTATCTATTGTTTGTATTTTGCAGGAACCCAGACCATTCTAAGAAATTAAAGAATGACTTACGACTTAACTCAGAGAAATAGTCTAGGACTTTCTTTTATCCTTCTGTAACTTTCTTAACTCATTTACTTATTTGTAGAAAACAATGTAATAGATAGATTCTTGTAAATAAGAATTCTTTTATTTGTTTCATTTCTTAATTACATTACCTTACTATTTACCTCTATTCTTTTATTGTAAAAGAATGTTGTAAAACTTGTTTTAATTAATAAAATTTAATCTTTCCTTGTATTTCAATTTGTTTTATACTTGTAATTGGATTATTATAAACAATTCCTCAATCCCATATTTATATGGATTATAATTAAAGAATACTACTTTTTTATTTGTATTCAATTTATTTAATTTATTGCATGTAATATAAAATATTCTTTATTTATTTGAAATCTATTTTTATTATTTATTTCCTTTTAGTTATATAAATTGTTTAGTCGTATTCAAAACTCAAACTTCTTCCCACATAAATCATAAAACACTAGAGATCATGTCAAAATTGACCTCACTCAGCTCAGATGACCTAAACCTAATTCATCGGAGTGAGAGAACTCTGATTACTCTACTCTTTTAGTTTGGCGTGAAAAATCCCCGGATTTTCGATGCATGAATGCAATGCACACACTTAACTCAGCTTATTTCTAAGCTATAATGTTGGGATGTTACACCTGAATCTGGCTGGCGGGTAATGTTTCTCTTCTTCCTGTATCACGTCATCTCCCTTCCTATTCATGAATTCCTTTGAGGTCTTCTCTTTGTCTAAGGTGTGCAGCTCTATCATCTCACACCTAATTCTATTCTTCATGTTGCCTGATTTGTCACTCTTTGCGAATGCTTCCCTAGGATCCATCCCCATTGGGGCATGTGGAAGTATTTCTTCTATGTCTGTCGCAATGCCACCGATACTCTTGTCCATGATGTCGGTGATGCTATTTTCTCTGTTCGCTCTGATGTTGACTATTTTGATTTTAAAATCATGGATTCCGTCGAAGGATGGAAAACCAAATGGTTTTACATCATGGACCAGAAAATTGAGGGTCAATCTTTCAGGTTGGCCCCTTTTGACCCTAAAAAGACATCCTAAAAGCTTGATTTGTGGGATCAATGCCCAACTCCCAAAGAAATGACGGAGATCAACCCCTTTCTCACCCGGATAGAGAAGTTGCTCCACGAGATTGGCAAGGAATTGTCGGGATTATAAATCCTGGCATATTTTCTTCGGCTACGTATCCAGCTTCTCCAGGCAACATCAGAGCATGGTTCCCGCAGATTGTTGTGTGGAGCCTTTTGGCAAGAAGAAGTGCCTCCCTAACGTAAGTTTCCATTGGCTTCCTCTTTGTTCTTCGCACTGATGTACTTTATATCTTACAATTTTTCTCCCTTTTTTTGTTCTTTCACGGTGTAGGATTATGATCATCTATCTTCGCTTCCTCCTCTCCCCGAAAGCGGAGAGCTTCCAGCCAGCCCCTCTTTATCCGAAGATTTCACTAGGGCTAGAACTGCTACCGATGAAGAAATAGAGGTGTTTGTCGCTGAATCTTTGTTGCGTCCCCAGTCTATGGCTTCGACTCGGTCTGGGGATTTTTGAGTGATGCCAGCTGGTGAAAAAGGAAGCGTATTGATGCCGCGGAAACAATTGAAGACTCTGATGATTCAACAGGCTCAGAACTGCTGTGCACTGCTCCTGTTTCGTCGGCTCTACCACCGATGAATCTATTCTGCTTTACGGGGGATGTTTCTTTGTAAGTATTGTTTGTCCTTTTTTGATTTTTATGGGTGATAAATTTACAGAGTTTTCATGTTGCTTCTGCAGTGGCGATGAGGGGGAAGATCCTCCTGTGTCCCCTCTTGGTACTTATGTTGCTCCCCCTCCGGTTAAACCTCCTCAACCATCAGCGGATCCAAAGGAAATGCATGTGTCTCCTATGGAAAAGATGATCCTCAAGGATGTTGCCACTTCACCGAAGTCGCCGCTGCAAAAAAGAACAAAAAATGCGGGCAAGGGTGTGGTGATATCCGAGAATCCCGTTGAGGTTGACATGCAGGACGTAATATTTCTTTGGATAATGTAATTGTAGCTTCACCTTTGCTTGTATTTTCCTGATTTTCTACTCTTTGCATTTGACAGCCTTTGATGTGTGAGATGTTTGATATGGCCTCTCACTTTATCAAGATCCACAATGAAGCCGAAGAAATTGAAAGGTTTGTTTCTGTTGTCCCTGAAAAATTTGTATTATTGTACTAACTATATGCCCTCTCTCAATTGTCCAGCCGCTCCCAAAGAGTCTGGGGTTATCCAGGATGAGGCATTAAAGCGCACCGACGATTTGGAGGCCAAATTGCGGGTTGCTGATACGTTGCAAACGTATCCATAATGTTTGTTGTTCCATGCTTGGTTTTATCTACTTTCTTTTGTTTTGTCCACACTTTGGAGTACTTTCTATACACTTTCTTGGACTAACATATTAACAAGAGCCACAGTGCCAACTTCCTGTTTTCTGTTGTTTTTGGTTTCAGGAAAGTCAGAAAATGAATATTCTCGGAATTGGACGGGACAAAAGCCAAAGTCAGTTTTTCACCGAGGAACACCCAGAGCCAGAATACGAGACGGAGAGGGGCCAGGGGGCCACCACACCACCTGGCCACGCGACCCAGCCTAGCCCACGCAAGGGGGTGGTCTGGCCGCCCTAGGCACCCTCTCGGCCTCTCCTTTCGCCTATATGATCCCTCCGATACAGAAACCCTAAGGACCCGATCAAAATTTCATGAAAGAGTCTGTAGCCGCCGTCATCTCCATCCCTAGATCGGGAGGGATCTGAAGCTCTTCCCAACACCCTAGTGGAGGGGAGAATCCACCCTAAAGGCCTTCTTCATCACCATGCAAGCCTTCGCTGTGATGCATGAGTAGTTCATCTCTGGACTACTGGTCCATGTAGTAGCTAGATGGCTGGTTCTCCTCCTTTGTGCTATCATGTTTAGATCTTGTGAGCTCCGTTCATGATCAAGATCATCTATTTGTAATTCCTACATGTTTTGTTTGCGGGGATCCGATGGATATTGAGATGCTATTTCACATTGTTTATTGATTCTATCATGTCTTTGTTATTTGTGATCTTGCATGCTTTCCGTTGTTAGTAGCTATCTTGGCCAAGTAGATGCTAGCAACTAATGGCTCGGTGTTGATGTAGAGCTCGTTGGGAACCCCAAGAGGAAGGTATGATGAGCACAGCAGCAAGTTTCCCTCAGTTATGAAACCAAGGTTTAATCGAACCAGTAGGAGCAAGGAAACACCTGAAAGGTGTTGCTAGCTGAGCCTTGGCAGGGCGCACTACCGGTGCTAGTAGCAACGTGGAGACCTGCACAACACAACCACAGAACTATGTCCCCAAGTTGCGATGAGGTTGTCAATCTCACCGTGTTTTGCTGAAAACAAAGGATTAAACGTATCGAATGGAAGGAAGTAATAGTTTGCAGAAAGTAAACACAAAGTAGTAAACATTTTATAGATTGTATGTAAAGAAAAGGATCGGGATCCATATTTCACTAGAGGTGGCTCCCCTTAAGATATATAACATGCTGGCTGAACAAATTACAGTGGGGCAATTGACAAACATCGAGAAAGCAATACATGCATATACTAATCATCTTGACTCCTTTGGAACTTGATTGGGCATTACAACATAATACATAGACCGCCATCCAACTGCATCTATGACTAATAATCCACCTTCAGGTTATCATCCAAACCCCCTCCAGTATTAAGTTGCAAGCAACAAATTATTGCTTTACGAATTGCGTGTAATGTAAACAATACGATTGTTCTATGAACAAAGCATTGTTGTTTTGTCCCTAGTAGCAATAGCACATCTAGTACCTTAGAGATTTCTGTCACTTCCCAAGATTACCAGAGGCATGAACCCACTATCGAGCATAAATACTAACTCTTGGAGTTGCTTAGGGTTTTCGTCTCAAGGGCATCTTATAGGCGGAAGGAGAGGTCGAGGGGATGCCTCGGCTGGCCACACCACCCCCTGGCGCGGGCCAAGCCTGGTCACGCGGCCACGTGGTGTGTCCGCCCTCTGGCCCTTCTCCGTCTCGTATTCTGACATCTGATGACTTCCTGAAAAATAGGCACTTTGGCTTTTGTCCTGTCCAATTCCGAGAATATTCATTTTCTGACTTTCCTGGAACCAAAAGCAACAGAAAATAGGCAGCTGGCACTGTGGCTCTTGTTAATAGGTTAGTCCAAGAAATCATATGAACAGTACTCCAAAGTGTGGACAAAAGACAAGAAAGCGGATAAAACTAAGCATGGAACATCAAAAATTATAGATACCTTTGCAATGTATCAGCAACTCCAAGAGTTAGTATTTATGCTCGATAGTGGGTTCATGCCTCTAGTAATCTGGGGAAGTGACAGAAATCTCTAAGGTACTAGATGTGTTGTTGCTACTAGGGAGAAAACAATAATCCTTTATTCATAGAACAATCGTATTGTTTACTTTACATGCAATGTGTAATGCAATTATTTGTTGCTTGCAACTTAATACTGGAGGGGGTTTGGATGATAACCTAAAGGTGGATTATTAGTCATAGATGCAGTTGGATTACGGTCTATGTATAATGTTGTAATGCCCAATCAAATCTCAAAGGAGTCAAGATTAGTAGTATATGCATGATTGCTTTCTTGATGTTTGTCAATTGCCCCGCGGTAATTTGGTCACCCAACATGTCATCTATCTTAAGGAGAGCCACCACTAGTGAACTATGGATCCCGGTCCTTTCTTTTATCATCAATCTACAATCAATTGTTTACTGCTTTCTGTTTAATTTCTGCAAACTATTACTTTCTTCCACACAATACGTTTAATCCTTTGTTTTCAGCAAAACCGGTGAGATTGAAAACCTCACTGTAAGTTGGGGGCAAAGTTCTCTAGTTGTGTTGTGCAGGTTTCTATGTTGCTGCTGGCACCGGTAGTGCGCCCTGCCAAAGTTCAGCTAGCAACACCTTGGAGGTGTTTCCTTGCTCCTACTAGATTGATAACCTTGGTTTCATAACTGAGGGAAAACTTGTTGCTATGCTCATCATACCTTCCTCTTGGGGTTCCCCAACGAGCTCGATCTATTTTGGGCCATCAAGCAACTTTTTCTGGTGCCGTTGCCGAGGAGTCAAGGACATCTTCACAAGGGGAGTCCCTCATAACCAATCTCTTTACTTTGTTATTTTTGTTTTTCTTAGTTTACTTTTGCTTTGTTTGCTTGTTTCTTTATCAAAAACACAAAAAAGTTAGTTTTACTAGTTGCCTTATTTATTAAAAACACAAAAAATGACTACTCTGGAAAACACTAAGTTGTGTGACTTCACTAGCACCAACAACAATGATTTTATTTGCACACCTATTGCTCCACCTGCTCCTGAAGCTACTTTCTTTGAAATAAAACCTACTTTACTCAATCTTGTTATGAGAGAACGATTTTCTGGTATTGGTAATGAAGATGCTGCTACTCATCTAAATAACTTTGTTGAACTTTGTGAGATGCAAAAGCATAAGGATATAGATGGAGATATCATTAAGCTTAAATTGTTTCCTTTCTCTTTGAGAGGAAAAGCTAAAGAATGGTTGAATTCCTTGACTAGGAATAGTATTGATTCTTGGACTAAATGCAAGGATGCTTTCATTGGAAAATACTATCCTCCTGCTAAGATTATATCTATGAGAAGTGAAATAATGAAGTTTAAACAATCTGATAATGAACATATTGCTCAAGCTTGGGAAAGAATGAAATCTTTGGTAAAGAATTGTCCCACTCATGGACTGACTGCTTGGATGATTATCCAAACTTTTTATGCATGATTGAACTATTCTTCAAGGAATCTATTGGATTCTGCTACTGAAGGTACCTTTATGACCATTACTTTGGGTGCTGCAACAAAGCTTCTGGATAATATGATGGTTAACTACTCTGAATGGCATGCTGAAAGAGCTCCACAAGGTAAGAAGGTAAATTATATTGAAGAAACCTCCTCCTTGAGTGATAAAATTGATGTTATTATGTCTATGCTTGTTAATGGGAAAGCCCATATTGATCCTAATAATGTTCCTTTAGCCTCTTTGGTTGCTCAAGAAGAGCAAGTTGATGTGAACTTTATAAGAAATAACAATTTTAGCAACAATGCCTACAGGAATAATCTTGGTAACAACAATTATAGGCCTTATCCTCCCAACAATGGTAATGCTTATGGAAATTCCTACAACAATAATAGGAGTGCACCCTCTGAACTTGAAGTTATGCTTAAAGATTTTATTAGTAAACAAACTGCTTTCAAAAAAACTATTGAGGAGAAACTCTCTAATGCTGAAAGAAATATAGCATCATTGGCTGAAGCCCAGTCTTCTTTGAATAAAATGGCTGCTAAACCCGAAACTAATGAGAATCCCTTTGCAGCTACCAATGCCATACAAGTTAGAATTGATGAAAATGTTAGACTATTAGCTGAATTGCATGCTAAGTGGGAAAGAGAAGATGAAATTGCTGGAAACATTAGTGTTTCTACTATCACTACCACTAGTGTTGAGGCTAGTAATAGCTCTACTACTTTAGATGATAATTATGATTTTGATCTTGATGGTCGCAATATCTCTGAAGTTATTAAGTTCCTACAAAAGCTTGCTAAAAGTCCTAATGCTAGTGCTATGAATATGGCCTTTACAAAACACATTTTTGATGCTCTCATAAAGATTAAAGAAGAAAAGATGAAACATAAAGCTTTTATTCCTATAAAACAAGAAGATGGTTGGGAACCCATCATTAATATGAAAGTGAATGATTTTGATTTCAAAGCTTTATGTGATCTTGATAGTAGTGTTTCTATTATGCCTAGAAGGATTTATGATATGCTTGATTTGCCACAATTGGAAGATTGTTATTTAAATGTCCCACTTGATGATAATGCTAAAAAGAAACTCATGGGGAGTATTAATGATGTTCTTATTATGGTTAACAATGCCTATGTCCCTGTTGATTTCTATGTTTTGGATGTTGAATGCAATGCTTCTTGTCCTATTAATTTGGGAAGACCTTTTCTTATAACTGTTGGTGACATTATTGATATGAAAGAAGGCATCATTAAATATCAACTTCCACTCAAGAAAGGTATAGAACACTTACCTAAGAATAGATAGAAGATTTCTTTTGCCTCTCCTATGAAAACAAATTATGCTCTTAATGCTTCTTCATTTGAGAACACTTGATCCTTTTTCTTGCTTCTTATACCTAACTTAAAGGCGTTAAAGAAAAGTACTTATTTGGAGATAACCCAAAAGTTTTAGATGAGTCTTGGAAGTTATTACCTCTGTAATAACCGCTCCTTATCCTTTTTATTTGCTTTTTGTGCCAAGAGTAACCTCTAATGAGAGAGAAGTAATGAATGGGAAAGTTGTTGTCCCCAAACAGATTTATGTGCTTCACCGTAAAAATTCTTGTAAACTCTCTGTATGTCCATTTGAGGCGTGAATTTTTGTGCTTCTTCCCAGGTTGTTATATAACTTTCGTTAGTTCAACACTTTTCGATTTGAGCAACAGAAGGTCTTTGAAAAAATCGTCTTTACCTGTTGGTCTGTTTTGACAGATTTCTGTCATTATTTGCATTTGCTTCTTGTTGGTTCCTTTTTGAATTCCTTTGGGGAATTGAGCTTTTTGAGGGAAGTGCTACAGTAGCTTGTGTTTTAATGGAAGTTTTATTGGTGTTGGAACTGAATCTAAAGACTTATTATCTTGAGTATACTAATGTTGCTAATAAAGATTGTGTGAAGTTTTGTATGAAGAAAAATTTCAGGTGTATGGAAGGAGTGATGTAATGAGATGAAGGATGGACTAAAGCTCAAGCTTGGGGATGCCACGCATGTCACCTCAAGAAATATCCAAGAAGTACAAGTGTCAAAGCTTGGGGATGCCCAAGGCATCCCCTTCTTCATCAATAAAAATTCCAGGTTTCTTCCAAACACTTCATTTTTATTGTTTCATGCACAGTTGTGTTGTTCTTGGAGCGTCTTCTTTTTCGTTTTCGTTTTGGTTTTTTGTTTGCTTTGTTTTCTTAGTTTGTTGAATAAATTGGTTGTACCCCCTCTTTCATGCATTGGTTTTCAAATAGTTTGGTTTGGGTTGGAAAAGAGTGGGAAAGTTCATGCTTAAGTGGTAAAGAGAGCTTGTTTTTGACTGTGGCCTATGCTTTGTCATGCCATGATTGATATTGTTTTGGCTTTATGCTTAGTATTCTTTGCTGTAGCATGACTTGTTATAAACAATTGAGATTGCTTAATGTGCCTTTGAAGAACCGTGCATTGTTTTAGCATATTAAAGCATAGTATTGTGGTATTCTCCTTTGATGCTTTATTTGGGTTGACTTGGCACATGCTCACACCATGTTATGACTATCCCAAGTCACCATAGCCTTTATGATCCTTTAGTTTTCAACTTGTAGTATCACTTTGTGCTTTGATTAATGATGTTTTGTCGCTCTGCATGACTATGGCCATTATTGCTCTCTTAGTTGGTCGCTCCCAGTCTTTTGCTAGCCTCCATAACCAAGTTGAGTTCCACTCATGCATCCAATTCCTAAAACCAAGTTATTCCAAAGAGTCCACCATACCTATCTATTAGCATATGCTATTCCAAGTATATTCATGCTTTTGTTTACCTTCCAAATTAAACTTGTTATGAGAAAACTATTGGTTAAAGCTCTCATGAACTTAATGGCACACTTTACTTTTCTTGCCCTTAATAAACTTGAACCATTGTGTCGTCTATGTTGTATATGCTTGCACCTATATGCTGGGGATTAGCAGAACCATGATGTCATGGGGAATTCTTTCAACATTGCACTTGTACTTTGTACCTAGTTGATATCATGCTCTTTTGTCTATGGATGTCATCGGTGTGAAATGAAAGGGGAGCTTGTAAGTCCATGGAGTTATGTATGTGTGTTAGAGAAACGCCTGGGCCGCTAGTCTAATCCATGTTGTCATGGTGGAAACCTGCAGCGTAACCATAATGAGCTGTCTATGAAGCATTCTTCTTATAAAAAAAGAGTCAGATATTGAGAAAAAAGAAAAAAAAGAAAAAAAAAGAGATATGAGAAAAGAGGAAAGAGATAAAAAAAGCACCATCTTCCCATGGTAAATAATAAGATTGCTGAGATGCTCGTTGTCTGCTTGCCTTGTCATTTTGATATGGGGATTCTTCTGTATTATCGGGCAAGGGGTACCCCGTTGGTGGTTCTCTATAATACACATGTACTTACTATGACAAGAACTGACCGATAACTAAACTTGAGTAGCATGAGGAGCGGCCCTCGTATTCAAGGGACATGAGATTTCCAACTTATACTTCGTCAAGCATATACACCATAGTTTGTTCACTTTAACCTTAATCACTTCAAGATGCTTATGATAGGGGCAATGAGAGCTGAACGCTAAAAGTACCATATTTTTTGGAAGCTCTTTATGAGACTTGAATCCCTACTTCCTTCTATGAAGGCCTTTCTTTTACTTTTATGTTGACTCTCCACCTTCTATCTTTATGCACCTACTTGGAGAGCATAGTAGCCATTCTTAGTTCTATGTGCATTGTCCCAAGACTTGTTGATTGATGCATAGCTTTGATATTGCTTGTTTTAAACTATTTGTATCTAGTCACTCTTATGAACTTTGAAGGTGTCCTATGCATTTATGTTTGCTACTCTATGAGGGACAAGCTGAATGCCACTATGCTATGTTTTCTTTATGTGAAACAAACAAACGTCTTGCAAAGCATTGTTATTCATGAATCTTTTGTTTGTGCCTTTTCATGTTGCAACATAGTTGCTTTGCCTTATTGTTAGAACTTTGTCTTTCATGTTATGATTGAAGTACTATGATCCCAGCTATCATTGTTTTACAAATACTTTGATCAAGTTTATGATGGTGCATGTCACCTCAAAAAATATTCTTTCTTTTTATCACTTACCTACTCGAGGACGAGCAGCAGTTAAGCTTGGGGATGTTGATACGTCGCAAACGTATCCATAATTTTTGTTGTTCCATGCTTGGTTTTATCTACTTTCTTGTGTTTTGTCCACACTTTGGAGTACTTTCTATACACTTTCTTGGACTAACCTATTAACTGCCTGTTTTCTGCTATTTTTGGTTCCAGGAAAGTCAGAAAATGAATATTCTCAGAATTGGACGGGACAAAAGCCAAAGTCAGTTTTTCACCGAGGGACACCTGGAGCCAGAATACGAGACGGAGAGGGGCTAGGGGGCTGCCACACCACCTGGCCATGCAGCCCAGCCTGGCGTGGTCTGGCCGCCCTAGGCACCCCCTCGGCCTCTCCTTTCGCCTATAAGATGCCTCCGATACAGAAACCCTAAGGACCCGATCAAAATTCCACGAAAGAGTCTGTAGCCGCCGTCATCTCCATCCCTAGATCGGGAGGGATCTGAAGCTCTTCCCGGCACCCTGCCGGAGGGGAGAATTCACCATGGAGGCCTTCTTCATCACCATGCAAGCCTCCGGTGTGATGCGTGAGTAGTTCATTTCTAGACTACGGGTCCATGTAGTAGCTTGATGGCTGGTTCTCCTCCTTTGTGCTATCATGTTTAGATCTTGTGAGCTCATTCATGATCAAGATCATCTATTTGTAATTCCTACATGTTGTGTTTGCGGGGATCCGATGGATATTCAGATGCTATTTCAGATTGATTATTGATTCTATCATGTCTTTGTTATTTGTGATCTTGCATGCTTTCCATCGTTAGTAGCTATCTTGGCCAAGTAGATGCTAGCAACTCCAGGAGTTAGTATCTATGCTCGATAGTGGGTTCATGCCTCTAGTAATCTGGGGAAGTGATAGAAATCTCTAAGGTACTAGATGTGTTGTTGCTACTAGGGAGAAAACAACAATCATTTGTTCATAGAACAATCGTATTGTTTACTTTACACGCAATGCGTAATGCAATTATCTGTTGCTTGCAACTTAATACTGGAGGGGGTTCGGATGATAACCTGAAGGTGGATTATTAGTCATAGATGCAGTTGGATTATGGTCTATGTATAATGTTGTAATGCCCAATCAAATCTCAAAGGATTCAAGATGAGTAGTCTATGCATGATTGCTTTCTCGATGTTTGTCAATCGCCCCGCTGTAATTTGTTCACCCAACATGTCATCTATCTTAAGGAGAGCCACCACTAGTGAACTATGGACCCCAGTCCTTTCTTTTATCATCAATCTACAATCAACTGTTTATTGCTTTCTGTTTACTTTCTACAAACTATTATTTTCTTCCACACAATACGTTTAATCCTTTGTTTTCAGCAAAACCGGTGAGATTGATAACCTCACTGTAAGTTGGGGGCAAAGTTATGTGGTTGTGTTGTGTAGGTTTCCACGTTGCTGCTGGCACCGGTAGTGCGCCCTGCCAAAGTTCAGCTAGCAACACCTTGGAGGTGTTTCCTTGCTCCTACTGGATTGATAACCTTGGTTTCATAACTGAGGGAAAACTTGTTGTTGTGCTCATCATACCTTCCTCTTGGGGTTCCCCAACGAGCTCGATATATTTTGGGCCATCCGTTGCCAAGAAAGCTCTGGAGGAGGCCAAAGTTGATGCCGAAGAGAGGGAGAAACAAATCATTGCCCTTGCCGAACGATATGAAAGTCTTCGGAAGCGCTTGGAGACTCTCAATACTTCATTGGCTCGTGAGTTTACTATCTTTGAAACAAGATTTCTGTTTTGCTTCCGATACTTTCTTTTGGTTCTTGATTCTATGAGTGTTTGTATTTGTAGAGATTACTAGCCAGAATTTGGTGTCGGAGGAGGATAAGAGGGTTGAACCTTTATCGGATGTTGTTGGTACTTTAGAAGCCAACATCGTTCGTGGACTCAATCTTCTTATCTTCTCATGATGTGCCTTTAAGAGCTTGCATGCCGAGATTTTAATGATGAAGGAAGTGTCGTCTGATTTGAATGACCTCGTTGTTGTCTTCGGTGCTGATCTAAGCCCACTTGTTGGCTATAGCGTGACGCATTCGAAGAGCGGCGCTGAAACTTCTATGGCCCTAGCGATGGTGCACGGCTAGAAGGTCGACTAACAGAAGGTTAGCTCCTCTATCCCAGTCACTCCCAATGGACAGGCAGTAGATTTGAAACCATTCGTTAAGAAGGCTAAGAATTACTCTCAGCTGCTACTTGGCATAGGCACATGTCCGGGAAAATCCGCTGCCCATTCTTCGGCTGGCGCCCCTTCAGCGAGTGTTGCCCCAATCATTCCTCCTTCGGCAGATGCTCCATCTGCTAGCGCCACTGTGTGTACAGAGAAAACTGCCCCGTAGTTTAGTTTGTAGTCATATGTATCTTTTATTCTGGTTCCGTAATGAATTTGGCTCCTTTTGTTCAATTCCCCCTTTTGCTAAGAAAGATGTGTTGCATATGTTTGTTGTGTGTATGAATTGCCCTTCGTGTATGGAAGGTCCTGTATTTTTCATCTGCTCTGCCAGATACTCTGTGATTCGATGGCTCCATTTGCGCCCATTCAGGCTTTAGATGCACACCCATCTTCATTTGGTTTAGGTGCATCCAAAACTGCCATTGTTCGTGTGATCGATCCGCCATTATAGATAGAAAAGATTGAGCAGGTGAAAAAGCTTGAGGGTAATCTTCGGGTCGTCCAAGTGATGGTGGACGTATCTCAATCGAAGATACGCAGAGCCCTGAATCGTGAAGCGTATTTTTTGGAGGAGATTTCCAGGGCGAGCGAGAAGATGTTATGTAAGTCTTCTGCAATATTTCTTAGTAGTTTCTTCTTAGTCGTAGAAGATAACTTTCCTTTTTTATTTTAGGCATTTGATTGTGCGAGAGGGAAGAGACCCAACGTCTGCGCAATAGAATCCATGCTCTGGTGACTGCTTCCCAAGGTACCGAGACAGATTTTTGGATTAATCATCGCCATGCCTATTCGGTGGCTTTGCTTCAAGATCGTGTATTAGAGGTGGAGCAGTTCATCGATTGCTGCCGTAGATCCTTGGCTATTATGTATAATGCCATGTTTCCCCGGGATCCTCATCCCTAGAGCCTAGCTAATTTGATGGAAGAATTTCGGCAGGGTGAAAGGATTCATCACTTTGTGAAGATCCAACTTGTGGCGGGTGCTAAGCTTGCACTTTCTTGGGTGCACACGCACCACCCAATCCTGGATTGGATGTTGTGTCTCTGGGACTGCCTCCCCCTCTTAGTGTGGATTGGTTAACATGGCGCCTCACTACGCGGCTACCCAGAGGCATGATGATGACTGCAAGTGCACAGACCAATTCTAGCTAGTTTCGAAGTAAAGATATCGAACCCATAGAGATCTATTGGTAAAGGTCTTTATGCCCCTCGTTACTCTCTACCAAAGATACTTATAAGTTGTCTTTGATCTCAAGTAAAGGGTAATTGAATGGTTTATGGTTGTTTGTAGAAAAATAAGTAAAACAAGTAAAGGAAAACAAGCAACAAGATTGTGTGAAAGTGTGGTTGAACTCAATAGGGCTAAAACGTTCTCGGTGATGTAGGATACACCACTAGCATAGTATTATTGTTATATGTAATCTAGATAGCATACTTCTTATGCTATGATATGTGTGGAGAGAGCCCCATAATAAGATGTTCACGACAAGGCTCATAGGAAGCCACTTTGTTAAGCCAAGTGTGAGGTCACCTCTAAATAACCACTGCGATATCTGAGAGCAATCACCCATACAAACCACTAAAATTAAGGGTTTCCCCATGTATATTGTAATTAGCTTAGGGTCCCTCTTTAATCCCCCTTTGACCATGTAGGTTACGAGCTGACGCCAATCTGTCACGGGGCATTCCAGGTACGCTTCCAAGACACGTCCAAAGGGTTTCTTCCTCCCTTTAGTCCCGAAGGCAAATGATATGTGGTCGACTTCACATATCATCTAAAGAGATAAATCAAACACAAATCATAAATATATCATAGACAAGCAAGTCATATGGACACAAGAATAGATCATCTTTATTAGTAGTTCATAATGGTGCTAGGGTTTATCCATCTCCCCAAGAACAAAGGAACTACTCACTCATAGAAACAATCACCAACATCATCATAATCAAATGGATGGATAAAAGTACGATGGTAGATCTAATGCAAACCATAATTGGATCTGTAATTATAAAGACATCTAATAGATGAAAGATGGGAGTGATGGTGGTGATGAAGATGCAGCGGGTCGATGATGAAGGGGATGATGTGTTGTCCTCCAATGATCCGTGAAGCAGCCGGGATTTTACTCCAGCCAAGTTCCTCCTTCAGATCCCTCTTAGGTGTGGTGTTTCGTGGTTTTTGGTGGCTATGAATGTCGGATCTCTCTCGTCTTTGCTAGGAGAAACTATTTGACGAGGCGGTTGTGATGGCGCCTGGTACGGGTGGACAGTATGGGCGGGCTCTGCTCGTACCAATTGTCGTTAACGATACTGGTGCCTCCTCCTTGTTTGTTATTCTTCCAGGTGCGAAGGTAAATTCATAAAATCACTTTTATCACTTAGAAATATCATATAATTACACAATATGACAACTCTAATTGATATGTTCATATATGAATCCATGATTTGGGATCATATTGAAACAAGAACAAAACAGCGCACATAGGCACAGTGAAATACAAAAATCCCTACTCTATTTATGCAAAAATAAAAGGTAAATATGCTTCAATTTTGGACGCATCAACTCCCCCAATCTAGGCTCTTGCTCATCCCGAGCAAGATGGTGGCTTATGTACAAGATCATCATGTTCATGAGACACGAGATGTTTCAATAAATGAGGCAAAAATTGAAGCAGGAGTACAACATCAGATATAGAGACACGTCGGGGGTATTACCATACCATTACACATTACATAAATTAGAGGCTTTCACACCTTTTTCAGTATCAATGAAATTATAAGAAGCTACTAGTGATTCAACATATCATATAATCACAGAGTTTAGAGATATATAACACTAAGTTCAGTAGTGAAGATTCATGATCATTTTCTTTTCCTCTCTATCTCTTCCCCCTTTTTTCTATGTTTGATTCTTTCGATAGCTGGATTCTTCTTTTCTTTTGATACTTGAATGTATATATTTTCACTTACTCCCTTTTTCTCTTTTTCTTTTCAGCAAGCTATTTGATCATGCACACTACTTCAATGGCTTTCAAAAACTCTTAATTATAATATGCTACCAGAATTCTTCTTCTCATAACTTAATCAATACTTCTATTGGTGTGGAAGTCCCTAAAATTATGACAGTTGTACAAGTATCATAACACTCAACCTAGTTCAATCATCCAATATAATAATCATGAATCAAACACAACTTCAATTATCATAAAGTCTCATAACTCAACGGATATAATTCTTCTCTTGAACAAGGGAACTCGAAGTTGATGCAACTAATGCAAATTTAGAAACTTAAACCTAACCATGTGTATGGAAAAGTAAATATGCAAAAATTGTAAGATAGATTACAAGGTTCTCATAGATCCCCCCAAGCGTGGAGTTAAGCCGGGTGGATCAAATAATCCCCTGCAATTACTTACTCCTTTTTAGGAGTAAAGAAGTCATCATCTTCCTATTCTTCATCCGCCTTGAGGCTGCAAGCTTGGGCAATACGCGCAAATCGCGTGGACATCTCTATGATGCCAACACTTAATTCTTTAATTACTTTATTTAAAGTTTTCCTATCGTCGACCATCTCCACAATGATCTTGGTTAGGAGTTGTACTCTACCATCGATGTCATCGACCTTATTTTCAAGATCTTTTCCCATCATCCAGTAAGAGTCAACTCCCTCCCCAATAGTCTCAACACAAGATTTTGAAATCTTTTCAAGGTTCTTGATCTTTTCTCAAATCTCATCTCGGTCTCCCCTTTTCTTGGAAGAGGTTTCCAGAGGTGATTTAAGAGAAGATCCATGGAGGTTATACCTGTAGGGATTGAGTGGAGATTCTCCCTTGTTCCTTCCTTGTTCCACATGCCTGAGCATCTCCAGTTTCTGCAGGAACATGTCATCCCAATTGGGGACTAGAACCACTCGTGTGGACTCGCGGTTGGAGGAGGATGAAGTATCTCCTTTAAATCCCTCCTTCTTGGCTCGTCCTTCAACAACATGCTCCTTCTTGGCCCAGATCTGCTTAATATGAAAAGGCTGCTTAGACCTTGAGCGATCAAGTGAGATCTGAGGTTTCATTGTAAAGGGCAGAAAGAAGTTCTAGATCCAAAAGAAGATGGAAGGGAGCGAGAAAAAGGAAAAGTGCAAATTAAAAAGCAAAATCGGAAGGTTAAGGGGGGCAGAGTCGGTCGCAAGCTCTGGTACGGGCGCGTTCCGCCTGTACCATGCCCCCCGTATGAACTCCTTACCGCCTTTCTTCTCCCCTTTTTTATGCAAGAATTTAACACGGGGGAAACAGTACTGGTAACAACCATCGGTACAGGCGCGTCTGGCTGTACTGTCTAGTCGTATCGAATCGAAAAGAATCAACATTAGTATTCCAAATGGTTAACGACCAGCGGTACAGGCGCGTCCGACCATACAGTCCGCCCGTACCAGGTCGAATAACCATTCAAAATTACCAGAAAAACTAGACGGGTTCAAAGAAAAATATAGAATCAACAAAAAAAAGTTTCCAAAGTAGCTGAACTCAAGTATCTGACACTTTGTTACCTAGATTTCGCTTGTTATATTCTTCAGCTGGGATCAAAGAGATCAATTCCACAGTGTTTATTTCACCAACTCTATAATGCTTTAATCGCTGCCCATTAACAATCCATGATGAAGAAGAGGGCATAGTATTTTTTAGCCTTACCGCTCCCGATGGATATGCTTCTTCAACATCGTATGGTCCCTCCCACCTGGATTTCAACTTCCCTGCAAAAATCTTAAGCCTAGAGTTGTAAAGCAAAACTTTATCTCCAATTTTAAATCTCTTGCCCTCTAGCTTTCTGTCATGCCATTTCTTAACCTTTTATTTAAATATTCTAGTGTTTTTATAAGCCTCATTGCTGAGTTCATCTAAAGCATGAATGTCCAAGAGTCGTTTTCCCATGCAATTTTAAAGTCAAAATTCATAGTTTTGATAACCCATCGGGCCTTATGCTCGATTTCTAATGGAAGGTGACAATTTTTACCGTAAACCATTTTGCATGGTGTAATTCCCATGGGCTTCTTGAATGTCGTGCGATACGCCCACAATGCATCATTAAGATTCAAAGCCTAGTCTTTTCTTGACATGTTCACCATTTTCTAGAGTATGACCTTAATTTCTCTATTATATAATTCCACTTGTCCACTAGTTTGCGGATGGTAAGGCGAGGCTACCCGGTGTTCTACTCCTTTTTTTAAGTATCTTGTCAAAAGTTCCCTTCATAAAATGAGTTCTATCATTAGTAATCAAAAATCGAGGTACTCCAAACCTGGGGAAGATGATGTCCTTGACCATCTTAATGGAAGTGGCTGCATCTGCATGAGCAGTGGGTATAGCTTCAACCCATTTAGTAACATAATCAACATCAACAAGAATATGAGTATAACCGTTAAAGGGAACAAATGGTCCCATAAAATCCATTCCCCAAACATCGAATGTCTCTATTACTAAGTTATATTTCATATTCATTTCTTGTATTTTTCCTATATTACTCATACGTTGGCAGGCATCACAATTTTTAACATATTCATGAGAGTCTTTGACTAGTGTAGGCCAGTAGAAACCTGACTGTAAGACTTTGGCTGCAATGCGATTACCAGCGTGGTGCCCACCATAGGGACTATCGTGACAGGCTTTAAGGATGTCTTTTACCTCATGCTTGGGCATGCATTTCTGGATTATCCTGTCTATGCCATGTCTATATAGGTAAGGGTCATCCCAAAAGTAATGTTTTAAATCATTGAAAAATTACTTTCTTTGATTGTAATCCATTACTTTTGGTAAAAACTTGCCTACTAGGAAATTAGCGTAATCTGCAAACCAAGGATCACGAGATTCTACAACTGCAAGGTATTCACCCGGCATAGACTCATTAATAGGGATAGGATCCTCCATGATTCCTTCCATTCGTGACAAATGGTTGGCCACAGGGTTATCCTTTCCCCTCCTATCTACTATTTGCAAGTCGTATTCCTGAAGTAACAAGACCCATTTGATTAGACGGGGTTTAGCATCCTTCTTAGCTAGAAGATGTCTTAAAGCTTGATGATCGGTATGAACTACTACTTTTGAGTTGATGATATACTGTCTAAACTTATCACAAGCAAAAAACAACAGCAAGGAATTCTTTCTCAGTTGTTGCATAGTTCCTTTGATCATCATTAAAGATTCGACTAGCATATTGAATAAAAGGTTAGGACCATCTCTTTGTCCTAAAACAACCCCAATAGCATAATCACTAGCATCACACATAATTTCAAATGGTTCATCCCAATTGGGTGCTTGAATAATGGGTGCAGAAATTAAGGCTTTCTTTAACTGTTCAAAAGAATCATGGCAATCTCTATCAAAAATAAAAAGAGTATCTTTATCTAGGAGACGAGTTAAAGGGGCGGCTATTTTAGTGAAATCTTTGATAAAGCGTCTATAGAAACCGGCATGCCTAAGGAAATTCTTTACTCCTTTTATATCTTGCAGGATTGGAAGTGTTTCTAAAGTAACCAAATTCGAACTATCAATCTTAATATTCTTTTTAGAAACCCTATGCCCAAAAACTATACCTTCCCTTACCATGAAGCGGCAACGCTCCCAATTTAGAACCATCTTGGTTTGTTTACACCGCTACAAAACTCTATTAAGATTATACAGACATTGTTCAAAAGTAGTTCCACAGACCACAAAGTTATCCATAAGAACTTCCATGGAACTTTCCACAAAACTATCAAAGATCTTTAAAACACACTCTTGAAAAGTAGCAGTTGCGTTACACAATCCAAAAGGCATTAATCGATAAGCATAGGTTCCATAGGGGCATGTGAAAGTACTTTTTTATTGATCTTCAGGTTGGATAGCTATTTGGAAATAGCCAGAATATTCGTTAAGAAAACAAAAGTAAGAATTAGCGGACATCCTATCCATAATATCATTAATGAGGGGAAGTTGCTTATGCATTTTTATGGTTTCTTTATTCAACTTCCTAAAGTCAATACACATTCTATATCCTCCTATTATTCTAGCTGGGATTAGTTCATCTTTATCATTATTAATTATTGGTATGCATCCTTCCCTAGGTATGCAATGAGTTGGACTCACCCATTTACTATCTGAAATTGGGTAGATAATACCAATGTCCAACATACGAATTACTTCCTTTCTCACTACCTCTTTCATTTTGGGATTTAAACTTTTTTGATTATCAACAAATGGTTTAGCATCTTCAACCATAGGTATCTTGTGAGTTACTATGGTCGAGTCTATACCTTTTATGTCATTAAGAGTGTATCCAAAGGTTTGTCATTGTTTGACAAGTATTCTAACAATTTCGTGCTTTCATCTGGAGAGAGCTTATCATCAAAAATTACTGGACATTTAACTTCCTTATCTAAGAATTCATACTCGAGTCATGGAGAGAGAGTTTTTAGAACAATAGGTGGAGGCTCCTCGTCCCCTTTTCTTTCAAGTTCTTCATACTCATCCCTGAGACCCTGCTCGGCCTCCTGTGTGGTGTTGAGGATTTCATCCAAATCTTCTTTTACAAAGTCACTAGCAAGGGAATCATCACTTGTCAAACTTCTCTCCAATTCATATTGTGGTGTGCAAAAGTAGATTGCTGTCAATTCTTCAATAGTCTTCTCTTCCTTAATCTCAACTTTCTTCTCATAAGGTACTCTCGTGAATTGGTTGTAGTTACTTTCTATAGTTTCTTCACCAAGCTGCAAAGATAAATCCCGCTTTTTGTTGTTAATATCAATGTTCATAGAGTTGTAAAAATGATTACCAAAAAAACTAGGCAACTGGAGTTCAAGGGTATTTCAATAATATTAAAATCAACTGGATAGACAAACACCCCAACAAAAATGCAAACATTTTGAAGTATTCCGCGAGTAGGATGCACAATTCGATTAGAAAACATAAATGTAGCTTCTGATGGCTCAAGGTAAGATTCATCAAGGTGATCACGCAATTCTTCATAAATAGTATAAGGCACTATGTTTATAGAAGAACTTAAGTCACAGAACCCTACATAAGTAATCCCTCCTAAACAAAAAGGAGTTTTTTGTTGACTTTTATTCTTACAATTAAAATTTACTCCTATCATTTTCGAAGGATTCCTTGCTTACTATTATCACCTCTTCCTTGAACAATTCAGGTTCCAAAAGTTCTTTTACTATCCCGATATTTTCTTTAATGGCTCCCAAGTCCCTAGTTAACCTTCCTATTCTTTTATTCCCTTCACCCCTACTATCCATTACCTTGGTTAGAATAGTTTCCTCATCGGCTAACATTTTCTTTTGCATTTTTGAATATTTATCATTGTGGCAAGTTTTAGAGGGTTTTTCTTCCACAAGTGGTGTATAGCATTCCCAATCTATTGGAATCTGCAGGTAGTCAACATGAGATCTAACAATTTGAATGACAATGCGATGGTCAAGATTAAAATTCCCAAGCAAATTTTCTACCTTTCCCCAAACAAGAAACCTTTTAAAACAATTATACTCGATGGGGTTCTCCTTGTTAAACTCTGCCTCACAATAGGCTTTCTCTATCCTATTCATCGTATCTAGCAAATTCCATGCCCTCTCAACACTGAATTCGGTGAATGGCCCATTGGTAAGGGAATCGAGCTCATTTCTACTATTATCATTCAAACCTGTGTAGAAGGTGTGTATCACTAGCCAAGGTGGGAAATTATGATGGGGCAGCGATCAAGCAAACCCCGAAATCTTGTATACCCTTCATGCAAGCTTTCTTCAGGTTTTCCTTTAAAATTCGTAATCATGCGCCTTGCGCTAAGAGTTTTGTCCTGGGAAAGAAATCAACTAATAATAGAGAGGGTAGCCTCTCCTAGGAGTTAGTAATTTTTGCAGAACTTTGGATGTACCAAGAACGGGCCTCATCAATAAGAGTTTGAGCAAAGAGAGCAAACTTAACCTCGTCCTTAGTTTGTAAATTAAGGTGGAAGGTCCCACAAATATCTTCAAAGAACCCTACATGCTCATACAGATCTTCCGTACCATCTCCTGCAATTGCATGCAATAGACCCAAAAGCATGGGGTTAATATCATACCCTCTTGGGTTATTGGATTTTAAATAAGCATCCATGGGCGGACCGAAATTCCTTACAGCCTCAATTTGAATTATATGCGGGTACTCGCCCATAATGTATCATCTGAAACTTAATAAACAAATTTAGTAAAACAATGAGAAAAATAAGTAACTAAGAACAAAGACCAAAAACGCTTAGCTCCCCCGCAACGACGCTAGAAAATATCTTGATGACTGCAAGTGCATGGACCAATTGTAGCTAGTTTCGAAGTAAAGATATCGAACCCACAAAGAGCTATTGGTAAAGGTCTTTATGCCCCTCGTTACTCTCTACCAAAGAATACTTATAAGTTGTCTTTGATCCCAATTAAAGAGTAATTGAATGGTTTATGGTTGTTTGCAAAAAAGTAATTAAAACAAGTAACAAGATTGTGTGAAAGCGTGGGTTAACTCAATAGGGCTAAATCGTTCTCGGGGATGTAGGATACACCACTACCATAGTATTATTGTTATATGTAATCTAGATAACATACTTTTTATTTGATGATATGTGTGAAGTGAGCCCTATAATAAGATTTTCACGACAAGGCTCGTAGGAAGCCCCTTTGTTAAGCCAAGTGTGAGGTCACCTCTAAATAACCACTGCGATGTCTGAGAGAAATCACCCATACAAACCACCGCAATTAAGGGTTTTCCTATGGATATTGTAATTAGCTTAGGGAGTCCCTCTTTAATCCCCCTTTGACAGTGTAGGTTACGAGCCAGCGCTAATCTATCATGGGGCATTCCGGGTATGCTTCCAAGACACATCCAAAGGGTTTCTTCCTTCCTTTCATCCTGAAGGCAAATCATATGTGGTCGACTTCACATATTACCTAAAGAGAGAAATCAAACACAAATCATAAATATATCATAGACAAGCAAGTCATATGGATACAATAATAGATCATCTTTATTACAAGTTCATAATGCGGCTAGGGTTTCTCCATCTCCCCAAGAACAAATGAACAACTCACTCATGGAAACAATCAACAAATCATCATAATCAAATAGATGGATAAAAGTACGATGGTAGATCTAATGCAAACCATAATTAGATCTGGAATTACAAAGACATCTAATAGATGAAAGATGGGAGTGATGGTGGTGATGAAGATGTAGTGGTCGATGATGAAGGGGATGATGCGTTGTCCTCCAATGATCCGTGAAGCAGCCGAGATTTTACTCCAGCCAAGTTCCTCCTTCAGATCCCTCTCGGGTGTGGTGTTTCGTGGTTTCTGCTGGCTGTGAATGTCAGATCTCTCTCGTCTTTGCCAAGAGAAACTATTTGACGAGGTGGTCACGATGGTGCCTGATGGCTCAATGCACGGCCCAGAAAATTGCTTGATGGTGGTGTTGATGTAGAGCTCGTTGGGAACCCCAAGAGGAAGGTATGATGAGCATAGCAGCAAGTTTCCCTCGGTTATGAAACCAAGGTTTAATCGAACCAGTAGGAGCAAGGAAACACCCCAAAGGTGTTACTAGCTGAGCTTTGGCAGGGCGCACTACCGGTGCTAGTAGCGACGTGGAGACCTGCATAACACAACCACATAACTTTGTGCCCAACTTCCGATGAGGTTGTCAATCTCACCGTGTTTTGCGGAAAACAAAGGATTAAACATATCGAATGGAAAGAAGTAAAAGTTTGCAGAAAGTAAACACAAAGCAGTAAAAGATTGTAGATTGTATGTAAAGAAAAAGGACCGGGATCCATAGTTCACTAGAGGTGGCTCTCCTTAAGATAGATAACATGCTGGGTGAACAAATTACAGCGGGGCAATTGACAAACACCGAGAAAGCAATACATGCATATACTAATCATCTTGACTCCTCTGAGACTTGATTGGGCATTACAACATAATACATAGACCGCCATCCAACTGCATCTATGACTAATAATCCACCTTCACGTTATCATCTGAACCCCCTCCAGTATTAAGTTGCAAGCAACAGATTATTGCTTTACGAACTGCGTGTAAAGTAAACAATACGATTGTTCTATGAACAAAGGATTGTTTTCTCCCTAGTAGCAACAGCACATCTAGTACCTTAGAGATTTCTGTCACTTCCCCAGATTACCAGAGGCATGAACCCACTATCGAGCATAAATACTAACTCTTGGAGTTGCTAGCATCTACTTGGCCAAGATAGCTACTAACAACGGAAAGCATGCAAGATCTCAAATAATAAAGACATGATAGAATCAATAATCAATCTGAAATAGCATCTCAATATCCATCGGATCCCTGCAAACACAACATGTATGAATTACAAATAGATGGTCTTGATCATGAACGGAGCTCACAAGATCTAAACATGAAAGCACAAAGGAGGGGAAACCATCCATCTAGCTACTACATGGATCCGTAGTCCAAGGATAAACTACTCACGCATCACACCGGAGGCTTGCATGGTGATGAAGAAGGCCTCCAGGGTGAATTCCCCTCTCCGACAAGGTGCCGGGAAGAGCTTCAGATCCTTCCCGATCTAGGGATGGAGATGATGGCGGCTACAGACTCTTTCGTGGATTTTTGATCGGATACTTAGGGTTTTCGTCCCGAGGGCATCTTATAGTCGAAAGGGGAGGTCGAGGGGGTGCCTGGGCTGGCCACACCACCCCTTGGCACGGGCCAGGCCTGGCCACACGGCCAGGTGGTGTGGCCGCCCTCTGGCCCCTCTCCGTCTCGTATTCTGGAACTTGATCACTTCCGGAAAAATAGGCACTTTGGCTTTTGTCCTGTCCAATTCCAAGAATATTCATTTTCTGACTTTCCTGGAACCAAAAATAGCAGAAAACAGACAGCTAGCACTGTGGCTCTTGTTAATAGGTTAGTCCAAGAAATCATATGAAAAGTACTCCAAAGTTGGAACAAAACACAAGAAAGTGGATAAAACCAAGCATGGAACATCAAAAATTATATATACATTTGGAATGTATCAACATCCCCAAGCTTAACTCCTGCTCGTCCTCGAGTAGGTAAGTGATAAAAAGAAAGAATAATTTTCGAGGTGACATGCACCATCAAAGACTTGATCAAAGTATTTGCAAAACATTCAAAGCTGGGATCATAGTACTTCAATCATAACATGAAATACAAAGTTCTAGCAATAATCAAAGAAACTATGTTGCAACATGAAAAGGCACAAACAACAGATTCATGAATAACAATGCTTTGCAAGACGTTTGTTTGTTTCAAATAAAGAAAACATAGCATACTAGTATTCAGCTTGTCCCTCAATAGAGTAGCAAATATAAATGCATAGGACACCTTCAAAGTTCATAAGAGTGACTAGATACAATAGTTTAAAACAAGCAATATCAAGTTATGCATCAATCAACTAGTCATGGGACAATGCACATAGAACTAAGAATGGCCACTATGCTCTCAAAGTAGGTGCATAAAGATAGAAGGTGGAGACTCAATATAATGGTGGAAGAAAAGCCTTTTGTAAAAGAAAGTAGGGATTCAAGTCTCATAAAGAGCTTCCAAAAATTATGGTACTTATAGTTTTCAGCTCTCATTGCCCCTATCATAAGCATCTTGAAGTGATTAAGGTTAAAGTGAACAAACTATGGTGTACATGCTTGACGAAGTATAAGTCAGAAATCTCATGTCCCTTGTATACAAGGGCCGCTCCTCATGCTACTCAAGTTTAGTCACCAGTAAGTTCTTGTCATCGTAAGTACATGTGTATCATTAAGAACCGCCAACGGGGTACCCCTTGCCCGATGATACGGAAGAATCCCCATATCAAAATGACAAGGCAAGCAGACAACGAAGCATCTTAGCATTCTTCTTATTTACCATGGGAATATGGTGCTTTTTTCTCTCTTTCCTCTTTTCATAGTATCTCTTTTTTTCTTTTTTTTCTCTTTTTTTCTCAATATAGGACTCTTTTTTTTATAAGAATAATGTTTCATAGACAGCTCATTATGGTTACGCTGCAGGTTTCCACCATGTCAGCATGGATTAGACCAGCGGCCTAGGCGTTTCTCTAACACATATACATAACTCCATGGACTTACAAGCTCCCCTTTCATTTCACACCGACGACATCCATATACAAAAGAGCATGATATCAACTAGGTACAAGTACCAAGTGCAATGTTGAAAGCGTTCCCCATGAAAGCATGGTTCTGCCAATTCCCGACAAATAAGTGCAAGCATATACAACATAGAAGACACAATGGTTCAAGTTTATTAAGGGCAAGTAAAGTAAAGTGTGCCATCAAGTTCGTGAGAGCTTTAATCACTAGTTTTCTCATAACAAGTGGAAGGTAAACAAAAGCATGAATATACTTGGAATAGCATAAGCTAGTAGGTAGGTATAGTGGACTCTTTGGAATAACTTGGTTTAGGGAGTTGGATGCATGAGTGGAACTCATACTTTGTTATGGAGGCTAGCAAAAGACTGGGAGCGACAAACTAAGAGAGCAATAATGGTCATAATCGTGCAGAGCGACAAAACATCATTGATCAAAGCATAAAGTGATACTACAAGTTGAACACTAAAGGATCATAAAGGCTATGGTGACTTGAGATAGTCATAACATGGTGTGAGTATGTGCCAAGTCAACCCAAATAAAGCATCAAAGGAGAATACCACTATACTATGCTTTAACATGCTAAAAAACGCATGATTCATCCAAGGCACATTAAGAAATC
Organism: Avena eriantha; assembly: GCA_910589775.1. Lineage (NCBI taxonomy): Eukaryota > Viridiplantae > Streptophyta > Magnoliopsida > Poales > Poaceae > Avena > Avena eriantha. Next base: position 417,023,935 of record OU342744.1, on the reverse strand, counting down.
TCAATTGTTTATAACAAGTCATGCTACAGCAAAGAATACTAAGCATAAAACCAAAACAATATCAAGCATGGCATGAAAAAGCATAGGCACAGTCAAAAACGAGCTCTTTTGACCACATAAGCATGAACTTTCCTACTCTTTTCCAAACCAAACCAAACTATTTGCAAACCAAAGTATGAAAGAGGGGGTCCAACCAATTTATTCAGAAAACTAAGCAAACCAAAGCAAATGAAAACCAAAACGAAAACGAAAAAGAAGACGCTCTAAGAAAAACACAACTGTACATGAAACAATAAAAATGAAGCGTTTGGAAAAAACCTGGGATTTTTATTGATCAAGAAGGGGATGCCTTGGGCATCTCCAAGCTTTTACGCTTGTACTTCTTGGATATTTCTTAGGGTGACACGCGTGGAATCCCAAGCTTGAGCTTTAGTCCATCCTTCATCTCATTACTCATTCCTTCCATACACCTAAAAATTTTCTTTCATACAAAACTTCACACAATCTCATTAGCAACATTAGTGCACTTAAGATAAATAAGTCTCAAGGTTCAGTTCTAACACCCAATAAACTTCCATTAGAACACTAGATACTGTAGCACTTCCCTCAAAAAGCTCAATTCCCCAAAAGAACTCAAGAAGGAACCAACAAGAAGCAAATGCAGAAAATGGCAGAAATCTGTCAAAATAGACCAGCAGGTAAAGACGAATTTTTTCGAAGACCTTCTGTTGCTCAAATCAAAAAGTGTTGAACTAGCGAAAGTTAGATAACACCTGGGGCAGAAGCACAGAAAATTACATCTAAATCCGACATACAGAGTTCTCTCACTAATTTTTACGGTGAAGCACAGAAATCTGTTTCGGGGCAGCAACTTTCCCAATCATTACTTCTCTCTCATTAGAGGTTACTCTTGGCACAAAAAGGAAATAAAAAGATAAGGAGAGGTTATTACAGCGGTAATAACTTCCAAGACTCATCTAAAACTCTTGGGTTATCTCCCAACAAGTACTTCTCTTTAACGCCTTTAAGTTAGGCATAAGAAGCACAGAAAGAATCAAGTGTTCTCAAATGAAGAAGCATTAAGACCAACTTTCTTGCCCTTACCTCTCTTACTTTTATTCTTAACCTTGGGGAAAATATGATTGTTTGGTGGAGAAGAAAGGTGCATGGTCCCCTTTTCCACATCTATTATTGCTCCAAGGAGTTCTAATAGGGACCTTCCAAGTGTAATTTGTCCTTTTCCTGCACATTCAATAACAAGATAATCAATAGAAATCGTTTTCCCAAGGATCTTTGTAAACACTCCTTCAGCTATTCCAAGAGGTAATATGGTAGTATTATTAGTAAGAGATATTTCTTTTCCTTCTTCAATGAGCCCCCAAGTATTCAGAGATTTATAAATATCTTTGGGCATAAGGCAAAATTCAGACATGATATCACAGCGAGCTTGAAAAGTTTCAGTGTTCATCTCAATCTTTACTGTAGGGAACCACTTTGATGGTTCAGAGTTTTTTGGAACATAATCGTGATGCTCCCTAAGCGTATTATAGCAACTCTCTAATCTAGTAATGCTAGCCTCAAGAGTGTCCAACCTAGCAAATATTTTTGTGAAAGAAGTATCAGTTTGGCTAGGCAAGTTGTAAGTGAGGATCAAATTCTTTATAGCATTAATAGAATCATCCTCATTACAATGGAGGAAATCTCCTTCCACAACAGCATCCAAAGCATATCTATAGAAAAGAGCAATTCCAAGGTAAAAACTGCTAACAAACAAGCTTTGAGTCATTTTAGGCTCAGTGTTTTCATGTAGATCGGAGCTTCTAGACCAAGCTTCCTAAAAGAATTCCTCAATTCCTTGTTTAAAAGTGAAAATAATATCCTCGGGTGACATAGTGGTTGGAGCAAGGCTAGACATAGTGACAACTAAAGGAAACTTAATTTTTTGTGTTTTTAAAATAAGAAAGCAAACTTGTAAAACTATTTTTTTGGATTTTTGAAGAACAAAACAAGCAAACAAAGCAAAAGAAACTAAGCAAAAAAATAACAAAAAAGTAAAGAGATTGGTTATGGGGGACTCCCATTGTGAAGATGTCCTTGACTCCCCGGCAACGGCGCCAGAAAAATGCTTGATGGATCAATGCACGGCGCCTAGAAAATTGCTTGATGGCGGTGTTGATGTAGAGCTCGTTGGGAACCCCGAGAGGAAGGTATGATGAGCACAGCAGCAAGTTTCCCTCAGTTATGAAACCAAGGTTTAATCGAACCAGTAGGAGCAAGGAAACACCCCAAAGGTGTTACTAGCTGAGCGTTGGCAGGGCGCACTACCGGTGCTATTAGCAACGTGGAGACCTGCACAACACAACCACAGAACTTTGTCCCCAACTTGCGATGAGGTTGTCAATCTCACCGTGTTTTGCGGAAAACAAAGGATTAAACGCATCGAATGGAAAGAAGTAAAAGTTTGTAGAAAGTAAACACAAAGCAGTAAAAGATTGTAGATTGTATGTAAAGAAAAAGGACCGGGATCCATAGTTCACTAGAGGTGGCTCTCCTTAAGATAGATAACATGCTGGGTGAACAAATTACAGCGGGGCAATTGACAAACACCGAGAAAGCAATACATGCATATACTAATCATCTTGACTCCTTTGAGATTCGATTGGGCATTACAACATTATACATAAACCGCCATCCAACTGCATCTATGACTAATAATCCACCTTCAGGTTATCATCCGAACCCCCTCCAGTATTAAGTTGCAAGCAACAGATTATTGCTTTACGAACTGCGTGTAAAGTAAACAATACGATTGATCTATGAACAAAGGATTGTTGTTTTATCCCTAGTAGCGACAACACATCTAGTACCTTAGAGATTTCTGTCACTTCCGCAGATTACCAGAGGCATGAACCCACTATAGAGCATAAATACTAACTCTTGGAGTTGCTAGCATCTACTTGGCCAAGATAGCTACTAACAACGGAAAGCATGCAAGATCTCAAATAACAAAGACATGATAGAAACAATAATCAATCTAAAATAGCATCTCAATATCCATCGGATCCCCGCAAACACAACATGTATGAATTACAAATAGATGATCTTGATCATGAACGGAGCTCACAAGATCTAAACATGAAAGCACAAAGGAGGAGAAACCAGCCATCTAGCTACTACATGGATCCGTAGTCCAAGGATGAACTACTCACGCATCACACCGGAGGCTTGCATGGTGATGAAGAAGGCCTCCAGGGTGAATTCCCCTCTCCGGCAGGGTGCCGGAAAGAGCTTCAGATCCCTCCCGATCTAGGGATGGAGATGATGGCGGCTACATACTCTTTTGTGGATTTTTGACCGGGTACTTAGGGTTTTCGTCCCGAGGGCATCTTATAGTTGGAAGGGGAGGCCGAGGGGGTGCCTGGGTTGGCCACACCATGCCCTGGCACGGGCCAGGCCTGGCCGCGCGGCCAGGTGGTGTGGCCACCCTCTAGCCCCTCTCCGTCTCGTATTCTGGCACTTGATCACTTCTGGAAAAATAGGCACTTTGGCTTTTGTCCCGTCCAATTTCGAGAATATTCATTTTCTGACTTTCCTGGAACCAAAAACAGCAGAAAACAGGCAGTTGGCACTGTGGCTCTTGTTAATAGGTTAGTCCAAGAAATCATATGAAATGTACTCCAAAGTTGGAACAAAACACAAGAAAGTGGATAAAACCAAGCATGGAACATCAAAAATTATAGATACATTTGCAATATATCAGTGCCTGGTACGGGCAGGCTCCGCCTGTACCTATGGTCGTTAAAGATACTGGTGCCTCCTCCTTGTTTGCTATTCTTCCAGGTGCAAATGTAAATTCATAAAATGACTTTTATCACTTAGAAATATCATATAATTACACAATATGACAGCTCTAATTGATATGTTCATATATGACTCCATGATTTGAGATCGTGTTGAAATAAGAACGAAATAGCGCATGTAGGCGCAGTGAAATACAAAAATCCTTACTATATTTATGGAAAAACAAAAGTTAAATATGCTTCAATTTTGGACACATCACCTGCCATCAGGATTATCCGGAGATGCCCGGAGGAAGACAAAGATTTCTTTATAAATTTTGCCATCTAACTGTTTCTTGTATTATGTATCTTTGTATTTAGAGAAATACTATGTAATGTCATTGTTTTATCAAAAAGGTCGTAAATTTATACAAGATTTTGTTTTTATCATGCGAGACCTTTTTATTTGTCTAACACCTATAGGTTGACTCAGCTTTTATTCGGGTCAAAGGCACGTTGTATGGGATCCGAAGGTTTTTTGATATGGTGCGCTTATCAAAGCCCCCATGTATCAGGTTGATGAATAGAACAACAGAAATCTCGAGACCCAGTTTTGGGAACTTTTCTTTATTTATCGTCGGATAGCAGAGGATACATTTTTTGGCGTGCTCGCTTGGCCGTTGGCCTTATTGAATATAAAATGCATAAAAGTAAAAGAACTTCCTAAATTTTGTGGCTTCTGTCTTGAGGTACTCCATCATTGTCTTGTTGCGTTTCCTGTGGGCTCAAGGGGGTTTCATCCTTTCGACTGGAGGCACAACTTCTGCACGGCGGACCAGAGAGAAAGGGGCGTAGTTTGCTAGATCGCTTTCGGTTGGAAAGTGAATGCACACGTGGAGTCTATCGCTTTTCTTTGGTATGAGTATTGGGTTAGCCACCCATGATGCTTTTGTTATTCCTGCGATGTGCCACGTATTGGTGAGGCGAGGAGCTTGCTGTCCCATGGCCCTGATTTGTCAGGCGGACCGTTCATTTTCTACCGTGTTTAATTTGGCTGAGTGCTCGTCGGGTTCCTTGGGGGTTTCTTATGCATTGATTGAGTCCACAAGGGTCTCCCAATTTTCACGGGGAAACCGACGAGCGCGCCTTCCTATGCGGGACCAATGTTGGAGGCCGGATAGGTCATTTTTGCGGTTGCATGGTGCGCCTGATTTTCTAGAGCCTGTTCACTGGGTACATGTCCTTCGTGCAATAGTTCTGCTATGCAATTTTCAGCTGGCCAAATTATTCTTCCATCCCGAAAGATTCTGATATTTTATTAAAATCTAGGTCGTAGCTATCTGAACGAGTGAAACTTCCTCTTACGGTTATAATCCCATTGGGGCTGGCATTTTTAGTACCAGATATGCGTAGTGGGGTACTGCCATGAACTTAGTGAAAGCTAATCGTCTCAGGATCGCGTGGTATTATGATGGCCAGTCCATGACTTTGAACTCGAGTTTTTCGCACCTGAAGTTGTTCCTTAATCTGAAGACTACGTCAAGATAGACTTTGCCTAAAGGAATCTCGGCTTTTCCCGGAACTATCATATGGAAAGTTGTGTCCGTATGCGCTAGGTTTGTCAGGGACCAATTCATTGCCCGTAGAGTCTTGGCATAAATGAGATTGATGCTGCTTCCTGCATCTAAGAAAACCTTTCTCATGTCGATCCCACCAATTTGCGCTTCTACTACTAAGGCTGACTGACCCGATCGCAGCACCCGAAGCGGGTGATCAGCTCTGCGGAACGTAATTTCTTGTTCTGACCAGTGGACGTATTTGGCTGTAGGAGGTGGTGTTGTTACTGCCATATTTACTTGACGCATAATCAACTTCTGTGTCATATTAGATGGTCGTCCTTTCTGAATAATCAACATTGCACCCTTGGACCTAGGGTACTCGTCTTCTTGGTTTGTTGTGTTTTGTGGCTGCCCTGCTGGCAGATGTATTAGTGCCGGTGGCGGCGTGCCAATGGCTAAAGCGCCAGGTGCAGTGGCGTATCCTCGGATTGCTGCTTCGGTTGCCTTTACATTGCATTGCTCTTGCATCTTTAAAAGCGTTCAGCAATCCTTCATGAGATGGTTAGATCGCCTTTTTCCTGTTGAGTTGAAGTAAAAGTGCATATTGTAGGGTCCTTCCAGCATTTGAATTACAGACATAGTGGGTCTCGATCTCTTGGCTGGTATCGCTGCGGTGGTTGGCTTCCTCCAACATCGTCCCTGTTGCTGCGGTACCCGCTGTTGTAATCGCCACTCCCTCGGTTGTCCCCTCCTGAGAAACCAGCTGCGACATAGCTTGGTCCATTGTATCCATCGTTGTTTCGTCATCTTTTGTTGTTACTGCGCCTGTCCCTGTCTTCTTCGGGTGAGCGGGCTCACTTATTGTGTATCGTGTCTTCTCCGTCATCCCAGTGATTTGCCATGTCCATTGGTTGTGAAATTGTTTTGGTCTTGACCTGTCCCATCTCCTCTATGAATTCTGATCGACGAAGGCCGTCGTTGAAGGCGTCAATTGCCCTTTTGTCGGATATGGCCTCAGCCAATTTTTTTATAATGTTCCACCGCTGAATGAAGGCCCATAATGGTTCTCTCGATTTCTGCTTGCACGCTCGCAGTTGCTCTAGAGATGCGGGTTGCATGAATGTGGAGGGAAAATTTCGGATGAATTTGTCCTCAAGATCGTTCCAGCTACTGATGGAATCTTCGGGTAACTGTTAGGTACAGCTGCAAGCTCTGCATTGCGGTGGCCTTGGAGCCACCCTATAGTTTGACAGTTGCCAAATAATCTGCCAACCAAGCTTTAGGTTCTTGGAGGCCTTCGTACCTCTGACGATCATGAGGGAGTTTGAAATCCTTAGGTACTAGAGTCTTGCGAACCCGTCGGGTAAAGCAACTGGCTCCACATAGTTCATACTCGTCCATGCTTTCACCGTTGCTGCACTATTCTCTGGATCTATCGATCCTACGCTGCATAATGTCGTCTCTTGCATTGTTTCATAGCTCGAAGCCCAAAAAGTGCACCCGATGTGGCGATCGTGATCGTCGGGTGTGCCCCACCTGCCGAATGTTGCTGCGATAGCGTGGGGATCTGTCGGGTTGTCGTGCGACTCCTTGTTCTTCTTGTGCAAGAGATGCTCCTACCATGCCGATGTTCATCAGAGCGGAGTGATGGAGAGCCACACGAGGATCGTCGAGTATGGGTTGAGTTGTGAGAAAATATGTTTGTGCAACTACAATTGCGGCTTGGGATGTTTTTGCTTTGATGTGTCATGTTGGATCTACTGACATAAACGATAAATCGAGATCTCAAGTTAGTTTGTTTCTTTCAGCTTCGGGGATACTTTTGTAGTTGTGAGGTTCCTCTCCTTGGCGGTGCTCCTCCAATTACACTTCCTGATCCCTAGGTAGAGCTTAGCTGCGCCCGCCGTAGGCTAGATTCGTCGGCTAGCCTTTTCCTTTTGCCGAGTTGCCTCTACATCCTTAGGAGATCGTTTTTCTTGTGATGAAGCAAATATTGGTAAGCTAGTAGATCTTCGCGTGTGGCCTCGGATGTCATTGGGACCGCACCCGAAATTGCTTCCCTTACTTTTTGCCATGCTTCGGCTGGTAGCCGGAGAGTTTGCCGCTCTCCTCTACGTGGTTCTCCTCCTTCTGGGATTATGCGGTTGTTTATTGGGTCTCCTTTGTTTGATTTCCTTCGTTTCTGTGATCTCCTACATTATCATCTGACAAAATATCATTGGGGTAAAGGATAGGGTTACCATTAGAGTCACGTTGAGTGGAGGCGTCTCCGATGATCACGCACACTTGGTGATGAGTTATGTATGAACTAGTGACGTCGTTGTCGGATCCGAGGGAGACACTATCTCGGGGATCAGTGAAATCCAGTAGTTTCTGTTCTGGGTAGATTTCGGCCATCCTGATTCCGAAGTGGATACTTTCGCCGCTTTCTCCTGGTTCCGCGTTTGCTAGGCTCAATCCACGTGGTGGAGTTAGCTGAGAGTCTTACCCGAGGGAGAGATCGTCGTAAAGACCATCAAGATCCCCTAGATTTGTTGTGTTTTCAGTGTTTTCATCATCTTTCTCCGACTAGAGTGTAGCTTCTGCGAATGATCCGACAGATGGTGTGGGTATCACCGTAGGCACAACTTTTTCGACCGATGGTTCCGATGAAATCGAAGCCGAGGGGTGCGGTTCTTCGGGTTCCTCCACCTAAAAGTGGAAACTTCTGATGATGAGAGCAGATCCGCTGTTGAAATCAACAGGGACCGAGACAGGGGTGGGTGAGCGTGGTGCCGCTTTCGTCAGATTGTTGCTTGATGAAAAGGGGTCCACCGAATCCATGATTCTAGCATTCAATTTTCCCACAGACGGTGCCAATTGACGAGGGGTAACCTTAGCAATGTCCATGGTTATGGACTTAGGGTTTTGCAGAAAAGAGAACGATGGGGATTTTGTCGGATGTCAGACAAACAAGGGAGTCGAAGTCATTTGATTATCAATGAATAGTGCTATTACAGATTGTTTGGGGATTTTTTGGTACCTCTCCACTGGCTCCTCCCAGCCTATATATAATAGGCTAGGTCTCAGGGCTGTATACGGATAGATTACATATTCACGATTACAACACCAACACAATATCGGTTTCTATTTCCTTATTTAGCTAAACTAAGACTTCCATCGGATGCTTCTTGGGCCTTCATCTTGGGTCTTTATGGGCCATGAACCTTTATGAAGCTAGGGTAACCAAACATAAGTACCCGAGTAATCATACCCATGTCATAGAGTATCTAGCCAGAATTTTTTCATTCTACCTAGAAACTCGGGGGGCTACACTACCAAGTTCTACACTTAGTTCCTTTTGGAGCACTCGTGCCAATAACTAATGGTTTTCCGCCTAAGGGCTCAGGGGCTACAATGGGATATATTATAAAGTGAAAAAGATCGAAGACTCATGATGCAAGTAATCTTGAGATTGTTTGCCAAGGTGGCATATGCGTCGTGAAAGGTCATGACATTGTTATAAATAGCATTTGCCTTCTGAATAAGATTATCCAAGCTTAGTGTCGGAGGAGGTAGAGGCATGCTAGACGTAGTAGCCAGAGGCATGGATGAAGCTCTAGGCGTCTCCTGTGCTATCATGACAGTTGATGGTGTAGAAGTTCTTGGCTTGATGGTTGCGGCCACTTCTTCTACTTCTTTCGCTAGTTGCTTCCCTTTCTCGGTGGCATCCTTAGCCGGAGCTTCAGCCACTTGAGAGAAGGTACTCTCCTATGTCACCTAGCCACTGGGAACAATGTACATGCCGGCAGAACCTGAGACATATGGTGTTGGATTAATGTCTATCTCCATGACGGAGATGTCAGGTACGACAGGGGATGAGGTTCCAATAGAGCCTGTTACAGGCTTGACAATAGGAGTCGGGGAGCAACAGCGGGCGAGGACTTGGTCAACATCTCACGAATATTCTTGGAACCTCCAACATCTTTGGAGGTGCGCTTCAAACTAATATCGGATCTCTTCCTAAACCATACAATGTACAAGTACAGGAATGAGAAGGAACAAGATAAAGACGGAGAATGAATGTACTTACACCACAGCAGGTGCCTTGGTTCAGCGAATTCTAGTGGACTTCTTCTTCTCCGCCTCTAAGACGACAGTGGATTTCTTGGAGACTCCACTCTCCACTCTCTTCTTATTCTTGCCCTCGGCAACAACATTAGAGGTGGAGCTCTTCCGCTTCCGCGCTGCCGGAGCTGGCTGATCCTTGGAGGTTTCTTCGTCGGAAAGGACATATACATCCTTCAACTTCGGATCATAGACCTGAGCAGCCATGTCTTCCTCGGCCAACGTCACTAGCTTATGAGATTGAGACATGTCAGACGATTGATGCTTTCAAGGCGGAGAACTTAAGAGTATATACAACAACAATGAAGGAAGCATAGTTATCTCTGGGCATTTTCCTCACTCACACATGTCGTACGTGATGACGAAGCTGCGCTTCTTGTCCTTCACCTTGACAAGATCCTTGAGCCAAAAATTGATAGAATCCTTGGAAATCCTCATGGGATCTTTCCTCTCCTTGGAATATTCACACATAAGCTTGGTGCGGTGCTATAGAGGTTAGACCCACCTTTCGAACTAGCACATGGCTAGGTCCAAGCTAGTAAATCCTCTGTCTATCATCCACTCTATCCGCCTAACAACACGAGCGGCTTTGATGTTAGAGGGAAGAATGGCGGGGGATCTCCAGGTACTGGCCTTGGCAGCGGCTCCGTCGATGAAGTTAGGGTACGTTTCTTTTTGGTTGGCCAGAGGAATGTCTAGGCCATAGAAGTATGACCGTTGCTAGTTCTTGCAAGACTCGTGGCCAACAATGTCTGGGAATCACCTGTTAGGACGAATCTTAAAGCTAATGGTTCCACAGTTCATCTTTAGAATATCCGGACTCTCTCGGTTAAGAAGTAGATAAACATATATAATCTAGGCCTAATCCCTAGGTATCCTTCGCACAAAGCTACGAAATTGCTAAGTACTAGGATGCTATCAAGATAAAGGTTATGAGGAAGAACCTGGAAGTGTCTCAAGACCTCAAGGAACAATATTGGCCACTTTAATTTGTATTTGTTGATGATAATTTGTTGTACTTGTTATATTGCCCCATGTACTATTTGTTTGTGTTGTAATAATAAACTAGACAATTTATTGTTGAGTTTGTTTGATCTTGTTGATAATATAGAGGTATGTAAGAGCATCTCTAGCAGATACTCCATCCGTCCATCCCGCAAAACACATTTGCGGTGAACCACATCTCGTGTTTGCGGTGCGAACAAGCCTGGGATATTCTTTTTTACGGGTCAGCTATGCCGTATCTGTTCCGCCCCGTCGCGTGTACTTCAAAACAAGTTTTACCTCGAAGCACACAATTCAGTGTTTGAACGACAAATAGAACATAATTTGGCCATAGACAAGGCGACATAATTCAACGAGAGCTTTTTAATCATAGTAATAACAAACGATTAAAGTAAAACCCTAACCCACGATCTCGCTTGTACTATCATCTTCCGCGCCGCCGTCCTCTGCCTCCTCCGCGTCACCGCCGCTATCAGCAATATGGATTATTTCGGTGCGGTTTGCCTCCTTCGAAAACTCTTCCCATAGCACCTCGTTGATGGAGGTGTAGATCATGCGCCCCCGAACTTCCCAGAATCGCGTCCTCCCTTCGGGGTTGCGGAGGTCGGGGTGGACCTCGTGCCTGTGATCGAGGCAGAGGGCAAGCGCTGCCCTGCGCTCCTTCTTGAATCGCTTACACCAATAGGAGTTTGCATGCGCGTATCGAGCCATTGTCTCTTCCACTCCGGCAATTGGCGGCGACGCTCCTTGATCCGGCGAGCCAACTCGGCACCGCGCAGAATGCGCCACCGATACCCCAGTAGCTGATCATGAAGCCGGCTGAAAGCGTCGCGCGAAGCGGCGCGATGATGTTGTGGTGGGCAAACATCGAGGCCTCGTAGTAGTTTAGATTGGGTCTCGCCATGGCTGCGGGAAGGCGAGACAAAGTAATGGGAGGGAGGAGAGAGAGAGAGTGAGGGGGTGGAAGCGGCCGGCGACGGCAGATCGACGACGGTGGCGGCTGAACGGAAAGCAGGGGAGGTAAATTTCCCTCCCGCCAACCGTAATGTCAGGATACGGTGAACCGCATCGCGAGCCTTCCATACGGTATATATGCGGGACGGAAGCGGACTTTTGCCGTGAACCGTAATTTTCTTCCGGATGCAGTACGTTTTAGGGTATTTGGAATGACCATTTTTTCCGCTTCGTACCACAAACGAACGGTTATTTTGCGAAACCGGACTGGATGCGGTATCTGTTAGAGATGCCTAAAAGTTGTGCGCCGCGCGCTGTAGGTTGCAGAGCGCCTGGTGGGGACGTTTTGGCTCCGACGCGCGGGCTGCAAAATAGAGTATCTGATAGAGGATGCTATTACCGTGTTATAATCACTCTCTGCTAAAAGAAAAGAAAGGAAAAATTGGCCAAATCACTTTGTTTTCCGAAAAGACTTTCCGTATGCACGAGTGGCCCGACCTGTCAGCTACCAGATACCCGCTCCTCCCAGTGGGAAACGGTGCGTGGAGCGCGTAACCGCATCCGAACCTCGCCACCGCGTACACACCGCCCACATCCTTATTCTCAGATCTCAACCGATGACGCGTGGACCCATCTGACTGTTCAACTAGCCTTGCCCCACACACCAGTGGAACACCGCGAACATCGGGCGGTAAACTCGCACGCGCCGGTTTCATCCTGCGTCTTTTCACAGAGCGGGAAGTCCCAAAATTCGAAGCCCACGCCTCCTTCCCCTGCAAGCCTCCGCTTCCTTCCCACTGCCATCTCGTCCCCACCTCCCCCGCCCCTCCTGGCCCCATCGGCCAGTAGTCCACCCACTGGCCACTGCTAGCCCGTAGTGGGCCCCCGCACGCGCTCGGCCGCCGCTCACGAACTCGAAATCTCCCGACGCTTGGGGGATAATAAATAAAGTTAAATCGATGATTGAAATTCCATTCCAAATCCGAGGAGGAGGTCCTTCATAATCTCGTCTCGCATTCGCCCCATCCCCCTACGGAAGTTCGAACGGAGCCTGGATCTGCGGAGATGACCGAGGTTCTCGCCGGGTCGTGCTGATCTGTGGCGGCGGATTGGATTTAGGGCGCGCCGGGGAAGATGGATTTCGCGGCGATGAAGCGGAGGGAGCTCCAGGCGCTCTGCAAGCGCCACGGACTCGTCGCCGGCGGCACCAACGCCGACCTCGTCGCCCGCCTCACCGCCACGCTCTCGGTACGGACTGCGGCCCCTAACCCTCTCCTCAAACCCTCGCTACAGTTTTTTTTGGAAAGGGTCTCTCGATCTGGTTCACGGGACGCGAGTGGTGACTGTGGAAATCGTTGTGGGAACTGATCCTTGAGATGATTCCTTGCTGTTTTGCAGGGTTCCGCCGGTGCGGCGGAGGAGGCGGTCGGGGTGGTGGTGGGAAAGGGGTGTTTGAAGCGGTCGGCGCCCGGTGCCAGCGGCGGGGATTTGGATGCGGCCAAGAAAGTGACCTTCGAGGGGGATACGGAGGCGGAGGTGGGTGTCACTGGGAGAGGAAGCCGGAGGTCCCAGGTGTTGAGTTCGCCTGCTGTTGCCAAGACGAGGGGGAGGGTGAAGACTGGGGAGGCTCCTCCTGCCGCCAAAGGAAATGGAGATGAGCGTCGATGGACGCGTTCCCAAGCTGGTGGTCATTCTGCTGACGAGAGTGGTTCTGGAGAGGCTGGTGCAGATGGCAAGGCAACGGGGAGGGGAAAGGCTGGGGAGGCTCCTCCTCCCTCCAAAGGAAAGGGAGTGGTGCGTCGACGGACGCGATCCCAAGCTGGTGGTGATTCTGCTGACGAGAGTGATTCTGTAGAGGCAGGTGCAGATGCTCTGGGGAGGCGGTCTGGGAGGAACACGGTCAGTCTGGGTGCTGGTGATGGGGCTGAGAGGGTTGCTGGGGCAGTATCTTGGAAAAACTCTGCCAAGGCTGAGCAAGAAGAGGTGGACGTTGCAGATGTAGCTGGTAGGAAGCATCAGCTGAAGCGGAAGACTAGGGAGAATGATATTGAGGATGTAGATGTCAGTAGGCAAGTTGGAGTTTCTCGTAGAAGCACAAGGTCGAGTAGCCTTCTGTTAGAGCCTGATGCCTTGTCGTCTCCTGTTGAGAAGAAAAGAGGGAGGAAGGCAGCAGATGTGAAGGAAAAAACATGTGTCGAGGAGCTGCCTACTGAGGCTCTATATTCAGGTAGAACTCTAAGATCTGGAGTGGTGGTCGCAACAGTGCCACCTATTGTTTCTGAGAGTAATAAAAGCAAAAGGGAGGTGCAGGAAGAGGAACCTGCTGTGGAGAAGAAGGTGGCTGAGGTTGAAATATCTTGTAGAACTACAAGATCAAGTGCAGTAGCAGGTCCTTTGACTGCACCCACTGTCATTGTGAAGAAGAGGGGGAGAAAGACGGATGATGTGCACTTGGATGGAGGGCTGGATAAGAAAATGGAAAATAAGAGGCAATCCAGTAGACCCACTACTCGTGGTAGCATTCATCATCTTGCTTCTAATGAAGAGGAAGCATCTCTTGAACAAGTTGCTGCTCCCAGCAAGGGGCTCCCACTGAGACGATCGAGACGAAACCCCTCAGAGGCCAACGTGATGTTAAATAGTAACACAACTTCAGAAAGTAGCATAGCCCCAACTGTGGGCAATGGCCTGAAGATAGCTCCTCCAACCATGCTCAATGCCGCCAAGGATGGCGTAGAAGACGTTGTGGAAAAGCCAGACCAGCACGCGGGGTTGAAAAGGAAGAAACTCAGGAATGTCAGTGCAACGGTAGCTACAAATGGTGGTGAAATTCCATTTTCTGATAGCAGTGGCAAGGCTTCTGCTACAGACATGCAAATAGAGGCACCTGGGCCTGTGAGAAGATCGACACGGAAATCTGTTGTTCCATCGTCCCTTGAGCATGAAACCAATGACATGCATGAAAATGTGGAGAAGAAACAAACCGTGACCAAACCTGTTGGGAGATCAACCCATAGATCTGTTGCCCCTGATATAGTTGAGAAAGAGAGCAAGGTTCTCACTAAAGGAATGGTGCCTGAAGCACATGTTAAGCGACAAACAAGGAAATCTGTTGTCCCAGATATGCTTGAGAAAGGAAGAAAGAGTGTGATTAAAGAAATTATTCCTGATGCACGTGTTAAGAGATCAACACGGAAACCTGCTCTTCCTATTGTTAACAGTGAGAACAATGATCACTGTGAAGTAGCCAGCACTGTGAATCTTCAAAGTGATAAGAGTGATGAGTTGCAGAAGCAACCAGCAATCAAGCAACCTGTTAGAAGGGTAACACGGAAATCTGCTGTCCCGGCTATGCTTGAGAAAGATAGGAAGGGTGTACCTGAGATGCTCAACAACAAGAACAATGATCGTACTGAAATGCAAAGTGATCAAGTTGTACATTTGGAGAAACAACTATTAGTAAAGGAGCATGTTAGGAGATCAACTGTTAAATCTGTTATCCCAGATATGACCGAGAAAGAGAGTAAGGGTTTACATGAAGAATTGAAGCCAGAAGTTTCTGCAAGGACACCAGTGTGTAAATCTGTTGTTCCTAATGCGGTTAATAAGGAGAATAAGGATCACAATGAATTTGACAGAAGGGAAGAGCTGAGTGTTAAGACAAGGGGTGCACATACAAGCCTCCAAATTGCTTTGCAGAATGATGAGAGTCTGCGGCGAACAACACGCCAATCTTCAAAGTTGGTGCTATCACCACCACAAACAAAGCCCACTGCTTCAAAGGGAAGACCTGCAAAGAGGAGAAGAAGAGCATCTTTGCAAGAAAGTATGCCTGCTGAAGAGCAGAAGGAAGACCACACGAGTGATGTGATTGAAGTAGTAACTTCTACTGGCTTGGAAATTGGAGTGCCGCCATTCACAGTTGTAAAAACAGATCTGCAGGATTCACAGCTTAACTCTGAGCGGCAGGGCATGGTTGTTGTGGAACCTGGCCTTGGCCATGATAAAGACAATAGTGGCATTTTGGAGGTTGAGCTGGAGGGTACAGTATGTAAGTAAATCACTGTGACTGTGCTTCTGAATTTGTGTTCCTTCTGATGATGTTCTGTTCCTTTTCTTTTGATGTAATGCATATTTCTTCATCAAATTCTATATCAGGTACCACTGAGAAGCGTCCATCCAATCTACCAATTCTGGACTGTCAGCATGTAGGTGCTTTATCTGAGGAGGCAGGGCACTCAATTGAAAATGAAGCTGGAAGATGCTCTCCAAATTTTGAACAATCACCCACTGGGCTACAGTTCCTATACTCACAGGGAATCTCAGAAAGATCCTCTACACATAATGCAATTCCATGTCCTGAAAACTGCGTAGAAGTATCAGATGTCCACAAGGATGAAGTTCGAGTTGAAACAGTTGTTTCTTCAAAATCTGACTCAGATCAAGGCTCTGGTGAAAATTCATTAAGAGTTGAAGAAAGTGGGGGTTGTGCGTTTTCATCTCAGCAAAATAATGAACAGGATGGTATATCTTTATCTTCTTTTTAGCAGCTATCCGTTCTAGAATCTAAGATTCTTATTGTTCCTCTTTTTGAATCGTTTATATTTTTCTGTGGAATACACTGAATACTTTATTTATCAGGGTTTTCTGTGTCTATCTACCCAAAAGATTTGGTTGCTTCTGCCCAGTTAGATCCGTCAGAGGATTTGGATCATGTAGTAAGGTAATTTTATTTCCAATAACTAAATCACAGAAATGATGAACCATAGGGATCTCTCTTAATAGTGGAAGTGCAATTTACAGGGATGCTATTACTAAGGACTTGATACGCAAGGAGGAAGAGAAGGACTTCATTCCTTCTTCCGACATTAATGTTCCTCATGAAGTATCTACTGCCTATGAACCTGGTAATCCTCTATGGAGTACTTGATTGCTTTTGTTTTTACCGACTGTTCCCAGAATATGTCGTTTGCATCTCCTCAGTCCTCATCAAGTATCCCCTGCTTATGTCGTTCGTAGAAGTCAGAGATATCATGGTTCGTTCTAGGCTAATCCGTGCACCTCCTAATGCAGCCGAGAATGCTTCTGGTGTTAGTGGAGATGTATTTTGCATTTCCCGGAGCACCCCTATTTCTGATGAAGTGAACTCTGATTCTTCACGATTAGAATCACCGGATGCTTTGGACAATCGCTTAGCATCTTCCAATACCGAGGCTGTTCAACAAGATAATAAAGAGGAATGCAATCTACACAATGGAGTCACTCATGGTATCCATGTGAGTGGCATTTCTGAAGCTGCACAGGTTGAGGTGTTAAAAAGTGGAAAAATGCTGCTGCCAGACAAAGAAACATCAGCATCTCAAGATGCACAGCTTAACCGCAAGCATGAGGGTGATGAATTTGAAGAACACAGCTTTAGCTGCGTTGAAGACAGATCTGGGAAGAACAATATGTCTCAACTGGCCAACGAATATGTTATGGATTCTTGCCAGGAACAGGAGCTCAAGCTCCCACATGACCCATCTGCAGATAGATCTCCAAAAGGATATACAACTTGTCAAGATGAGTTTGTAATAGGATCAGGTAATATTTCAGATCACTTGTTTAGATTAATCTTAAGACACAGGCTTGTTCCAGTCCATAGTACTCACTCCATTTCAGAAATATGTACAATTTTGTGCACTGACAGTGTTCCATAGGTTAACTTGACCACTAGTTTGTTCTGTAGTATACGTATAGAACTCAAGAAAATTATACTCCCTGTCCAGAAATAACTGACTTGGATTTGTCTAGATTTGCATGTATCTACACACTAAAATGTGTCTAGATACACAAGGATCTAGACAAATTCAAGTTACTTATTTCCGGATGGAGGGCGTAGTAATCTATGCATCTGATATTTAAGTATCAAAATGTCTCCGGTTCAGTAGGTCAGCATTGTTTGTCTTTCCTTTTGCCACATAAACTCGTTTAAATCTTGGCATGAAAATACATTGTCTATTGTATCTTCTGACTCCATTTTTTACATCAGGGATTGGTGGAACTAGTGTGAGCATAGTTAAAGGAAACAAAGTTTCCATGGATGCCCCTGGTACACCTTTTTGTCCGCAGCCCTTTTTCTTGGAGGAAAGCATTGGAGAACCCTCTGAAAATGCCGCCCCTGCAGTTCATGATAGAAATGGAGTTGATGAATCAAAAGACATCCATGTGGAATATGGAGTTGAAAAACCACCCGTGCCAGAATTTGTTTCAGACCTTGATAGCAGTGCTGATTTTAGTGCAGTTTCCAAAAGTGAAGATTGTGGGTATACTTCTGATCAATGTAATGAAAATGAAGGTATACAACAACATGTGCTCTTTGTTCTTTCATTATTTTTTACAATTCCCTGGAAGAATAATGTAATATAATGTTGAGATATTGTGCTATTGAAGCGTATCTACATGAACTGAATGGTACTGTATTCTTTCAGGATTAACAAAGTCTTGTCATGAACAAGACCAGATGGCATCTCAGCTAGACTTGTTGGAGGCTGCAAATTGCATGAAGGAGCAAGTGTAATCTTTCTTTGAATCACTAGAAGCACTTAGAATTTTTGTTTGTTTGATCCTATTAACATGGAAATTACATATTTCCCTTTTTGCAGCTTTAATAATCCCGAGGATGTATCGGACGATGAAGAAAGTAAGAAGCCTGTTCATTCCGCAGACATTAGTTTTTCCTGTGAAAAAATAGATGCACCCGGACTTGGTAAGCACTTACTGATCATGTTAATTTGGGAAGGAACTACTTTTAATATCATGGAGATTAGCAGTCTCTTGGCTATCAAACACATCACATGCTCCTAGTTGAGCACAGTTTAATCTTTTCTCACCCTCTGCAGTTAAGCATGCTTCTGGTATTGGCGATGGTCTATTGAGCAGCTCAATGCTTGCTTCTACTGATGACACTGGTGTGCATCCGAGTTCTAATCCTAACCAGTTTGAATCAACTGATTTCCTTGATGAACTGAAAGGGTGTTCCAGTACTGAAGCACTACATCAGGGTTTCGAAGAGCAATGCGACGCGCCTAAGGAAGACCATGTTACTTATGGAGCCTGCCTAAGGGATAAAGTTGAAGCTGACACTACCAAAGACTTGGAAAATGATGTTCCACCTCTCCCAGTTGAAGACAGATCAAATATACTAGAGTATTTGTTCTTACGGGAATCCAGTAAAGGATCTGATATGCATCGTGATCTTGTTCTTCCAAATGCTGAAAATGAAGATGATTCCAACACTTACTGTGCTGAACTGCAAGTTGAGAAAATGGTCTGTTCAGAAGCTGATTCCAGTAAAGGATCTGATTTGAATGGTGACATTGTGCTTCCAAGTTCTGAAAATGAAGATGATTACGTCGCTTGTGATGTTGAACCAAAAATTGAGAAAATGGTTTCTTCAGAACCTGATTCACATCAAGGCTCTCATGAAGATTTAACCATAGTTGAAACAATTAGGGAGTGTATGTTTTCATCTCAGCTAGAACATGAAAGAGATGAGCAGATAATAGCCCCACTGCTAGCTGCAGAAACATCGGCTTTGCCGGATGAGCAGGCTCGTGCTGAACTGCAAGTTGAGAAAATGGTCTGTTCAGAACCTGATTCCAGTAAAGGATCTGATATGCATGGTGATATTGTGCTTCCAAGTGCTGAAAATGAAGATGATTCCGTTGCTTGTCATGTTGAACTAGAAGATGAGAAAATGGTTTCCTCAGAACCTGATTCACATCCAGGCTCTCATGAAGATTTAACCATAGTTGAAGGAATTAGGGATTGTATGATTTCATCTCAGCTAGAACATGGAAAAATTGAGCAAGTGATAGCCCCGCTGCTAGGTGCAGAAACATCGGCTTTGCCGGATGAGCAGGCTCGTGCTGAACTGCAAGCTGAGAAAATGGTTTGTTCAGAACCTGATTCCAGTAAAGGATCTGATATGCATGGTGATATTCTGCTTCCAAGTGCTGAAAATGAAGATGATTCCGTTTCTTGTCATGTTGAACCAGAAGTTGAGAAAATGGTTTCCTCAGAACCTGATTCACATCCAGGCTCTCATGAAGATTTAACCATAGTTGAAGGAATTAGGGACTGTATGATTTCATCTCAGCTAGAACATGAAAAAAATGAGCAAGTAATAGCCCCGCTGCTAGGTGCAGAAACATCAGCTTTGCCGGATCAGCAGCCTAACCCCGAGGTGGAGGCGGCTGAATTTGAAAAATGCAACTTAAGTGGTGAAGACACAGTTGGTCAGTATGCGGAAACATTGACTTCGCCGGATGAACCACCTAACCCTAAGCTGGACGAGCAGCCTAACCCTGAGCTGGAGGTGGGTGAGGACTTATGTGGCAAAATTGTTACTGGATATGTGAAGAACAATCTATTGCAATTGAACGAGGAGTCTCGTATCGATCCTATCCAGGAAAAGGAGCACCCAACTAAATCTCCTGAACAATCCACAATAGGTCAGGATGCGGAAACAGCGCCTTTGCTGGATGAGCAGCCTAACCCTGAGCTGGAGGTGGTTGAATCTGAGGAACACAACTTAAGTAGTGAAGACACAACTGACCTACCTGCACCTAAATCTCCTGTACAATCCACAATAGGTCAGGATGTGGAGGCACAGCCTTACCCTGAGCTGGAGGCGGGTGAATCTGAGGAACACAACTTAATTAGTGAAGACACAACTGACCTACCTGCACCTAAATCTCCTGTACAATCCACAATAGGTCAGGATGTGGAGACATTTCCTTCTCCGAATGAGCAGCCCTACCCTGAGTTGGAGGCGGGCGAATCTGAGGAACACAACTTAATTAGTGAAGACACAACTGACCTACCTGCCTCTAAATCTCCTGAACAATCCACAATAGGTCAGGATGCGGAGACATCGCCTTGGCCGGATGAGCAGCCTTACCCTGAGCTGGAGGCGGGTGAATCTGAGGAACACAACTTAATTAGGGAAGACACAACTGACCTACCTGCACCTAAATCTCCTGTACAATCCACAATAGGTCAGGATGCGGAGACATTTCCTTCTCCGAATGAGCAGCCCTACCCTGAGCTGGAGGCGGGTGAATCTGAGGAACACAACTTAATTAGTGAAGACACAACTGACCTACCTGCCTCTAAATCTCCTGAACAATCCACAGTAGGTCAGGATGCAGAGACATCGCCTTGGCCAGATGAGCAGCCTAACCCTGAGCTGGATGTGGGTGAATTTGTGGAAGGCAACTTAATTAGTGAAGACACAAGTGGCATATTTGGTACTGGATATGTGAATACTAAAATATTGCAGTTGCATGATGACTCTCATATGAATCATATCCAGGGAAAGGAGCTCCCAATTGGTCAGGGTGCCGAAACATTTGTTTTGCTGGATGAGCAGCCTAACCCTGAGCTGGAGGGTTGTGACTTCGAGGAATGCAACTTTAGTTGCGAAGACACAACTGGCATATTTGATACTGGATATGACAATCTATTCCAATTGGACGATTACTCTCCTATGGATCCTAGCCAGGGAGAGGAGCTCCCAAATTACCAACATGCACCTAGATCTCCTAAACAGTCCACTATTGGTCAGGATGAGAATGTTACAGGACCAGGTGAGTATTTCTGATGTTTTGATATTTTCTTAACACTGACATGTTTTTACCGTAGTGGAATAACAGTGCCTCCCAACTGCAGAAACATCTCCAGTGCCAGATGAGAAGTTTGATCCTGAGCTCGAGGGTGGAGAATTTAAGGAACACAAGCATAGCTGTGATGAAGCTGCCAGTTACATATTTTCTTCTGGATCTGTGAAGAACAACACATGCCATTGGGATGATAAAGAGGAATACAATGAGCTTAATGATCAAGCCACTGCAACCATGCTTTCAAGTGGCTTGACAAAACCCACACTGGTTGAAGGATCTGAAAGTCGTACGGCAGCATTGCCAGATGAGCAGCTTAGCTCTAAGCTGGAGGATGATAAAGAACAAAACCTTTGCTTTGATACCGACAGTAGCAACATCTCTGCTACTGGATTAATGGAGAACAGCAGATTACTATTTAGCCTGCCTGGAGATGCTCATACTGAAACTGGTTATGAACATGAGCTTCCAATTGGTACTCCTGCTGCTAAATCTGTGGGAGAATCTGCAGTTTGTCCAGATGGGAGTGTTCCTGGATCAGTAGGTCAGTATTATTCCTACTGTTTCTTTTTTGCCTTAGCCTGATATTTCTGTTGCTTACTACGTCTCCTGACTCTTGGCATCAGGTATCTGTCAAACTAGTGGGCGACGCCGTATAGACGAAGAATTTAGCACAAAGCTGCTGAGCTTCAAAATTTCGAGCGCGGTCAAAAGAAGCCACATTGCTATGGATTCTGCTAACACGGGGCAAGGGGATAACGTGAATCTGATTTCTTTGACCGAGACCAGGGAGGAAGCCCCTGCAGCCAGTGCAGACCATCCCGCTGAGCTTAACACAACAAACTTGTCTGTTGCGGAGGACTCGTCAAGGCAAGGAACAACCGATGGATTGTAGAATGTTAGTGCTTTGGGTTCTTTCTTCAACCGTTGGTTGAATGAAGGGATGTCTACCAGGAAACAAAATCGATACATATATTTCATATATATGTCTAGTAACGAATTAGCTCTCAGTTTATCTTTTAGCTTAGCGTGTCCGCGATATTAGCAAGAGACTGGTGCAGTTGTCTTAAATATTAACCTTAGGTGTTATCATGAACAAAACATGTCTCAGCTCTGTGCTATTATATATCTGCCTTTGTCATCGCCAAGTATCTCTCTGCCTTGTGCTGTATGCGGCTACACCTTTAGCTTTAAGTGAAATGTATCTTCAGGACTTGCCTTTTGTACTACCGGGCCAACCGGGGTTTCGGTAGCTTTTAGAGCAAATCTAGCAGATACGGTAAAACGCCAGTAGAGGCGTCTGTACTTGATTTTTACCGTTCGAAAACCCGCGGTGTAGATTAGGGCCCTCAAACACGACCTGTGAAGGGTGGTTTGGACATGTAAAAATTGCGAGATATCACCATTTTCATATAAGCATGATCAATATCGAATTGAATGATAATAGTTCACATTTTTACATCAAATCATCATGATCAAGCGGTCCAATACATCATTGGGCAATGTTCACATCCACCAAAAGGTTGCACATCCTAGCGTGATATATACAAGGGAATCAAGCGACGTTGTCGCCGCCGAGCTCATTGTTAACATGGCCATCACCACGGCTCACCGGAGACTCACCTAGGCCACTTGCCGAAGGAGCAACACCTTCACGCGCTAGGCTTTTCTTCTCCAAGATATCTGCAAGCATTATCTCATGCAACTCCAATTGTTGCACGCTCATCTTGGTGGTATATCATGATGTCCTTCTCCACCTTGGCCTCCTCCATCTTGAGCATCCTCTCTAGTTGAGCCTTGTACATGGCATCGTTGTGGATTTGCTCCCACCTTGAATGATTCATCACCATCTTCTTGTCTTGCATCATCTTTGCCTCCAATGTCTTCATCATCAACTTCTCCTTGGACGATGATGATTCGGCCTCAAACTTGATCCTCTCCTTCGCCTTCTTGTTGCCTTCCGGCTTCTCTTTGTTCCTTCCTCCATCCTCATCATCACTATCATCATCCATATCCTTCATGGATCTCTTCGGCGGTGTCTCTTGGTCTCTCAACGTCCACTTTGGGGGGGAGGGGGGGATGTGCTCAAGCAACTTCTAACAATGTTGAAAAGCAAAACTTTTCTTGTTGGATCCCTTCATTTCCTAAAATTACACGAGCAAGATGTTCACAAGATGAACTTGATAGTAACGTTAACAAGATGAGCAAAGCACTCATATATTCATCAATTTTGACACCACTCGGAGGATTATTGCGCACTTCTCCATAGCTGCGGCCCAACGGTTGCACACTGGTTTGATCACGTCCCATCGTCCTTGAAGAGATCGATAGGAGCGGGCAACCGGTTGGGCAACACGAGGCATGAGCTTGAAGAACTTGTCTTCGATGCGCTGCCAATAGCGCTTCCCGGTCTGGTCCGTGCCGATTACCGTGTCGATTGCCACTTATGACCATGCCCTGATCAATCAAGTATCTTTGACCTCGATGTAGTGCACCGCTCGCTTCTTCCTCATCGTCCTTGCTTGGGCAACATCAAACATCTACTCCTCTATCTCCTCCAATTCAGCCTCCGCGTCGTCGACCTCTTCATCCTCTTTGCCAAATTGAAGACGCTGCCTGGTGATATTGACTTCCCTCTCCTTTAGAAGATCCACGTAGGACGCAGTGGCCGCGTGAGGATCGTATCTACATCGCGAGATAAATGAATTGGTACACATCTACCTAATTCGTGCACAACATGGCGGGTGAAAGAGCATTTCATGATCCCTAGTGTTTTGTGTGTTAGATAATAATACCAAAGGATCGTTTAACTGTGCATTGAGTACTACAGATACTTCTCCCCAAAAGAGCTCTAGGGTCAAAGGTAGCAAAAGAAAGATTCTTAGGATGAATTATCCGCCCCTTGCTAGGGCTGGATAATCCGCCCCTGGCAAGATTCGACTAAGAACTAGGCACACGTCTTGAAGTGAGGGGGGGGGGGATATTTAACCAGATATTTGGCACTAGGCCGGAGGTTTGCCCAAGGCCGGATTATTCGCCCCCAAAATTCGGCTAAGGACCAATGGCGCGACGCTCTGATGGGGGGCCGGATATTTTGCCAGGACCGGAGAAAGTGACCCGGCCGGATAATCCGCCCTTCCCCATGGGATGGATTATCCGGCCCCTAGGGATTTTCTCTAAGGAATAGCGACACATTGATCAGATGGGAGAGCGGGCATTTGGACCGGATTATCTGTTCCGGGCCGGATGTTTGCCCCTGGCTGGATTATCCGACCTCACTTAGGACGAATTATCCGGCCCAGTTGACTCCAACGGCAGCATCTTGGGAAGGGGTACATATACCCCTACCCATCTTCAACCTGGGGCCTTCTGGATCTGACGAAAAAGCTCTGCACTGTTGAACTCAAATTTCCACAAGATCTCCACTTTCAACCACCCGAAGGCCTTGATCTTTTGGGGAATCGAATGGGGAGGCATTGATCTACATCACGTCCGAAGAGATCTTCATTTACTCCCTCATTCATTTGAGGGGCCTTCGATCTAGAGTTTATTCGAATTTCTAAATCCTGGTTTTGTTTATTTGATAAATTGTTTATCGTGGCAGCTTGTTGTCATCATGGGAGCCCCCAATTAAGTTGTGAATGTGTGCCCCGATCAATTTGTAAAGGCGTCGGTTCCTGCCTCGAAGGGTACCGTATAGTGGAAAGGTGGATCAGGACAGTTGTGGCGAGATCCATCAGAGAACGGGATGAGGCCTATTGTAGCGTGGTGGTCTTAGTACCTCCCCACCCTTCCAACACAGACGTACTTCCCCTAAAAAGGAATGAACTATGGTAAAACAAATCATGTGTCTCCGCTTGATCCACTCTCGGTTACCTCGTTCCTCTCACCTCCTTTACTCACTTAGTAGCTAGGTTGACATATAGGTAAATTCACCGTAGTTGCATATGTAGAGAATCTACCTTTTGTGTCAAGCCTAATTTGAAAAATAATTAAAATTTGAAGTAGCACCTATTCACCCCCTCTAGGTGCCCATATGATCCATTCAATCGGTATTAGAGCCTCGACTCTTTTTCGGGCTTTACCACCTAAGAGAGTATGGGTACTAGACCGAAGGGTGATGCTAGTGTTCCTGTTACCATGGAAGATCGTGAGGGATTGAAAAATTCCTTGACCTCTACCATGGCATCCCAAATGCAAGATATGCGTGAAATGATAGCACGTCTCATCCACCTAGTAAACCTGCATCTCCCACTCCTCTAGAGGACTCACCTTCTAAATCAAAGGATGATGCTTTGGCTAAATCCAATGAGTTGGAAGTGGGGATTGGTAGGAAGGATAGTGGATCATCCTCCAAAAAGGATAGTGGAAAGGAGAACTATAGCGAGTTTCCTCACTTATACTCTCTCGACCCACCAATCCCTTACCCTCATATAAACAATAGGGGTGATCCACCCAAGCTAAATGCATCTTATTTTAATCAATGGCGATTCTTGATGAAATCTCACATTTGTAGCTCTTCTATTGAACCGTGGAAGATTATTGTGGGTGGACTCCATATGACAAGAAGAGAAGTGTTGGGTAGTGAACTCAATGCCACCGTGCTGCACATGATACAACTTGGTGTGGGTCCCAAGGACATGCCGCATATAGAGCATCTCAACACCGCGGAGGAAGCTTGGGATGCACTCACCGAGATGTTCATTGGAAATGAGAGCATGAGAAGAAACCGATATGATGCCTCGAGCAACCGAGCTGAAGGTTTTTACATGATGGATGATGAGGATCATGAATACATGTATCGAAGACAAGTCTATTGCCACCACATTCAGAAATCATGGTGCTAGTCATGTTGATGACACTTGGATCAAGAGGAAGTATGTGAGTGCTCTCATGCCATTTGAGCCTACCGATCTGAAGATCCTACAAGTAAGACACAATTACCACCTCATGTCTTCCAATGAAGTCATGCAAGATATGGCTACCTTCAAGGTTGCGGCCAATAACGTTGAAGATGCTCGTGCTAATCAAGTGGAGCCCTCATCTACATAAGGCCAAGGAGCACCATCTGCTAAAGCCAACGATACACCTACCCAACGACATACTGACAATCATGTACCCTTTGATGAAGATGGAAGTTCCAGGCTGGATAATCCAGCCCTACAACTCCCTCAAAATCCAGCAACGTGCAAGACTCAGGAGAAACTCCCAGGCCGGATTATCCAGCCGTACAAGTCCTGAACTACAACAACCTTCTAAAATTATTGGTGATCAAGACCAAGGGAAAGACTCTCATCCAACTTCTAGTGCTGAAATTGTTATTGACCAAGGTCATGTTAGTGGTCAAGAAGAGGACCAAAATGTTGAAGAGATTCCTCCAAGAAACAATGAGGAAATTAAAACTCGTCGCAAAGCAAGGGCTAAAATAAATCTTGAACTTAGAGGTCACACATTTGATAGAGTGGTGGATGATCTAAGAAGAAGGGTGTCCACAAGAAGAGATTTAGCAAGATTCAGTGACAATCATGCTCATATCTCCATGGTGGAACCTAACAAGGTATTTTAAGTGCTTGAAGATCCAGACTGGGTATTGGCTATGCATGAAGAACTCAACAACTTCGAGCGCAACAAAGTTTGGAAGTTAGTAGAGAATCCCAAAGAATGCCGCAATGTTATTGGCACAAAGTGGATATTCAAAAACAAGCAAGATGAGAATTGAATTGTTGTAAGAAACAAGGCAAGACTACTGGTGCAAGGTTTCTCTCAAGTGGAAGGCATTGACTTCGGCGAAACTTTATGCTGTAGTGGCTCGCCTTGAGTCTATTCGTATCCTTCTTGCATATGCCATGCATCATAATTTTAAATTACAGCAAATGGATGTTAAAAGTGCCTTTCTTAATGGTCCATTACATGAATTAGTTTATGTTAAGCAACCCTCGAGCTTCAAGGACCCTAACTTCCCTAACCATGTCTACAAACTCGATAATGCGCTCTATGGCCTTAAACAAGCCCCACGTGAGTGGTATGAGCATCTTAAAGAGTTGTTGCTAGACCGTGGTTTTGAGGTTGGGCAGATTTACCCTACTCTTTTTACTAAGAGGGTTAAGGGGGAGCTTTTCGTGTGCCAATTATATGTTGATGACATTATTTTTGGCTGTACTAACAAAGCTTTTAACGATGAATTTTCAAATCTTATGACTGATAGGTTTGAGATGTCTATGATGGGCGAATTAAGGTTCTTTCTTAGATTTGAGATCAGGCAATTGAGTGAAGGAATCTTTATAAATCAAGCAAAGTACATTCAAGACATTCTCAAGAGATTCAAGATGATGGACCTCCACGATGTTGCTATACCAATACAAACCAAATACCATCTTGAATTAAATCCCAATGGTAAAGATGTGGATCAAAAGGTATATTGGTCCATGATCGACTCTTTGCTTTATCTTTGTGCATCTAGACCCGATATTGTGATGAGCGTAGGAGTGTGTGCAAGGTATCAAGTGACTCCTAAAGAAAGCCACTTGGTGGTAGTCAAGAGAATCTTCCGATATTTGGTTCATTCCCTAAACTATGGACTATGGTATTCCAAAGGCTCAAATTTCTCTCTATGTGGGTACACCGATTCAGATTGGGTAGTGACAAGGATGATCAAAAATCAACTTTCGGAGCATGTCAATTTCTGGGAAGATCCTTGGTATGTTGGTCTTCAAAGAAACAAAATTGTATTTCTCTCTCCACCGCCGAAGCATAATATGTGACTGTTGCAAGTGCTTGCACTCAGTTGTTATGGATGATTCAAACTTTAAAGGAATACAATGTCAATTGTGACAAATTGCCTCTTTTATGTGATACTAAAAGTGCCATCAAAATATCTTACAATCCGGTACAACATACACGAACGAAGCATATTGAGATTCACAATCATTTTATTCAAGATCATGTTGCTCGCGAAGATATTGAACTATCTTATGTAAGCACAATGGATCAATTTGTTGATATATTCACGAAGCCTCTTGATGAAGCAAGATTTTGTTACTTGAGGGATGAGCTAAATATCATAGATTCAAGGAGTTTGACTTGATTCCCTTGCATACACACCTATATCTTAACCTTTATTTGGTTTAGATGCAGGCATGGACATAGCGAGAGTGTGGTCCTGAGTGTTGGGCTAACCCTCCCCCATAATGCCGAAAGTAAGAAAAATCGTTACTCTTAATATCATTTGGTGATATGTGAGCTTAACTGAGGAGTATCGGTCATGAACCCAAGATATATCTTCGCGGTGTCACACTATACACTCCTACATGGTGGCTTCGGCCACCGACCTCTTGCTAGTGAAGAGTCTTCTTTGTGGATCTTATTGGTTTTTCTTGACTGTCTTTCATTCTTATGGAAAACACACTCATTATTGGCCTTTATTTATTCGTCTTTTGCAACCTTGGGTGTGGAGTACCATCTCAATTTGGTTGTATAAACCCAAGCCTTTCCCACCTTGAGCCATTTTCTCTTCATGCACACAAGTTCCTTTTTTGATTCTTGAGGTTTGAGGAGTGTGCTGGCCTGAATTCTATGTAAATAGAAAAATTTAGCAAGGCACAGATTATCTGCCCCTAGTGGGAGCCGGATTATCCAGCCTGCGCGGTTTCTCACATATAGGGACGGGCATTGGGGGCGGGGGAGGGAGAGGCTCAAACAGAGTAGTTCTCTCCACCCTTACCCCTCCCAACCCCTAGCCGCCGTCGACCACACTTCGCCTCCCTGGAGCCCTCCAGCCATCGGAATCGCTGGCCCCTTACCTGATCTACTCCTCCTCCTCGGGTATCTTCTCCTCCAAGTTGAACCTCCAACGAATGAGTGTAACTCCCACAATTTTGATTTCCTTGTGGTAGTTAGGTTTTGTTGTTGAAACTTGGAGTAGATGCTGCCCCTTGATTCCATTGCATGCCAATCTATGTAGTTTTGCAACCAAATGAACCGATCTAGTTTGTAGACCAAGATCTGAATCTACTATTGAAATTTATCAGGGACAAATTTGTTGGAAATATGCCCTAGAGACAAATAATAATATGGATTATTATCATATTTCATAAAGTTTATGATTAAGTTTTATATCATGCTATAACTGTTTTGAAAGGAAACGTCAATACACGTGGATATATAAACAACCAGGTGTTCCCCGTGAAGCTCTAGTCACTGGTTCACTGGTCAACAGATGATCAAGGTTTCCTGATCATGTGGCATTTATGCCAGTTGACAATGGAGTCACCTCATTGCGAGAATGAGATGATGAGCTATGCCCAACCTAAGCATCGTGACCCGATCATGTCACGAAGTTCAAGTTACGGTTATTAGAAAAGACCTAGTGTCCTATTTCTTAGATCGTGATACCATATCAATCAGTCACCCGAGGATACTTAGATAGCATCAAACGTCATCTGGTGATATGGTGATCATAAAGGTGTGTTCAGGTATTTAGAGGAACATGTAGAGGCATTATGCGTCAAGAGAGGAATTTATCCATCAGTGTGATGCAAAAGATACTTGAGGGCCCACTCAAAGAAGTTGTATCCGATAGCTGCGCAACGTGTGATTTGATCATGGGGATATCACTTGTTAGAACGATTCAAATATAATTTGTTGGTAACGAGATTGAACGCGACATAATGATGTCAATGATCAGATCTCGGGCAATGCAAGTATCGAGAGACAAAAGAAATATGACACGATGTTCATGGTTTAGCGACCAAATATTCGTGGAATGCATAGGGGTCAACATGGGCATCCAGATCCCTCTGATGATCATTGGTACAGGAAGGTCTCGACCATGTCTGGAGTGTTCCCGAACCGTGGGTTATCACTCTTAAGGGCTTGATTATGCTCAGAGAGTGTTTTGGTATCGGCAGAATCACCGAAGAAAAGAGAGTGAAAACCAGAAGGGTTTCGGTAAGTCCGTAGGATGTCCAGAGCGGGGTGGAAGGAGTTCCATAGCCATAGGGATTGAATAATATGTAAGTAAATGTTAAATATTGATTTAATTATTTATTTATAATTATTTAATAAAACTAAAATGAATTAAAAGGTCAAATACCTCATTGGGCCTAATTCCATAGGGAAAAGGCCCATAAGGGAAAAGACCAAAAGGGAGAAAGGGAGGAGGGGGCGCATGGGCCCCATGCGCCTGCTGGCTGGGCCCATGGAGGCCTTGGCCGGCTGGACACCCCTCCCCCTCTCCTCTCCCTTTTGTTTAGTCCCACATGGCTAAGTTAATTAGCTATGGGGTGGTTGTCCCCCTATATAAACAGAGGTATTTTGACAAATTAAATATAAAATAATCAATAAAAGGTTTCCTCTCTTTTGGGAAGACCTCTAGTTGATTATCTCTCTCTCCTGTGACCACAGTCCCAAGTTTGGATCGCGCGAACAGGAGTCTTCATCACCGTGGAGCATCGTCGCGCTGCGAGATTCAGATCTAGAAGCTCTACTTCCGCAACTGCTGCTAAATCGGAGGAGCGGGAGTCATCGCCAGGCACCGGATGTGTGTAACCCTCGGAGGTGCAACACTTGGGGCACTAGAAGTCGTTGGAGCCACAGGAGCTGTCGAGACTTCAACACGACATCGAGGTCGGCTTCGGTACGAAGACATCAACCACGCTCTCCCGTGCGTTGGCACCACTTTTAGGTCTTCAAGTGTAAGTTCATGAAAAGCCCCTCCCGTTACTACATTACAAATAGATAGGTACTGGCATTAGGGTTCTTGGCTTAGGGAAAAATTTATTGTTTTCATGCACGAACCCCTATAGTGGTACCATAGCTAGATCTATGCGTAGTATTGCTAGTACGGGTAGAACACACGAATTGTAGCATGTGGGCGTTGATCTTTTAGTTGTTACCCTCCCACATGTACTTGTGTATACCGCAATAATGCTTGATGAAGCGGCCCCCAACCAATTTTATGTGTTCATTCGCGAGACTGGTCTATGCTTGACATACGGCTTGTAACATATAAAGTGGCTTTGGGGGGGTATCTGTGTCTCTCGCATTAGTTGGTATGCCATTTGCAAAAGAGGGAATCAAAAGGGGTGTAGTATAGACAGCTACTTGATCAGCGTTGTGGTGGAAGTTCATAGGTAAGAATGGTTCTTGTATGAAAGCCCTAATAGCCACGTAAAACATGCAAAGATAAAGTAGAGGGGTCTACTTTGTTTTGCAGGGGATGTTGTGATGTGATATGGTAGTAGTCAAGGTAAAGTAGTTTACTTTATGTTGCTAAGTAGTAGTAACGGTCATGGTGATGATGGACTACCATGCCGGAGGCACTGGTACCCTAGTGCCTTCGGTGCCAGAACCCTAGCCCCGAATTCGGAGACGCGAGATGGAGATCACAATGTGAAGGACCATATCGCATCACATTTACATTCAATGTTTATTTTTTGTGCATCTTATTGTGTGATAGGATTAGATACTCGATGGTAGCCTAATAAGATGATCCCTAATCAAAATACCAATGAAAGTTTTCTCCCTTAGTGTGCACCACCTAGAAAGTTCTCCGTTATGAGGCAGGCCGTGATGATCGGGTGTGAGACATATCTGCGTTCACATACGGTGGGTGTAAGCCATGTTGCACAACGAATACATTAAGGTTGAGTTGATGATCTTAGCATGTGTAGACATTGCTTCAAACACGTATGGTTGAAAGATAGAGCACGAGTCACATAAATGATGTGATCGATGTTTCGACGTCCACCTTTGCAACTATATCGCCGGCCATGACGATCGAGAGCGGTGTAGCGAATAGGGATCATGTAATCACTAAAACCCTTTTGGGGATATGAGTTTGTAGTGGAGTTATTGTGTTAACTCATATAATTATGAAGTTAGTCTAAATTCCTTTTGCAATTATAAATGTAGAAATGGTTCTCCCCGATACTACCTTCCCGGTTGACAATTGGTTAGAAGGAGAGAAGCTCAAACTAGATGGATCCAACTTTTCTATGTGGGCTGCGCGTCTCCATGTTCTCCTTAGTGAGAATGAGTTGGTCGACTACATACGCTACGAGATGGATTTGGAGCAGCCTTATTTCTATGAGACCCCAGAACAACGGGAAGATCGCTATTACCATCGTGAGGTGTCCACCTTCATTTCAGTGACGATGCGCTTCTGGATGGTGAATGAGCTGCACCTACCTGTGGGTAATCTTGACGCTCATGCGATGATGGTACAACTTAGATCGCATTTCGTGGACCAAGTGCGCATTTGGGAGCACGAGTTGATGGGAGATTTCCTCTCCATAAAGATGGAAGAGAATGCTTCACTAGAGAGCCACTTGGAGCGCATACATGATGCATACATGAGGCTTGCTTACTTCCGAGATCACTAGCTTGCGGACTCATTAGCAATAGGCATGTTGCTGTAGTTGCTGCCCCCAAGCTACCAAGCACATGCCAGGACTTGCATCATTAGAGGTGATGGGGAAACACAGGATTTCCACGAGTTCATATCACATTTCAGGAATGTGAAAGGTTGAACCCATCGCCGGAGAGGTCGTCGATGACGAAGGTATATATTTGATATACAATTTTATAAATGTTATAATCTTGTAAAAACTTGTTGCAGTGTTAAAGTATTTGATACTTGTTCTGTTTTGGTGAAAACAGGTCCTTGTACATGAGAGCTGCTTGCTGGAGAGGAGGTGACGTTGCGTGTTGATGGCGAGCATGATGATGGCCAACGACACTCTCCCTTGACATTTATCATTTAGTTTATCGTTTTTGGATGATTATTGTAATCGATGGATTGTGAACTTCTTTAGTGTGTCTCACACTTCATGAGACAGTTATTCATATGAGTGTGTAACAAATGGTTGTTCTACTTCTATGAATGATTTCTATTTGTGTTCATATGTTGTTCGATTATCTGTGAATTATCCTTGTTGTGAAACTAATTGATAATGCATGAGCGTTTGTAAAATATTGAAAATTCCTTGAAAATACCCAACTTAATGATATATTCATTTTTGAATGAAACAATTGTTTAAATTCGAAGTTATGTTGATAATATGTGAAAGCCATTTGATTTCTTGTCACATGTGAATCATTCCCAAGTTCCGCAAGATAACTTAAACACCGTGCATTGTATGAATGCAAAGTGTTTGATGAATTCTTAGAAGAAAATACATACTCGATGTATCATATTTCAACAAAGTGGTGTTTATCATTTTGTGATTATTTGAATTTTGTAAAAAAGAGTTTACCAAAGGAAACATGAGCAGGAAACTATTTGATGTGATCAAAGTATTTCATCATCCAAGCGTATTAAAGATAAAAGAGAATCCAATTACTATGATTTGATCAATAGTAATGAAATTCGACGTTATAAGATTGGCATAAGAAATTTTGAAATGCGATGCATTTGATACGTCGAAGTGCAAATCATCACAATGTGATAAATTTTACCAAGTGGGTGAATAGATGGTGCCGAATAAATCATTATAGTGTAAGTGTAAAGACCATTAGTTAGAAATAGTAAACACTCATTTAGAATTTAAAGTGAACCATCTGAATTCGTGAGATCGGTGCCATATCTTGTATGGAATGTCGTGGAAGTTTTGGAATTATTCGATTTCCCTAAAACAATAGCGAACAATTCCTTGTGGAGTATCATTGGAAACTCTGAATACGAAATCCATGGCTAGAACCAAAAGAAAGGAAAAACTAGTGTTGCTTAAATTTTGGTGCATTCTCGAGAGAGTTTGTGTTCTCGACTTTGATGCTAATGGAAGATAATGAAAAACACGATGAGGATTGAAAACCTTGCATCAGAATGTTGAGAAGCACAACAAAAAGCATTCCTGAATGAGTTCTCTTCATAAAGGAAATGATCAATGATAATGATCATTGCGTTTTTCCCCACTAATGTTTTTACTACATGAAGTAGGATTCAAAAATGTACCCCACATCTTGTATGGAGACATTTTTGAATCACTTGTCATGTTACCGGAATATGGCATACCTGCGAACTACGAAGGAAACGATGGTAAACTAAAATTATGAGAAATCCTAGAGGTAAAATTCACTTAGGATTAGAAAGCAAAATGTTGCTGAATCTTACCAAGTAAAGGGTCACTTGATTTTTCCAAAAGACTGCAAGGTCATGATGAAATATGTGAATGACAAAGGTACGATTTTTCATGAATAATGTATTGGACAAATGCAAAAGAATTTGATTCAGAAGTGCTAAAAGTCTAGTGGATTTGATACTAGTAAAGTACTAGCGTCTCGTAATACAAACTCTTAGTTTGATAATTGATCAAATGATTTTGGAGTTATTCAAAATAGTGCAAGGATATGCAATTTGCATGAAAGAGTGGGAGCAATGAATGTCTCATACTCAAATGTGTAGGAAACACATTTTGAGTGGGAGCAATGTAAGTTTCGCACCAGGATATGTTAGGAACATATTTTTGAGTGAAGCTTCATGGTCGATTCTTAAGTGTGTACGACACATTAAGAATAAAGGTTCAAGTACCAATAAATAAAGATTTATAGGGATTAAAAGTTGAAAGTAAGTATATTACAATATTATGTTGTATTTCTAAAAGAGATTCTAAAATAGTTTCAAAATAGGTATTGATTAAGGAATGGTCTTTAGTCATTCGGATTAGGAATAACACCAAGTTGTACATCAATGGTGGAAAGAAAGAAAAGGATGATCGTCATCCACTATGTTGAGACATAGGTTCTATCCTAGAAACCATGATGACAACTTAACATGACATATGATCTGAGAAGGAACGTTCAAAAGTCATTAAGTATGTGCTAAGTTTGTCCATAGTGTCTGTATGAGAACTGTAGACATGTTTTCAAGTCTATGAAGGATGACATATCTTAAGGCATAAAGGGTTATGTTGTAAGGGCATATGTTAACCTTAGAAGATTGGAAATCCTTGCATCGATAATACCGACTAAAGTCAAGAAGGAAGCAAGGTGTTAAACATCGAAAAATGCACATTGTGAACTAGTGTTTCGATGATTACATTTATAAATAAAATATAAGGGTACTATCTAACGTGATGTATATTATTGTGGTGGGACTAGTTTGTCTTTATGTAGAGGGTGTGTCCTAGGGCACAATGCCCATTAGAAAGCTTGTTTTGGCTGATCTAACGTCACTGTTGGCTCCTGGAAACTGACCTCACTCTGTTTCCACGACTATGATGCATACACAAAGATGTTATCATGTGATGATAAAGTATTGATGTCAATCAAGGTGACATTAGTAAGTTGCAAAGGATTTGGGGATATAAAGTCCAGACCCAAGACTTAACCTCTTCCATGATCAAGCATGATCAGAGGTGCCGGGATATATGGTGTCGATGATTAGTAATAAACGCAACTAGTTTATTTGTACTCTAGTGAAAGTGGGAGACTGTTGGAAATATGCCCCATAGACAAATAATAATATGGATTATTCTCATATTTCATAAAGTTTATGATTAAGTTTTATATCATGCTATAACTATATTGAAAGGAAACGCCAATACACATGTGATACATAAACAACCAAGAGTTCTCAGTGAAGCTCTAGTCACTGGTTCATTGGTCAACATATGATCAAGGTTTCCTGATCATGTGGCATTTATGCCAGTTGACAATGGAGTCATCTCATTGCGAGAATGAGATGATGAGCTATACCCAACCTAAGCATCGTTACCCGATCATGTCGCAAAGTTCAAGTTACGGTGATTAGAAAAGACCTAGTGTCCTATTTCTTAGACCGTGAGACCATATCAATCACTGTCACCCGAGGATACTTAGATAGCATCAAACGTCATCTGGTGATACAGTGATCATAAAGGTATTTTCAGGTATTCATAGGAACATGTAGCGGCATTATGCGTCAAGAGCAGGTTTTTTCCATTCGCATGACGAAAAATATACTCGAGGGCCCACTCGGAGAAGTCATATCCGATAGCTGGGCAGCATGTGATTTGATCACGGGGATGTCACTTATCGGGACGAGTCAAATAGTATTTGTTGGTAACAAGATTGAACGTGACATAATGATGTCAATGATCAGATCTTGGGCAATGCAAGTATCGAGAGACAAAAGGAATATGACACGGCGTTCATGGTTCAGCGACGAAATATTCGTGGAATGCACAGGGGTCAACATGGGCGATCCAGGTCCCTCTGATGATCATTGGTATGAGAAGGTCTCGACCATGTCTGGAGTGTTCCTGAACCATGGGGTATCATGTTTAAGGGCTTGATGATGCTCAGAGAGCGTTTTTGTATCAGCAGAATCACCGAAGAAAAGAGAGAGAAAACCGGAAGGGTTTCGATAAGTCCGAAGGATGTCCGAAGTGGGGTGGAAGGAGTTCCATAGCCATGGGGATTGAATAATATATAAGTAAATGTTAAATATTGATTTAATCATTTATTTATAATTATTTAATAAAATTAAAATGAATTAAAAGGTCAAATACCTAATTGGGCCTAATTCCATAAGGAAAAAGACCAAAAGGGAGAAAGTGAGGAGGGGCCGCCTGGGCCCCATGCACCCTCCAGCTGGGCCCATGGGGGCCTTGGCTGGCCGACCACCCCCTCTCCTCTCCATTTTTTAGTCCCACATGGCTAAGCTAATTAGCTATGGGGTGGTTTTCCCCCTATATAAAGAGAGGTATTTTGAAAAATTAAATACATAATAATCAATAACAAGGTTCCTCTCTTTTGGGAAGACCTCCGGTTGATTCTCTCTCTCTCCCATGACCGTGGTCCCAAGTCTGGTCGTGCGAACAAGAGTCTTCATCACTGCGGAGCACCGTCTCGCTGTGGTATTCAGATCTAGAAGCTCTACTTCCACAACTGCTGCTAGATCGGAGGAGCGGGATTCATCGTCGACATTGGATGTGTGTAACTCCCTATAAGGTGCAACACTTGGGGTACTAGAAGTTGTTGGAGCCACAGGAGCTGTCGGGACTTCAACACAACCTCGAGTCAAATGGTCTTCTGGTAGATTTTGTATGTGGTTACCTCTCTAATGTAATTGGCATATCCGTTTGGACTTGTGTGTGCTTATCTTGTTGCTACCCCCTTATTAAATTCATATGTGGTTCTCATAGTGCTCCTAAGACCTATCAACGGAGATCCCGTGCTCTCTATTGGAAACACAACAAATAAGGCAAACTTGTGGACGAAGTTGAGTTGAGGAGGTAGGCAAAAGAGGCTGAACGGTTGGCTGACCATGAGAAGAAGGAGAAGAGGACTCAAGCTGCATCAAGGAAAAAGGGCAAGCAACTAAGGGTTAATTGTAAGGCCATGGATATTACTGAGTATTCCACTCTCCGGCAGTGGGATTGGTTCTTGGATGCACCTCGAGATGAGGATATGGGTGACACTAATTTTTGGTGCACCCATCAGATGTACATCTTCCAGGATATCTACTCGTCCTTGAAGATTCGTCCCACACGTCCATAGGATTTTACCTATGCAAAGAGCAAGCCCCAGTTTATTAAGGCTATTGCAGTGACTGGAAAGATGAGGCTACACCATCTTATGGAGATTCAATGTGACTATGATTATCATCTTGTCCAACAGATATTCTCCACCCTGGTGATTTGTGGGTATGAAGCTCTCACTATGAAGTGGATGACAGGGTCTCACTATTGTGAGTCGAACTTCTTCAGTTTTGGTCAGGTGCTCTCTTACCCCTTTGGGGGCCACGACCACTCTATTGGTCACTGGATTTGTGGCCCTAATCTTCAGGATTCATTGCTCTTAGCTTGTTATGGACCTCACGGTGTGGTTAGAGAGGTTGCAGGTCTTCTCCCATTTTATTTTCAGCTTGTACTTATATTCCCTGACTGCATTGCTCCCAGCAGAGGTAACAATGATGCCATCCATGGTTCGCTTGTCAATCTACACGGTCTTGCTGTTGAGTGTGCTATATGTGAAAATCCCAATTGCAATAACTCCTTGGATGTCATGGACTTCATTTACCATGAGATGTATGACACAATGGTGAACATACATTCTATTCCTTATGCTTCGTATATTATGAAGATCATCAAAGCTGTGCTCCTCGATGAAGATTTTAGTGGTGTGTTGTATGGGAAACACAAGGTCAAGAAGCCTTATATAAAGAGGAAGGATACTACCTTTGTCCTTTCTGAATTAGATACATTTATGGGAGATGCCCGCATTGTTGGGCCACGCAGAGATAAACAAAAACTTTCACCCTATGCGGTACACCCAAGATCTAGCTCAGGTGATAGGCCATGAGATTTACCACTAGATGCGCATATGCGGATTTGATGAAGCGTGTCAGTTGATGCCATGCCGAACGATTACCTATACAACACGTCCAGATCCCCACGGACCTCCTTGTCTCCAGCGCCGCACGTGCAACGCCTCTACCGGTATCCACATGTACATGAAGGAGCTCCAGGCAGAAGACTACTACATCCTGTCTAGCCCAAAATGGGAGTGGATAAAGTGACGGCTAGGTCAGGGACAATCCCTTGTCACTCCACTTATATACACTCCTAGGTTGGCCCAACGCTTGAGGCCCATGTAGGCCGTACTCCAATCTTCACATGGATCTAATCCACATGGGCTCCTTATCCTTAAGTGTGTGACCCTGTAGGTTCACATACACCTAGACACGACACGAGCCACCACCCGAGTCGATATTTGGTAGTGGCCTCTAGCAAGACATGCCAACTCCCAAGCATCGTAAAGTCAGAAGACAAACCTTTCTCAATGTGACTTTCGTCCAAGTCCCTTTGCCTCACGATATATCTTGTCAAGATATAGGCGAGTTGTTGCCATCCTTTTAATAGCTCGACTCTCTCTTCTCATTCCGTGATATATGATTCACTGGACTAACACTTAGTACAACTCCTTGGTTAACACTTAACCGAGCCGCACATGGCGATGCTTCCGAATCATATCACATGAGAGGGCCCAGAAAATATCTCTCCATTACAGAGGGGCAAATCCCATCTTGGTAATCCACGTCACGCAGCTTGCTTCACAACCAACCCGAGGTCTACCTTTATAACTGCCCATTTACGGAACAACGTTCGATAGAACCTAAGCTGGTGATCCACAACTCAGATCGTGCGATCACCTTAGGTCGAAGGATTCCATCGCTTTAGACTACAAATGACAACGTGCTCGTTGCATCTCAACTGTGGGTTAGTCCGACTCGCTAAACTCTTTAGCCGAATCCGTGCCATGCCCATGACAAGTGGAACCGAGTCATCAACCGTCTTTCACATTAGTCTAAGTTGTGTGTCCAACACAATCTCAACGACCAAGGACAATTAGTATGAACAACATGAATATATAGTTCCACAATCGAATCACACATCCAATGAGATATATATATATATAAGTAGTTCATACATGGACAATAATTTTATGAATACATTGGGAATAACATCATACATGATTGCCTCTAGGGCATATTCCCAATAGTCTCCCACTTGCACTAGAGTTAATTATCTAACATCACATGTCTAGGCATCTAATGCCCATAACTCTTAGGTGCGCCTCATGCTTCGGCTGTGGTAGCGGCTTTGTCAACGGATCCGCAATATTTGCATCTGTGTGTACCTTGCATAACTTGATATCACCTTGATCCATGAACTGGCGAATTAGGTGGTACCCCATGAGTATATGTTTGTTCTTCTGGTGTTTTCTAGGTTCCTTGGCTTGTGCGATAGCACCATTGTTGTCACAATACATGTCTAACGGATTGGATGAGACTTGAACCACACCAAGATCCATGAGGAAATTCCTCATCCAAATAGCTTCCTTTGCTGCCTCTAAGGCAGCAATATACTCAGGCTTTGTTGTAGACGCAAACACCATCTCTTGCTTGGAACTCTTCTAGCTCACAACCCCTCCATTTATTACAAACACATATCCGGATTGCGAACGAGAATCATCCAAGTCAGTGAGATAATTCGCATCTGTGTAACCCCTTACACTGAGTTCATCCTCACCTCCATAAACCAGGAACATATCATGAGTCCTTCTCAAGTACTTAAGGATATTTTTATTCGCTGCCTAGTGGATCTCTCCAGGGTCAGCCCGGTATCTGCTCACAACACTTAGAGCATAGGAAACATCCGGCCTAGTATAAATCATATCGTACATGATGGATCCAATTGCAGAAGCATACATAATCACACTCATCTGACTTCGCTCATCAGTTGTCGAAGGACACTGAGTCTTGCTAAATTTTATGCCATGGGACATTGGTAAGAACCCCTTCTTAGACGATTCCATGTTGAACTTCTTCAACACTTTGTCCAAATATGTAATCTGACTCAATCCATTTAGCCGCCTTGATCTATCTCTATAGATCTAGATTCCTAGTATGTAAGTCGCCTCACCCAAGTCTTTCATCGAAAAAATCTTTTCCAATGATTCCTTGGTTTCTTGCAACATCTGGACATCATTTCCAATCAGTAATATTTCATCCACATATAAGATCAGAAAGTTTAGTTTACTCCCACTAAACTTCTTGTATAAACAAGAATCATGATCACTCTTGATGAAGCCAAACGATTTGAATACCTCATCAAAGCGAATGTTCCAACTCCGAGATGCTTGCTTCAACCCATAAATGGATTTTCAATGTTTGCATACCTTGTTAGCATTAGTCAGATCGACAACACCCTCAAGCTATATCATATACACGTCCTCGGTTGAATTTTCATTAAGGAAAGGCGTCTTGACATCCATCTGCAATATCTCGTAAATAGGCTGCTATAGCTAACATGATCTAAACTGACTTAAGCATCGCTACAGGCGAGAAAGTCTCGTTGTAGTCAACTCCTTGAATTTGTCAGAACCCCTTCGCTACAAGCCGTTCTTTATAGACATAAATATTTCCACCATATCAATTTTCTTCTTAAAGACCCATTTGCACTCGAAGGGTCTTGCACCGTCTGGCAGATCAACCAAGTTCCAAACTTTATTTTCATCCATGGACTTTAACTCGGATCTCATGGCTCCAAGCCACGACTTAGAATTGGATCCCACCATCGCTTTCGAATAAGTTGCCAGCTATTCACTGTCCAACAGTAATACATCACGAACACTTCGCAATCTGAACGATCTTCGTAGTGTCGATCTTGTTGCTAGCCGGTACCTCTCGAATTTCTTAGAGCTGCACCGTGCTCCCACTGGCTCCCCGACTGAGAAATTATTTCTCAAGGAAGACACCGTTCCGAGCGACAAACAATTTGCCCTCTTCTCGGTCATAGAAGTAGTAACCCAAGGTTTCCCTCAAATACCCCATGAAAATACACTTATACGACTTGGCTGTAAGCTTGTCCAACTGAAGTCAATTGACAAGCTTCACAACCCCAAATCTTATGAAAAGACAAACTCGGCTTCTTGCCAGTCCACATCTCATGTGGTGTATTCTCTACCGACTTTGATGGTACTCTGTTTAGTGTGAACACTACAGTTTCTAGACAATAACCCCAAAATGATAAAGGAATATCTGTTCGACTCATCATTGATCTTACCATGTCTAACAAGGTCCGATTCTGCCTTTCTGACACACCGTTTCTCTGCGGTGTTCCCGGTGGAGTGAGCTAGGGAACTATTCCACAACTCTTTAGATGGTCATCAAACTCATGGCTCATGTACTCGCCTCCTCGGTATGACCGAAGAAACTTTATTTTCTTGCTGAGTTGATTCTGGACCTCGTTCTGGAATTCCTTGAATTTTTCAAAGGCTTCCGACTTATGTTTCATCAAGTTGATATATCCATACCGACTCAATCATCAGTGAAGGTAATGAAGTACTCATAACCACCTCTGGTTGTCGTGCTCATTGGGCAACATACATCACTATGTACTAGTCCCCATAAG
The DNA here is from genome assembly GCA_910589775.1 of Avena eriantha. Taxonomy (NCBI): domain Eukaryota; kingdom Viridiplantae; phylum Streptophyta; class Magnoliopsida; order Poales; family Poaceae; genus Avena; species Avena eriantha. The sequence goes on along the minus strand of OU342744.1, from coordinate 416,981,972 downwards.
TCGGATGCCCTTTCACAACTCTTTGCAAAAGGTGTCTTGGTCATCTTGCCGAGTAGGCAGGATTCACATGTCTCGAACGACTCCAAGTCGAATGAAGTTAGGAGTACATCATCATGGAGCTTCTTCATATGTTTCCAACTTATATGACTAAGCCGACAATTCCAAAAGTAAGTCATATTCAGATCATTTGGTTTCAACCTTTTCACATTTATGTTATAGACAGATTCACCTTCAAGTTTCAAAATAAATAACCCGTCCTGGACAGGTGCAAAGCTGTGAAACATATCATTCAAATACAAAGAACAACCATTATTCTTAATATTCGACTCATAGCCTTGTCTCATCAAACATGAGGCAAAAATAATGTTTCGACTAAGCACTGTAACATAATAACAATTATTTAGCTCCATTAAGAATCTAGAAGGTAAATGAAGTTGCATCGTGCCGACTTCCAACGCAACGACTCTCGCTTTGTTGCTGACTCGAATGTCAACCTCGCCTCTCGCCACGCTCCTAGTTCTTACCAGTCCCTGCGACGAGTTGCAGATGTGAATAACTGATCCGGTATCATATACCCAATAACTACCAAGTGCATCAGCGAGATAAATGTCTATAACATTGCAAACAAGCATACCTGAGCCGAAATTCACACCTCCACTCTTGGCTTTGTCAGCCAGATATTTGCTGCAATTCCTCTTCTAGTGGCCATCCGCCTTGAAATATAAGGAAGTGGATCCGACTGCAGGAGATGACTTAGTCTCTGATGTCTGCAAGTGCACAAATCGTTTTTAGCTAATTTCGAAGTATAGATATCGATCCCATAGGGAGCCCAAAGGTAAGGTTTTATGGGTGAAGTCTCTGTCACACCCGAAGTTGTCACAGGACTTCGACTGAATTGACTGCAAGTGTTAAAGTAGGAATGGGTTTTGATTAAATGAGATGTATTTAAATAGAACTAAAATGTAAACTTCAGAAATATAAAGCATAAAAGTAAAGAACGACTTGGTTGTTTGTTGTTTACTGCAGATGGCGAAAGAAGGCGCAGGGAGATTCAGTTCATGGTGATAGTGACTATGCCAGGTGGATGAATGATAAATGTAACAATTATATTCTTATAAATATATGTGTAGGCGAGAAACCCATAATTAGCTAGAACTCCTCTTGGTAGATTTCATCCCAACTTCAATAATCCTACTAGCCTGTTACCAAAACCATGGTCAGACACTAGACGATTAAGACCCTTCAGGTTGCTTAGCGATTAAGCTCATTGGATCGGACTAATGCAATAAGCACAGTGGTTACTCGGTATCCTCGAGTCAACTAGCTTTCCATTGATATCCCCGTGTCACCCGGGGGTCGCCGGTCCACTAGCGAACAAGATCTTATCTATGTAGAACAAAGCATCATGTTGGCTGGGCCCTTAATTGGACAACAAGCATTAGGCATCCCACAGATAGTCAAGCACACATAATATAGTAATTAGAATCAATCACAAAATAATGGAAAATATATGAAGGCACATCACATCTCACGAATCCCCTACATCTCCCACGCCCAAGGGAATTACTCACACATGAGAGAAGAATGGATCATCAATATAATCAAATAAAGGGAATTCGTCTTGGTATTACCGTGGAGGTCCACAATAATAATAGAAAAATATCCAACACAGTTCATGATGGGAAGAAACAATCTCAAAACCTAGTCTTGCAAGGTTGAGATCCCTTTCTCTCTCAAGTACAAGTAGTGGCTAAGGAGGTGTATTGGCTAGGAGGTTGAGGATCGTGGAGCGAGATGAAGAACGTCTTCCCCTCCTTCTATGGATCTCTTCTTTCTCCCTTCTGGATGGTTTGGCAGATGCTGCGTTGTGTTTTCATCCTTGGCCCCTTCACGGAAGTTGTTCCTTTTGACAAAACAGAGGCGGCGGCAACTATACGACCAGAAAAATATTCCCACCGTATAGTTGCTCGTTAAAGCTTCTGTGAGCTCCCCTCGAGTGCTTCCAAAGTGAGACTTGCTTGTTTTCTCCAGAATATTGTGTTTCTCTAGGTAAAACCTTATGTTGACATTTATAACCTGAAACACACATTAAAAACAAACTTTTCTTCGCTACCGAAGTATTAGTGTTAGGTAAGACTAGAAAACGATCAAATCTAGGAGAAAACCATCAGTAAAAGCCATAAAAAATGTGTCAAATCTCACAGCTATCAACTCCCCCAAGCTTAGATGTTGCTCGCCCTCGAGTGACAAGGAAATAAGGAAGAATAGCAGAGATTCGAGACTGAAAATAAAGGCACTCACAAGTTTGAATTGGTGTCAAATTCTTTTCTTCACAATCCCTGCTATCTTAAATATGATCATACAAGTATTCACAAGATTGCACTGAGTCCACTTACTAACCACGTATATCTTGTTAGCAAATAAATCATATGTCCAAGCAAGTGTCGAAAGTTTTAGTTAGGAGAGTGAGACAAATTATTTTGGTGCCTCTCTTTGTTGAGAGATGAAAACTTTTGTTCTTGTTTGCTTAATCAATTAAGAGTACTCAAGTTGGTATCAAAACATTTAATTTAAGAACAACTCATGTACTCCCATGTCAAAATTTCAAGGCTCTCAAAGCACCTTTTTCTTTCTTTTGTCTTTCAAAAACTTCAGCTCTTTCATAGAGAAATCATGCCACCATGTTTAACATGTTAATTGGGGCTATGTTGTGCACTCGTGACCATGCCAATAAATGATGTTGAGAAATAATGGGCCAGAGTAGTACTAGAACTTCACTTGGAATGTGAAACCATGAGGAGACTATTTTTTTACACGTCATAGCATTGCTGCTACAGATGTTTACATAACTCAATAGCCGAAATCAAGTGGTTTCCCACATTTAGATCGTTCGTTGGCCAGCGGAGTTAATAGTTCCCCATGGAGCACGACAGAGTTGTAATGACATGCTTAAAGCAATATCTTACGGTAATTATTAGAAAAAGTAGTGGCATAATTTCTACTACTTTGAAGCATCCATTTAATCAAACAATTTCAATCAAGGGTACTATCAAGTCTTTTTATATTAAGCTCAAATGGGATGGAGTAGTTCTAAAATCAAATTCTTTGAGCTAAGCATGGACTCAAGTCATCTTTCTTATGCTTTTTATTGTTGTAAAAATGTAGGTAATATTTTTAACCAAGTTCATTGCTCATTGTTTCAAAGCTAAAAAGGAGACACTAGCAAAGGAATAGAATTTGTAGGATAACAAGCTAAGTGGGGGGTGACACCAGTGAAAGCAAGTAAATAATTGTAGGGTCAATTTAAGGTTGCAAAGAGTGTGATGAAAGGAATGTGATACCTCCTCTTACTTGCTTCGTTCTCGTATTTGAGTCGAACCTCTCCTATATTTCCATATTGCCAAATCACCTGAAATTAAGCAATCTCCGAGAGAAACAAAGAAATGAACTTGCAAATAAAGCTTATAACTATTTTTTGGTTTAGGAATGCAAAACGGAAAATAAACATGCAAATTTCAATAAAAAATAAAAAAAATAAAAAAACATGAATGCAAAGTTTGATGTTTTCAAAACACCCTCAAGCTTAGGCTATTGCTAGGCTTAGTTGTTGCCGTCATTTGGCGACTGCTACGGATACTGCTGGTAGTAGTTAGGGAAGTGGGTCATGAAGTGACTGAAGTTGTGAGTCAAAGTATTCACATCTTCATTCACTTCCTGAAGAGTGTGGTTGATCTCCCCAACACATTAATTGAGCTGCTGGAATTCCTAGTAGGGGACGTAGCCATACCCGTGCTATGGCTGGTTGGGCCACGGGTCCCAGGCTCCTCCTGGCTGCTACTGCTGTCCCTCCCAAGTAGGATTGTGTCCCTGCTCTTCCTCCTGATCCTGCTCCTCCTCATCCTGCTTCCCTCCTTCTTCACCTTCCTCTTCATCAGGCTGGAGCTCGGCCAAGATCTCCATAACTTGGTCCTTTGTGAGGATCCAAGCGTCCTTCTCCACAATCGAGAAGGCTTGATGGCATGGCAACTGAACCTGCTCACCCTGTGCATCACCAAGATAACTGAATTGATATGCTCTTAGCCTCCGGTTAGCATGGTAAACACCAAGGAAGCCATAAGTAGTCAAATACTTGACGTCCATAAGTTTGGAGCCGTCAACAGGTTCCATAACAGGCAGTACAATATTTAATGCATAGGCAAGGTGGGTTACCAATCCACCAATGCGAATATCACCTTTGGTCTTGTTGCTCTGGTGGCCAAAGTGCTGGATGAGTAGAGCTGCAGGACTGGGGCTTTGCGGTGTAGTGGGGAAGAGAGCCTTGGTGATCATTTCCATGTCCGCATTGGCCATGGAACCAGTGTCACCCCTTCCCAGTAGTGTGTTGGCGAGGAACAAAGCATAGTAGCGGATGGTTGGGTTTTGAATGGTGGACATCTTCTTTTGGTAAAATTGACTGCCACCATTAACAGAAATAACCTCCCAAGTCTCTCCACTTGTGATGCTATAGAGGTTAGTAACATTGGGCTCCCTAGTATGAGGGAAGCTGAAGGCATTGCAAAATTGTTTGAAACTTATTTCATAGTGCTGTCGGTTCATGGTATAACTTATCATGCACATGTTACCTTTCTCCCTGTGGTCGTCGTAGAAGGAGGCAAGGAACTCATGGGTGAGCTCGACATAGGTGTCGTGGCTTGCGAAGCAAAGTACCACCAACCCCGACCTATTGCACATGAGGTCTAAGTCCGCCTTCAACCCTGCCGTGGTGAGGAAGTTGTGGTTGGCCCAACATGTGGGCAGCACCCTCCTCAATGAGACAATGTCCAACTTGGACTTGCGCGGGGCTCGGGACCCCGAGCTCTAGCCCTCACCTCGTTGGCGCTTGATCGAATGAAAGAGGTTACCGATTTTGTTCATCGTGATGCACTGAAAATTTGCACCATAAAACCTTAGGCATATATGCACTAAAAAATTTCACCATAAAACCCTAACCATAAAATGTTAGGAAAAATTCAATCCTAACGTGAGAAATTAATAGGGAAAACAAAATAATCTTGAGTTCATCTACTAGAACAATGTGAGAGTTTCAACCATGGAAATATGAAAATAAAGCATGGATATGGAGAGAAACATATTGATCTGTTGATTCCCCCACTCAAACGAATGAAATCCGCAAAGAATCAAAAGTTCTAGGTGGATTTTGAGAGGTTTGGAGAGAGAATATGAGAGAAATAATGAGGAGAGGAGGAAGACCTAGCCGCTCCAATGCGATTTTGTGGTCGCACCAAACTATACGGCCGGAACTATACGGGCAGGTGATGTTGCTCTGCCCGTATAGTTGCGGCGGCGCCGTCAACTAGGGTTTCTTTATATAGAAAAAAGTTATACAGATGCAACTATACGGCCCGATCACAATGATCCCGCCGTATAGTTGGTCGTTAAACTGTTTGTCTCTCGAGATGAATTTCTAAAACTATCATCGATATCTATACGACCGGAACTATATGACTATAATTTTTATTCCCGCCGTATAGCTGGTTGTTAAACTCCTAGTACCTTCGGATAAATTTTGTACGGATGCATTGATATCTATACGACCGGAGCTATATGGCCGGAATTTTTATTCTCACCGTATAGTTGGTCGTTAAACTCTTAGTACCTTTCAAAGAATTTTGTATGGAGGCATCGATATCTATACGACCAGAGCTATACGGCTGGAATTTTTATTCCCGCCATATAGTTGGTCGTTAAAATCTCTGTGCTTTCGAAGAAAATTTGTTGATGGCAAAGATATCTATACGACCGGAACTATACGGCCGAAATTTTATTTCCCGTTGTATAGTTGGTCGTTAAACCATCAGTAGTCATCAAAATTTTTCTATTTCTTCGAGAGTACCTTCTTATCCCAAAACTTAGAAAAATACCTTGGTTTTGGCAGAAAATTGATAGAAGAAACTATCTACTAACATTGGCATACTAAAAGGAAAATTTTATCTTCTGTAGATGAACAACTCAAACTTTTATTTTTATTCTTATTCTTTACTCATTCAATCGATGTTTCTACTACTTTTTGACAGCTGCATTTTCATGGGCGCGCTTCCGCAAGATTGTCTATGTAAAAGTGGTAGGAATGCGATGAACCTTTTATTCTCTAATCTATTTTATTGACGAGATGGGTTAACTCCCATTAAGCTTTTATTAGGAATGGTTGAGTAACTCAACCTTTCTTCTGTTCTCGAATTCTTACCTTGGGTTGCCCCTTATCAAAGGCACTTACCACATGAACTCATTTTGCTGGTGGAACATATCGTTCTCCTGCTTCTAGCTTCTTTGGAAAATACTGGATGATTTCAACATCATAAACATTGAAGATTATCTTTCCTTCAGCGCAATATACTGATGCTCCTGGAGTACTCAGGAAAGGTCTTCCAAGTATTATGGATAATCTTTCATCTTCTGGCATTTCAAGAATAATAAAATCAGTAGGAATAACATGCTCATCTATTCTAAGTAAAACATCCTCAATCATACCAATGGGTTGTTTAGTGGACTTGTCAGCCATCTGTAAAGTGATAGTAGTAGGAGAATACTCCCCTAATCCCAACCTTTTATAGAGGGAGTATGGCATTACACTAACTCCTGCTCCTAGATCACACAAGGCATTATGAATATCAGTTTTACCTATTGAGCATGAAATAGTTGGTATTCCGGGATCTCCGGACTTAGACAACAGTTTCCCATTAGTAGGATAACTAGTTACCATGGCAATAGTTTCAGTTATTTATTTATTTCTACTAAGAATATTGCGGAGGAATTTACTATAAGTAGGAACTTTGATTGCATCCACAAATGGAATTTCCAGACGAAGGTCAGTAAGTGCCTTTGTAAAAGAATTATAACTTACCTGATCCGGTGCTTTCTTTTTTCGATCTGGATAAGGAAGTTTTTTCTAACCTGACTTACTCTTATGTTTTACCTTTTGTGGGGGGATAGGTTCTTTCGTTGCTTTATTTTGTTGTTGCTTATTGCTTTTCTTATTTTCTACTACAACAACTTCATCTTCCTTGCTTACTTCTTTATCTTCTCTTGGATCAAACGTCTCTACATCAGAGTCATAATGGTCATCCTGTGCATCATTTGGGTCCTCCTTGGTTTGATCTTGTGTTTCAGTCTCATCTTGAGGATCCACCAATGTATCATCTTCTTGGCTTGCTTCGAGCAAGGCTTTTTCCTTTCGCTCTTTTTCAGCTTCGTATTCCGGTGGTCCTAAGGGTCCTGTAACAACTACACCCCTTCTTGTGACAACATTAGTAGAAACAAAAATATCTTTATCATCACGAAGAAAAATTTGATGACCAGATGCTATTTGTTCACACTGGATTTCAATCATACTAAGATACTTGTGAAATAGTTTTATTTCTTGGCCAATCTCATCATAATTTTCAGTGAGTTCCACCAAAATCTTTTTGTGTTTTTGGAAATGCTTATGCAAATTATTATGAGATTTCACTTGTCGATGTTTTAATTCTTGAAAAACTTTTCTAGTTTCATCTTCTTCATTTAAAACTTGTAACAAATCTACTTTTTTCCTTAGCAAGTTTAGAAGGTATCCCTTTTTATTTCATTGTTTTGCGTACCTCGGGCATAAGATCAGGAGTTATCCGGAGTATCCCTCTTTCCAGCTTAGTGCCAAAATCAGGGTTATATAAAGAATCATTCTTAGCCCTGGTAGACATCAATTCCAAACATTCCTTAATAGTTAGAGTATTTATAGACCCTCCTACCGAGAGGTCAAGCAATTTTGTACATTGAGTATTAGGACCGTGGTAAAATAAATGGCAAATAGTTGATTTAGAATACCAATGATTAGGAATGCTATTGATCATTCCAAAGAATCTTTCCTAGGCTTGTGGGTATTTTTGTCCCACATTATGACTAAAGTTTCCTATATTCTTCCTTAGTTAGGTTACCTTTTTAAAAGGATTAAATCGATTTATGTATTTAACAATGCAATTTTCCCAACATTTGATGTAATGGCGAGGGAGAGAATATAACTAGTCTAGAGCTTTACCTTTAAGAGAGCATCGAAATAATTTAAGACGAGAAAAGTCTCTCGGAAAACGTTTTGGTCCAAGCGATGTTCTCACATCATCAAACTCTCTTATATGTCTTCCTGGGTCTTCATCTTCCCTTCCACTGAAAGCTTTTTCCTGCAAAATTTTAATAATTCCACCATCAAATCGATATTCTCTAACTCCATGATTAGGGAACCCTATTGGTTGTTTAAGAAATTCAAAAATTGAAGCACTCTATTTCCTGAGAGTTTTCTTAGGTTTCATAGGAGTTGTCGTGTAAATAGACATGATTTCTATAATATCACTCAGGTTTTCAACTTCAACTTTATTTGATCTTAAAAGTTTTTCAAAAATCTCTTCGCGCCTTTGAGCAGGCACGCGCTCAATATAATCTGGTAGATAGGTCCTACCTGTCAACACCCTAATTTTTAAGTCCAGACGCCTGTTATGCCGTACATTGCAATCCCAGGATTACCATTTTTGCGAGACATAACAGAAGTGGTGCCACCATACATCATCCATTACAAACCATATTAAAGGTCTTACAAATAAAGGATCTTATGATCCAGTCTTCCGGATAATCCTCCTCATAGTTGCCATAGACCTCCTGCTGTCCATCTTCCGGGTAATCCTCCTCATAGTCTGGCCATGGGAATAGCCAGGGATAAAGCCATGAGTACTCTTTAAGTACTCGCAAACTAACACTAGCATGTGTAAGGTAAAAGTTGTTGGAACCTTAAGCTCTAGATTTTGTTTGCAAAAATCCAGGTTTATTTCATAAAGACTTAAGAGTAACAAACCTAACTTTAGTTCTCTATATCACTTAAGGGGGAAACTAGATTTCATGTCCACAACTCTGTTGTGGTCATGTCAAGGTCATCTGTCAAGTGACAAATCATTTTGAAAACATCTGACAACGGAACAGTATAGCCACTCCAAATGTCCATAACCGCAGACGCGGATATTCGAATAGTTTGACACTCTGCAGAGACTGTACACTTTCACCACAAAATTTGATACATCCATCAGGAATAACCCTGAATCATCATACTTAGTATGACGATAATCAATCCTAACCTTTCAATTACACACCCTAGTATAGGAACCTACCCTATGAGTTTGGCCTCCCAGCCATGGCCATCTGCCATCTGCCATCCTGGGCACTGGATAGGTGGACATTCATCACGAGGTATCCTCAACTCAACCTCTTCCGCAAGGGAACCCATACTAAGACATATAAACCTCCAGTCAAGCCCTACCCAACTCAGGTAATGTGGTTGTACGGTAAAATTGGAATGGTATCGCATCTGAACCCAAACAATAGTTTTTTTCAAAGTCAAGGCTCATGCCTCATCCAGTTTCATCATCAAACTATTGTGTTTCATAACACATGTCAAAACATTTCAATAGAATGAATCATCATTCCAAGGTTTTCATAATCATTTTCACCAAGTATTCCCATCTGAAGTGATCAAGTTTTAGCTTAGCACTAGCCACTAATGTTGAGGGTATCACTATTGAGGTGTGCTAACCAAGTATAAGTATCCATGGCTAGTTCTATGATCTTGATGGTATCCATCCTATCTTCCACTAATCATACTTTATTAACTAAGTAAGAAACTTTAATAAAAGGGAAAAGCAAAGCTTGAAGTAAAACTGGGAATGGTAATTTGAGTTGCATAACCAAGCATGCCTAGTGCATTTGGTATAGGGGGCTTGCATAGATAGCTTGCACAGTTCTAGCTTGCCTTGCTGGTTGTAGTTGTTGAAGTTCTCTTCTTCTTCCTCGAAGTACTCCTCCTCGTCGTAGCCCGGGTCGGTACTAGTGTCTATAAATACATACAATGTACACAATCACCAACCAACACTTAACTACTTTTATCTTAGCACACAAAGGCTCATATTAGATGATCTACCATCATCCCAATCATCACATGTAACAATGGCACATTCTTATTTATCTTATCTTAGCAAAGTAATTTCTACTCATTGAAAATTACTTAAGATTTAATATTCTCCAATTAAAATAGTGGATCATGTTGACACATGTAATCACCACATATTCAATACTTGGGAATGTGATTTAAAAAGGCGGTCATGCATTACAAGATTTAATATTACTATTTAATAATATTTAAGTGACTAGAAATGCCTATATATCCTTCTTTTAATACTAAACCATGTTTCATATCTATAAAACTAAATCTTTTTGCATATTCATGTAGATCATGGCAAATGTGATTTTTTAGAGTTGGAATCAACTCAAAGGCATTTATAGTTTATTTTATAAAAATGTTTGAAGTGGAAAAAGTCTCTGTCTTGTTATTTTTAGTATAGGTGATCTATAGTTTCAATTGTTTTAATCCAGCGGGAGTGAATAGATATTTTCAATACCTTTCTAACAAAATTGGAATCATGCAATTTGGATTAGTACATCTCTTTGAATTGAATTTTGAATTTACTGACAGAATAGGGTTTTAACTAAATAGCAAAATTCTTACTTAAACTGCTGGGCTCTACACGGGAAAAGAATTGGGCCGGCCCAACTACACAGCGCTGGCGTAGCGGGCTGCTCCCAGAATGGTCCCACGCATCAGTGACTCATCTAAATTGAAATAGTATCGATCAATACTAGCCCTATGATTAGAACATGATCTATGGCTGAGGTTCGTGGTCTACGACGAACAGCTCCAGCGAGATTCTAACCCTAACACAGCGGTGGGGGTCGCTGGGGACACACCAGGGCTCCAGCTAAGGTCGGCGATGGGGTCAAACGACGTTGTAGACGATGACGGTTAGAACGGTGGTCACGGTGGTTCCTGGGGTGGCTCCAATCGCTGGCTTCCTTCCTCGACTGCAGCGGCGGACTTCGGCCAAATTCCGGTGTCGTGGTGGTCGCCTTGCTCCGGGGAAAGGTCAGTGAGGTTCCTGGGTGAGTGGGGAGTGGAATGGTGTGCAGTATAAGGTCTGGGGTGGCCTCTATTTATAGACCAGCGTCGGCGACATGGCGGCATGGTCAGGCTCCTCCGGCGACATTGCTACAGGTCGAGCTAAGCATGGAGAAGGGCATGGGTCGATGCGAGCACTACGACAATCGTCACGCGCGTGACGACACGGCAATGGGCGATCTTAGTCGGTCGGGCGATGTCGGCGCTCTGTTCGGGTACGCGGGTGTTCGTCACTTGGTACGGTGGTCACGGGGCACGCGACGGTGAGCCATCATGTCTGGGAGGTCACTGGTGCCACGGCGACTACGGGTACGAGCAGAGACAGCGAGGTGCGGCATGTGTGCGCGAGGCGGCTGTGGTGCTACGTCGTGCTCTCGGCATGGCGGGGATTAAATGGGCGTAGCTGTCCTGGTTCCTCCTCGCCTCGCCGTTGGTCAAGGGGTGGACAGGGGGTGGCGGTGAGGTCAGGGCTAACAGCTAGGCGTCATGGGAGAGGGCGGCACGATGTGCAGCGACTGGTTCGTGCTCGACCGGCATGGCTGGCTCGGTACGGGCATGCCACTGGTCAATGTGGCGAGCTAAGCTCCTCCACTGCACGGCCAAGGACTAGGAATGATCATGGAGGAGTAGTGGACTAGAAATGAGGTACAAAAGATGACCAATTGATTGATCACAAACAGTAGATAGTTGGTAGCTGTACTGTGTCTGCCAGGTGTTCGACCAAATGGCCACATGAATTATACTTTCAAATTTTTGAATGATTTTTGGTGAGTGATCTGGTCATATGCTTGGTAGTCTATGGTTACTGGGATTTGTCAAGTGGAAGTTGTTTGAGTGGTTTTTGAAAAGTGATGATCTAGGTATATGAACTTGATTCAATTTTGAATTGCCTCTTAAATATACTTGAAAATAGCTTCTGCCATTTTATAAAGTTTGCTTGGATTCACTTTTACTTGGTATAGCAAGGGGTGAAAATAATTGGAAAGTTTTCTGTTAGAAATCTTTTACTATAGATTCCCAAAGTGGGCTAGTGATTAACTTTTGCCAAAATGACCATATGCTCATATGATCCATATTTGACTTTCTTTTCATTTGATTTTGTTTATAATTGACCTAGCTGATGTGTTAAACCTTTTTAAACTAATCCTTAACCTTTGTAGGAATCAAGCACGGCAATTTCAAGCATACATGCATTAATACAAATCACACATGCATTCATATCAAGTTAAAAGATAAAAGTTTGTGTTAACACTAAAATTGGGTGATTAGAAATTGATAAGCTTGTTTAATAATTTTGGGATGTTACAAACCTCCCCCCTTAAAAATAATCTCGTACCGAGATTTAGGAAAAACTAGGAACTAAAGAGATTGGGAAACTTAGTCCTAATATAATCTTCTCGCTCCTAGGTGGCTTCTTCTTCGGTATGATTACTCCACTGGATCTTGAGAAACTTGATACTCTTAGTCCGGGTGGTTCTGAATGCTTCTTCCAAAATACGGATGGGCACTTCACGATAAGTTATATCCTTATTGATATCTATGGCTCGGTGATTAATGTTCTTGAAAACTTCGGTCTTCTCTGGAACTTCTAGGCATTTGCGAAGTAACGAGATATGGAACATATTATGCATGGCTGACATCTCCTCCGGCAGTTCTAGTTGAAATGATACTTCCCCTTGGCGATTTAAAATCTTGAAGGGTCCAATATATCTGGGGGACTAACTTCCCTTTCAGTTGAAAATGCTGCATTCCTTTCAAGGGTGATACTTTGAGATACACAAAATCTCCGATATTGAAGGTTAGGTCTCGACGTATTTTGTCGGCATAACTCTTTTGTATGGATTGAGCGGACTTGAGGTGCTCACGGACTTTGTGAACCTTCTCTTTGGCTTCTCGTAGAATGTTGGGTCCGAAGATCTGACTCTCTCCTACTTGCGACCAATTCAACGGGGTATGACACTTTCTTCCATACAGAAACTCAAATGGGCCATTTGCAACTGGCTTGATAACTATTGTTATATGAGAATTCCACGAAAGGCATACAATCTTCCCATTTAGATCCATATTCTAACACACACGTTCTCAACATATCTTCTAAGATCTGGTTGACTCTTTCAGTTTGTCCGTCGGTTTGCGGGTGATAAGTTGTGCTAAAATTCAGTTTGGTTCCTAATCCTTCTTGGACCTTCAGCCAAAATCTTGAGGTAAACTGGGTTCCTCGATCCGACACTATGGTCTTGGGGGTTCCATGCAAACTGACTATTCTAGCGATATACAACTCCGCTAGCTTCGAACTCTGGTAGGTAGTCTTGACGGGTATGAAATGGGCTACCTTGGATAGTCTATCTACTATGACCCAAATAGAGTCATTTCCCCTACTAGATGTAGGCAAACCGGTGATAAAATCCATTCTGACTGAATCCCATTTCCATTCTTGGATCTGCAATGGTTGCAAAAGTCCTGCGGGTCGTTGATGTTCCGCTTTGACTCTCTGACAGATATCACACTTGGCTATGTAGCTTCTAACTTCTCTCTTCATTTTGTGCCACCAAAATTTCTCCTTTAGATCCTGATACATCTTGGTTCCTCTCGGGTGGATAGAATAAAGGGTATCATGGGCTTCCTGCATAATGACTTGTTTCAACTCCGAATCTCCTGGAATACAGATACGTCCTTTGTACCACAAAACTCCTTCTTCATCTTCGGTGAATCTGGGTACCTTCCCTATTCCGATATGACGCTTGATTCCATCAATACTGGCATTTCCTTTCTGGGCCTCTTTTATTTGACTAATCAAAGTGGATTGGAGTTCTATGCTAGCTAGAAATCCTTCGCTAACTAGCTCCACTCTGAAATTCTCCATCTCTTCATGCAGACTTCGCTGTGCTTCCTTAATCATGGTGTTTAATCTACACGGCAATCTACTAAGAGCATCCGCTACCACATTGGCTTTGCCGGGGTGATAGTGAATGTCCAGGTCATAATCCTTGATTAACTCTATCCATCTCCTTTGCCTCATATTCAGCTCTTTCTGGGTGAAAATATACTTCAGAATCTTGTGATCCGAATAAATCTCATAGCGGTTACCCATAAGGTAATGACGCCATGTCTTCAAAGCTAACACTATGACTTCCAGTTCTAGGTCATGGGTGGGGTAGTTCTATTCATGTTGCTTCAGTTGTCTGGACATATAAGATATGACTTTGCCTTCTTGCATTAGCACACATCCGAGACCAATCTTGGGTGCGTCACAATACACATCAAAAGGCTTCTTGATATCGGGCATGATCAAAATTGGGGCTGAAATCAATCTCTTCTTGAGGTCTTGAAAACTTGTTTCACATTTGTCCGTCCATTCAAACTTCTTATCTTTCTTTAACAACTGAGTCATCGGTCTTGCGATGCTCTAAAATCCTTCAACGAACTTGCGGTAATATCCGGCTAATCCAAGAAATGCATGAACTTCTGTTTGGGTGGTTGGGGCTTTCCATTCTTCGACATCCTTAATCTTGGCAGGATCGACAGCAACTCCTCCTGCCAACAAGATATGGCCTAGGAATCCTACTTCCTTTAACCAGAATTCACATTTGCTAAACTTGGCATACAGCTGATGCTCCCTAAGGGTTTCAAGGATGGTTCTTAGGTGTTGCTCATGGTCTTCTTACGACTTGGAGTAGATTAGAATGTCATCGATAAAAACAACGACAAACTTATCCAAGAAGTTCATAAAAGTCTTATTCATGAGGTTCATGAAATAAGCAGGGGCATTGGTTAATACAAAAGACATGGCATTGTACTCATACAATCCATATCTGGTGGTGAAGGCAGTCTTTGGGATATCCGTCGTGGGGATTTTCAATTGATGATAACAAGTTCTAAGATCAATCTTAGAGAACACTCTGGCACTAGTCAGTTGATCAAACAAATCTTCTATCTTTGGCAGCGGGTACTTGTTCTTGATGGTGACGTCATTCAACTATCGATAATCCGTACACAAACGGTTAGCACCATCCTTCTTATCAACAAACAGAACATGTGATCTCCATGGCGATGCACTTGGTTGTATCAAACATTTTCCCATCATATCATCAAGCTGCTTCTTTAGCTCCACTAATTCAGATGGGTTCATACTATAAGGTCTCTGAGCTATGGGTCCGGTTCCAGGAACTAGTTCAATGATAAACTCGATATCTCGATCTGGGGGCATATCAGACAATTCATTTGGGAACACATCGGGGTATTCACAGACTACTCTAACTTGGTCAATGGTTGATTTGGCTAAACTCTTGTTGCACTTGAATTGATAGGGTAATGTCTCAGATACATGCTCTACTGATACTCCGGTGCTACTGGTCATGGTTATGGCTTTCTTGGCAAAATCGATTATTCCTTGATGTTTCGACATCCAATCCATCCCTAGCACTACTTCCAAACCTTTGGTTCCAAGTACTATTAGATTGGCATAAAAGTCTATCCCATGTATTCTGATAGGTACGGCCTTGCAAATTTTTCTAGCTTTGGTAGTTGAACCAGGTATTTGAACTATCATGACATGCTTCAAATTTGTTGGTTGAATCTTACTAGTGCATGCAAATTTTTATGTAACAAACAAGCGCGATGCTCTAGAATTAAACAACACTCTTGATAGAACCGAGTTAACAGAAAACATACCCAATACGACATCTGGCACTTCCTGGGCTTCCTCAAAATTCATGTGGAACAGATGGCCATTACGGTTGTGCAGGTTTACTGGGGAAAATCTCTTTCCAGGCTGGACACGGCATTGCTGTTGGGCAGGTGCAGTCACATTGGTTGCTGTTGCAAGCTTCTTGGGGCACTCGTTGGAGTAGTGACCCGTGACTCCGCATTCAAAGCAAGTGATCATTGACTTGTCTTTCCCTACGACATGCACAACATTGCTTGCAGTCCTTGGGGAAGTATTGTTGTTGTTGTTGGACTTTGGCGGTGCACGGTTGAAGTTATTGGGGTTGTCGGGGTTGTGGTTATGATGGTCTCCGGGCCTTGGGTTTCCTCCGCCACGGTAGGGGTAGTTCGGACGGTTCATTGGTGGCCTGTTTTTCCTTGGGGCATATCCTGCAGACGGGTTGGGGCGATACTTCGGGGTATGGTGGGGTCCTGTTTAGTACATCATCCTATGCTTGCGGTTCTCACTGGCTTGGTTGATCTTGCCTTCCATCTGGATTGCAGAATCCACTAAGGCTTCAAGTTCATCAAAGGGGATATTGACTAGCACTGTCTACATCTCATCGTGCAGACCATTCAAGAATCTCTCCTTTTTCTTCGCTTCATTGTCAATCTCATCATAGGCATACCTAGCTAGTGATAGAAATTTGTCACAGTACTCAACCACAGTCATCCTGCCTTGTTTCAAATCTCGGAATTCATCCCTCATCCTCTTGATCAGACCCGGGGGAATATGGGTCCTACGGAACTTGAGCTTGAATTCTTCCCAAGTCATCATCTGTCCTCCTTTCATGGTACGAGTGCTATTCACCAAGACCTCGCATAGTCAGACAGATAGTGAGTGGCAAACAACACCTTCTCATTAGCATCAACTCCGACGACGTCTAGATTGTTTTCCATGGTCTGCAGCCAATCATCTGCATCTAAGGGTTCTTCTGACTTGCTAAACATAGGGGGATTGGTATTCTGGAAGTTCTTGAGCTTGGATCCATGGTGATCTTGGTTTCCATGGCCTTGATTATTGTGAGCCATTTGGGCTATCTGTTGAAGAGTGGCTAAGTTGGCTTGACGTTCAGCTCTACCAGCTTCACGATCAGACGCTAACATTTGTAGAATCTGCAGCATTGGGTCCTAAGATGAACTGCTCCCTTCGGGGTTTCCACGAGTCATCTGAAGATTAGATAGATAATGAGACAATAGGGAAATTTCTATGGTTCATGGGTTTGTTTCAAAAGTTTTAAACTTTGAGTATGACTCAGGTTTTGCAAACAACAACCTCTTCTCATTCATTCATTCATTCATTCCAAGCACACAATATAAACATACACCACAACTAGAAAACATATGGTTTTAAGAACCATCCTCACAAGCTACGATACAGTGGGACCGGGTACAACTCACACCTAAGATAGTGCTCAGGTGCGACTACTCATCATCGGGGGTATCGGGCTCCTCATCATCAATGAAGTCAGCATCATCCTCATTAGTGTTGTCCTCCGTGGCAGCGTCCTCTAGGTAGTCGTTGTCATCACTAAGGTATGGGTGAATATCCCCACAGATATCTTCACCTTCCTCCTCCTTCTCCTCCAGCTAGATCTCCTGGTCGTGGATGGTCTCCTCCAGGGTGGCTATCTTCTGTCGAAGACGGGCGATGATGCGATCCTTTTTGTCACGCAGGCGACGAAGAGACTTGCGCTCCCTAGCAAGCATGGCGAGCGTTTCCTTTCTTTCAACGGCTTCAGCATGGTTCTGGTTGGCGTAAGCACGGGCATTGTCTAACTCTTTCTGCGTCTCGTGAAGCATGAAGACCATGTGGTCCACGTGATGCTTCAACTCTGGATGAGCCGGCATGGCCAAAGGCTGTCCCGAAGAGTCATATCTTGCATAGTGGGCAAAACGAGTGCTGATGATATGGTTGATGTTTTGTGCACACAGACGTGCAAGAGCTTCTTGCATTACCCTGGCTAATCCGTCTAGCCAGTTGTTCTCCCTTACGCTAAACTGAAACTTATCTGAAAGAGGCGGCTCCATTTTGCCTCTTAGGTCGGCAACAATCAGCCACTGTAGCTCCCCTCCGGATTGGTCATTGAGCTGTGCTCCAAAGAACTCTGGGTGCGGGCGTCCAAGATACTCCGAAAGCTGGTCCAGATCCCTCTCAAATATAAGCTGTCCTCCATTGCCCAACTGGTAAAACTTGCTATATTTGACCTCCATCTATAAGCAATTAAGATGAGTAAGTTAGTGAGGTGATCAAGTGTGTCAAATTTTATGTAGAATTGTAAGAGTTTCGAGGAACAAGTGATCTCTTTTTGAAAGAATCTCAAGGATAAAAATGGGAATAGGTTTTTGTAAATACTCACTTTCTTTGTTTTGAAACTAGGTTTTTCAGGCGTCCATTCTAACTAGGGTCTCCTATGGTCAGGATGGCTTTGATACCAATTTGTCAACACTTGGATTTTTAAGTCCAGATGCCTATTATGCCATACATCGCAATCCCAAGATTACCATTTTTGCGAGACATAACAGAAGTGGTACCACAGTACATCATCCATTACAAACCATATCAAAGGTCTTACAAATAAATGATCTCATGATCAAGTCTTCATATAATCAAAGCAGCAGAAAGTAAACATAGTAGGCTCCGTCTTCATGGCACGGGAAATGCTGACGATGGGAGATGATCCTATTTGCCATAGACCTCCTGATGTCCATCTTCCGGGTAATCCTCCTCATAGTATGGCCATGGGAATAGTCAAGGACAAAGCCATCAGTACTCTTTAAGTACTCGCAAACTAACACTAGCATGAGTAAGGTAAAAGTTGTTGGAACCTTAAGCTCTAGTTTTTGTTTGCAAAACCCAGGTTTATTTCATAAAGACTTAAGAGTAACAAACCTAACTTTAGTTCTCTATATCACTTAAGGGGGAAACTAGTTTTCATGTCCACAACTCTGTTGTGGTCAAGTCAAAGTCATCTTTCAAGTCACAAATCATTTTGAAAACATCTAACAATGGAACAGTATGGCCACTCCAACTGTCCATAACCGCGGACACGGCTATTCGAATAGTTTGACACTCTGCAGATATTGTACACTTTCACCACAAAATTCGATACATCCGTCAGGAATAACCCAGAATCATCATACTTAGTATGCGGATAATCAATCCTAACCTTTCAATTACACACCCTAGTATAGGCAACTCCCCTATGAGTTTGCCTCCCAGCCATGGCCATCTACCATCCTGGGCACTGCATAGGTGGACATTCATCATGAGGTAGCCTCATCTCAACCTCTTCCACAAGGGAACCCATACTAAGACATATAAACTTCTAGTCAAGCCCTACCCAACTAAGGTAATGTGGTTGTACGGTAAAATTGGAATGGTATCGCATCCGAACCCAACCATCAGTTTTTGTCAAAGTCAAGGCTCATGCCTCATTCAGATTCATCATCAAACCATTGTGTTTCATAACACATGTCAAAACATTTCAATAGAATGAATCATCATTCCCAGGTTTTCATAATCATTTCACCAAGTATTCCCATCTGAAGTGATCAAGTTTTAGCTTAGCACTAGCCACTAATGTTGAGGGTATCACTATGGAGGTGTGCTAACCAAGTATAAGTATCCATGGCTAGTTCTATGATCTTGATGGTATCGATCCTATTTTCCACTAATCACAGTTTATTCACTAAGTAAGAAACTTTAATAAAAGGGAAAAGCAAAGCTTGAAGTAAAACTAGGAATGGTATAATTTGAGTTGCATAACCAAGCATGCCTAGTGCATTTGGTATAGGGGGCTTGCATAGATAGCATCCATAGTTCTAGCTTGCCTTGCTGGTTGTAGTTGTTGAAGTTCTCTTCTCCTTTCTCGAAGTACTCCTCCTCGTCGTAGCCCGGGTCGGTACTAGCAGTTATAAATACATACAATGTACACAATCACCAAACAACACTTAACAACTTTTATCTTAGCACACAAGGGCTCATATTAGATGATCTAGCATCATCCCAATCATCACATGTAACAATGGCACATTCTTATTTATCTTATCTTAGCAAAGTAATTTCTACTCATTGAAAATTACTTAAGATTTAATATTCTCCAATTAAAATAGTGGATCATGTTGACACATGTCATCACCACATATTCCAATACTTGGGAATGTGATTTAAAATCATGGTCAGGCATTACAAGATTTAATATTACTATTTAATAATATTTAAGTGACTAGAAATGCCAATATATCCTTCTTTTCATACTAAACCATGTTTCGTATGTGTAAAACTAAATATTTTTACATATTCATGTAGAGCATGGAAAATGTGATTTTTGAGAGTTGGAATCAACTCAAAATCATTTATAGTTTATTTTGTAAAAATGTTTGAAGTGGCAAAAGTCTCTGTCTTGTTATTTTTAGTATAGGTGATCTATAGTTTCAATTTGTTTTAATCCAACGGGAGTGAATAGATATTTTCAATACCTTTTAAACAAAATTGGAATCATGCAATTTGGCTTAAACATATCTTTGAATTGAATTTTGAATCTACTGACAGCATAGGGTTTTAACTAAATAGAATTTTTTTATTTAAACTGCTAGGCTCTGCGCGGGAAAAGAATTGGGCCAGCCAACCTGCACAGTGCTAGCGCAGAGGGCTGCTGACAGAATGGTCCCACGTGTAAGCGGCTCATCTAAATCGAAACAGTATCGATCAATACTAGCCCTACGATTAGAATAGGATCTACGACTAAGGTTCATCATCTATGACGAATAGCTCCGACGAGATTCTAACCCTAACGCAGCGGTGGGGGTTGCTGGGGACTCATCGGGGCTCCAGCTAAGGTCGGCGATGGGGGCGAATGATGTTGTAGACAACGGCGGTTTGAATGGTGGTCACGGCGGCTCCTGGGGTGGCTCCAATCGCTGGCTTCCTTCCTCCACTGCAGCGGCGGACTCCAGCCAAATTCCGGCGTCATGGTGCTCGCCTTGCTCCGGGGAAAGGTCAGTGAGGTTCCTGGGTGAGTGGGGAGTGGAATGGTGTGCAGAATAAGGTCTAGGGTGGCCTCTATTTATACACCAGCATCAGCGGCAGGGCGGCATGGTCAGGCTCCTCTAGCGACGTTGCTATAGGTCGAGCTAAGCATGGTGGAGGGCATGGGTCAATGCGGGGCACTGCAGCGATCGTCACACGCATGACGACATGGCAAGGGGTGGTCTCAGTCGGTCGGGCGACATCGGCGCTCTGTTCGGGTACATGGCTGTTCGTCACTTGGTATGGTGGTCACGAGGCGTGCGACGGCAAGCCATCGTGTCTGGGAGGTTACTGGTGCCATGACGACTGCGGGTACAAGCGGAGCGAGTGAGGCACGGTGTGTGTGCATGAGGCAGCTGTGGCGCTCCGTCGTGCTCTCGGCATGGCGGGGGATTAAATGGGCGCGACTGTCCTGGCTCCTCCTCCCCTTGCCGTTGGTCAAGGGGTGGACATGGGGTGGCGGTGAGGTCACGGCTATCAGCTAGGCGTCATGGGAGAGGGCGGCGCGGCATGCAGCGACTGGTTCGTGCTCAACCGGCATGGCTGGCTCGGTACGGGCATGTCACTGGTCAATGTGGCAAGCTGAGTTCCTCCGCCGCATGGCCAAGGACTAGGAATGAACATGGAGGAGTAGTGGAGTAGAAATGAGGTACAAAAGATGATCAGTTGATTGATCACAAACAGTAGATAGTTGGTAGCTGTACTGTGTCTACCAGGTGTTCGACCAAATGGCCGCATGAATTTTACTTTCAACTTTTTGAATGATTTTTGGTGAGTGATCTGGTCATATGCTTGGTAGTCTATGGTTTCTAGGATTTGTCAAGTGGAAGTTGTTTGAGTGATTTTTGAGAAGTGATGATCTAGGTATATGAACTTGATTCAATTTTGAATTGCCTCTTAAATAGATTTGAAAATAGTTTCTGCCATTTTATAAAGTTTTCCTGGATTCAATTTTACTTGGTCTAGCATGGGGTGAAAAGAATTGGAAAGGTTTCTGTTAGAAATCTTTTACTATAGATGCCCAAAGTGGGCTTGTGATTAAGTTTTGCCAAAATGGCCATATGCTCATATGATCCATATTTGACTTTCTTTTCATTTGATTTTGTTTATAATTGACCTAGATGATGTGGTAAACCTTTTTAAACTAATCCTTTACCTTTGTAGCAATCAAGCATGGCAATTGGAAGCATACATGCATTAATACAAATCACACATGCATTCATATGAAGTTTAAAGATAAAAGTTTTTGTTAACCCTAAACTTGGGTGATTAGAAATTGATAAGCGTGTTTAATAATTTTGGGATGTTACACTACCAGAGCGTGTAGACCCTTTGTCTCCTAGGGAGCCAGAAAATAGCGCTTAGCTTCCCGGTAACGGTGCTAGAAAATAGCTTGATGTCTGCAAGTGCACCAATCATTTGTAGCTAGTTGCGAAGTACAGATATCGATCCCACACGGAGCCCAAAGGTAAGTGTTTATGGGTGAAGTATCTGTCACACCCGATGTTGGGAGATACCCCGGGTAGGGTCACACCGGGGTATAAAGGCCGAGTTAGCCGAGGTACGACACGGTCAAAGCAAGTGTAGGCCGAGTCACCTCAAGGCAGGCCGACTTACAGAGTAACCCGACTTGTGAGGCATTCGCCTAACATTAATATAGCCGGCATAAAATGTATGTCGGCCATATTAGTCTACCAATTGTGAGGTAACCTCATAGTCAGGTTAGCCAAGCGCTAGCCAGACTACTACTTGGCTTCCAAGAGAAGGAAGGAATCTCCCGCTGGTCAAAAGGTGGCCTTTGCCTGTTGTAGCGTGAGCGTAGCAAGCAGAGGAGAGGACTAGCAGGGCGTGGCCGACAAAGCTGACGCGGGCGAAGCCAGATGATGTAAGACGTGTCTGATGACGCCAAAAGATGGAGGACATGCAGTGGGCTACGTCCAAAGCCCGGATGAGCCGTTTAAAGCAATAAAGAAGCATCTAGCTTTACCTCCACGTAAGACCTAAGTTTTGTACCCTGGCTCACCTATATAAGGAGCACCAGGGCCTCCATAGAGGGGGATTGATCATTTTCTCTGTCTAAGGTAGAACTCTAGAGCTTAGTTGTGGGGGGTAAGAGATCTAGTCTCCTTCTCACGAACAACTTGAGGAGCACTTGTAACCACCATTGATAGAGGAAATACATCAACACTTGTGCGTGGAATCACCACGCTATCCCTCCCTAAATTCCCCTAGCACTCATTGGACCCATGTTTAGCCTATACATGGCATCTACCATGCCACCACCACGACAGTTGGCGCCCACCGTGGGGCTCGCGGCACTAGCAGGGGTGAAAATCTGGACGTGAAGCATCTCCGGCACCAGCTAGCGCATCATCTCCGGTCTGGTTCATCGCTTTGGAGCGCTGGACTACGTCAATGACAATGCAGGGAGCTTCGGCAGGTGTCCTCCTCCACGCAACGGCCTCTTCATCAAGCTTGGTGCACACAAAATCTATGTCGGCGTGGATGAGTCCCGCATTCATCTGTGGAACATCGTCGAGGGAGGCGAACCGCCTCTTAGTGTACCTCGCGGTGTGCGTATTGCTCGCCCCGCCATCAACATTGAGGTCATGATGGCCGCGCTAGACGTGGGAGCAAGCAAGGACCTGGCGCCAGATCCAGAAGTCACACCAAAACAGGCAAGGTCTAGATTTCCACCGCTAGAGAGGCCAGAGAATGTACTCCAACAAGCAATAGATAGCCTAGCAACACCAATAGCTCTTGTAGTAGATCCGGCTCAGGCGCAAGATGAGTTAGAAGAAACTAGGCAGAAAATGCTAGATGGTGCGAAGAAGGTAGCGGAGTTACAGTAGTCTTTGAACATCACCCTGAGGGAATATGCAAAGGCAAACCGCATAGATGGGGTGAAAATCCAAGGTAGAAACCTAATCATTGAGATTGAAAAGGAGTATGAACCTCGGCCAGGTCAGACATAAACGATCATAACAGGAGGGCTAGAGAGGTATAGTACCTCGGCGAAGAACCTCAGGGTGGCAAACGCAGCTGCATCCGAGTTAGAGGGTCTAACTGGAGAGGCCCAGGAAAGGCAACATGAGAGGATGAACCACTTGCTGAGGGTGGCTTGCCAGCAAAATGAAGAAATGAACCACCACCTGGAGCCTCGCACGTGGTTCATTCGGCCAGAAATAACCCAACCAAATCCTCCAGAGCCGCATCATCTCCGGGTCATAACCCAAGGAGAGAGGAAGTGGTAAACTCTGGGAGAAGAGACAAACAAATGGTCCTGTATGACCCGGTGAGAGCTGGAAAGGGGAAAGCAGTGCAAGTTGATGAGGACTGCCATAGTACTAGCCGAGGTGAAGTTGGCCGAGGTAACCGCGTCCAAGGCAATGCCGGTCAAAGGAACGTTGCCAATGGTAATGCTGGACAGCGTGATCCGGCGGGAGCAGGGCAAAATGCACCTCGATAGCAACATCAACAATACGCACATCGGCATGAGAGAAGTTCTGGCCAAGTGATACAACATCAAAATGCTCATCCGGATCAAGGGAGATACAATGATGGTTACTCGGCGATGGTTAATGATGGGTACCCAAGACCGGAGCACCACGTGATTGGGTCAAGGCTGGGGAACAGAAACTTGCAGCTAGATGATGCAAGGCTGAAGCTTGACCGGATTTATAGGGTGGAGATGATCGAGGTATAGGGACCTCCAGGTTCGACGTGCTTTGGACCTCGGATCATGAGGGAACCGCCAGTACCAAACTTTCAATTGGCCAGAGGAACAAAAATCTATGACGGTTGCACCAAACCAGAAGATTTGCTTATTGACTATGCAACAACAGTCAAAATTGCAACGGGAGATTTGAGATGGGCAGTGAGGTATGTGCCTCAGATGTTGGAAGGACCTGCGAGAGTATGGCTGGACAACTTTCCACTAGGGAGTGTCAACTGTTGGTTGGATTTCGAGGAGTTATTCGTTAGCAACTTCTCAAGCACCTACAAGAGGCCCAATAGGCCACTAACTTTGGCGTTATGCTGGCAGAGACCGAATGAGCCTGACCGAGACTTTCTGACTTGGTGGTGCAACATGCGCAACTCATGTGAGGGGGTAATTGAATCACAAGCAATTGCGTGGTTCGCTCAAGGCTGTAGAATCAGAAGTATGTTGTGGCAAAGGTTGCAGCGAGATATGCCAACGACTTTGGCTGAGGCGATCCGGATCGCGGATTCATATGCTCTAGGAGACCCAACTCAGCCCCGACTAATGTCAAGCGAGGGGAATGAGGAGTATTACAATCGAGATGGCTCCGGGTCATCAAGGAGAAAGGATTTTCAAGGAAAGAGAAGGGATGAGCATCCGGATTATAGGTATAACTCATAGAAGGTGGCAACAGTAGACCGAGATCAGCCTAATGCCGAAGCCAGCCAACGCCAGAAAACTGGAGGGCAAAACTGGCAGCAAAAGGGTGAAGGCAAGAAGCCATGGACCCTGATGACCCACATGTATATGGGGTGTATCGCAGTATTTTCGATAAGTAAGAGTGTCGAACCCAACGAGGAGCAGAAGGATTTGACGAGTGGCTTGGAGCAGGAATTCTCTGTAAATACTTAGCAAACGTATTTTTAGGGTTTTTTGATAATGCAGGTAAATAAAGTACGAGTAAATAAAAGATAATAATAATAAATGTAGCAAGTGGCCCAATCCTTTCTTTAGCAAAGGACAAGCCGATTGTATTACTTAAGATGACCAAACGTTCTCGAGGACACATGGGAATATCGTCAAGTGCTTTCGCTTCATATAGTTGATTAATCTTCTTTAGTTTGCTAAGTGTTGTGTGGGTGAACCTGTGCTAATGTACCGACCTTCCTAGGACTAATACATACTTGTGATTATACCCCTTGCAAGCATCCGCAAGTACAAGAAAGTAATTAAGGTAGAAACCTAACCACAACTTTAAACTTTAAGACCCTAACATCCCTTGTGCAAAGGTTTCTATCACTTTGGCAACCCCTACGATTAGTAGAAAAATACACAATGCATTCCCCTAGGCCCATATAGGTGAAGTTTCATGTAGTCGACGTTCCCATGACACTAGAAGAAATACACCACAACTTAAATATCAAATTATTGAATCTTTCTCAACACAATTCCACTACTAACAACATGACTTCTCCCATGTCCTCAAGAACTAAATGAACTACTCACAAGAAATCATATGGATCAAGATCAGAGATGATATAATGATATGTAACAATCTGAACATAAACGACAATTCAATGGTTCACTCAATAGCATCAACTACAAGGAGTAATCAACACTGGGAAAGTTTCCCCTAAGAACTATGCAAGATTCAACCCAATTGTTACAACGGTATGGAGTGGTGATGATGGTGCTGGTGGAGATGATGATGGTGATGCTAGTGATGATGATCCCGATGAAGTCCAGCTTGATGGTGGTGTCGATGGCGACGATCTCCCCTCTCCGGGAAGGAATTCCCCCGGCAGAATTCTGTCTGCCGGAGAGATCTTGCTCTCTCTATAGTTTTCCGCCCCGAAGAGGCGGCGGAATATTTTTGTGGTCGCTCCCTAGGTATTAGGGTTTCGAGGGGATAATATACGCCAGAGGGGAGAGCCTAGAGTGGGCCAGGGTGGCCACACCACCTGTTGGCGCGGCCTAGGGCTACCCGCGCCAGGGGGTGGTGTGGGCCCCCTGTGGCCCATCTCCACTCCCCCTTCTGGCAATCTTTGTCTTCTGGAAAAATAGAATTTTCCATGTATTTTCCTGAATTTTCTGATCTTCACGAATTTTGCCTCCAAATAGCACCTTTTCCATCAGAATCCCGACTGCAGCAGTCCATGCTCCAAAAGTCACCAACCATGCAAAAACAGATGACATAACATAAGTATCATCTCTTAATATGAAATATATCAATGAATAACAGTAAATTATGATATAGAATAGTGATGCAAAATGGACGTATTAACTCCCCCAAGCTTAGACTTTGCTTGTCCCCAAGCGAAAATTGAGCTCAATAAACATGACCTCAGGTTTATGGAGTGAAGAGTCGATAAAAGAATACGGACAAGAAGCATCACATTCATCAATACATAAATCATATAGAAGACAACTTACTATTATATAACCTAACTTGCAATAAGTAAAGGAAACACAATAAAGATACACAAAGTAAATCATAATTGGTAATGGCAAACTTAGCTCTTGGTCGAAGAATAGTTGACAATTTGCAGGAGTTCACACATAAAGGGTTTTCAATGATAGCTTTCAAAGTACTAAACACTAAGATACGAGCAAATATGCAAAACAAGGAACATAAGAAACATGATTGAATAAATCATCATATGAATGAATGAAAAACAACAACTCAAAATACTTGCTGAGATAGAAGGGAATAGGTTTACTGACTCAACTAAAAAGTAAAAGATAGGCGCTCCACAGAGGGAAGCAGGGATTTCAAGTTTCATAAAGAGCTTCCAAAAATTATGGTACTTATTAGCTTTCAGCTCTCATTGCCCCTATCATAGGCATATTTAGGTAATTAAGGTTAAAGTGATCAAATATGAGGATATGCTTGACAAGTTGTAAGTTGAAAATCTCATGTCCCTTGAATACGAGGGCCGCTCCTCATGCTACTCAAGTTTAGTTACCGGTAAGTTCTTGTCATAGTAAGTATATGTGTATCATAGAGCACCGCCAACGGGGTACCCCTTGCCTGATGATGCAGAAGAATCCCCATATCAAAATGACAAGGCAAGCAGACAACGAGTATCTCAACAATCTTCTTATTTACCATGGGAAAATGGTGCTTTTTTTCTCTCTTTCCTCTTTTCTCAATTCCTTTTTTTCTTTTTTCTCAATCTCTATCTCTTTTTTTATAAGAAGAATGCTTCATAGATTGCTCATTATGGTTACGCTGTAGGTTTCCACCATGATTAGGCATGGATTAGATCGGCGGCCCAGGCATTTCTCTACCACACATACATAACTCCATGGACTTACAAGCTCCCCTTTCATTTCACACCGACAACATCCATAAACTGCAGGGGTCCTGCGTATGAAAACAATAAATTTTTACCCTACGCCCCTAAACCCCTGATGTTGCCAGGACCTATCTATTAGTAATACAGTAACGGAAGGGGCATTTCGCGAACTTACCCTTGAAGACCGAAAAGCATTGTCAACGCTAAGGAGAGCGTGGTTGATGTAGACGAGCCGCAGCCGATCTCAATGTCATGATGAAGTCCTTGCGCTCCTTTGGCTCCAAAAACTTGAGTGGCTCAAGTGTGACACCTCGCAGGGAGTTACACACGTCCGGTGCCTGACGATGACTCCCGCTTTCCCGATCCAGCAGCAGTTGCGGAAGTAGAGCTCCTGGATCCGAATCCCACAGTGCGACAGCGCTCCGCGGTGAAGATGTATCTCGTTCACGCAGTCCGAACTTGGGACCACGGTCACGAGAGAGAGATAATATCAATTGGAGGTCTTCCCAAAATTGAGAAGACCTTTATTGAATATTTTGTGTATTTATCTGGCCAAATACCCCCACTATATATAGGGGAGGGGAGGTACTACCTCCCTCAAAGTCCCGATGTGGGACTAAAGGAGAGGAGGTGGAGGAGCAGCCGTCGACCGACCCTAGTGGGCCCCGCGTGGGCGGGTGGGGGGGGGGCTTGGCCCAGCAGGCCACCCCCCTTGCCCCTTGTCCCTCTCTCCTTTCCCTAATGGGCCCTCTTCCCTCCGGAATTGGCCCGTTAAGCCTTTGACCATTTAAATTGATTTTCTATTTTATTAAATAATTATGAATAAATGATTAAATAAATATTTAACATTCATTCACATATTATTCAACCTCCGTGGCTATGGAACACCTTCCACCTCCATTCCGGACATCCTCCGGACTTATCGAAACCCTTCCTGTTTTCTCTCTACTATTCTTCGGCGATTCTTACGATCCTATAAACACTCTCTAAGCATCATCAAACCCTTACGTGTGATACCCCATGGTTCAGGAACACTCCAGACATGGCCGGGACACTCTCGCACCAATGATCGACAGAGGGACCTGGATGGCCATGTGACCCCTGTGCGTTCCACGAAGATCTTTTGTCGTTTGAACTGGGACAATCGTGTCTTATTCCCGTTGTCTCTCGATACTTGCATTGCCCGAGATCTGATCAATGACATCATCATGCTACTTGAATCGTTCCGACAAGTGATATCCCTGTGATCAAATCACATGCTGCGTAGCTATTGGATATAACTTCTCCGAGTGGGCCCTTGAGTATCTTTCCATCACGTGGATGAAAAAATACCGATGTTGACATATATTGCCTCTACGGTTTCCTCTGAGTACCTGAACACACCTTTATAACCACTGTATTACCAAGTGGCGCTTGATGTTATCTAAGCACTCTCGGGAGACAGTGATTGATATAGCCTCACGGTCTAAGGAATAGTCTACAAGGATCCATTTCTAATCATCGTAACTTGAACTTCGTGACATGACCGGGTCACGATGTTTAGGTTGGTTATTGGTTCATCATCTCATTCACAGAATGAGTTGACTCCATTTCCAACTGGTATAAATGCCACATGATCATGAAATTTGATCATCTGTTGACCAATGAACCAGTGACTAGAGTTTGACTAGGAACCCCTGGTTGTTTGTATATCACACATGTATTGATGTTTCCACTCAATACAGTTAGCATGATATAAAACTTAATCATAAACTATATGAAATATGATAATAGTCCTTATTACTATTTGTCTCTAGGGCATATTTCCAACAGTCTCCCACTTGCACTAGAGTACAAATACACTAGCTGCATTTGTTCTTAATCATTGGCACCATATCCGGTACCCTGAAGATGCTTGCTCATGGAAGAGGTTGAGTCTTGGGCCTATACTTTACAATCCCAAATCCTTTGCAACTTACTAATGTCACCTTGATTGACATTAATA
Source organism: Avena eriantha (assembly GCA_910589775.1). Taxonomy (NCBI): domain Eukaryota; kingdom Viridiplantae; phylum Streptophyta; class Magnoliopsida; order Poales; family Poaceae; genus Avena; species Avena eriantha. The sequence continues at coordinate 416,952,230 of OU342744.1, read as the reverse complement.
CTTTATTACCACATGATAACATCTGTGTGTATGCATCGTCGCTATGGCAGCAAAACGAGGCCTGATTCCAGGAGCCTACAGTGACTTTAGATCAACCTCGAGGGCTTTCTCATGGGCACTGTGCCCTGGGACACATCATTCTAGATTAAAATCGAACTAGCCCCGCCATAACATTATACAACACTTTAGATGGTACCCTTATCTATTATTATAAATGTATTCATCGAAACACTAGTGCACTCTGTGCAACTTTTGATGTTTTGTTCACCTCGCTTCCTACTTGACTTTAGTTGGTATTTATAGGAGTTTCCAACATATTCCCTTATAACATAACCCTTTATGCTTTAAGATATGTCATCCTTTATGGATTTGGAAAATGCGTCTGTAGTTCTCTATTAGACACTGCGGACAAACTTAGCTCAACATTATGTGATTCGAACTTAATCACTTTTAAATGTTCCTTATTGGATCATATATTATGTTACGTTATCATCATGGTTTTCTAAGATAGAACCTATGTCTCAACATAGTGGATGATGATCATCCTTTTTCTTTCTTTCAACCATTGATGTTAAACTTAACGCTATTCCTAATTTGAGTTATTAAGGACCAGTTCCTTAATTAACTGCTATTCTGAAACTCTTTTCAAAATCCATTAAGGAATACTACATAATATCATAATACACTTATTATCAGCTTCTACACCTTATAAATCATTATTTATCGGTACTTGCGCTTTCATTCTTAACACACTTAAGAATCACTCCTATAAGCTCCCACCCAAAATATGTTCATACCATATTTGGGTAAGAGTCAGTACTCTTACTCAAACTATGTTCCTACATATTTGTAATGGAGACTTATATTGCTCCCACTAAAAAATATGTCATTCACATATTGTTTTAGGAAGACTTTTATAGCTCCCACTCAATTTCATGCAAATTTCATATCTACTCACTATTTTGAACAACTTCAGAATCTTTGATCAAATATCAAACTTGGAGATTTACTATGAGATACTAGTACTTTTACTAGTCTTAAATCCACTAGACATTTAGCACACTTGAATCAAATTCATTTGAATTCATCCAATACTTGACAAATTGTGGTTTTGTCATCCACCCCCTTTTCCACTACGGCTTTGCAGTCATCTGGGAAAATTCAAGTAACTCCTTTTACTTGTGAGATTCAGCAACGAATTGCTTTCTAATCTCAAGGGAATTTTGCTATGGGATTTCTCATAACTTTAGGTTACCATTATTTCCATAGTAGTTCGTAGGTATGTCATATTCTGGTAATCATGACAAATGATTCACAAATGTCTCCATACAAGATATGGGATACATTTTGAATTCTACTTCATGTAGTGAAAACACTAGTGGGTAAAACACAATGATCATTATCATTGATTCTTTCCTTCTGTGAAGAGAATCATTCAGGAACATTGTCCATTGCGCTTCTCAACACTCTGATGCGGGGTTTTGAATCCTCATCATTTTTTCACTATCTTCCAATTGCTCCATAATCTAGAAATATCACTGAATGCGAACTTTCTCGAAAATGTACCAAAATCCAAGCAATACAAGTTTTGCTTCGCTTTTTGGTTTCAACTATGGATTTTGTATTCAAAGTTTCCAATGAATACTCTACAAGGACTTATTCGCTATTGTTTTGGTTATATCTAATAACCCCCAAAACTTTTACGATGATCCATACTAGATATGGAGCCGCTTTCACGAATTCAAATGGTTCACTATATATTCTAATTGAGTGCTAACTATTTCTAACTAATGGTCTCTACATCTATACTACAACGATTTATTTGGTGCCATCTATTCACCCACTTTGATATCTAATATCACATTGTGATGCTTTGCATTTTGACATTTCAAGACGGTTTACATTCCACAATTTCTTCTATGCCAATCTTATAAAGTTGAATTTCATTACTATTGATCAAATCATAGTAATTAGATTCTATTTTATATTTATACCCTTTGTTGATGAAACACTTTGATCATATCAAATAGTTTTGTTTCCTTTGGTAAACTTATTTACACATTTAAACAATCATATAATGATAATTACCATTTTGTTAAAACACAATACATCGAATATGTATTTACTTTTAACAATTCATTAAACACTTTATATCCAAGTAATACACAGTGTTCAAGTTATTTTGCCAAACTTAGGCATGATTTATATGTGATAAGAAAACTAGTGTCTTTCACATATTATCAATAACTTTGAATTCAAACAATGGTTTCATTCATTAAAGAAATATCATATAGTTGGGTATTTTTCAAGGCATTTCAATATTTTACAAATGTTCATGCATTATCAATTAGTTTCAAACAACTAGGATAATTTACATATAATCAAACAAGATATGAACAAAAATAGAAATCATTCATAAAAGTAGAACAAATGCTTGTTACAAACTCATATGAATAACTGTCTCACAAAGTGTGAGACACACTAAAGTTCATAATATTTTGATTACAATAACTATCCAAAACATAAACTCAATGATAAATGTCGAGGGAGAGCGTCGTTGGCCATCATCATCATGCTCGCCATCAACACGCAACGTCACCTCCTCTCTAGCAAGCACCTCTCATGCAGAAGGACCCGTTTTCAGCAAAACAGAACAAATATCAAATATACTTAACACTTCAAATGTGTTTGCAAGATTATAACATTTATAAAATTGTATATCAAATATATACCTTTGTCATTGATGACCTTAGTGACAACGGGTTCAACTACCACATCTCTAAAATGTGATATGAACTCGTGGAAATCCTGTGTTTTCGCGTCGCCTCTCATAATGCAAATCCTGACTTCTGCTTGGTAGCTTGGTGGCAGCGACCGCAACACAACTGCTATTGCAAAAGAGCTTGCGAACCAGTTGTCTAGGAAGTATGCTAGACTCATGTATGCATCATATATGCTCAATACGTGATCGTCTAGTGAGTAGCCTTCCTCCATCTTTATGGAGAGGAAGTCCCCCATCAGCTCATACTCCCATATGCGCACTTGTTCCACAAAATGCGATCTCAGATGTGCCATAAACGTTCGGGGATTAAGACTTCCCACCATCAGCCATAGCCCATCTTCCATCCCGAGGCACATCATTACTGATATGAATGTGTCCATCACACGATGACGGCAGCGGAGATCCCGCTGCTCCTAGGTCTCATGAGAATAGGGTGGCTCCAAGTACATCTCGTAGATCATGTAGTAATCCACTTTGTTCTCACCAAGAGATCATAAAGGCGCATGACCCATGCAGAAAAGTTGGATCCATCTAACTTGAGCTTTTCTCCTTTTAACCAATTGTCATTAGGGAAGGTAATCTCGGGGAGAACCACTTTCTACATATATAATTGCAAAAGGAATTTAGACTAAGTTTATAATTAAATGAGTTAATAATAACTCCACTCAGAACAACCTATCCACATAAGGGTTCCTAGTGATAACACGACCCCTATCAGCCACATCTCCCCCGATCATCACGGCCATCAATGTGGGTTCAAGGGTGGACGGTCACATCATTCATGCGACTCGTGCTCGATCTTTCGACCATCCGTGTTCCGAGGCCATGCTTCTATGACGTGCTAGGCTTGCCAACTCAACCTTAGTGTATTTGCTATGCAACATGGCTTACACCCACTGTATGCGAACATAGATATGTCTGACACCTAGTCACCCTGGGTCACCTCATACTGAAGAACTTTCTTGGTGGTGCACACTAAGGGGGAACACAATAATTGGTAATTTTAACAGGGATCATCTTATTAGGCTACCGTGGAGTATCTAATACTAGCACACAATAAGATATACAAACAATAATATTGAATGTAAATGCGATGTGATATGGTCCTTCACGTCGTGATATCCATCCGTCGTCACCAGATTCCGGCGCCATAGACACCAGGGTACCGGTGTCATTCCGGCGTGGTAGTCCGTCACCTCCGTGACTATCTACTACTATGTAACATAAGGTAATCACTTTACCTTTGCCACAACCATATCACAAAGCAACGCCCCCTGCAAAACAAAGTTAGACGCCTCTACTTTATCTTTGCATGTTTTACGTGGCTGAATGGGCTTTCGCACAAGAAGCGTTCTTACCTACGAACTTTCAGCACAAAGCTGATCAAGTAGTTGTCTCTACTACACCCCTTTCAGGGCCCTCCACCGTAAATGGCATACTAACTAATGCGAGAGATACAAACACCCCCTAAGCCACTTTATATGGTACAAGCCGTATGTCAAGCGTGGACCAGTCTCGCGAATGAACGCGTAAAGTCGGTTGGGGGCCGCTTCATCAAGCATTACTGCAGTATACACAAGTACACGTGGGAGGGTAACAACTAAAATATCAACGCCCACATGCTACATCTCGTGTGTTCTACTCGTACTAGCATTACTACGCATAGATCTAGCTCTGATACCATTACAGGGGTTCCGCGTATGAAAACAATAATTTTTTACCCTACGCCCCTGAACCCCTGATGTTGCCAAGACCTATCTATTAGTAATACAGTAATGGGAGGGGCTTTTTGCGAACTTACCCTTGAAGACCGAAAAGTGTTGTCAATGCTCAGGAGAGCGTGGTTGATGTAGACGAGCCGAAGCTGACCTCAAGGTCGTGATGAAGTCCTTGCGCTCCTTTGGCTCCAACGACGTGAGTGCCTCAAGTGTGACACCTCGCGGGGAGTTACACACGTCCGGTGCCTGACGATGACTCCCTCTTCCCTGATCCAACAATAGTTGCGGAAGTAGAGCTCCTGGATCCGAATCCCGCAGCGCGACGGTGCTCCGCGGTGAAGATGTCTCTCGTTCATGCAGTCCGAACTTGGGACCACGATCACGAGAGAGAGAGAATATCAATTGGAGGTCTTCCCAAAAGTGAGAAGACCTTTATTGAGTATTGTGTGTATTTATCTGACCAAATACCCCCAATATATAGGGGGAGGGGAGGTACTACCTCCCTCAAAGTCCCGGGGTGGGACTAAATGAGAGGAGGGGGAGGGGCAGCCGCCATGGGGGGGGGGGGCTTGGCCCAGCCGGCCACCCCCTTGCCCCTTCTCCCTCTCTCCTTTCCCTAATGGGCCCTCTTCCCTCCGAAATTGGCCAATTAAGCCTTTGACCATTTAAATTGATTTTCTCTTTTATTAAATAATTATGAATAAATGATTAAATCAATATTTAACATTCATTTACATATTATTCAACCTCCGTGGCTATCTAACACCTTCCACCTCCACTCTGGACATCCTTCGGACATACCGAAACCCTTTCGGTTTTGTCTCTACTATTCTTCGGCGATTCTTCCGATCCTATAAACACTCTCTAAGCATCATCAAGCCCTTAAGCATGATACCCCATGATTCGGGAACACTCCAGACATGGCCGAGACACTCTCGCACCAATGATCGACAGAGGGACCTGGATGGCCATGTGACCCCAGTGCGTTCCACGAAGATCTTTCATCATTTGAACCGGGATAGTTGTGTCTTATTCCCTTTGTCTCTCGATACTTGCATTGCCCGAGATCTGATCAATGAAATCATCATGTCGTGTTCAATATCGTTACCGAACAATGCTACTTGACTCATTCTGACAAGTGATATCCCTGTGATCAAATCACATGCTGCGCAACTATTGGATATAACTTCTCCGAGTGGGCCCTTGAGTATCTTTCCGTCACGTGGACGGACAAATCCCGCTCTTGACATATATTGCCTCTACGGTTTCCTCCGAGTACCTGAACACACCTTTATAACCACTATATTACCAAGTGGCGCTTGATGCTATCTAAGCACTCTCGGGAGACAGTGATTGATATAGCCTCACGGTCTAAGGAATAGTCTATGATGATCCATTTCTAATCATCGTAACTTCAACTTCGTGACATGATCGGGTCACGATGTTTAGGTTGGGTATTGGTTCATCATCTCATTCTCAGAATGAGTTGACTCCATTTCCAACTGGCATAAATTCCACATGATCAGGAAACTTGATCATGTGTTGACCAATGAACGAGTGACTAGAGTTTCACTAGGAACCCCTGGTTGTTTGTATATCACACGTGTATTGATGTTTCCACTCAATACAGTTATAGCATGATATAAAACTTACTCATAAACTATATGAAATATGATAATAGTCCTTATTACTATTTGTCTCTAGGGAATATTTCCAACATAAACAAAAGAGCATGATATCAACTAGGTGCAATGTACAAGTGCAATGTTGAAAGCGTTCCCCATGACATCATGGTTCTGCTAATTCACAACTTACAAAGCGCAAGCATATATGCAATATAGATGGGCACAATGGTTTAAGTTTATTAAGTGCAAGAAAGTAAGGTGTGCCATCAAGTTCATGAGAGCTTTAATCATTAATTTTCACATAACAAGTTTAATTCAGAAGGTAGATAAAAACATGAATATACTTGGAATAGCAATAGTAGGTAGGTATGGTGGACACATATGGCATAGGATTTTGGTTTAAGGATTGGATGCACGAGAAGCTTTCCCTCTCAGTACAGGTTTTTGGCTAGCAAGCCTGGGTAGCAAGCATAAGAGTTGAAGGAAACAAACAAACATACAAATGATAAAAACAAACATGCAATCTTCCTTCGAAGCACAAAAGATCTTAACTAGAGAATACTAAACTTATGAGTAAATCAAGAAAGAAAGATGATGAAATTATATTATTTTAAGAGTACTTTTATCTTTTTCATTCAATTCTCAAAAATAATGCTGCTACTGACTGAGCCAGGTTTTCCAAAACCAATTAAATTAACTCGATGATCCCAAAGTGATACCAATACTAACAACAAGATCAATCATAACATGAATTGAAAACTAATATAAGATATGCAAAAGAGTAAATGATAGAACTTCTCATTAATATTCCATAACGGCAACTCACACCAAGGGATACATAGATATCTAACGAGAGGAGGGAAACTTCCATAATGCAAACCATTCTACATGATAACTTCTCTATTCATGATATGACTCTTTAAAAAGGTAAAAATATAGAAGATAGTGATGTGATACCGCGACACTCCCCCAAGCTTGGAACAAACCAAGGGGATGCCAAAACCTGATGACGAATTACTACTTTGGTGGTGGTGGTGTTCTCTCATCATCGTCCGACTTCCAAGGTAAGGGCTCCCCATCAACAAAAGACATTCTGGTCTCCATCATCCTAAAACTAGCAGCAACACTTATGCGTTTAAACCTAACCTCATACTCATAGTTTTGATTTTGAACATCGTAGAGCTGTGCTTGTAGTTGGTTGGTTGTTTGGTGGAGTGAGAGAATTTCATCCTTAAGCTCAGTAGTCTCCTTTTGGTGCTCGGCGATGAGTTCAGAACAAATCTTATGGATGATATCCACTTCGCGTTCCGCCATCTTCTTGTACCTAAAGACCTCTTGCTCTAGTGCTTCCATCCTGTCCTCCAGACTTCCTTCACCTTAGGGCCCTGAACCTCTTTTATATGTACCTTCCCATCTTCGAGTAACAACTCCTTGGGATGAAGCTTCAACTCACACATGTACGGGTTGATGATGTCCATGGAGGAATCTTCCTTGGCTGATCCAGAGGAAGACACCATGGCTCCAAAACTGAGACTCTACCTGTCAGAAATAGATAGAAATGAAAACACGACGAGAACACGATATATGAACCTCAGGGGATCCGGGAGATTATATATTACGAATTTTTACAACAAAAGGAAGGTACTGGGAGAAAATGGGTCAGAGACGGACTCCGGGGCGGCCACACCACCTGCTGGCGCGACCAAGGGGGCCCGCGCCAGGGGGTGGTGTGAGCCACCCTGGCTCCGTTTCCATCCCTCTTTCGCTTCGTTGCTTTCCTTGTTGGATAAAAACTACAAAAATATAACTGGACATAATTTTCTCGGAACTTTTCTTACCAGAACTGTTACCTATTTGAAAACGGACTCTGCAGGTCTCTGAACTTGGTATTTAGTAGATTCTTTCGGAGTCACCGCTTGAATAACATCAATATATTCATCTTCATACACATATTTCTTGAGTCAAGAAACCTTTCACTTTCTTATTACACCATTTTCTCCAATAACCTGGAAATTTCTTTCACACAAAACTTTACACAATTCTCATCAGCAACATTAGTGTAAGCGAGGTAATAAACCTTTTAAGTCCAATTTCAACTGAAATCCATCAAAACATAAGCTACTGTAGCGACTCCTTCTGAAAACCCAAAAAGAATTCAAAAAGGAAACCGATTTAAGAGGCAAATGCTAGAGTGGCATAAATCTGTCAAAACATACCAGCAGGTAAAGATCATTTTTTTCGAAAATCTTCTGTTTCTCAAATCAAAAAGTGCAAAGCTAACGAAAGTCAAATAACAACCTGGGGCAGAAGCACAAAAAGTTACAGCTCAATACGACTTACAGAGATCTCTCACGAATTTTTATGGTGAAGCACAAAAATCTGTTTCGAGACAACAACTTCCTCAAATCTTACTTCTCTCTCATTAGACGTTGATCTTGACACAAAAACCAAACAAAAATGATAAGGAGAGGTTATTACCGAAGTAATAACTTCCAAGACTCAAATAAACAAAAACAACTGAAATCACAACTAAATTGGGTTGTCTCCCAAAAAGGTCTTTCTTTATAGCCATTAAGATGGGCATGAAAATTTTAATGATGCTCACATAAGAATATAAATTGAAGTAAAAGAGAGCATCAAGAAGCACACATGTTTAACTCTAACTCACTTCCTATGGAAGAGAATTTTGTAAACAAACAAATTGTTGAAACCAGAGGCTACTAGCATAAGGAGGCAAAAGAAGTGCAACATAAAAACTTTTAGCATAAAGCGAGGAAACTTAATATTATTGAGATGCATTAGAACAATCTTCCCTCTCTCATAATAACTTTCAGTATCATGCATAAATTTAATGATATAACTATCACAAGAACCATCATAGCAATGATCACTTATCCTAACAGAAAACACAGGGACGCTAGCTCTCATAACACTACTTTGTGAAACAATATTAGGGATATCCTTACAAAGGATAGTGTGTCCCTCTTCTGCATATTTAGTGACAAAGTCTTTCACATTTTCTATTATAGGTTCATCATCCATTTGTTTATCAGGTTCAACAGCTTTATTTGTACTTTCATTAACCATACTAGCTATCATAGAATGTTCCTTTACTTTAACTGGGAAATGAATTTTCTCAATGTAAGGTTCACGTAAAACATGATTAGCAGTATAAACTTCAATATTTCTTGCAGGAACACAATTAGCAATATCTTTATATGGCTCATGATACTTATTCCATTTCTTTTTAGGAATTTTAATATAAGAAGAAAAATCCTTTAAATAAGTTGCAATAGCTTGAGAGTCTAAACCATAAGCATTTTTAATATTTTGAAAGTCATCAGTTCCCATAAAATATTCAATGCATTCATAATCATAATTTATCCCTAACTTTCTTCCTTTGTCATTCTCCCATGCTTCAGCATTGTCTTGAATACGGTCTAGAAGATCCCCTTTAGCTTCTTCTTCCATGCGAGTGAATGATCCAGCACAAGAGGCATCCAATAAATCCTTATCATGAAGAGAGATCCTTGCATACAAGTTATTGATAATAATATTGTTGGGGAGCTCATGAATGGGACATCTGAGCATTAGTAACTTCAATCTCCCCCAAGCTTGAGCTGTACTCTCTCCATCTAGAGGCCAAAAGTTGTATATTTGATTCCGATCTTTATGAATCTCACTAGGAGGATAGAATTTAGAAATAAAAGAGAGGTACTACCTCCTCCCATTCAACAGCTTGGCCATTCTTCAACAGCTTATACTATTCCTCAGCTCTGCCTTTCAATGATAACGAGAATAACTTCTTCTTGACCTGATCTGTTGTAATACCTGCACACTTGAACAACCCGCATAATTCGTGTATAAAGAGCAAATGATCACCGGGATGGACAGTTCCATCTCCAACATAATAGTTATCCATAACATGATCAATAATTCTTGTAGGTATTTTAAAAGTATCATTCTCAGCAGGTGGTGATTCATCAACTACCTTAGCAGTGGTAGTAGCAGTATGAAATAAGAAACTTAGAGAATTATCCATATTGAAATAAAGCAACTAACAAAAGTAAACAATACTCATAGTAGAAGTTTCCTTTACCAGTTCCACTCTCCAATAACGCTTCACTCCCCAGCAACAACGCCAGAAAATTGTCTTGATGACCCACAAGTATAGGGGGTGTATCACAGTATTTTCGATAAGTAAGAGTGTCGAACCCAACGAGGAGCAGAAGGTGTTGACGAGTGGCTTGGAGTAGGAATTCTCTGTAAATACTTAGCAAATGGATTTTTAGGGGTTTTTGATAATGCAGGTAAATAAAGTATGAGTAAATAAAAGACAATAATAATAAATGCAGCAAGTGGCCCAATCCTTTCTTTAGCAAAGGACAAGCCGGTTGTATTACTTAAGATGACCAAATGTTCTCGAGGACACACAGGAATATCGTCAAGTGCTTTCGCTTCATATAGTTGATTAATCTTCTTTAGTTTGCTAATTGTTGTGTGGGTGAACCTGTGCTAATGTACCGACCTTCCTAGGACTAATACATACTTGTGATTATACCCCTTGCAAGCATCCGCAAGTACAAGAAAGTAATTAAGGTAGAAACCTAACCATAGCTTTAAACTCTAAGACCCTAACGTCCCTTGTGCAAAGGTTTCCTAATGGGGGTTCAGGTTTCTGTCACTCCGGCAACCCCTACGATTAGTAGCCAAATACACAATGCATTCGCCTAGGCCCATATAGGTGAAGTGTCATGTAGTCGACGTTCACATGACACCACTAGAAGAAATACACCACAACTTAAATATCAAACTATTGAATCTTTCTCAACACAATTCCACTATTAACAACATGACTTCTCCCATGTCCTCAAGAACTAAGCGAACTACTCACAAGACATCATATGGATCAAGATCAGAGATGATATAATGATATGTAACAATCTGAACATAAACGATAATTCAATGGTTCACTCAATAGCATCAACTACAAGGAGTAATCAACACCGGGAAAGTTTCCCCTAAGAACTATGCAAGATTCAACCCAATTGTTACATCGGTATGAAGTGGTGATGATGGTGCTGGTGGAGATGATGATGGTGATGATGATGATGATGATCTCGATGAAGTCCAGCTTGATGGTGACGATCTCCCCTCTCCAGGAAGGAATTCCCCCGACAAAATTCTATCTACCAGAGAGATCCTTCTCTCTCTGTAGTTTTCCGCCCTGCAGATGCAGCAGAATCTTTCTGTGGTCGCTCCCCAGGTATTAGGGTTTCGAGGGGATAATATACACTAGAGGGGAGAGCCTGGAGTGGGCCAAGGTGGCCACACCACCCGCTGGCACGGCCTAGGGCTGCCCGCGCCAGGGGGTGGTGTGGGCCCCCTGTGGCCCATATCCACTCCCCCTTCTGGCAATCTTCGTCTTCTAGAAAAATAGAATTTTCCATGTATTTTCCTGAATTTTTTCTGATCTTCGTGAATTTTGCCTCAACACCTTTTCCATCAGAATCTTGACTGCAGCGGTCCATGCTCCAAAAGTCATCAACCATACAAAAACAGATGAAATAACATAAGTATCATCTCTTAATATGAAATGTATCAATGAATAACAGTAAATTATGATATAGAATAGTGATGCAAAATGGATGTAACAGACCCCGCAGCATAAAAAGCAATGGCAGGAGCAAAAGGATCGTCCGAGGTATACATTCGAGTCTATGTTGGACCAACCTTGCAAATTTCATACGCCATGTCCGAATAGCCCGGTGAACCATACGACCCGGCAGTGTGAGTGGATGATGAATCTAGAACATGGTAGTTCGGGGAATGCTCAAGCACCTCGGAACAAAGCACCTCAGAATGAAGCACCTTGACAGCCGTTACTCATAGGGGGAATGGGCAGCAACTAATGTTGCCACCACCTCCACCGAGGTACGAAAATCAGGAGAGAAGGGATTCTATGCATCAAGTGAATAACAACCAGCAGCAAGACCAAGGTTATCACGCTAATGAAGGATGAAACGGGTACATGGAGCATCACCAAAGTTACTGCGTGTTTACCACGGAAGAAAATGGCCGGAAGATCTTGCACCGCTGGCATATGGAGGTAAATGTGGTAATGCCGGCTATGGTGAGGTATATGCCTTGGTCAGATCAGGAAATTACTTGGAGTATCAAGGATCACCCGAAAATTATGCCAAGCCCTAGGACCTATGCACTGGTCCTGGATTCGACTTTCATCAGGCCAAATCTCAATGTGAGGTTTTCCAAGGCGCTGATAGATAATGGCAGTAGCATTAACATCATGTACAAGGATACCATGCACAAGTTGGGGATATCAGAGAATATGCTCCAAGCTACAAGGACCACTTTCCATGGCATTGTGCCTGGTATCTCCTGTGAGCCTATTGGAAAGGTCCGGGTTGATGTGCTATTTGGTACAAGGGATAACTACAGGACTGAAAATTTGGAGTTCGAAGTGGTAAACTTGGAGAGCGCCTATCACGCGTTACTCGGCAGGCCCACACTGACCAAATTCATGGCAAGTACTCACATCAGTTACTTAAGGATGAAACTGCCCGGACCAAGGGGAGTGATAACCATAGCCGGGGACTTCAGGCGCTGTATTGAATGTGCGTCTGCCGGGTCTAATCTGGCTAAGTCACTCGTGATCGCTCAAGAGAAGAGGAAAATAATGGAAGTGGCTGCACTGGCTCAGTCCGCGTAGCAGCATATGCCGGCCCTGACTAATCCACATGGTAGTGTCTCATTTCAAGCAACCAAGGACACTAAGAAAGTGCCAATTGATGATCAGTTCCCAGAGCGCACCGTAACCATTGGTGCCGGATTGGGCGACAAATAGAAAAGTGAGCTCGTCAACTTCCTCCGTGAGAATCGGGATATCTTTGCTTGGTCCACACAGGATCTACAAGGTGTACCGAGGGAGTTGGCCGAGGACTCTTTGAATGTGAGACCTGGTGCTAAGCCGGTGAAGCAACCTCTTCGCCGCTTTGCCAAGGACATGAGAAAGGTCATTGGAGATGAGATAGCTAGGCTCCTTGCGGCCTGGTTTATCATGGAAGTACTTTACCTGGATTGGCTCTCTAATCCGGTGCTGGTGGAAAAGAAGAAGGACGATCCAAATGTGAAGTGGTATGGCATATGTGCATTGATTTCATGAACCTGAATAAGGCATGTTCGAAAGATCCATTCCCACTACCGAGGATAGATCAGGTCATAGATTCAACTGCGGGGTGTGAGCTATTGTCATTCATAGATGCATATTCTAGTTTCCACCAGATACCCCTGAATCCGGATGATCAAATAAAAACTCCGTTTATTACCCCATATGGGGCTTATAGCTATCACAATATGCCGTTCGGATTACATAATGCAGGAGCTACGTACCAGCGATGCGTGCAAAAATGTTTACATGACCAAATAGGTCGAAATGTGCAAGTCTATGTGGATGATGTTGTGATAAAAACTAAGGAAAGAAATACGCTCCTTGATGACATCCATAAGACATTCGCGAACCTAAGACCGTTCCGAATGAAGCTTAACTCGGAAAAATGTACTTTGGTGTGCCTGTGGGGAAATTACTCGGTTTTTTGGTGTCCAGCCGAGGTATTGAAGCTAACCCGATGAAAATCTGGGGTATAGAGAGAATGGAACTGCCGAAATGCCTTAACGATGTGCAGAAGTTCATTGGTTGCCTGGCGTCGTTAAGCCGGTTCATATGTCGGCTGGGCGAGAACGCACTACCCCTCTACCAGTTGATGAAAAAGGCAGATAAATTTATATGGACACCGCAAACTGATAGTGCGTTCCATGAGTTAAAAAATATGTTGTCCACGACACCATATTAGCCGCACTATTGGGGATATGCTATATGGGTATCCTCATAGCATGTCACTAATCCGCCTAAGCCGGGTGGCCCATAGTTGGTAGCAAGGCCTATGGCCTATTGGGCGGCCCAGTTAGACAGATCCTGAAGGGAGGCCCATGCCGGATAAAGGAAGGCTACGCAGGAGTCACCGACATACTCGGAGCCTTGGAGTACAATACACGGAAGACTAGTTCGTGTAGGTATAGGACTCTTTACCTTGTCCGGCAAGGACCTTTCCCTGTAAACCCTAGGTCTTGGCGCCTTTATAAGCCGGCCTGAAGGAGCCTTTAGAGCACAACTTCTCTGATTGCAGCGTACAACGTGCAACACCTCGCACATCGAACCTATCTCTGTAACTTGGCATATTGCCATTATAGTGATTTATAGCAGGAGTAGAGTTCCACCACCGTTGTGGGACTTGAACCTGGGTAAGCTGTGTCTCGTACCCGCCAACTCTCCGCCTTACCCCTTGTCTCTAAAAATGCACTGTGAGGACCCCTCCATGGCGTACTCGTCGGCAACACCACGTCAGTTGGCGCCCACCGTGGGGCAAGAGGCGCTTCGAGCTCTACATCGGGCGAGGTCCAATCTCTTCGTGGGAATCGACAACACCGTAGCCATCGATCATGTTCTCTTCTCTGGTAATGTCCTGATCGTCCCTCCAGATGAGTTCTGGGTGCCGGCAAAGACGAACCCCACGCGCTGCTCCGTCATCCCCTTCGGAGACATCCACATCTTCATCGGCAAAACTGACTCAGGTCCTAGCTCCTAGGAAGTCGGAAACTTGTCAAGTCCCGCACGGACCGCCTATGAGCAGGACACGTTCGCGGAAAGATCTGGGCCATACCTCTCTTTGGAGTATGGTGGCTCAGATCAGGAAATTTCAAGGCCCACCCAAACCGCCCCTGTGCAGGATATAAAGGTGGAAGGACCACGCAAATCCGCTTGGATTCCCCGAGCGTTAGAGATGCGCAGGTCACACTTTGTCAGTGTCATCACCATCTTCGATCTGGCCAGATGCATTCAAAGGGATAGAGAATCTCCCCGCGAATACCTTGCCAGATGGATGAGGGCGAGGGAAACCCTAGAGGGCGAACGCGCCGATGAGCTCTTGGACCACTTCGTGGAAGGGCTCACACCTGGAACCCTCCTCCGACATACCATCCGAAGGCGGCAGGCCGCAGGCCTCCCACCCTTGATCTGATGGTTGCCATCGTCAACGAATATGCGGACGCCAATGAAGAAGCCAAGGTGGCGATCACCATCAAAGTCGTTGGAGGTAACAACAACAACGGCCCGCCTCCATTACCCTCCACATCCGCCATCTCCAACACCGAAGCCAACTCCGACTCCGTCCTGGATGTGCTCTACACCAACATCAATATGGATGCCGGTGGCTCGGACGTCAACTCGGAGGAATACGATGCTGTTATGACCAACACCTCCCACCAGGAGATCGAGAAGGAGGAGCGTGCCGATAAGACCAACACCTCCCACCAGGTGCTAGTTGCCATTGGGAGCGTGATGGAAGAAGACGGACATGAACGGGAACGTGAGAGAGCTCCACCCACGCCAGCGGTCACCAGAGCAGCAGCAGCTAAAAAGGCCACCGAGCCTCCGGCTCCGGCCAAGACCACGCCTCTCCGGTTACCCGCCAGCCATCGGCGCAGGAACTTACCACAATCCCCAATACGGCCGACAATCGAATCAACCGTCAGTGCCACCGTCATGTCAGCAGCTAGCAACCCACTTATCACTCCCGCCGACAAAGCAATCTATGGCGCACTCCTCGTTGAGCCAATCACCGTCGCCCATATACAGAGCATTATGGAGCTTGATGAGAAGCGTGCGGAAATCTTGGCGGAGGCCAAGTGCATCGTGGAGGAAGGTGCTAAGCTGGACGAAGACATGGCTAAGGCGCAACAATCCATCAAGGCGGCAAGAGCTATGGAGGCCAAATACAAGCAATTGCTGCTGAAGCATAAGGCAAAGAAGGTACCAGCTCACTGTCGTCCAAGATCCCAGCGTTCGGCGAGGCTTGGGATTTGATGGGTCTAAGCCGACAAAGGCCACCCCTTACATAGATTCAGAGGGGAGGCAGGTCATGCCAACTCCCACTCTCAACATCACCATTGCCAAGACCCTCCTGGAGCAGGACAGGTCGCCAGAAGCAGTTGTTCAGGTGTATGACCTCGTCGCTAAGGCATGCAAGCAACAGGAAAAGGCCACCTCACAGAGGCTTGAGTCCAACCCGGAGCTATGCCAGTCAACCCTGAATAGCCTCAGAAGGCCAAAATCTCCCCATGACGAAAGATCACGCACAGGCTCTACAGAGCGAAGACGGAGGGAGGCACGCAACAGGACTGACGCTATCCCCATATCCTCCAACCACGGAGAAATGGCTCGACCCACCGCTCGCCACCTCCACCACCATCTCGATGTCACGAGGAACTAGTGCCACGCCATCGCACAAGCATGCCACCTTGAAGGCGGTCACAGCCCGATATCATTATACGTGATCAGGGAGAACAGCCTCGGCATGTCGGAGAGCGCAGCGGCCATGACGGACATATGAGCAGGTCCCACAAGGAATCGCCACGTCCGGCAAGCAACCGTGACATGCGCGAGGAGTCGCAGGAAGGGCACAGCAAGAGAGCTAACCCACCACCTCCACCGTTGCCATTGCACCTAGCAGCCATCATGGCGAAGGTCATGGCGGATCTCACAAATCCCGCCACAATTCTCCTCCCCGTGACGGAAAAGGGAAGCAGCCAGAGTCATATGACACACGATCGCGGATGGACAAGATCCAAGAAGTTCGGGAGCTCCCATTCCTTGGGCCACGTTGTTTTGGACTAGTCATACGGGCCACAACCTACCCCAAGGGCCTCCGGATAGACAAGACTATCAAGCCATACAAAGGCACCGCCAGGCCAGCAACATGGTTGCAGGACTACATCGAAGCAATCCATATCACAGGGGAAATCCCAATGTCGCCGTCAAGTACCTCCCACTCATGTTGACCGGCACCGCCCGACAATGGATCGACGACTTACTGGAGAAATCAATATGCAATTGGTTGGACATGCATGAAGCATTCACCAAGAACTTCGAGGGTATGTACAAAAGTCCCTGCACAGTTGGAGACCTACAACGGTGTGTGTAAGAAAATGATGAAACCTCCCGTGCCTACCTCTCTTGCTGGCTGGATATGAGAAATTCCTACGCAGGGGTGCATGAACAGACCGCTATGGCCGCCTTCATTGATGGACTGGAGAAGGGAACTTTGCTCTGGCATACGTTGAAACGCAGGAAAGACAACAATGACCTCAACCTCAACTACCTCTCTTGCTGGCTGGATATGAGAAATTCCTACGCAGGGGTGCATGAACAGACCGCTATGGCCGCCTTCATTGATGGACTGGAGAAGGGAACTTTGCTCTAGCATACGTTGAAACGTAGGCAAGACAACAATGACCTCAACCTCAACGCAATGATCGCCATGGCTAGTGAGTTTGCCGCTGCTAATGACGACGCGCGTGGATCATTGCTGGCGATAACAATCCCTACCGAGGCCGAGAAGAACAACAATAACAAGCGGAAGAATCTTCTCGAAGAGAAGCAAGTAGCCGACATGGTCGCCGCAACGTTCACTGGTAGAGGCAATGGTGGACAACGTGGACGTGGTCAGGGGGATAGCAATGGCCAGCAGAGGAGTGACACTACACCCTCAGCGCCCCGCATTCCCCAAACGTACAAAGAGTACCGCGATATGCTGTGTTTCGTCCATCTCGATGCCAATGGACCACCCACACCAATCGCTAGTGCAAGTTTGTCAATGATCTCAAGGAGGACCCTGAATCCGGGTAAAAGCGGAGTTGGAAGAACAGACCCCACGGAAAGGGCAAAGGGAAGAAGAAGGAGGAAGAACCCAAGGAATCAAGTGATATGGATGCGGATGTGGACCTAAAATCTTCCGACAAGGGAGAGGATAAAGGGAAAAATCCCTTTGAAAGGAAGGCTCCATGTTACCACATCTTCCTTGGTACCCCAACCGTCCAGGCCCAGAAAACCTCTCTGATGATACTGATGGCTACCCTCCCTCCGGTTCCCTAGTACGTCAGGTGGTCAGAAGTTCCAATTACTTGGGATAGGAAGGATCATCCAGAGCTTATCCCAATAGAGAACCAGTATGCCATTGTCATCAACCCTATGATTGACGGCACGGAGTTCACCAAGTGCCTCGTGGACAGTGGAAGCAGCATCAACATCATGTACCTGGATACACTGCACAAGATGAACTTGACAAAGACCTAGCTAAGGAAAAGCAACACCGTGTTCCATGGAGTTGTCCCTGGCCGACAACAAAATTCCCTAGGCTGCATCACACTTTTTGTCGCTATTGGCGATGTTAACAATTACCACCAAGAACGCATGACCTTTGAAGTGGTGCCTTTCAAGAGCGTGTACCACGTCATCTTCAGATGCGACATCTTCCACTCCTTCCTTGCAAGGCCATGCTTTGTCTACAACAAACTAAAGATTCTCGGACCAAATGGTGTCATCACAGTTGACAGAAGCTTCACCAAGGCACGGGAGTGCGAGCTCAGTGAAGCCGCCTTCGTTGAAGCAATCCTCTACGGTGAGGAGTTCAGGGAGATCCAGAACCAGGTCGATGCCTTGGAGATGCCAGCTTCGAAGAAGCAGATCACTGTTGCCAAACCTGCCTTCAAGCCCGCCATCAAGACCAAGCAGGTGGAGCTTGTCGAAGGTGATTCCTCCAATACCACCGCCATTGGCACGGACCTGGATCCCAAATAGGAAAGCGCGCTCGTCGAGTTCCTCCGTGAGAATAGGGACATCTTTTCCTGGCAACCTGCCGACATGAAAGGTGTACCTAGGGAACTTGCCGAGCACAACTTGAATATTGATCCAAATGCCATACTAGTGAAACAACCTCTATGACACTTTGGTGATGAAAGACGAAGGGCTATTTGCAAAGAAATAACTAGGTTACTTAAGGATGGCTTTACCCGAGGAGTTATTCACACCCGATGGGTGGCAAATCCTGTACTTTTCCCCAAAAAGGGAACCAATCAATTAAGAATGTGCGTTGATTACACTGGCTTGAACAAAGAATGTCCTAAGGATCCGTTTGCTTTGCCTTGCATTGACCAAGTCATTGACTCGACGGCTGGCTCAGAACTTCCGCGTTTTCTCGATGCCTATTAAAGATACCACTAGATTCGGATGTGAAATTCAGACTAATTGGCCACTTCGTTTACCACACCCTACGACACGTATTGCTACATCACGATGCCCTTTGGGTTGAAAAACGCTGGTGCTACGTACCAACGGACGATGCAACATTGCCTACACGACCAAATAGGTCGCAACGTACACGCTTATGTGGACGACATCGCGGTAATGTCAAAAAAATCAAATGATCTTATCGCTGACTTGCAGGAAACCTTCGACAATCTCTGAAAATACAACATGATGCTGAACACAAAGAAGTGTGTCTTCGGGGTACCATCCGACAAACTATTGGGTTTCATCATTTTTCATCTCGGAATCAAGGTGAAACCAGGGAAATTCAAGGCTATCCTCGACGTCATATGCCCGACATGCCTGAAGGACATACAAAGGCTCATAGGCTACGTTGCAGTAGTAAGCCAGTTCATTAGCCGACTTGGTGAGAAGGCTATGCCGCTCTACAAGTTGCTCAAGAAGGCAGAAAAATTCACATGGACGGACGAGGCTGACGCAACACTTCAGGAGTTGAAGAGAATACTCTCTCCCCACCTATACTTGTAGCACCGGTGTCAAGGGAGCCTATGTTGGTATACATGGCGGCGAACAACCGAGTAATCAACATCGTCATCATGGTGGAGCGCAAGGAACCAACGCACGAATATGGAGTTCAACGACCCGTTTACTATGTGAGCGAGGTCTTGACGGAATCCAAGCAGCGTTACCCGCACTACCAGAAGATCGCTTATGGAGTTTTCCTTGCTTCGCGTAAGCTAAGGCATTATTTCTAGGAGCACCCCATAACAGTAGTGAGAAAAGCTCCATTGTCTGACATCATCAACAACAACGACACTACAGAGAGAGTCGCAAAGTGGGGGCATTGAACTTGCCGCCTTCGACATCACCTACAAGCGATGCGATGCTATCAAATCACAAGCATTGGCGGATTTTCTTGCAGATTGGACAGAGCTGCCAGAAGACACTCCTGTGCTAGAGCCAGAGTACTAGGTCATGCACTTTGACGGATCCAAGTTACTCAATGGCTCGGGGGCTAGTGTATTATTGCAATCACCAATAGGAGAGAAGTTGAAATACGTATCGCAGATCCACTTCAACGCTACAAATAACATGGCGGAGTACGAGGACCTCATTCACGGACTTCGCGTAGCCAAGGATATTGGCATCAAGCACATAGTTTGCTGTGGAGATTCCGACTTGGTTTCCCAACAGGTAGCTGGCACCTAGAACACGTGGAACCCTATGATGGCGACATATCGAGATGAAGTAGACGAAATAGCCAAGTGCTTCGATGGCTACGAAGTCAAGTACGTCAAAAGGGAGGATAATGAGGCGGCATACCTGCTGTCAAAGCTTGGATCAGCCCATCGGCCAATTCCGCCAGGCGTTTTCCTGGAGCATTTACGGACTCCCTCCATGAAGGGAGCAGACCCGCCAACCCGGATAGAGTGGACTCATTTGTTAACACAGTGACAGTGACCTCTCCGGATGAAACCGTTCATGGAATATCTACAAGACGGAACATTGCCCGCCGACAAAGTCGAAAGCTGGCAAATAGTACTCAGAGCAAAACGTTACGTCATCATTGACGGCCAGCTATACAAAATAAGTACCACATGAGTCTTCCTACGATGCGTCTCCCAGCAGCAAGGTATTGACATCCTTAGAGAAATACATCTCGGAGATTGCGGGCATCATGCCGCTCCCCGATCGTTGGTGGCCAAGGCCTTCCGACAAGGATTCTACTAGATAACTGCCAAGGCGGACGCTGAAAAGTTGGTACAAACATGCCTTGGGTGTCAATTTTATGCTAGACAACCAAATGTTCCAACTGAAGAATTGCGAACAATACCAATAACTTGGCTGTTTGCAGTCTGGGGGCAGGACATGGTGGGGCCTTTGCAGACAGCACCCTATGGATTCACACACTTGCTAGTAGGAGTGGATAAATTCACAAAATGGATTGAAGCTAAACCCATTAGAAAGCTTGGTGGGGCAACAACCCTAAAGTTTGTCCGGGATCTAGTGGTGAGATTTGGTCTCCCACATAGCATCATCACCGACAATGGCAGAAATTTATCTCTCAGAGAAGTTGAGGAGTACTGTCATGAGAAAGGCATCCTCCTTGACCTAGCATCTGTGGAACATCCACAATCAAATGGGCAAATTGAAAGGGACAATGGACTAATTCTGCACGGAATCAAGCCACGCTTGGAGGCACCGCTACGTAGAGCAGTTGTAGCCTGGGCGGAGGAACTACCATCTGTTTTGTGGATTTTACAAACAACACCTAACAGATCTACCGGCTTGACTCCTTTCTTCATGGTTTATGGAGCAGAAGCAGTTCTCCCATCCGACATCCTCCATGATGCACCAAGAGTTTCCGCCTACAAGGAAGATGACGCTGAAGAATCCAGACGGCTATCTGTGGACCTACGTTAAGAAGAGCACGTGCTGGCATGCCAGAGATCTGCCGTCTACCAGCAGAAGCTACGCGGCTACCATAGTCACCGTGTAAAGTATCACTCGTTTAAAGAAGGGGATCCGGTGCTTAGACTCAAGCAAGAGAAATCACACAAATTATCCCCGCCTTGGGAAGGACCGTTCATCATAAGAAAAGCATTTTTAATGGTTCCTATTACCTCGTCGATATTCGTGAGTTGAAAGATAGGCCAACAAATTGCAAGCGCAAGCAACGTGACTCCGATGATGATTACCCGGAGACAGATCAGCCATGGAACATAGCACAGCTACGTCCCTTTTACACTTAGCACATTTATATTATGTAATAAGTTTCTTATATGATCAATGAAACAAAGCATTTGGTTCACTCATATTCTCTGAGTCATTTACCTCCTTTAGTTGTTCATTTTTGGATCATATAAACCCTTTATGTGCAAGGTTGCATTTTCCCTTGTGAAAATTCCGCCTACGGGCGTTAGCTTAAGTTTTCTGGTCTACATGTTTTCTGAAGTTTTTATGTGGATTCCGAAGTAGTGACTTTTTGGCACTCAAAGCCGGCGATTTTGTTCTTAGGTTCTAGACGGTGCTATTAAGCATCATCATCTGAGAGCATAGTTCTGTGCTGAGAGTCTTCCGTCTCACGAAAGGTCAAGCATACGAACCATAATAATGGATAAGCTAGCACTTGCTTAAAAATATATACACATGCTGGAAACAAATAAGTTGCAGGAAGCTTGAATACAAGTTTTCCGCCTTAGACAAACATAAGTTTTTCCGCATACATTTAGCAGAGACACATTTAATACAGAAATTGTTTTTCATGGCTCTACTACAGGAGATTTCGTGGCAGCATCATCAGGAGAGCCAGGCCGAGAGAGCTCGTCAAACTCTAAAGGAGAGGGTCTAGACTCGGATGAAGTCACGTCATGATCCAGAATCTCGGCAGGCACAAAGACATCCGCCTTGACCATCTTGGCAACCCTGGTGTCGAAGCCAGCGAGTGAATTCCAAATAGCATCGTTATCGATCTCTCGACCTTCCTCATCTGTCTTGGGAAAACCGGAGGTCACCATGTCGATGTCGGCATTGTCATAGTGCGCCTTAACCGAGGATAGGGTCATCCTTGCACCAGCCAGGACGTAAGAGGCTTTCCAGTCCTTGACTTTCTCGGGGGCTCGGCGCAGGATTTCCACAAACTTGCCGGCTGAGTCTGCCGCCTTGATATTTATACCAAGAGGTTGAGCTATCTCCCTGGCTTGGGCGATGGCGGTGCTGACGAAGTTGCCAGCAAGAATCATGCGTTCCTTGGAACTTTGAGCACCCTCACCCAAGTTGGCTAAGCCAATGGGAGCTGCGGTTTGCACAAAACACAAGGACCATGAGTACAAACAAGTAAAATGGTTGTCCAACTTACAGAAAAGACCAAGACGGAGAAAGGTTACCAAAGATGCTCGTTTCCGCTTGCATGCATGTCTCTGCCAAGACATCATGCTCCTTCAGGACTGACTTGAACATCTCAAGACTCCTAGCATTTTGCTCTTTGGCAGCTTGGTTCTGGTCTTTGAGCAGTGCAATCTCATCCTTCAGGCGCTGCATCTCGACGTCCACAAACTCTTGCATAGCCTTCATCGTTGCCTCATGGCCCTTGACGGCATCGGCCAGGTCCTTGTTCAGAATCTTGTTTTCATCATCGAGCTCCTAGATATGCTTGGATTGCTCGACGATGCTCTTGGCCTTAGCAATGTCTTTTGTGAGACGGAAATTAGAAAGTGCTATCAGAAAGACGGAAAAAATGACTCAATGGGAAAGCAAGGAGCTGTCGTAGGAAACAGACTCTGGCTATTTTTGATCTGTTCCTTCAGGAATTTGGTTTTACCCTGTTCAAGGTCCATCTCCTTCCGAAGAGTAGCAAACCTCTCATTGGCAGGTATCCTTCATTTATTCTCATTCTGCACATGATATAAGCATGCTTAGCTTCTCTAGAGCTTCTAGTCGGAACTATTCAAGTTTCAACTAAACGTTCGGGGCTACAATACACGATTTTAAAGTAAGCTTGTTTCTCTAGAGCATCTAGTTGGAACTTTTCAGTTTCAACTAAACGCTCGCAGGCTACACGGACAAGTTCTACACTTAGTTCTCTAGAGCACTCATGCCAATAACTATTGATTTATCCGCCTAAGAGCTCGGGGGCTACAATGCAATATACTACACAAAGTAAAGCAAGTGAAGTTCAAAAACCTTATGATGGCAATGATCCTGAGATTGTTGGCTAGATGAGCGTAGGAATCATGAAAGGTCCAAGCATTCTTATAGATTGCGTCGGCCTGCTTGATGAGATCATCTAGGCTCAATGTAGGAGGAGTCGCAGCGAATGGAGAGGTCGAAGCCGAAGGCATGGATGAAGCCCTAGCTGCCTCCTGTACCTTCAAGGCAGTAGATGGCGCGGAGGCTCCCATCTCAATCGTAGCTTCCACGTCCACCTCTTCCACTTCCTTCCCCTTCTCGGTGACATCCTTAGCCGGAGCTTCGGTCACTTTAGAGGAGGTGCTCTGTTGCGTCGCCTGGCTGCTGGGAGCAACGTCTGCCTCGACAAAGCCTGAGACATAAAGGATTGGATTGATATCTATCTCCATGGCGGAGGTCTCAGGGATGACGGGAGATGACGGCCTAGCAGGACCAGTATAGGGAATGGCGGCAGGAGTAGGGGGAGCGGTGGCGGGAGAGGGCTTGGCGGATGGACCCTTGGTCAACATGTCACGAATGTTTTTTGACCCTCCAACATCTTTGGAGGATTGCTTCAAACTAACACCGGCTTTCCTCCTGAAACGTACAAAGTATAAGTACAAGAGTTGAAAAAAGGTGTGAGCTGAAAAATACAAGCCGGAGAATGAAAATACTTACTCCACGGAAGGAGCCTTGGTGAGGGGAATGCCGGTGGACTTCTTCTTCTTCTCCGCCTCTAAGGTGGTGGTGGAACGTTTGGATACTCCACTCTCCGATTTCTTCTTCTTGGCCTCGGCAGCAGCGTTAGAGGTGGAGCTCTTCCGCTTTCACGCTGCCGGAGCTGGTTGATCCTTGGAGGCGTCATTGTCGGACACCACATGGATATCCTTCAGCTTAGGATCATAGATCTAGGAGGCCATTTGATCTGCCGCCAAGGTCGCCAGCTGGGATACATGGCAATGTTAGATGCACAACTTCAAGTCGGAAAAACCTTAGAGTATATAACGAGCAACAAAGGAAACAAAAGCTACCTCTAGGCATATGCCGCAATTGAACATGTCGAAAGTGATCTTGAAGCCACGCTTCTTGTCCTTCACTTTGACGCTGTCCTTTAGCCGGAGCTTGATGGAGTCAGTAGAGAAGTTATCCTGTGAAATTCGCATGGGATCCTTCCTGTCTTGGCTATACTTGCACATTAGCTCGGCGTGGTGCTGCGGTGGCTGGATCCGCCTAACGTACCAGCACATGGGAAGGTCCAAGCCCATTAGACCTCCGTCTACGAGCCATTCGATACGCCTTACAACACGATTGGTTTCATCGTCGGAGGGAAGAGAGGTTGGGGTCCGCCATGCAGGCACTTCGGTGGTAGCTCCATCGACGAAGTTGGGGTAGATCTCAAGACGGTCTGGCACAGGGATATCTAGCCCGTAGAAATACGTGCACTACTAGTTCTTACAAGACTCATTCCCTACGACGTCGGGGAAGCACCGGCTAGGCTAGATCTTAAAGCTAATGGTTCTGCAGATCCGCAGTTTGTCCTTGGACTCCACAGACTCTCTCTTGACGGTGAAGAAATATACAAACAGATCTAATCTAGGTTTGATTCCTAGATATCCTTCGCACAAAGCTACAAAGTTGCTAAGGACTAGGATGCTGTTGGGAGAGAGGTTGTGGGGAAGTACCCGGAAGTGTCAAAGGACATCCAAGAAGAAGTCGGAGACTGGCAGGCTTACGCCACGCACCAGCTGAGATTTGAGGTACACCTTCTCTCCGGTTTGGGGAGAAGGGACCACTTCGCCGGCCGGCGCCGCCCGCGAGATAAACTTCTCTGCCATGGGGACGTACCCCTCGTCGATCAGCTCTTGGAGATCTTCGGCAGAGAGATCAGAACCTCTCCACACCCCCTTATGGGAGTCGTTTTCCTCTTTAGAGGCTTCGAGTGCCACTCATTCTTGGTCATCGCCGGCGGACTCCGTCACGGCAGAGATAGGGACGAACACCCCCTCCGGTGGAACGATAACTCCCTGGGATGGCTCCGTCGTAGCCTCGGGAATCGCCGCCATGGAAGGAGCAGAGCTTCTGGAGGCCATTGCGACGAGGAGTGTGTGGAGGAGGAAGGGGCTCTAGTTAGGGTTTTTGCAGAGGAGCTCGAACGGTCGTGCGGCTGGAGGAAGACAAAGACTGGGAGCGAATGCGGGTAAAAATAAATAAATTGACTGTGGTGGAAATATATAAGCCTCGCATCAAGACTCGTGCAAAAAGATCTAATGGATGGAACGTTGCCGATGTGGAAGTGATCGTGCGCGGTAATTTCACCACGTCCTCCGTCTTTTGTCGCCCCGCTGTTTCGGATTTCGCGCGCGTGAAAATAGCTAATGATTAATTGTTTGCTTATGTGAGTTTCGAGGTAGCGTAGCCTGTACCCTATGTCATCCTCCTGACAGTTGCAGTGAAGGGTCAAGTTTGAATATTCCATCAAAGACGGAGATCATCCGACTCTAGAAACGAATACTCAAGGAATCTCCGGCTACATTGTGAAGCCAGAGAGGATTGTAGGGTTCTTTGGGAGACCTTTGAGATATTGCTTGACGGATTGCCGACATCACTTAGACGGGATATTCAGAGATCAACGAGCAGGACGGCGCAAGATTTCAAAGTCCTCTGGGGGCTACTATTGGGGATATGATATATGGGTATCCTCATAGCATGTGAACAATCCGCCTAACCTGGGTGGCCCATAGTTGGTAGCAAGGCCTATGGACCGCTGGGCAACCCAGTTAGACGGATCCTGAAGGGAGGCCCATGCCGGATAAAGGAAGGCTACACAGGAGTCACCGACATACTCGGAGCCTTGGAGTACAAGACACAGAAGACTAGTTCATGTAGGTATAGGACTCTTTACCTTATCTAGCAAGGAGCTCTCCCTGTAAACCCTAGGTCTTGGTGCCTTTATAAGCTGGCCTACGGGAGCCTTTAGGGCAGAACTTCTCTGATTGCAGCAACAACGCGCAACACCTCGCACAACGAACCTATCTCTGTAACTTGGCATCTTGCCATTATAGTGATTTATAGCAGGAGTAGAGTTCTGCCACCGTTGTGGGACTTGAACCTGGGTAAGCTGTGTTACCTCGTACCCGCCAACTCTCCGCCTTACCCCACGTCTCTAAACACGCACTATGAGGACCCCTCCATGACGTACTCGTCGGCAATACCATGACACGCACCACTACCCAAGGAGCCAATGTTGCTCTATGTAGCCGTTACCAACCGAGTCGTGAGTGCAGTAATTGTAGTGGAGCATGAAGAGGAAGGAAAGTCGGTGCAAAGGCCAATGTATTACTTGAGCGAGGTATTGTCGACCTCAAAATAGAATTACCCTCACTACCAAAAAATGGCGTATGGCGTGTACATGTCGGCCAAGAAACTCAAACACTACTTTGAGGAACACCCCATCAAAGTGATATGTGAGGCGCCCATATCGGAAATTATGAGCAACAAATATTCCAGCAGCCGGATAGCAAAATGGGCAATTGAGCTGGCCCCATATGCACCACAGTTCGATAGAAGAGATGCAATCAAATCATAGACTGTGGAGGATTTCTTTGTGGATTGGGACGAGATGCAGTATGAACCACCTCTGTCGGACTCCAATTATTGGTGAATGCATTTTGACGGGTCAAAACTGAAAGAAGGATTGGGCGCCGGAGTGGTACTTACCTCGCCCAAGAAAGATCAGTTGAACTATGTCCTTCAAATCCATTTCAGCGCCTCGAATAATGTTGTGGAATATGAGGCACTTGTGCATGGGCTTAAAGTGGCAAAATAAGTAGGGATACGTCAGATACAGTGCTTTGGAGACTCGGATTTGGTCGTGTAGCAAGTATCTGGCAATTGGGATTCCTTGGATGGCAACATGGCCCTTTATAGATTTCATGTTCAAAAGATAAGTGGATTCTTTGAGGGGTGTGAATTCCATCACGTACCTCGGATTGAAAATGAGGCAGCCGATGTACTATCCAAGTTGGGCTCATCACGGCAACCAATCCTGCCAAATGTTGCTTTGGAGCACTTAAGAAAACCATCTATTACAGCATCACCGGAATCCGAGTCAATCTATATCCCGGCTCTCTCTGGGTCAGAAGCTACACCTATGGAAATAGACTGGGGAGGTACTTCAGAAAACCCGGGGACTGCTTCGGCAAACCCGGGGACTACCTCAGCAAACCCGGGGACTGTTCAGCTAAACCCAATGGGAGTTATGTCGGTGGAGGCGATGGAAATCGATGAAGAACTTTTCCCTATCCGACCTATACCCAATTGGGCTAAGCCAATATTTGATTTCCTGAAAGAAGGAATTTTGCCGGATGATGAGGTACTCCCAAGGAAAATCTAGAGAAGAGCAAAGGCCTACACCATCATCTATGCCGAACTATACAAAAGAAGTGTAACCACTATGTTGCAATGATGCGTTGATCCGAAAGAAGGGCTTGACATACTCTGGGATATCCACCAAGGAGAATGTGATCATCATGCATCTTCAAGAGCATTAGTGGCAAAGGCTTTCCGGCATGGATTTTATTGGCCAAATGCTTTGGAACAAGTAGAGGATCTGGTGAGGAAATGTAACGGGTGTCAGAGGTATGCCACCAAAACCCATGTACCAATGTCGGAACTGAAGACCATCCCTATTACTTGGCCATTTGCTGTATGGTGCCTAGACATGGTAGGACCATTTACTTGACCATCTTGGTTATGGTGGACAAGTTTACTAAAGGAATTGAAGTGAAGCCAATCAGGAAATGTGATGGGGCCACAACAGTAAAGTTCCGAAACGATATAATCTTGAGATATGGCTATCCCACAGTATCATAACTGATAATGGCACAAATTTTGCTAAAGGAGCATTCGCAAGGTTCTGCCAAGAGAAGAAGATCCGACTAGTCTTGTCCGGGATAAAACCCCGGCTCATAGAGCCACTGCAAAAATCAGCGTGGTGCTGGATAAAAGAACTCCCAACGGTATTGTGGAGTTTAAGAACAACTCCAAATCGATCAACAGGCTACACGCCATTCTTTCTGGTATATGGGGCAGAAGCTGTACTACCATCCGACATAGAGCATGATTCACCAAGGGTCACCCAATACATAGAAGCCGAAGTGCGTGAAGCCCGGCAAAATGATGTTGATCTGCTGGAAGAAGTGAGAGAACTGGCCTTGTCCAGATCCACCATATATCAGCAAAACCTCCGACGCTACCATAGCCGGAAAGTAAACCCCGAAGTCTTCTGGGAAGGTCATTTGGTACTCCGGTTGGTGCAGCGCACTGCTGGCATGCATAATTTATCCCCTCCATGGGAAGGACCTTTCATTGTAAGCAAAGCTTTGCACAATGATTTACTATCTTATTGATGCACAACCACATGTTCGGAGAGGAGTCCAAGCGACCATGGAATGTAGCACTACTTTGTCCTTTTTACAACTGACAAAAAGGTGAATGTATCCGAGCTACTCATATGTCGGTATGTATGTCAGCAATGGATTTATTAATGAAACTTCAGCACCCCAAGCAGAAACTCAGGGATTGCCATAATAATTGTCTTTCCTGCTTTTATGTTTTATATGCGTCGGCTGGGTTAGGTTGCTTACACCTTAGTTGGATTAGTAATGTGTGAGCACCAAAAACCCAACTCTTCGACTTTGCTGCTGTCCAACAAGAATTTGCTTCATGGCAATCAAGAGAACAAGTTTGGAATTGCAAAGCACATGAAAAACGACTAAGGAAAAGAACATAAGCAAGCTGACATTTATTATTTGGACTAACCCCTTGTTTACTTTACTCGTCTCCTGCCAGATTATTTTGAGCTATCTCAAAGTTTCAAGTATTGTTAAGTCAATTTTTTGAACCTCGGACTCGTAAGTCAAAAAACCGAATCAAGGTAGACGCAAGCCAAGTCAAAAATTGGGGGAACAAGAAAAGGAAACTCGGGGACTTCACCCACGATAATCTGCAATTAAAAATACTTAGTAGCAAACGACAATAATTGTAGCCAAACCAAACCATAGTGCTTAAATACATCTTCACCCGGCATTCCAGGGATCTGACAAATATTGTTAAGTGTTTTTCACGCTCAAGGAGCAGGGGTAGAAGCCGAATCATCGGCCGACGGAGGAGGTACTTCGGCGTCTGTGGGCGGGGCGCTAGCCTCGGCCTCACCTTCGGGGTTAGCCTCCTCATCTTCTGGATCTTCATCATCGTCGCCGAGTTAGGAAGCCTTGCCCTCACTTTCCTTATCCTCTGCGCCCTCAGAAACGTCGGCATCATCGAATACATCAAGATAGCTCGGACCCTCATTCTAGGCGTGGCAGAAGGAGTACTGGATGAGCTTTTGGCACAGGCTTGGCGTTGAGCGACGCACTCCAGATCATTGGACTACGTTGATCCAATGCGCATATGATCAAGCATCTCCAAGGCTATCTCTTCATACCAGGACAGAACAAACTGCAGTGCTTTATCAGCTCTGGCCCGTGCAGTATATTCCCACCACAGGTTCAGCTGAATCTCACACTCCATAATTTTGCTATAAAAGCAGCATTTCCCTTGGGAATGGGATCAGTGGGCCAGAGAGAGTTAAACATCCGCATTGCTGCCGGGATGATATCTGCACCATAGTTCTTTACTAGCTCCATGCGAGCAGTGAGGCTCACCAGCACATCCTCCATATCATAAGGGATTGACCCGGCGGTGGGACCTGTTGGAATATCACGTTGCTAGCGAGACCTGGCCATGACACTAGCAACAATAGATTCACCCTCTGGGAATTTTCCTGAGAACAGAACATTGGAGGCCAGTGAGCAACAATACATAACCCGGAGAGCTAAGAATTGAAAATGAGGAAGGGAACTCATAAGAATTCTGGAAAAGGAGACGATGGAGCTCGACATGAACATTGGCGTTGTTGGCCTGGAGTCTTTCATATATAGAGGTCACTGACGTAAGTTCTATGTCGGCTTCCTGCAACAAGTCCTTGTCCTTGGAAATTTGTGTGGACAGGCGCTCCTTCTCCTCGGTGAAATCCTAATCTGCCTTATCGAGCTTGGATTTATGGAGGCCCTTAAGCCTCTGGATTTCGGCATTCAGCCGAGTAATCTCCGAGTCCTGGAGGAGTAGCCGAGCAATCTCGTCATCCTTGTTCTTCAGTTCATCTTGGTGCTTCCCTGCTTGTTTGAGAAAATGTGTCATCATATTAGGAATAGGCATGCTATCTTCAAGTGTAGCTGCAATAGTGAATTGACCAGGTGAAACCGAGGTATAAATATCTACCAAGTCAATGGAAGAACGTGTAGTGGCCAAGAAAGTAAGACAAGTTACCTTGGATTTCAGCCAGATTTTTGCGCATGATAATGTTTTCAGCCTGAACCTCAGCTGCATAGTTCGAATAATAAGTTAATATGGATAAATAATATCCCCATGGAAGATAGATGAAAAGAACTTAAGCGAAGGGATTTACCCTTCTTCTGGTGATCCACCAACAACTTTCCATATCTGGCACGAAGATCTTTGTATGAGTCCAGCAGGCGCTGGAACTCAGCTGTTCGGTGGTTGGTGGTGATCTACAAAAATGAGCCACTGTTAGTTAATAGGTAAACGGAAGATATTCGAAGTATTCAAGATCTGGGCCAAGTGGAACTTAAACCGGCTCTAGGTGTGTGGATATTCGAAGTATTCAAGATCCGGGCCAAGTGGAACTTAACCTGGCTCTGGGTGTGTGGATATTCGAAGTATTCAAGATTCGGGCCAAATGGAACTTAACCCAGCTCTAGGTGTGTGGATATTCGAAGTGTTCAAGATCCATGCCAAGTGGAACTTAACCCGGCTCTAGGTGTGTGGATATTTGAAGTATTCAAGATCCGGGCCAAGTGGAACTTAACCCTGCTCTAGGTGTGTGGATATCCGAAGTATTCAAGATCCGGGCCAAGTGGAACTTAACCCGACTCTAGGTGTGTGGATATTCAAAGTATTCAAGATCCGTGCCAAGTGGAACTTAACCCGGCTCTAGGTGTGTGGATATTCGAAGTATTCAAGATCCGGGCCAAGGGGAACTTAACCCAGCTCTAGGTGTGTGGATATTCAAACTATTCAAGATCTGGGCCAAGTGGAACTTAACCTGGGTCTAGGTGTGTGGATATTCGAAATACGAAAGATCTGGGCCAAGCAGAACTTAACCCAGCTATAAGTTTATAGCTATTTGGAAATGCTAAGGACTTACACTAAATTCTCTAGGAGCATCCGACCGAGTAATAAATTACTCCCCCAGAGGCTCGGGGACTAGTGGATATATCTATAAGTGTTCATGTACATAAAGCAGCATAGCAGAAGAAAAGGTTTACCTCAATCATTCCGCCAACAAAAGAGATTACCCTAGTGGCAGAGTTCATCTGATCGCTAAACTCCGCCGGGCCAGACTTCTCCGGCAGATCGTCTTGCAGGTCGATGAACTCTGCATTGTTCCAGTTATCCACATATTCAATGAGCGCTGGGCTATAGCTCTTTCCGCTAGGGGAATGCCTCGTCACCAAGCCCTTGGCATGGGCCTCCCGCCTCGCGGACTGAGCAGCAGTGGGACTGGTATGCAGAACTAGTTGCTTACCGCCTTCTGATCCGGCGGCTAGAGACCCGGAAGTGGAGTCCTTGGCTGGCTCGACGGCCTTCTTGATCTTGCCGGATAAGGCTAGGCACTAGAGAAGAGCCGAGGCTGTAGATCCGGACTGCGCCTAGGAAGCTAGCTGGAAGATGTTCGCAATAGACATCATTGATCCAAAGGCAGTGGATTGAGGCTTTTTCTTCATGGCCTTGGTTGCGGCTATTGCTGCTGCTGGCTTTGGCGCTGGGGCTGGTGCTTTTGCTGGTGCTGCTGGTGCTGATGCTGTTGTTGCTGGTGCTGATCCTATTGTTGGTGCGGCTGTTGCTGGTGCTGCTGATGCTAGTGCTGGTGGTGCTGGAGCTGGTACTGCTGATACTGGTGTTGCTCGTACGGAAGAAACTAGAGTTGAAGAAGAAATAGTTTTGGGCAGCACCGATGAACCTGGCACCTCAAAGCTGGGTGGTGGCGGTGAAGCAGAGGAGCTACGAAGATCCGGCATTGCCATATCATGGGCCGCTCCGCTACCCCCCACGTAGACGTTGCCCTCCTCATGATGAGGTTGGATCCGATCAGGCGCAGCCGCGAAGTCCTCATGGATAGGACTTAGCGGGCGAACGTCGTCGTCGTGGGGAGGGGGGAGAAGAACCACCCTAGATCAGAGAAGAAATGCTGGGGCCGCTCTGGGGGATAACCCTGGGAGCACTGCAGAGATGAAAAAATAGCAAGTCAGAAAAAGAAAGAGAAATGGAGAAAAGGCAAAGGCAGGGATAAAAGAACTCAAAGGCAAATAGGAAAGGAACAACGACTTACTCGTCCAAGGTTGGAGGCGCCCGAGGTTTGGATGCCCTCCGGACTTTGCTCTTGGCTGCGGGCTTGGCCGAAGCCTTGTCCCTGGGTTTCTTCTGCCTCTTCTTGGGCGGTGGCGCCTCCCAAGCTGTGGCTGAGGTAGCCACGCGCTTCTAGGAAGAGGCAGGGACCGGATCACTCGTGGCGAGAGGGGGAACATTGAGGACCTGACCGGCCGGGTTAGCTGAAGGTTCGGACCTAACCGGGAATGCGTAAGAGATAGGCACCGGGTCAAGTACCTCCAGAACCTCAACATCTGAGTCATCGTCATCCGACCAATCCCTTAAAGAAGAGGCCTTATGTAACATCCCAAAACTTCAATCCAAGTTTATCAAAGATCAAATCAACCAAAAATGGGGTTAACAAAAACTTTTCCAAATTTAATATGAAAGCATTCATATATGTGTGCATTTAAAATAGGAGTTGTTTGAATTGCCATGATTGAGTGATCCAATGCTTATAAAATGTTTCTTAGGTGATTTAAACATCATCTACATCATTCCCAAACTTTGCCTAAAGAAAATCAATTCAAAAAGAATTAAAAAGGAGGAATGGTCATTTTGGCAAATTTAACTCTCATGCCTACTTTGGCTATTCCTAGTACTCAAAACTTAACAGAAACAATTCTTGATCTTTGCACCCCTTGCTAGTACACATAATGAGGTACCAAGGCCCACCTTTTGATATGCTAAAAACATTCTGTTAACTATTTTAAATGACAGTTTAAAATTGAATCTAATGCATATGCATAGATCACCCCCATTTCAAAAACCATCTCTTTGAGCTCCACTTTCCAAACCCTTGCAACCAGAGACTACCTATCACTAGTGGAGATCACTCAAAAAATTTGAAACCAAAATTCAAAACTTTTTCTCTTTCGGCCATTTCATCAAACAGCTTGTGTGCACAGATCTGGCCAAATTTAAAACACTGTTTTGAGCAGTGATCTTGGTCACCATTTGTGCCTAACCTTGTCCCCTTGTTCCCTCAGTACCAGCCCTACCCTTTGCTAGCCCAGCCACACCCTGTGCACACGACCAAATGGTCATGGCCATTAGGGCCGAGCACCATGAGCACCCCCACCGGCGACATCGCGCCACGGCAGTCGCCAACCCCTCTCGCCATGTCTAGCACATCGCCAGTGGTCCACCTCCACCGCCCAACCAGCCCCAGGCTAGAGACAGAGGGCAGAGCGGCCAGGAACCGCCGCGCCCGGAGCTGGTCGAGCATGCCGACGCAGCCCCTAGAGCATGCCCTGTCCCCGCTCGCCCAGACTGCCCCTTGGCACCAGCCAGCGCCCACCGCTCTGCCTCGACCTGGAGAACACCCCAGACACCCCCGCTGGCCACCCAATGGCTCACAACCACCGCTCGCCGTGGCCATCGCCGCCTCTGCCGCGTAGAGCGCCACCTCGCCCAGACCGCATGCCACCGCCCCTACGGCTGCATTCAATGCCTAGAGCACCGCCAGGGGACAGCATGTCGATCGCCACCCTCAGCCATGCCTCTACCCCACCGTAGCCATGTCGCCACCATCGACTGCCCATCCCGCTCGGTCTCACTGTCGGGCCTATAAAAGGATCCCGCCCCAGCCTCTCCACTCCACACCATTCCACTCTCCTCACCTCTCTAAACCTCCCCCACCTCTAGCCAGAGCAAGGAGAGCTCTGCCTCGCCGGAATTGGAGCCGGAGCAGCCGCGGCAGGAGGAGAAGGGTGCCGTTGATTGCGACTACCCCAAGCTCCGCCGCGACCACGCCTCGCCTCGCCGTCGTCTTCCACGTCGTTTGCCCGCCTCGCCCACCCCACTGGAGCCCTGGTACGCCCCCAGTAGACCCCCACCGAGCCGCTAGGGTTCGAGCTCGCCGGCAACCTGTTCGTCATCGACGACGACCCTCGGCCGTAGATCTCGCTTCTAATCCTACGGCCCACAACGCGCATACTGATTCGTGTGTTAAGTGTCACTGACAAGCGGGACCCCCTGTCAGCTGAGCCCCGCGCCGCGGAGCGCCACTGGGCTGGCCCATTTCTTTTCCCGCGCTAGCCCACCCATTCAAATCTGGATTTTTCTTTTTAGTTAAATCTAGTTTCTGTCCAGTATTTCAAAATTTAATTCTGTGAGTTTTACAAATCCAAATTGCATGAAACAAATTTTGCCTGAAAGGTATTAAGATGATCTATCCAAGCCCATTGGGTTTAATTCATTTAGAGTTATATATCTCTCCTAATAAAAATAAGAAGACATAAGCTTTTGCAACTTACAACATTTTTATAAAATCAACCAAGTTAGCTTTTGAGTTGATTCCAACTCTCAAAAATCACATTTCACCATATATATCCAAATATGTAATAATATTAAGGTTTACATGCATTTCTAGTGACTTTAAATCATTTACTAATGAACTTGAACCAAAGTAATGTTGATCCAACCTTTAAATTTCATTCCCACATGTTAGAATATGTGGTGAGGACATGTGTCCACATGATCCCATATTTTGGTGGTGAATATTAAGTTTTAGTTAATATTTCAATGAGTAGAAATTACTTTTCTAAAATAAAAAGGATTAAGCTATTGAAATTTAAACTTGTGATGTTTGTGATGATAATAGATCATCAAATGTGTGTCTTAGAATACTATTTAGCCTAGTT
Source organism: Avena eriantha (assembly GCA_910589775.1). Taxonomy (NCBI): domain Eukaryota; kingdom Viridiplantae; phylum Streptophyta; class Magnoliopsida; order Poales; family Poaceae; genus Avena; species Avena eriantha. The sequence continues at coordinate 416,916,123 of OU342744.1, read as the reverse complement.
AAGTATTGTTTGGTGATTGTGCACTCCATATGTATTTATAGACGATAGTATCGACCAAGCTCTTGAGGAGGAGGAGTTCTACCAAGAAGAAGAAGAAGAAAACTTCAACCACTGCACCAACCAAGGCAAGCTAGCACTATCCAAGATTAACCCTTGCAAATTAGTACTTGCAAGTGTAGTACTTAACAAACTAGAATCAAACTAGATGGTTTAGCAAAGATTCCCTAAGCATGCTTTGATCACACTACCTTTTGACTATTAATACCCCAAGTCTTAGTTACAAGTTTTACCCTTCTTAGGTTATACAAAGTCCTTTACTTGTTTTGAAGGTAGCATAAAAAGTATAAAACTTGACCTATTTAGAACCCTTTGGATGTCATTCTATGGCATGAGATTGAACCCATCTGTTCCACCTTAGTGAACACTCTTAACTTAGTAGTTTAGAGTAGATCAAAAACTTGAGTCACTTTAGATGGGAACACTTGGTTAAAATGAATTGTGAAAACCTTGGAATGATGAGTCATTCTATTGAGATGTTTTGACATGTGTTGAGAAACACAAATGGTTGATGATGAGGAAAATGTTGAGGCATGATCCTTAACCCTTTTATAAAACTGATGGTTGGATTCGGATGCGATACCATTCCAAATTTACCGTACAACCACATTACCTGAATTGGATAAGGCTTAGCTGGAAATTTATATGCATTAGTATTAGTTCCCTCACGGGAGAGGTTTGAGCTGAGGCTACCTCTCAATGTTGTCCACCTATGCAGTGCCCAAGATGACTGATGGTCATGGTTGGGAGGCCATGCTCATAGGAGAGGTGCTTATACTAGGGTGTGTAAAGGGAAGGTTATGTTTGATTATCTGCATACTAAGTATGATGATTTAGGGTTATCCCTGACAGATGTATCGAATCTTGTGGTGAAAGTGTACCACCTCTGTAGAGTGTCAAACTATCGAATAGCCGCATCCGCGGTTATGGACAGTTGGAATGGCCAAACTGTTTCGTTGTCAGATGTTTTCTAAAGACTTTGAAATGAATGATGAATCTTGACTTGACCACAACAGGGTTGTGTTATGACAATAGTTCCCAACTTAAGTGATTCTAGAACTTTACTTTATCTTTCTTTGCTTCAGAACTCAGCTTAGGTTTGAAACTTATCTTTATAGTTAAACTTAGATCTAGTACTTTAACTTAGAATTCTACTACTTGTTAGTGGTTGTTTGCGAGTACTTAAAGAGTACTCATGGCTTTTGTCCCTGGCTATTATCATGGCCAGACTATGAAGGAGATTATCAAGATGATGGTCAGCAGGACGACTATGATAACTAGGACTATCTGCCTTCGTCAGCATTGCCTGTGCCCCTAAAGATGGAACCCACCGCTACGCTATCTTTTATTTCCGCTGCTTGTTGTATTAAGACTGGATCATGAGATCCTTATTTGTGTAAGACCTTATGTATGGTTTGTAATGGATGATGTACTGTGATATCCAATCCGTTATGTCTCGCAAAAATGGTAATCCTGGGATTGCGAGGTATGGCATAACGGGCATCTGGGATTAAAAATTCATGTTCCTCAAAACTCTAATACTACTACTTAAAATTTGACACACTTGATCACTTCTCTAACTTCCTCATCCTTAATTCTTGTAGATGGAGACTCAGTTCAGCAAGTTTTACCAGTTGGGAAACGGAGGCAGCTAATCTTCGCGAGGGATCTGGATTCACTGTCGGAGTTACTGGGACGCCCACATCCGGAGTTTCTTGGAGCTCAACTTCCAGGACCCCCAAGAGGAGACCTACAGTGCCTAGTCACAGCAGATCTTAGAGGAAGCATTGGAGCACCAACTTCTGGAAGAATTCAGTTCTTCATGAGAGAGAACAACTGGCTAGATGGATTAGCCAGGGCAATGCATGAAGCTCTCGCACGTCTATGTGCCCTCAGCGTCAACAAGACCCAAGGAACCCGTTTTGCTCACTATGCAAGACGTGACTTCATGGGACTGCCAATGGAAATGCCGGGCCACCCCGAGTTGAGGCGTCAAGTGGAGAACCTTGACTTCTTGCTTCACGACAGACAGCAGGAACTGGACAATGCCAGAGAGTTAGCCAACCAGAACCGTGCCATTACCGACCAGAAGGCCCAGACTTTCGCACTGCTTGTCCAAGAATGTCAGTCTCTTTGCCGCCAGCGTGCCAAGAAGGATCGCACCATCGCCCGTCTTTGCAAGAAGGTGCCCGACCTCGAGATGACCGTCAAGGAGCAGGAAGCTCAGCTTGCAGCAAAATAAGAAGAAGATGAGGGTGAAGACATCTAGGGAGACATGGATTCTTACCTCAACAACGATGATGACTTTCTGGAGGAGGATGCCGTGGACTTCTACACTAATGATGAGGACTCCGACTTCATCGACGATGAGTAGATGCACTAGAGCACTATCGTAGCCTGAGATGTATCATCTCGTTGTATCGTAGCTTGTAGAATGGTTCTTCAAACCATCTGTTTTCCCTTTGATTGTTGTGGTGTGTGTTGTATCGTGTGCTTGCTTGCATGAATGAAAATGAAGTTAGTTGAAAAACCTGAGTTTAACTCAAATTTTTAGCTTTGAACACCCCAAACCCATGAACCTTAGAATTTCCCTCTTACCCCTATATCTATCTCAATCCTCAGATGACTCGTGGAAACCAAGGAGGGAGCAGCTCATCGCAGGACCCAATGCTACAGATCTTGTAGAATCTCATCGCAGACCATGAAGCAAGCAGGGCAGAGCGCCAAGCCAACTTAGCAACACTTCAACAGATCATCCAGATGGCTCTCAACAACCAAGGACATGGAAATCAGGACCACCATGGATCCAAACTCAAAAAATTTCAGAACACTAATCCCCCAATCTTCAACCAATCTGAGAGCCCACTAGATGCTGATGACTGGTTGCATACCATGGAAAACAACCTCGAAGTTGCATGAGTTGATGAAAATGAGAAAGTTCTCTTCGCCACCCACTATCTGGCGGGAGATGCCAGATCTTGGTGGAATAGCATCCACAATATGAACCATGGTCAAGTGATGACATGGGAAGCATTCAAAGTCAAGTTCAGCCGCACCCACGTGCCGCAGGGTCTAGTCAACCGGATGAGAGATGAGTTCTGCGAATTGAAGCAAGGAAGAATGACTGTGGTGGAGTACCGTGACAAATTCCTGTCACTTGCTAGATATGTACCTGATGAGATCAACACGGAGGCCAAGAAGAAGGAGAGATTCTTGAACGGGCTGCATGATGAGATGCAGACTGTCCTAGTTAACATCCGTTTCGCGGATCTCGAAGAGCTAGTCGACTCTGCCATCCAGATGGAAGGGAAGATTAACCAGGCAAACGACAATCGCAAGCGTCGTATGATGCAGCAGTCTGGATCCAACAGTCACCAGAAGTACCGTCCCAACCCTTCACCAGGATATGCACCAAGGAACAACCGACCCCCAAATTCTCGCCCAAGCTACCCCAACCGTAGCGGAAGCAATGTGAAGTCCGGAGGAAACAATCACAACTCTGGTAATGCCAACAATTTCAACCGTGCACCTCCCAAGAACAACAACAACAACAACAACACTACATCGAGAACTGGCAGCAATGCTGTGCCTGTCACAGTCAAGGACAAGTCCCAGATCACTTGTTTTGAGTGTGGAGTGAAGGGTCACTACTCCAATGAGTGTCCCAAGAAGACTGCAGCCAATGCCAATGTGAATGCCCCAGCTCAGCAGCAACGCCGTGTTCAGCCAGGAAGGAGATTTGCCCCAGGGAACCCTCACAACTGCAATGGCCGTCTCTTCCACATGAATGCAGAAGAAGCCCAGGAAGCGCCAGACGTAGTGCTGGGTATGTTTTTTGTCAACTCAGTTTTAGCAAGAGTATTGTTTGATTTGGGAGCATCACATTCATTTTTCACCGAAGAATTTGCATGCGCTAATAAGATTCGTCCAACCAACCTGAAGCATGTCATGATAGTTCAAATCCCCGGTTCAACAACAAAAGCTAGAGAAATTTGCAAAGCTGTACCTATCAGAATACATGAGATAGATTTTTATGCCAACCTAATTGTACTTGGAACCAAAGGATTGGAAGTAGGACTAGGTATGTACTGGATGTCAAGGCATATAGGATTGATAGACTGTGCTAAGAAAGCCATCACCATGACCAGTAGTTCTGGAGTCACAGTAGAGCATATCTCTGAAACCTTACCCCGTCAATTCCAGTGCAACCAGAGTGTAGCCTTGCCCACCATTGACCAAGTCAGAGTAGTCTGTGAATACCCCGACGTATTCCCAGATGAATTGCCAGGTATGCCCCCGGATAGGGATATTGAGTTCATTATCGAACTAATCCCCTGAACCGGACCTATAGCCTAGAGACCCTATAGCATGAATCCATCAGAGTTAGTGGAACTAAAGAAGCAGTTGGATGCTATGCTAGCCAAAGGTTTAATTCAACCAAGTGCATCTCCATGGAGATCACCAGTGTTATTCGTCGACAAGAAGGATGGAGGCAACCGTCTGTGCACAGATTACCGAAAGTTGAATGATGTTACCATCAAGAACAAGTACCCTTTGCCAAAGATAGAGGATCTATTTGATCAGTTGACCGAAGCTCAGTTTTTCTCAAAGATTGATCTTAGGACTGGTTATCACCAACTTAAGATTCGTGCAACGGATATTCCGAAGACCGCCTTTACTACTCGCTATGGTTTATATGAGTATACGGTTATGTCTTTTGGATTAACCAATGCCCCTGCTTATTTCATGAATCTCATGAATAAGATCTTTATGAATTTCCTAGATAAGTTTGTAGTTGTGTTTATCTATGACATCCTTATCTACTCCAAGTCAGAAGAAGAGCATCAGCAACATCTGAGAATCATCCTAGAAACCCTGAGAGAGCATCAGCTATATGCCAAGTTCCGCAAGTGTGAGTTTTGGCTGAAAGAAGTAGGATTCCTAGGACATATTGTGTCTGCCGGAGGAGTCTCTGTTGATCCCACCAAGATCAAAGATGTCGAGGAATGGAAAGCCCCAACCACTCAAACCAAAGTCCGTTCTTTTCTTGGATTAGCGGGATATTACCGCAAGTTCGTAGAAGGATTCTCGAGCATAGCCCGACCAATGACCCAATTGTTGAAGAAGGACAAGAAGTTTGAATGGACAGACGAATGTGAAGCCAGTTTCCAGGAGCTGAAGAAGAGATTGATATCAACCCCAATTTTAGTCATGCCGGACATCAAGAAGCCCTTTGATGTGTATTGTGACGCATCCAAGATTGGTCTAGGATGTGTATTGATGCAAGAAGGCAAAGTCATCGCATATCTGTCTCGACAACTAAAGCAGCATGAGCAGAACTATCCGACTCATGATCTTGAGCTAGCAGTTGTAGTTCTAGCACTGAAGACCCGGCGTCATTATTTGATGGGTAATCGCTGTGAGATTTACTCAGATCATAAGAGCTTGAAGTATATCTTCACTCAGAAGCAGCTGAATATGAGGCAGAGAAGACGGATAGAGTTAATCAAGGATTATGACCTTGACATTCACTATCACTCCGGCAAAGCCAATGTGGTAGCGGATGCTCTTAGCAGATTGCCGTGTAGGCTTAACACCATGATCAAGGAGAAGCAACCCAGTTTGCATGAGGAGTTGGAGCAGTTCAGGACTGAATTAATTAGGCAAGGATTCTTAGCAAGCATTGAACTTCAACCCACTTAGATTAGCCAAATCAAGGAAGCCTAGAAGGGGAATGAAAGTATCAACGGAATCAAACGTCGTATTGGTACATGAAAGGTACCTGGATTCACCGAAGACGTAGAAGGAGTACTGTGGTACAAAGAACATATCTGTGTGCCAGCAGATTCGGAGCCGAAGGAAGTTATCATGAAGGAAGCTCATGATACTCTTTATTCTATCCACCCCGGAGGAACAAGGATGTATCAGGATTTGAAGGAGCCATTTTGGTGGCACAAGATGAAGAGAGAGATCAGAAGCTACATCGCCAAATGTGACATCTATCAAAGAGTCAAGGCAGAGCATCAGAGACCTGCAGGACTGTTGCAACCATTGCAGATTCCAAAATGGAAATGGGATTCCGTCAGAATGGACTTTATCACCGGTTTACCTACTTCTAGTAGGGGAAATGACTCAATCTGGGTCATAGTTGATAGACTGTCCAAGGTAGCCCATTTTATACCTGTCAAGACCACTTACCAGAGTGCAAAGTTAGCAGAGCTATACATTGCAAGTATTGTTAGTCTACATGGAACCCCCAAGACCATCGTATCAGATCAAGGAACCCAGTTTACCTCAAGATTTTGGCAGAAAGTGCAGTAAGGTTTAGGAACCAAGTTGAACTTCAGTACCGCGTATCACCCGCAAACAGATGGGCAGACTGAGAGAGTCAACCAAATCCTAGAAGATATGCTTAGAGCTTGTGTGTTGGAATATGGATCAAATGGGAAGACTGCCTTCCTTTCGCAGAATTCTCATATAACAATAGTTATCAAGCTAGTTTGCAGATGGCACCATTTGAATTCCTATATGGAAGAAAGTGTCATACCCCTTTGAATTGGTCGCAAGTAGGAGAGAGTCAGATCTTCGGACCCGACATTCTCCGAGAAGCAGAAGAGAAAGTTCACAAAGTCCGTGAGCACCTCAAGACCACCCAATCCAGACAGAAGAGCTATGCTGACAGAAGAAGGAGAGACCTGACTTTTAATGTCGGAGATTTTATATATCTCAAGGTTTCACCATTGAAGGGAACTCAACGCTTTAGTCTGAAGGGAAAGTTAGCCCCCAGATATATCGGGCCTTTCAAGATTCTGAACCGTCGAGGAGAAGTATCGTATCAACTGGAACGGACTGAAGAGATGTCAGCCATCCACAATGTGTTCCATATCTCGTTACTTCACAAATGTCTGGAAGTGCCAGAGAACACTGAAGTTTTCAAGAACATCGATCACAGAGCTGTGGAAATCAACAATGACCTGACCTATCGGGAAGTGCCCATCCGTATCTTGGAAGAAGCCTACAGAACCACCAGGACCAGGAGTATCAAGTTTCTCAAGATTCAGTGGAGCAACCATACCGAAGAGGAAGCTACTTGGGAGCGCGAAGATTACATTAGGACAGAGTTCCCAGATCTCTTTAGTTCCTAGTTTTCTTTGTAAATCTCGGGACGAGATTTTGTTTAAGGGGGGAAGGTTTGTAACATCCCAAAACTTCAATCCAAGTTTATCAAAGATCAAATCAACCAAAAATAGGGTTAACAATTTTTTTTCCAAATTTAATATGAAAGCATTCATATATGTGTGCATTTAAAATAGGAGTTGTTTGAATTGCCATGATTGAGTGATCCAATGCTTGTAAAATGTTTCTTAGGTGATTTAAACATCATCTACATCATTCCCAAACTTTGCCTAAAGAAAATCAATTCAAAAAGAATTAAAAAGGAGGAATGGTCATTTTGGCAAATTTAACTCTCATGCCTACTTTGGCTATTCCTAGTACTCAAAACTTAACAGAAACAATTCTTGATCTTCGCACCCCTTGCTAGTACACATAATGAGGTACCAAGGCCCACCTTTTGATATGCTAAAAACATTCTGTTAACTATTTTAAATGACAGTTTAAAATTGAATCTAATGCATATGCATAGATCACCCCCATTTCAAAAACCATCTCTTTGAGCTCCACTTTCCAAACCCTTGCAACCAGAGACTACCTATCACTAGTGGAGATCACTCAAAAAATTTGAAACCAAAATTCAAAACTTTTTCTCTTTCAGCCATTTCATCAAACAGCTTGTGTGCACAGATCTGGCCAAATTTAAAACACTGTTTTGAGCAGTGATCTTGGTCACCATTTGTGCCTAACCTTGTCCCCTTGTTCCCTCAGTACCAGCCCTACCCTTTGCTAGCCCAGCCACACCCTGTGCACACGACCAAATGGTCATGGCCATTAAGGCCGAGCACCATGAGCACCCCCACCGGCGACATCGCGCCACAGCAACCGCCAACCCTTCTCGCCATGTCTAGCACATCGCCAGTGGTCCACCTCCACCGCCCAACCAGCCCCAGGCCAGAGACAGAGGGCAGAGCGGCCAGGAACCGCCGCGTCCGGAGCTGGTCGAGCATGCCGACGCCGCCCCCAGAGCACGCCCTGTCCCCGCTCACCCAGACCGCCCCTTGGCACCAGCCCGCGCCCACCACTCCGCCTCAACCTAGAGAACACCCAGACACCCCCGCTGGCCGCCCAACGCCTCACAGCCACCGCTCGCCATGGCCACCGCTGCCTCTGCCGCGCAGAGCGCCACCTCGCCCAGACTGCGTGCCACCGCCCCTACGGCTGCATTCAATGCCTAGAGCACCGCCAGGGGACAACACGTCGATCGCCACCCTCAGCCATGCCTCTACCCCACCGTAGCCATGTCGCCACCGCCGACTGCCCATCTCGCTCGGTCTCACCGTCGGGCCTATAAAAGGAGCCCTCCCCAGCCTCTCCACTCCACACCATTCCACTCCCCTCACCTCTCTGAACCTCCCCCACCTGTAGCCGGAGCAAGGCGAGCTCTACCTCGCCGGAATTGGAGCCGGAGCAGCCGTGGCAGGAGGAGAAGGGCGCCGTTGATTGCGACTACCCCAAGCTCCACCGCAACCACGCCTCGCCTTGCTGTCGTCTTCCACGTCGTTTGCCCGCCTCGCCGACCCCGCTGGAGCCCTGGTACGCCCCCAGTAGACCCCCACCGAGCCGCTAGGGTTCGAGCTTGCCGGCGACCTGTTCGTCGTCGACGACGACCCTCAGCTGTAGATCTCGCTTCTAATCCTACGGCCCACAGCGCGCGTACCGTTTCGCGTGTTAAGTGCCGCTGACAAGCGGGACCCCCTGTCAGCTGAGCCCGCGCCGCGGAGCGCCACTGGGCCGGCCCATTTCTTTTCCCGCGCTAGCCCACCCATTCAAATCTGGATTTTTCTTTTTAGTTAAATCTAGTTTCTGTCCAGTATTTCAAAATTTAATTCTGTGAGTTTTCCAAATCCAAATTGCATGAACCAAATTTTGCCTGAAAGGTATTATGTTGGGGGGATGCCCCCGGGTAGGGTCACGCCGGGGTATAAAGGCCGAGTTAGCCAAGGTTCGGCAAGGCCAAAGCGAATGCTGGCCGGGTCACCTCAAGGCGGGCCGAATCACGGAGTAACCCGGACCAGGGGCGTTCGCCTAACTAAGTCTCGACTGGCCTAGGAAGTAAGTCGGAAGTAGATGTTTGCTTGTATGCAGGAACAGGGGTGCCCGGGTCAGCTGTGATCCGGGTCGTGATTGGCTTCTAGGAGAAGGAAGGAATCTTGCTGGTCAAAAAGAGGGTCCGGTACGCACTGCATGAGCGAAGCGGACAAGAGCGGGACCACCGGGTCATGGCCGACAGGGGTGACGAAGCCCATGTCGGCTGACGCGGGCGCCGCAGAGGCTCACGTAGCTAAAGCAAGCATGACGCAGGGGAAAAAGCACCCCGGTCGGCTTACCCCTTTGGGAGGAGGCATATTCTTAGGAATATGCCTCCACGTATGCCCTAGGAAGGAACCAAGCCTCCTCTATAAAAGGGGGGCTAGGGATTCAGTAGGAGGGGTTGGTCTCTCTGCTATTCTGTTTTGGGCTAGGGTTTCAGGTGTGATCTGTGGGTGAGACTAAGAGAGCTCCTTCTTCCTCCTCTCTCCAATACAGCTCTAGGAGCACTTGTAATCTTGGAAGGAATTCAATACAAACTTCTGTGTGGAGAATCACTTCACTATCCCTCCCCGGATTCCCCTAGCGTGTATTAGTCCCCACCTTTAGCCTATCCATGGCATCTGCCGTGACACCACCACGACAGTTGGCGCCCACCGTGGGGCTAGCGGTGCTAGCAGGGGTCAAGATCCGGACGGGAAACCTCATCACCACCGGCGAACGCATCGTCTCCAGGCTCGTTCAGCGCTTTGTAGCGCGGGATTTTGTCAGCGACAACGCAGGCTGCTTCGGCACGCGCCCTCTTCCGTGCAACGGCATCTTCGTCAAGCTCGGCGCACACAAGGTCTACGTTGCAGTGGACGTGTCTTGTGTTCATCCGCGCCACATCGTCGAAGCAGGCGAACCGCCCCTCACTATGGCTCGCGGGGCGCGTATCACTCGTTCCCCGGACCATGCAGAGGTAATGATGACCGCGCCTGGTGCGGGCGCGAGCAAGGATCCGGCGCCAGATCCGGAGGTAACGCCCAAGGCACCGAGGAAAGGTAGAGGTCCTCCGCTGGAGAGGCCGGAAACTGTGTTGAGAGAGGCGATGGACAGCTTGGCAAACCCTGTAGTAGCAGCAGTAGATCCGGCTCATGCACAGGCCGAGCTGGAAAAAACTAGGCAGAAAATACTAGAGGGCGCAAAGAAAATAGCCGCGGCCCAGCAGTCGTTGAACATGACGCTGCGTGAGTACGCTAAGGCGAACAAATTTGATAATGTAAAAGTGAAAGGGAGAAATCTCATGAGCGAGATGAACAGAGAGGGTGGTGCTGGAATTGAGGAATCAGAAAATTGTTTGTCCGTGGGGCTGCCGAGGTATAGTACCCCGGCCAAGAACCTCAGAGCACAAGATGCAGCTGCGTCCGAGTTAGAGGGACTGACGGGTGAAGCCCGACAAAGATAGCAAGATAGGGTTAACGAGCTGGTTCGGATTGCAAATAGGCAAAACGAAGAACTGCTCAGGGCTAACCCGGAGAGAGCTGGAGCCTCCAAGATCGTCCATTCGGCGGTGGGTAACCTGGAGAAATCCGCTGGAGCCGCATCGTCCCCTCCTGGTGGTCCAAGGAGAGAAGAGGTGGTAACCTCGGCCAGACGGAACAAACAGATCGTCCCATATGACCTGACGCGGGCAGGGAAAGGAAAAGAAGCGCAGAAGAATGATGATCGACGGAGTGTGAGCCGAGGCAAAGCTGGCCGAGGTAACGGCGACCAAGGCAATGCCGGTCAAGGGAACGTTGTCAACGGCAATGCCGGACAGCGAAATTCGGCTGGAGCAGGACAACCGCAGCAGCGGAACATACCAAGGCAAGAGCACAGTGCTGGCCGAGGTATGCGACAGAAAGGTGCGCCACAAGAGCAAAACCGGTACAACGACCATGATTCGGAGATGGCTAACGTGGGATACCCAAGACCGGACTATCATGTGATAGGGTCGAGATTGGGAAGCAGGGATTTGATGCCGGATGATGCAAGGTTGAAACTGGATCGACTGTATAGGTCGGAACAGATTGAATGCCAAGGTCCACCGGGTCCAGCATGTTTTGGACCCCGGATCATGAAAGAGCCACCAGTACCGAACTTTCAGCTGCCCAGGGGCACAAAGACGTATGACGGTAGTACCAAGCCGGAGGATTGGCTGATAAACTATGCTACAGCCATGAAAATTGCCACTGGAAACTTGAGATGGGCAGTACGATACGTACCCCAGATGTTGGAAGGCCCAGCAAGGGTATGGCTGAACAATTTGCCACCAGGAAGCATCAACTGCTGGATAGACTTTGAGGAAATGTTCATCAGCAATTTCTCGAGTACATATCAGAGGCCAAATAGGCCACATACCCTATCTATGTGCAAGTAAAGACCTAATGAGACAGACCGGGAGTTCTTGACCCGGTGGTGTACCGTGAGAAACTCATGTGAGGGCGTGATAGCATCACAGGCCTTAGCGTGGTTTGCACAGGGGTGCAGATATGGAAGCGAGCTGGGGATGAAGCTGCAAAGGAAAATGCCAGCTACGTTGGCAGAAATGATCCGGATTGCAGATTCGTATGCGTTGGGTGATCCGACCCAACCAAGGCTCGCGTCAAACGAGTCAAGCGATGAGTACTATCAGAGGGATGGATCCGGATCATCCCGGAGGAATGACTACAGAGGAAAAAGAAGAGATGATAGACCGGACCACCGATACGGTTCGCACCAAGTTGCAGCTGTGAATCAAGATCAACCCGGAGCAGGGGGTAGCCAGCGCTAGAAAACTGGAGGGCAATGGACTCCAAGGAACGATGGCAAGAAAACTTGGACACCGGAACAAAAGAAGTAGTGGCAAGAAAGGAAAGACCGTCCGAGGTATACTTACGAGTTGATGTTGGACCAGCCGTGTAAGTTTCACACGCCAAATCCGAACAACCCAGCGGGTCATACGACGAGGCAATGTGAGTGGATGCACAAGATCGAGCAAGGTGGTTCGGGGAATGCTCAAGCACCCCGGAATGATCAGCCTCGGCAGGAGTTACCCTGGCAGCAACTGCTCACCGGAGCGAACACGCAACAGCTAATGTTGCCTCCCCCTCCGCCGAGGTATGATAACAATGAGAGGAGGGATGCAGTGCATCAGGTAGAAAATCAGCATCAGCCGGATCAGAGGCACTCCGGAAATGAAGGGAGAAACGAGTACAGGGAGCATCGCCAGAGCTACTGTATATTCACCACAGAGGAAACTGATAGAAAAAGCTTGCAGCGTAGGCATATGGAGGTGAATGCAGTAATGCCTGTAGTGACGAGATACATGCCTTGGTCCGATCCGGAAATCACCTGGAGCATAAGGGATCATCCCAAGCTCATGCCAAGCCCTGTTACGTATGCGTTGGTGCTGGATCCTACATTCATTGGACCTAGCATTAACGTAAGATTCTCAAAGGTGTTGATCGACAATGGCAGTAGCATAAATATCATGTATGCAGACATAATGCGCAAGTTGGGTATCTCGGAGAACATGCTCCAGGCCACGAGGACAACTTTCCATGTCATTGTGCCCGACATTTCTTGTGAGCCCATAGGCAAAGTCCGGGTTGACGTGTTGTTCGGCACAAGAGACAACTGCCGAACTGAAAATCTGGAGTTCGAAGTGGTGAACTTAGAAAGCGCCTATCATGCGTTACTCGGAAGGCCAGCCCTGAGCAAGTTCATGGCAAGCTGTCACGTTAGATACTTGAAAATGAAATTGCCCGGACCGAACAGAGTGATTACCATTGCTGTGGACTTCCGACGTTCCATGGAGTGTGCGTCAGCCGGATCAAACTTAGCCGAGTCGCTTGTGATTGCGCAGGAAAAAAGGAAAATTCAAGAAGTGGCAGCTTTGGCTCAGTCCGCTCAGCAGTATATGCCAGCGCTGAGTAACCCGCATGGATCTGTTTCCTTCCAGGCCACGAAAGATACCAAGAAGGTTCCTGTTGATGACATGTTCCCAGAGCGCACCGTAACAATTGGTGCTGGGCTAAGTGATAAATAGGAAAGCGAGCTCATCAGCTTCCTCCGTGAGAACCAGGACATTTTTGCTTGGTCCACACAGGACTTACAAGGTGTTCGAGGGAGTTGGCCGAGCACTCTTTAAATGTGAGACCCGGAGCTAAGCCGGTGAAGCAACCACTCCGCCGCTTCGCCGAAGATAGGAGGAAAGTCATTGGGGATGAGATAGCTCGGTTGCTAGCTGCGGGATTTATCATGGAGGTTCTTTACCTGGATTGGCTGTCTAATCCGGTGCTGGTGGAGAAGAAGAAGGATGACCCAAACGTGGCAGTGGTTTGGCGCATGTGTATTGATTACACGAACCTGAACAAGGCGTGTCCGAAAGATCCATTTCCGCTGCCAAGAATATATCAGGTCATAGACTCAACTGCTGGATGTGAACTATTATCATTCATTGATGCATATTCTGGTTTCCACCAGATACCTCTGAATCCGGATGATCAAATAAAGACTGCGTTTATTACCCCGTATGGGGCTTATTGCTATCGCACCATGCCGTTTGGTTTACGTAATGCAGGGGCAACGTACCAGAGATGTATGCAAAAATGTTTGCACGACCAAATAGGTCAAAATGTACAGGTGTACGTGGATGATGTGGTTATCAAGACCAAGGAAAGCAAAACGCTCCTTGACGATATCAGGCAAACGTTTGCGAACCTAAGAAGGTTCCGATGAAACTTAACCCAGAAAAATGCACCTTTGGTGTCCCGGCTGGAAAATTGCTCGGCTTTCTTGTTTCCAGCCGAGGTATCGAGGTTAATCCAACCAAAATCCGAGCCATCGAATGAATGGAACTGCCGAAGTGTCTTAACGATGTCCAGAAGTTCATAGGTTGCCTGGCCTCGTTAAGTCGGTGTGTATGTCGGTTGGGAGAAAAGGCATTGCCTCTTTACCAACTCATGAAAAAGTCGGACAAGTTCATTTGGACACCGCAGGCTGATGAATCCTTTACTCACCTAAAGAAGATGTTAGCCACGGCACCAGTGCTAGCCTCACCACTATCAAAGGAGCCAATGTTACTCTATATAGCTGCAACCAACCGAGTTGTAAGTGCAGTGATAGTAGTGGAGCGCGATGAGGAAGGTAAGTCGGTGCAAAGGCCGGTGCATTATTTGAGTGAAGTGTTGTCAGCCTCAAAGCAGAACTACCCACATTATCAAAAAGTGGCATATGGCGTGTACATGTCCGCCAAGAAACTGAAGCACTACTTTGAGGAGCATCCCATCCGGGTCATATGTGAGGCCCCCATATCCGAGATAATGAGTAACAAGGATGCGAGCGGCAGAATTGCAAAATGGGAAATTGAGCTAGCTCCTTACGCACCGCAATATGACAGACAAGAAGCAATCAAATCTCAAGCTGTGGCGGACTTTTTCATGGAATGGGCCGAGGTACAGTACGAACCACCACTTCTTGATCCGAACTATTGGAGAATGCACTTTGACGGATCAAAAACCAAAACCAGGCTAGGTGCCGGAGTGGTACTCACGTCGCCAAAAAAGGACCAGTTGAAATATGTGCTGCAGATTCATTTCACGGCATCAAACAATGTCACTGAGTATGAAGCACTTGTGCATGGGCTCAAGGTAGCAAAAGAAATTGGCATACATCGGATCATATGCTTTGGCGACTCGGATTTGGTGGTGCAGCAAGTGTCCGGAGTGTGGGACACCCTTGATCCAAACATGGCACTATACAGATTTCATGTGCAGAAGATATCTGGTTACTTTGAGGGATGCGAATTTCATCATGTACCCCGGGTGGAAAATGAGGCTGCCGACATGCTGTAAAAGCTCGGGTCAACCAGACAAGCAATTCCACCGGGTGTAGCGTTAGAGCACCTCAGGAAACCATCCATCAGGCCATCCCAGAATCCGAGTCAATCTATGTCCCGGAGGACACCAAATCTGGAGCTGTGCCCATGGACGTTGACACAGGAAGTGGTGCGCGAAATCCGGGGACTGCCTCGGCAGACCTGGGGACTGCTACGCAAAACCCGGGGACTGCTCAGCATGATCCGGTTGAAGTTATGACGGCGGATCAGATGGAGGAAGACAAGGATGTGTTCCCCGTGCGACCAATACCAGTTTGGGCACTACCTATATTTCAATTCCTGAAAGATGGAACGTTACCCACTGAGGAGGTGCTGTCCAGGCAAACACAGAGGAGGGCAAAGGCCTACACGATCATCAATTCCGAGCTATACAAAAGAAGTGTGACCAATGTCCTCCAGCGGTGTTGTGACCCGGAAGAAGGGCTTGAAATCATCCGAGATATACATCAGGGGGAGTGCGGGCATCATGCCTCATCCCGAGCCTTGGTAGCAAAAGCTTTCCGACACGGATTCTACTGGCCAAATGCCTTAGAGCAAGCGGAAGATCTGGTGAGAAAATGTAATGGTTGTCAGAGGTACGCTACCAAGACACATATGCCAATTTCAGAACTCAAGACCATCCCAGTCACTTGGCCATTTGCCATATGGTGCTTGGATATGGTTGGCCCGTTCAAACCAGCAAGGGGAAATATGACTCAAATTCTGGTAATGGTGGACAAGTTTACGAAGTGGATTGAGGTAAAGCCTATAAGAAAATGTGATGGAGCTACGGCCGTAACGTTTCTCAAAGATATCATCTTGAGATACGGCTACCCTCACAGTATCATAACTAATAATGGCACGAATTTTGCGGAAGTAGCATTTGCGCGTTTCTGCCGGGATAAGAGGATCCGGCTGGACATAGCCTTGGTAGCCCACCCCACATCGAACGGACAAGTGGAAAGATCCAACGGATTAGTATTATTCGGGATAAAACCCCGGCTCATTGAGCCGCTGCAAAGATCAGCGGGGTGCTGGATAGAAGAACTACCAGCGGTCCTGTGGAGCTTAAGAACAACTCCGAATCGATCAACAGGCTATACGCCATTCTTTCTGGTATATGGGGCAGAAGCTGTATTACCAGCCAACATAGAGCATGATTCGCCTAGGGTCACCCAATACACAGAAGCCGAAGTGCAAGAAGCCCGGCAAAATGATGTTGATCTGCTGGAAGAAGCGAGAGAACTGGCACTGTCCAGATCTGCCATATATCAGCAAAATTTCCGACGCTATTATAGCCGAAAAGTGCGCCCCCGAGTCTTTCGGGAAGGCGATCTGGTGCTCCGGTTGGTATAGCGTACTACTGGAATGCATAAATTCCCCCCCCCCCATGGGAAGGGCCATTCATCGTGAGCAAAGCATTGCACAACGATTCTTACTATCTTATAGATGCAAAGCCACATGAAAAGAACAAGGCGGACAGGTCCAGAGAGGAATCTAAGCGACCATGGAATATAGCTCTACTTCGTCCTTTCTACACTTAACTAAAGAGTGTATGTACCCGAGTTATCTCATATGTCGGTATGTATGTCGGCAATGAGTTTATCAATGGAATGTTGGCACCTCGAGCAGTAACTCGGGGACTGCCTTAATAATGTTTGTTGTATTCTGCGCGTCAGCTGGAATAAGTTATTCTACTTAACTCGGATTAGTAGTGTGTGAGCACCAAAAACCCAACTCTTTGACTTCCTGCTGTCCAACAAGAATTGGCTTCATGGCAAGCAAGAGAACAAGTTTGGAATTGCGTAGCACATGAAAAACGACTAAGGAAAAGAATTTATTCGAGCCGACGTTTGTGTTTCGGACTAACCCCGTATTCATTTCCAAGTTGTTATACAGTTTTATTTTTGAGCTAAGTCTAAAAGTTTCCCAGTATTGTTAAAACAATTTTGAAGCTCGGATTCGTAAGTTGTAAAACCGAATCAAGGTAGACACAATCCGAGCCAAAAGATTGAACGAACAAGAAAAAGGAACTTGGGGACTACGCCCAAGTTACTCCGGCATAAGCACTTAGTAGCAAAATATCACATGTGTTTGGATTACAATTCCACCCGGCATACCGGGGATCTCATATATTTTCAAGTGCTTTTACTAAGGAGCAGCGGGAGGAAGTTCGGCATCATCGTCGCCCTCTTCGATATCCGCGGCAGTGTCCTCTTCGTCCTCACCCGAATCATCTTCAACGTTCTCAACTTCTTCTTCGCCAGCGACTTCCAGGAAGCTCGAACCCTCAGTCCATTCGTGAATGGGGGCATATTCGATGAGGCTATGGGCGCAAGCCTGGCGCCGAGCTACCCACTCCGGGTCGTCTGTCCATTTGGATCCTGTGCGCAGGCGTGTGAGGAGGCTGAGATCTATCTTCTCATACCACGTCAGAATGTGGTGAAGGATGGTATCAGCTGCGGCACGTCCTACGGACTCTCTCCAGAGGTCGAGCTGGGTCTCGATTTCTGAAAGCTTTTCAGCGAGATGTGTAACTCTCTCCGGAGCGTCATCAGCGGGCCAGAAAGTGTTGAAGACTCGGACTGAAACATCAAGGAGATCTTTGCCGTAGTTCTTAATGATTTCCACGCGAGACGACAGGCTGACCAATAGGTCCTCCATGTCAAAGGGAATGCCCTCACCGTCAGGAGCGACGGGAGTACCCCTTTCTCGGCGGAAATTGGCAACAACAACACTTGCAATAGCAGTACCCTCTGGAAAGTGTCCTGGGAAACAAGGAAAAGGACGAAGTTGAGAAAACAAGAAGTATGAAGTAACCCGGGGAAGTAAGGCAGATAAGGGAAAAGAAATTACGTGAGATGTGGCTGTGAATCCAGGTCAGTTCCTTGGTACAAGCATCAGCCTCTTCCGAAGCTGCTCAAGCTCAGCATTCGCCGACTCAAGTTTGACCTCGGCTTCCTGAAGAAGCTCACGGTCCTTAGCATTTTGGAGTTTGAGGCGCTCACGTTCTTCGGTGTAGTCCTGGCCAGCCTTTTTTAGCTCGGTTTGGTGCTGCGCCTTCATCTTAGCCATCTCAGCCTTGAGCTTGGCTATCTCATCGTCTTTGGTCCGGAGGAGGTCGAGCTCATCATCTTTCTTATTTAGCTCGGCTTGGTGCTGCCCTACTTGTTCGACAAAATGCAGCATCATATCAGGCACGGGCACACTATCTTCAAGCGATGCTGAAATAGTGTGTTGGCCCGGCAGTGCCGAGGTATGAATGTTTGCCGAGCCAAGGAGGAAAAGCCGATGGAAAGCACGGTAAAGACAGACAAAAAGGACGTACCCTTGATCTACTCCAAGTTCTTCCGCATTATCTTGTTCTCAGCCTCCACCCCAGCTGCAGAAACCGAGCAATCAGATTAGTCCGGCAAAGGAATATGAAGCAAAACGAAGGAGCGTTAAGGAAGAAATTTACCCCTCTTCTCGTATTCCGCAATAAGTGCAGCCTGCTTTGTGCGTAGATTTTTGTGGGTATCCAGCAAGCATTGGAATTCAGCACTCCGGTGGTTGGTGGTCACCTAAAAGGGATACAGAAACTTAAGTCAGCTTGATGCATATTCGAAGTGTACTGAAATCCGGGCCAAGTGGAACTTAACCCGGCTCTAGGTGTGTGCATATTCAAAGTGTACTAAAATCCGGTCCAAGTGGAACTTAACCCGGCTCTAGGTGTGTGCATATTCGAAGTATACTAAAATCCGGGCCAAGTGGAACTTAACCCGGCTCTAGGTGTGTGCATATTCGAAGTGTACTAAAATCCATACCAAGTGGAACTTAACCCGGCTCTAGGTGTGTGCATATTCGAAGTGTACTGAAATCCGGGCCAAGTGGAACTTAACCCGACTCTAGGTGTGTGCATATTCGAAGTGTACTAAAATCCGGGCCAAGTGGAACTTAACCCGGCTCTAGGTGTGTGCATATTCGAAGTGTACTAAAATCCGGGCCAAGTGGAACTTAACCCGGCTCTAGGTGTGTGCATATTCGAAGTTCTCATGGAGCTACGTTAGTTTTCTAAAAGAGCATCCGGCCGAGTAACAAGTCACTCCCCCGGAGGCTCGGGGACTAATGGTTATTATCTACAACTTGTCAAGGAGAAGCGACGTACCTCCATCATTCGCCCAACGAGGTTAATTGCCTTTGCGGCTGTGTTCATCTGAGCGGAAAACTTGGCAGGACCGAACTTTTCCGGGAAATCAGAATCCTGAACTATCTCTGCCTTGTTCCAATTCATAACAAATTCCATCAGGCTCGGAGGGTACCATTCACCGGTGGGCATATGGGGCGTCACCAATCCCTTTGCATGCGCTTCTTTCCTCTCCACCAAGGCAAGGGCGGGGCTGGTGTGCAGAACCAACTGCTGGGCATCGGTTGGCTCGGAAGGCACGTCCTTTGCTGCTAGTGTTTTCTTGGGGAGCATTGACACAAGGGTGCGCTACCCAGACTCGACGGCAGTTGGCTTGGCAGCGTCTGGAGCCTTCTTGCCCTTGGCTTACTGGGTAGAGGAAGCCGTAGCATCGGTTTTCCCCTTAGAAATTGCCGGGGTAGTTCCTTGCCGAGGTTGAGAAGACTCGGAAGATGTAGAGGAACTAGGCGCTGGTACTCTCGCTGCTGGACTTGGTGCCGACGCTGAAGCTTTCGCTGCCGGAGTTGGTGCCGATGCCGAGGTTGGAGTTGGTGCTGGTCTGGTTGCTGGTACTGGAACTGGTGCTGGAGCTGAAGTAGCCTCAGTGGCTGCTGGTTGAGGTGTTGTCGAGGCGGTGGATGCCGTTGCTCCGGCTGGGCCGGTCTCCCCCGCTCCAAGGTTACCTTCCTCTCGCCGAGGTTGAGCTGAACCCGGAGGGGCCGCAGAACCCTCTGGAATAGGGCTCAGCGGGCGTGACTCATCGTCACGACGGGGAGAAGGGCTAGGTCGGAGAGGAGAAGAGATGCTAGATCCACTTTGAGGGACCTCCACCGGAGCCCTGCAAAATCAAATAATGTCAGAAGAAAAAATACGACGAAGTAAGGAAGAACAAGTTACAGAAGAAAGAATGACTTATGCATCCGAGGTTTTGGCCTCCTTGGGTTTCCGAGCCCTTCGTGCTAGGGCCTTGCCTGCTGGTTTGGAGGCAGTCTTGTCCCCGGACTTCTTTCGCCTTTTAACGGGCTGGGAAGGTCCGGAGGAAGAACTTGAAGAAGCCCCGTGTTTCTTCTTCGGTGCCACCGGAACAGGTTCGCCCGTAGCAAGAGGGGGATCCTCGTGGATATGACCGTCGGGGTGAGCTGATGGCGGAAAAGCAAAAGAAAGGGGGACTGCCTCAAAAGGTTCAATCACCTCGATATCCGAGTCATCTTCATCATCGGGCCAATCTCTAATAGAAGAGGATTTACCTGTGGGTCGTTTCGTGGCGTCGGTCATGGGGAGGAACATCTCCTGGTCCGGCTCTTCCTCATCCGGAGTCTCCCGGTCTGGCGCCCACTTAAGGGTCGGATCGGTGCCGTCCTCGAGGGTCTGCTGAAGGAATTGCTGAGGAAAAGAATGAACAAAAGAGCCAAAAAATGGAACAATAACTGATATGTAATTAGTCCGGGTTAAGTTTGCAACATGAAACTTACCATGGGACGAAGCCGGTCACGGCAGAAATGCTCAATCCCCCAAGTCCACTCAGTGGAGAAGTCCTTGTGAGTGGTGAAGAGAGCCTTAACCCGGCGATAAATCTCCGTGTTGCTCAGCTCGAAGGATGAGGTCCGGTTAGGATCGCGGCCAAAGTTCATGTGGCACACCTTGTGGGTGCGCTTCTGGAGGGGTGAGATTCGGTTATGCACAAAAGTGATCATGGCATCCTCGTTGCGTAGCCCAAGCTCCTTCAGCTCCGCGAACCTTTTTTTCACTTGGTTGGCCAAGGCTATGGGCTTCTTGGGGATCTCATCCCACAGATCCAGGTTAGGTGGACCCGGAGTATAGGGAAGCAACCGGATCAAGTCTTCAGTGCCCGTATTCCGGACATAGAAGAAGGTCCGGGCCCATCCTTTGCAGGACTCTAACCCGGTGACCCGGGGAAAGACGGAAAACCTCCAGGGTGAAATGGAGGCCGCTCCGAATTGAGTGAGCCGCTTGTCCTCTGGATCAGCGTGGATGTTGGGAATGACATTGCGACGGAGGCCGAAGAACCAGATCCATAGCTCCTTCGTGGGCCATAGTCCGGCGTAGCCTTCGATCGTAGAAGCAAAGGCAGAGAGAGAGGTGATGGCGTTGGCTGGAAGGTGATACGGCTGGAGTTGGTACGTACCGAGCCAGTCCCGGAAAAAATCACTCACCGGCAAGCCGAAGCCCCGTTGGAAATGGGACAAGAACACGACGAACTCGCCCGGATTGGGTGAGGGGCCAGTTCGTTAGAAGGAAGGCGAGCAGCGAGGCCGGCGGGGATGCGTCTTGTCCGCTAGAGCCAGTCCAGGTCGTCCTGGTAGACCCAGGAGCTGGCCTATGCACCGCGGTCCGCCGCCGCGGCGTCCTCCTCCATCTCTTGTTCAGCAACGATGAGTTCTTCTTCCGTCATCTAGTCCTCGAGGCCCTCGCTGGCGCTAGAGGCGGCGGGGGACAGAGGCCAAGATTGACGAGGACCCGTAGCGAGAAATTTGCGTCGCGGTGGTGGCGACGCGGAGGTGCGACGGAGAAGCGCGGCGGTGACGCTGCTATTTGGCAGTGCTGGTGGCGGCGCCGTCGCGAGGAAGACGGAGAAGAATAGCAACGGGCAGAAGGGTGCGGAGGGGGGAAAATCCTAAGGGACGCACCCCTCCGCTATTTAACCACTCCCACCAGGGGTGAGTGGGATCGCGTCCTGTGGATCGGCCACACGTAGTGGCCGTGTATCACCCATCCAGACCAATCAATGGGGAGCCACACGGAGGACCACAGGGCAGAAAGAATCCTGTGACGCGACGCGCTGATGTGGTAAACGAGGAGGCAGGCATGACGTGACCCGCGCACAGTGATAACTGACAAATACTGCGGCGGTTACTGTGCAGGCCCTTAAAATAAGACGACATAATGATTACCCGTCACATGGGTTAGCGTATGAGAGAAGGAAGCAAGACCCGGATGGAACTGTGGTAACCCGGACGGCAAGTGAAAACTTGAAATGTGCGAAGGGAACGTAAACCATACAATCCGAGGTAAAGAGGTAACTCGGCAATAACGACCGGGGCACAAGATTGAACCTGATGTGGCCTCAGCGGCCAAGGCAGCTAAGACTGCACCAGTTTCGGGGACTAATATTGGGGGGATACCCCCGGGTAGGGTTACGCCGGGGTATAAAGGCCGAGTTAGCCAAGGTTCGGCAAGGCCAAAGCGAATGCTGGCTGGGTCACCTCAAGGCGGGCCGAATCACGGAGTAACCCGGACCAGGGGCGTTCGCCTAACTAAGTCTCGACCGGCCTAGGAAGTAAGTCGGAAGTAGATGTTTGCTTGTATGCAGGAACAGGGGTGCCCAGGTCAGCTGTGATCCGGGTCGTGATTGGCTTCAAGGAGAAGGAAGGAATCTTGCTGGTCAAAAAGAGGGTCCGGTACGCACTGCATGAGCGAAGCGGACAAGAGCGGGACCACCGGGTCATGGCCGACAGGGGTGACGAAGCCCATGTCGGCTGACGCGGGCGCCGCAGAGGCGCACGTAGCTAAAGCAAGCATGACGCAGGGGAAAAAGCACCCCGGTCGGCTTACCCCTTTGGGAGGAGGCATATTCTTAGGAATATGCCTCCACGTATGCCCTAGGCAAGAACCGAGCCTCCTCTATAAAAGGGGGGCTAGGGCTTCTGTAGGAGGGGTTGGTCTCTCTGCTATTCTGTTTTGGGCTAGGGTTTCAGGTGTGATCTGTGGGTGAGAGTAAGAGAGCTCCTTCTTCCTCCTCTCGCCAATACAGCTCTAGGAGCACTTGTAATCTTGGAAGGAAATCAATACAAACTTCTGTGTGGAGAATCACTTCACTATCCCTCCCTGGATTCCCCTAGCGTGTATTAGTCCCCACCTTTAGCCTATCCATGGCATCTGCCGTGACACCACCACGACATATTAAGATGATCTATCTAAGCCCGTTGGGTTTCATTCATTTAGAGTTATAGATCTCTCCTAATAAAAATAAGAAGACAGAAGCTTTTGCAACTTGCAACATTTTTATAAAATCAACCAAGTTAGATTTTGAGTTGATTCCAACTCTCAAAAATCACATTTCACCATATCTATCCAAATATGTAATAATATTAAGGTTTACATGCAGTGACTATGGACTAGTACCAAAACAATGCTATATAGGCATTTCTAGTCACTTTAAATCATTTAATAATGAACTTGAACCAAAGTAATGTTGATCCAACCTTTAAATTTCATTCCCACATGTTAGAATACGTGGTGAGGACATGTGTCCACATGATCCCATATTTTGGTGGTGAATATTAAATTTTAGTTAATATTTCAATGAGTAGAAATTACTTTTCTAAAATAAAAAGGATGAAGCTATTGAAATTTAAACTTGTGATGTTTGTGATGATAATAGATCATCAAATGTGTGTCTTAAAATACTATTTAGCCTAGTTAAGTATTGTTTGGTGATTGTGCACTCCATATGTATTTATAGACGATAGTACCGACCAAGCTCTCGAGGAGGAGGAGTTCTACCAAGAAGAAGAAGAAGAAAACTTCAACCACTGCACCAACCAAGGCAAGCTAGCACTATCCAAGATTAACCCTTGCAAATTAGTACTTGCAAGTGTAGTACTTAACAAACTAGAATCAAACTAGATGGTTTAGCAAAGATGCCCTAAGCAGGCTTTGATCACACTCCCTTTTGACTATTAATACCCCAAGTCTTAGTTACAAGTTTTACCCTTCTTAGGTTATACAAAGTCCTTTACTTGTTTTGAAGGTAGCATAAAAAGTATAGAACTTGACCTATTTAGAACCCTTTAGATGTCATTCTATGGCATGAGATTGAACCCATCTGTTCCACCTTAGTGAACACTCTTAACTTAGTAGTTTAGAGTAGATCAAAAACTTGAGTCACTTTAGATGGGAACACTTGGTTAAAATGAATTGTAAAAACCTTGGAATGATGAGTCATTCTATTGAGATGTTTTGACATGTGTTGAGAAACACAAATGGTTGATGATGAGGAAAATGTTGAGGCATGATCCTTAACCCTTTTATAAAACTGATGGTTGGATTCGGATGCGATACCATTCCAAATTTACCGTACAACCACATTACCTGAATTTGGTAAGGCTTAGCTGGAAATTTATATGCATTAGTATTAGTTCCCTCACGGGAGAGGTTTGAGTTGAGGCTACCTCTCAATGTTGTCCACCTATGCAGTGCCCAAGATGACTGATGGTCATGGTTGGGTGGCCATGCTCATAGGAGAGGTGCTTATACTAGGGTGTGTAAAGGGAAGGTTATGCTTGATTATCTGCATACTAAGTATGATGATTTAGGGTTATCCCTGACAGATGTATCGAATCTTGTGGTGAAAGTGTACCACCTCTGCAGAGTGTCAAACTATTCGAATAGCCGCGTCCGCGGTTATGGATAGTTGGAATGGCCATACTGTTTCGTTGTCAGATGTTTTCTAAAGACTTTGAAATGAATGATGAATCTTGACTTAACCACAACAGGGTTGTGTTATGACAATAGTTCCCAACTTAAGTGATTCTAGAACTTTAATTTATCTTTCTTTGCTTCAGAACTCAGCTTAGGTTTCAAACTTATCTTTATAGTTAAACTTAGATCTAGTACTTTAACTTAGAATTCTACTACTTGTTAGTGGTAGTTTGCGAGTACTTAAAGAGTACTCATGGCTTTTGTCCCTGGCTATTATCATGGCCAGACTATGAAGGAGATTATCAAGATGATGGTCAGCAGGATGGCTATGATAACTAGGACTATATGCCTTCGTCATCATTGCCTATGCCCCTGAAGATGGAACCCACCGCTACGCTATCTTTTATTTTTCGCGGCTTGTTGTATTAAGACTGGACCATGAGATCCTTATTTGTGTAAGACATTATGTATGGTTTGTAATGGATGATGTACTATGATATCCAATCCGTTATGTCTCGCAAAAATGGTAATCCTGGGATTGCGAGGTATGGCATAACGGGCATCTGGGATTAAAAATCCGGGTGTTGACACCTTACCAGAGGTACGCTTGGTGGTGTCTGGAGTAGGCAAGAACCTCTTCGAGTCAGGCTCCACCTCGTCTAGGTCAGCACGATCTGCCACCCACTTCCTTGCCAGCTCCTTGCCATCCTCAAGTGGTTGCTGGAGAAATCGCTGAGAGCAAAAGTGTCCGTGGATAAGTTAGAAAAATTGTTCGACATACAAAAAAACCTGGAAAGAACGGCAAGGGATGGATTTACCTTAGGTGGAGGATTGGCCCAGGTAAAGGGAGCAAGCCCCCATTCCCAAGACTCGGAGAACTCCTTCTCCAGATTGAAGATGGCCTTGACCCGACGGAACACCTTAGACTTATTAAGCTCGAAGGAGTAAGTCTAGTGGGGGGTCGAGGGGGCCGCTCAGGTAGTAGATCTTGTGGGCGTGCTTTTGAAGGGGGAGAATCCACTACGGACGAAGGTGATCATGATATCCTCACACCATAACTTCTCCTTGACCAGCTCCTTGATCCGGCGGTCCACTTGATTCGCCAAAGCAGTGGGTCGCTTGGGAATCTTCTCCCACAGAGAGGTGTCCGGGACACCTAGCTTGAAAGCAAGGAGCCGGATAAAGTCTACGTCCGTGGTATTCCGGATGTAGAAGAAGGCCCGGGCCCAGCCTTTGCAGGACTCGAGGCCGGTGACCCGGGGAAAAGCGGAGTTTTTGCAGGGAGAGATTGAGGCTGCACCGCATTGTGTTAAGTGTTTCTCGGCGGGGGTGAGGTGCTTGTCCGACACAACATTCTTCCGCAGACCAATGAACTTGATCCACATCTCCTTGGAGGGCCAGAGGTCGACGTACCCCTCAATGCCAGAGGCGAAAGAGGAGGGAGAGGTAATGGCATTAGCGGGGAGATGGTGCGGTTGCAATTGATAGATGGAAACAAAATCATGGAAGAAATCAGAAACGGGTAGGCCAAAGCCACGTTGGAAGTGGGAGATAAAAACAACAAACTCCCCTAGATTTGGAGAGGGAGTAATCTCTTGAGCGGTGAGGTGGCAGGCGACGCCCGCAGGGATGCGGCGCGAGGCGTACAACCAATCAATGTCGTCTTGGCAGACGAAGGCACCAGCCCAGCTGCCACGCTCAGGGGATTCTTTCCCTTCTTCTTCTTGGGAAGTGACGGGGGCCTCCTCTTCGGTCATGGTGAGGTCGAGGTCCTCGAAAACGAAATCGGAGAAGAGGTAGCCGGCCTCGGGGAACCTAGAAGCATAGGGCACTGTGGCGCAGAACTTGAACAGAGGCGGCAACACTGTCGTGAGGAATGGTTGGGCGCGGCAGAGGCAGCGCAACACTAGCACAGAAGCAGTGGTGGCAGTGGCGTCGCGGCGGAGAAGAAGAGAGGCAGGGGCGCGTAATGTGGGGAACTTCCCCAAGATTGCCCCTGCCCTTTATTTAACTGCGCATTGCAGATGCGTAGTGGGATCCATCGCTATGGCCCAGCCGCACGGTGTGGCCGTGTACGCGGCAAATCAACCAATCAAGCGCGAGCCACAGCAAGGGGCACATGGAACAAAAGATCCCGTGACATGACCCAATGATACACTTAATGTGGCGCTGCCACCATAGGACGTGCGAAGCAGTTATTCTTGACATTACTACAGTAACCGGCACAGTAAACAGGAGTGGCCCTTAAAATGAGGCAAAGTGATGATTACCCTCCACGTAGGACGTGGGGAAGCATATGAGAGAAGGAAAGATATCCCGGATACGTGATCAAAGACCCAGCCAACAAGGAATAACTCAGAACGAGCTAATGGAGCATCAAAGTAAAGAGTCCGGATTACAGAATAACTTGGCTGAAGAAGCACATATCCGAATGGGAGAACCTGCTGTGGCCTTAACAGCTGAAGTTGGTAAGACCGTACCAGCTTCGGGGACCAATGTTGGGGGGATACCCCCGGGTAGGGTCACGCCGGGGTATAAAGGCCGAGTTAGCCGAGGTACGACACGGTCAAAGCAAGTGCAGATCGGGTCACCTCAAGGCAGGCCGACTTACGGAGTAACCCGGCCCATGGGGCATTCGCCTAACATTAATCCGGTCAGCATAAAACGTATGTCGACCATATTAGTCTACCAATTGTGCAGGTACCCTCGTAGCCGGGTTAGCCAAGTGCTAGCCGGATGACCACTTGGCTTCCAAGAGAAGGAAGGAATCTCCAACTGGTCAAAAGGTGGCCTTTGCCTGCTGTAGCATGAGCGAAGCAAGCAGAGGAGAGGACCAGCAGGGCATGGCTGACAAAGGTGACGCGGGCGAAGCCGGATGATGTAAGCCGTGTCTGGTGACGCCAAAAGACGGAGGACATGCAGTGGGCTATGTCCAAAGCCCGGATGAGCCATTTAAAGCAATAAAGAAGCATCTAGCTTTAACCAAGGGGCGTATTCAGGGAATATGCCTCCACGTAAGCCCTAAGTTTTGTACCCTGTGATCGCCTATATAAGGAGCACAAGGGCCTCCATAGAGGGGGATCGATCATTTTCTCTATCTAAGGTAGAACTCTAGAGCTTAGTGGTGGGAGGGGGGTAAGAGACCTAGTCTCCTTCTCACAAACAGCTCGAGGAGCACTTGTAACCACCATTGATAGAGGAAATACATCAACACTTGTGCGTGGAACCACCATGCTATCCCTCCCTGGATTCCCCTAGCGCTCATTGGCCCCATCTTTAGCCTATCCATGGCATCTGCCGTGCCACCACCACGACACCTGAAGTTGTCACGGTTCTTCGAGTGAATTGACTACAAGTGTTGAAGTAGGAATGGGTTTTGATTAAATGAGATGTATTTAAATAGAACTAAAATGTAAACTTCAGAAATATAAAACATAAAAGTAAAGAACGACTTGGTTGTTTGTTGTTTACTACAAATAGCGAAAGAAGGCGCGGGGAGATTCAGTTCATGGTGATAGTGACTGTGCCAGGTGGATGAATGATAAATGTAACAATTATAATCTTATAAATATATGTGTACGTGAGCAACCCATAATTATCTGGAACTCCTCTTGGTAGATTTCAACCCAATTTCAATAATCCTACTAGCCTGTTACCAAAACCATGGTTAGACACTAGACGATTAAGACCCTTTAGGTCGCTTAGCAATTAAGCTCCTTGGATCGGACTAATGCAATAAGCACAGTGGTTCCTCATTATCCTTGAGTTTACTAGTTTTCCATTGATATCCCTATGTTACCCAGGGGTAACCGGTCCACTAGCAAACAAGATCTTATCTATGTAGCACAAAGCATCATGTTGTCTGGGCCCTTAATTGGACAACAAGCATTAGGCATCCCATAGATAGTCAAGCCCACATAATATAGTAATTAGAATCAGTCACAAAATAATGGAAAATATATGAAGGCACATCACATCTTACCAGTCCCCTACATCTCCCACGCCCAAGGGAATTACTCACACATGATAGAAGAACGGATCATCAATATAATCAAATAAAGGGAATTCGTCTTGGTATTACCGTGGATATCCACAATAAGAATAGAAAAATATCCAACACAATTCAAGATAGGAAGAAACAATCTCAAACACTAGTCTTGCAAGGTGGGGATCCCTCTCTCTCTCTCTCTCTCTCTCTCTCAAGTACAAGGAGTGGCTATGGAGGTGTATTGGCTAGGAGGTTGAAGATCGTGGAGCGAGATGAAGAATGGCTTCCCCTTCTTTCCCGGATCTCTTCTTTCTCCCTTTTGGATGATGTGGCGGCTGCTGTGTTGTGTTTTCGTCCTTGTCCCCTTCATGGAAGTTGTCCCTTTTGATAAGACATCGGCGGAAGCAACTATACGGTGAGAACTATACGGCCGGAAAAATATTCTCGACGTATAGTTGCTTGTTAAAGCTTCTGTGAGATCCCCTCAAGTGCTTCCAAAGCGAGACTTGCTTGTTTTCTCTAGAATATTGTGTTTCTCTAGTTAAAACCTTCTATTGATATTCAGAACCTAAAACACACATTAAAAACCAAGTTTTCTTTGCTACCAAAGTATTAGTGGTAGGTAAGGCTAGAAAACGATCAAATATGGGAGAAAACCATCAATAAAAGCCATCAAAAATGTGTCGAATCTCACAACTATTAGTCTTTGAGGAAGCGCTTTGGACCGGGTCCTCAGCCTTACCTCCTGACTTTGCCTTCTTCTTCTTAGTCCAAGAACTCTTCTTGAACTTAGCCTTATTCTGCACCATCAACACTTGACTGGCGCCTTTCTTGAGATCTGCCTTAGCCTGCTTGAGAATCCCATGTAATTTAGTGAGCTTCTTATCCATACCATGGATGTGGTAGTTCGATATGAACTGACCATTTACTTGTCACAGTCTACCCCGATGGCGGAAGCCGACCGGTAGGGGTATGTCGTTCCACGACCTTAGCAGTTAGATAACAGAAACTAGATCATCCATTCCCCTGAGTACAGTTGATCCAATCAACTTCGTACAAAACTGATCTATCTCACATATCGAGCACCAAAACTGCAATTAGATCTAATCTAACACCAACCGCATATCACATATGCATGATCTTGAGCCTAAAACAAGAAGCTAATGCTCTGATAGCACTGTTGGGCCATGCAGAGATAAACAAAAACTTTAACCCTACGCGGTACAGCCGAGATCTAGCTCAGGTGATAGGCCACGAGATTTACCACAAGACGCACAAGTGCGGATTTGATAAAGCGCGTCAATTGACGACGTTCCAAATGATTCCCCATACAGCACATCCAGATCCCCATGGACCTCCTTGTCTCTAGCGCCGCATGTGCAACACCTCTACCGATATCCACACGTATAGGAAGGAGCTCCAGGCAGAGGACTGCTAGATCCTGTCTAGCCCAAAATGGGAGTGGAGAAAGTGACAGCTAGGTCAGGGAGAATCCCTGGTCACTCCACTTATGTACACTCCTAGTTGGGCTCAATGCTTGAGGCCCATGTAGGCCGTTCCCCAACCTTCACATGGATCTAATCCACATGGGCTCCTTACCCTTAAGTGTGTGACCCTATAGGTTCATGTACACCTGGACACGACACGAGTCACCACTCCGAGTTGATAGTTGGTAGTGGCCTCTAGTGAGACGTGCCAACTCCTAAGTGCCGTAAAGTCAAAAGACAATCCTTTCTCAATGTGAATTTCGTCCAAGTCCCTTTGCCTCACGATATTTCTTGTCAAGCTATAGGCAAGTTGTTGCCATCCCTTTAATAGCTCGACTCTCTGTTCTCATTCCATGATATACGATCCACTGGACTAACACTTAGTCCAACTCCTTGGTTAACACTTAACCGAGCCACGCATGGCCATGCTTCCGAATCATATCACACAAGAGGGCCTAGAGAATATCTCTCCATTACAGAGGGCCAAATCCCATCTTGGTAATACACGTCACACAGCTTGCTTCACAACCAACCCGAACTCTACCTTTATAACTGCCCATTTATGGAAAATGGTTTGATAGAACCTAAGCCGATGATCCACAACTCGGATCATGCGATCACCTCAGGTCAAAGGATTCCATCGCTTGAGACTATAAATGACAACATGCTCGTTGCATCTCAACTGTGGGTCAGTCCGACTCGCTAAACTCTTTAGACGAATCCGTGTAGGTCGGAATAGCATCTCCATGCCCATGACAAGTGGAACCGAGTGATCAACCGACTTTCACATTAGTCTAAGTTGTGTGTCCAACAGAACCTCA
Organism: Avena eriantha; assembly: GCA_910589775.1. Lineage (NCBI taxonomy): Eukaryota > Viridiplantae > Streptophyta > Magnoliopsida > Poales > Poaceae > Avena > Avena eriantha. The sequence continues at coordinate 416,885,078 of OU342744.1, read as the reverse complement.
ACGACCAATGACAATTAGTATGAACAACATGAATATATAATTCCACAATCAAAATTCACACATCCAATGATATATATATATATTAGTAATTCATACATGGACAATAACTTTATGAATGCATTGGGAATAACATCATACATGATTGCCTCTAGGGCATATTTCCAACACGTGCTAGTGGTGCCACTCAATGTAGGAGGCCCGGTCTCAACCATTGCTAGAGAGGTAAAACATCTCAACTGGTTTCAACGCAACATTCTGTGCATGGGAGTTGATACCCACAAGGGTCAGTATGATTCCTACCGTCAGTGCCATGATATGGCTCATACTCAGCAGCTAATCCTTCATCATGTCTGTGGGGCTCAAGGCAACCCCCGCAGTAGTTTGCTCCTACTCCATATTCTCAATGGAACACCTCTAGTAACAACTATGATGAGATGGAGTGACACTTGTTCCCTACCCAACCAGGGCATCTCCACCTCCTCCGACATGTGATGATGATGAGGAGGAGGATGATGATGAAGATGAGGACAAAGACGAGGATTATGATGATAAGGACGAGGATGAGTATGAGTGTTCTTTAGGGGCGCTAGCATCACTCTTTTCCCCTTTTTGGCGTTTTGATGCCAAAGGGGGAGAAGTAGTTCTAGTAGGAATTTCATGGATTTGCATGGGTTGGGTACAATCAACATTTGTTTTATTTGCTCCTTTTATCCGTGCTTGTAGCCATTTATCTAGCGTTGAATCTTTTAAGTGTCTATTTGCTTTGTGTGACTTTGAGACTTGGATTTATCTATTGGACCACTATGGATTATGGATTTATCTATGGAATTGTCCCAAAATTATTCTATGAGGCTTATTGATTATATTTGGATACATCTATGGATTTATTGGATTTATCTTGTGATGCATATCTACCTAATTATTTGTATTTGGTTGAGGCAAAGTGTAAGGGTGGTATGATCTTTATCTCAATGCTTTCTTGCACATTGTATCCAAATCATAAAATGTACTTCAAACCTATATGTTGTGCATTTGTATTCCAATGCAAATTACTTGTATGCACACATTTAGGGGGAGCCTTTTATCCTTTTGGATACATTGTGCAGTTTGCCTATGTGGTTTATTGAAAATCCGAGTATTATCATCTAACACCAAAAATGGGAGATTGAAAGAGCATTTCATGTTCCCTAGTGTTTTCATGTTAGATAACAATACCAAGGATCATTTAAATGTGCATTGAGTATTGTAGATACCTTTCCCCATAAGTTCTCTAGGTTAAAGGTAGCAAAAGAAAGATTCTTAGGCCGGATAATTTGCCCCTGGCTACGGCCGGATAATCTCTCCTAACAAGATTGACTAAGAATCAGGCACGTGTCTTGCAGTAGGGGCAGATATTTAACCATATATTTGGCACTAGGCTAGAGGTTTACCTAAGTCCAGATTATCTGGCCCCAACCACCACCGGATTATCCGCCCCTCTCGAATTTCGGCTAAGGACCAACGACACGACGCTCTGATAGGGGGCTGAATTTCCCCCTGTATATTTGGCCAGGGACCAGAGAAAGTGTCTTGGCCGGATAATCTGCCCCTTCCCATGGGATGGATTATCCGCCCATAGGGATTTTCTCTAAGGACCAGCGACGCGTCTCTCAGATGGGAGGGCGGACATTTGGACTAGATTATCTATTCTAGGACGGATGTTTGCCCCTAGCCAGATTATCCGGCCCTCACTTAGGCCGGATTATCCAGACCCAGTTGACTCCAATGGCAACATATCAGGAGGGGGTACACATACCCGTCCCCATCTTCAAGGTCTCCAGTTTCAACCACCCGAAGTCCTTGATATTTGGGGAATCGAAGGAGGAGGCCTTGATCTACATCACCACCGAAGAGATATTCATTTCCACCCTCATTCATTTGAGGGGCCTTCTATCTAGAGTTTCATTCGAATTTCTAGATCCTGGTTTTGTTTATTTGATAAACTTGTTTATTGTGGAAGTTGTTGTCATCTCGGGAGCCTCCAATTAAGTTGTGGATGCCTGCCTTGATCAAGTTGTAAAGGTGTCGGTGCCCGCCTCGAAGGGTACCGTATAGTGGAAAGGTGGATCATGCTAGTTATGGCGAGATCCATCGGAGAACAGGGTTAGGCCTATTGTGGCGTGGTGGTCTTAGTACCACACGCCCCTCCAACGCATATGTACTTCCCCTAAAAAGGAAGGAATTGCGGTAAAACAAATCATGTGCCTCCGCGTGCTCTACTCCCAGTTACCTCGTTCCTCTCACCTCTTTTACTTGCTTAGTAGTTATGTTGACATATAGGTAAATTCACCGTAGTTACATATCTAGAGAATTTAGTGTCAAGCCTAATTTGATTTTTTCTAAAGTAGCACCTATTCACCCCCCTCTAGGTGCCCATATGATCCATTTCAGCGGGGGAATGAGTTCATACCCTTCGGCTTCAGTGTCAAACACGTTGTCCGCGGGTTGGGGCGTCACGACAGGCTGAGGTAGAGGCGTGGCTTAGGGCGTCACAACAGGTGGAGGTGGTGTGGTGCCGCGGTTCACCACTTGCTTCACCTTCTTCCCGTCCCCCACTTCACGCGTGCGCGAACGCAGAGTGCGCTTGGTGGCGACGATGGTACCCACCGGCGGCTAGACCGGAGCTCGAGGGACAACATGTGTGCCCAACTTCTTCCTCTTTGTGCCCTTGTTGTTGCCGGCAATGACATGGGCAACGGATCCTGCGTCGGGGCACCACCGGCAAATCCAGCTGAGGGGGTGTCAAGTTGTTGTCAAAATACTTCCTCACACTATCTTGAATTATTTCTTTCTCTTATAATGTAACTTCTACTTCAGGGGATATGCCACAAGGAATAGAAATATCATGTAAATGTAGTGGGGGTAGCCATACTATGATTCAAACGGGGTGGTCTTAAGGAAAGTGTGGTAGGAAGTGTTATACCACCATTCAACAATAGGGATCCATTCAACCCACTTCTTAGGTTCCTTGAATGTCATTGTTCAAGGCATTGGGTCACACGCTCTCTTTCCCCATCATACTTCTGAACGATAAGTAGTGCTAAAGTGTAAGTCCACTTTGTGAGCAGAGAAGATATCTTGCCAGATTTTGGAAGTGAAGATTCTATCTCTATCACTAACTATTACTTTTGGTGGGCCATGTAATTTGAAAATGTTGTCCATGTAGAGATTTGCAACTTGATGAGCTGTGAATGGGTGTGATAGTGTGAGGAAGTGTGCATACTTGGTTAGTCTATCAACAACAACTAGTATCATCTTTGCTTTTTGATTTGGATAACCCTTCCAAATAGTCCATACTCACCTCTTACCATTTGTTGTTAGGTATGTTGAGGGTCCAATAGTCCAGGATAGTGCACCCTTTGAGTTTTGGAGATCTGGCAGATAGTGAATTGTGCTACTTGTTGTGCTATGTATTGCTTGAGATGTGGCCAGAAGAGAGTTGCTTCATTCTATGGTGTGTTACCCTGCTTCCTCAGTGTCCTCCAACTATTGAGCCATGGAAGGCAATGAATAGTTTATCCTTGAGATTAGTGTTTGTTCCAATGAAAATTCTGCTTTTGTATCTTAGAATGCCAGAGTGGAGTGTATATTTGGGATTGCTGTAAGGCTGTGTTAACAGTTCCTATAGAAGCTTGGTACATTTTTCATCACCAAATAGGTGTCAGCAATTTTAGTTATCCATGTTGAGTGGTTCTGGATATAGCTAGGCGGCTTTCTTCATTGTTTACTAGATGTTTCCTGGATAATGCATCAACAATTGTGTTTTATGTCACTCTGTTGTATTCAGTCACAAAGTCAAATGCCAATAGTCTGAGCATTAATTTATGTTGTATTCCCTCTAGTAGACTCTGTCTAGAGAGATACTTCAAGCTCCTCTGGTCAGTTTTGATCACTAACTTGTTTCCCAATAGGTAGTGTCTCCACTTTCTTAATGCGTCGAAGATGGCTAAAACTTCCTTTTCATAAATAGTCAGTGCCATGGCTTTTGGTCCTAAAGCTTTACTAAAGTAAGCAATATGTTTCCCTTGTTACATGAGAACATCTCCCAATCTAGATCCTGAGGCATCTATTTCTAGTGTGAATGGGGTAGCAAAGTTAGGTAGAGCGAGGATAAGCGGTGATGACATTGTTGACTTGAGAATTGCAAATGTAGTTTTTTGTTGTTTTGTCCAAATGAAGGAATCCTTCTTTAGAGCATCATGAAGTGGTTTGCAAATGGATGCATAACCCTTGATGAATTGTATGTAGTACCCAGTCAGTCCCAAGAATTGTCTTAGTTTTTTGATATTCTTAGGTGTTGCCCAGTTTGTGATTTCCACCATCTTAGAGGGATCAGTTTCCACTCCTTGTCCTGATAATGCATGTCCCAAGTAGTCTACTGATGGTGTGGCAAAGCTTCATTTTGTAATTTTTTCTTTTAGCTGGTGTAATTTGAGGATCTATAGAACAATGCTGAGATATTTACTATGTTGAGCCACTATATTGCTATATATAAGAATGTCATCAAAGAACACTAAGACAAATTTTCTGAGATGAGCTAAGAATATATTTTTCATGAGTTGAATGTGGCAGGTGCATTTGTCAAACCAAATGGCATCACAAGTATTCATAGTGTCCCTAATGTGTACTAAATGCAAATTTTGCATTGTTACTAGGTTGCATCCTTATTTGGTGATAACCCAACCTTAGGTCCAGCTTAGAGAATATAGTAGCTCCTTGAAGTTCATCCAAAATATCCTCTGATGTAGCACAAAGATAATATTGTGGCTCGATCTTCATATATTCGAGGGGATTTGGGGGAGGGAGCGAAGAACACGGTGAACACGTGAGGGGAATCGAAGATACAAACAGACACAACACCCAAATTGGTTTTCTCTCATTGCCTTGAACCACCAACCCAATAGAATCCACCTTGAAGAGACACAAAGATAGAGATCCAAGTAGCAAAGATTGGTAAGGAGCAACTAGAATCTTCTTATGAAGAGATTGCAAGACAATAGAGATCACAAGATATAAAGAGTGCTCATACATGGAGAGGTTGTGGTCATCTAAAAGATGAGATCTAAGAGGCCTTGTACCCGAATGAGTCTTCTCCACAAGAGGAGGTCATGGAGCCACAACTCTATATGTTTGTCATATCTTATCTCTCCTAGATCTGAGCCACAAGGGGCTATTTATTATACTAGGGTGGAGGGGTACGAAGAGGGAATATTCCAGGGCATCAAACCTGAATCTATGCATAGACAGGCGATTCTAGCGATAAGTTCGGCGGTGCGAGGATCTATGTCAAAAGGTTCGATGGTTGGGTTTATTGGTGTGGCTTTCGGTGGGGCATCGGAAGATTTTTTCAGGGACTGGTTGGTTTCAGCGGCGTGTCCAGCGCGCCGGAGCTGGCACTAGTTTGGTCTGATGGTGGGTCCAATGGTGCCAAAGCTGGCGTCGGTTCGTTTGGTTCCTTTCTTCCGTCTTCTCTTCCATGCCTCTTGATAGGGTGTCTTGGCTCCTAGGGAATCATTGTCTCCTCCACTTAGCATCATTATCATGGGCCTGGTCATACAGTTGGCACTTGGCTAAAGTAGGATCTCGTTCACGTGAGGACCAACGAAAGAAAAGAGATGGAAGGAATTCACCTTTGTAGGATTGGTTGGTGTAGCATGATGTGGACCAATGGTGATTGTCGTATGTTGGGATACATCATCTCCCCTACTTCAAAACAAGTCGTCCTCGACAAAGTTCCCTCATCATCATGCAAGAAAAGAGATGTGTTAGTCATGTCTTGGGAGATGCTCTCTAGAGCTCGTTTGTCAACTCATGCTCAATCGAGGTTGACATTGGAACGCGGGTACCTACACACATCATAGATGAAATAAATAATGTATTTGTGTGGTAGATGGATACATCATACATGATGATGCATTTTCTCTTGTGCATATCACCATTAGCATCAAGCAATATATTATAGAAAGCATGGTGATTGTGCAAGCAAAAGGTGCGAACATGCTTATCATGGCAAGTATCAAAATCGCCAAAATTTGAGAAAGCTATGGGGGAAATCTCAATATGAACCATATGATAATTATTGCAATCAACAATGGGAGAAAATGAAGAACATGCATGATTAAGCATTTCCAGGGTACGAGCATGGTTGCCAATAAACATAGCGAAAGAGCATTTGTTTGTCAAGTTTGTCACAACAATTGTAGGATAAAAGAAGGATTTGTAGCATGGCATGTATATGGCAATATCGCCACACTCAAATAATTCCAAATGGTCAACATTATGCAAAGGAAAAAGCATCACACGGGAACATGAATGAAGCATATGAAATGTCACAAGTAGTATCCACACCATGCATATCCGCACAATTCATCATGTCCACTAGTGGGATCATGGCATCATCAACACCCGTATGTTAATCTTGGGTGTACCTCTCATGTGAAGTGAGTGTTGTGGTATTAGTGGCCTCCATGTGGGTGACTTGTTCATCAAATATGGGAATGGTATCATCTTCATCCACCATGTACATATCCTCGATAGGAGGCACCATCATCTCAAGGCTTGGTGTCTCTTGCTCCAAGGTACCTAGCACATCATGAGAAAACACACTAGAGGTCGAGGGTAAGTTGTTAGAAATTGAAATGGCCTCACTTTCCCTATCAACTACTATGCTCAACTCACTCGGTGTATCACTCATGTCCTCAAAGTGGAAGCACACAATCTCACATGTGATCGAGTCACTCATCTCACTTTTTCTCTCACTCAAGTGGGCTAAGTGGCTCTGAAACTCACATGGGATTGGTACAATATCATCACTCAAGCATATGGGAATAGGATTGATTTCCTCAACTCCATGTGTATCCTTTAGTGAAGGTAAATCCCATGCTCACCATCCTCAACCTCGCAACCCTTGTCCAGGGTTTAGCACCATGTATTAAAAGCGTCAACTTCATGAGAGTTCATATCAACAGATTCATTCAACTTGGCAAAGTAGAGATCCATCGCATCCCTCTCATTTGTTGACGATCTTGTAGTTTGTGTACGAGGCTTCCTTGAAGAAGGGTTTTCATGGAAGTTCTTGGCTTTAGAAGCTTCATGTTGTGGGTGACGCTTTATTTTCTTGTTTTCCTTCTTTGTTTGTGACGTAGCACCAATGTCATATGAGGTCTTCTCTCTTGAGGGAATAGTTTAAAAAAGCAGACTCGTGATCAAACCAGTGAGAGTATCAGTTTAGGTTTTTACTAGTCAGACCGCAGGTTCACCAATTCACTGTCTGGTTTTTAGTTTATAAAGTAATATATTTTTACTAATAAATATTGTTATAAATATTTAATTATGTGTGTAAAAATTCAGATTTGCAACTAAGCAAAATAATTCACATAATGACATAACAAAGTACTAGTTAGGAGCTAAATAGCAACTTGCCAACTTTGCCATGTAGTTGAGGAGCATATTAATCCATGTACTGATACAAAACTCTAGCCTAGAGAAGAAAGGCAATGACAACCAAGTAGCTATATGAATGTTGCATGCAACACAATGCCCTAGCAGCAAGTCTATGGTGTCCAGTCAGTTGAATTTCTAGTGATAACCTGTGGATAATAGGACAAAAAGAGCACGTCTCTACTTTTTACATGAACGAGCCATTACTCAGCTGGTCACATGCATACCATATGATGTAGCACAAAGCTACTATTATGGCCCTATCTTTATAGATTTGAGGGGATTTGGGGGAGGGAGTGAAGAACACGATGGACACGCGAGGGTAATCGAAGATACAAACGCACACCACACCCAAATTCGTTTTCTCTCATTGGACCAAACTACCAACCCAATAGAATCCACTTGGAAGAGACACAAAGGTAGAGATCCAAGTAGGAAATATTGGCAAGGACTTATGAAGATATTGCAAGGCAATAGAGATCAATAGATAAAAAGAGCGCCCATACATGGAGAATTTGTGGTCATCTCAAAGACTAAATCTAAGAGGCCTTGTACCCGAAAGGGTCTTCTCCACAAGAGGAGGTCATGGAGACACAACTGTAGGGGTTCCGCACATAGAAACAATAAATTTTACTCTACGCCCCTGAACCCCTAAAGCTGCAGGACCTATCTATTAGTAATACAGTAACGGGAGGGGCTTTTCGCGAACTTACCCTTGAAGACCGAAAAGCGTTTTCAACGCTCATGAGAGCGTGGTTGATGTAGACGAGCCGAAGCCGACCTCAAGGTTGTGATGAAGTCCTTGCGCTCCTTCTGGCTCCAACGACTTGAGTGCCTCAAGTGCGACACCTCGCGGGAGTTACACACGTCCGGTGCCTGACGATGAATCCTGCTTCCCCGATCCAGCAGTAGTTGCAGAAGTAGAGCTCCTGGATCTGAATCCCGCAGCGCGATGGTGCTTCGCGGTGAAGATGTCTCTCGGTCGCGCAGCCCAGATTTGGGACCACGGTCACGAGAGAGAGAGAGGGGGAGAGAAAAAATATCAATTAGAGGTCCTCCCAAAAGTGGGGAGACCTTTATTGATTATTGGTGCATTTTTCTAGGCCTGATACCCCACTATATATAGGGGAGGGGAGGTACTACCTCCCCTCAAGTCCCAGGGTGGGACTAAAGGAGAGGAGGGGGGAGCAGGTGGCTGCCGGCCACCTAGTGGGCCCCTGGGCAGGGGTGGGGGGGGGCTAGGCCTAGCCGGCCTCCCCTTTGGCCCCTCTCCCTCTCTCCTTTCCCCTAATGGGCCATCTCCCTCCGGAATTGGCCCATTAAGCCTTTTTGACCTTTAATTGATTTTCTCTTTATTAAATAATTATGAATAAATGATTAAATTAATATTTAACATTCATTCACATATCATTTAATCTCCGTGGCCATGGAACACCTTCCACCTCCACTCCGGACATCCTCTAGACTTACCGAAACCCTTCCGGTTTTCTCCCTTCTATTCTTCGGCGATTCTACCGATCCTATAAATGCTCTCTAAGCATCATCAAGCCCTAAAGCATGATACCCCACGGTTCGGGAACACTCCAGACATGGTCGGGACACTCCCACACCAATAATAAACAGAGGGACCTGGATGGCCATGTGACCCCTGTGCGTTCCACGAAGATCTTTCGTCGTTTGAACCGGGACAATCGTGTCTTATTCCCTTTGTCTCTCGATACTTGCATTGCCCGAGATCTGATCAATGACATCACCATGTCGTGTTCAATATCGTTACCGAACAACGCTACTTGACTCGTTCCGACAAGTGATATCCCCGCGATCTAATCACACGCTGCGCAGCTATTGGGTATAACTTCTCCGAGTGGGCCCTTGAGTATCTTCCCGTCACATGGACGGACAAATCCCGCTCTTGACTTATATTACCTCTACTGTTTCCTCCGAATACCTAAACACACCTTTATAACCACCGTTTTACCAGATGGCGTTTGATCCTATCTAAGCACTCTCGGGAGACAGTGATTGATATAGTCTCATGGTCTAAGGAATAGTCTACGAGGGTCCTTTTCTAATCATCGTAACTTGAACTTCGTGACATGATCGAATCACGATGTTTAGGTTGGGTATTGGTTCATCATCTCATTCTCAGAATGAGATGACCTCATTTCCAACTGGCATAAATGCCACATGATCAGGAAACATGATCATCTGTTGACCAATGAACCAGTGACTAGAGTTTCACTGGGAACCCCTGGTTTGTTTGTATATCACACGTGTATTGATGTTTCCACTCAATGCAGTTATATCATGACATAAAACTTAATCATAAACTATATGAAATATGATAATAGTCCTTACTACTATTTGACTCTAGGGCATATTTCCAACAGTCTCCCACTTGCACTAGAGTACAAATACACTAGCTGCATTTGTTCTTAATTATTGGCACCATATATCCGACACCCTGAACATGCTTGCTTATGGAAGAGGTTGAGCCTTGGTTCTATACTTTACAGTCCCAGATCCTTTGCAACTTACTAATGTCATCTTGATTAACATTAATACTCTATCATCGTATGATAGCATCTGTGTGAATGCATCGCTGCTATGGCAGCAGAACGAGGCCTGATTCCAGGAGCCTACAGTGACATTAGATCAACCTCGAGGGCTTTCTCATGGGCACTATGCCCTGGGACACATCATTCTATGTTAAAAGCGAATTAGCCCCGCCATAACATTATACAACACTTTAGATGGTACACTTATCTATTATTATAAATGTATTCATCGAAACACCAGTGCACTCTATGCAACTTTCGATGTTATGTTCACCTCTCTTCCTACTTGACATTAATTAGTATCTACAGGAGTTTCCAACATATTCCCTTATAACATAACTCTTTATGCTTTTAAGATACGTCATCCTTTATAGATTTGGAAAACATGACTACAGTTCTCTACTAGACACCACGGACAAAAAAATAACTTAGCTCAACGTTCTGTGATTCGAACTTAATCACTTTCAAACATTCCTTATTTGGATCATATATTATGTTAAGTTATCATCATGGTTTACTAAGATAGAACCTATGTCTCAACATAGTGGATGGCAATCATCCTTTTCTTTCTCTTAACCATTGATGTTAAACTTAATGCTATTCCTAATTTGAGTTGTTAAGGATCAGTTCCTTAATTAAATTCTATTCTGAAACCCTTTTCAGAATCCCTTAAGGAATACTACATAATATCATAATATAGTTAACATCAACTTCTACATCTTATAAATCATTATTTATAAGTATTTGCGCTTTCATCCTTAACATACTTAAGACTTACTCCTATAAGCTCCCACTCAAAGTATGTACCTACATATTTGAATTCGAGTCTTATATTGCTCCCACTCAAAATATGTCAATCACATATTGTTTTAGGAAGACTTACATAGCTCCCACTCAATTTTATGCAAATTGCATATCTCCTTACTATTTTGAATAACTTCAAAATCCTTTGATCAAATATCAAACTTGGAGATTTACTATGAGATACTAGTACTTTACTAGTTTTAAATCCACTAGACACTTAGCACACATGAATCAAATTCATTTGCATTTTTCCAATACTTGACAAATTCGTGCTTTTGTCATTCACCCCCTTTTCCATTATGGCTTCGCAGTCATTTGGGAAAATTCCAAGTAACTCCTTTTACTTGTGAGATTCAACAATGGATTGCTTTCTAATCTCAAGTGAATTTTGCTTTTAGGATTTCTCATCATTCTAGTTTACCTATTATTTCCTTTGTAGTTTGTAGGTATGTCATATTCCAAAAATCATGACAAGTGATTCACAAATGTCTCCATACAAGATATGGATTTACATTTTGAATCCTACTTCATGTAGTGAAAAACAATAGTGGACGAAAAAACACAATAATCAAATCATTGATTCTTTCCTTTCGTGAAGAGAATCATCCAGGAACGTTGTCCGTTGCGCTTCTCAACACTCTGATGCAGGGTTTTGAATCCTCATCATGTTTTACACTATTTTCCATTTTCTCCATAATCGAGAAACATCACTAAAAGTGAGCTTTCTCAAGAATGCACCAAAATCCAAGCAATACAAGTTTTGCTTTCCTTTTAGTTTCAACTATGGATTTCGTATTCAAAGTTTCCAATGAATAATCTACAAGGACTTATTCGCTATTGTCTTGGTTATATCGAATAACCCCAAAACTTTCACGAATTCTAATGGTTTACTTCATTCTAATTGAGTGCTAACTATTTCTAAGCTAATGGTCTCTACATATACACTACAACAATTTATTTGGTGCCTTCTATTCAAACCCTTTGATATCTAATATCACATTGTGATGCTTTGTATTTTGACGTTTCAAAACACTTTGCATTTCACAATTTCTTTCATGCCATTCTTATAAATTCAAATTTCATTACTATTGATCAAATCATAGTAATTGGATTCTCTTTTACATTTATACCCTTTGTTGATGAAACACTTTGATCAAATCAAATAGTTTCATATTCATGTTTCCTTTGGTAAACTTACTTTACACATTTAAGCAATCGTTTAATGATAATTACCATTTTCGTTAAAACACAATACATCGAATATGTACTTACTTTTAACAATTCTTAAAACACTTTGTATTCAAGTAAGACACGGTGTTCATGTTAATTTTCCAAACTTAGGCATGATTCATATGTGATAAGAAATCAAATGACTTTCAGATATTATCACATAACTTTGAATTTAAACAATGGTTTCATTCATTAAAGAAATATCATTAAGTTGGGTATTTTAAACAAGGCATTTTAATGTTTTACAAATGTTCCTACATTATCAATTAGTTTCAAACAACAAGGATAATTCTCACATAATCAAACACGATATAAACACGAATAGAAATTATTCATAAAAGTGGAACAACTGTTTATTACAAACTCATATGAATAACCGTCTCACGAATTGTGAGACACACTAAAGAAGGTCACAATCTCTTGATTACATTAATCATCCTAAAACACAAACTAAGTGATAAATGTCGAGGGAGAGTGTCGTCGGCCGTCATCATCATGCTCGCCATCAACACGCAACGTCACCTCCTCTCAAGCAAGCACCTCTCATGCAGAAGGACCTATTTTCACCAAAACAGAACAAGTATCAGATATACTTAACACTGCAATGTGTTTGCAAGATTATAACATTTATAAAACTGTATATCAAATATATACCTTTGTCGTTGACGACCTGAGCGACATCTGGTTCAACCAACACATTCCTGAGATGTGTCATGAACCGGTGGAACTCCATTTCTGTGTCGCCCCTCATTACACAAGTCCTGACTTGTGCTTGGAAGCTTGGAGGAAGCGACCGCAATACAACTCCAATCGCAAATGAGCTTGAGAACCAGTTGTCCAGGTAGTATGCCAGACTCATGTACGCATCGTAGAGGCGCAATAAGTTCTCATCCAGTGAGGAGCCCTCCTCCATCTTTATGGAGAGGAAGTCCCCCATCAGCTCATACTCCCACATGCGCATTTGTTCCACGAAATGTGCTCTCAGATGTGCCATGACCACCCGGGGCTTGAGACTCCCCACTATTGGCCATAGCCCATCCTCCATTCCGAGGCGCATGGTCACTGATATGAATATGGCCATCACACGACGACGATAACGCAGATCTCGCTGCTCCTGGGTCTCATGAGAATCGGGTGACTCCAAATACATCTCGCAGGTCATGTAGTCAGCTACATTGTTCTCCCCAAGGAGGTCAAATAGGCATATGACCCATGTAGAAAAGTTGGATCCATCTAACTTGAGCTTTTCTCCTTTTAACCAATCGTCGATAGGAAAGGTAATCTCGGGAAGAACCATTTTCTACATTTATAATTGCAAAAGGAATTTAGACTAAGTTTATAATTAAATGAGTTAATAATAACTCCACTTAGAAACACCTATCCCAGTGAGGGTTCCTAGTGATAACACGACCCCTATCAGCCACATCTCCCCCGATCGTCACGGACATAAATGTGGGTTCAAGGGTGAACGCTAAACGTCGGTCACATCATTCATGCGAATCATGCTCGATATTTCGACCATCCATGTTCCGAGGCCACGCTTCTCTAGCGTGCTAGGCTCGCCAACTCAACCTTAGTGTATTCACTGTGCAACATGGCTTACACCCACTATATGTGAACGTAGATATGTATGACACCCAGGCCTGTAACCCTGGATCGCCTCATATCGAAGAACTTTCTTGGTGGTGCACACTAAGGGGGAACACAATCGTTGGTAATTTTAACAGGAATCATCTTATTAGGCTACCGTCGAGTATCTAATACTACCACACAATAAGACATACAAACAATAACATTGAATTTAAATGCTATGTGATATGGTCCTTCACGTCATGATCTCCATCCGTCGTCACCGGGTTCCGGCGCCAGGGTTCCGGCGCCGTAGACACCAGGGTACCGGTGTCTTTCTGGTGTGGTAGTCTGTCACTACCGTGACTATCTACTACTATGCAACAAAAGGTAATTACTTTACCTTTGCCACAACCATATAACAAAGCAACGCCCCCCTGCAAAACAAAGTTAGACGCCTCTACTTTATCTTTGCATGTTTTACGTGGCTGAATGGGCTTTCGTACAAGAACCGTTCTTACCTACAAACTTTCAGCACAACGCTGATCAAGTAGTTGTCTCTACTACACCCCTTTCGGGGCACCTCCGTTGCAAATGGTATACCAACTAATGCGAGAGAGATAGACACCCCCCTAAGCCACTTTATACGGTACAAGCCGTATGTCAAGCGTGGACCAGTCTCGCGAATGAACGCGTAAAGTCGGTTGGGGGCCGCTTTATCAAGCATTACTGCGGTATACACAAGTACACGTGGGAGGGTAACAACTAAAAGATCAACGCCCACACGCTACATCTCGTGTGTTCTACCCGTACTAGCATTACTACGCATAGATCTAGCTCTGATACCACTGTAGGGGTTCCGCGCATAAAAACAATAAATTTTACTCTACACCCTTGAACCCCTGAACCTGTCAGGACCTATCTATTAGTAATATAGTAACAGGAGGGGCTTTTCGCGAACTTACCCTTGAAGACTGAAAAGCATTGTCAACGCTCAGGAGAGCGTGGTTGATGTAGACGAGCCGAAGCCGACCTCAAGGTCGTGATGAAGTCCTTGCGCTCCTTCTGGCTCCAATGCCTTGAGTGCCTCAAGTGCGACACCTCGCGGGGAGTTACACATGTTTGGTTCCCGACGATGACTCCTGCTTCCACGATCTAGCAGTAGTTGCGGAAGTAGAGCTCCCGGATCCGAATCCTGCAGCGCGACGACCCTCTGCGGTGAAGATGTCTCTCGGTCGCGCAGTCCAGACTTGGGACCACGGTCACGAGAGAGAGGGGGGAGAGAGAAAATATCAATTAGAGATCCTCCCAAAAGTGGGGAGACCTTTATTGATTATTGGTGTATTTTTCTAGGCCAAATACCCCACTATATATAGGGGGAGGGGAGGTACTACCTCCCCTGAAGTCCCGGGGTGGGACTAAAGGAGAGGAGGAGGGAGGAGGTGGCCGCCGGCCACCTAGTGGGCCCCGCAAGGGGGGGGGAGGGTAGGCCCAGCCGGCCTCCCCTTTGGCCCCTCTCCCTCTCTCCTTTCCCCTAATGGGCCCTCTCCCTCTAGAGTTGGCCCATTAAGCCTTTTTGACCTTTAATTGATTTTCTCTTTATTAAATAATTATGAATAAATGATTAAATCAATATTTAACATTCATTCACATATCATTTAATCTCCGTGGCCATGGAACGCCTTCCACCTCCACTCCGGACATCCTCCAGACTTACCGAAACCCTTCCGGTTTTCTCCTTTCTATTCTTCGGTGATTCTACCGATCCTATAAATGCTCTCTAAGCATCATCAAGCCCTTAAGCGTGATACCCCACGGTTCGGGAACACTCCAGACATGGTCGGGACACTCCTGCACCAATGATCAACAGAGGGACCTGGATGGCCATGTGACCCCTGTGCGCTCCACGAAGATCTTTCATCGTTTGAACCGGGACAGTCGTGTCTTATTCCCTTTGTCTCTCAATACTTGCATTGATCGAGATCTGATCAATGACATTGCCATGTCGTGTTCAATCTCGTTACCGAACAACGCTACTTGACTCCTTCCGACAAGTGATATCCCCGTGATCTAATCACACGCTGCGCAGCTATTGGATATAAATTCTCTGAGTGGGCCGTTGAGTATCTTCCTGTCACATGGACGGACAAATCCCGCTCTTGACTTATATTGCCTCTACTGTTTCCTCCGAATACCTGAACACACCTTTATAACCACCGTTTTACCATATGGCGTTTGATGCTATCTAAGCACTCTCGGGAGACAGTGATTGATATAGTCTCACGGTCTAAGGAATAGTCTACGAGGGTCCTTTTCTAATCATCGTAACTTGAACTTCGTGACATGATCGAATCATGATGTTTAGGTTGGGTATTGGTTTAGAATGAGATGACCTCATTTCCAACTGGCATAAATGCCACATGATCAGGAAACATGATCATCTGTTGACCAATGAACCAGTGACTAGAGTTTCACTGGGAACCCCTGGTTTGTTTGTATATCACACGTGTATTGATGTTTCCACTCAATATAGTTATAGCATGACATAAAACTTAATCATAAACTATATGAAATATGATAATAGTCGTTACTACTATTTGACTCTAGGGCATATTTCCAACAACAACTCTATATGTTCATCATATCTTATCTCTCCTAGATCTGAGCCCCACGGGTCTATTTATAGTACTAGGGTGAAGGGGTAGGCAGAGGGAATATTACAGAGCATCAAACCTAATCTGAGCACAGACAGGCGGTTCCGGTGGTGCCAGGATCTACGCGGGAATGTTCGGTGGTCAACGGACAGATTGGCGGTCATTGGTTTGTACTGGCGTGGCTTGGCGCTGGAACATTCCGATAGGGACCGGTTGGTTTCGGCGGCGTGTCTGGCACGCCGGAGCTGGCGCCATTCGGTCTAGTGGTGGGTCCGGCGGCACCGAAGCTCGCGTTGGTTCGTCCGGTTCCTTTCTTTTGTCTTCTCTTTCATGCCTCTTGCTTGGGCATCTTGGCTCCTGGGGCATCCTTGTCTCCTCCTCTTGGCGTCATGGGCATAGGCCTGGTCATACATTGTCACTTGTCTCAAGTAGGAACCCATTCACGTGATGACCAATGGTGATTTCCATATGTTGGAATTCACCTTTGTAGGAATGGTCGGTGCAGCATGATGTGGACCAATGGTGATTTCCATATGTTGGGCTACATCATCCTTAATTATAGGTATTGGATACTTGTTTTTGATTGTCAGTGTGTTGAGTTGCCTATAATCTACACATAGTCTCCATGTGTTGTCCTTTTTTCTCACAAGGATGGCAAGAGAGGAATAGGGACTATTGCTGGGTTGGATACATGATTTTTTAAGCATATTTTGAACTAATTCTTCTACAATATTTTTTCTATTTGTGTGGCATTATGTTAGGCCTGATAGTGGATGCATTGGACCCTTCTTTAATTTGAATAGCATGATCATAACTCCTATGATGTGGTAGACATGTAGGGGCAGTGAAAATGTCCTGATATTATTCCAAGGTGTCCTTAATAGTGTTAGGTATATGAGCGGTAGCATCCTGATGCTGCTCAAGTTTGTCCATTTGAGATGGAATCCTGATTAAGAAACCTTGGGCTCCATTGTTCAATAGCTTGCAGCAGGCTTTTGCTGATTTTTTTTGCATAGGAACAACTCTATCCATGAGGGCACACCACTTTCCATTAACTATTATAGATATACTCCTCTTTTCCAAGTCATAGTAATTGGGACTATGAACTGTTAACTAGTTGGCTCCAGTACCATTTCATACCCTTTCAGTGGGAGCAAATTGCAATCACGTGTAAAGTTTTTCTTGTTGATTATGAATTGGAAATTAGGAATGTTTCCCTCATAAATAATTTATCCTCCTCCTGCAATGAGTACTATGTGTGCACCAGCATTTTCCACTTGTAGTTTTGCTTTCTTGACAAACTCGACATCCCAGAATGTATTTGTACTTCCTATGTCAATGAGTACAATATCCTGATAACCTCCAATATGCAGAATTACAGGGAGTGTTGTGTCTCCTGGAATACCATGGAGGGCCTCAGCAGATATCTACATAAGAGCTTCTTTAGCAGGTTGTTGAACCACTATTGGAGCCTGTTGTGGTGGCAATGCAGGTACAAGGTTAGCTAGGTTGTATTTTTCATCATGGTAGGTGTCACTCTGGACCTTGCTCTTCTTCATCACTATGTACCTATAATTCAAATAATGTAGGATAATCTTCATTCCATTGCACTTGTGTCCATCAGTCCACTGCTCATGACAATACCAACATTTGCCTTGCTCCTTGGGTTTATATTGGAAGGCTTTTGGTCTAGTTTCTTTGGGCTGAAGTAGACCTTTCATTTGAAATGTATGTGCACTTCTAATATGATTCTGTGTTGTCATGGTTCTTTTGTTGTTGGCTAGATAAGCCATTTCTTGTTCCCTAGCATGCTAGTATGCTAATTTAAGTGTAGATGGGCTATGACTCTTGACTGCATGTTTGATAGTTTCCTTAAGTCCACTTAAGAATCTCAGCAGGAAAAAGTTGTCAGTGAGGTATGGGTGATATCTCTTCATCTTGATCACGTACTCCTCAAAGAAATCAACTACTAGTTAGCTTCTACTGTTGGTTTTGGGTATTGGAAATGCTCCATTCGTTCATTTTGCCCAACTGTAGGAAATCTGTCACATAACAACTCACATAATTGTGACCAATTCATCAAATATATGTTCAGATTGCTGCTAGCTAACCATGCCTTGACTTTGCCTTGGATGTGAGTATTTCCCCATTTGACTTTTGCTTCATTGTTCCACTTTAGGAGTGAAAGCTAAAGTGTGGACTAATGTTACCTACTAGTGTTTACAGAGGTTTTAGTATGCAAGTGAGGACGAGACGTGGTGTGAGACCCCCATTCGCTACTCAAGAAAAGAGTCGGTGTTTTCGTTATACTTCTCTCTACTTTTCATTTGAGTCTAATATGAAACACCACTCTATTAAGATGGGCGGTCTCGATGATATATTTGGGGATGTATTTCTGATATATAAACATCCTATCACCATATAGCCATCACACCCACAAGAGAATAGCCTTTAGTCAAAGGAAAAATATGCATGTTTGGGGTATCTATGAAACCAGCGGTCAGTCCGGCACCGCCGTACGTGGCGCCGAACCATCTGTGGGCTATTGGGTTGAAAAGACCATAATACCAAACCGGTATCCAGAGAGAAATTTTGGAGGGGCGCCGGTTCACTTCGGCCTAGGTTTAGGCTCACCGACTTTGCCACCGGTTCATCCGGTGCACGGTTCGGCGACGCCGAACTTGGTGACGGTTTGTGTGCAACTGCCTCTAAACGTCTACTTTTCCTCTTGGACCATATATATCCCCTTTCTTCTCCATTGAGAGGTTAGGTCAATCATTCATATTCATTATTTGAGCTCTCTCTCCATTGTTGAAACACAAAAAGCTTGAGGATCTCCCATTCTACCTAGCCAAAGCCAAATCCCTTTGGTAGAAAGCAAGAGGAGGTCTTGATCTATGTTTCCACCAAGAAAAGGTTCATTCTCCCTTAAGTTCATCGAATTTTCTTGTTACTCTTGGGTTCATGGGAAACCCTAGGCGACTAGGGTCGCCCG
This sequence comes from Avena eriantha, assembly GCA_910589775.1. Classification (NCBI taxonomy): domain Eukaryota; kingdom Viridiplantae; phylum Streptophyta; class Magnoliopsida; order Poales; family Poaceae; genus Avena; species Avena eriantha. Next base: position 416,865,789 of record OU342744.1, on the reverse strand, counting down.
GAGGCATTCATCTTGTGATTTCCCCCGTGGAAAGTTTGTGAGGGTTCTGCGACTACCTTAAAGTCTACCATGAGTAAGTGATATATTACTTCATGGAATAGGCTCGGAGAAGAAGGTGAACCTTCATGGAGTTGGGGAATCCTTCCAGGGACCTCCCACCTCTCCAACATGACCTAGCCCCTTCCCAAAGGGAGTGAACACAGGAATACATCTTCGTCTCCGCGTGCTTTGGTTCTCTCTAAACTAAATCTCTTTTGTTGTTTACTTTGTGATAGCCTTCATGGTTGAAGTATCTTGGTTCATCATCTAGGTTGCTTCACCTAGTTTGAATTTATGCACACTTATATTCCGCCAAGCCTATAACTTGCAAAATATTATAAAGAAATTTGTAGAAACCTATTTCCCCTCTAGGTTAACCATCTTACCCTTTCAATTGGTATTAGAGCCTAGGGCTCTATTAAGGGATTCACCGCCTAAGAGAAAAGATGAGTTTCTCCGATGATGAGGAGGGAAATACTTATTCGGTCAAGGATCTTCGTGAGATCCTTGCCAAGGACATCCATCAAAAGGCTAAGGCAGATTCCGACCTCCTTGCTTGAATAAGTTACCTTGAAGGATGTTTTAAGGGGATTCGCGAGGGGGTCCTTCATGGTGGTCCTTCGGTAGTACCTCATGGAAGGCCTTTGGACACCGAAAGGGATAATGTTGTAGAGTCCTCTCTAGAGAGTAACCCGTCCAAAGTCTCCATGTCCCCCAATTCCTTATATATCCTAAACAAAAGAAGATCATGCCTCATATTAATGGTTTGGGTCCCGCACCCCAATTTGATGGAACTCACTTCTCTCACTAGAAAGCTACTATGGAATCTCATCTTCGCAGCTACAGTGTGGAGCTATGGTAGATTGTGTGCAAAGGATTCAACCCACAAGATCCCAACAACCTCACCTCGGGAGAGTACTATGACCGTCAACTAAATGCTACGGCTTGTGACAAGATATAGAGTGTACTCAACTGCACTCACCATGATCAAGTTAGTGACATTCACACCACGAAGGAGCTTTGGGATATGATTGTTGTTCTCTAAGAGGGAACATCTCTCATCCAAAAGTCCAAGTATGAAGCTACCAAGTTAGAGATGAACTTGTTCATGAACTATGATGGCGAGTCCATCGTCGAAGCATGCACAAGACTTGTGTGAACATCAATGGTCTTGGTTGTGACAAGTATGATGATGGGTTCAATTTGAATGATGAGCTCATCAAGTCCAAGATTGTCTCCATGATCGTTGAAAGTGACAAACAACTTGCACTAAACTTGCAACTTCTTGATTCTAAGAATCAATTCTCTCCCGATGATCTAGTATCATATCTTGCTGCCACGGATAATTTGGAAAATGAGGAACACAAGATCAAGGAGATCAACCGTTCTATTGGATCTTCCCGTACCCTAGCATTCAAGGCCAAGCATGTGTAAGTGGATGAAGAAAGTGAAGAAGAGAATGGTAGTGTAAAATGGGTGAAGTTTATGAGATGCTCTCTCAACTTGCACCCTTCACCAAGATTGAAGTTCTTTAGAAGGAGAAGCTCAACCAGAACAAGTGAGAAGAAGAGGATGTGCTACAACTGTGATAAAGTGGATCACTTCACCGACAAGTGCCCATTTGAGAAGAGACTCGACAAGCCCAAGTGCGAGGAAGGTACCAAGCCAAGATTGAAGTCCAACCCCATCAACAAGAGATATAAGAGGAACAAGAAGCATGATAGCAAAGGCTTCCTAGGTCAAGAATACTTATTCAGTTGCGGAGGACGAGGACAGCGATAAGGTTATTGGTGTGGCTGATTTGCGTTATGCCAAACAGGGTCACTCTTCACCTATTACTACACCAAGGACTACTCCTACGACTCCCCTACTCCCAAGGCTGCTGGGAATTGCCTTATGGCAAGGGGCTCCAAGGCAATATCTGGCTCGGAGGACAAGATGAGGACAAGGTTGTGGGGACTTGTCTTATGGCAAGGAGATCCAAGGTAATATATTCTCCTACATCTCTCTCTAGCATCTTAAATGATCATTATAGTAACTATGATAGTGATAGTGATGAATTTGATGAAAACTATATACAAGAAATGTATAAGATCATGATGGATTTTCTTGCCAATGCTCGTGCTAGAGTCAAGCAATTAATGGATCTTTTCAATTCACGTGATGAGACCATTGATAGCTTGGAATCTCATATTGATGATGGGAAATGGAGATTCAATCTCCTTAAGCAAGAGCTAAGTGAGGAAAAGAACACCACTTCACTTCTTAAACAACAAATCAAAATCTTGAACTTGATAAGGCAAAATATATGGATACTCTTAATAGGGATAATTCTTTGTCCCAAGAGCTTGATGCCTCAAATAAGGAAGTTGATATTGAGCATTCTTCTCTTACCAACGACCTTGAGAACCTTGAGAAAGCTAATTTGCTTGTCAAGTGTGAGCTCATAAAGCTTGGGGAGAATCATGATCATCTTCCAGTATCTTATGAAAAGGCTCTTGTACATTGAAGGATCCAATTATTATTGAAAATATTTCTTGTGCCTCTAACTCTACCTTGGATAAAGTTCTCATCATTGAGGAAAATAAGAAGTTGAAGCAACAACTTGAGAAGGAGCGTATTACACCTACTTCCAAGGGCAAGATTATTGATGAGATTCTTGCTCGTCAAAAGGTGAGAGCTCCAACGCAAGGAATTGTGTTTGACCCAAAGAACAACAAGAATGGTGCCACTCCACCTAAGAATATCAACTTTGTGCAATAAGGGCACAAGGTGGTTGACGAAGACGATAAAAATGTTGTGAATGGGGGGAGCCACAAGGGGCAACCCCAATCATAAATTTACAGGAAAATCCAACCCATCCTATGTGCTATGTAAGGGCACCCAAGGGGATGTGTATGCTAAATATGTTGCCCCTCGCAATGGTTATGCCTATAGATGGTACTCAATTTGGGTACCAAAATATCTTATTGCTAATGCTAGGTGACCAATTACTCAATGGGTTCCTAAATCAAAGAATTGATTTTGTAGGGATATGCCTCTGGTGGATCAAAGTGGGTGTTTGATAGTGGATGCCCCAATAATATGACTAGAGGTAGAAGTGTGCTTGACCAATTCATTCATGATGTGAACTCAATGTCAAGCATCACTTTTGGAGATAATGCTAAAGGAAAGTACTAGGTTATGGCATGTTGGTGGTCTCCAAGGCTTTGACCCTATAGACTGTCATGCTTGTTGAAAACTTGGCTACAACTTGATTTCAGTTAAACATCTTGCGGATGTTGGTTATGATGATTATTTTTCTAGTGCATCAGTGAAAGTTTTAGGAGTGATAATGTTAGTTTGGTCCTTGTTGGATATGTGGAAGACAACCTTTACGTGGTAGATCTCCCGAAAGCGAGCCCGTATCTTCCTACATGTCTATTGTCCAAGGTGAACAAGGGTTGGCTTTGGCATATCCTCCTAGGCCACGTCAACATGATAAATCTCAAACAACTCCTAAAGCGTGAGCATATTGTTGGACTAACCAGTGTCTCTTTCAAGAAAGATCATGTGTGTAGTGCTTGCATCTCCGGGAAGAAACTTGGGAAGCATCATCCATACGTATCCAAGGTGGCCACCTCAAGGACTTTGGAGCTCCTTCACATGGATCTCTTTGGGACATCAACATATGATAATCTTGGTGGAAGGAAGTATGGAATTGTCATTGTTGATGACTATTCAATATATACTTGGGTCTTCCTCACCAAGTTAAAGGATGAGACATATAAGGAATTCATGATATTCTCCGAGCAAGCTCAACACACACATGAAGTGGAGATCAAGACCATTAGGACCGACAACGGTACGAAATTCAAGAACTACACCATGCAAGAGTTCCTTCAAGATGAGGAGATCAAGCATGAATACTCGACACCCTATGCCCCTCAACGAAGTGGTGGTGTTGAAAGGAAGAATCGGACAATCATCGAGATGGCAAGAACAATGTTGAAAGAATTCAAGTCACCTCACAAGTTTTGGGGAGAAGCCATCTGTACCGTTGTTCACTACATGAACTGGCTCTTCCTCCGAGCCCCTTTTGATATGACTCCGTACGATATTCTCACTCACAAGAAGCCCAATTTCAACTACTTCCACGTCTTTGGGTGCAAGTTCCTCATCAAGAACAAGAAATAAAAGCTCGGTCAATTCAAATCTAGAACTATAGAGGGTATCTTTGTTGGTTATGCGGAAAACTCTCATGCTTATAGATTCTACAATATATCCAATGGATGTGTTGAAGTATCTTGTGACGTGGAGTTTTTGGAGAATAATGGCTCCCAAGAGGGGCAACTTGTTTCGCGTGATGTAGGTGATGTTGTCGTTGGATTGATGACAAGTACGCCATGTGGGGGTCCTTGAGGCGTGCGGAAGAGAGGGGTGTGAGACGTACGGTGTTCCGGCACGGTGAGCATAGAAGTTTACCCAGGTTCGAATCCACCGGCTTTGGATGGATCCTACTCCTGCTAGCAATCCAGTAATACGGTAGAGCCGGAATATGGTTTACAAGGGTTCGCCTGTGCGAGTTGAGATTGTAGAGTATGGAGGGTGCCCTAAAGGCTCTCCCTAGGACGGCTTATATAGATATCCAGCCTAGGGTTTACGGGAGAGATCTATCCGGTTACGACTAAGAGTCGGTTACAGAGTACATCTTGAACTACAAGTAACACTAGGGGCCTAAGTCGGTAAGTCTTCTGGGCCTTCCCGTAGCCGAATTGGACTCCGTCTTTTCTCCCTGACTGGGCCACCCATGAAGCAAAGCTCTAACCCGAAGTGGGCCACCCTGGTCAGTGAGGAACTGTGAGGATACCCGGAAAGTATATCCCCAACATCAGCCCCCGGAAGTCTCCAAGATCTAAAGTCGGATTCATCATCGTCTAGCTTAATCTTCGGCTTGCAGAATCTTGAAGGGTTCCTGAAACTTCACACCAAAAAATACGATCCGGGTCTTAAAAATAAGTCGGACCTATCAACAGGTTACTCAGATTTTCCAGCTTGATTTCAAACTCAGCCGGAACTTGGTCTCTAACGCCACCTAACACCAGTCATGGTCAGGTCACGTCATCTGAAAGACATCCTATCAGCACGACCATTGGTGGGTCTGCAGTTCGCGGAACTGAGGCGCCGTTTCAATGCGTACACGGAGATCGAGGTGACGTAATCATCGCGTGGGTCCTTCCTAGTTCCTTCCATGATGTGTGGCGGTTACTCTGTACCATTTGCACGAATCTTGGCGCGGTTAGGTGGATATAAGGGGTGAGGATTATCCTCCTCCTTTCTTCACTTGTTCCTTTGTCGTTTCTTCTCCTCCAAATCTCCCCCGTGCACAGAGCTCCTCTGCTTTCCCCAAAAACTCCCAGCGCTTCCCATCTTAGGTCACCGGCGCACCGGAGAAATGGCTTCCTCATCCTCTTCCGGTTTGGCGGCGGCAGCGGCGACAGAGGCGGCGGCAGAAAAGGAAAGCTTCCGCGGGGTTTGGATCCCCTGCATGCTTGACGATGAGAAGCTCCGTGGCGTGGAGACAGAAGGGCTCCTCCGCGCCGGCGACTAGTGGAGCGGCGTCGGGGAGACCGTCCCCAACCCGCGCACCGGCGAGTGGGTACACTTCAGCACCCGGCGACTGACAGAGGTTTGTAGTTTCCTCCCTCGCAATTCTTTTCCGAGGTGATAGATCACTATAGTGTTCAACTCCACCATCTTCCTCCCAACTCTCTCCTAGAGATGAGCGCCTATGCGGCTTTGTGCGAGGGATTTCTCGGCATTAGGCCGAGTCTTACCTTATTCCGGTACTACTACCATGTCCGGAGAAATTCTATTACTGTAGGTAATCCGTATATTACCGGTGCAATTAGCTTTTCACTTAGACGTGAGCGCGCATATCCCAAGATTCTAGCCAGTGACTCGGTCAAACAATGGCCAGCCACCTTCTTTTATCACAAGGATATTCCAGCTCCCGGAAAAGCCACTGCTTTGCCGGCTTTCGTTGATGGAGCCACCACGACCCAACCGTCTTGGGACGAGGCTCCTCCGGCTCTCAGTGACGATCTGATCCTTGCTAAGAGGCAGATCGAATATCTGATAAAACTCAAAGAACTGAAGGGATCCGACTTGGTCCAATGTTGGGTGTCACGCCAGATCCAACCCCTTCAGTACCACGGAGACCGACTGATGCACGCCATCACGTCTTCCAAAAAGGATTCCCTCCGCATCAACCCAGAGCCTATACCTCGCAAGGTTATATAGCCCAGATTAAATGGCTGATAAGGGAGTAGATCGAGAGAAAGATCCCGGAGGTTTCTCTGGATATGCATACATCGGAAAACCCCGTGGTGCCGGTAAGCTTCTAAAAATAAACCTTTTTAGGTGTTTCATTCTTTAGATTATATCGCAATACTGATATGTTTTCTTCTTTTCAGCTTGCTGACCTCCCCGAGTCGGAATTTGCTCCACTCGAAGGATATCCTCCAGAGTTTTCTCAGGAGGCGGAACTGGTCCCATTGCCGGACATTGTGCCCAAGAAGCGCAGGGCTCCAACAGTGGCTGTTGGCACAAAGGAGGTGCCTGTTGTGAAGAGGTAACTTTCAACACAACTACCGCCTTTGTAACTTACTCGAATTTTCTTCCGAGATGTAATGTTTTTGACTCTATTACATTCTCAGAGCTAAGCAGCTCATCAAGGGTAAGGGGAAGGGAACTTTTTCGAAGCCCTCGCGACAGACGAAGCTTACCATAGCTTCTCCTGCCGTAGCTCCTCCGACTCCTGCCCCTCAACCTTCCAAAACGCCGGTGATCACTCCTTCTCCTTCTTTCACAGAAGATCCTGCTCCTTCAACGGAGCCTGCGATCCTTGAATCGCAAACTGACATCACCATGAGTGAGTCAGGTATAGATAAGGGTGAACCCTCTTTGGGTAATGATCCCTCGGTAGAAACCTTTGCCGAAAACCTTCTCAGCAATCCGGGACTTGCCAAGTTTGGCCTATCTCGGAAATCTGCAGAAGAGATCCAGCAGCTGGCCAGGAAGTGCCTGGAGAAAAGAAATCTATCTACCGAAGAAGAAGCGCAAGAGGCAGAGGACATCAAGCACTCTGACCTTCTTGAACAAGTGCGTCTTCGCAATGAGAGGATAAGGTCCGGTGAGCTTCCAACTGCTCCAGTGACTCCTCTGACTCTCGCCGAGAAGGTTGCTATTGAAGTGGATGCGATTTTGGATAAACTTACTCGCGAACAATATGTAAGTCAGAATTCTAGCTCCTGTTTTTCCTTTATTTCATATCATATCCTCTAGCCCCCAAGCATGCAGTAGGATATATAATCCGGGTTTATGCTTCCTTAGGATGCCAAAGAATGAACTAGTGTAGCCCCCAAGGCTCGTGCTGATATTAGTAAAAATATTAGCCCGAGTCTTTAGTAGACTTTTGACTTTGGGTATTCTGACTTACAGAAAGTATATTCCTATAACCAGGATTTTTTGAAAAATGTCTGCAACAAGCGGAGAGAGATCAGAGCTCTCCGACTTAAGAATGTTGAGCTTAAGGTTGCCAAGGATGAGGCTGAAGGTAAACATTCCAAGACTCAAACCTTGTCATTCATGTTTTCATACTCGAATTTTTACTGAACTGTTGTTCTTTTTGACTTACAGCGTTGGTAAAACAGTACTGCGCTATGATTGAAGAGGCCGAGAACCTCAAAACCTTGGTGGTGGAGAACAAAGAGCTTCGCCAAGAGCTGGATAAGCTCAAGGCGGATCATGAGAAGAGCATAGCTCAAGTTCTCGAGTCCTCCTCCATGGCTACTGACGAGCGTGATCGTAAGATTGCTGCTCAGGATCAGAAAATCTCGGACCTCAATAATGAGCTGTGCAGAGAGAAGGACCTTTCCGAGGCACTCCGGGCTGAACTCCGATGTCTTCGGGAAGAGAAGACCAAAGTTGACGACGTCATCTTCGGTATGTTCCATCTGTCTGATTTGTCTATTTTCTTTGACTTCTTTCAATGTCGGATTTTCTTAACTGTTTTGTGTATAGGTCCTCTGAACTTGATGGATTCCACCTCCACCGAGCCCCGCACCCACCGGCTTACCCAAGTCGGTGACCTATTTCATGACTTCCGCCAATCCCTTGAGGATATTGGCGAAGCTCTCAAGATTCCGGACATGCATAGGATGTCAGATTTTCAGGTGCGGGACAAGGCGAAGGAAATGCCGCAACTTGTCCAGGATTGGAACATGTCCTACACGCGGTCCGCAGCGCAGAATGCTCTTACCATGGTCATGAGCCACCATGAAAACATGGAGATATGGCAAGTGACCAGAGGGTACTGCAAGGTGGATGAAGATGGCCAGGAGCAGGACATCAAGGCCATTATGGACTCCTGCGCCGGATATGGATGTCACGTGGCTGATTTGACCAGCTACGAAACTCCTTTCTTCACCCGCGTGGACACTTCGCCTCCACCTCTAGAAGAACCAGCAGAAATTTCCGACGATGATCACACCATATCGGAAGTGGACATCTCGGAACGATATCAAGGCGATGTATCCAGCGAACCAACAACTCCTTCCTCTCCTCCTCCATCATAGATTGCCAGAAACATTTGTACTATTCTGAAAAACATGATGGGTCTGTAAATATGCAGTACTATAATTTTGCTAGTGCTAAGCTTTTGATCTATTCAGCACTTTTGGCTTTAAATTTTTGTGTGCCTAAAATGTTTACATAAGCACTTATATTTTTTCGCCTATACTTATCGTTTATCTGGCTTTCCGCCTCGTCCCTTTCATGAGCTGGCTAAACCTTCTGCATGGAAACTTTGCCAAGCAACGGAGCTCAATTGCTAAACCAGTTTAAACTCGGAAACAAAGCCGGCTTCCAGTACCAAGAATTCACTACTCGGAAAACACCCGCATCCGCAATCAGACAAATAACCAAAGTATAGACTAGAAACTTTAGGGTTATACCCGAAGGTAGCATTTTTAGAATCGGAAATCTAAACCAGAACAAACATGAGCATAAAGTACTTTCAAGTATTCTAGGATTTTCGACTATGACATGATCATTAGGAAATAAGATGGCAAAAACTTCTCAGAAAAAACTTGAGGCAACCAAGACTTTTATTTCTCACAAAACATGTACATATATATGATTACAAAGAATGATAAACTAAGAATAAAAGGGACGTAGCTGAGCAATTTTCCATGGTCTGTCTAACTCATCCGGATTTGTACTGCCTCCAGCTCTCTTTCTCTTCTCAGTAGCAGGTCGTTCTTTGACTGGCCTCATATCAGTTAAGTAGTACGAACCATTGTGCAACACTCGACTAACTAAAAATGGCCCTTCCCATACCTGGGAAAGTTTGTGCTTTCTTTGTTGCACAAGCCAGAGAACCAAATCGCCTTTATTGAAAGATCTGTTTCTGACTCTCTGGCTATGATACTTGCGTAACTTCTGCTGATAGGCTGTTGATCTCATTTCAACAACGACGCGAACTTATTCGACCAAGTCGAGATCATTTTGTCAAGAAATCTCGGCATCCTCTTCAATATACGCGGCCACTCTAGGAGAAGTATGAATTAAATCACTAGGAAGAACTGCTTTTGCACCATAGACCAAGAAGAAATGTGTGTATCCGGTTGACCTGTTCGGAGTCGTTCGTAAAATCCATATTACAGAGGGTAGTTCCTCTGCCCAAGCCCCGCAGCACGTCGTAGTGGTGCTTCGAGTCTCGGTTTTAGGCCTTGTAGGATTAAAACATTTGCTCTTTCGACTTGTCCGTTAGCCTGTGGATGTGCGACTGACGCAATGTCAAGCCAGATATTTTGCTCGTTGCAGAATTCGGCCAATTCTCCCATAGAGAAATTACTCCCGTTGTCCGTGATAATGCTATGCGGATAACCATACCGGATTATGACATCCTCGATTAATCTCTTGGCTGTTGCTCCATCACAACTAGTGACAGGTTTAGCCTCAATCCATTTGGTGAATTTATCCACCATCACTAAGAGGTGAGTAAATCCACTTGGATCTTGTTTAAATGGTTCTACCATATCAAGCCCTCAAACCGCAAAAGGCCATGTCATAGGTATTGTTCGCAGCTGATCAGCCGGAACATGAGCTTGTTTGGCGTACTTTTGGCAGCCTTTGCATGTCTTGACTAATCGTTTGGCATCTGCCTGAGCTGTAATCCAGAAAAACCCGTGTCTAAAAGCTTTTGCCACTAAAGATTTGGCTGCAGCGTGGTGACCACACTTGCCGATTTATCTAAAGATTTCCACTCCTTCTTCCGAAGATACGCAGTGCTGAAAAATCCCAGAAACACTCCATTTATAGAGTTCACGTTTAACTATAGTAGAGGCTTTCGCTTGTCGGATAATCTGCCGGCTCAGAACCTCGTCTTCGGGTAATTTGCCATCTACCAGATAATCAAGGTAGGGTTGGGTCCAACTGGGAATTACAACTAGGACTACTATTAGATGTGAGTCGGATTTGGTCAGATATTCCTCATCTACTCCCTTTATTGAGGGAACTTTGAGGTGCTCTAAAAAAGCGCCATCCGGTACCTCTTTCCACGCAGAGCCTATCCGAGATAGTGCATCTGCTTCCTCATTTTCTGCTCGAGCGATGTGTTGAACTTCAAACCCTTCGAACGATTTAGATAGATCATCCACGACAGCTTTATATGCTGCCATATGTTTATTTGCATTACAAATATCCGAAACTTGCTGAGTAACAAGATCCGAATCTCCATAACACATCAAACGTCGGATGCCAATATCCTTAGCAATCCGGATTCCATGCAGAAGTGCTTCATACTCGGCAATATTATTTGTCGCTGTGAAGTAGATCTGCAACACGTATAGCTCCTTGGGGTGATTTGAGCACGACGCCAGCCCCCGAGCCCCCTCGAGCCTTAGACCCATCAAAGTAGAGGGTCCAATATTCCGACTCAGGGAGGGTCATATTCTCCTTCGTCTCTGTCCAATCAGCGACAAAGTCGGCAATGATTTGGGATTTGATTGCTGTCCGAGGTTTATACTCAATATCAAAAGCTACAAGCTCTATGCCCCATTTGGCGACGCGTCCTGTGGCGTCACTATGGTTGATTATATCTCTCATGGGAGGTGTGCTCACCACGGTAATTGGATGCTCCTGAAAATAATGTCGTAGCTTACGAGATGCCAGAAAAACATCGTAAGCGAACTTTTGATAGTGCGGATACCGTTGTTTGGATTCTGTCAGGACCCCGCTGACAAAGTAAGTCGGATGCTGCACCAGGTGTTCCTGATTTTCCTCCGGTCTCTCCACCACCATGACAATACTAACGACCTTATTTGTCACAGCAAGATAGAGCAACATCGGTTCCTGAGGTTCCGGCGTAGCAAGGATAGGAGCAGATGAGAGTACTTTCTTCAGGTCTTGTAGTGCAGCTTCAACTTCGTCGGTCCAAACAAAATCCTTGGTATTTTTTAGGAGTTTGTATAATGTTGCGGCTCTTTCACCAAGCCGGCTTACAAATCAACTGACCACAGCGATGCAACCAGTTTGTCTTTGTAAGTCCTTCAGGCGAGTTGGCCTGGAAATATTGAGTATAGCCTTGCTTTTGTCTCGGTTCACCTCTATGCCTCTTTGAGTCACGATGAAACCTAACAATTTTCCTGCTAGTATTCCAAAGAAACATTTCTTCGGGTTAAGCATGATGTTGTATTTTCGTAGATTGGCGAATGTTTCCTCCAAGTCGGACATCAGCGTTTTCTTCTTTTTGGACATCACCGCAATATCATCCACGTATGCATGTACATTGCGTCCGAGTTGGTTATGGAGGCAACGCTGCATCGTGTGCTGGTATGTAGCTCCTGTGTTCTTCAGCCCAAAGGGCATCATAACAAAACAGAAGGTTCCGAAGGGGGTTATGAATGAAGTTTTTATTTTGTCAGATTCCTTCATCCGGATTTGGTGATAACCGGAATATGCGTCGAGAAAACAGAGGAGTTCCGAGCCTGCCGTAGAATCAATAACTTGATCAATTCTAGGCAGAGCGAACAGATCTTTTGGACAAGCCTTGTTCAAGGCAGTATAATCAACACACATCCTTAAATCAGTGGTGTCCTTTTTAGGGACCATTACAGGATTGGCCGACCACTCAGTGTGGATGACCTCTTCTATGAATCCGTCTAACTCGAGCCGTGCTAGTTCCTTAGCTATTGCCATACGCTTTTTATCGCCGAAACATCGTAAGGATTGTTTGACGGGTTTAATGTTCGGGTTTGCATTTAAAGAGTGCTCGGCAAGTTCCCTAGGTACTCCGGTCATGTCAGATGGCTGCCATGCGAAGATATCTTGATTTGCTTGGAGGAACTTGACGAGCACGCTTTCCTATGCGCTATCTAGGCCTACGCCTATCTGGGTCACCTTAGAGGGGTCATCATCCTTTAATGGCGTCTTCTTCGTCTCTTTTGATGCCTTAAACTCCGGATTTGGCTTTGTCACCTCCTTCTTCGTTGCGGGCATCTCGGACGGATCTATGCTCTTCTTGATCTCTTGGTACTCCTGGGCGTGCAGCACGACTTCAGCAAAGGTAGCATTTCTATCCTTGCACTCTCACGCTTTCTTCGGGTCTCCCCTGATGGTGATTACGCCGTTGGGACCTAGAATTTTCATCATATTATAATGTAACACGGACGAGCCATAGAAGCCCAGTAAGCCGGACGTCCGAATATAGCGTGGTACGCGCTCTTGAACGGGACCACTTCGAAGGAAAGTGCCTCCGTCCGATAATTCTTTGGTGTTCCAAAGGTAACATCCAAAGTGATTTCTCCCAGGGAATTGGCTTGTCTTTCTGGGACAACTCTGTGAAAGATCACAGAACTATGGTTCAGCTGGGTCTCCGAGATCTTCATCCGGCGTAGCGTTTCGACAGACAGAATATTGATACTGCTGCCGCCGTCCATAAGGGTCTTGGAGAAACCATAACCGTCAATAAGTGGATTGACGATTAAGGCGTATTTTCCTCGCCTGTGCAACTTAGGCGGATGATCAGCACGGTCAAATGTGATTGCCACTTCCTACCAGTCCAAGAATTGGGGGACAGCTGGAACTGTGGCATTGAGCTCATGTAGAACTGCTTTCTTAACCTTTGCTGGTTGAGATTCGAGGAAGGTGACATAAGTGTCTTTTTTGGTCGGAAATTTTTTCTTCCCTTCCGGCTTGGGATTTGAAGCATATGCTTCCTCCATGTCGGAATCTTCCTTGGTCTCTTTATCTTTTTCGGGATTCTTCTTTCCCTTCTTTCGCTTAGCTTTGTAGCCCGCGTTGTCATCTCTTTTGATGTCGTCATTGAAACGACATTCGGTGTTGGTGTGGGATGAACCCCCATTGGCGTCTAAGTGATGCACACATGGGTTATTGGCAATGCCGGCCCAAGAGTAGGTTTTTCCCGGTTGTTGGTCTCCTCTACCTTGGACTCTCGAAGTCCCACGGCCACGCCCGCGGCCTCCGCCACGTCCTCCTCGTCCTCCAGACCCGAAAGTAGCAATGACCACTGCCGTTTCCGCGTTGGGTTTTTCTTCCGAGGTATTTTTGCACTTCCGAGCTTGTTGCTTTGGTTGTTTTGCCGACTGTGGCACAACTAGGGCATTGAGTAATCCCTCTACATCGTTGTCGGCATCTACATACTTGCTCGTTGTTTCTATCACCTCTCCCAAATCAGTGACTTTGTCACACTTCAAGCGATGACGCAGTAGACCAATGGGGAGACCTGCAATGAAAGCTTCAATCGCAGTTTGCTCATTTACTCCTTCACAGGAGTTCTTGGTGTCGATCCATCGTCCGAGGTAATCCCGGCAAGTTTCTCTGGCCTTCTAGGTGCAACACTATAGGCCTCTGATTGTACAGGGCCTCCAGTATGTGCCTTCGAAATTCCGAAAGAACGCACTTTGCATGTCATACCAGTTGTGAATGGTGTTCTCTGGAAGTTCATTAAGCCATGATCGTACCGTCTTCCGCAACATAAGTGGGAGATATCGGGTTGCGACCAGGTTGTTTCCGCCTTTGGCGATGCAGCAAGCTTGGAAAAAATCCTGTAGCCAGGTATCTGGCCGAGCAATGCCGTCGTAGGCTTGGATATGTCTTGAGATAGCAAATCCTTTCGGGAATCTTGTAGCTCTGATGCATGGTCCGAAGCACTTTGGGCCCACGTATATATCATCATTTTTGTAGCGTCGTGCCTCTATGTTGGAGTTGATCCTGTGCCTTGCGTCGTTCGGGGATAGAGATCGTCCTGAATGTCGGCTGTAGCTGCGGTACCTTGGAACCGGACTCCGGCTTTTGCCACCACCTCCTCTGCCACGTCGTCCTCCTTGTCCCCCTTAAGAGTTGTTGTAATGACTGCTTGGTGGAGAGGGTGGGGCAGCTGGATTGTTTCTGGCTGTTCACCGGCCTCCGTCCGGAGCGTCATTATTCTGGTTCTGGGGAGGGTCTTCACTACGACGATCCCCCTGCCGGCTTGTCCTGGCATGGTTTCCGTCGTTCCTTCGTCCGTCGTTCCCACTACGCTGAGGCTTAGCCGGACGGCTTGCATGTCTAGGAGGTGGCATTTTTTGACGATCCTCCTCCCGACGTTTCTCTTTATATTCTCCCCTTCGATCGTTCGACTCTCGTCTGGGAGGATTCCTCGGATACAATGCAGCAATGGCCTCTTGCTCGGCCGCTGGAGCGACGTTGCTCCAGTCACGTGCAGATCTGTGATGCTGTCCTGATGATCAGGTTCTGGAGTAGTTGTCTTCCCGTCGGTCGGAATGGTGATCCTGTTCCCGAACACGCTGGGGCCTTATATCATTCCAGGCTGAGTCCGTGTGATATTGGTCGGATTTGGAGACCAGTTTTCCACTTCCGGATTTCGCAGCCATCTGTTGCTCAAGACCCTTGGTGAGTAGCTTGATGCCCAATCGAACCTGTTATGGGCATGGGTTATTTGACAGGATATCTCGAGCTGCGACAGTGTTCTGTACCGGTGTTGGGTACACCAGATCTCCTTTGCCGTCGAGGCAAGGCATCCCTGGATCTCCTTCAAAGAGGACCCTGTTCACTTCCGGAAATTTACCGTCATGTGTGTAACGTTTCCATGTCTTCTGATGCAACCGAGACATGTAATCCTTAGTTGCCATGCATTTCTTTTCCTCCTCGATGTTTTTGGCTTCATCCAGGTTGACGACGTGATTCTAGGGCTTGGTCCCTTTCGTCCAGCTCTTCAGCAGTAAGTTCTGCAGCCGTAGGGATAGGCATGGTTAATGCAACATCGATGAGTTTACGCGCACCTTCAGTGATCACGTGCCCATCCACCGATTCTTCTTTTTCGGCTCTTCTTGGATAAGTGCTCCATCCGAGTCTTCCTCATATTCCTCGGAAATCACCTCCTCTTTCAGAGGCTCTTTTGCCGAGGTCTTGTTATTCTTGTTCTTCTTCTTTGCCTTCTTGGCAGTGCTGGTAGCAAAGGCGACTTTGGGTCCGTTTCCCGGAGTCAAGCTCTGAATGGTACTTTCGGACATCTGGACTTCGGGATTATCTCTGACTTCCATGTCATCCTGCGTTTTGGGAGAGTGTTCCCCGGATCCTTCATCCATGGCTTCTCTTTCTTCTGCAGCTTTGGAGTTGTACTCCTCTTCATACTCCGTGGAGAACTTTCGGAAATCTGCCGACATCATCGATTCATCCGAGGATGCGGGTATGTAGGTGTTTGTTCCAATTGCCTCCAGCACAGAGTCAGTGTTGTCTCTAGCACCGGAAGAGCCGGATCCGGATCCCACATATCCGACAAAGTGCGATGCGTTCCTCCTGAGGTACCTGCGGCTCTCGTGATCAGCTTCGTCAAAACTTTTTATGGTCTCGAGAATTGCGTCTACGCCTGAGTTTTGCATTATCATATGTCGCAGCGTGTACCTTAGGAAAGGCCTGTCTGTCCCGGCGTCGTCAGAGCCGAAATCAGTGTCGTTGATAAGCTCCTCCTAGATTTCGACTCTCGCGGGTGGGTCGATCTGGGATTCGGTCTCTCCAAGGAGATCCACTCCAGATTTGACTTGGGCCGCCAGGTCTTCTTCAGGCTCGGATTTCTCCACTATCTCCGCAATTGGTGCAGGCTAGGTGGGATTAGGGTTTTCTGAGATCCGGAACTCTGTCGCCTCCGTGGACAAAGGGGACCCAGAAGATTCTTCTGCCTCTATCATCACCGCTGGGGTGGGTGGGACAGGTTCAACAAAACCGATGTAAACATCGATATCGCCAAAAGACATGATTGTGTAGGCAGTCACAGCCTCCCTAGCCGGAATCCAGGTCTCGTTAAGAACGATGAGAGGGACGTCACTGGCGTAGAGGATGCGACCGACGGTGATAGTCGCGCCGATTCCGATTCTTGTAGATTCCGCTCAGAACACAGATCCGAAGCTCACTTGCCCCACGGTGGGCGCCAACTGTCGTCGGATTGATGACAAGTATGCCATGAGGGGGTCCTCAAGGCGTGCAGAAGAGAGGGGTGTGAGACGTACGGTGTTCTGGGACGGTGAGCACACAAGTTTACCTAGGTTCGAATCCGCCAGCTTTGGACGGATCCTACTCCTGCTAGCAATCCAGTAATACGGCAGAGCTGGAATATGGTTTACAAGGGTTCGCCTGTGCGAGTTGAGATTGTAGACTATTGAGGGTGCCCTAAAGGCTCTCCCTAGGACGGCTTATATAAATATCTGGCCTAGGGTTTACAGGAGAGATCTATCCGGCTACGACTAAGAGTCAGTTACAGAATACATCTTGAATTACAAGTAACACTATGGGCCTAAGTCAGTAAGTCTTATGGGCTTTCCCGTAGCCGGATTGGACTCCGTATTTTCTCCCTGACTGGGCCGCCCATGAAGCAAAGCTCTAACCCGAAGTGGGCCACCATGGTCAGTGAGGAACTGTGAGGATACCCAGAAAGTATATCCCCAACAGATGTAGATTCTTCTCAAGTCATCAAGTTGATGGGAATTTTGCATATCTTTCACACCGAATCTCCTATTCATGATCAAGGAGATGATGAGGAAGAATCAAGTCCAACTCATAAAGAGCCTATCTCTACTCAGGTTGAACCATCAAGTGCACCACAAGGTGAACAACTCACTAAATAATTTTTTGCAAAGTGACGAACAAGAACCAAGCCCTCATTCCTTCGAGCAAGACCAAGAAGAAGAACAAGCTCCTCCATCTCAAGGTCAAGCTCAAGATGTTGTTAATGATCAAGGACCTTCAAAAGATGAAATTGTTGATCATGAAGGAATAATCCAGAATATTAGGCCCCCCTACATTGCAAGTGGGATTCAAGTCAACAATGTTCTTGAAATCATATCAAGAGGAATAGAGACTCGCAACAAGGATAAGAATTTCACAATATTTTGTGGGATCATGCCTTTGTGTCTAACTTTGAGCCACTCAAGGTCCATGAAGCTTTGGAAGATCCTGATTGGGTCATTCCCATGCAATAATAACTCGAGTGCTTCACCTAATGAAGTTTAGTCTCTCCTACAAAGGCCCAAAGATTATCGCATCAATGTCATTGGGACCAAGTGGGTGTTCAAGAACAAGCAAGATGAGAACGAAACCGTTACAAGAAACAAAGAAAGTTTAGTGGCACAAGGGCATAACCAAATATAAGGTATCAAATATGAGGACACCTTTACACCTGTTGCTCACCTTGAAGCTATTCGTCTCTTGCTTGCATATGCATATTTTCATAACTTCAAGCTTTATCAAATGGATGTGAAAAGTGCATTTATTAATATTCCTCTGAAAGAGGTTGCATATGTAGATCAACCCCCGGGTTTCGAAGACTCACTATCCTAACCATCTGCATCTACTCCATAAGGCACTCTATGGACTAAAGAAAGCTCCTCATTCTTGGTATGAGCACCTTAGGGATTTCTTACTCATGGATGGGTTTAACATGGGTAAGGTCGATTCCACCGTTTTCACCAAACATGTTAAAGGGGGTGGCTTATTCATAGTTCAAATTTATGTTGACAATATTATCTTTGCTGGAGCTAACAAATCTCATAACAAAGCTTTTGCCGAGTTGATGACTATGAAATTTAGGATGTCCATGATGGGGGAGTTGAAGTACTTCCTAGGCTTCATTGTGAAGCAACTTTCTCAAGGAACATTCATCTCCCAAGAGAAGTATGTGAAGGACATGCTCAATAAGTTTGAGATGACCAATGCCAATCCCATGAATACACCCATGCCACTAAATGGGCAACTTGGTCTTGGAGAAGGTGAGAAGGACGTGGATCAAATGGTATATCGCTCCCTGATTAGTTCCTTGTGAAGGGAATATGCTCGAGAGGCAATAATGAAATAGTTATTATCTTATTCCAATTTTATGGCTGATGTTTATTTGTCATGCTAGAATTGTATTAATTGGAAACATTAATACATGTGTGTTTAATAAACAAACCAAAGTTCCTAGTAAAGCCTCTCATTTAACTAGCTCGTTCATTAAAAGATGATCAAGGTTTCCTGATCATGAACCTTGGATGCTGTTAATAGCGGGATCATATCATTAGAAGAATGTTATGATGACCAGACAAATCCAAAGTAGGTATATCAATACCAATCTAGTCATTATGTTTACATTGCTACATCAAACACATATGAAGTAACCCTGATCCTTCGACCATGAGATTATGTCAATCACTGATTTCAGAAGGGTACTTTGATGGCATCAAATATCACACCATAACAAGGTGACTATAAAGGTGTCATTAGGTACTCTGAAAGTATTAGTTGAGGCTTATGAATCAAGAATGAGATTTTCCATAAAAATGATGGAGAGATAGACTCTGGGCCTTCTCGGTGATATAACATGAACACCGCTTGGAAGCATGTGACTAGGTCACAAGGATGTTGTATCATAGAACGAGTAAAAATTACTTGTCTATAACAAGATCAAACTAGGGTATGGTTGATACCTGTGATCATATATTGGACAAGTAACATATCCGAGGCAAAAGGAATTAGGCACAACATTGATGGTTCACACAATCACAAGAGTTATCGTTGAATGTGTAGGAGTTAGTACGGATCTCCAGATTGCACTGTTGATTATTGATTAGAGAAGCGTCTCTATCGACACTAATGGGCACATAAAACATATCAAGGAAAGTTTTTGATAGAGATGGAATTGTTTCGATGATCACCGAAATTGTTTCGAGTCAAATTGTTGAAACTGGTTTCAGAAGTGATATAGAAACAATACAAAGGGGTTTTATGAAAATGTTTGTTAATTCAAGTAATTGAAAAAATTCTAAATAAAAGAAATAAAAAGTGTTTTTATTTAGGGATTTATATTTTCATGCCCTCGGTTCCTTAGTTGTACTCACTTGTCCCCAGCCGCTTAACTTTTTCTCACTTTTGCCCATCTCCTTCTCGGAAACTCATCAAAGAGCTCGAACGGCAGATGTTGTCAGGTTGATTGTTGGCTGACATGTAGGGCCGCACGGTGTGGGACCACGTGGTGCTGGTTGGTCGGGAACGCATTATGCTAACGTGTGGGGCTATGCCATGTGGGACTGCGTGGGGCCGGTTTGTTGGGAACGCGTTATGGGGGACGTGGTGTGGGACCATGTGAGGCATTGTTGGTGGTTACGTGCGCCCTGTCGCCTAAATTGGAAGTTTTCTTTTTTGTTATTTTTATGATTAGCCTTTTTAAGAGCGCCTTTTTCCTCTCTCTCTCTCTCTCTCGCTCGCTAACAGTTGTGTTTTTTTGCCCAAAAAGCTAGCGAATCTAGAGCAGCTTCTCTCTTCATTCATTGTTCCTTTTGGCCCTCGCCTTTTCCCAATATTGTAGCAAATCTAGAGCGGCAAATCTAACCAGCACCATAAATACATTCAGTAAACAGAGCAGATGTATATAAAGTAGCTAATATAGGCTATATATAGCAGATGTAGATAAAGCAGCTAATATAGGATATATAATATGGTACTTAACAAGGTTCGGCAATTAGGCTGCTCAGCAGCAGTAGCATACAGGTTCAACACAGACAATACAAAATAAGCTTCTTTACAACAGCAGCAACACAAGATCAGTGGTCCCTCATGGCCTCCGCCATGAGGGCCTCCGCCTCCTCCCTCGGGCGCCTCCTCCACTTCTTGTTGCCCAATCCCTTTACCTTTGGCGCCTTGGGCTTGATCAGGGGCATGCGACCCTCCTTGATGGCCACCTTCTGGAGGTTGCAGAGATGAAAACCGAGCGCCTGGTGCTTGGCTCTGAAGCCGTGGATGTTCACGGACTCGCCGCAGGTCTTCACGTCCTCGACATGCTTCACGAGGGAGTTGAAGTCGGTGGCGTGGAGCCTCCTGGTGCAGAAGGGGCACATGTAGACGTCGCTGGCGCAGAAGTTGTCATACTAGGTAGACTTCATCCTTCTCAGCACCTGCCGAGTCTTCATGTCCTTGGACTCATCGTTGCTACAGACGTCGGTGCTATCCTCCTGTTGGAAAAAACAGTAGAGTGCAATAAGGACATGATTGAGATACCTTGATTATCGGGATTGATTATTTGCATAAATTAACCGATCGAGATCCCCTGATTATTCCCCAATCCCCATATCTCAAACCAAATTGAATACTGATCCTAACTACAGATCGACGCTAGTACTAACTAGGGAATCCCTTTACTGCAACTCGGAGGACAAATAAAATAGGATTGAAATACGAATAGGGGGATTCATCGAAATACGAGATCTAACACAAGAGGATTAGCTACTGCAAAAATACCTAGCATCCAATGATTGAAAATACGAATAGCCGAACCCTAATAACATACAATATAGCATCCAATGATCGTAATGGGGAAAGAACAAAAGGGGAGAAAACCCTAGTTACCTCCGATCATGGGTTGGTGATGCTGGTGTCGTAGGGGTTCTCTGGCCTGATGTAATCCTCCTCCTCGTAGGGGTCCCAGCCGAGCGGGATCTGCCTAAGACCGGCGGGGGCCTCCTCACCAGAGGCTACGGCGGAAGCGGGGATGAGGGTCTAGACAACGATGGTGGCTGCCTTTGATGCCTCGACGAGGGCCTGTACGAGGACGGGGGCCTCCTTGCCGGTGGCCTTGGAGGTGACGATGGCCACCACGCCATTCTTCTCCATCACCGGCGTGGTTGGAGTTTTCTTGGGGGCTTGCAGAAGGTGATGGGACAGTGAAGACGGTTGCATGAGTCAGCGAGTGAGTGATGAGTGAGAGTGAGGAGGCCTCTATAAAGGTGAAGGGAAGGGACATTTCGTTGCACCATTGTGCACCACGTAACCGCGTATGCTACTGCACCATGCACAGTCACACGTGTCCGCTACCACCCCATGCACCGCGACACGCATACCATGCGTCACACTTTTCCCTTGTGTCTACCCTGGCATTGTTCTCAGTTATACCCTCGAGTGTAACACTAGCAGTTTGGTTATACTCAGTTTTGCCCTCCAGTACTAACACTGCCATGTGCAATATACTCACTTTTACCCTCCGGTGGCTGGTCAACAGAGAGTCAACGAATGGGTTTTAGCTAGCTAATTGAGTCATTTTATGCACAACAAATTCAAAAAGATCAAAACATAGTGGCATCTACCCAGGGAGTCTTATTATGTGACTGGCACCAGAAGAAATATATACAAATCAAGTTTTAACCTAAATCACCACTTCTCAAATCACCTACTATTTATGAAGGTTCATGGCTTTCTACTCAACCCTCTTCGCAAAACATCCCTCCCCAAAACATAGTTTGTCTGAATGAGGAAATAATTGTCAAACTGATGTATATTTGAATTGCAAATAGTTTGATGTATGCGAAGATGTATTTTATTGTATAAAAGATGCATTTTCCATTTTTAAATCTCTTTCTATTTTCTATTTGAATCCCTTTGTTAGTTGTGCCCTTGGTTTTTAAGTTCTACTCAGTTTTACTCTTGGTTTTTAAGTTCTACTTAGTGTTCCCCTCTCTCTTAGTCACAAACTCTCACACCTGTGCTCATCTTGGCTGCTACGCTCTTTTGGTTGAGATAGTTGTCACGCGGATCGTTCCCACCAACCGTTGATCCTCTGTGATCTAGCAGATAGGATAACCCCTATATCTGTCGGGGACACCCCTGTATCCATGCAAAATAACGAGTTTGCCACCAGTACTTTAACTCCATAAACAAATGATTTTGAATATAATTTGAAGGGGAAGTGTTCAAAAGGTGTATAATTTTTGTATATGCAAGTTTGTGCATTACATTCCACTCTATGAAAATGATAATCTCTCAAGATTTTCTTAGCACAACATTATCACGTGTATTAAGTGCGATTTCAAAGAGTTCAAATGTGTATAATTTTCATATATGCAAGTTTATGCATTACATTCCACTCTATGAAAATGAGGGAGAAAGTGATAATATCTCAAATTTTTGTTAGCACATCATTATCACATATTAAGTGCGATTTCACAATGTTCAAAGGTTTATAATTTTCGTATACGCAAGTTTATGCATTATATTTCACTCCATGGAAATGATAAATGATCATGATTTTATTAGCACAACATTATCTTGTCCTAAGTGTGATTTCGAAGAGTTCAAAGGTGTACAATTTTCATATATGCAAGTTTATGCATTACATTCACTATATGAAAATGATAATCTCTCAAGATTTTGTTAGCACATCATTATCACGTATTAAGTGCGATTTCACAGTGATCAAAGGTGTATAATTTTCGTATATCCAAGTTTATGCATAATATTTCACTCCATGAAAATGATAAACTCTCAAGATTTTCTTAGCACAACATTATCATGTACTAAGTGCGATTTCACAGTGTTCGAAGGTGTATAATTTTCATATATGCACGAGGCATAAAGATTTTAGTTTAGGGATCACTTTTCATGCTCTAAAAATGGTAAACTCTCAAGATTTTCCTAGGACAACATTATCATGTCCAAATTGTAATTTGAAAGTGTTCAAGAGTTGTGTCAATTATAAACACTCTTTTACATTAAGAGTTGTATACTATTTTTAATTTGAAAGTGTTCAAGAGTTGTGTCATTCTCTTATTTCTTATACGTCCATCTCCCTAGATCTCAAAGTTTGACTTCCCCTCATAGATTCACTTGATTGCAGTCGAGACATTAACTCGATAAACCAATTAAATCATCATAATGGCTCGCCGCCCGCATTCTCCACAGCAAGCGCGCGCCCAATTGATCTCTCGAGTTGTGCCAATTTATTGTCCATAGCAAGCGCCCCCATCTAATCGGAACATTTTGGTGCGAGATCTAACCTTCCTTGCGCATGGTTGCCATTGTCATCCTTCATACAGGTCAACGGGACGACACCATACTGCGGCCAGGACGAACGGGAGGCTGAAGTGAAGCTATACAAAGGGCTACCGTCGCTGGAGAAGGGCCGCTGTCACCAGAGAAGAAGAAGAAAAGGGAGGCAACGATGCGGGAGCGGGGCTCTCTCGGTACCATGCTGATCTAGATAAGTGGAGAGAGGTGTCCACTAGGGGAACTGACTGAATGCGGCCCCACTTGTCATCATGTAATGGCAAGGGTCCACTATGGGACCTGACATAACATGGCCTCACTTGTCAGCACGTAACGGCGAGGGTCCTCTAGGGACCCTACTGAACGTGGCCCCACTTGTCAGCATGTAACGGCAAGGCTGAACGATAGCGAGTTTCAGACCGTGTGAGAGTTTCATAGAAGGAGATTGGAAAAAGTAAGGAAAAGTTAAGCGGATGGGGAAAAGTGAGTACGACTAAGAAACTGAGGGCACGAAAATAGAAATCCGTTTTATTCATGAGAGGATGCATTTATGCTAATGTGCATTAAATGCAAGTGAGTGGAGAGGAAATTCATGTGAGCGGAGCGTCCACCCACATGAATGAGGGAGAGGTGGGGGCACCCTCCATGGACAGCACCATGGCCCCCTCGGGCTTCCCCTACCCTATAAAAGGAGGCCACTCCCTCCTCTCCATTTTCACCACCTCCTCGTGAAGGTTCTCTCTCTCCCTCTAGCAATTCCCCATGGCTTGGGATTAGTGAAGTACATGTTTCTCGGTGGTTTCTCTAGAAGGATATGCTGCTTCCGGTGCTCTGCTGGAGTGAGGGTGTGGAGGTTGTTGGGAGTTGGACGTGTGCCCGAGGATGGATATGCTACTGGTTGGAGGTGTTCTTCAACAAGATCTTGAGATCGAGAAGTGATCGACTATATCAACCATCAAATTAGTTTTCATAAAAAGCTTTCGGTTTTCGAGGGTAAGTTATTCTGGTTACCCCTTACTCATTACTAGAATCTACTAGATTAGATCTTGCGTAATTATGCATTCATATCGTAGGATTTTTTGTTTTCTATGCTACGAACCCTTCAGTGGTATCTGAGCCATATCTATGCGTAGATGTTATGTACAAGTAGAACACATGTGGATGTGGGTGTTGATGATCATGTTATTGCAACTTTTTGTTTATATTGGATCTTAGTGGCATAGTGAGATGAAGCGGCCCGGACTAACTTTACATGTCCTCGCACATGAGACCTATTCCACGCTTGACATGCAACTCATTTTGCATAAGTGGCTAGGGGGTGTCTTTCTCTCCTACTATAGTTAAGATCTGATCTACAACGGGTTGTTAATAATTTGTTTATCACCGTTGTGGTTTTAAGTTCATAGGTATGAATGGTTCTATCTTCGTAAGCCCAAAGCCAAGTAAAATATGCAAATAAACTAGAGGCGTATAACTTATTTTTGCAGGGCATGTGGTGTGATATGGTCAAAGGTTACAAACTTTATGTATGCAATGATTTTATTTGTAAGTTATGCCAACCGGCTGGAGCCATATGGTTGTTTTATTATTTTATGGCCCGCATGTCGGAAATGGAAATTCATGTAATTTAAATTAGTGGAGAACAACCAAGAATGTGGCATCATGGACCAAGGATCCACGCCGGTTGAATGATGGTGATCATACCATGGAGCACAAGATGGAGATGAAGTGCAAGAAAGGACCATATCATATCACATTATTTATGCATGTGATGTTTATCCATTTTATGCATCTTATTTATGCTTATGTGTAGCTTAGAACTTGGCGGTACCATTATAAGATGACCCCTCTCACTTAATATCAAGATGAAAATGTGTTCTTCATTTAGTATGCACTATTTGGAAAGTCCGTCGTTTCGAAGCACCACGTGATGATCGGGTGTGATAGAATCCATGTTCACATACAATGGGTGTAAGACATATTTACACACGTGAATACTAAGGTTCTGCATGGCGAGCCTAGCATGTACAGACATGTCCTCGTGTGATGACCCAACATACCACTGCATGATGTAGTACACTATAGTCGTTTGAAAGGATCATATGGGAACCTAGAGGGGGTGAATAGGTGCTACTTCAAATTTTACTCTTTTTCAAATTAGGGTTTGACACAAAAGGTAAATTCTCCATATATGCAACTAAGGAGAATTTATCTATATGTCACACTAGCACAACTAACTAAGCAAGAGCCGGATATAAGTAAGGTGTGGTAAAGGATAGAAGTAACCGAAATGAAGCATGTGGAGACACAAGGTTTATTTCCCACGGTTCCTTACTTTTGAGGGTAAGTACGTCTGTGTTTGGAGAGGGGGTGGTATCAAACCTCACCCTAATGGGACCGATTCACACTTCCACTATATCGACAACCTTCAAAGTGGTAGTCGACACCCTTAGAACAAGTTCGAGGAACACATCCACAAGTTAATTGGAGGCTCCCGAATCCAAACAAGCTGTCACAACAATCAAAGGCATGCTTGTAAGAACCAAATCAAGGCTTAGGGTTTCCAATGAAACCCTAGAGCAAGGGGCCCTCAAGTGAATGAGGGGGAAATGAAGATCTCTCTTGGTGAAGCTGTAGATCAAAGCCTCCTCTTTCGATCCTCCAAAGATCAGAGACTTTGGATGGTTGGATGTGGAGATCTAGCTGATTTGGTGGCTCTAAAGGTGGTGCTTTTTCTTTTCTGGAACGAGCAGCTAGAGGTAGAAGATGAGGTCCTCTATTTATAGCCTCCACTACTGCTGACCGTTATCTGCCCATTGGAGAACTTCCACACCGGAGATTCCAGACTGCAGACCGGAGACTCCGACATAGGCCGAAGATTCTGTCCCATATCCGTTCTATCTCCGGACCACCATACTAAATGACCTGGGCCTGGTCAAGACACACCCTCCGGGGACTTTTCCAAAACTCCGGATTGGGGCACCTCGGAGACTCTGGCATTTTCACTCCAGAAACTCCGGTCTAGCCGAGAACACCAGATATTCTGGTCTGTATCTGGCCCATCTCCGGACCCCCACATAGATGGGCATCTTCTGGAACCCACTTCGGAGATTTGGGGGCAAACTCCAGACCACACCGAAGACTTCAGTGTCTAAGCACCGGAGACTCTGGTCTGAAATCTTCAGGAAACCACTGTTTCTTCCAAGAACTTTTTTATTTTCCACTATGCCATGGACTTATCTCTTTTCAGTATAAACACCTGGCAACATCAGCATACTGTTAAATGATCCTTTTGTTGTTAACGAACACCAAAACAGATTAAGACAATAAATGTCCTTTCAATCTCCCCCTTTTTGGTGTTCGGTGACAACACGAGGTTTTACATGGGAATATTAATAAGAGACATAACTATGCTCCCCCTAACGATGTGCAGCAAGATAATCATGTAATACATGCCAGTCAGGAAATAGAAACTAAACATGGGGAGGTTTAACCATTACAATAAGGAACGGGCATAGCATCTCCACACACATAGATAGTTTCACATGAACCAAATAAGTTTCACAAGAACCAAATAAAAGCAAATGTTCAGAACAAACAAGAAGCTAAATTACCAACACATCAAATCCTGGATGATCCTAATGGACATCTTCTCCCCCTTTGGCATCGAAATGCCAAAAAGGAAAAAGTCCAAGCTATCGCCCCAAAGGAATTACTCGGAGTCATTGTGTAACACCCTCAAATCGGCCCTATGCAAGTTTTAGCGCTTCCCGCCAAACCCGCATAGAAACGATTCAAGGACGCCCACCAGGCACTTGCGCGCGAGTGGAGAACGAAGTAATACCATTACACATTAGTCCACGATGGAACCCACAGAACATATATATATATATACAACAACGACTCCATGAGTCAAGAATACAGATATACTATAAAAAAATCAAAATCACCTTGAAAACGATAGAGCGTCCGACTACAGACAAGATGCAAATGGGGCTAAGAGCCCTGAAGAATAACCAATGGCGTCCATAACCCTGCCCAGGCCAAGCCGGAAGGGTAACCCTGCTAACGACATCGATCTCAAACCTTCTAAAATAAAAGGGGTGCCGACAAAGGGCAAAGGAAAAGAGGAGCGTCAGTACTGAGGCCAGTACACGGCGAGGCTAGAATTCGGCAGCTCTCGCCTACATAGGTATGGTGGACTCAAGCGGCAGCGTAGCATGCACTAAACAACCTATAGAGACTCGGTATCACTAGCGGCTATTACAGAGGGGTAAGAAAGACCAATTCGGATCCTACCTGATACTAACACCAAACATACCCATCCTGGTATTTCCCCCTCGAGACCAAACGGGGAAGTTGGACCAAGGAACTCACACAGTTGGCAGTTTTACTCATTCCATTATAGTTGCAGCATTTACTAGTCAGATATATAGCAGGAGTCATCCTGATAGCATAAGTAGTGGGTAGTTTTAGTTAACATTCCGTTGTAGTTGGAACATTTACTAGTCAAATATAATTGTCCTAAGGAATCCCAAAACCCAGCAGTTGTTGGCACTTTTATCACATTCCATTGGAGCTGCAATACTTACTAGGCAGATATAACAAGACACAAGGAACCCCAGCTCCACTAGTTGTTGGCATTTTTAATATCCATTCCGTTGTATTTGAATCTTATTACTAGTCACATATTAAGTCAAATTTATAGCACTACTTTAGTTATGCTTGTCTATGATCAAGATACTGTGCTCCAAGTCGTCCATAACCGCGGACACGGCTTTCAGAAAGTTTTACCCTACAGGGGTGCACAAATAGTAACACACACTCGATCAACCTCGGAAAAACTAACTCAAAACCCAACGAGGCTTTCACGACAAAGCAATCACAGGATTCATAAATATTTCAGGGGGCCACCCCATTAAGCTACCCGCAACGAAGTTGGCCGGCTCCGAGACGGACCTAAGGTTTGTGTCAATGGCTATAAACGACTGGGAACCCGAAAGTGTGACTGGGCTTGTCGATACCGCGAGAACATTCCATGATCCAAAATAGTACAGGTGCTCCACGCACAATCTTAAATAAAGCAGTAGCATGGCATAAGTACAGGATAATAATAAAGCCCCAAACTACTTTGTGGCCCCAAGAAATAGAAATGAATCAAGCTCTGGCTCAGGGGGTCCACAGGTCCTCCCGGATGTGGATAGTGTGAATAGTCAAGGAACAGGAATCAAGTACTCGGGGCCTACGGGAAACAAGTGGACATAAAAACCAAATAGCATATATTGCCCACCGGTGCCTCTTTCATTAGTTATCCTAGTAATTTAATAGTTGTATTTAAAGTCATGATCAACTCCACCGTAAAGCATATGACAACATTCCAACAACTGTGTGGTACTTCACGACACGGGATCGCACCTGAGCAAGCGACTACGACTCGCAAGACTATCTATCTACCAAACAACAGGTAATAGGAGGTGTCCAAGGCAATATAAAGGCTGCACGGAATATATCTGGTACGAAACACTAAAGCATCGCGACACGGGTAGCAATAGATCAACAGGAGGGAATAAAGACTATAAATGCAAAATAGGTAGAAAGGGGGAGAATGATCGCCTAGGAAAACATAGCCGAAGGTTCATATCCGGAGAACTTGTCGATACTCGCATGAACTCATCGGCCTAATACGCGAAGAAGCAAATACTAGAAGAAACACCGGATGCAATATTTAATATTCTGGCAGAAGATCCGGCATGCTTATGATATAATACAGATGCGGTGCAATTAGGCAGTATTAAGCGGAACCAGGGTCCCGACAATTAATTAATAGGTTCGAGTTATTTATGTACCCCGCAAATTAAATGTTGGATTAACAAGGCAAAACAGGGCATCAATTCGCTACACAAATTTAAATGGAGTCCGGAATAAGACAAAGGTATCCCGCATAAACACTCCATATTTAATGATGAGGTGAATCAGCATAATGCCCCCCAAACCACAGACAAGTATGCATGCATGAACAATGTAATATGTGACAGTTGATAATGTCATATGATAAAAATAGGGGCTTAGGGTCACACATCTGGGTTCGGAAGATCTTGGGTTCCGGGGGTCGGGGTTCGACAGGGTTCGACGGGGATCTGTCTCGGCGGGAGCGTTCTCAGACAACGGAGGGAGAGCTTGGCATTCCGGGAAGAAGGACTTGGTTTGGCGTCGGGGGCGCATCGGATTCGCCCTGGTCGGTGTCGATCTTGTCGTCACGAAGATCTTGTCGGGTCCGCGTATCGTGTCGGTCTTGGCGTTCGGGATGAAGACTTGGCGTTTCGGTGGCGATCTTGGCGGTCTCCGGATCCGGGTCTCGCATCCGGAAAGGAGTACTTGTCGCATCTGTGGTCTTCGGGTTCAGTCTTCGGATCCATGATGGGGATCTTGGGGCACCGACTTCGATGGTCGGTGTGGAACTTGGGTTGCTTGTCAACGAGGAGGCCTTGTCGCATCAGACTTGTGTCGCTTTATCATTGGAAGATTATGGCATTACACAGAACAGGGATCGTCTTGGTATTTGACAGCAACATCTCCTCAACATCACCCTATCAACAGATCTGGGGCCGAGACGGGAGTATCACCAATTGCAACCATACGAGGTGCTCGTGATGCACTAAGGCAGGGAAACAAAACAAGAGGCTCTCGTACAGCAGCGCAAGCACGGTTGAGGGAGGGGTCGCTGGTGTTAGGCGAGGCGAGCGAGCTCAGGGAGGCGGCTCGGTCGTGTAGACGAGCGTGGCGGCGGCTTGAGCACGCGAGGTCGAGCCGGGAAGGGCCGCAGGCGGGCCTGGTGAGCGGCGTCGCCGGCTTGATGTAGAGGCGGGGTGACGGCCTGGCGGACGGGAAGGAGCGGACGAAGGCCTGGCGGACCGAGTCGTTTGCGCGGCTGCTGGCCGGAGCAGGGGAGGGACCGTCCGGTATGTAGGGGCCTGCTTGCAGGAGGCGCACGAGACGGGTCGACGCATGAGTTCCTGGGACGCGAGGGAGGAAACTGAGGCGAGGGCGCGGCCACACGGACGGGTCGACAGCGACAGGGGCACGCGGCAGCTAGAGACGTGGCGACAGGGAGGGCGAGGACGAGCAGGGCCGGGCGCGGAGCTCCGAGCGGTACCGTCCCTGGTCAGAGCTGCGGAGGGCGCTGGGGTTCCGGCGGCCGCGGACTGGAGGCGGGGCGACGCGGCTGGCAAGGACGGACCGGTCGGCGACGAGGGGCTCGAGAGGGGACCGACGAGTGTCAAGGTTCAGAGGAAGAGCAGAGGCGCAGGCGGTCACTCGGTGGCGGCGACGAGGTCAGGACACCAGACCGGGAGGCGGCGGCGCAGACCGCGAGGGAGGCGGCGGAGCCCGGGAGGTGGAGGCGGTCGCGGCGGCCGGTGCAGGGGCGGCGGCACAGCGCGCGGAGAGGCGGGGTATCGAGGGTAGGTGGCAGGAGGGGGACGGGAGAGAGAGGAGGACCTCTCCCGCGTGGGCCCGAGGGAGGCAGGTGGCATGGGGATGGGTGCAGGTGGTGGGGCCGGGGGAATTGGCGGTGTTGGTGGGTTTGGAGGCTGGTGGGCGGGAGTTTGGCAGGGGTGGGGCTGGTCGTTGGCCAGGTGGGGCCAGGGAGGTGAGGTGGCAGCCTGGGAGGTGAGGTGGCACGCTGCGATTGGGCGGGGTGAGGTGGCGATGAGGATAAGGGGAGGCGGGTGGAGGCTGGTGGTGCATGCGGTGTGGGAAGGTGGCTGTTGGTAGGTGGCCAGGTGGGGCTAGGGAGAGAGAGATTAGGTTAGGTGGGGAGATGGGTTGGGTTTAGACTAGGATTTGGTTTTTCCTGGTTTTTATTGGGGGTGGCCGGCTGGGTCGGTTTGGCCCGGGGTTTTGTATTTGAATAAAGACGAGGCTTATTTAGAAAAACAAATTAGGTTTTCGAAAATAGTTTTTAAACAAACCATGCAAGATGATGACGATGCTCAAATGCAATGTGGCATGATGACATGAGCATGCGGTCATGATGATGCAATGCACAAAAACATAGCGATTTCCTAGTAGTGGTTTTAGCGGGATGCCACAATTCGACACCACTAACAATGGATCTCGCCCTCGAGATCCGCCTCATGGTCCGGGGAAGAAGGCCGACGGTCTGAATCTTTTCACTTCGTGTAGATCCTCGCGACACCACTAACAATAATTCTGCTCCATCTTGAAATCGGCGACACCACCAACAAGGGGTCGTTGCTCACGTTCGTCGAGGGATCACTCTGGAGAAACAAGGACGAAGGTAGAGGCATCAAAAGGTAAGGCCACCTCTAACTTCAGTGGAAGGAGTAATTGCAGATCCACCGATTCAATATACAAAAGCGAATGATAAGGGTAGTGGTATGGTCGCGACTCCATCCCGAACTCATATCATTACTCCATACATGAATAGCAGAATTATGCAACCAACTCTTGGAATCAGACTGAAGATCTCGACAAGCGAGGTTCGGAACAAAGGAGTGATGCAGGCTCTGCATCGGATCTGGCGTAGATGATGTCGTCGCGTCGGAAAACACCGGAAGGCACAAACAAGGAACAAAGAATGGTACCACAGATAAAGGATCACCCAGATAGCATGAAGTCCGGAGGTAGAAACACCGTGGCCAAAGGAGGAAGCGAAACCCTGAAGGTACGACGGAACCCAACCACGAGGAATCCTAGACTTGAAGAAAAGATAAGAGGGTAGAATCAAAACACGCAGAGGTAAGAGGAGAACAACAGAGGGGTAAGGAGTAAAATAAGACCTAATCAGATCTATCCAACCGATTTTGCAAAAATAGTTTGACACTCTACTTCGGCCGTTAGCTAGGTTATCCTACAGGCTAGACTTGTGGGGGTATCGCAACTGCTGAGCTCTGATACCACTCTATAACACCCTCAAATCGGCCCTATGCAAGTTTTAGCGCTTCCCGCCAAACCCGCATAGAAACGATTCAAGGACGCCCACCAGGCACTTGCGCGCGAGTGGAGAACGAAGTAATACCATTACACATTAGTCCACGATGGAACCCACAGAACATATATATATATACAACAACGACTCCATGAGTCAAGAATACAGATATACTATAAAAAAATCAAAATCACCTTGAAAACGATAGAGCGTCCGACTACAGACAAGATGCAAATGGGGCTAAGAGCCCTGAAGAATAACCAATGGCGTCCATAACCCTGCCCAGGCCAAGCCGGAAGGGTAACCCTGCTAACGACATCGATCTCAAACCTTCTAAAATAAAAGGGGTGCCGACAAAGGGCAAAGGAAAAGAGGAGCGTCAGTACTGAGGCCAGTACACGGCGAGGCTAGAATTCGGCAGCTCTCGCCTACATAGGTATGGTGGACTCAAGCGGCAGCGTAGCATGCACTAAACAACCTATAGAGACTCGGTATCACTAGCGGCTATTACAAAGGGGTAAGAAAGACCAATTCGGATCCTACCTGATACTAACACCAAACATACCCATCCTGGTATTTCCCCCTCGAGACCAAACGGGGAAGTTGGACCAAGGAACTCACACAGTTGGCAGTTTTACTCATTCCATTATAGTTGCAGCATTTACAAGTCAGATATATAGCAGGAGTCATCCTGATAGCATAAGTAGTGGGTAGTTTTAGTTAACATTCCGTTGTAGTTGGAACATTTACTAGTCAAATATAATTGTCCTAAGGAATCCCAAAACCCAGCAGTTGTTGGCACTTTTATCACATTCCATTTGAGTTGCAATACTTACTAGGCAGATATAACAAGACACAAGGAACCCCAGCTCAACCAGTTGTTGGCATTTTTAATATCCATTCCGTTGTATTTGAATCTGATTACTAGTCACATATTAAGTCAAATTTATAGCACTACTTTAGTTATGCTTGTCTATGATCAAGATACTGTGCTCCAAGTCATCCATAACCGCGGACACGGCTTTCAGAAAGTTTTACCCTGCAGAGGTGCACAAATAGCACCACACACTCGATCAACCTCGGAAAAACTAACTCAAAACCCAACGAGGCTTTCACGACAAAGCAATCACAGGATTCATAAATATTTTAGGGGGCCACCCCATTAAGCTACCCGCAACGAAGTTGGCCGGCTCCGAGATGGACCCAAGGTTTGTGTCAATGGCTGTAAACGATTGGGAACCCGAAAGTGTGACTGGGCTTGTCGATACCGCGAAAATATTCCACGATCCAAAACAGTACAGGTGCTCCACGCACAATCTTAAATAAAGCAGTAACATGGCATAAGTACAGGATAATAATAAAGCCCCAAACTACTTTGTGGCCCCAAGAAATAGAAATGAAACAAGCTCTGGCTCGGGGGGGGGGGGGGGGGGGGGTCCACAGGTCCTCCCGGATGTGGATAGTGTGAATAGTCAAGGAACAAGAATCAAGTACTCGGGGCCTACGGGACACAAGTGGACATAAAAACCAAATAGCATATATTGCCCACCGGTGCCTCTTTCATTAGTTATCCCAGCAATTTAATAGTTGTATTTAAAGTCATGATCAACTCCACCGTAAAGCATATGACAACATTCCAACAACTGTGTGGTACTTCACGACACGGGATCGCACCTGAGTAAGCGACTACGACTCGCAAGATTATCTATCTACCAAACAACAGGTAATAGGAGGTGTCCAAGGCAATATAAAGGCTGCACGGAATATATCTGGTACGGAACACTAAAGCATCGCGACACGGATAGCAATAGATCAACAGGAGGGAATAAAGACTATAAATGCAAAATAGGTAGAAAGGGGGAGAATGCTCGCTCGGGAAAACATAGCTGAAGATTCATATCCAGAGAACTTGTCGATACTCGCATCAACTCATCGGCCTAATCCGCGAAGAAGCAAACACTAGAAGAAACACCGGATGCAATATTTAATATTACGGCAGAAGATCCGGCATGCTTATGATATGATGCAGATGCGGTGCAATTAGGAAGTATTAAGCGGAACCAGGGTCCCGGCAATTAATTAATAGGTTCGAGTTATTTATGTACCCCGCAAATTAAATGTTGGATTAACAAGGCGAAACAGGGCATCGGTTCACTACACAAATTTAAATGGAGTCCGGAATAAGACACAGGTATCCCGCATAAACACTCCGTATTTAATGATGAGGTGAATCGGCATAATGCCCCCCAAACCACAGACAAGTATGCATGCATGAACAATGTAATATGCGACAGTTGATAATGTCATATTGTAAAAATAGGGGCTTAGGGTCACACATCTAGGTTCGGAAGATCTAGGGTTCCGGGGGTCGGGGTTCGACGGGATCGGTCTCGGTGGGACCGTTCTCGGACAACGGAGGGAGAGCTTGGCATTCCGGGAAGAAGGACTTGGTTTGGCGTCGGGGGCGCATCGGATTCGCCCTGGTCGGTGTCGATCTTGTCATCACGAAGATCTTGTCGGGTTCGCGTATCGGGTCGGTCTTGGCGTTCGGGATGAAGACTTGGCATTTCGGTGGCGATCTTGGCGGTCTCCGGATCCGGGTCTCGCATCCGGAAAGGAGTACTTGTCGCATCTGTGGTCTTCGGGTTCCGTCTTCGGATCGATGATGGGGATCTTGGGGCACCGGCTTCGATGGTCGGTGTGGAACTTGGGTTGCTTGTCAACAAGGAGGCCTTGTCGCATCAGACTTGTGTCGCTTTATCATTGGAAGATCATGGCATTACACGGAACAGGGATCGCCTTGGTATTTGACAGCAACATCTCCTCAACATCACCCTATCAACAGATCTGGGGCTGATACGGGAGTATCACCAATTGCAACCATACGAGGTGCTCGTGATGCACTAAGGCAGGGAAACAAAACAAGAGGCTCCCATACAGCAGCGCAAGCACATTTGAGGAAGGGGTCGCCGGTGTTGGGCGAGGCGAGCGAGCTCAGGGAGGCGGCTCGGTCGTGGAGATGAGCGTGGCGGCGGCTTGAGCACGCGAGGTCGGGCCAAGAAGGGCCGCAGGCGAGCCTGGTGAGCGGTGTCGCCGGCTTGATGCAGAGGCGGGGCGACGGCCTGGCGGACGGGGAGGAGCGGACGAAGGCCAGGCGGACCAAGTCGTCGGCGCGGCTGCTGGCCAGAGCAGGGGAGGGACCATCCGGTATGCAGGGGCCCGCTTGCAGGAGGCGCGCGAGACGGGTCGACGCGGGAGTTCCTCGGACGCGAGGGAGGAAGCTGAGGTGAGGGCGCGGCCACACGGACGGGTCGACAACAACAGGGGCACGCGGCAGCTGGAGACGTGGCAACAGGGAGGGCGAGGACGAGCGGGGCCAGGCGCGGAGCTCCGGGCGGCGCCGTCCCTAGTCAGAGCGGCGGAGGGCGCTGGGGTTCCGACGGCCGCAGACTGGAGGTGGGGCGACGCGGCCGGCTAGGACGGACCGGTCGGCGACGAGGGGCTCGAGAGGGGACCGACGAGTGTCAAGGTTCAGAGGAAGAGCAGAGGCGCAGGCGGTCACTCGGTGGCGGCGACGAGGTCAGGACACCAGACCGGGAGGCGGCGGCGCAGACCGCGAGGGACGAGGTCGGGACGCTGGACCGGGAGGCGGCGGAGCCCGGGAGGTGGAGGCGGTCGCGGCGGCCGTAGCAGGGGCGGCGGCACAACGCACGGTGAGGCGGGGTATCGGGGGTAGGTGGCAGGAGGGGGACGGGAGAGAGAGGAGGACCTCTCCCGCGTGGGCCCGAGGGAGGCAGGTGGCGTGGGGATGGGTGCAGGTGGTGGGGCCGAGGGAAACTGGCGGCGGTGGTGGGTTTGTAGGCTGGTGGGCGGGAGTTTGGCAGGGGTGGGGCTAGTCGGTGGCCAGGTGGGGCCAGGGAGGTGAGGTGGCGGCCTAGGAGGTGAGGTGGCACACTGCGATTGGGCGGGGTGAGGTAGCGATGAGGATAAGGGGAGGCGGGTGGAGGCTGGTGGTGCATGCGGTGTGGGAAGGTGGCTATCGGCAGGTGGCCAGGTGGGGCTAGGGAGTGAGAGAGATTAGGGTAGGTGGGGATATGGGTTGGGTTTAGACTAGGATTTGGTTTTTCCTAGTTTTTATTGGGGGTGGCCGGCTGGGTCTGTTTGGCCCGGGGTTTTGTATTTCAATAAAGACGAGGCTTATTTAGAAAAACAAATTAGGTTTTCGAAAATAGTTTTTAAACAAACCATGCAAGATGATGACGATGCTCAAATGCAATGTGGCATGATGACATGAGCATGCGGTCATGATGATGCAATGCACAAAAACACAGCGATTTCCTAGTAGTGGTTTTAGCGGGATGCAACACATTGTCGTCATCATCCTCATCCTCATCCTCATCCTCATCATAGTCATCATCAACAGCCTGAGTATGTTGGCCTTTGCCATGAGGGCGAGAGCAGGAAGTACCCTGAGCAGCAAAACCAGATGTGACCTCTAAGAAAGTCTGCCAATCAAAGTTGGCATTCATTGCATTCCAAGCACCAAAGGAGAGTGTGTGATCTGACTCTACTGATGGTTCATCCCCATGCTTATCATTGTATTCAGACTCCCCTTCCTCTTCTTCTTCTCCTTGAGCCTTGATTTCCTTGAGGAGCTTCTCAATTATGCGATTGCTCTTATATGAGGCATGTTATTCCTTGCGGATGCCCACATTCATGCAGCACAAAGTCTTCTCCTAGAAAGACACCTTCTTGACCTTCTCCTGAACAACCTCATGTGTGACATGAGCCATGGGAGGATTGGAGGCATTTTCTATCATCCTTATCACCAGCCCAATCTAAATCAGTGTATCCACACAGAGAGAATGTTAGGCCCCTAGGATACCACATACCATAGTTTGGGGTATCAACCAAATATTGAAAGATTCTTTTGACCGCCATCAAGTGGCTTTCTTTAGGAGTTGCTTGATATCTTGCACACATTCCTACACTTAACACAATATCGGGTCTAGATGCACATAGGTAAAGCAAAGAACCAATCATGGATCGGTATACCTTTTGATCAACATCTTTACCATTTGGGTTTAGCTCAAGATGAGTCTTTGTTGCCATGGGAGTAGGAGCTCCATTTAGGTCCTTCATATTGAATAGTTTGAGCATGTCTTGAGTATATTTGGCTTGATTGAAAAAGGTTCCTCCCCTTATTTGCTTGATCTCAAAACCAAGGAATACCTTCAACTCTCCCATCATAGACATCCTGAACCTGTCAGTCATAAGCTTTGAGAATTAATCATTAAAAGCTTTGTTAGCCGAGCCAAAGATAATACCATCAACATATATTTGGCAAACAAAAATCTCTCCATTAACCTTCTTAGTAAAAAGAGTAGGATAAATTTCCCCAACCTCAAATGCACGGTCTAACAACAACTCTCTAAGGTGATCACACCATGTGCATGGAGCTTGTTTAAGTCCATAGAGCGCCTTATTGAGTTTGTAGATGTGGTTTGGGAAGTAGGGATCCTCAAATCCCGGGGGTTCCTTAACATAAACCAACTCATGTAATGGTCCATTTAGAAAAGCACTTTCCACATCCAATTGTTGTAATTTAAAATTATGAGGTGCAACATATGCAAGAAGGATACGGATGGACTCAAGGCAAGCCATGTGAGCATAAGTCTCTACATAATCAATGCCTTCAATTTGAGAGAACCCTTGTGCTACCAATATTGCTTTGTTCCTCAAAACAATACCATGTCCATCTTGTTTGTTCTTGAATATCCATTTAGTGCCAATAACATTGCGGCACTCCTTGGGCTTTTCTACTAACTTCCAAACTTTGTTTCTCTCAAAGTTATTGAGCTCCTTGTGCATTTCTTCTAGCCAATCCGAATCTTCAAGAGCTTCCCACACTTTCTTTGGCTCCACCATGGATATATGAGCTTGATGCTCACCAAAATGCTTCAACTGAGCTCAAGTATACATACCACTCCTTAGATCACCGAGAACATTTTCAAGAGTGTGGTCTCTTCTTTCTAATATTCTGTCCACTCTAACTTTGCAACGAGTTTCGATCTCCTTGTTGTTTCTTGTGGGGATATCTTCATCATTTTGGTCCTCGTGTTGACCATCAATTTGACCTTGAATAATGAAGGGTTCATTTTCATCAACATGAGGCATAGGTTGATCTTGATCAGGAAACCTACTCGAAAGGCATTGAGATGATCTTGTAGATCACTGAATAAATCTGCCTTGTGTAACTATCTGTGCAGGGCTGGACAATCCGGTCAACAGAGAGACTAGACAATCTTACCTGGAACTTTCTGCCTGATCAACTTGGTGAGGGCTCTCAGCTTGTATTTGGCTTGCGTCATCATTGCCCTCAATAATGGGAGCTTGTTGAAGTTGTGAAGATGAGGGCTCCACTTGAATAGAGCATAGTTCTTCTCGATCTGCCACAAGGGGTTCCTCAACAGGGCAGATGGATCCCGAACCCATTCTTCTTATGGTATCTTGAGTTATTTCATCATCTACATCACAGACATCAACATTCCCCGCTTGGGGGCCATCATATTCTTCGAAAACCACAATACACGATTCTATGACAATTCCGGAGAGTTTATCATAGATTCCGTAAGTGTGGGAATCGAGAACATAGCCAACAAAAATACCCTCTAAAGCTTTGGAATCAAATTTGGACAAACGAACACCTTTTATGAGATAGAAACACTTAGAACCAAACACCCGGAAGTATGAAACGTTGGGATTGTTACCGGTAAGTATTTCATATGGCGTCTTGATCAACTCTTTGCGGAGGTAGATTCGGTTTGACGCATGCAATGCGGTGGATATTGCCTCTGCCCAAAAATTGTATGGAGACTTAAACTCCACCAACATGGACCTTGCCATATCCATTAATGTTCGGTTCTTCCTCTCAGCTACACCATTTTGTTGAGGGGTATTTGCAATGAAATATTGATGTTTTATTCCCTCATCACTAAGAAAACTATTTAATGTGTAGTTCTTGAACTCGGTGTTGTTGTCACTTTTTATTGTTAGCACAGACACATTGTATTGATGTTGAACCATATTGACGAAGTCGATGAAGTATTATTGGGTCTTACTCTTCAACTTGAAGAAGTATACCCATGAATATCTTGAGTATTCATCAACAATCACCAAGCAATATTTCTTCCCACCAAGGCTAGCATGAGATGGAGGACCAAAGAGATCCATATGAAGGATCTCCAAGATTCTCTTTGACTTTATAATGTTATTTGGCTTGTGGGGAGAATCATGCATCTTTCCTTCAACACAAGCCCTGCAAACATGACCTATGGCAAAACAAACATTTTCCTTTAGGCCCACAATATGGACACCCTTGTGGAGGCTTTACAGAGTTCTCATATTGACATGGGCTAGTCGGTGATGCCATAACCACCCCACATCAGCCTTTCCAAATAAGCACATCGCACTTGTAGTGGTTTTCCCTGAAAAGTCCACCACATACAAGTCATTTTTGACGTACCCAGCAAAAGCGACCTTTAGAGTCTTGCTCCACAAGAGAACCATAATATGATTATCAATAAAGACGGTGAAACCTATCTTTCCAAGGGCACAGACTGAAAGTAAATTAGAGCCAAGAGTCTCAACAAGCATGACGTCCACGAGAGTAACATCGTGTGCAACCACAAATTTTCCAAGACCCATTACCTGATATTTTGACTTGTCGGCATATGTGACGGTTATATGATCTTGATTTGCCCTTATCTCAATCATTATTTCTTTGCTTCTGGTCATATGACTTGTGCAACCACTACCGAGCACCCACTTTGACCCGCCGGAAGCATAGTTCTACAAGATATCAAGCTAGTTTTAGGTACCCATTTCTCAATGGGTCCTATCTTGTTAGTGATAAGGGTCTTGGGAACCCAAATATACCAAGCAATATAACCATCAAATTGTCCAACATATTGTGCATAAACATCACCATTAGAATTACGCGTTAAGACATAGTGAGGGTTAGCACTTCCAGCAAAGTCATCTTGTGACATAGTTTTGCCACTTGTGATATTACTACCCATAGTGGTATTGCCTTTTGCTTGTGTGGTCTTGGTCTTCTTGTTCTTGTTGTTGTTCTTCTTCTTAGCCTTGGACACATAGCCAAGACCTCTTTTCTCATATTTGACCTTTGCTTACTTAAGAAATCATAAATAGACTTGTTTCCTTTGGGGAAGGTGGCCTTAGCAAGCTCCCCCTTCAACCTAGCATTTTCTTCAAGAATGTTGGTACTACTAGAGGGAATCAAAATACTAGGTGAAGCAACATTAGTCAATTGAGTTTGAAATTGTTCATGAGACTTTGTGAGTGTCACGAGATCACTTTCCAAGGCCTTGTGAGCCATGTTAAGCTTATCATAATCCTCGACAAGTTTGTCATGAGCAACACCAAACTCAATCTTGTCCTTTTGATCCTTTTTATACTTAGCAATGGCATGATCACGTTTTTCCGTGAGTTTAGCTACTATTCGATCATTTGCCTCATCGAGGCCTTCAAGTTTTTCTTCAAGAGACTCCCTAGTCTCTTGTTATTCTTCTAGAACATTAGTTAGAGCATCCATCTCAAGTAGATGCTCTCTCCCATCCCTCATCAAGGAGATCTTGTGTGTGAGCAAGTTGGTTCAAGAGATTTACAAAATGCTTCTTGTGCTCCCCTTACAAGTTATTCATATAAGCATCGAAAGCAACTAATTCCTCCTTCACCTCAAGAGTTATATCATCATTCAAATCATCATTGATAATAGAGGTGGAGAGAGGAGATGATCGTACCTCTGATGCTCTTGCCATAAGACAAGTGATGTTCTTGTTGGATATGTTCTCATTTGGGGAATTGAAGATGGAAAATGTGGATGTAGAGGTTGTGGCAATGGCAGCCACACCATTCGTTGCTTCTTCTTCTTCCTCCTCCTCTTCATCATCGGAAGATAACTCTTCATGTGCTATCAATGCAATGTCACCGGACTTCTTGTTGGTGGCCTTCTTCTTGTTAAAAGGCTTCTTGAAAGGGGCCTTTGGATTTTTCTTCAATATGAGTGCACCACCATTATCTTCTCTCTTATCATATGGACATCTGGCAACAAAATGATAGCAGTCACCACAATTGAAGCAAGTTCTCAGTCTTGAAGCATTTTCTTTTCTACCACTTGGGTTGCTTATTTGTTGCATCTCCATCTTGGCCTTGGAGGGATCTTTCCAAAAGTTTCTCGCATAGAAGGCCATATATTCACCATGAGAAACCTTGACATCTTCAGGGTGGCTCATAAAGAGTGCATCATCACTTCCTTCTTCTTCTTCTTCTTCATACTCCACAACCTTGGACTTCAAGGCAAGATTAACACCACTGCTCATTCCAATGGCTTGATCCCGGGCATCTTTGGCATTCTTGGCAACAACCTTGAAGGCGAACATATCTTGCATAACTTCATTGGAGGCCATGAGATGGTAGTTGTGTCTTCCTTGGAGACTCTTCAAGTCGGTGGGCTCGAAGGGAACGAGAGCACTCACATACTTTCTCTTTATCCAAGCATCATCAAATATGAGAGGCACCAACATTTCTAAAGGTGGTGGCAGTGGATTTGAGTCTTCGATACATGTCTTCATGATCGTCACCATCCTTCATATAGAAGCCTTCGGCTTCACTGCTCAAAGCATCATATCAATTTCTTCTCATGATCTCATTCCCAACAAACAAATCAGTGAGAGCATCCCAAGATTCCTTGGAGGTATTAAAGTTCTCAATGTGGGGAAAGGCCTTTGGCCCCACCCCTAGTTGAATCATGTGCAAGGCGGTACCATTGAGTTAGCTATTGACCACTTCCCTTCTTGTCAAGTTGGTTAGATCCTCAATTTTGAGTCCTTCTTCAATAATGTTCCACAAGTCAATGCAAGAGTTGTGCACATGAGATTTCATCAAAACTTGCCATTGAGAAAAAGAATGTGCAGCTAACTTGGGTGGGCCGCCTCTATTATTTATATGGGGATGAGGGATCGAGGATCGGGAGAGTACC
This sequence comes from Avena eriantha, assembly GCA_910589775.1. Classification (NCBI taxonomy): domain Eukaryota; kingdom Viridiplantae; phylum Streptophyta; class Magnoliopsida; order Poales; family Poaceae; genus Avena; species Avena eriantha. The sequence goes on along the minus strand of OU342744.1, from coordinate 416,823,391 downwards.
ATCCGGGAACCGCATGGTGCTCTTCCTTCCCATCACCCTTTTTGGTGGTGGAGTTAGTGGAATTATGTTCACCCCCCGCTAATTCACCCGTTAGGTTAGCCGAAGCATTTCCTTGGGGTTAGGAGGTGTTTCCTCTTGAGAGAGAGGTGGTGAGGCTGACTTTTCCTTAACAAGTTGCTCAACTAGCTAACATAACTGTTGGATTTCGTTGCCCAAGGTAGATCTCAAGCTTGTTTCCAACTTCTTGAGATCTACCATGTTCACTGAAGTGCTAGCCTCACCCTCTCCACCTTCATCTGGGTTGCCCATGTTCTCTTAGGCGGTTAAGCCCAAATAAAGAACCGAGGCTCTAATACCAATTGAAAGGATTTTATGGGCACCTAGAGGGGGGGTGAATAGGTGCTACTTCAAATTTTACTCTTTTTCAAATTAGGGTTTGACACAAAAGGTAAATTATCTATATATGCAGCTAAGGTGAATTTACCTATATGTCACACTAGCACAACTAACTAAGCAAGAGCAGGATATAAGTAAGGTTTGGTAAAGGATAGAAGTAACTGAAATGAAGCACACGGAGATACAAGGATTATTTCCTGTAGTTCCTTCATTTTGAGGGAAAGTACGTCTGTGTTTGGAGAGGGAGTGGTATCAAACTACCAACGCCACGAGAGGCCTCCCTTATTCTCCGGTGAACCTCACCCCAAAGGGATCGATTCACGCTTCCACTATATCGGCAACCTTCAAGGTGGTCGCCGACACCCTTACAACAATTTCGAGGCACACATCCACAACTTAATTGGAGGCTGCCGAATCCAAGCAAGCTATCACAACAATTGAAGACAAGCTTGTAAGAACCAAATCAAGGCTTAGGGTTTCCAATGAAACCCTAGAGCAAGGGGCCCTCAAGTGAATGAGGGGAAATGAAGATCTCTCTTGGTGAAGCTGTAGATCAAGGCCTCCTCCTTCGATCCTCCAAAGATCAGCGACTTTGGATGGTTCGATGTGGAGATCTAGCTGATTTGGTGGCTCTAATGGTGGTGCCTTTTCTTTTCTGGAACAAGCAGCTAGAGGTAGAAGATGAGGTCCTCTATTTATAGCCTCCACTATTGTTGACCGTTTTCTGCCCATTGAAGAACTTCCACGCTGGAGATTCCGGACTACAGACCGAAGACTCCGGCATAGGCCAGAGATTCCGGCCCATCTCCGGTCTATCTCCGGACCACCATACCAAATGACCTGGGCCTGGTCAAGACACACCCTCCGAGGACATTGCCAAAACTCTAGACTAGGGCACCCCGGAGACTCTGGCGATTTCACTTTGAAAACTCCGTACTAAAGAACACCAAAGATTCCGGTCCGTACCCAGCCCATCTCTGAACCCTCACACAGATTCTCCCTAGGCATCTTCTGGAACCCACTCCGAAGATTTGGGGGGAAACTCCGGACCACACTAGAGACTCCGGTGTGTGAACACCGGAGACTCATGTTAGAAATCTTCAGGAAACTACTGTTTCTTCCAGGAACTATTCCACTATGCCATGGACTTATCTCTTTTCAGTATAAACACATGGTAACATCAACATACTGTTTAATGATCATTTTGTTGTTAACGAACACCAAACATATTAAGACAATAAATGTCCTTTCATCATTGACATAACACTCATGGAACATTGTTCCGCAAATATTACATCCCTTAGAGTGGTACAACAGAAACAAAGTGGGTCCACATACATTATTATTACAACCAGAAGTTACACTACAACTTCAAAATCCTCTTAGGTCCATAGAGGAATTTCGATGACTCTATACAAGATCATACAAATCTAAGAACAACTTTAAAGAAGCAAACTAAACCTTAGTATAGTATGAGACTAACTACTAGAAGATAGGGATATATGGTACACTAGTCTACTATCTATTCCGACACATTTATGCTTCTGATTCTTCAGCCTCAATTCCATAAATGCTTCCGTAGTTGATTCCTTGGATGCTTTCGGATATTTATGGCTCCTCATAGCGGAATTCTACTTGGTCTTCAACTGAATAGAGTGTTTCCTCTTCTTGGTCTTCAATGTCTTCAAAATCTAGAAAGGGTTAAGAAGGTACAGCTGAGTATGAGCGTACTCAAGAAGTTCACTAAAAAGGAATGTTTGATGCACTATCTACAACCACAGACCAAAGGTCATAGGTTATGCAAGTTTTCGTAAACATTTATTCAAAGGTTCCTTTTATTCTGAAAAAGCTATGTCTGCCAGTCTTCACAGGTTGATTAGAACTTCATGGAGTTCCTTTCTTGTAGCATTCGCAGCTCCTTCCCAGAATAGGGAGTAACATGTCACACCTTTATACACTTCGTAGAAGTGCGTTTCTTTACCCATGAGATACCAATTCCTTGTTGCACATCCGGGCAGCTTACCTATCCATACTTCCAATGGTGTGGGGCCCAATAATTGATCCAAGCCGATCACTACGATTCTCCACAACCCCGTATGCCCACCCTTTTGCTAGCTCAAGACAATGACAAAGTCGGTTTACATTCCCGAAGAGAGCAATCCATCGTAGATATCTAGTATCGAGGAATTCACGGTTCCCACCCTTGCATGTGCCTAAATGTAGGATCACTTCTCCGATAAAAGTTGTCCGTTGACATATGAAAGGAAGAATATCTAGCTGACTCCCCTAGAACCCATATAGATCTCATGGTTAACGCATAATCTACAGTGCAAGAATCGCTGGCGACATTTGGTATTAATTCCTAGATGATACTTTCCCGTGAAAATGGAACCTCCCCCAATCCATAAACCATGCCATGGTTCCATTTGCCTGCCATACTAGGTTAACACCACTCGGGTCAATAACCAATAAGTCATATTATTAATAAAATAGTATTTTCTTCCATTCTTTTGAAATGCAGGTGATGACAACATTAGTTTGCAAACACTTGACATAAAATAACCAAAGGACATGAGCAAGTGTGAACTTTCCTTAATATAATGAAGTAATGTAGTCGAATGTCTCGACTTGACCCTGGAGCTCAGGTTCTACAAAATACCATCATTGTCCGGTAAGGACAATTTTTAAAGAATCAAGATGCTATTATGCATAAGTAATGAGATGCATGTTGTAAAAACCCCGACCCCAACATTATAAGTGAGTTGAACTTAGGTCATTTCTTTAAGATTTGATATATCTTCAAGTTTACTTCACAAGCAAATATATTACAAAGACTTTAAGATTAATATACAAGGCATAAAAGTAAAGTATAATAACAATATATGGTTAAGGTTAATTGATATCATGTAACTATTATGGAAGTCCATGTTTTAAGTTTTTAAGAGTTGGAAGAAATAACATAGTGAGTTTGTTTGAAGTGGCAAAAAGAATAACATTTGAAGAAAATATTGTTTATGTTAAGTTAATCAACTCTGAAGATTATCAGGATTAAAGATATGGTTTTTGATAAAGTACAAATTATATTGAGTTATTATACTCCTAATTTATAATAGACCAAAGTTTACTATAAAAAATATAAACATACTTAAGACATAATATTTATGGCATTACCAAATTCTAGAGTGTTTCTAAGCATAATCAAAGATGAAAACTTATAAATACGAAGCATAGCTTTAAGGACTTAGATCTAGCATGTTTAATATTCATAGAATATGTTATATGTTGTAGATATGGTTTTAAGTAGAATGTATAGGTTTTATCTTTCTATAAGTGTTTTACCTAAATTATTAGTTAAGAAAAAAATTTAAGATGTGGAATCATTCTTATCTCATCTATGAAGGACATAATGGTATTTTATTAGAACAATAAATTCTAAATGTATTAAATGAAGTTAAAAGTAATTTATTTGAATTTATAGGTGATAAAATAAAATATATTCTATTTATTTAAATGCAAGAAAAAGTATTTAATACCCCTTTATCTTATTTATTTTTATAATTACCAAAATTACTTGGAAGTTCATATTTAGTATGTTTCTATAGTGGTGGATGAATTTTCGTCAAGAAAAGTGATTTTTATTAATTTTTAGATATTTTCGTTATTTTTTTATTTTTCATGGAAGATGTAGTGGTTTTAAATTTTAGCTAAATTTTATTTAACCCAAACAAGCAATGTTATATTTTTGCTAGGTATAGATTATTTTGTGATCATTTTGATATATTTAATGTGTTTTTATGATTTTTTTCTTATTTGTCTACAACTAAATTATGTATAGGGGTATTTTGGTCATTTTATATTTGGGTAATAATTTATTTTGCAATACACTTTTAAGCCTCGACCTGACCCACGGGCTGGCCCAACTTAGGCCCGAACCCAGCCCAACCGGTGGGCTAGACCACCTCGTGGTCTGCTGGGTTAGTCAACCCAGACCCACCCGTGTCCACTCCCATCCTCTCCCCTCTTAATCCTCTTACGACGCGATGACGTCGCCGCGGTCATGGCTTGATTTCTGGTGAGCTCCGGCCACCTTGTCCATCGCCATCAGGCTTGGATGACGCTACACGATCTTCTCTCTCGCTTGATCCTGATTGGTTTATGCCTCGGGCCTTCTCCTGCTTGCCCCTTTCACTTCTCTAGTGCTAGGCTTATGGCAATTGTGGTGTCACTGCTCGCTGGTGACTATGCGGTACTGAGATGGTGATACTATGGAGTGGAGGTGGTGCTTAGGCAATGATCTACTACCTATCTGCCTCTTCAGTGCTGCGGCATGGCAGGTTCGGCTCGGCGCGGGTCGAGTGTCATGGTGCTCCTCGTGCCCTAATCTACTTCCTTTCCGGCAAGTTGTGGCTTGCCAAAGGTAGGTGTCCCCTATTCTTTCCTCTCCTTCTATCTCTTTCTTTGTTCCTCACTCCTCTCTCAGACCCTAATTAGGGTTTCCCCCTTCTGCACTAGCAATAACCCTTTTGGTGCATGTTTGATAATGTTTTTGTGATTACTGTCCTAGTTTATCTTCTGATCCTATAAGTGTTACAGAGTGAAAACTAGGATCTCCTACTTTTTTGGTTTCGATTTAAGAAAGTATGAACCTTTGGTTCAATATGTTGTTGGCAAGGTTTTGTTGTTAGTGATTTGTCAGTGAACCAAGGAGTGAAGTTGATTCCTGAACTTAGAGAAAATTTTGATGGACTTAAAGCTATCCACTTGACCACACTGTGATGGTATTGTTGCCTTATTGTATTTGAATATGTGGGTGTTGATATAACACATAGTCATGTGGCAGCTTGTTTAGCTGGTTTTTATGACTCAAGTTGGAGAATTGGTTCCTCATAGGAAGATGTACCAAACTTGGATGTAGAAATACAGTTGTTTTCTCACAAGTCACTTGTTACATGACTTACTTATGGCTTATGTACTACTGATAGGTTACCATGATTTAATTTCATGTTTAGCTTCATAATATACTTGACTTGGCTGGATATAACTCTGTGAAAACATTTGAGTTCAAACCATGTGTTTTAATTCAATTACTTCATATGCTCTACTGATGACCCACAAGTATAGGGGGTGTATCGCAGTATTTTCGAGGGAAGTGAAACCCAATTTGTTGATTTGACACAAGGGGAGCCAAAGAATATTTATAAGCCTTAACAACTGAGTTGTCAATTCAGCTGCACTTGGAAACAATCTTGCTGACCGCAATTTATCAGTAGCAACAGTTTTGTAGTAGGAATAGTAAAGTAGCAGCAGTAGTAAAGTAAAGACAGAAGTAACAATAGCAGTAAATAGTAGGATTCGAGTGGGGATGGATGGACAAGCGTTGCATGGACAAGACAATTCACATAGCAATCAGAATACAGGGCAATTGCAGATAAATAAGATAAAGCATCCAAGTACTAGATAATCCTAGGCATGTGCCCCATATATAGTCATACGTGCTCGCAATGAGAACTTGCACAACATCTTTTGTCCTGCCAGCCCATTTGCAGCGGGGCCTCAAGGGAACTACTGGTAATTAAGGTGCTCCTTTTAATAGAGCACCGGAGCCAAGCATTGACACTCCATGAACACATGTGATCCTCACATCAAAGCCATTCCCTTCAGTTATCCCGATTTCTGTCACTTCGGGGCCATTGGTTCCAGACAACAATATGTGTATACAACTTACAGATAAGACCAAAAACAATACTATCATAATGAATCCATAACATGTTCAGATCTGAAATTATGGCACTCGGGCCCTAGTGACAACCATTAAGCATAACAAGTCGCAACAAAGTCAGAAAGCACTAATAGAAGATATTAGGCACCATGCCTTAACAATTTGATGCCATTACATGAATGATCTCATCCAATCCCTACCATCCCCATAGCCTACAGCGGGGGATTACTCACTCATAGATGGGGGAAACATGGATGGTCGATGGAGAAGCGATGGTGATGAAGATGGCGATGATCTCCTCCAATTCCCCGTCCCAACAGGGTGCCAAAACGGAGTTTCTGGTGCTGTTTCGTGGAATCTGGTGGTGGCGGCGAAGCGGAACTCCTTCTGGAAAAACGTTAAACCCCCCTGAGTTTTTAGGTCAGAAGGCAACTTATAGGCGAAGAGGGAGACCGAGGGGCAGTCTAGGGCGGCCAGTCCACCCCCTGGCGCGGCCTGGGCTTGCCCGCGTGGCCAGGTGGTGTGGCCTGCGCCCAGCCCCCCTTCGTCTCGTATTCTGGCTCCTGGAGTCTTCTGGTGAAATAGGATTTTCGGCATATTTTCCGGGATTTTTCCTGATAGTAGATTTTCTGCACATAAAGTAGACACCAGGGTAATTCTGCTGAAAACAGCGTCCATCCATGTTAGTTGCATCCAAATCACACAAGTTTATAGGAGAAACAATAGCAAAAGTGTTCGGGAAAGTAGATACATTTTGGACGTATCATCTACTTAAAATGATGGTGTGGTGCGCTCCACATATTGTCAAGATGGCAGTTATTAATCTGATATGATTCCTAGGGTTATAATCTTTACTTAGGGAAGTGATTTGGAGTCCACAATTTCTTAAAGTGATGTTGTCTTGTAATGTAAATAATGGCTTACTGATCCTTTGTTCAATAATGGCTTTTCCTTGGTATTGATTCCTTGGTGACTTATCTAAGGAAAATGATTGAATTGTATCCTTTGCTTGCTTGCTATGGTAATTATGTTCTTTAAGAGCACTCCTGACTTATGATACATATGTCAAGTTCATTATTCCTTTCTTATTGTTGGTATCTGCTGCCCTTGTTGCTGTTGTGGTGCCTCCATACTTGGAGTGTGCACATCGGTAGCTTGGTAGCATGACTTGCTACTTTAATAATTTGTCCCAAGCCAAGGATGCAACATGCTGAGGCTAATTTGGTAGCTTAATTACAAAGTTTTAAGGTTGAATTTTACTTAGCTCTAGGATGATACCTGTGTAGAATTTCTACACCAGTATGAGAGCTTTCTAACACCCCCACCAAATCTAAGCACTTAAATAAAATGATAATATCAGAGGCTACTTAAGCTTTCATGGCCAACCTACTATTGCAGAGTAGACAAATCTGCTTGTTGTGGATACTGGTGATGATCATTTGGTGAATCTAGATTAGTGGCTATATGATCTTGTGTATTTATGGTAGTCATTGTTCTATTGGCCTTCTCCCTGCCTTGGCTTTCTCCTCTTTTCCTCATCTAATGTTGGACTGCTCTTCCTATGTTGCTAGCCTACTCTTGATCTCCTCCTTGAGATCCTTCAAGTGACCATGGTGATTCCTGGTTGGTTGGTTTTTGGAGAAGAAACCTGTGGTATTGAGTTGTTGGGCTTGGCTATGGAAGATTGAGCAGAGAGAGATGTGCTACGATTGTCTCCTCTTATCTATTCCCTACTTGGCTGCTTCCTGGTGTTGACAACACATGACATATAGTTAGATGAGTGTGATGCATGCTTGTTTGCTAGCTATCTATGGATGAGATCAATTGATTCAGGATCTTTTCCTAAAAAATTCACTACTTCGCCTTTTACTTCAATTTGGTGAATCTTGCCCCTAGGCTAATGAAGATGTGCTGAAGCCGAACTCTGATAAGAATAATTACTACATTGCCCTAATTACCCTCCTCAGTGATGAGTTAAAAAGTGCATCACACTGTTATAATCTGAGAGCATTCTAACACTAATCCTTCCTGTTATTCAATTATTTTGTTTGCATTTTTATTTTTACAGGGACAAGATCAAAGAAGGATTGAGAAGATTACAAGACAAAGCTAGTTAGGTTTAGTGTAGGGTTTTATTTTCTATTTTAATTCTTCTTTTATTAGTTTCTTGTATTTATATTACCTTTTGGATAATGCAAGGACATTGTAATATTTTAGTTTACCTTAATATGATAATTATTTTCCTTTTATTTCCCTTTATTCTTTTATTATAAAGAGATATTGTAATATATTTTTTTGTTAATAAAGTTAATCTTCTCCTTAAATATCATTTTGTAATGTTTCTTTTTATTCCTTTATTTTAAAGTAACAATGTAATATTTACATTCATATTATAATTTAATAATTCTTTTTATTTCATTATTTTAATTCATTTCTTTTACTTAGTTATTTCAATTTACTTGTTCTATAATATCAAATTATGGAATATAATTCCACTTATTATTTTATTGCTTATTTGTTTTTATAACGTCATATAGTATTACCCAATAACCAAATCCATTTATTATTATAAAATTTGTTTATACTTCTATTATTATTGAATTTTATAAATTCAAGTTTGAATTTGAATTTCAAATTAAAAATTAAGTCTGAATTCCACCCTTCGAAAAGACAAATAATACCTAAAGGTCATGTCAAAATCTATTACACTCACTTAGATGGCTAATTTCTAATCCATCGAAGCAAGAGAGACTCTGATCACTCTAGGGTTTTAGTTTGCGAAAAATTTACCTAGTTTTCAAATGAATGCATGCATATACACAAAATCCTAAATCTACTCTTCGTTTAGTCCTAAATGCCGGGATGTTATAGTATTCCCCCTTAAATTAAACTCCGTCCCGAAGTTTGTGGTTTCTTGTTCCCGAATAGTTTGGGATAGTCTTATCTTGAGTTTCCTTCCTTCTTCCCGGTATCCCTTTTTTAGAGTGATATTTTTAATGAACTCAGTACTCCTTGAGTTTACTCTGTACCTTAATTTCAAATGTGGGTAATGCATAATGCTAAATCTAGACTTCATACACATGCTCTATGAGATTGCTTTTAACCTTGAATAACCCTATTGAAGAAAGACTACTAATGGTAAACATACCTATTATGGCATGTTCGGAGTAATCCACTTGTTCCCTTGTGTTATGATGTAGCCTTCTGAATGACCTTCCTCGCTTTCTGTTGTTCTTTCTCTTAGAGTTTCCATTTCTTAATGATGGTTCTCCATCCTCGATAAGTTGCAAAGATGTCTCATGTGTCCATCTTGTACACAAGTATAACATATGACTTTGGGTCTTCTATAGTCCCTATTTATATGTCCCAAAATTCTATAGTTTCCACATATAATTCTTTTCTTCTGTTTCAAATACCCTGATTTGAACTAGTACCCGTAGATAGAATTCTAGGTCTGAAATTCAGGTTAAGCCTTGGCTCATTTGTTTGGAACCTCTTTGGTTCAATGTTAGATTTTTTCTTGGCTACTTTCTTCCTTTATTCCTATAGCGTCTTGTAATCATCCTCAAAATTAATTGTTGCATCAACCAACTCTTGAAAACCTTGTGTTGTGTCCCCCTGTATTTTCATCTTCATATAAGGATTTAGTCCCCTTAAAAACATTTTCTTGCACTTCTCCCCCGTGTTTACCTCATCAACTGAATATCGAGATAATTGACTAAACTCCCTAATATATTTCATCATGGTTGCATTGTTTTGCCATAAGTCCTCGAACTCTCTCCTCTTTAACTCCATAATACTCTATGGAACATGATATTAGCAAAACTTCAGCTTGAACTCTTCCCACGTGAATACTTCTTCTGGTGTGTGCATAGCCAATTGATTTTCCCACAAGTTTGCGGCTGGTCCTGATTAAAATGTTGCATAACATAGCTTCTCCTCATCACTGCATCCAACTGTTTTAAGTTTCCTCTCTGTATCCTTCAGCTAGTCCTCCACATCCATATGTTCTGGTACCGATATGAAAGGAATTGGTTTGGCATTCTAGAAATCAGAGAGACTTACCCTCATACCTACATTTTTCTTTCCAAGTCCAACTTGTTTAATTATCTCTTGCATGAACTTATTCTGGTACTCCTGCATCATCTACATATACTGCATGAAATTTTCCTCTATCAACGGACAAGATGATAGTGATCCAGTTGTGATTACATCCTCATTGGCTTCCTTCTTCTTAGCTTCTCGCTCCAAATATTGTTCCTCAGACCCAGCTTCTACTCCCGTATCCATACCCATCTAGTCCTGTTACAGAAAGCGAATACTCATACTTACATCATGCACATATTTTTTGAGCTAAAATATATGCAAGTGCTAGTCACACAAAGACTTTTATCACTCTAGGATTTTAGTTTGCAAAAAAATTACCTAGATTTTTAGATGAATGCATGCATATGCACAAAATACTAAATCTACCCTTTGTTTAGTCCTAAATGCTCGAATGTTACACCTCGGAACACGAACCAAAAGGTAAAACACAAGTCATATGGATGATATGATGAACATCTCGATGTTCGCCTTTGAAGCTACACCATCTCACGTGATGATTGGTTTTGGTGTAGTGAATTTGGTTCGTGTAATCATGAAAACAACTAGAGGGATGTTGTTTTCAGTGGGAGTTCTAGTGGTAATTTTTGAATTAACTTGAACTTAATTTTTCATAAACTTAGTCTAAATAGTATTTGAAAATATGTTATAGATCATCGCATCACCTACTTTCAACTTCAATGTATTCATGGAGAAGTAGAAACTTAGCACCAATGGTATCAACTTTACCGAGTGGGCCCTTAATCTGAGGATTCTCCTCTTGACTGCTAAAAGGAGCTATATGATAGATGCACCTCTAGGACCCCCTCCTGTTGAAGATGCACTTGATGATGATAAAAAAAATGTTTTCTCAATAGTCAGGAGGATCACCACCTAGTTCATTGCGGCATATTGAATGGGCTAGAGCTTGAGCTTTGAAAACGTTTCGAGCTTAGCAATTCTTATGATACAATGGTTGAATTGAGAATGATTTTCGATAACGATGTTGCCATAGAGAGTTATGAAGCTTCTGAAAAGGTCTTTAGCTACATGATGGAAGAGAAAAACTCTCTTAGCGGGCATGTACTCAAAATGTTTGGGTACGCCAAAAACTCCTAGCACTGGGAATTGTGATTCCCAATGAGATAGGAATTCGTTGGGCTCTCCAATCACTCTCACCAAGTTACAAGAACTTCATGATGAACTATAATATGCAAGGCATTAATAAGTCGCTACCCGAGCTTCTTTCTATGCTGAAAACTACTAAAGTGGAGGTAAAAAAGGAGCATCAAGTGTTGATGATGAATAAGACCACTAGTTTCAAGAAAGGCAAGAAGAATGGTAACTTCAAGAAGGGTGGAAAGTCTGTTGCCGCACTTGAGAAGAAGACCAAGAGTGGCCCTAAGCCTAAAACTAAGTGCTTTTATTGCAAGAACATGGGGCACAGGAAGCGCAACTGCGCTAGGTATCTGTCCAACAAGAAAGCCGACAAGGTGGACAAAGGTATATAAAATATACATGTTATTGATGTGTACCTTACTAGTACTCGTAGTCGCACCTACGTATTTGATACTAGTTTAGTTGCTAATATAGGTAACTCGAAATAGGGGATATAGAACAAGCGTCAACTTACTAAGGATGAAGTGATAATGTGGGTCGGCAATGGATCTAAGATTGATGTGGTCGCCATCGGAACACTGGCACTTCATTTATCGTGGGGATTAGTAATAAACCTAAATAATTGTTATCTGGTGCCTGTGTTGAGCATGAACATTATTTATGGATCGTGTTTATTGTAAGACGGTTATTCATTTAAATCCAAGAATGATGGTTGTTCCATTTATATGAGTAATATATTTTATGCTCATGCGCCTATGAAGAAAGGTTTATTTCTTTTGGATCTTGATAGTAGTAATATGTGTATTCATTATGTGGATGCCAAAAGAATCAAATTGCATGATGATAATGTTGCATATATGTGGCAGCGTCGCCTAGGTCATATTGGTGTAAAATGCATGAAACAACTCCATTCTGATGGATTGTTGGAATCACTTGATTATGAATCATTTGAGACATGTGAACCATGCCTTATGGGCAATATGACTAGAACCCCATTTTCTAGTTCTATGGAATGGACGACAGACTTACTCGAAATCATACATTTAGATGTGTGTGGACCAATGAGTGTGTCGGCACGCGGAGGTTATCGTTATTTCATTACTTTCATGGATGATTTAAGTAGATATGGTTATATCTATTTGATGAAACAAAAGTCTGAAACTTTTGAAAAGTTCAAAGAATTTCAGAGTGAAGTGGAAAATCATCGTAATAGAAAGATTAAAATTTTGTGATCCGATCGTGGAGGTGAATATCTGAGTTACGAGTTTGGCATACACATGAAACAATGTGGAATAGTTTCACAACTCACACCTGTCAGAATACCACAGTGAAATGGTGTGTCAAAACATCGTAATCATACATTATTAGATGTTGTTCTATCTATGATGTCTCTCATAGACTTTCCATTGTCATTTTGGGGATATGCACTAGAAACAGCCGCATTCACTTTAAATAGGACTCCATCTAAATCTGTTGAAATCACATAGTATGAATTGTGGTTTGGCAACAATCCTAAGTTTCTTTTCTTAAAGTTTGGGGATGTGATGTTTATGTGAAGAAACTTCAACTTGATAAACTCGAACCCAAAGTGAAAAAATGTGTCTTCATAGGATGCGCTAAGGAAAAATTTGGTATACCTTTTATCATAGATCCGAAGGCAAGGTTTTCGTTGCAAAGAAAGGATCCTTTCTGGAGAAGGAGTTTCTCTTGAAAGGTGTGATAAGTAGGAAGGTAGAACTCAATGAGGTTATTAAACCTTCTCTTCATGGAATAACGAATAGTGATCCATCAGAAACGGCAAGTGGCGCAGCGCCGGAATATGTTCTGATGTTAACTTCACCAAATGAAGATCGAACTAATGATTCTGATCATGAAACTCCAAAACAGATTACTGCCAAACCTCGCAGATCAATTAGGGCACATGCAACTCTTGAACTGTATGGTGATCCTGTCACGAATTTCATGGCAGATGGAAATGATGACCATGTGACTTAAGAAGAAGCAATGGTGAGTCTGGATTCCAACAAATGGCTAGAAGCCATGCAATCTGAAATAGGATCCATGTATGAGTAGCAAGTTTGGACCTTGGTGGACCTATCTCATGACCGTAAGGCTGTTGACAATAAATGGATCTTCAAGAAGAAAACTGATGATGACGGTAATGTGAACATTTATAAAGCTTGACTTGTCGCAAGAGGTTTCCGAAAAATTCAAGGAGTTCACTATGATGAGACTTTCTCTCCTGTAGCGATGCTAAAGTCAGTTAGGATTATGTTAGCACTTGCTGCATTTTTTAACTATCAAATTTGGCAGAGGGATGTGAAAATCACATTCCTTAATGGAAACATTGAGGAAGAGTTGCACATAGTACAACCCAAGGGTTTTATAGATCCTATGGATGCTAACAATGTATGCAAACTTTAGTGATCAATTTATGGATTGAAGCAAGCATCTCGGAGTTGGAATCTCTGTTTTGATGAAGTCATAAAAGGGTTTGGATTTGTCCAAACTTACAGAGAAGCTTGTATTTACAAGAAAGTGAGTGGAAGCTCTATATCATTTCTAATTTTATATGTGGATGACATATTGTTGATTGGAAATTATATAGAACTTTTCAAGAGTGTAAAGGATTATTTGGACAACAGTTTTTCAATGAAGGACCTCAGTTAAGCAGCATATATATTAGGTATCAAAATCTATAAAGATAGATCGAGCCTCTTAATTAGACTATTGCAAAGTACATACCTTGACAATATATTGTAGAAGTTCAATAAGGATGGAAGTAAGAAAGGGTTCTTACCTATGTTGCAAGGCAAGACATTGAGTAAGACTCAAAGTCCAGTTATGGCAGAAGATATGGAAATGATGAATAGTATTCCCTATGCCTCAGCCATCGGATCTATCATGTATGCCATGTTGTGTACAAGACCAGATGTGGCACATGCTATTAGTTTGACTAGAAGGTACCAATTTGATCCATGTTTGGAAAACTGCATAGCATTGAAGAATATATTTAAGTCCTTGAGAAGAACTAAAGAAATGTTTCTCATATATGATCCATGTTTGGAAAACTGCATAGCATTCAAGAATATATTTAAGTCCTTGAGAAGAACTAAAGAAATGTTTCTCATATGTGTTACATCGATGCTAGCTTCTACACTGATTCGGATGACTCTAAGTCATAATCTGGATATGAATTTCTCATGAATGGAGCAGCAATAAGTTGGAGGATTCCAAGCAACCCGTCGTGGAGGGCAGAGGCAGAATATGTTGCTGCTTTGGAAGCAGCGCAGGAAGTGGTTTGGATGAAGGAGTTCATATCTGAACTTGGTGTTTTTCCTAGTGCATTGGATCCAATGGTCATCTATTTCGACAACAATGGTCCCATAGCCAATCTTAAGGAGCCAAGGTCTCACAACAATTCCAAGCATATCAAGCACCAATTTCACTCCATCCTTGAACATGTCAAGGATGGCGACATAAAGATTTGCACAGTATAGACGAATCTAAATGTGGTAGATCTGTTGACTAAAACTCTCCTAAGGGAAAAACATGATCAACACCAAAACTCAATGGGTGTTAGATTCATTACAATGTAATCTATATTATTGACTCTAGTGCAAGTGGGAGACTGAAGGTAATATGCCCATGAGCCAATAATAAAATAGTTATTATCTTATTCGAAGTTTATGATTGATGTTTATTTATCATGCTAGAATTGTATTAATTGGAAACGTTAATACATGTGTCTTTAATAAACAAACCAAATTTCCTAGTAAAGCCTCTCATTTAACTAGGTCGTTGATTAATAGATGATCAAGGTTTCCTGATCATGAACATTGGATGTTGTTAATAATGGGAGCATATCATTAGAAAATGTTATGATGAACATACACCCAAAGTACATATATCAATAATGATCTAGTCATTATGTTTACATTGCTACATCAAACACATACCAAGTAACCCTGATCCTTCGACCATGAGATTATGTCAATTGCTAATTTCGGAAGGGTGCTTTGATGGCATCAAAGGTCACACCATAACAGGGTGACTAGAAAGGTGTCATTGGGTACTCTTAAAGTATTAGTTGAGGCTCATGAATCAAGAATGGGATTTGTCCATCCAAATTATGGAGAGATATACTCTGGGCCATCTCGGTGATATAACATCAACACCGCTTGTAAGCATGTGACTTGTTCACAAGGATGTTGTATCACAGAACGAGTAAAGAGTACTTACTGGTAACGAGATCAAACTAGGGTATGGTTGATACCTATGATTGGATCTCATACAAGTAACATATCATGAGACAAAAGGAATTCAATACGACGTTAATGATTCACATGATCATAAGCGTTATTGTTGAATGTGTAGGAGTTAGTACAGATCTCAAGATCTCGCTGCTGATTATTTATCACAGATGTGTCTCTATCATGTCTGCATTATTTGCAAATCGTAGGTTCACACACTTAAGGTATGGTGACACTAATGGGCAGATAAAACATATCATAGATAGGTTTTGATAGAGCTGGAATTGTTTCGATGATCACTGGAATTGTTTCGGGTTAAATTGCTGAAATAATGCAAGGGGTTTTATGAAAATGTTTGTTAAATAAAGTAATTGACAAATTCTGAATAAAAGAAATATAAAGTGTTTTTATTTATGAGAGAATGTTGATACATTGCAAATGTATCTATAATTTTTGATGTTCCATGCTTGTTTTATCCACTTTCTTGTGTTTTGTCCACACTTTGGAGTACTTTTCATATGATTTTTTTGACTAACCTATTAACAAGAGCCACAGTGCCAGCTGCCTATTTTCTGCTGTTTTTGGTTCCAGGAAAGTCAGAAAATGAATATTCTCGGAATTGGACGGGACAAATGCCAAAGTGCCTATTTTTCCGGAAGTCATCAGATGCCAGAATACGAGACGGAGAAGGGCTGGGGGCCAGCCACACCACCTGGCCACGCGGCCAGGCCTAGCCCGCGCCAGGGGGTGGTTTGGCCGACCCCAGAACCCCCTCGGCCTCTCCTTCCGCCTATAAGATGCCCTTGGGACGAAAACCCTAAGTGCCAGATCAAAAATCCACGAAAGAGTCTGTAGCCACCGTCATCTCCATCCCTAGATCGGGAGGGATCTGAAGCTCTTCTCGGCACCCTGCCGGAGAGGGGAATTCACCCTGGAGGCCTTCTTCATCACCATGCAAGCCTCCGGTGTGATGCGTGAGTAGATCGTCCTTGGACTACAGATCCATGTAGTAGCTAGATGGCTGGCTCTCCTCCTTTGTGCTTTCATGTCTAGATCTTGTGAGCTCCGTTCATGATCAAGATCATCTATTTGTAATTCTACATGTTCTGTTTGTGGGGATCCGATGGATATTGAGATGCTATTTCAGATTGATTATTGATTCTATCATGTCTTTGTTATTTGTGATCTTGCATGCTTTCCGTTGTTAGTAGCTATCTTGGCCAAGTAGATGCTAGCAACTCCAAGAGTTAGTATTTATGCTCGATAGTGGGTTCATGCCTCTGGTAATCTGGGGAAGTGACAGAAATCTCTAAGGTACTATATGTGTTGTTGCTACTAGGGAGAAAACAACAATCCTTTATTCATAGAACAATCGTATTGTTTACTTTACACGCAATTCATAAAGCAATAATCTTTTGCTTGCAACTTAATACTGGAGGGGGTTCGGATGATAACCTGAAGGTGGATTATTAGTCATAGATGCAGTTGGATGGAGGTCTATGTATGATGTTGTAATGCCCAATCAAGTCTCGAAGGAGTCAAGATGATTAGTATATGCATGTATTGCTTTCTCGATGTTTGTCGATTGCCCCATTGTAATTTGTTCACCCAGCATGTTATCTATCAAGGAGAGCCACCTCTAGTGAACTATGGATCCCGGTCCTTTTCTTTACATACAATCTACAAACCGTTTACTGCTTTGTGTTTACTTTCTGCAAACTATTACTTCTTTCTATTCGATACGTTTAATCCTTTGTTTTCAACAAAACACGGTGAGATTGACAACCTCATCGCAAGTTGGGGACAAAGTTTTGTGGTTGTATTGTGCAGGTCTCCACGTTGCTACTAGCACCGGTAGTGCGCCCTGCCAAGGTTCAGCTAGCAACACCTTTGGGGTGTTTCCTTGCTCCTACTGGTTCGATTAAACCTTAGTTTCATAATTGAGGGAAACTTGCTGTTGTGCTCATCATACCTTCCTCTTGGGGTTCCCAACGAGCTCTACATCAACCACGAGCCATCAAGCATTTTTCTGGTGTCGTTGCCGGGGAGTCGAGGACATCTTCACAAGGGGAATCCCTCATAACCAATCTCTTTACTTTGTTATTTTTGTTTTGCTTAGTTTCTTTTTGCCTTGTTTGCTTGTTTTTGTTATCAAAAACACACAAAAAATTAGTTTTACTAGTTTGCTTTCTTATTCAAAAACACAAAAAAATTAAGTCTCCTTTAGTTGCCACTATGTCTAGGCTTGCTCCAATCACTATGTTACCCGAGGAAATGATTTTCACTTTTAAACAAGGAATGGAAGAGAGTTTCAAGGAAGCTTGGTCTAGAATCTCTAATCTACATGAAAAAACCGAGCCTAGAATGACTCAAAGTTTGTTCCTTAGCAGCTTTTACCTTGGAATTGCTCTTTGCTATAGATATGCTTTAGATGCTGTTGTGGGAGGAGATTTCCTCCAATGTAATGAGGATTATGCTATAAATGCTATAAAGAAATTGATCCTCACTTACAACTTGCCTAGCCAAACTGATATTTCTTTCGCAAGAATATTTGCTAGATTGAACACTCTTGAGACTAGCACAACTAGCTTAAAAATTGCTATAATACGCTTAGGGAGCACCATAATTATGTTCCAATAAATTCTGAACCATCAAAGTGGCTCCCTATAGTGAAGATTGAGATAAATACTGAAACTTTTCAAGCTCGATGTGATATCATGTCTGAATTTTGTCTTATGCCCAAAGATATTTATGAATCTTTGAATACTTGGGGGCTTACTGAAGGAGGAAAATAGATATATCTTGCTAATAATGCTACCATATTACCTATTGGAATAGCGGAAGGAGTGTTTACAAAGATCCTTGGGAAAATGATTTCTACTGATTATTTTGTTATTGAATGTGTGGGAAAAAGACAAATTACACTTGGAAGATCCTTATTAGAACTTCTTGGAGCAATAATAGATGTGGGAAAGGGGACCATGCACCTTTGTTCTCCACAAAAGAATCATATTATCCCCAAGGTTAAGAATAAAAGTAAGAGAGGTAAGGGCAAGAAATTTGGTTTTAATGCTTCTTCAAACACTTGATTCTTTCTTGCTTCTTATGCCTAACTTAAAGGTGTTAAAGAAAAGTACTTATTGGGAGATAACCCAAAAGTTTTAGATGAGACTTGGAAGTTATTACTTCAGTAATAACCGCTCATTATCCTTTTTATTTGCTTTTTGTGCCAAGAGTAACCTCTAATGAGAGAGAAGTAATGATTTGGAAAGTTGCTGTCCCGAAACAGATTTCTGCGCTTCACCGTAAATATTCGTGTAAAATCTCTATACGTCATTTTGAGGCGTGAATTTTTGTGCTTCTGCCCCAGGTTGTTATCTAACTTTCGTTAGTTCAACACGTTTTTATTTGAGCAACAGAAGGTCTTCGAAAAAATTCGTCTTTACCTTCTTGTCTGTTTTGACAGATTTCTGTCATTTTCTGCATTTGCTTCTTGTTGGTTCATTTTTTAGTTCTTTTGGGGAATTGAGCTTTTTGAGGGAAGTTATACAGTAGCTAGCATTCTAATGGATGTTTATTTGGTGTTATAACTGAACCTTAAGACTTATTTATCTTGAGTGCACTAATGTTGCTAATAAAGATTGTGTGAAGTTTTGTATAAAGGAAAAATTTCAGGTGTATGAATGGAATGAGTAATGAGGTGAAGGATGGACTAAAGCTCAAGCTTGGGAATGCCACGCATGTCAACCCAAGAAATATCCAAGAATTACAAGCGCCAAAGCTTGGGGATTCCCAAGCTATCCCCTTCTTCATCAATAAAAATTCCAGGTTTCTTCCAAACGCTTCATTTTTATCGTTTCATGCATAGTTGTGTTTTTCTTAGAGCCTCTTCTTTTTCGTTTTCGTTTTGGTTTTACGTTTGCTTTTGTTTTCTTAGTTTTCTCAATAAATTGGTTGGACCCCCTCTTTCATACATTGGTTTGCAAATAGTTTGGTTTGGATTGGAAAAGAGTAGGAAAGTTCATGCTTATGTGGTAAAAAGAGCTCGTTTTTGACTGTGGCCTATGCTTTGTCATGCCATGCTTGATATCGTTTTGGCTTTATTCTTAGTATTGTTTGCTGTAGCATGACTTGTTATAAACAATTGAGATTGCTTAATGTGCCTTGGATGAATCATGCGTTGTTTTAGCATATTAAAGCATAGTATAGTGGTATTCTCCTTTGATGCTTTATTTGGGTTGACTTGGCACATGCTCACACCATGTTATGACTATCCAAAGTCACCATAGCCTTTATGATCCTTTAGTTTTCAACTTGTAGTGTCACTTTATGCTTTGATCAATGATGTTTTGTCGCTTTGCATGATTATGGCCATTATTGCTCTCTTAGTTTGTCGCTCCCAGTCTTTTGCTAGACTCCACAACCAAGTATGAGTTCCACTCATGCATCCAACTCCCAAAACCAAGTTATTCCAAAGAGTCCACCATACCTACCTACTAGCTTATTCTATTCCAAGTATATTCATGCCTTCGTTTATCTTCCAAATTAAACTTGTTATGAGAAAACTAGTGATTAAAGCTCTCACGAACTTGATGGCACACTTTACTTTTTTTGCATCTAATAAACTTGAACCATTAGTCCTTCTTTGTTGCATATATGCTTGCGCTTTATAAGTTGAAATTAGCAGAACCATGTACCATGGGGAATGCTTTCAACATTGCACTTGTACTTTGTACCCCGTTGATATCATGTTCTTTTGCTTACGGATCCCAGAGGTGTGAAATAAAAGTGGAACTTGTAAGATCATGGAGTTTGTACGTGTGTTAGAGAAACGTCTGGGCCGCTAGCCTAAGCCATGCCTAATCACGGTGGAAATTTGCAGCATCACCATAATGAGCACTCTATGAAGCATCCTCAATAAAAACCTATGCAAATAGCAAATAAAAAGATCGTTGAGATGCTCATTGTCTGCTTGCCTTATCATTTTGATTATGGGATAACTCCTGTATCATGTGCAAGGGGTACCCCATTGGCGGTTCTTTATGATACACATGTACTTACAATGACAAGAGCTTACTCGTGACTAAAGTTGAGTAGCATGAGGTTCGGTCTTCGTAAGTAAGGGGCATGAGATTTCGGTTTATAACTTGTCAAGCATATCCTCTTAGTTGTGTCACTTTAACCTTAATCACCTTAAAGATGCTTATGATAGGAGCAATGAGAGATTAAAACTATAAGTACCATAATTTTTGGAATCTCTTTATGAGACTTGAAACCCTACTTCCTTTTATGAAGGCCTTTCTTCGTCCATTATATTGAGTCTCCACCTTCCACCTTTATGCACCTACTTTGAGAGCATAGTGGCCATTCTTAGTTCTATGTGCATTGTCCCAAGACTAGTTGATTGATGCATAACTTGATATTTCTTGTTTTAAACTATTTGTATCTAGTCACTCTTATGAACTTTGAAGGTGTCCTATGTATTTATGTTTTGCTACTCTATGAGGGACCAGCTGAATGCTATTATGCTATGTTTTCTTTATGTGAAACAAACACGTCTTGCAAAGCATTATTATTCATGAATCTTTTGTTTGTGCCTTTTCATGTTGCATCATAGTTTCTTTGTCTTATTGCTAGAACTTTGTCTTTCATGTTATGATTGAAGTACTATGATCCCAGCTTTGAATGTTTTACAAATACTTTGATCAAGTTTTTGATGGTGCATGTCACCTCAAAAATTATTCTTTCTTTTTATCACTTACCTACTCGAGGATGAGCAGGAGTTAAGCTTCGGGATGTTGATACATTGCAAATTTATCTATAATTTTTGATGTTCCATCCTTGGTTTTATCCACTTCTTGTGTTTTGTCCACACTTTGGAGTACTTTTCATATGATTTCTTGGACTAACCTATTAACAAGAGCCACAGTACCAGCTGCCTGTTTTCTGCTGTTTTTGGTTCCAGGAAAGTCAGAAAATGAATATTCTCAGAATTGGACGGGACAAAAGCCAAAGTGCCTATTTTTCCGGAAGTCATCAGATGCTAGAATATGAGACGGAGAAGGGCTAGGGGCCAGCCACACCACCTGGCCGCGCGGCCAGGCCTGGACCGCTCCAGGGGTGGTCTGGCCAACCCCAGCACCCCCTCGGCCTCTCCTTCCGCCTATAAGATGCCCTCGGGACAAAAACCCTAAGTGCCCGATCAAAAATCCACGAAAGAGTTTGTAGCCGCCATCATCTCCATCCCTAGATCGGGAGGGATCTGAAGCTCTTCCCGGCACCCTGTCGGAGAGGGGAATTCACCCTGTAGGCCTTCTTCATCACCATGCAAGCCTCCGGTGTGATGCGTGAGTAGTTCGTCCTTGGACTACGGATCAATGTAGTAGCTAGATGGCTGGTTCTCCTCCTTTGTGCTTTCATGTCTAGATCTTGTGAGCTCCGTTCATGATCAAGATCATCTATTTGTAATTCTACATGTTGTGTTTGCGGGGATCCGATGGATATTGAGATGCTATTTCAGATTGATTATTGTTTCTATCATGTCTTTGTTATTTGTGATCTTGCATGCTTTCTGTTGTTAGTAGCTATCTTGGCCAAGTAGATGCTAGCAACTCCAAGAGTTAGTATTTATGCTCGATAGTGGGTTCATGCCTCTGGTAATCTAGGGAAGTGACAGAAATCTCTAAGGTACTAGATGTGATGTTGCTACTAGGGAGAAAACAACAATCCTTTGTTCATAGAACAATCGTATTGTTTACTTTACATGCAATTCGTAAAGCAATAATCTGTTGCTTGCAACTTAATACTGGAGGGGGTTCGGATGATAACCTGAAGGTGGATTATTAGTCATAGATGTAGTTGGATGGCGGTCTATGTATAATGTTGTAATGCCCAATCAAGTCTGAAAGGAGTCAAGATGATTAGTATATGCATGTATTGCTTTCTCAATGTTTGTCAATTTCCCCGCTGGAATTTGTTCACCCAGCATGTTATCTATCAAGGAGAGCCACCTCTAGTGAACTATGGATCCCGGTCCTTTTCTTTACATACAATCTACAAACTGTTTATTGCTTTGTGTTTACTTTCTGCAAACTATTACTTATTTCCATTCGATACGTTGAATCCTTTGTTTCAGCAAAACACGGTGAGATTGACAACCTCATCGCAAGTTGGGGAAAAAGTTCTGCGGTTGTGTTGTGCAGGTCTCCACATTGCTACTAGCACCGGTAGTGCGCCCTGCCAAGGCTCAGCTAGCAACACCTTTGGGGTGTTTCCTTGCTCCTACTGGTTCGATTAAACCTTGGTTTCATAATTGAGGGAAACTTGCTGCTGTGCTCATCATACCTTCCTCTTGGGGTTCCCAATGAGCTCTACATCAACCACGAGCCATCAAATGTATTTAAGCTAATGGGCATTAGATGCAAGTGAGTGGAGAGGAAATTCATATGAATGGGACAGTCCATGGTCGGTGCCATGCCACCCTTGGGCTTACCCCCTCCCCTATAAAAGGAGGCCACTCCCTCCTCTCCATTAGAACCACCTCCTCGTGATGGTTATCTCTCTCCCTCTCTAGCAATTCCCCATGGCTTCGGATTAGCGAAGTACATATTTCTCGGTGGTTTCTATGGAAGGATCTACTACTTCCGTTGCTCAGTTGGAGTCATGGAGTGGAGGTTGCCAGGAGTTGGACGTGTGTTCGAGGATGGATACGCTACCAGTTTGTGGAGTTGTTTAACTTGATCTTGAGATCGGCAAGTGATCGACTACATCAATAATGAAATCAGTTTTCGTAAAAAGCTTTCAGCCTCAAGGGTAAGTTATTTTGGTTACCCCCTTACTCGTTACTAGCATTAGTAGATTTTATCTTGGAGTAATTAGGCATTCATATCATAGGATTTTTTTGTTTTCTATGTTGTGACATTCACCTTGCTCTACCTTTGTGCTTCTAGGCTGGATATCATGTTAAGTGTTGGAATGTGTGCTAGTTTTCAATCCGCTCCCAAGAAGTGCCATTTGATGGCAGTCAAACAGATTTTTAGATACCTTGTTCTCACTCCAACACTCGGGCTTTGGTATCCTAAGGGTAAACCTTTGAACTTGTTGGCTATTCAGTTTTCGATTAGGCCGGTGATAAGGTTAGCGAAAGTCGATCTCCGGGGCTTTCCAATTCATTGGCCAGTTTTTGGTGAGTTGGTCATCCGAGAAACAAAATTCCACTGCCCTATCAACCACCGAAGCCGAATACATATGTGTGACATCTTTTTGCGCTCATTTTTTATGGATAAGGCAAACCTTGAAAGGCTATGGTGTGTCTCTTGGTATGGTGCCTCTTGTATGTGACAATGAAAGCACAATAAAGATATCCAATAACCCCGTCCAACATTGTTACACCAAACATATGTGACCATGTCGCAAATGGTGACATCAATCTCACTCATGTGGAAACGATGTTCTAATTAGTGGATATTTTCACAAAACCTTTGGATGCATCATGTTTTGTCATGTTGAGGCGAGAACTAGGTATTATAGATCCTAAAAACTTGGATTGTTTTACTTCTTACACTATATTCTTGCTCTTAACATGCTATGTAGCCTAGTCACTCATCACTTGTGGGGATAGTCATCTTACCATGTCTTGGTTTGATGCTACTGTAACATCCCATCATTTAGGAACAAACGAAGGGTAGATTTAGGAATATGTGCATCTGCATGCATTCATCTATAAAATCCAGGGAATTTTTTTGCAAACTAAAAGGCTAGAGGGATCAGGGTTTCTCTCACTTTGATGGGTTAGGGTTTAGCTCATCCAAGTGAGTGCTATGAATTCTGACATGATCTCTAGGAAAATTTGGCCGTTTTGGGTAAATTAATTCAATTTGGTATTTGAATTTTGAATTAGAAATTTTAAATAACTTGAAGTTATAAGTGTTTGGGTGTTTATAATATTTAAGATAATTATAATAATTCAAATTGAATTATTATTGACACCACAAATATATTAAACAATAGAGGAAATACAAGTAAATCCTATCTATAATAACTAAATAGGTCATCCCCACTAACCTATTTCTCTTGACATGCAAGTTATACACCTCAGCCAGCATCCACTAGCAATCATAGTCCGCCATGTCAGCATGATTATTTGACCACATAGACCCAAGTAAGACAATCAGCCATGCATGCTACAACCGTTTAAAAAAGAAAAGAAAAAGGAAAGTTCCTTTTCATCTGCCGCAAGATCACACTAATGGACATATTCTCTTCCCATCTAAATTGATAACTGAAGCCACCATTAATTTCCACCCACGTTTGCAATCAGTTCGTCCTCACATCAACAAGGCAGCTTTGACCTCCGCTTCCTACTTTAGTTTCCTTTAAACCGAGCAAGTGATATGTTTGAATTCCATGCCATGCACCTAACCTGTCCATTCTGTTCCCTCTCCATTCTACCGACCCCCTTCACGTTCAACCAGAAGGAGCGCTACCTCCATGGCTCCACCAAGAAGACAAGAATAGACTCACTCGCCATAGCTCCGCAGGTAGATGTTTGTCTCTTAGCAGGTGTGTGCGCTTTGAAGCTTGAACCAATTTCTGGCAAGACGTGACACTGCCTCATCTAATTCTGATTCTGATATCTCTCTCTAAATATGTTTTTATAATTTTTGAGGAGTCATTTTCTCTATCCACTTTACAGGAAATGCATTGCGTCCGCAATACTGTGATCCCTTCTCGCTCCTCAAAATCAATCACATATGTTGGTCAAGAAAGGCTATATCTATGGATTCTGTTTATATTTCACTATTATGGATTAGATGATATGGTTGATCAGAGATTGATTTGTACTCACATTTTACTTGAGATTTTCCACAAGGCCATCCATGCTTCTACGTCTGACGCACTTGACGCTAGGTTTTCTTGATGATGCTTACTCCTCTAGTATATTGAAGTCTATTTTCATCTATGGTGTCTACTGCGTGCAGCTGAAGTGCTTGATGAAATGTGACTGAGGCTCAGAAGGTACGCAATTTTTAAATTTAGGTATGTAAGGACTGAGATACTTTTATTTTTATTGGTTCTAGACTCCATCTTTTCTATCGGTCATTTTATAATCAAAATAGAAGTTGTGTCTTTCATCATCAGTAGCCATGTTCATTGATATTTGACGGTGACACTGAAAACCTATAGTATGTGAGTAATTCATATAGAAATTATTTGCCGCATAGGGCTTCTATTTTGTCTATTTTGTCAGACTCATTTTTATCTTACATGTAACTGTAATATCTAGGGCTCCAATATGAAGCTACGTTTGGTTCTGTATCAGATCAAATGCAACCCGTCCTTCAAATTATATTATATTTTTGTCATGATGAGTTATACCTACAATTCAACATACAAAAAACAAAAACATCAAAAGATCTTCTGCCTGAATGCAAATGTACCTTAAAATAGATGCATTTTCTTCCTGCCTAAAGTTTCTTGCCATGTGCTTTCAGGTATGTATATCTTCCTTACATTCTTTAAGAAATCTACCGATCAATCTCCCCCGTGTTATTCTATTGGACATGAAGGTTTTTTAAGGTGCCAGATCAATCTGATAGGAGCAGTTGCTTGCTGATATTCGTCATATAGAAAACAATGAATACATGCCAATGTTTGTCTTCTCGCGCCACCACACAATCTTCATTATTTTACCATGTTCAACATTTTTCATATTCATTTTGGGATGCTTCATAGTAAGTTTCATATCATGTAAGCTATTGATCTATCACACTTTTGTCGTCCTCGACTAGTTATCATCGTTTTTCAAAACGTCGCCTTAAAATTGCGATTCAGTCCGATAGATGATGACCTTCTATAGTCTCTTCATGGTAATTATATTAGAACTATGTACTTGGGGATATCAATCCCATCAAAACTTGTTTTGTATTCATAATTTTGGAATTATTTTATTTCTTGCATCCTTCCATGGTAGTGGCCATACTTGTGCTCAACAAAATTGACAGATTGAGTTAAAGTATGCAATAACAATGGGAAATATGAGTGCACTCATTTTCCCAAGGTATATGTAAAACAACTACTTTGATAATTCACAACTTTAACCGTTTTATCTTTGAGGCTACGAAACCATTCATTTTCCTTGGAAATTTCTCTTGCTTTTCATTTATTTTTTAATTATATTTTTGAAGTGATTTAGCATACTGATGTCTCGCAAACACGTGCGGGGTATCATCTAGTATAACTAAGAATTTCACTCCCACTAAGATAATTCTCTCAACATGCAGCCTATCCACATCATCAAGCGTCATCAAGCAATCATAGAGTGCCACCTAAACAAATCTGCCATGTCATCATGTATTTTCCACAATTTAATTAGCCACCCACTATCTAATTTTCCTACACTCTCTTTGACGATGTAAAAAAATGGTGGCCAATAATTACATTGTGTCTCTCTTTAATATTCCAATAACCCGTCCACCTAAGCAGATATTTCTTTTGCCACATCATCAGGTTAATGAGATGCATGCACATTAGTCTTACTTCTGTCGATCCGTCCGGTGGGGTGCTCATGCAACCACACACGGAGTATTGTAATTCACGTTCCTATTAGACCCGCATTAAACTCTTGTGATTAAGAATCCACTTTCTCTTCCGGTAACGCATCCACTGGCCACTACAACAATCCATTTTCTACTGTTTGGTTCTTCCTCACCTTTTAAGCCCAGCATCCTGCGTCCACTAACTATGTATTTTTCACTTTAGGTCTAGCAGCGCTACCAATGGCAGCATGCTGAATCTGCAGACCACTGCTAATGCTTGCGGCGCTGCCTTCCTTGCTGAGACCAGTTCTCCATCGCGACTATCTATTTCTGGTTTTAAATTTTCTCACTCTCCTAATAATTTCTTTTGTAGGATGGTATAAATTTTGTCCACCTGAAATCTGTTGGATCTTATCTCCCCAAGAACACGCCTGATCTCGCAAGGGGTCCAAGTATCCAACCTATGGCGGCACAACTCCATAGAGGCTGACTCTCAGAGAGTGCCTCATTCTTCGCTGAATAATTAGTATGTCTACGAAGTGTTTTCAATTCATGTTTTCTGTGAAGCATATGGTCTCAATTTTAGTACTCCCTCCGTTTCAAAATAGATGTCTCAAATTGTCAAAATTTGAATGTATCTAGACATATTTAGTACTAGGTACATCAAATTTTTGACAAGTTTATAACATCTATTTTGAGACGGAGGGAGTACATGGTATATCCAGGTTCTGTTCTCTTTTTTGCAGCGCTCTCGGACAGTTAGGTCGAATGTTCCTTCCTGCAACCATCTTAACAAAGCTTCAGACTTATTGTTAGTATTATTTATTTCTACCTCCCACAAATTTTCTAAGCTGGCGCGGGAATGCAATTGCATGAGAATCTGTAGGGCCAAGTTGGTGTATAAGAATGGGACTCACATTTGGCTTCTTGGTTTAACGTTTGGTTTTCCACTCCACTTCAACATTTGAAGGTAGCAAGTTTTGTCGTCTGGTCTTAGAAACATCATGGGCAATAAAGGGCAAATTTCACCAGAGAGGAGTAAAGTAAAAAACAGTAACCATCAAGGATTACTTGATCTCATCCACAACACCGCTCAGCACAAGCAAGCATCACACACATATCTGCATGCATGTGTGCTGTCGCCACAACAGAAGGGCAGCAACATGAGGAAAATAGAGTAACCATAACAACCTTATCAGAAGGGATGCATGTGTGCTGTCACCACACACTTCATCTCACCACATGACAAACCAACAACTTCACAGCTCAAACCACCAAGAACAACCATGGTTCCAAAAGCTGGTTTTCACTAGATCATCAACAAAACCAACCACTCAACCAACTAGGCAATAGATCAACTATGGTAACATAAGGAGAGGGGGTTTTGGAGTTGAGAAAGGGAAGGATAGCGGCTAGGAGGAGCGGGACAAGGAAATAGTAGTGAGGAGCTGGGCAAGTCCACAACCAAGAGCAAGATCATCAAACTGCCACAAGATCTAGTCAAGCAACCATAAGCTTTAGCAACAACACAAGTTGCTATTTCTTTTATCATGCATCTTATTGTTTATTATCAAGCTCTAAGCATGATTTAGAATCATAGAACTATCCGATTTATATTCTAATGGAATATTCAATCTTCACAGGATTGAAGCACAACCACATGTCAATTTAAAAGGCATTATCAAATTAAGTCTCAGTCTTTTGCATCATTGGCTAAGGCAATACCAAGTCCAAGTATACCTAGCAGCAAATCAAGTTGTTTTGAGATCACTACTGTGCACACTTTAGTCATGGAGGCACCATAGTAGTAAACCTAAACTAGCAAAAGTCACTAGGGAAACATTCTTTTAAACTAATCCTCAAGAAGTTATCAAATAAAATGAATTCATCATCTTCCTAACTAAACAGTTAGGAATCAAATTCCATACCGCACCTTCTTTATCTTTTAGGTAGTACTAGGTGTAATCATCATATAAGGGGAAGCAAGATTTAGTATGAAGCAATTAAAGCCAGACAAATGAAGAATTAGCCAGAGAATTTTATCACCTTCCTAGTTACACCAGAAATCATGTCAGGCTTATTTACCTGTCAATTAGATAGACAATTTCTTATTAAACTTATCATAGTAACTGAATTCAAACATGGTGTTCAAACAAGGTACACACAAGTATATCCAGTGACCAATACTTGCTTAATCCAAGCATAGCCAAAACATAAGCTACAATATCAATATATACATGCAAAGCAATACCATGCCAAGCCAAGGTATTAGCAACCACTATGAACCAGTGGTTTCTCACGAGCATCACACAATAGTTGTTAGAAACATACAATATTTAGAACTATCATCTGGGGACATACTAGAATCTATTCAAGGTTGTTATCTGGGGTAAAGTAACATTAGAAGTTTAGAGTAACAAATAAAAGAATCATGGGTATTGCTAAAGTAATTCACTAGTAAAACCATCCATAACATGATAGGGAGAGCATCTAAATTACACAAGTTACTGCAAGTTTTGAGTGAAGCCACAGAAGGGAAAAACACCCTAGTTAGGGTTAATCACAGCCAAACCAGCGGAGACAGAGAAAGGGGAAGAACAAGGGAACATACCCGTGGTCCTCGCTAGGCTTTATAAGAGAAAGCAGATGCGCTGGTCGGTGGCAACCACGACACAGTGGGATCTTGAGCACCTGCACCATGCCAAGCCGCGCCAGTAGCTGAGCCTGAACGTGGGTGGTGGCACGGGCGATCACCACATCGCCCAGACCATCGGAGCACCACCGAGTGGCTGCCAGAGCACGATAGTGCGATGGGGCCAAAACCCTAGTCACCGACGCGTACGTCAAATTGAAGTAGATCAATCGATGCAGCAGGGCGAGCTTGGTCGACAAGCACAGCAGTGACGGCTAGGAAGGAAGGAGCTCGCCGAATCGAGCGGCAACTGTGGCGACACTATAGCATCGTTAGAGAGAAGAGAGAAAGGGACGAACTTGTGTGCGTGAGGATAAGGGTGGACTGGTGTGTCGAGCCAGAGGGTTGGGTGGGGTTGAAACCAACCAGTAAGGCCAGGTGAGCCTTATGAATCAGGCTGGCCTGCCTCACGGGTCTAGCCCAATTAAAAATAAAGGTTCTGTTTTTTATAAAAATTAAAAATTCCAAAAATACCCTTGGGACTATGTAAGCTCTAAGAAAATAAAGTAATATGATAAAAATACATACAATATATCAAAATATTCCCAAAAATATAATATATTCCATAAAAATATTAAGTAGTTCATTTAACCTAAAAAATTGGAATCAACTATTTAAACCATTAAGTCTTTCTTAAGTTTTTAATAAAATAAAGGAAGAGCCTGAAATTAAATAAAAATCATTTTTATAAATAAAAATGAATGTATTATTTGCAAAAATAATAATTTTGATATTTTATAAGATTTTAGGATTTATATAACAATTATTAGGGTTAAAATCCTATTTCTTATTTTAAAATAAAGAAAATGTATTTTCCTTTAATTTAAAGCAAAATAAATTCTTTTTAGATTCAATTACAATATTTGTGAGTACTTTATAAAGAGGAAATTATTATTCCCCCTTCAAAAAGTGATTGAAACATTTTAAAGGATTCTTTTATTAGTTAATGAGGGAAAACACACAAAAAGTGTATTATAACTAAGATAAAGTAGTGCATGACATTAGTATGCATAACTCATTATTTGCTTCTTTAAACATTGTTCTTAGTGAACAATGATGGTGATTTTGTAGAAGCAAGAGCTCAGGGTCAAGTCAAAGCATCATACTTCACTACCTTGTAGTCACAAGGCAAGTTCATCGCTTGCTCATGTCCTTTGACATGTTTTCCAAAGTATCTGCAACTTGCTGTGATATCACTTATGTTCGAAAAGGAGTCAGAAAAGACTATTTTCACAATAATATGAAATATTGGTTATCAGCCTAAGTGGTGATAATCTATTATAGCTAGCAATGGAACCTAGGGTTCCATGTGCAATAAGGTCTATCATATAGGACTTAATAACTCATGACGTCAGTGATTCTAGCACCATATAATAGGCGTTAACCATAAGATCTGAAATGGGACGGTTAAGTCAGCTGGATCTTCTTCCTTTCGCATGTAAACAGATGTGCAAGTCATGGCTAAAATCCTTGTAGCATGGTTTAGTTCAGAGAAGATATGCACCAGATGGGTGGGATCCCACAACGTCCCACAGTAGTTATAACATCTATAATGGTTTGTATGTTTCATTGTTGTAATACTAGAGGTGGGCATGACGTACACCAAGGGGGTATGTGGGGTCGTGGATAAGGGCAGTGATCGATTTGGGTTCTTATACTAGGCCTCACACCAAAGGAACTGTGAACGGGAAAGTACGCCCGGATACGCAACATGGATAAGGATCTCTTATGGGTAAAGCAACGCACCTCTGCAGAGTGTAAAAATGTGACATGTTACTCCATGTTCCAGGGATAAGCTACAAACGCGGCAAGAAAGGAACTCCATGAAGTTCTGGTCGACCTGTGAATACTGACGGGCATAGTTTTCAAAATAAAAGCAACCTTTTGAAGAAATGTTTACGAGAACTACAAAGAACCTAGTCTGAGGTGGTAGCTAATGCATCAAACTTCCCACCTTGCATATAATGAACTTGTTGAGTAACGCAGTTACTCACTCTTTTCCTTTGATCCCCTGCTTAGACTCTGAAGATCAGGAAGATACTCCAATGTATGCTATAGAGTGCCAAGATGATGTCCTCCATGAAGACCCTAGTCTATTTGGAGGAGTTAGAGGAGTGGATTACGAGCTCCGTTACAGAGATGAAGGAAACGAGTATGAGTAGTTTCTATAGTAGTACTTAGTCCCTAGGTTGAGTCGAGCAGCATAGAACTCTATATAGTAAGCTGTTGAGCTCTCGCCATGTTAATTAGTTTGGATCTTTCCGTTCTTATGTTCTAACATCTCTAAATAAGTTGTTCATTGGTGTAAGTCTAAGAAACTTATGGTATCAGTTCTTTTGGTATTGTAATAAGAATTTTGTATGTAATGTGGACCCATAATGTTTCTGTTGTACCACTCTAAAGATGTAATATTTGAAGAATGGAGTTTCGTGAGCGTTATGTCAACGACTTGCATACTACAACATGCAGTGGTATGCTGGGTCACCGCACATACCTATGTGTGCGATATAAATTGATCTTGTGTCATGATACGGGTCCAATCATCTATATTTGAGTCTCCATGACATGTGTGCTTAAAAATAAGGGGAGAAATCCCCTGCCTAACATTTACCTCTTATGTATTGTGAGAATTGGTTCTTGATGTTTTCAATCCTATACCCATTATTGCTATTCATATCTTATTTGTTCTCTATCCAATGGGTATGACTAGAATTTTCGCTTTTTTCATCTTGTCTACATGTCACAAAACTTCTCCACAAAGAATTCCCAAAATTTCACATCAAAAGGGGCTATTTTCAGCCTTCTAGGCATTTTCGGCGGTCATTTTGGCTTCGCCGGGGCTGTCACCGAACAAACCATGGGCTGCCGGTTTGAAAACCCAAAGTATTGAACTGGTATACTGACAGCCAGTTCGGCAGGGCACCGGTTCAGTTCGGCGTACAAACCGACACTATCGGTTTTACCGCCGGATTGCAAAAAATCCAAGGCTTATCTGTCCAAGCTAGTGGGTGTTGGTTGGATCCTTCATTCCCCCGTTCCCTCTCCTCCATTGCCGCTACCCCAAGCTCCTCCACCCCCTCCCTTGCCTTCCCCACCCAACCAATCTCACTCAAACTCCCCAACTTGATAGATCAGGTGATTGCAAGGCCTTCCACCGAAGGAAATCTCTAGCTTTGGACCACATTGGCAGATCTTGGAGTTTTTCAAGTTTCCCCTTGAGGGCCACCTCTTCTTATTAGGCAAGGGGACTTGATACGTCCATTTTGCATCACTATTCTATGTCATAATTCACTGTTATTCATTGATATATTTCGTATTAAGAGATGATACTTATGTTATTTCATCTGTTCTTGCATGGTTGATGACTTTTGGAGCATGGACCGCTACAGTCAGGATTCTGATGGAAAAGGTGCTGTTTGGAGGCAAAATTCGTGAAGATCAGAAAATCCGGGAAAATACATGGAAAATCCTATTTTTCCAAAAGACGAAGGAAGCCAGAAGGGGGGCTGGAGATGGGCCACATGGGGCCCACACCACCCCCTAGCGCGGGCCAGCCTAGGTCGCGCCACCAGGTGGTGTGGCTGCCCTGGTCCATCCCTGGCACTCCCCTCTGGCGTATATTATCCTCCCGAAACCCTAAGTGACGAGGGTTTAACTCATCAATGCCCATTGTTATGGACTTGGGTTTTGGAGAAGGAGGGAGCGCTAGAGACATCTATCGGCTAGCAAACAAGCACACAGGGGACAAAGATTTACCCAGGTTCAGGCCTCGTAGAGGTCCCTACTCCTGCTTGTCTGCTCGTGGAATTATCAAAGGAACCGAAGGTTACAATGGTGCGCAGATGTAATCTGGCGAGGGTTGTGGAAACTAGGGTTGCGTGTGTCCTCCTCGCCGCCCCCTCCTAGCATTTATATAGGTAGGCTAGGTCTCGGGTAGCAGATCAAGTCGGTTACAAGTTAGCGTTTTCCCCTTCAAACTTTCTATCTATAGCTTCTTCTTGTTCTTCAAGCCACCGAGAGTCCGTAGGTTACTCGAGTCCTTCATTTGGGCCTTGGAGACACCGTGGGCCTTTACGTATTTAGACCGTATATACCAAGCTCAAGTACCTGTAGGGTATACCCATGTCAGTAGCCCCCGATTGTCTAGTGGAATCGCAGATTCGACTGGGGACTTTTTGAAGTCTTTCGAGTGCATGAATGAGTATATTTTCGACTGCTTTGTTTGTGTCATAGGGATTGCTGATGTACGTGCCTGATATAACCGAAGTATTGGTATCAGTTAACCACCTTAGGGTGAAACAACGCAATCTACTCGAACTCGAGTCCTCGGACTCGAATTCGGAAAAATGCCTGTGTAATTCGACTCAAGCCGCGGAGGTCTTACATGAGTCGAATTCCAGTTATATGGGTGTGAGCACTCGACGTATCTGTTAAGGCATATTCATTGTACCTATAGGCACGGATATATTTCTGGTAGTACACAGCTAATGCGTTGCCAGGCCTTATTCAGGTCTTACCTTCACGCCGTAAGCGCGACATCCGAACTTTATCATCACGGAGACGATTCGGGTGACCTAAAGAGACGCAGTCTCTTTGTAGGGAAAAATATGAGCGGTGTCGCTATGAGCTTCAAGTGTGGATGTTATCAACACAGAGTTTTTTGTACAAATAATCATAGGGTGCGCGACCAGCGCTCCCTATGGGAGTAGCCCCCGAGTGCCTGGTTGAGTCGAAGACTCAGGCAGGGACTAAAGAACTTTTGCGACTGCTATCGTCTTTTGTTTGCTTGTTTCAGTCGAATTTGTTTCCGGCGCTCCCTATGGGAGTAACCCATGTCCATAGTCGAATCGTATTTTCGAGATGTTGGGTTTGCTTGTGATTGTCCATGTTCCTGTAAAAAGAAAAGAAAAAAATCATAGGGTGCGCGACCAGCGCTCCCTATGGGAGTAGCCCCCGAGTGCTTGGTGGAGTCGAAGACTCGAGCAAGGACTAAAGTAGTTGAAGTCCTCTGCTGCATAGCTTTGATGACGTCAGTGCTGACAATTTCATGACCTCGGTTGCCCGCGTGAGCTTGTTTGACGGGACGTGACGAGCAGTGGGTCCCACTTTCTGACTTTGATTTGACTGGGCGTGCGTAATCTTTTATTTAACTGCGTCTCCTCGATTTCCACGCGTAATGGGAGTAGTGGAGGGGCGGTTCGCGCTTCCACTCCTCCACGTGTCCAGCACGATGTTTGCCACGCGTCCAGTAGGGTTTTTCTGAGCCGTTGGATTGCATCTTCCAGGGGTTAAGTAGTGGCACTACGACGGTAATTTTCTCATCTGCTCTCATTCATCATCTGCTTCCATCGCCATTGCCGCTACTCCTCTGCTTTCTCTGCGCTCGTCTCGTTCACGACGCTGGACCAGCTCCGCTCTTTCCCAAGCTACTTCCTTTGCTCGCATCACCGTCGCGCAATGGGGAAGAAAAAGGGAGGCGTTGCGGCTGATTCCGCGGCCACCGTTGTCGTGGCGAAGAAGAAGGGCGGCTCCACCACTGCGGGCACCAGCACCGCCGCCGGCGGGAAGAAGAAGGTCGTAGGCACCCGCATCACGAATGGTGTGTGGCGCCCCTCCATCATCAAGTCATCTAATCTCCGTCTTCTTCGTCA
The DNA here is from genome assembly GCA_910589775.1 of Avena eriantha. Lineage (NCBI taxonomy): Eukaryota > Viridiplantae > Streptophyta > Magnoliopsida > Poales > Poaceae > Avena > Avena eriantha. The sequence goes on along the minus strand of OU342744.1, from coordinate 416,787,941 downwards.
AGACGGAGTATTGTCTGCCGCAGTCGCCGACGCGCGCGTCCCTGGCGGTGAGACAATTCCTGCTCCTCTTGCTGGTTTCCGAGTGATGTTTCTAGCATTCATCATTCGTGGTCTCTCCTTGCCTCTTCACCCCTTCTTTAGGGGTCTCCTATGTTTTTACGGGCTTTAGCTCCATCAGCTGTCCCCGAACTCTATCATCCATATCTCTTGCTTCATCACTCTCTACGAGTGCTGCCTCGGAATCGAGCCGCACTTCGGCCTCTTCAAGCGCCTCTTCAAATTGAAGCGCCAATCTGCATCTGGCTCTTTAGTCTATGATGTAGGTGGTTGTGGAATCCACGTCGACCCATCCGCCACCTACTTCGACATCAAGCTCACGACGTCCGTCCAAGGGTGGAGGGACAAGTGGTTCTCATTCGCGACCAGAAGGCCGACGGACACCACTTCGGACTCACGCCCTTTGGTCCTGCGACGCCGTGCAGGAGGATGCGCTCTTGGAAGAATGTAGTCATGCCTGGCGAGTCCGCGGAGACAGATGTGCTGTACGAGCGCGTCTGCGACCTCGAGAGTCGCATGGGCAAAGAGGAGGGAGGCTGCGCCCTCATTCGCGAGTGAGGTGGACAAGAGGGTTCGACTAGTCACTAAGTACACCCTCAAGGATGTGCTACCCAGTGAGCCAGTTGTTCCTCCGTTTGATGCTACTAACCATCCTCCCGAGGTATAGTTGTGCTACGCAGTAGCTAAGTTTGTCGATTGCTTCTCTGTTTTTTACTTGCTTGTTTCTGAATTTGTTGTCTGTATGCAGGATTGGGCGGTGTCACCTTTTATGCCCCCTCTTCCCGAGGGAATTATCCCTCGCGAAGCCTTGGAAGAGGATGAGTCGGAGTCTACCTTCCCTTATGATGTGGAGGAGGAAGCCCCCGAGTCCGTTAGTCCGGATACTCGCAAGCGTTCGCGCAACGAGGATTCCGATGTGTCGTCCCCTTCGACTCTAGAAGGTACAGGTGTTGGTGCGGAGTCGCCAATTCCTGCCATTCCTGTGAGCGCCGTGGCACCATCTTCTTGCAAGAAGATGCAATTTCCCAAGGAGTCTTCATCAGAGTCGGGGGAAGCCACTTTTGACTTTGACAAGTTTGATTGGTAAGTTTTCTAGTCGACTTGTTCTTCTCTGTTTTTTCCCTTGATGGCTCGTCTCTGGGTTTGCCCTTTCTTGATGTGGTTTTTGTCTTGTAGTCAAGAGGCATCGTCATCTTCTGGCGACGTCCAATTTTTGAAGGAATTAGGAGTCGCGACCTCAAGTTCCAAGAAAGAATTCGAGCACGCTCCTTCCCCTCCATTGGCGGCTCACTCCGGGCACAACTCTTCTAGTTCTACATGTGTAGGGGAGCATCGAATGGTTGCCCGGATGACGGTACAGCAGACATCTTCGGATTCATTGGAGGACCATGTAAGTGTAGTTTTTTTCCTTTTTAGTGCTGTAGTCAATATTATATATTTGCCTCCGCTGATTCCTTGTTGTGCGATAGCTCCTTGTGAAGGAAGCCGCGCACTTGGCAGAGCAAGTACTTGCGATGGGCCGCCAGCATGCAATGCTGGAGACGCGTCATCGCGTGGTTGAAAGTGAGTCTCCTTCACTTCCTCTTCTTCTTCGTCTCCTTTTTGATATGGTCGGCTGATAGTCAATCCCTTTCTGTTTGTAGCTGAACATAACGCCCTCCTGCGCAATGCTGCCACCATGGAGAAGACCCTTGCCGCGGCTGTGAAGGGTCGCGATGAGGCAATCGCGGTGCGTGACGAGGCACAAAGGCGCAAAGAGGAGCTGCATGCCTCCTTCGTAGCCAGGGAGAAGTTGTTCGAGGAACAACTTTTCTCAATCCCCAAGGCCCTCTCTGGTATTTTGCTTTGGATATCGTTGCCCTTCTCTGCTAGACTTTTTTGCCGTTGTCACTTATGTTTTGTCAATGTGTGGATTTATGTGCAGATGCTAACGACTGGAGTTTCGACCCGTGGGCTCTTCGTTGCGATGATGCTCTAGTGGGTGCACTGTCGGTAGTCGAGGACCGTAGCGCCGCCGTCTAGGATACGCTCTCCAAGGCTAAGGGCGCCCTCAGTCGCCTCCGGGAGGAGCTGATGCCCAACGCGGAGCTAATCAAGAACATAGACGAGCTGGTGGAGTCACTCGCCGAGGGTGTGCCCTCCAGCTACAAGAACTCAATCCACGTGGCTGGCGCGTCGATGTCGCTTGCCATGGTGCAGGCCCATGGAGTCGAGGTTAATCCTACCGCGGTGTCGAGGGTGATGCATGTTAGCGCGGACGGCCAGCAGGTAGCCTTCGCTCCTTTCGTGACTGCCTGTGGCAAGTATGGGCCTCAGTTGATAAATACTGTTGCAAAGTATTCTGAGGAGCTGCACCGCGCCAAGAAGGCGGCGAAAGCGGCGGCATCAGGGTCTGGCGGAAAGTCAGTGGCATCTGGCCCTGCCACGGAATCGATGAAGCCCCCGAAGCCGTCAAAGTCGAAGAAGCTAGTTGCTCCTTAGTTAGCTTTGTAATAGTTAATTAGTTTGTGTCCTTTTGTTTAAGAACATGCCTGCTGGCGAGTGTATCTACTGATACTTTTTGCTAGTCTTGAATGCATCTGATCCTTTTGTCTTTATGTTGATTTGGTCGTCTTATTTGCTTCTATCTTGACTTGTGGTAGGGTACATCAAGTGATCCTTTGAGGGAAACTCAGGACTCGCCGACTCTTGATGATACTGTGGTAACGCCGCGCTCCAGGGTAGATGAGCTGTAGCTGCTTTCGCGACTGCGTGACCGCGTGAAGCAGCTGGAGCGTGAGTTGCCCGTGCTCCGCGGTAACACGGATGTATGGAAGTCGAAGGCGGAGAAATCCGCCGCCCGAGAGCAGTATCTGCTTGGCGAGGTGATGCAGCTGGGCGACCAATTCAAGTGTTAGTTTGCTTGCTCTCATCTTTTCCTTGTAGTCACTCGCAATGGTACGTTGTACTTATGCTGCTGTTGCTGCTTCGTGTAGTTGTCAGCACGCGTCATCCGCAAGAGGAGAAGGGCAGAATTGCCATTCGCATGCATGATCTTACCTAGGAGCAACTTCAAGAGAGTGGATACTTCAGGGTAGATCATGATCATGCGACTGCGCTGGCAACCCTGCAGGATCGTGTGTCGCGAGTGCTACACTTTCTGAAGAAGTCGCAGTCATGCTTGAAGAACATTTATCGGACGATGTTTCCGCTCGATGATACTCCATCAAGCCTGCTGGCCCTCCTTGCCAAGTTTCAAGACCTGACTGCGGTTCGCGAGTGCGTGAGGCAACAGTTGATGGCTGGTGCCAAGGCTGCTCTATTGATGGTGCGACTGCACAGGCCTGATGTAGATGTTGCGGCAATTGCATCTGGGCTGCCTGCACCACCGGCAGGTTCTGCCTGGAATATGGTGCCGCAATACCAGGCGGTGGATCGCCCAGCAGAAGAGACCGTCGACTTCTTTGAGGAACAAACCAATGTTCTCCTGCTGCAGTAGTAGCCTAGTTTGTATCATGCACATAAGCGTACTCGTGTTGTAAAGTTTGTATAAATGTTTGTGTATAATTTATTTTCGAATACACATAAAGAGCTTTGTTAGCATGGAGTGCGTTGCACTATGCGAGTCGTTTTCGTTAGCCTAGCCATGCTCTTATCTCAGTCCCTTGTCAACCTGTCAGGTGCGTTGCAGCTGGGTTGATGTTGTGTTAAGGGTTTCGATTCATGTACCAGCTACTCAGGGTATCGTGTTTAGGTTCGAAGAACAGATGTGTATAGGGTGGCGCAGCCCCCGAGTAGATAAATTGGAAAAGTAAAGGGGAACACATAGTTTTGGGGCACTTAGCTTTATTTATTCGAAGAACAGTGCGAGGTACAATGTGTGGCTAAGTAGCCTTGGCTGAGTAGCCGTATTTGCAATGTAAAAGGCAAAAACGACTATGGGTAGAAGCGTCACAGCTGTGCGACGTTCCAGGGGTTGGAGTATGCGACTCCTGTCTCTAAATCTTGAAGGCGATAGGCGCCACCTGGGATTACTTCTGTAACCAGGTACGGTCCTTCCCAGGGGGACTCGAGCTTGAGATGCCCCTGCTGCTTCAGTCGCAGGACCAGGTCACCTTCGACGAAGGATCTGGGGCGAAGCCTCCTACTGTGGTAGTTGCGCAGGTTCTGCTGGTAGATCGTGGATCTTTCCGCGGCGATTTCCCTTGCCTCGTCAAGGAGGTCGACGGAGTCTTCGAGTGCGAGGGATGACTCTTGTTCGCTGTAAGCGACCACGCGCGGCGCCTTGTACCGCACCTCGGCGGGTAGCACTGCCTCGGCTCCGTGCACCATAAAGAATGGTGTGTAGCCCGTGGCGCTGTTTGGAGTTGTGCATAGGCTCCAGAGTACGGATTGCAGTTCGTCTGGCCAGCAACCCGCGGCTTGTTCGAGTGGCCGGAGGAGTCGCTTCTTGATGCCGCCGCAGACGAGCCCATTTGCTTTTTCCACCTGACCGTTGGTCTGTGGATGCGCTACTGAGGTAGAGCTGATGTTGATCCCCAGGTTCTCGCAGAATTCTTGGAACTCCTTGGATGTGAAGTTCGTCCCATTGTCGGTGACGATGCTGTGCGGCACTCCGAAGCGGTAGACAATAGACTCGAAGAACTTGACTGTGCTGTGCCCTGATTGGTTGGTCACTGGCATGGCCTCAATCCACTTGTGAATTTTTTGACTACGACCAAGAGGTAGACGTAGTCTCCTCGTGAGGACCTTGGGAGTTTGCCGACCATGTCGAGCCCCCATTGTGCGAAGGGCCATGCCAATGGGATTGGCCGTAGCTCTACGCCTGGTGCATGCGGCTTGTCCGCGAATCGCTGGCAAGCGTTGCATTTTTGGACGATGTCCTTGGGGTCGCGCATGGCCGTAGGCCAGTAGAATCCAGCTCGTAGAGCTTTGGCAACAAGGGCGCGACTGCCGGCGTGGTGCCCGCAGGTCCCTTCATGGATGTCGAGGAGAACTGCTCTTCCATCGGCTGTGGAGACGCATCGTTGGAGTACTCCCGTGATGCTGCGTTTATACAGTTCGCCGTTGATAACAGCGAATGCCTTGGATCACCGCGCGATGTGCCGTGCGTCTGTCGGATCGTCCGGTAGCCTCTTGCTGAGGAGGTACGTGATGTACGGCTGCATCCAGGATTGCTCAATCATCAAGATGCTCATTGGTCCCTCGAGTCCTTTGTCCAGCTCCATATCATCGAGTGCCTTTGGCTCATTGGGTGGGGTAGCCCCCGAGTCCGTTGTTGCGCTTGTTTTCTTCTCTGCGGCCTTTGGGTTGATGGAGCGTTCGCAGATGCGCTCGAGAAATACCCCAGGTGGTATGGGGGCGCAGGTAGAGCCTATGTTAGCGAGTGCGTCCGCCTCTTCATTGCTTTCACGACCTACGTGCCGCAGCTCACAACCGTCGAAGTCTCCTTCGAGTGTGTCGTAGAGGTCGCGGTACGCGATCATGTTGTCATTTAGTGCGTCGCACTCATGCATCGTTTGGTTGACGACCAACTTAGAGTCACCGTATATGATGAGCCTCATGGCGCCGCAGGCTTTTGCCATCCTCATCCCGTGCAATAGGGCCTCGTATTGAGCCTCGTTGTTGGAGGTTGTGAACTGCATTCGCAAGATATACTTCAGCTTGTCCCCTTGAGGTGATGTCAGTATGACACCTGCGCTTGCTCCGTCCTTCCGCTTGGACCCGTCGAAGTGCATTGTCCAGAGGTAGGACAAGTCTGGTTTGTCCGGGAGCTGGTTCTCCATCCAGTGCACGAGGAAGCCAGGGAGAACTTGCGACTTGATTGCGTCGCGCTTTTCGTATGTGATGTCTCGTGGAGACAATTCTATTCCCCAAAGCGCGACTCGCCCCATGGCGTCGGGGTTATTGAGGATATGCCCCAACAGGGCGTCGTTGACCACCACGATTGGGTGTTCCTGGAAGTAATGGCGCAGTCGTCGGGAAGTCATGAAGACACCATACGCCAACTTCTGGTAGTGCGGGTACCGCTGTTTTGTTGGTGTGAGGACCTCGCTGAGGTAGTATACTGGGCGTTGTACACCGTGGACCTTGTTTTCCTCAGCTCGCTCGACGACAAGCACTGTGCTCACCACCTGGTTGGTGGCGGAGATATACAGCAACAGTGGTTCCCTTTCTCGTGGGGTCACCAGTACTGGCGAAGTGGATAGCAGGCGCTTGAGGTCTTCGAATGCTTCTTGCGCTTCATTGGTCCACTCGAATTTTCAGCTTTGCGGAGGAGCTGGTAGAAGGGCAGCGCCTTTTCACCCATCCGACTGATGAATCGACTGAGGGTCGCGATTCGTCCAGCCAGCTGCTGAACGCCCCTTATGTTTTTTGGCTTCTCCATGGCCAGTATGGCTTTTATTTTCTTCGGGTTTGCCTCGATTCCCCTCGCGGAGATGAGATACCCGAGTAGCTGCCCAGATGGTATGCCGAAGGCGCATTTGTCCGGATTGAGCTTGGTCCGGTAGTGATCGAGGTTGGTGAAGGTTTCGCGCAAATCTTCGATTAGGGAGGCTTCCTCCTTGGTCTTGATTACTATGTCGTCGACATAGACTTGAATGTTCCGACCCAGTTTTTCCTTGAGGCAAGCCTGCATGCACCGCTGGTAGGTGGCTCCCATGTTCTTTAGCCCGAAGAACATTGTGTTGTAGCAGAACACACCAAAGGGCGTTGTAAACGCTGTTTTCTCTTGATCTTCCTCCTTCATTCGAATCTGATTGTAGCCTGAGTAGGCGTCGAGGAAGCATAGGCGCTCACATCCCGCAGTGGAGTCGATGATCTCGTCAATGCGCGGCAACGGGAAGTGATCCTTTGGGCAGTGCTTGTTCAGAGGGGTGAAGTCCACGCACATCCACAGGATATCAGTGTCCTTTTCTGGTACCAGCACCGTGTTGGCGAGCCAAGTGCTTTCCTTGATCTCGCTTATGAACTTGGCGTCGAGGAGTCTGTTGATCTCCATTCCAACTGCTTGCGCTCGTGGCTCAGACAATCGCCGAATTGTTTGCTTGATTGGCCTTGTGTCGGGGTGGACGTTGAGTGCGTGCTCGGCGAATTCCCTGGGAACTCCTAGCATGTCCGCAGGACACCAGGCGAAAATTTCCTAGTGCTCATGGAGGAATTCGACGAGCGCGAGTTCCTATGCGGGACTCAAGTTGTTGGCGATGAGGGCCGTCTTGGCCGGATCCGATGGGTGGACCTGCACTTTCTTTGTGTGCACCGATGAGTCGAAGGAGAGATCAGGTAAACTTGGCTGGCTCAGCGGAGGCAGATTGTTGTCTGTCGACTCCTTTAGTCTCTCGAGTTCCTCCTGCATGCCGAAGGACAGGGAAATTCTGTTGAATTCCCTGTCGCAACTGTCAGATCTCTCGAAGCTCCCGTTGATCGTGATGACGCCATTGGGACCTGGCATTTTCATCTGCAGGTAGGCGTAGTGGGGTACTGCCATGAACCTAGCGAACGCGACACGCCCGAGGATGCAGTGGTACTGTGAGGGCCAGTCGACGACCTCAAAGTTGATGCGCTCGCGCCAGAAGTTCTTCGGCGTGCCGAAGATGACGTCGAGGTTGATTTTGCCCAGGAAGTATATGCCTTTCCCTGGGACGATGCCGTGGAACGTTGTTTCCGAGGCCTCCAGGCAAGTTAGAGGGATCCTCATTGCTCGCAAGGTACTCGCGAATATAAGGTTGATGCCGCTTCCGCCATCCATGAAGACGCGGCTCATGTCGAAGCCTCCGATTTGCGCCTCGAGTACGAGGGGGCAATGGCCTGGACGGGGTACCTGAGGCGGATGGTCGCGTTTGTCGAAGGTGATGCATGATTCGCTTCCACTGAGGTACTCAGTGGTAGAGGGTGGCGAGTGTGTGGCCAAGTTGACTTGGCGAGTGATGGCCTTCTGCACCATATTGGAGGGGCGTCCCTTTTGGATCATCATGGTGCCCATGGCCCATGGGTACGGTTCGCCTCCATGGTGCTGGTCCGATGCAGCTTTATTCGGGGGTGGCCCAGGTGGAGGTGGCGGAGCGCCATGTGCCACGGCGCCTGGAGCGACTCTGTAGCCTCTTTCGACTACATTGCGGTTCATCCAAACCAATCCCTCATTTAGCTGAGGAACTCGCGACAATCCTTGAGGAGGTGGCTAGACTTCCTCTTTCCGTCATGCTTGTCGATGTAGAAGTGTATCGTGCATGGCCCGGAAGATTGTCCTCGATGGAGTTCGGGGGTGCCTCATCAAGAGTGCGGCGTTGCCACACTTGCGTGGTTTTCCCGGAGTCACAGTATCCGCCGCTACGGTATTCACTGTTGCGGTTATCATCGCGTCTGTCGGCGTAGCCAGCCGCGACCATGTTGACGTCGTCGCGGTCATCGTAGATGCGCATGCGCTTGCCTCGGCGGTCGCGTCTACGTTCGAGTTCCGCCTCCTCGTCGGAGTGAATGCGATTCTTCACCGAATCTTCTCCATCAGCCCACCGATTCGCGATCTCCATCAGGTGGTCGATGGTCTGGGGCTTTGAGCGGCCCAGCTCCTCCCTGAGTTCTAGGCGGCGAACACCACCGTTGAATGCGTCAATTGGGTGATCCTCCGAGATGTTCTCTGCGGAGTTCTTGATGATGAACCACCTTTGGATGTAGGAGCGCAGCGATTCGCCAGATCTTTGCTGGCAGCATCTCAGCTCTTCGATTGATGCGGGCCGCTTGTATGTGCCCTTAAAGTTGCACACGAAGCTGTAAACCAGCTCATCCCAACTGCGAATGGATCCGCGTGGGAGATTGTTGAGCCATGCCCGGGCGGCGCCCTACAACTGTAGCTGCAGGCATTGCATGGCCATGCTTCGACTGCCTCCGTGAAGCCTGACGGAGGAGATGTGATCCTCCAGCCAGATCTTTGGGTCCTGTAGGCCGTCAAACTTTGGGTTCTCCGATGGGAGTTTAAACCCTTTGGGCATTTGCTTCTGCCTGATGGATCTGCTGAAGCATCTGGCACTGCAGAGCTCCACATCTTCTTCTTCTGTGTCAGCCGACCGAGCATGTCATGCCCTTGATTTTTCGATCTTGCATTACATGAGGTCGTCGCGTGCATCATAGTCATGGTCGTGTCGCCGTGAGCGATGGCGTCGAGACAGGTCGTGACTGTCGTTGCTGGACGAGGGTGAGGAGTAGCGCTTTGCTAGCACTTTGCCCTTCTTTGGCTCAGGTGTTGGCTCCTTGTCGAGGGCGGCCTCGATTAATCCCAAGCCCGCGATCGTAGACCGGTGCATGGCGGCTCAGGGATCTCCAGCCGGTGGCTGGTTGTTGAGGAGGTACATGGTGGCTGCTGTCACCGCAGCCTGTGGCATCCTGGGGACCACATTACCCCTGGTGTCGACTGTCATAGAGCCGAAGTCGAGGACCTTTGCGGCCTCTATGCATTCCTGCTCGGTGAGATGGGCCATCCGAGATTGCCTCTTTTTGGCAACGTATTCGTTGCCTCTTGAAGAGGATCCTCCGTAGGAGGAGAGCCCTGCACGACGAAGGCTCGACTCGTCTGCCGCCTTTTTGCGCGCCTCGAGTTGCGCGATTGTTTGTACTTGGCGCTTGAATTATTCCTTCAGGAGCCAGTGATAGCCCATCAACAGCTCTTGCGGCGATCCGAAGGGTAAAGGGGTGCCTCGCAGGGCCTCGCGGCAGCGAGCCCATTCTTGCTCATTGAGCTTGATCACGATGCGTTCACCGGTTTTCTCATTTACTTTGGTTGGAGGTTCGAGTGCTCCCCCATTGTCAACGGGGGTGCGATTACCGCCGTTGCCACCGTTGCCTGCGTTGGGCGGGTCGGTCTCATTATCGCGATTGCCACCGTTGTCGCGATTGGCAGAGGTATCGCCTGCGTTGATGACGGCGCACATGAAGTGATTGGGGAATCTGCTGCTTTCGCAACTCTCAGATCCGGAACCGTAGGTTCCATCTTCAGTGGACAGATCGCTTAGATCGGAGTCGCGACTGCTGTCACTGACCGTGTTTTTGACTATTGTCGGGTCGTTGAGCTCACTGAGGGTGCTGATCGATGGAGGGAACCATGATGCTGGGGCAATCGATGGTGCCGTCGGCTGATCAGGCATGCGAAGCGTGCCCATCTGACCGACTTGGAAGCGGAAGCTTCCTATCGCCAGGATGATTCCGTCGCCCACGGACTCGAAGGCCGGGCGAGTGGCCGGCGTGTTGACGGTGAAGTCGAACACGCCGAAGAGCTAGCAGGATCTCCGCTGTCGCTGAGTTGTAGATCCCGGTTGATGGGGCCGAAGAAGCCGCAACATCAGCACTCCCGGTTCCCACAAACGGCGCCAATTGACGAGGGTTTAACTCATCAATGCCCATTGTTATGGACTTGGGTTTTGGAAAAGGAGGGGACGCTGGAGACATCTATCGGCTAGCAAACAAGCACACATGGGCCAAAGATTTACCCAGGTTCAGGACTCGTAGAGGTCCCTACTCCTGCTTGTCTGCTCGTGGAATTATCAAAGGAACCGAAGGTTATAATTGTGCGCAGATGCAATCTGGAGAGGGTTGTGGAAACTAGGGTTGCATGTGTCCTCCTCGCCGCCCCCTCCTAGCCTTTATATAGGTAGGCTAGGTCTTGGGTAGCAGATTGAATCGGTTACAAGTTAGGGTTTTCCCCTTCAAACTTTCTATCTTTAGCTTCTTCTTGTTCTTCAAGCCATCAAGAGTCCGTAGGTTACTCGAGTCCTTCATTTGTCCCTTGGCGACACCGTGGGCCTTTACGTATTTAGACCGTATATACCAAGCTCGAGTACCTGTAGGGTATACCCATGTCACTAAGACTCGGGGAGCAACCACATAAAGATTCCGCCGCCTCTGCGGGGCGGAAAACACCGAGAGAGAAAGATCTCTCCGGCAGATAGATTTCTGCCAGGGGAATTCCTTCCCAGAGAGGGGAGATCGTCGCCATCAACACCATCATCAAGCTGGACTTCATCGGGATCATCATCATCATCATCACCACCATCATCACCATCAGCATCCTGATCACCATCTCCATATTGCTGTAACAATTGGGTCAAATCTTGCATAGTTCATAGGGGAAACTTTCCTGGTGTTGATTACTCTTTGTAGTTGATGCTATTGACTGAACCGTTGAATTATTGTTTATGTTCAGATTGTTATACATCATTATTCCATCTCTGATCATGATCCATATGATGTCTTGTGAGTAGTTCGTTTCGTTCTTGAGGACATGGGAGAAGTCATGTTGTTAGTAGTGGAGTTGTTTGAGAAAGATTCAATGGTTTGATATTTAAGTTGTGGTGTACTTCTTCTAGTGGTTTCATGTGAACGTCGACTACATGACACTTCACCTATATGGGCCTAGGGAAATGCATTGTGTATTTGGCTACTAATCGTAGGGGTTGTCGGAGTGAGAGAAACCCGAACCCCTGTTAGGAAACCATTGCACAAGGGACGTAAGGGTCTTAGAGTTTAAAGCTATGGTTAGGTTTCTACCTTAATTACTTTCTTGTACTTACGGATGTTTGCAAGGGGTATAATCACAAGTATGTATTAGTCCTAGGAAGGTCAGTACATTAGCACAGGTTCACCCACACAACACTTAGCAAGCTAAAGAAGATTAATCAACTATATGAAGCGAAAGCACTTGATAGTCTTCCCATGTGTCCTCGAGAACGTTTGGTCATCTTAAGTAATACAACCGGCTTGTTGTTTGCTGCATAAAGGATTGGGCCACTTGCATTTATTCCTATTGTATTTTATTTACTCGTACTTCGTTTACTTGCTTTATCAAAAAACCCTAAACATCTGTTTGCTGAGTATTTGCAGAGAATTCCTGATCCATACCACTACCCAGCACATCCTGCTCCTCGTTGGGTTCGACACTCTTACTTATCGAAAAAACTGTGATACACCCCCTATACTTGTGGGTCATCAAGACTATTTTCTGGCGCCGTTGTCGGGGAGTGAAGTGCTATTGGAGAGTGGAAATGGTAAAGGAAACTTCTACTATGAGTATTGTTTACTTCTGCTAGTTGCTTTATTTTCGTTATGGATAATTTGCTGAGTTTCTTATTTGGTAATGCTACTACCACTGCTAAGGTAGTAGATAAGCCACCACCTGCTAAGAATGATGTTTTTAAAATACCTACAAGAATTATTGATCGTGTTATGAATAACTACTATGTTGGGGATGGAACTGTCCATCCCGGTGATCATTTGCTCTTTATACACGAATTATGCGGGTTGTTCAAGTGTGCAGGTATTTCTACAGATCAAGTTAAGAAGAAGTTATTCTCATTATCGCTGAAAGGAAGAGCTGAGGAATGGTATAAGCTGCTGAAGAATAGTCAAGCTCTAGAATGGGAGGAAATAGTACCTCTCTTTTATTCAATGTTTTATCCTCCTACCGAGATTCATAAAGATCGAAATCAAGTATACAACTTTGGCCTCTTGATGGAGAGAGTACAACTCAAGCTTGGGGGAGACTTAAGTTACTAATGCTCAAATGTCCCATTCATGAGCTCCCCAACAATATTATTATCAATAACTTTTATGCAAGCCTCCCTCTACATGACAAGGATTTATTGGATGCTTCTTGTGCTAGATCATTCACTCGCATGGGAGAAGAAGCTAAATGGGATCTTCTGGACCGTATTCAAGACAATGTTGAAGCATGGGAGAATGACAAAGGTAGAAAGTCAGGTATAAATTACGATTATGAATGCATTGAATCTTTTATGGGAACTGATGACTTTCAAAATATTGGTAATTCTTATGTTCTAGATTTACAAGTTATTACAAATTGCTTTAGGGCTTTTGCTTCTTATATTGAAATTCCAAAAAGGGGATGGAACAAGTACCATGCACCTTATAAAGATATTGTTGACTGTGTTCCTGTTGGGAGTGCTGAGTATTGCACTATTGATCACATCTTACCTGAACCTTATATCGAGAAGATTCCCTTCCCAGATAAGGTAAAGGATCATCCTATGATAACTAATGTAATCACTAAAAGTGAAAAGAGAACTGTAAAACCTGATGAACAAATAAATGTTGAACCTGTGGTAGCAATTGTGAAAGACCTTGTCACTAAAAGCATAGAAGATGGACACATAGTTTTTTGTGATGATGCTTCTAATGTTGTTTCACATCCTAATAGAGTTAAAAAAGCTAGTGTCCCTGTGCTTTCCATTAGAATTGGTGATCATTGCTATTATGGTTTATGTGATATTGGTGCAAGTTCCAGTGCTATTCCTTATGAGCTTTACAGAGAAATTATGCATGAAATTAGTCCCTGTGAATTGGAAGAGATTGATGTGGTTATTCACCTTGCTAATAGAGAGACCATCTCTCCAATTGGTATTGTACGAGATGTGGAAGTTCTTTGTGGTAAGATTAAGTATCGTGCTGATTTTCTAGTACTTGGTTCAGCTGCTAGTAAAACTTATCTTATCATTTTTGGTAGACCTTTCTTGAGTACTTGTGGAGCTATTATAGATTGCAAGAGGGAGAAAATCTTGACTAAGTTTGATGGGGAATCTTATGAGATTAATTTTTCAAAATTTACTAAAGAACCATGTGAAGAGGAAACCCATAATGAGGATTTTGGAGTTGAACAACTTGCTTCTATCTCTCTTGCTCCTAACAATGCTTTGCAGCAATTTATGGAAGATCACGAAAGTGAGATCTTCATCGAAGAAAGGAATGAGATTGACGAGATTCTCCGTCATCAACCCAAGATGCTTAAGCATAACTTGCCTGTATAAGACTTGGGTACCACGTTGCCACCTAAAAAGGATCCGGTCTTCAATCTAAAACCTCTCCCTGATGATCTTAAATAAGCTTATATTAATGATGAAAAGATATATCCTGTTATTATTAGCTCTAAACTTTCAGGAAAGGAAGAAGAAAGGTTATTGGAGGTTTTGAAGAAACACCGATGAGCTATGGGCTATACTCTGGATGATTTAAAAGGGATTTCACCTACTATATGTCAGCATTCTATCAATATAGAACCAGATGCAAAGCCAGTAGTAGAGCACCAACGATGTTTAAATCCTAAGATGAAGGAAGTGGTAAGGAATGAGGTATTGAAACTCCTTGATGCTGGTATTATTTACCCTATTGCTGATAGTGAATGGGTTAGTCATGTTCATTGTGTTCCTAAAAAAGGAGGTATTACCGTTGTTCCTAATGATAATGATGAGCTTATTCCCCAAAGAATAGTAGTAGGCTATAGGATGTGCATTGATTTTAGAAAAGTCAATAAAGTTACTAAGAAAGATCACTACCTGCTTCCTTTTATTGATCAAATGTTGCAAAGGTTGTCTAAAAAGACCCATTTTTGTTTTCTTGATGGTTATTCTGGTTTCTCTCAAATTGCTGTTAAACAACAAGATCAAGAAAAAACTACTTTTACTTGCCCTTACGGAACTTATGCTTATAGACGTATGCCTTTTGGTTTATGTAATGCTCCTGCTACTTTTCAAAGATGCATGTCTGCTATCTTTCATGGTTTTTGTGAGGAAATTGTAGAAGTGTTCATGGATGAATTTTCTGTCTATGGAACTTCTTTTGATAATTGTCTGCACAACCTTGATAAAGTTTGCAGAGATGTGAAGAAAATAATCTTGTTCTTAATTGGGAGAAATGACACTTCATGGTTAATGAAGGGATTGTCCTTGGGCATAAAGTTTCTGAAAGAGGCATAGAAGTTGATAAAGCTAAGGTTGAGGCAATTGAGAAGATGCCATGCCCAAGAGACATCAAAGGTATTCGTAGTATCCTTGGTCATGCTGGTTTCTATAGAAGGTTTATTAAAGACTTTTCTAGGATATCAAAACCCGTCACTAATCTTCTTCAAAAAGATGTACCCTTCATTTTTGATGATGATTGTAAGGAAGCTTTTGAAACTCTTAAGAAGGCTTTAACTACAGCCCCTATTGTTCAACCACCTGATTGGAGTTTACCCTTTGAAATAATGTGTGATGTTAGTGATTTTGCTGTAGGTGTTGTCCTTGGGCAACGAATTGATAAAAATTTAAACGTTATTCATTATGCTAGTAAGACTTTATACGCTGCTCAAAGGAATTATGCTACTACTGAAAAATATTTTCTAGCTGTCATTTTTGCTTGTTATAAGTTTAGACCCTATATTGTAGACTCAAAAGTCACCATTCATAATGATCATGTTGCTATTAAATACCTTATGACGAAGAAGTACGCTAAGCCTAGGCTTATTAGATGGGTGCTGCTTTTACAAGAGTTTGATCTACATATGGTAGATAGGAAAGGTGCTGAAAACCCTGTAGCTGATAATTTATCTCGATTGTAAAACATTTCTTTTGACCCTATGCCTGTTAATGATAGTTCCCCAAATGAACAGTTAGCCGCAGTAGGGGTAAGCTTGCGAGGCAGCTCTTTGTACGCTGATTATGCTAACTTTATTGTCTCCAAGCATTTGCCTCCAACTTTTACGGCTCAGCAAAGAAGGAAGTTCTTCTATGATTTGAGGCATTATTTTTGGGATGACCCACACTTATACAAAGAAGGAGTGGATGGTATTATGTGAAGATGTGTTCCAGAATATGAACAAAAGGAGATATTGCGTAAATGTCATGGTAGTGCTTATGGAGGACATCATGCAGGAGATAGAACTGCACAAAAGGTGCTACAATCATGTTTCTACTAGCCTACCCTTTTTAAAGATGCAAGAAAATTTGTTTTATCTTGTGATGAATGTCAGCGTGTTGGTAATATTTCTAGACGCAATGAAATGCCTATGAACTACTCTCTAGTTATTGAACCCTTTGATTGCTGGGGATTTGACTTTATGGGTCCTTTCCCTCCCTCGAAAGGTTATACTCATATTCTTGTTGCCATTGATTATGTTACTAAGTGGGTAGAAGCCATTCCTACGAAGAATGCTGATGGGGAAACTTCTCTAAAAATGCTTAAGGATGTTATCTTTCCTAGGTTTGGAGTGCCTAGGTATCTCATGACTGATGGGGGTTTTCATTTCATTCATGGTGGTTTTAGGAAGACCCTTGCTAAATATGATGTTAATCATAGAATTGCTTCAGCTTATCACCCCCAAACTAGCGGGCAAGTAGAGCTATCAAATAGAGAAATTAAATCCATCTTGCAAAAGACTGTTAATAGATCTAGAAAAAACTGGGCTAAAAAGTTGAATGATGCTTTATGGGCTTATAGAACTGCCTACAAAAATCCTATGGGGATGTCTCCTTATAAAATGGTTTATGGGAAAGCTTGTCACCTACCTTTAGAATTAGAACACAAAGCTTACTGGGCAGTTAAAAAACTAAATAGAGATTGTAAGCTCGCTGGTGAGAAAAGATTATTTGACTTAAGTTCTTTAGATGAATGGAGGAGTGAAGCCTATGAAAATGCTAGGCTCTTTAAGGAAAAAAGTTAAAAGATGTCATGACAAGCGAATACTTAAGAGAGAATTTCATGTTGGTGAGAAAGTTCTATTGTATAGGTCTTGTCTTAGATTTTTTGCAGGAAAGCTACTGTCAAAATGGGAAGGACCTTTCATTATTGAAGAAGTATACCGTTCAGGAGCAATAAAAATTTCTTCTTTAAAAGATAATACTACACAAGTAGTGAATGTGCAGCGACTCAAACACTATATTGCTAGGGATTCTTACAATGAAGATGTTGATGCCTTTCAAGTTATAACTCCGGAAAAATTTATCAAGGACCAAATTCAGAGACCTGCAGAGTCCGTTTTCAAATAGGTAACAGTTCTGGTAAGAAAAGTTCCGTGAAAACACTATCCAACTATATTTTTGCAGTTTTTTAGTCAATATGGAAAGCTACGAAGCGAAAGGGGGACGGAAATGGAGCCAGGGTGGCTCACACCACCCTATGGCGCGGGCCCACCCCAGGCCGCGCCACCAGGTGGTGTGGCCACCCCAGACTCCGTCTCCGACCTGTTTTCTCCCAGTACCTTCCTTTTGTCATGAAACTTCGTAATATATAATCCCCCGGATCTCCCGAGGTTCTTATATCGTGTTTTCGTCATGTTTTCGTTTTGATCTGTTTCTGACAGGTAGAGTCCCAGATTTGGAGCTACAATGTCTTCCTCTTGATCAGCCAAGGAAGATTCTTTAGAGGATATCATCAACCCATACATGAGAGATTTGAAGATTCATCCCAAGGAGTTGTTGCTTGAAGATGGGGAGCTCCGGATAAAAGAGGTTCTAGGCCCTAAAGGTGAAGGAAGTCTAGAGGACATGATGGAACCACTAGAGCAAGAAGATGGCGGAGCGCAAAGTGGATATCATCCATAAGATTTGTTCTGAACTCATCGCCGAGCACCAAAGGGAGACTGCTGAACTCAAGGATGAAGTCCTCTCACTCCTTCCAACAACCAACAAACTGCAAGCACAGTTCTACGACGTTCAAAATCAAAACTATGAGTATGAGGTTAGGTTTAAACGCATAAGTGCTGCTGCAAGTTTCAGGATGCTGGAAACCGCGATGTCCTTTGTTGATGGGAAACCCTTACCCTGGAAGTCGGATGATGATGAGAGAATACCACCACCACCGAATGAGTAATTCGTCATCAGGTTTGGCATCCCCTTGGTTTGTTCCAAGCTTGGGGGAGTGCCGCGGTATCACATCACTATCTTCTATCTTTTTACCTTTTTAGTAGAGTCATATCATGAATAGAGAAGTTATTATGTAGTATGGTTTGCATTATGGAAGTGTCCCCTCTCTCGTTAGATATGTATCCCTTGGTGTGAGTTGTCGTTATGGAATATTAATGAGAAGTTCTATCATTTACTCTTTTGCATAGCTTATATTAGTTTTCAATTCGTGCTTATATGATTGATCTTTTTGTTAGTATTGGTATCACTTTGGTATCATTGAGTTAATTTAGTTGGTTTTGGCAAACCTGGCTCGGTCAGTAGCAACACTATTTTTGAGACTTAAATGAAAAGATAAAAGTATTCTAAAGAAATATAATTTCATCATCTTTCTTTCTTGATTTACTCATAAGTTTAGTATTCTCTAGTTAAGATCTTTTGTGCTTCCAAGGAAGATTGCATGTTTGTCTTTATCACTTGTATGTTTGTTTGTTTCCTTCAACTCTTGTACTTATTACCCAACCTTGCTAGCCAAAAACTTGTACTGAGAGGGAATTCTTCTCGTGCA
The DNA here is from genome assembly GCA_910589775.1 of Avena eriantha. NCBI lineage: Eukaryota > Viridiplantae > Streptophyta > Magnoliopsida > Poales > Poaceae > Avena > Avena eriantha. Next base: position 416,769,680 of record OU342744.1, on the reverse strand, counting down.
TCCACTCCTTTAAACCAAAACCTTTGCAATTTGTGTCCACCACACCTACCTATTAGCATTATTGCTATTCCAAGTAAATTCCTATTTTATCTACCTCTCAAATTAAACTTGTTATGTGAAAATTAGTGATTAAAGCTCTCACGAACTTGATGGCACACTTTACTTTCTTGCACTTAATAAACTTGAACCATTGTGCTCACCTATGCACTGCTTATGAACGTTCTATCGCACTGCGTTGAATATTGCTACAATATTCAAGTGCAATATATTGTTTTCTCCGACAATTAGGTTAACTGAACTTCCATCCGGGCACGAATTTCAATGTTTTTTTATATTCTAATATAGTTGGTTCTCTTATGGCTTTATGCGCTGCCAGTTTCAGTTATATCCTCCTCCCTGTAATATGGACTAAAAGATATAGTTCTGATTATATTTTCATCAGACACAAAATAATGAAGTGGAATTTATAGGATTGAAGTTTGCTTAATTTTGTTTGCATTGCTCCTCATAGTACAATAGCTCTGCGTTCAATCTTGAATTTTTTTGATTAGGTAGAATCTATCTATATTGCTGGCAATCACGAAACATTGCATGGCCATTTTTAAAAGTATTGTTTCCTAGTATTTTTGTATAATCGATAAAGATAATAACAAAACTTCAACGTGCACAAAAAAAAGCGACTGCGGTGAAATACAGTTTCTAGATGGCTAGTAATTCTTCAACCATTCAACATGGGTGCACTGCATTGTGAGCACAAATTTCCCTGCCTATTACATTTTAATACAGTTGTTTCGCTGTAGTTTGTTTACACTGCCTCTAGTACTACTATTGCACTGCGGTGAAACACGATAAAATAAATTGATATACGTGCCTCTATTACACAGCGCAAAATTTCCGTAGATCTAGATGAACTATATGTTGCATTTGTCAAGTGTGAGAATATATTTTATTACTTAGCTATCTCTATGCAGTGCACCTACACATCCAGAGGCAGTGCTCCTTCATTGGCATCATCTATAAACTATGTGGCGTCAACCCGCTAACGGTTAACACGTGTGCATATAGCAATACATCCCAACGGACGGCTATGATTAGACTGTTACTCTTTTTTCCTCTTCTTCCCGTTGTGTCCTTCTCCGTCACTGCTCCACTATCTCTCTCTTCCTCCACCGTAACTGCACAAGGGCAAGCAACGGCGGCAACGCCTTGGCGGCGAAAAGCTTCACCAGCGCTAAGGACTACTGCTACTCCAGATTCTCGACTGGAGGTACGGCGACAAGACAGGTATCACAGATTCTCCCTTCTCATCCCAGATTCGGCCTGGTGTTGTCCGAAATTCCACGAAGTATTTTCCTCTTATTCTTCATTTAGTTGGGTCATGATTTTATGAGCACTAATTGAAGTTTTATTAGGGTTTTCTCAGGGGGGAAAGTGATAGATATAACACGGATCAAAATTGCCCATAGAAGATTCCTGGAATTTTCATCCCCAATACAGTTATTCATCGATTTCATGGCTAACGAAAATTGCGGTCGCGAAGGTTCAATGCAGGTATTTTGATTATTTCTGGCCATAGTTTAGTGTGAAGCATATATTTAAAAATGGCTAGCACACATGGTTGGAACAATTTTGAGAATAACAAACCACGAGCAAGAAACCACTAATCAAACAAATCTAGGGTTTCTTTCTATTTATTATTTTGAATGTCCGTAGTGAATTAACATTTTTCTCAACAACTGGATTGAAATTCGAAACAATGACATAGTTTTCAGATAAGAACTGCCAATTATAACTTCAATGAACTGCTCCTCTACCGAGTACATAGATTAATAGTTCAAATTTTGGTGGGAAAGTTTGCACCTTTGCTGCACCAATTCAGTAACTGAAATGCACTGGCAGGAAATTTGTTAATGTGTGTTGCTTTCGTACTAGTTGATTCTTCTTGATTCATGAGCTCTTTGCTGACTATACATCTTTTTATTTATTAACTTGATTCTAGTAATTTAAATTGCATATGTGTTTAACCGTTTCTCCGTTATTAATTTTTAATAACATCATAGTGTAAAATATAAATTATAATGCATGATTTAATTTTTTAAACATAAACTTCTGTAGTTGAGTATTTATTCATCTCATGGAACATGACGATTAACCAAGAGGAAACACAACAGTGTGGACCAAACATAGAAGCTGGGTCTAGTACTCAAGATAACCTTAATGCTGCTCAAGCTTTCGTAGATAAACCTGATTTCAAGAAGCAAAAATGTGAAACAGTTTACAAAGAACTAGCAGACATGAAGGATGGTGAGATCATAGTGAGAGGGTCACTTTTAGAATTACACAACTTTCTCGAAAACTATGTAACAAATGAACAGAAGATATTTTTGAGGAATCATGGTTGTGGTTTCATACTTGATTTCAAATTGAACGGCAACATTTCCAAGAAAATGATGCTATGGCTATACAGTAAATTCAGACCTGGATCTCTAACAATTGTTCTTGAACAAGGGGAAGAGCTTGAAATAACAGAAGATGTGGTGCAAGCAATGTATGGTTTCCCAAACAAGGATATGTTTGAAGCTCCACGACCTTCAAGTGACCGGGATACAAAAGCTTTGTGGTGGCTGAAATAGCAGCTCAGTTTGAGTGAGTCAGATAACATTATACCCAGTAAGCTTTATGATCATGTGAAGAATGGTGGAACATCAGATATGGAAATGAAGCTCATATTTCTTGTGTTCTTCCTTAAAACAACATGCACAACGAGTAACGCACGTATAGGACGAGAGGCAGGTGTGATCATGGATCTCGATATCAAGAAAATTAAACAGGTGAACCTCTATAAAGTTCTCCTTGATGAGCTAAGGAGGGGGCTGAGAAAATACCAAGATAAAAAAGGAAATAAAAACACAGCTGAGGGTCCAGTAGCATTGCCTCTGATCTATTATTTGGACACTCATGCACACAACAAAGCAAACTTGACTAACCTTGCACCAAGAGTTGGTCACCTCAAATTGGAATATTTGGAGGAAATCAGATCAGATAACTGGAACAGCGACACTAGAAGCTACGGAAGCCTTAGGGTAAGTTTTTTTATTATAAAAATCATGTTTATATCTTCATCTAAGAATTTTTCCGGTTTATTTTGAGTCAAATAAAATTTTCATGTATTTGTTAATTATCCAAGTAAAAAAAAATTAATCACTATTACAAAAAAACTAAACTAATGCAACAAAACACCTACAAAAAAGAATATATCGTATGACTGTGTTTATTTATTTATTTTATACTACAGGCAAGAAGTGATTATCAACTTTCAAACTTAATTAGATGTGTCAACACTACTTGCCTAACGGTTTGTCAAAGCTCAGATGCTGCCGCAGGTTCTGAAACCGCAAATATCGATTTAACCCAAACCATGAATATAATTAGTAACAACATTACATTGATACAAAACATAGATGATGAAGCATCTAACCAAGAAGAGATTGATAAGCTCAATGAGATTGTTCGGTCAAGAAAGGAGGATCTGGAAGTATCTCTGGCTAGATTAAGGATTGTCAAGCTTGACCTCATAGAAAATAACAATATTATGACCAAGGAGAAGGAAATGGCCATTTCAAACATCATCATACACAATGCAGAGTATGAACAAGTGTTGGCAAACATGGACCAAATGGAGCAAGTGGACCAAGAAGATCAACCAGAGAAGGTGGTGCTAAATGAATCTAATGAACCCTCTTCATCTAAACCATAAGAAGACGATGGTAAATCATACAACGACCAGTCAATGAAAATACATGTATCTCAAGGACTGATTGAAGCGGCAGTACCAAATAATGATGTAGACAACATAGTTCATAACAACTTTAAGATAGGCATTACGGATGAGGTATTTACACATTGCCATACGTCAGGTTACACAAAGAATACATAGGTGGCAACAGAGTACAAAACAATAGTTGATTCAAGTGAGGAGCATCCCACCATACATGTTGAAGATACCGCCATACCATCATTGAGTACACCTGGCACATACGTTAATAGACTGATCAATGACCAGACAACAGAATTAAGTAAAGGATCTACAGAAGTTGTGGACGATGGAAAAAAAGAATATAGCGACCAGAGAATGAATGATGCCAGTCAAACTCAAATTACACATGATATTGCGGCAGACAACATGCCTTATTCTGGTACAACAGATACAAATGTATGTGATACAGATTTAACAGACAACATTACTGATATTATCATGGAGGTTGTTAACAACGAGAGACAACTTGAATGTGGTAATGATGAAGTTGATGTTTGCGTGGCCGAGTTATGCACAATTTTAGTTACAACCATAAGGAACCAGGATCCGAATGTGGAACACGATGAAACAGGAAAAGAGCAGCAGGCAGGACAAGTAGAAAACCAAACCTATATCAACGTGAGTATTCAATGACAAGTGATCATCTAGAAGAACTGTCAGATGCATCAAATGTTATTGAAACAACTAAAATACCAGCAACTACAAACACTGTGACATCTGCAGTTACAACACTTGTTGGGTCTGTCGAGCAAAACACTGATGATCATTCCACCTCACATGCTGAAGACACCATCGTACCATCATCGAGTACACCTGGCACAGAAGTTGCTGAACTTATCAGTGAGCAGTCATAAGCAGTTGCTGACGAAGGAATAAAAGAAGATAGTGACCAGAGAATGAATGATCCCAGTGATACAATAATTACATATGAGATTCCAATACAAAACAATGCTTGTAATGGTAAAGCAGATACAAATGCATGTCATAATGATTTAACAGAGGGGATTACTGATATTCAGATTGAAGATGACAATGATGATAGACAACTTCAACGCGCTAAAGATGAAGTTCATCAATTCATGACTGGGGTACAAATTGATTCAGGGAGCACACGGGACCAGGAGCAGGATGTTGAAGTCGATGAAACAGAAACTAAGCAGCGGCAGAACAAGGAGAAAACCAAATATCAATTGATGATGAGTATTCAACGAAGCGTGATGACTTGGACGAATTGTCGCATGCACAAATTGTTATTAACACATTGCAAATACCAGCACCTGCAAACACCGCGTCATATGCAGTTGTAACACCTGTTACGTATGTCGAGCAAAAGATTGACGACGACACGGATGGTAATCTGGCTGAGCAGAAAAGATACAATGAAGAACAAGAAGATGACTTATGCAAAATGGATAATTATATTATACAAGATGAAGCAGTGAGGATTTCTGATGACAGCCTGCCATATGACAATGAAAAGACTCCCACACCTGAACATCAAACAGATCCAGAAGCATCTTCTTTTGAAAATAACTCAATGCCACATGAAGAAATGATAATTATCGATGACATGAAAGATTTCAACGCCATTGATAATATTGATCAATTGAATTGGCAGGAAGTTCAATTTAATGAAATCATGCCATACCAACAGGTTATCTATCTTTTAAATCTTACCAACAATATTTATTCTTTTTATTTCTACGTACATTTAAAAACATTATATTATGTTATCTGATCACTTTTAAATGTATAATTTAACCAGGAAAGCTGCATAGACGACGGTAAGAACATAGCAAACCGAGACCTTGATGCCGAAGTAGATAACTGGTTTACTGACGGCAATGCTTCTATAGATTTACATGGCTGTAATCTCCAAGAAGGTAAGTATAGTTATAGTGAAAAGATATTTTGTCAAAAAAAAGATTTTCCTATGAATAACTGAACAATTTTAAAAAAAATTAATGAATGGCTATCAAGATTGTTATTAGAAATAACCATGATGATATCAATTTGTTTCTGCTAATGGAATAGGCAAACAGCAGTACGAGCAACCTGGTGCTATAGTACCTGTTGGCGATGAGGAGCCTTTCAACCAAGGTGATTTTTACACAAAAAAACAATAATAATAAAAAGAATTATATTCCTACTTAAACGAAATAACACAGTTCATCACAAAGTTGTAGAGGAGGAAGCACACGAAGACTGGCGAATTACTAGTCAAAAGTTTCACAGTATGATGTTGAGATTCCAAACTACAGAACAATCGCAAAGGCAATTTTTTTAAGAAACAATTATATATAGTAATCTAATATATATTAGTATTGCTGTAATATACTGAAATTTATTATCAAACTAACTTACTCACAATAATTCATGCAGGTCATACATTTTGATAAGAAGAAAAGGAGGAAAAATAGTAACTACAGGAGAAATTGCAGATTCATTCCGTGATGGAGGAACTATAGAATTTTTTTTTCTCGATTTAGCTGTACATTATCTTGCAAGTTCTAAAGTAGAACAAGGAACGGAATGTTTTGGTCCTAACATAGGGGCAAGCTCACAAAACTAGTATATCATATATAATGTTAATAAATAGGTTTACATATATTTCAACATAACCTTGTTGTTCATGCAAAAAATAATAAAAAACTCTTTTTCAATTGTTTCAATGATACTAAACAATATAAGCTTGATATAGGTATATTTGACTGCTGATATCACACAAATTCCACAGACGATAATGAATCTATTGTCGGATCAAGTAGAAGACATGTTACCTGCATATAATTTCGTAAGTTGAATTTTTTCAAACAATAGTGAATAATCGTCAAGTAATATATTTGAGAAATTTTACATTAAATTGTTTACATATTACATAATTAGTAATGATTCCTATCATTTTTATAGGTAATGATTACTATCCCAGATGCCACGTATGCATATGAGAATCGATTGAGAAGTCACTACTTTTTATTTATAATTGATTTCATATCAAGGAGGATGAGTATACTGGACTCAGAAGAAATCTAGACGATGAAAGTTTGCAAAAACTAGCTATCAAAGTCATAAACAATCTTAAAAATTTATGGCAACAAGGGTTCAGACAAGAGCATATAGAATTAATAAGCTTCGACAATGAGTTTGGTGATATGCCAAAATATATCAATGTGTAAGCACTAAGTGCTCCCCTTGTTTTTAAATTTAGATATATTAATTTATGTTTTAGAATTAATTGATAATTTATTATTATATTTTATTCAATTCCCAGTGAAGACGGTACCTTCATGATGCTACAAGCGATGGAAACCACAGTAATAGATTTTTACACAGAATTTACAGCAGAAAACATGCCTAATATTCGCAACCTGTGGTTCTATAGAATGTTCAACCAAATGGAAAACACCTACATACTGTTGAGTCGATTGACTACAAATATCGAAGGTACGATGCGTTATAATGTAACAATAATATAATAACAATTAGAAGTTCAATTTATACAATTAGAATCATGATGTATGCAGACTAACAATAGTCTTTTGATTTTGTTTTGTAGGAATTCCTGAACTTGATTTGAGTATAGATGCAAAACAAAACACTATCATGCAGTCTCTTGAGTCGGCGGCTAAAGAAACAAAGAGATTGTTGATTGACGAAAGGAGTGCAACTCAACTCCATTTCACAGACATGGAAGTACTCAGATTGGCTAAGGATATTGAAAATGAATCTAGTCAGGACCATGGGAAGAAAAGACCAAGAAGAGCAGAAAGCCCAAAACCTTGGCTATAATATCAACAATGTCTCCAAAAAAGGCTGGAACATCCGGAAGAATAACCAGAAACAAAAAAACCAGTGATGAAACAAATGTGGTGGAAATGTCACAATCTGAATCTATTACAGCACTACCAGAAACATCGAGCATGCCATCAAGGCCGGCTCGGCAATGTCAAACTACCTTTCCAGTTTTCAAGCATGTCCCTTTCAAATACAAGAAGCACTCAGCCGCTGCTCGAAGGGCTATCTTGGATGAAAGTTTTCAAGATAAATATGTTGAGTAAGACATAATATAGAGTTGTGTTTAGATACTAATGTTGTTTAAAAAAACGACATATTTCAGATCTTTCATTTAAAACACTCCCGCGAGGGCGTCCTTTTTGTAGGTTTTCGTTTAAAACATGCACATATAAAAGTAATAGATAATATGCTAACTTTTCATGTTCCAAAGCTAAAAGCTTTGCATCAAGATTTGTCAATTTTATAATAAAAGGTTAAAAACAAATTACAATTTTGGAAAATAAGTATCAGTACTTGCTTTACCATAATAATTTGGAGTAATGACAACAAACTTCTCTGATCTGTTACAGCAAAATCATAATTCATATTCGAATAATAGAATCTAGAATAATGATAGAAGTAGAATGGACAGGCCGAGATCTAAAAAACAATCTTCAACAAGGAGGGATGGCTGACAATCAATTGGTTCAGCATTACATAAACATATTTATGATAAGCAATTCCTGCAGAGGCTTTGTGGACGGAGGCAAAAGATTCATATGCAACCTTTCAGTCTCTATGATGACATAATTCGAGAAAGGAAACTGGATCTGCACAGAACAACATGTGAAGGAATTCAAATCACTGATGAAAATTTTTAAACCAGACATGGAAAAACTGGTAAGTTTCTCTAAATTTTTAAAACATCTATTTTGAAGAGGATTATACAAAACATTTCGAGACCTTACTATTAATGAAATAAAATTTTCTGTTAATGAACTTACTGTTATGTATTTATTGCTGATTGAAATACCTGTTGTCTACAGCTCTCACTTTACAGTTTACTCCCTCAACATGTATATCAGTGGAGGTCGCCTTGACATAATTGACTCAAGGAAATACACCAAGGATTACTTGTTTAAAACAAGAGAAGAATATCACAGCAACATTGGACCAATCATGGTTAGAACATTACTTTCATATTAATCTTCCAACTACACTATTTAGAATACTGATCAATAAATGTTGCATTTCGTGAAAACAGCTTAAAATAATAGATGAACTTCTAAAAGAGGCATATCCTAGTCACAATTTTCCAGAATTCGTAGAGAAGTTCAACGGAGCAAAGTTCCCTAGGTGTCCAAAGCAAATAGAGAATGAGTATGCTTACTCGATCCTAAGAAGTATACAGTGGTACAATGGAGACACGATAAAATGCAACCAAGAAGAGGTAAGTCATGTTGTTTATGTTACAATATAATCTGCTTCGTATTTTTTCTGTTGGCAACATACGTTCATAACATACCCATTTCCTGATTGTTAAATAGTTCTCTCCTTCCGTAATGATAGAAGAATTTAACTACAGGATGATATATGGAATAGAAAACGATCTATGTGACGAACTGCCTGAAGTATTGAGAGCATTCAGTCCTACTGTCAATGAGAAGGACATCCCCGACTGAAGATGATCATTAGATTGATACTTGTAATAATATTAATACACTAGGTTGTTCAGTAAATCTATGTAAATAAAATATTTCTTATATTTAAGATATTTGTATGTATAAATATGCTAATAATACATGCAACTAATATATGCACCGTGAATGTTCATGGACAGGCTCTGCGTGTGTACGGCGTATGCACTGCTTTCCTATTTTCATAAAACATATGTGCGCACGGTGCAAGGTAAGGTGTCACGACACTGCACTAACCATGCATTGCACTACACCTACAATGCAAACAGAAACGAACTGCATGTGAAGCAGGTATACACTGCCTTATTATGGTCCGTAAAATTACTGTGCGTACGGTGCCAGTTAACGTGCCGAGGCAGTACACTGACCGTGCAATGCATTACGCACCCAATGCACATTGAATTGAAATTGTCTGTGCAGCACGTATGCACTGCGTTATTATGGTCTACAAAGTTGTTGTGAGAAAGGTTCAACATAAGGTGCCACGGCAATGCATTGATCATGCAGTGCACATCAACTACAATGCACAGTGACACTACGTTCCTATTGTGCAAAATAAGGTGCCACGACAGAGCACTAACCGTGCAATACACTGCACCTGTAACAAATAGTGACACGCACTGCCTCCAAAATAACTATGCACTATGGTCCTATGCTTCTTAAAGCTGCTTTGCAAACGGTAAAAGATAAGGTGCCCGGTAGTGCACTGACCGTGCAATGCACTTCACCTGCAGCGCACTACACATGTACCTGCAATACACTGTACCTAACAAATAAGTATGCACTGTGTTCCTATGGTTCGTAAAGGTACCGTGCGTATGGTGCAAAATAAGGTGCCAAGGCAGAGCAATAACCGTGTAATGTGCATTGCACCTAAAATTTACAGTACCACGCACTTCACCTATAACAAATACTGACACCCACTGCCTCCGAAATAACTATGCACTGCGGTGCTATGCTTCTTAAAGCTGCTTTGCGATCGGTGTAAGATAAGGTCCCGCGGCAGTGCACTGACCGTGCAATACACTACACCTGCAGCGCACTACACCTATACCTACAATACACTACACCTGACAAATAATTATACACTGTGTTTCTATGGTTCGTTAAGGTACCGTGCGTATGGTGCAAAATAAGGTGCCAAGGTAGAGCAATAACCGTGTAATAAACTGCACCTAAAATTTACAGTACCACGCACTACTTGTTAATCATGTATGCACCGCATCGACGTCATCCATGAAACTGCTGTGCAAACGGTTCAAGATATTGAACGGCGGCAGTGAACTGACCGCACCAGGCACACCACATTCCGTCTCTCTGCACTTCCTATCATATCTACGGATAACTGCATAAAATGTGAGTACACGAACGGTTTCATTGAAATAATTAGCATTATAGTCTCTTTCTATAAAACGAAGCGACACAACCGATCCATTTAAGTACTCCTTTTCCAACTTCCTCTAAAGCTCGTTCCCGTTTCTGCCACCGCCAAGAAATCAACTCCTAGCCGAACTTCTGTCGCCGCCTTCAACGAAAGATCATCAATTCACCACTCCTGCGTCTTCGGTAAGCAGCCAACATCGTTTAATTTTCTAGCAAATCGTTTACATTGTACAAACATTACCAAAAATGTTTGTGTGCTTATATTCCTCCATACCTAAATCAATATACTGAGATTTATACTGTCCAGATTTTCACAAATATGAGTCCATTAGTATGAGTTAAAGATAGAACACGATATATCTATATGATCTTAAACTAACACTAAAGTTCTTATACTTTTATTAATGGTATGATAAGAATGTTCATTTGTTTAATTTGTCAAACATCAATCGTAGTTTAATTATTAGATTAACCTTAATTTATTAGTTCTAGTCTAAACGAAAAACTATCGCATCTGCTAGGCACATAAACAACTTGAACCATATGTACAGAATCAGATTATTAGAAGGAGAAAAATTACAAAATATAAAAAAAATTCTAGGAACAAATTATAAATTATTTTATATATGTATAGACATTTAATAACACACAACTATTTTTGTTGCAGAACAAATGGTGCTGTAACATCCCAAAACTCTAATCCAAGTGATCAAGATCCAAGTCATCAAATTTAGAGTTAACAAAAACTTTTCCATTTAAAACTATTAAAACATTCATATGTGTGTGCATTTAAATTAGGAGTTGATTTGAATTGCCATAATTAAGTGATCCATTGCTTTTAAAATGATCCTAAGGTGAATTAAACATCATCTAGATCATTCCCAAACAAATCCCAAATAAAAACAAATCGAAATGAATAAAATAAGCAAATGGTCATTTGTGCCATTTTAATCAACATGCCTACTTTGGCTATTCCTAGAACTCAAAACCTAACAGAAACAAATGTGGATCTTTGCACCCCTTGCTAGTACATATAGTGATGTACCAAGGCCCACTTTGTGATCTACCAAAAACTTGCAAACATTAATTTGAAATGGCATTTGAAAATTGAATGTAGTTCATATGAGAAGATCCCACTTATGCAAAAACCAACCAAACCAATTCACCTTGACATTTCCTAGCAACCAGAGACTCCCAAGCATAAGATCAGATCACACACCAAAAATCTTTTCAAAATTCAAATTTAAATTTCTTGCGGCCATTTGATCGAACACCTTGTAGACAGAAATAAAATGGCCTAACTATTACTGTTTCTAATTAAGCCATTGTCCCCCATTGCACCCTATCTACTCTCCCTTTGTCCCCCCTGAGCCCAACCTGACCCTCACAGTCCTACCCCTAAGCCGTAGCAGCAGTGGAGCGCCGCCACTTTGTGGTCGCCGCCGGCCAGAAGAGGGTAGAGCGCCAGGGATAGCGCCGCGCCATTCTAGCAAGTCCCCTAGCTCCGCCGAACCCTACCGCACCTCCCTGTCCACCCCTCGATCACCCACAGCCCCTGGACCACTCCCCAGCATCACCGCCCATTCTCTCAGCAAGCTCGCCAGAGCACGCCAGAGCGCGTTAGTCGCCAACATGCCACAGACCGCCCCTCGACCCAATACCATGCACGCCGCTCCACCTCGAGCCCAGCACCCCGCCAGACATGGACATGCACCGCCGCGCGGCCCACAATCGCCGTGCGTCGCGTCAAGCACCGCCTCTGTCTCCTAGAGCGCGGGATACTCCTAACCAAACGCCACCGCCCCTAGCGTTGCCTTTAAGCCGTAGATGACCGCCAGGAGGCAGGCCACTGATGACCCACAAGTATAGGGGGTGTATCGCGGTATTTTCGATAAGTAAGAGTGTCAAACCCAACGAGGAGCAGAAGGTGCTGGCTAGTGGTATGGATCAGGAATTCTATGCAAATACTTAGCAAACAGATTTTTAGGGGTTTTCGATAAAGCAAGTAAACAAAGTACGAGTAAACAAAAGACAGTAGGAATAAATGCAGCAAGTGGCCTAATCCTTTATGCAGCAAAGGACAAGCCGGTTGTATTACTTAAGATGACCAAACATTCTCGAGGACACATGGGGAGACTGTCAAGTGCTTTCGCTTCATATAGTCGATTAATGTTCTCTAGCTTGCTAAGTGTTGTGTGGGTGAACCTGTGCTAATGTACCGCCCCATCCAAGACTAATACATACTTGTGATTATACCCCTTGCAAACATCCGTAAGTACAAGAAAGTAATTAAGGTAGAAACCTAACAACAGCTTTAAACTCTAAGACCCTTACGTCCCTTGTGCAATGCTTTCCTAACGGGGGTTCAGGTTTCTGTCACTCCGGCAACCCCTACGATTAGTAGCCAAATACACATCCCTAGGCCCATATAGGTGAAGTGTCATGTGGTCGACGTTCGCATGACACCACTAGAAGAAGTACACCACAACTTAAATAACAATCTGTTGAATCTTTCTCAACGCAACTCCACTACTAACAACAAGACTTCTCCCATGTCCTCAAGAACAAAAGAAACTACTCACAAGACATCATATGGATCATGATCAGAGATGGAATAATGATGTATAACAATCTGAACATAAACAATAATTCAATGGTTCACTCAATAGCATCAACTACAAAGAGTAATCAACACCCGGAAAGTTTCCCCTATGAACTATAGCAAGATTCAACCAATTGTTACAGCAATATGGAGATGGTGATGAGGGTGCTGATGGTGATGATGATGATCCCGATGAAGTCCAGCTTGATGGTGGTGTTGATGGCGATGATCTTCCCTCTCCGGGAAGGAATTCCCCCGGCAGAAATCTGTCTGCCGGAGAGATCTTTCTCTCTCGGTGTTTTCCGCCCCGTAGAGGCGGTGTAATATTTCTGTGGTCGCTCCCTGAGTCTTAGGGTTTCGTGGGGATGATATACGCTAGAGGAGAGAGGCTGGAGTGGGCCAGAGCGGCCACACCACCTCCAGGCGTGGCCTGGGCCGGCCCGCGCCATGGGGTGGTGTGGGCCCCCTGTGACCCACCTCCACTCCCTCTTCTGGCATCCTGAGTCTTTTGGAAAAATAGGATTTTCCGTATATTTTCCCCGATTTTTTGATCTTCATGAATTTTGCCTCCAAACAGCACCTTTTCCATCAGAATCCTGACTGCAGCGGTCCATGCTCCAAAAGTCATAAACCATGCAAAAATAGATGAAAGAACATAAGTATCACCTCTCAATACGAAATATATCAATGAATAATAGTGAATTAAGACATAGAATAGTGATGCAAAATGGACGTATCAACTCCCCCAAGCTTAGACTTCGCTTGTCCCTCAAGCGAAACTGAGCTCAATAAACATGGCCTCAGGTTTATGGAGTGAAGAGTCGATAAAAGAATACAGACAAGAAGCATCACATTCATCAAATACATAGATCATAATAGAAGACAACTCACTATTATATAACTCAACTTGTAATGAGTAAAGGAAACACAATAAAGATACATAAAGTGAATCAGAATTGGTAATGGCAAACTTGGCTCTCGGTCGAAGAATAATTGATAATTTGCTGGAGTTCACAAATAGCTGGTTTTCAATGAAAGCTTTCAATGTAGTAAACATCAAGATAAGAGCAATGTGCAAAACAAGGAACATAAGAAACATGATTGAATAAATCATCATACGAATGAATGAAACACATCAACTCAAAATACTTGCTGAGATAGAAGGGAATAGGTTTACTGTCTTAACTACAAAGTAAAAGAAAGGGCCCTTCGCAGAGGGAAGCAGGGATTGCAAGTCTCATAAAGAGCTCCCAAAAATTATGATACTTACTAGCTTTCAGCTCTCATTGCCCCTATCATAGGCATATTTAGGTGATTAAGGTGAAAGTGAGGTCCAATCTGAGTTATATGCTTGACAAACTATAAACTGAAGATCCCAAGTCCCTTGAGTACAAGGGCCACTCCTCATGCTACTCAACTTTAGTTACCGGTAAGTTCTTGTCATCGTAAGTATGTGCGTATCATTGAGAACCGCCAACGGGGTACCCCTTGCCTGATGATACAGAAGAATCTCCATATCAAAATGACAAGGCAAGCAGACAATGAGTATCTCAGTAATCTTCTTTTTTACCATGGGAAAATGGTGCTTTTTATCTCTTTCCTCTTTTCATAGTATCTCTTTTTTTTCTTTTCTTTTTCTCAATAGCTAGCTCTCTCTTTTTTTATAAGAAGAATGCTTCATAGATATCATTATGGTTACGCTGCAGGTTTCCACCATGTCAGCATGGATTAGACCAGCGGCCCAGGCGTTTCACTAACACACATACATAACTCCATGGACTTACAAGCTCCCCTCTTATTTCACACCGACGACATCCGCAAACAAAAGAGCAAGGTATCAACTGGGTATATATTTACAAGTGTTGAAAGCATTCCCCATGACAGCATGGTTCTGCTAATCCCCAGCCTATAATTTGCAAGGATATAACTTTCATGGAGAGTTCACAATGGTTCAAGTTTATTAAATGCAAGAAAGTAAAGTGTGCCATCAAGTTCGTGAGAGCTTTAATCACTAATTTTCGTATAACAAGTTTAATTTGGGAGGTAGACAAAACAAGAATTTACTTGGGATAGCAATAATGCTACTAGGTAGGTATGGTGGACACAAATGGCATGGGTTTTGGTTTAAAGGAGTTGGAAGCACGAGAAGAATACCCTCTCAGTATAGGTTTTTGGCTAGCAAGGCTGGGTAGAAAGTATAAGAGTTGAAGGAAACAACCAAACATACAAGTGATAAAGACAAACATGCAATCTTCCTTGGAAGCACAAAAGATCTTAACTAGAGAACACTAGACTTATGAGCAAATCAAGAAAGAAAGATGATGAAATTATTTTTCTTTACAGTACTTCTATCTTTTTCTTTCAACTCTCAAAAAGGTGTTGCTACTGACCGAGCCAGGTTTGCCAAAACCAAACTAAATTAACTCAATGATCCCAAAGTGCTACCAATACTAACAACAAGATCAATCATATAACCACGAATTGAAAACTAGTATAAGCTATGCAAATGAGTAAATGATAGAACTTCTCCTTAATATTCCATAACGGAAACTCACACCAAGGGATACATATCTAACGAGAGAGGGGACACTTCCATAATGCAAACCATACTACATAATAACTCCTCTATTCATGATATGACTCTACTAATAAGGTAAAAAGATAGAAGATGGTGATATATACCGTGGCACTCCCCCAAGCTTGGAACAAACCAAGGGGATGCCAAACCTGATGACGAATTACTCCTTCGGTGGTGGTTGTATCCTTTTCTTGGTTCACGTGAGGTAATCTTCCAGCATCTTGCGGAGCCTATTATTCTCCCATTGAAGCATGTCCACCTTCCTCTATAAGTCTCAGTACTTATCGCAGATCTCCTTAGTGACTCGTAGGGCTTCTGTTGATGCAGGGCAAGTAACAAAAGGTACTAGCCCTTGCTTGGGGTCTTTGAGGTCTTCCTCCATAGGCTTCTTCCCTTTATCCTTGGCGGACACCATTGTGCTTCTAAAACTTCAAAAAGTATGTCCTGGCAGAAACAGATCGAAACAAAAACACGACGAAAACACGATATACCAACCTCGGGGGATCCGGGGGTTATATATTACGAAGTTTCATGTCAAAAGGAAGGTACTGGGAGAAAACGAGTCGGAGGCGGAGTCCTGGGTGGCCTCACCACCTGGTGGCGCGGCCAGGGGTGGGCCCGCGCCATGGGGTGGTGTGGGCCACCCTGGCTCCGTTTCCGACCCTTTTTCGCTTCGTAGCTTTCCTTATTGACTGAAAACTGTAAAAATATAGTTGGATTGTATTTCCGTGGAACTTTTCTTACCAGAACTGTTACCTAGTTGGAAACAGACTCTACAGGTCTCTAAATTTGGTCCTCAATGAATTTATCTGGAGTTATAACTTGGAAGGCATCAACATCTTCATTGTAAGAATCTCCAGCAATATAGTGTTTGAGTCACTGTCCATTCACTACTTGTGTAGTATTATCTTTTGGAGAAGAAATTTTTATTGCTCCTGAACGGTGTACTTCTTCAATGATGAAAGGTCCTTCCCATTTTGATAGTAACTTACCTACAAAAAATCTGAGACGAGACCTATACAATAGAACTTTCTCACCAACATGAAACTCTCTCTTAAGTATTCGCTTGTCATGCCATCTTTTAACTTTTTCCTTAAAGAGCCTAGCATTCTCATAGGCTTCACTCCTCCATTCATCTAAAGAACTTAAGTCAAATAATCTTTTCTCACTAGCGAGCTTACAATCTCTATTTAGTTCTTTCACTGCCTAGTAAGCTTTGTGTTCTAATTCTAAGGGTAGGCGGCAAGCTTTCCCATAAACCATTTTATAAGGAGACATTCCCATACGATTTTTGTAAGCAGTTCTATAAGCCCATAAAGCATCATTCAACTTCTTAGCCCAGTTTTTTCTAGACCTATTAACAGTCTTTTGCAAGATAGATTTAATTTTTCTATTTGATAACTCTACTTGCCCGCTAGTCTGGGGGTGATAAGCTGAAGCAATTCTATGATTAACATCATATTTAGCGAGGGTCTTTCTAAAGCCGCCATGAATGAAATGAGAACCCCCATCATTCATGAGATACCTAGGCACTCCAAACCTAGGAAAGATAACGTCCTTTAGCATTTTTAGAGAGGTTTCCCCGTCAGCACTTTTCGTAGGAATGGCTTCTACACACTTAGTAACATAATCAACGGCAACAAGAATATGAGTGTAACCCTTCGAAGGAGGGAAAGGACCCATAAAGTCGAATCCCGAACAATCAAAAGGTTCAATAACTAGAGAGTAGTTCATAGGCATTTCATTGCGTCTAGAAATATTACCAACACGCTGACATTCATCACAAGATAAAACAAATTTTCTTGCACCTTTAAAAAGGGTAGGCTAGTAGAAACCTGATTGTAGTACCTTTTGTGCGGTTCTATCTCCTGCATGATGTCCTCCATAAGCGCTACCATGACATTTACGCAATATCTCTTTTTGTTCATATTCGGGAACACATCTTCGCATAATACCATCAACCCCTTCTTTGTATAAGTGTGGGTCATCCCAAAAATAATGCCTCAAATCATAAAAGAACTTTCTTCTTTGCTAAGCTGTAAAAGTTGGAGGCAAATACTTGGAGACAATAAAGTTAGCATAATCAGCATACCAAGGGCTTCCTCGCGAGCTCACCCCTACTGCGGCTAACTGTTCATTTGGGAAACTATCATTAACATGCATAGGATCAAAAGAGATGTTTTCCAAACGAGATAAATTATCAGCTACAGGGTTTTCAGCACCCTTCCTGTCTACTATGTGTAGATCAAACTCTTGTAAAAGCAGTACCCATCTAATAAGTCTAGGCTTAGCATCCTTCTTCGTCATAAGATATTTAATAGCAGCATGATCAGTATGAATGGTTACTTTTGAGTCCACAATATAGGGCCTAAACTTATCACAGGCAAAAACAACAGCTAGAAATTCCTTTTCAGTAGTGGCATAATTCCTTTGAGTAGCGTCTAGAGTCTTACTAGCATAATGGATAACGTTTAACTTTTTATCAATTCGTTGTCCGAGGACAGCACCTACATCAAAATCACAAGCATCACACATTATCTCAAAGGGTAAACTCCAATCAGGTGGTTGAACAATAGGGGCTGTAGTTAAAGCCTTCTTAAGAGTTTCAAAAGCTTCCCTACAATCATCATCAAAAACAAAAGGTACATCTTTTTGAAGAAGATTAGTGAGAGGTTTTGGTATCCTAGAGAAGTCTTTAATAAACCTCCTATAGAAACCAGCATGACCGAGGATACTACAAATACCTTTGATGTCTCTTGGACATGGCATCTTCTCAATTGCCGCAACCTTAGCTCTATCAACTTCTATGCCTCTTTCAGAAACTTTATGCCCAAGAACAATCCCTTCATTAACCATGAAGTGGCATTTCTCCCAATTAAGGACATGATTAATTTCTTCACATCTCTGCAAAACTTTATCAAGGTTGTGCAGACAATTATCAAAAGAAGTTCCATAGACAGAAAAGTCATCCATGAACACTTCTACAATCTCCTCACAAAAACCATGAAAGATAGCTGACATGCACCTTTGGAAAGTAGCAGGAGCATTACATAAACCAAAAGGCATACGTCTATAAGCATAAGTTCCATAAGGGCAAGTAAAAGTAGTTTTTTCTTGATCTTGTTGTTTAACAGCAATTTGAGA
The DNA here is from genome assembly GCA_910589775.1 of Avena eriantha. Lineage (NCBI taxonomy): Eukaryota > Viridiplantae > Streptophyta > Magnoliopsida > Poales > Poaceae > Avena > Avena eriantha. The sequence continues at coordinate 416,750,685 of OU342744.1, read as the reverse complement.
GAAACCATAATAACTATCAAGAAAACAAAAATGGGTCTTTTTGGACAACCTTTCCAACATTTGATCAATAAAAGGAAGCGAGTAGTGATCTTTCTTAGTAACTTTATTGACTTTCCTAAAATCAATGCACATCCTATAGCCTACCACTGTTCTTTGAGGAATAAGCTCATCATTATCATTAGGAACAATGGTAATACCTCCCTTTCTAGGAACACAATGAACATGACTAACCCATTCACTATCAGCAATAGGGTAAATAATAGCAGCATCAAGGAGTTTCAATACCTCATTCCTTACCACTTCCTTCATCCTAGGATTTAAACGTCGTTGGTGCTCCACTACCGGCTTCGCATCTGGCTCTATGTTGATAGAGTGCTGACATATAGTGGGTGAAATCCCTTTTAAATCATCTAGAGTATAGCCCATAGCTCCTCGATGTTTCTTCAAAACTTCCAATAACCTTTCTTCTTCCTTCCCTAAAAGTTTAACGCTAACAATAACAGGATATATCTTTTTATCATCAATATAAGCATACTTAAGATCACTAGGGAGAGGTTTTAGATCAAAAACAGGATCCTTTTTAGGTGGCATCGTGGTACCCAAGTCTTCTATAGGCAAGTCGTACTTAAGCATCATAGGTTGATCACGGAGAATCCTGTCAATCTCATTCCTTTCTTCCATGAAGATTTCACTTTCATGATCTTCCATAAATTGCTGCAAAGCATTGTTAGGAGCAAGAGAAATAGAAGCAAGTTGTTCAACCCTAAAATCCTCATCATGGGTTTCCTCTTCGCAAGGTTCTTTAGCAAATTTCAAAAAATTAAACTCATAAGCTTCCCCATCGAACTTACTCAAGATTTTCTCCCTCTTGCAATCAATAATAGCTCCACAAGTACTTAAGAAAGGTTTACCAAAAATCATAGGGTAGGTTTTATTAGCAGCCGAACCAAGTACTAGAAAATCAGCAGGGTACTTAATCTTACCACAAAGAACTTCCACGTCTCATATAATACCAATTGGAGAGATGGTCTCTCTATTAGCAAGGTGAATAACCACATCAATCTCTTCCAACTCGCAAGGACTGATTTCATGCATAATTTCTCTGTAAAGCTCATAAGGAATAGCACTAGAACTTGCACCAATATCACATAAACCATAATAGCAATGATCACCATAATAGCTCATAAGGCATCCAATAAATCTTTGTCATGTAGAGGGAGCCTTGCAAAAAAGTTGTTGATAATAATATTGTTGGGGAGCTCATGAATGGGACATTTGAACATTAGTAACTTCAATCTCCCCCAGGCTTGATATCTACTCTCTCTATCAAGAGGCCAAAATTTGTATATTTGATTCCGATCTTTATGAATCTCACTAGGAGGATAAAACTTTGAATAAAAGAGAGACACTATTTCCTCCCATTCCAGAGCTTGACCATTCTTCAACAGCTTATACCATTCTTTAGCTCTTCCTTTTAGCGATAATGAGAATAACTGCTTCTTAACTCGATCTGTAGTAATACCTGCACACTTGAACAACCCGCATAATTCGTGTATAAAGAGCAAATGATCACCGGGATGGACAGTTCCATCCCCAACATAGTAGTTATCCATAACACGATCAATAATTCTTGTAGGTATTTTGAAAACATCTTTCTCAGCAGGTGGTGGCTTATCTACTACCTTAGTAGTGGTAGTAGCATTACCAAATAAGAAACTCAGTGAATTATCCATAACGAAAATAAAGCAACTAGCAGCAGTAAATAATACTCACAGTAGAAGTTTCCTTTACCAGTTCCACTCTCCAATAGCGCTTCACTCCCTGGCAACGGTGCCAGAAAATAGTCTTGATGACCCACAAGTATAGGGGGTGTATCGCAGTATTTTTGATAAGTAAGTTTCACACCCAACAAGGAGCAGAAGGTGCTGGCTAGTAGTATGGATCAGGAATTCTCTGCAAATACTTAGCAAACGGATTTTTAGGGATTTTCGATAAAGCAAGTAAACAAAGTATGAGTAAACAAAAGACAGTAGGAATAAATGCAGCAAGTGGCCCAATCCTTTATGCAGCAAAGGACAAGTTGGTTGTATTACTTAAGATGAGCAAACATTCTCGAGGACACATGGGAAGACTGTCAAGTGCTTTCGCTTCATATAGTCGATTAATCTTCTCTAGCTTGCTAAGTGTTGTGTGGGTGAACCTGTGCTAATGTACCGCCCCATCCAAGACTAATACATAATTGTGATTATACCCCTTGCAAACATCCGTAAGTACAAGAAAGTAATTAAGGTAGAAACCTAACCACACCTTTAAACTCTAAGACCCTTATGTCCCTTGTGCAATGGTTTCCTAACAGGGGTTTAGGTTTCTGTCACTCTGGCAACCCCTACGATTAGTAGCCAAATACACAATGCATTCCCTAGGCCCATATAGGTGAAGTGTCATGTAGTCGACGTTCACATGACACCACTAGAAGAAGTACACCACAACTTAAATAACAATCTATTGAATCTTTCTCAACGCAACTCCACTACTAACAACAAGACTTCTCCCATGTCCTCAAGAACAAAACGAACTACTCACAAGACATCATATGGATCATGATCAGATATGGAATAATGATGTATAACAATCTGAACATAAACAATAATTCAATAGTTCACTCAATAGCATCAACTACAAAGAGTAATCAACACCGAGAAAGTTTCCCCTATGAACTATATCAAGATTCAACCAATTGTTACAGCAATATGGAGATGGTGATGAGGGTGCTGATGGTGATGATGGTGGTGATGATGATGATGATGCTCCCGATGAAGTCTAGCTTGATGGTGGTGTTGATGGAGACGATCTTCCCTCTCCGGGAAGGAATTCCCCCGGCAGAAATCTGTCTACCGGAGAGATCTTTCTCTCTCGGTGTTTTCTGCCCCGTAGAGGCGGTGGAATCTTTCTGTGGTCGCTCCCCGAGTCTTAGGGTTTCGTGGGGATGATATACGCCAGAGGAGAGAGGATGGAGTGGGCCAGGGCGGCCACACCACCTCTAGGCGCGGCCTGGGCCTGCCCGCGCCATGGGGTGGTGTGGGCCCCCTGTGGCCCACCTCCACTCCATCTTTTGGCATCCTGAGTCTTCTAGACAAACAGGATTTTCCATATATTTTCCTGGATTTTCTGATCTTCGCGAATTTTGCCTCCAAACAGCACCTTTTCCATCAGAATCCTGACTGCAGCGGTCCATGCTCCAAAAGTCATCAACCATGCAAAAATAGATGAAATAACATAAGTATCACCTCTCAATACGAAATATATCAATGAATAAAAGTGAATTAAGACATAAAATAGTGATAAAAATGGACGTATCAGCCATCGTCCGCCTACGTCGCCCATGCCTCTAGCCGCCTGTATCAACGTCACCGATGAGCTCACCGTTGTGCCGTTCGGTCCCCTTGTCGCCCTATAAAAGGAGCCCTCCCCAGCACAAACTCCTCACACCACTCCACTCCCCTCTCATCACTAATCCTTCTCCACCTATTGCTGGAGCCGCTCGAGCCATAGTTCGCCGGAATTGCGCCGGAGGAGCCCGCTGCAGAGGAGGAAAAGCTCCCATTGATTCCGTCCACCGCAGCCCCTGCCACGACCTCGCCTAAGCTCGCCGTCGTCCACCAGTTCGTTTGCCCGCCTCGCCGTAGTAGCTAGAGCCCTGGTACATCCCCGGTAAACCCTCGCTGGCCGTTTAGGGTTCGGTCTCGCCGGCGACGAGTCCGTCGTCGATGACGACTATGAGCCGTCGATCTCTGTTCTAATCGTGTGGCCCAGATTGATAGATACCGTTTCGGGTTTTAAGTCTCGCTGACAAGCGGGATCAACCTATCAGCCGCCCTCTGCGCCACTGAGCGCCACTGGGCCGACCCATTTTCTTTCCTGTGCTAGCCCACGAATTCAAATTTAGGTTTTTCTATTTTATTTTGAACTCACTTCTCTCCCTTAGTTTCAAAATCAATTCCAGAAGATCTACTGAACCAAATTGAGTGATTCAAATTTTATTAGCAAGCTACTGAAAAGATCTATCCAAGCCCGTTGGATTTATTTCATTTAGAGTTAGAGATCTCTCCTAGTAAAAATAACAAGAGAGAAGCATTTGCACATTCAAACATATTTCTAAAATCAACCATAATAGCTTTTGAGTTGATTCCAACTCACAAAAATCATATTTAACCATACCTATCTGAATATGTAATAATATTAAGGTTTACATGCAGTAACTTTGGACTAGTACCAAAATAATGCTATATGGGCATTTCTAGTCACTTTAAATCATTAAATAATAAAATTAAACTTAAGTAAATGTGATCCAACCCTTAATTCACATTCCCAAATGTTAGAATATGTGGTGATGACATGTGTCCACATGATCCCATATTTTAATTGGAGAATATTAAATCTTAGTTATTTTCAATGAGTTGAAATTACTTTTCTTAAATAAAAAGAATGAAGCTAGTTAATAAAACCTTGTGATGCTTGTGATGATAATAGATCATCAAATGTGTGCCTTAGAGTGCTAAGTAGACTAGTTAAGTATTGTTTGGTGATTGTGTACTCTGTATGTCTTTATAGACGATAGTACCGACCAAGCTTTCGAGGAGGAGGAGTGCTATCAAGAGGAGGAAGAAAACTTCAACCACTGCACCAACCAAGGAAAACTAACACTTGCAAGTATTATACTAGCAAGCCATCATTAACAATGCAAGCTACTGTTAGCAAGCTAGAATATTTAGATAACCTAAGCAAGATGCATTAGGCATGCTTTGGTTATACCACTTTGACTAGTACCTATTCCAAGTTTACTTTCAAGCTTTTACTTTCTCTACTTTACCAAAGTCCCTTACTTGTTTTGAAGGTAGCATAAAAAGTCTAAAACTTGACCTATCTAGATAACTTTAGATGTCATTCTATGGCATGAGATTGATCCTAGCATCCCACCTTAGTGCACACTCTTAACTTAGTAGCCTAGAGCTATATCAAAACTTGAGTCACTTTAGATGGGAACCCTTGGTGGAAATGAATTATCAAAACCATGGAATGATGAGTCATTCTATTGTGATGTTTTGACATGTGTTCAGAAACACAAATGGTTTATGATGATGAAAATGTTGAGGCATGAGCCTTAGTTCTTTTACAAAACTGATGGTTGGATTCGGATGCGATACCATTCCAATTTTATTGTACAACCACAATACCTGAATTGGGTAAGGCTTAGCCGGAAGTTTATATGCATTAGTATTAGTTCCCTCGTGGAAGGGGTTTGAGCTGAGGCTACCTCTCAATGTTGTCCACCTATGCAGTGCCCAAGATGACAGATGCTCATGGTTGGGAGGCCATGCTCATAGGAGAGGTGCTTATACTAGGGTGTGTAAAGGAAAGGTTATGTTTGATTATTTGCATACTAAGTATGATGATTCAGGTTATCCCTGACAGATGTATCGAATCTTGTGGTAAAAGTGTACCACCTCTGCAGAGTGTCAAACTATTCGAATAGCCGCGTTCGCGGTTATGGACAGTTGGAGTGGCCATACTGTTTCGTTGTCAGATGTTTTCAAAATGACTTATGCAATGAATGATGAATCTTGTCTTGACCACAACAAAGTTGTGACTATGACACTAGCTTCCCAACTTAAGTGATTCTAGAACTTTATTTTATCTTTCTTTGTTTCTGAACTCAGCTTAGGTTTCAAACTTAACTTTATAGTCAAACTTAGAGTTAGCATTTACCCTAGTACTAACTTACTTGTTAGTGGTAGTTTGCGAGTACTTAAAGAGTACTCATGGATTTTGTCCCTGGCTATTCCTACGGCCAGACTATGAAGGAGACTACCAAGATGATGGTCAGCAGGACGGCTATGATAACTAGGACTATCCTCCTTCGTCAGCATTGCCTGTGCCCCTGAAGATGGACCCCACCGCTACGCTTATTATTTATTCCACTGCTTGTGTATTAAGACTGGATCATGAGATCCTTATTTGTGTAAGACCTTATTTATGGTTTGTAATGGATGATGTACTGTGATATCCAATCTGTTATGTCTCGCAAAAATGGTAATCCTGGGATTGCGATGTATGACATAACAGGCATCTGGGATTAAAAATCCGGGTGTTGACAAGTTGGTATCAGAGCCATCCTGACCATAGGAGACCCTAGTTAGAATGGACATCCAAACTAAAACTTAATTTCAAAACCAAAGTGAGTATTTATGAAAAAATATTTCCTCTCTTACCCTTGGGAATTCATTCTTTCTCAAAAATTCATGTTCCCCCAATTCTTACATTACTACCTAAAATTTGACAGACTTGATCACTTCACTAACTTCCTCATCCTTAATTCTTGTAGATGGAGACTCAGTTTAGCAAGTTCTACCAGTTGGGCAACAGAGGCTAGTTGATCTTCGAGAGGGACCTAGATTCACTATCGGAGTTACTGGGATGCCCACATCCGGAGTTTCTTGGAGCTCAACTTTCAGGACCCACATGAGGAGATTTATAGTGGCTAGTCACCACTGATCTTCAAGGAAGCATAGAAGCACCAACGTCCGGGGGAATCCAGTTCTCCGTGAGAGAGAACAACTGGCTAGATGGATTAGCCAGGGCAATGCATGAAGCTCTCGCACATCTATGTGCCCTCAACGTCAACCAAATCCAAGGAACCCGTTTTGCTCACTATGCAAGACGTGACTTCATGGAAATGCCGATGGAGATGCCAAGTCACCCGGAGTTGAAGAGGCAAGTGGAGAACCTTGACTTCCTGATGTACGATCGCTAGAAGGAATTGGACAATGCTAGGGAGTTTGCCAACCACAACCCTGCCATTGCCGACCAGAAGGCCTAGACTTTCTCACTGCTCGACAAGGACCGTTGGTCTCTTCGCCTCCAGCGCGAAAAGAAGGATCGCACCATCGCCCGTCTTCGCAAGAAGGTGGCTGACCTCGAGAAGACCGTCAAGGAGCAAGAAGCTTAGCTTGCAGCAAAGGAGGAAGAAGAGGAGGGTGAAGACATCCAAGGAGACATGGATTCTTACCTCAGCAATGATGATGACATTCTAGAGGAGGATGCCGTGGACTTCTACATTGACGATGAGGACTCCGACTTCATCGACAATGAGTAGATGCACTAGAGCACTGTTGTAGCATGAGCTGTATCGGTCCCACTATATCGTAGCTTGCAGAATGGTTCTTAAAACCATCTGTTTTCCTTGTTGTGGTATGTGTGTGTTTGTATCGTGTGCTTGTTTGAATGAATGAAATGGAGTTAGTTGCAAAACCTGAGTCAAACTCAAAGTTTTAGCTTTGAAACCCAAAGCCATGAACCTTAGAACTTTCCACCCACTACGAGAAAGTTCTCTTTGCCACCCACTACCTAGCAGGAGATGCAAGAGCCTGGTGGAACAGCATCCGTCTGATGAACCATGGTCAAGTGATGACATGGGAAGCCTTCAAAATCAAGTTTAGCTGCACCCACGTACCGCAGGGCCTAGTCACCCGAATGAGGGATGAATTCCGAGAGTTGAAGCAAGGCAGAATGAGTATGGTGGAGTACCGTGAAAAATTCCTGTCGCTTGCAAGGTACGCCCCTGATGAGATCAACACGGAGGCCAAGAAGAAGGAGAGATTCCTGAACGGACTGTATGATGAGATGCAGACTGTCCTCGTCAACATCCGCTTCGAGGATCTAGAAGAGCTAGTCGACTCTGCCATTCAGATGGGAGGGAAGATTAATCAGGCAAACGACAACCAAAAACGTCGTATGATGCAGCAATCTGGATCCAGCAATCACCAGAAGTACCGTCCCAACCCCTCACCAGGATATGCACCCAGAAACAACCGACCTCCATTGTCTCTCCCAAGCTACCCCAACCGTAGCAGAGGCAATGTGAAGTCCGGAGGGAACAACCAGAACTCTGGCAACACCAACAATTTCAATCGTGCCCCTCCCAAGAGCAACAACAACAACAACAACAATACTGCACCCAGAACTGGCAGCAATGCTATGTCGGTCGTAGCAAAAGACAAGTCCCAGATAACTTGTTTTGAGTGTGGAGTGAAGGGCCACTACTCCAATCAGTGTCCCAAGAAGACTGCCGCCACTGCCAATGTGAATGCCCCAGCTCAACAACAGCGTCGTGTTTAACCAGGGAGAAGATTTTCCCCAGGGAACCCTCACAACCGCAACGGTCGTCTTTTCCACATGAACGCAAAGGAAGCCCAAGAAGCGCCAGACGTAGTGCTGGGTATGTTTTCGGTCAACTCAGTTTTAGCAAGGGTATTGTTTGATTCGGGAGCATCGTATTCATTTGTCACCGAAGAATTTGCATGCACTAGTAAGATTCACCCAACCAACTTGAAGCATGTCATGATAGTTCAAATCCCCGGTTCAACTACAAAAGCTAGAAAAATTTGCAAAGCGGTGCCTATCAGAATACATGGGATAGATTTTTATGCCAACCTAATTGTACTTGGAACCAAAGGATTGGAATTAGTACTAGGTATGGACTGGATGTCAAGGCATAAAGGAGTGATAGACTGTGCTAAGAAAGCCATCACCATGACCAGTAGCTCTGGAGTCACAGTAGAGCATATATCTGAAACCTTACCTCATCAATTCAAGTGCAACAAGAGTCTAGCCTTACCCACCATAGACCAAGTCCGAGTAGTCTGTGAATACCCCGACGTATTCCCAGATGTATTGCCAGGTATGCCCCCGGGTAGGGATATAAAGTTCATTATCGAACTAATCCCCGGAACTGGACCCATAGCCCAGAGACCCTATAGCATAAACCCCTCAGAGTTAGTGGAATTGAAGAAGCAGTTGGATGCCATGTTAGCAACAGGCTTGATTCAACCAAGCGCATCACCATGGAGATCACCAGTGTTGTTTGTCGACAAGAAAGATGGAGGCAACCGTTTGTGCACAGATTACCGAAAGTTGAATGACATCACCATCAAAAACAAGTACCCCCTTTCCAAAGATAGAGGATATATTTGATCAGTTGACTGGAGCCTAGGTATTTTCAAAGATTGATCTTAGGACTGGTTATCACCAACTTAAGATTCGTGCAATGGATATTCCGAAGACCGCCTTTACTACTCATTATGGTTTATACGAGTATACGATCATGTCTTTTGGATTAACCAATGCCCCTACTTATTTCATGAATCTCATGAATAAGATCTTTATGAATTTCCTGGATAAGTTCGTCGTTGTGTTTATCGATGATATCCTTATCTACTCCAAGTCAGAAGAAGAGCATGAGAAACATCTGAGAATCTTCCTAGAAATCCTGAGGGAGCATCTGTTATATGCCAAGTTCAGCAAATGTGAGTTCTGGCTGAAAGAAGTAGGATTCCTAGGACATATTGTGTCTGCCGGAGGAGTCTCAGTTGATCCTGCCAAGATCAAAGATGTCGAAGAATGGGAAGCCCCAACCACTCAAACCCAAGTCCGTGCATTTCTCGGATTAGCGGGATATTACCACAAGTTTGTCGAGGGATTCTTGAGCATTGCAAGACCCATGACCCAATTGCTGAAGAAGGACAAGAAGTTTGAATGGACTGACAAATGTGAAGCCAGTTTCCAAGAGCCGAAGAAGAGATTGGTATCAGCCCCAATACTGATCATGCCAGATATTAAGAAGCCATTTGATGTGTATTGTGATGCATCCAAGATTGGTCTCGGATGTGTATTAAAGCAAGAAGGCAAAGTATTTTGTCTCGACAACTGAAGCAGCACGAGCAGAACTATCCGACCCATGATCTTGAGTTAGCAGCCGTAGTTTTGGCATTGAAGACATGGCATCATTATCTGATGGGTAATCACTGTGAGATTTACTCAGATCACAAGAGCTTGAAGTATATTTTCACTCAGAAGGAGCTGAATATGACGCAAAGGAGATGTATAGAGTTAATCAAGGATTATGACCTTGACATTCCCTCACACCCCGGCAAAGCCAATGTGGTAGCAGATGCTCTTAGCAGATTGCCTTGTAGGCTAAACACTATGATCAAAGAGAAGCAACCAAGTTTGTATGAGGAGTTAGAGTAGTTTAGAACTGAGCTTGTTAGCAAAGGATTCTTAGCTAGCATTGAACTTCAACCCAAGTTAATCAGCCAAATCAAGGAAGCCTAGAAGGGAAATGAAAGTATCGACGGAATCAAACGTCGTATTGGTACATGAAAGGTACCTGGATTCACTGAAGACAAAGAAGGAGTTATGTGGAACAAAGGCCATATCTGTGTGCCAACAGATTCGAAACTGAAGCAGGTTATCATGCAGGAAGCTCATGATACTCTTTATTCTATCCACCCCCGAGGAACAAAGATGTATCAAGATTTGAAAGAGCAATTTTGGTGGCACAAGATGAAGAGAGAAATCGGGAGCTACATCGCCAAGTGTGACATCTGTCAAAGAGTCAAAGCAGAGCATCAGAGACCCGCAGGACTGTTGCAACCATTACAGATTCCGGAATGGAAATGGGATTCCGTCGAAATGGACATTATCACCAGATTACCTACTTCTAGTAGGGGAAATGACTAAATCTAGGTCATCGTTGATCGACTGTCCAAGGTAGCCCACTTTATACCTGTCAAGAAAACCTACCAGAGTTCGAAGCTAGCAGAGTTATATATTGCTAGAATTTTAGTCTGCATGGAACCCCCAAGACCATAGTATCAGATCGAGGAACCGAGTTTACCTCGAGATTTTGGCAGAAAGTCCAGGAAGGATTAGGAACCAAGTTGAATTTCAGCACCGCTTATCACCCGCAAACTGATGGACAGACTGAAAGAGTCAACCAAATCTTAGAAGATATGTTGAGAGCTTGTGTGTTAGAGTATGGATCAAAATGGGAAGACTGCCTACCTTTCGCAGAATTCTCATATAACAACAGTTATCAAGCCAGTTTGCAGATGGCACCATTTGAGTTCCTATACGGAAGAAAGTGTCGTACCCCTTTGAATTGGTCTCAAGTAGGAGAGAGTCAGATCTTTGGACCCGACATTCTCCGAGAAGCCGAAGAAAAGGTGCACAAAATCCGTGAGCACCTCAAGACCGCCAGTCTAGACAGAAGAGTTATGCTGACAAGAGAAGGAGAGACCTGACTTTCAATGTCGGAGATTTTGTATATCTAAAGGTTTCGCCATTGAAGGGAACCCAACGCTTTAGTTTGAAAGGAAAGTTAGCCCCCAGATATATTCGGCAATTCAAGATTCTGAATCGCCAAGGAGAAGTATCGTATCAACTGGAACTGCTAGAAGAGATGTCAGCTATCTACAATGTGTTCCATATCTCGTTACTTTGCAAATGCCTGGAAGTGCCGGAGAAGACTGAAGTTTTCAAGAACATCGATCATCGAGCCGTTGAGATCAACAATGACCTAACATATCGCGAAGTGCCCATCCGTATCTTGGAGGAAGCTTACAGAACCAGGAGTATCAAATTTCTCAAGATTCAATGGAGCCACCATACCGAAGAGGAAGCCACTTGGGAGTGAGAAGGTTACATTAGGACAGAGTTCCCAGATCTCTTTAGTTCCTAGTTTTCTTTCATAAATCTCGGGACGAGATTTTGTTTAAGGGGGGAAGGTTTGTAACATCCCAAAAATCTAATCCAAGTGATCAAGATCCAAGTCATCAAATTTAGAGTTAACAAAAACTTTTCCATTTAAAAATATTAAAGCATTTAAATTAGGAGTTGATTTGAATTGCCATAATTAAGTGATCCATTGCTTGTAAAATGATCCTAAGGTGAATTAAACATCATCTAGATCATTCCCAAACAAATCCCAAAGAAAAACAAATCAAAATGAATAAAATAAGCAAATGGTCATTTGTGCCATTTTAATCAACATGCCTACTTTGGCTATTCCTAGAACTCAAAACCTAACAGAAACAAATGTGGATCTTTGCACCCCTTGCTAGTACGTATAGTGATGTACCAAGGCCCACTTTGTGATCTACCAAAAACTTGCAAACATTAATTTGAAATGGCATTTGAAAATTGAATGTAGTTCATATGAGAAGATCCCACTTATGCAAAAACCAACCAAACCAATTCACCTTGAAATTTCCTAGCAACCAGAGACTCCCAATCATAAGATCAGATCACACACCAAAAATCTTTTCAAAATTCAAATTTAAATTTCTTGCGGCCATTTGATCGAACACCTTGCAGACATAAATAAAATGGCCTAACTATTACTGTTTCTAATTAAGCCATTGTCCCCCATTCCACCCTATCTACTCTCCCTTGTCCCCCCTGAGCCCAACCAGACCCTCACCGGCCTACCCCTAAGCCGCAGCAGTAGTGGAGCGTCGCCACTTTGTGGTCGCCGCCGGCCAGAAGAGGGCAGAGCGCCAGGGACAGCACCGCGCCATTCCAGTAAGTCCCTAGCTCCGCCCAACCCTACCGCACCTCCCAGTCCACCCCTCGATCACCCACAACCCCTAGACCACTCCCCAGCATCGCCGCCCATTCTCTCTGCGAGCTCGCCAGAGCACGCCAGAGCGCGTTAGCCGCCAGCACGCCACAGATCGCCCCTCGACCCAATACCATGCACACCGCTCCGCCTCGACCCTAGCACCCCGCCAGACACGGCCATGCGCCACCGCGCGACCCACAGTCGCCGTGCACCGCGTCGAGCACCGCCTCTGTCTCCCACAGCGCGGGACGCTCCCGACCAAACGCCACCGCCCCTAGCGTTGCCTTTAAGCCGTAGATGACCGCCAGGAGGCAGGCCACCGTCCGCCTACGTCGCCCATGCCTCTAGCCGCCTGTATCAACGTCACCGACGAGCTCACCGTTGTGCCGTTCGGTCCCCTTGTCGCCCTATAAAAGGAGCCCTCCCCAGCACAAACTACTCACACCACTCCACTCCCCTCTCATCACTGATCCTTCTCCACCTCTTGCCGGAGCCGCTCGCGCCATAATTCGCCAGAATTGCGCCGGAGGAGCCCGCTGCTGAGGAGGAGAAGCTCCCATTGATTCCGTCCACCGCAGCCCCTGCCGCGCCCTCGCCTAAGCTCGCCGTCGTCCACCAGTTCGTTTGCCCACCTCGCCATAGTAGCTAGAGCCCTGGTACGTCCCCGGTAGACCCCCGCTGGCCGTTTAGGGTTCGGTGTCGCCGGCGACGAGTCCGTCGTCGACGACGACTGTGATCCGTCGATCTCTTTTCTAATCGTGTGGCCCAAATTGATAGATACCATTTCGGGTTTTAAGTCTCGCTGACAAGCGGGACCAACCTGTCGCCGCCCTCTGCGCCGCTGAGCGCCACTGGGCCGACCCATTTTCTTTCCTGCGCTAGCCCACGAATTCAAATCTAGGTTTTTCTATTTTAGTTTGAACTCACTTCTGTCCCTTAGTTTAAAAATCAATTCTAGAAGATCTACTGAAAAGATCTATCCAAGCCCGTTGGATTTATTTCATTTAGAGTTAGAGATCTCTCCTAGTAAAAATAACAAGACAGAAGCATTTACACATTCAAACATTTTTCTAAAATCAACCATAATAGCTTTTGAGTTGATTCCAACTCTCAAAAATCACATTTAACCATACCTATCTGAATATGTAATAATATTAAGGTTTACATGCAGTGACTTTGGACTAGTACCAAAATAATGCTATATAGGCATTTCTAGTCACTTTAAATCATTAAATAATAAGCTTAAACTTAAGTAAATGTGATCCAACCCTTAAATCACATTCCCATATGTTAGAATATGTGGTGATGACATGTGTCCACATGATCCCATATTTTAATTGGAGAATATTAAATCTTAGTTATTTTCAATGAGTTGAAATTACTTTTCTTAAATAAAAAGAATGAAGCTAGTTAATAAAACCTTGTGATTCTTGTGATGATAATAGATCATCAAATGTGTGCCTTAGAGTGCTAAGTAGACTAGTTAAGTATTGTTTGGTGATTGTGTAATCTGTCTGTATTTATAGACGATGGTACCGACCAAGCTTTCGAGGAGGAGGAGTTCTATCAAGAGGAGGAAGAAAACTTCAACCACTACACCAACCGAGGCAAGCTGACACTTGCAAGTATTATACTAGCAAGCCATCATTAACAATGCAAGCTATTGTTAGCAAGCTAGAATATTTAGATAACCTAAGCAAGATGCATTAGGCATGCTTTGGTTATACCACTTTGACTAGTACCTATTCCAAGTTTACTTTCAAGCTTTTACTTTCTCTACTTTACCAAAGTCCCTTACTTGTTTTGAAGGTAGCATAAAAAGTATAAAACTTGACCTATCTAGATAACTTTAGATGTCATTCTATGGCATGAGATTGATCTTAGCATCCCACCTTCGTGAACACTCTTAACTTAGTAGCTTAGAGCTAGATCAAAACTTGAGTCACTTTAGATGGGAACCCTTAGTGAAAATGAATTATGAAAACCTTGGAATGATGAGTCATTCTATTGAGATGTTTCGACATGTGTTGAGAAACACAAATGGTTTATGATGATGAAAATGTTGAGGCATGATCCTTAGTTCTTTTACAAAACTGATGGTTGGATTCGGATGCGATACCATTCCAATTTTACCGTACAACCACAATACCTGAATTGGGTAAGGCTTAGTCGGAAGTTTATATGCATTAGTATTAGTTCCCTCACGGGAGAGGTTTGAGCTGAGGCTACCTCTCAATGTTGTCCACCTATGTAGTGCCCAAGATGACAGATGGTCATGGTTGGGAGGCCATGCTCATAGGAGAGGTGCTTATACTAGGGTGTGTAAAGGAAAGGTTATGTTTGATTATCTGCATACTAAGTATGATGATTCAGGGTTATCCCTAACAGATGTATCGAATCTTGTGGTAAAAGTGTACCACCTCTGTAGAGTGTCAAACTATTCGAATAGCCGCATTCGCGGTTATGGACAGTTGGAGTGGCCATACTGTTTCGTTGTCAGATGTTTTCAAAATGACTTATGAAATGAATGATGAATCTTGTCTTGACCACAAAAAAGTTGTGACTATGACACTAGCTTCCCAACTTAAGTGATTCTAGAACTTTATTTTATCTTTCTTTGTTTCTGAACTCAGCTTAGGTTTCAAACTTAAGTTTATAGTCAAACTTAGAGTTAGCATTTACCCTAGTACTAACTTACTTGTTAGTGGTAGTTTACGAGTACTTAAAGAGTACTCATGGCTTTTGTCCCTGGCTATTCCTATGGCCAGACTATGAAGGAGACTACCAAGATGATGGTCAGCAGGACGGCTATTGATAACTAGGACTATCTGCCTTCGTCAGCATTGCCTGTGCCCTTGAAGATGGACCCCACCTCTACGCTTATTATTTATTCCGCTACTTGTGTATTAAGACTGGATCATGAGATCCTTATTCGTGTAAGACCTTATTTATGGTTTGTAATGGACGATGTACTGTGATATCCAATCTGTTATGTCTCGCAAAAATGGTAATCCTCGGATTGCCATGTATGACATAACAGGCATTTGGGATTAAAAATCCGTGTGTTGACAGGCGCCATGTCAAGTTTGTTTCAGTCACTGTAGTAAAAATTTAGGACATTTAGGCTTAGAATTCATTGTTCGTCTCGTAGAAGGCCAGGTCGAGCATTCACTAGTATATATACACTACGTTTCAATATATACAAATCCATTTCTTAATATTTGTTAACATAATAGTCCTCTCCTTCACTATATCATTCCACAACTATACCATGCAATCTAAGGTTGCAATTCAATGACATAAGTGGACTTAGAGTGGAATTCCAAACTCTTGGAAAGACATATTATGTTGAAGTCCACAAAGAACGCACAATTACTCGCATTACATGTCCAGGTTGGACAAGGTTCGTCACAGAGAACAGGATATGCGTAGGGGCAAGCCTATTTTTTTCATTGGGAGCTCTAGGTCCAAAGATCACTGTGATATATTTTGATTCTGAAGAAGATAACAGCAGTAGTGATGCTGGAAACAACAATGTCTAAGTGTTTAATTCTACAATTTTTTCCAAGACATGCAACCTTACAGATTCTAAGAAAAATTACTTATTCAATATTTTCCCCTCAGCCAATTCATTTGTAGGGTTGCCATTTGTGACTCGTTTGACAAGAACAAACATTAAACAACACAATATGGTATGTTTCTAAATTTAACTTTATTTATTTGTTTATTGATTTCACATTGGTTTAATACCTTCATAATGTTATTCCTAAAAAACGTCTTCCTTCTATTGCAACTCAGAAACTACCATTGAAGTTCATTTCTACACTTGAAATTGCTAAAGAAGGTCTTGTTGGAGTACGCTTAGGAGCAAGTGCTAATGTCAACACCATTTTGTACAAAACAACAAAAGATGGCCACTTCTCATTTAGCAAAGATGAAAGGAAGAACTTCGTTGAAACTACAAATCTCAGTGTTGGACAAGCAATACTGATTACAGGGAAAAAAGATTCACAGCTTAATCTTGAAATGATGTTTGTCATGAACATCATTATTCATAGTAGCCAGGCATTAGCAGAGTCGTCGGAATCAAACTCCAATTGATAATTTGCTAATTTCTTATGTCTGTTAAGAATATGTACTTGTTTATCCCTTATGGCTGTTAAGAATTTGCAATGTACTGAAAAAAATGTTTGTGTCCTGCTATTATCTCGCAATACTATTACCGGTGCTTTAACTATGCACTGACTGTTATAAATTCTATGTGGAATCAAATTTCCAGAATATAAACAATAGACATTGTGCTCCTACAGATTTGATTAGTGCACAATATACATATTAAATATGAACATATTGTAATTACAATGGAAAACATAATAGTAGATTAAATAATGATTATCTGCTATAAGTGTATAGCCATACAATAGAAAAATATAAAACTCGAGCGGTACATGTAAAAACCAAGTTTTCCAAGAACTGCAACATCTAGACTGATAATTTAGCCCAACAAGGCCCACCAAACGAAAACCCTGGAACAACCAAGGAATTGTATATAAATACATACAACGACCACACCAAGTCTCACACAACTCAGAAGCCGCCACCTTCCATTTTGCAGCATGCTACGCGGGTCGATGAAAAAATACATGCTAGTAGATGGAATCATAGGTGCAAGAAATATTAGATACAAATCAAATTGTTCAACTAGAGGTGAAGCCAACCAGAGAATTACATATACGAAGGGATCTACCAATTCAAGAGCAAATCAATATCATCAAGTGCATCTGCCATGCCCAAGTCGTTTACACACCCAAGGTACTACTTTATGTATAAGTTTACTACACAGTAGAGATATACAAAAGTTAGTATGCTATAGATTTCTACTAATCTTGGTGTATGATTCAAACACCTAACACTGCTACCATATCTAAAAATAGGTATATTATTTTGATCACACTGTATAAGAAATCCTTTGTACAAGAGGGATATCAGCATGCTTGCAAACCCAGACCTTGAATACCGAGGTGTGAGTTTTAGTTGGTAAGAATAAATGAATGAACACTCAAAAAATATAACTCATATGCTTAAACTAATATATTTGTTTTCTACCTTTGTCTCTATAGGGTGCAGCATATTATCAGCACATCATAATTTGTTCTACTGTCCGTTGCTGCTATGATGTTTTGGTGCACTGCATAAGATACATTTTTAATTAAGAGTGTCTTATACAGTGTGACCGACATATCACATGAAGGTGACGAAGATTGGACTATATTATGTACAAATCAAGGATATTAGTCTGTAATACATTGATCGCAATAGAAACAACGAACTAATGTGCTACGACTGTGTATTATAACTGCACTACCATTATATTCATATATGCCATGCTCTCTGTAATGTTGCACGTAGAATAGTTTAATTTCGAAGCACTACACTTGTTAGCCCGCGTGCACTACCTTATAAAGAAATTACTTGCAGTAATATAGAAAACTGATTTCGCTTGTGCTGCAGATACACCTCTGTACTTTCAAAGAACTGCCCTATTTATCCTAAGTGCACTGGATCATCAAAAAGTTACAGTACACTACAAGTGCACACTAGTTTAGTTTAGAAGCACCGCGCTTCTACACTAAATGCACTGCCTCTGCAACCAATTAAAAGTGGTGTTCTACCAGCACAAACTAATGTGCTATGACCGTGTACTCTACCTGCACTGCCATTATTTAAATATATGCACTGCTCTATGACATGATACAGCCAAATTAGTTTACTATGAAGCACTGCACTATTTAACCCTCGCGTGCACTGCCTTGTATTCTAACTATTTGCACTGCCTTTAGTAGTTGACAATTGCACTACTTTATGTAATGCTGCAGGTACACTGGTTTCTGTTCGAAGCACTGCACATCCTCACCCACATGCACTGCCTTACATAGAAATTCAGGCGTCACTGAACTAGCCCCTAACAAATGCGGGACGACCCTGCACTCTAAGTGCACTGCCCGTATAGTCATATACAAAACTGCTTTCTACACAGATACACCTATGTACTTTCGAAAAACGGCCATATTTATCCTACGTGCACTGCCTTTAGTTCGACAATTGCACTGCTCTATGTAATGCTGCAGGTACACTGGTTTCTGTTCGAAGCACTACGCTTCCTCAGCCACATGCACTACCGTACCTAGAAATTCCGGCGTCACTGTACTAGCCCCTAAAAAATGCGGGACGACCCTGCACTCTAAGTGCACTGCCCGTATAGTCATATAGTCATCTACACAGATACACCTATGTAATTTCAAAGAAATGCCCTATTTATCCTGCGTGCACCGCCCTGTACTCAGACTACTTGCACTGTCTTTAGTTCGACAATTGCACTGCTCTATGTAATGCTGCAGGTACACTGGTTTCTGTTTGAAGCACTGCGCTTCCTCAGCCACATGCACTGCCTTACCTAGAAATTCAGGCGTCACTGAACTAGCCCCTAACGAATGCGGGACGATCCTGCACTCTAAGTGCACTGCCTGTATAGTAATAAAGAAAACTTTTTTGTACACAGATAGACCTATGTACTTTCGAACAAATTCCCTATTTATCCTACGTGCACTGCCCTGTACTCAGACTACTTGCACTGCCTTTAGTTTGAAAATTGCACTGCTCTATGTAATGCTGCAGGTACACTGGTTTCTGTTCGAAGCACTGCATTTCCTCAGCCACATGTACTACCGTACCTAGAAATTCCGGCGTCACTGTACTAGCCCCTAACGAATGTGGGACGACCCTGCACTCTAAGTGCACTGTCTGTATAGTAATAAAGAAAACTGCTTTCTACACAGATGTACCTATGTGCCGTCGAGGAACTGCCCTATTTATCATGTGTGTACTGTCCTTAGTTCGACAATTGCACTGCTATATGTAATGCTGCAGGTACACTGGTTTCTGTTCGAAGCACTACGCTTCCTCAGCCACATGCACTGCCATAACTAGAAATTCCGACGTCACTGTACTAGCCCGAAACGAATGCGGGAAGACCCTACACTCTAAGGGCACTGCCCGTATAGTCATCCACACAGATACACCTATGTACTTTCGAATAACTGCCCTATTTATCCTGCGTGCACTGTCCTGTACTCAGACTACTTGCACTGCCCTTAGTTCGACGATTGCACTGCTCTATGTAATGTTGCGGGTACACTGGTTTCTGTTCGAAGCACTGCGCTTCCTTAGCCACTTGCACTGCCGTAACTAGAAATTTCGGTATCACTGTACTAGCCCGAAACGAATGCGGGAAGACCCTGCATTCTAAGTGCACTGCCCGTATAGTAATCTACACAGATACACCTTTGTACTTTCGAAGAATTGCCCTACTTATCCTGCGTGCACTGCCTTGTACTCAGACTACTTGCACTGCCCTTAGGTCGAACAATTGCATTGCTCTGTGTAATACTACAGGTACACTGGTTTCTGTTCGAAGCACTGCGCTTCCTCATCCACATGCACTGCCATAACTAGAAATTCCGGCGTCACTGTACTAGCCCGAAACGAATGCGGGAAGACCCTGCACTCTAAGTGCGCTCCCCGTATAGTCATCTACACAGTTACACCTATGTACTTTCGAAGAACTGACATATTTATCCTGCGTGCACTGCCCTGTACTCAGACTACTTGCACTGCCTTTAGTTCGACAATTGCACTTCTCTATGTAATGCTGCAGGTACACTGGTTTCTGTTCGAAGCACTGCGCTTCCTCACCCACATGCACTGTCTTACTTAGAAATTTCAGGCGTCACTGAACTAGCCTCTAGCGAATGCGGAACGATCCTGCACTCTAAGTGCACTGCCTGTATAGTAATAAAAAAACTTCTTTGTACACAAATACACCTATGTACTTTCGAAGAACTGCCCTATTTATCCTGTGTGCACTGCCCCGTACTCAGACTACTTCCACTGTCCTTAGTTCGAAAATTGCACTGCTCTATGTAATGCTGCAGGTACACTAGTTTCTGTTCGAAGCACTGCGCTTCCTCACCCACATGCACAGTTGTACGTAGAAATTCCTAATGTGCTACGACCGTGTACTCTACCTGCACTGTCATTATTTTCATATATGCACTGCTCTGTGTGATGATGCAGCCAAATGAGTTTATTATTAATCACTACGCTATTTAACCCTCGCGTGCACTGCCTTGTACTCAAACTACTTACACTGTCTTTAGTTTAGTAGCCAAAACGATTGTGCAATCTATGTACACTGCTCATATATTCATATATGCATTTCTCTGACTGATACTTGCACTGCATCAATTAGCAATTACCATGACAGTACTAGGACGCCAAATTTAGCATACAGTGCAAGAAGATTACAAAAAGCAACATAGTACATAATTGGACGCAGCATACAGTGCTAGAAGATCACAAGAAGCAACAAAAGGCTTAGTGTACTCACATTACAAAGAGATAATTAATTTTGATTGCATTTCGGTCAATCACTATAGAGCAGATGGCCAGGCTTCAGACATTGCAAAAGCACTACGTAGAACTAATGGTGTAGATAACTTAGATAAAACTGATACAGTCTTCTTCAGCATGTCTACATAGAACAAGTCTACATCAAAATCAACTGTCATCAGAACATAGCGACCATCAGCTGACATTATTATAACACGCAACAGACCACAAACTGGGAGATTGCAATTCTCACATATACTACCAAGTCTTTCCTTCCAGTAATCTTCAATATCCCAGCCAAAAGCAGTTCTGCATGCAACAGGCAGATCTAACATTGTCTGGATGATCCACTTATTTTGACCATTGTTGTAGTCAAGGAGCCAAGTTGTTAGTATACCATCACTAGAAAAGGCAGCTAGTAAAATGCTTCTTGATCTATCCTCTAAAATACAATAATTCCTCTGATCCTTTGTTGTCAGCCTGACTGATTCAGGGAATTGTATCACAGAAGTTAAATGTGTGGATATGCTGTAACACAGAAGAAGGCCTACAACATACGCCATAAATAGGTCTTTGCCTATCAGGATTCCTTCAGACTGACTAAGGTACGTGGTTGGTGTTGGCACATGAATTGGATCAGAAATATGCATCTCCCATTGACCATATTGCTGAATACAGACATGCACAAATATGCCAGATGTTGTATTAGCAGTAACACCATGATATAAAACCTTGCAAACATTGAATATATTTCTACGAAAGAATGTCATTCCTGAGCTAGCAGCACTTGGAATCAAACAGAATTGCCCATATGAATGATCTGTATCACTCTTCAACATTGATGGCATTCGTGTAACAGGTGAGGCAAGGAAAGTGAACAAATTTGGAGACCTGGAAGGATAATTAACATATTACCCAGGATCTCTAGAACCATGTGGAAAGACCTGAATGAGGACTGCTCCGTTTCGACAGCAGACGACCAATTCCCTTAGAAGATATGTTGAATCTAAGTTCAAAGAAATAGCTAGACATGTTTCATCTTTAGATGAATATTCAAGCTCTTGTAGCCTATTACCAACCTCATGCATCCAATGATAATCAACAAGAAATCCTAGGCATGATGGAGAATCTGTCTTCATATATCGCGAAAGAAATCTAGGATCTTTGAGTGCAGTATACCAAGCTTTGTTGAGGATACTGCAACGGATCAAAGATTTCGTAGACGCTAACCTTAAAACAATCTCCTGCACCAAATCTAGGTCCTCCCCCACGTGACTGATCGAGGAACTAGATCTAGTAAAATCCATCGCTATTCAATAGATTGTTTTCTATTGCTCCAGACAGAAGAAGAAGGGTTTGTTTCTTTTTGTGGAAGAATGAATATATTGAATGAGGCCGTAACGTCCTATGCTAGCCGTATCCATCAGTTAACATCCAAGCTAAAATATATGTAGACAATGCAGACTGCACTGCTTTGTAGGAACGTGCGTACTGCTCTATAATTGTAGATGTGATAGCCGGTAAACTGCTCTGTTAACCTACGTGCACTGCCGTACGAATAAATTTTTTGTCCAAAGCACACAACGCTACGAAATACAAGCCTCTCCGAAATACAAGGCGCTCTGAAATACACAGCGCTTCAAGATCTATATGAATGCTTGATGCGCCGAAGGCGCCGTGCCATGGGCGGAGCCCGCAACACACGCTCCGAAATACAAGACGCTACGAAATACAAGGCGCTTCGAAATACAGGGCGCTCAAAAATACATGGCGCTTCAAGATCTATATGAATGCTTGATGCGTCGAAGGCGTCGTGCCACAGGCGAAGCCCGCAACACACACTCCGAAATACAAGGCGCTACGAAATACAAGGCACTCCAAAATACACAGCGCACCGAAATACACGACGCGTCAAGATCTATATGAATGCTTGATGCATCGAAAGCGCCATGCTACGGGCGGAGCCAGCAACACACACTCTGAAATACAAGGCGCTACGAAATACAAGGTGCTACAAAATACATGGCGCTCAGAAATACACGGCGCTTCAAGATCTATATGAATGCTTGATGCGCTGAAGGCGCCGTGCCACGGGCGGAGCCCACAACGCACACTCTAAAATACAAGGCGCTACGAAATACAGGGCACTCCAAAATACACGGCCTTCCGAAATACACGACGCTTCAAGATCTATATGAATGCTTGATGCGCCGAAGGCGCTGTGCTACGGGCGGAGCCCGCAACACACTCCAAAATACAAGGCGCTCTGAAATATAAGGCGCTATGAAATACACGGCGCTATGAAATACATGGCGCTTCAAGATCTCTATGAATGCTTAATGCACCGTAGACACCGTGACATGGGCGAAGCCTGCAACACACACTCAGAAATACAAGGCGCTATGAAATACAAGGCGCCCCAAAATACATGGCGCTCCGAAATAAACGACGCTTCAAGATCTATATGAATGCTTGATGCATCGAAAGCGCCATGCTACGGGCGGAGCCAGCAACACACACTCTGAAATACAAGGCGCTACGAAATACAAGGTGCTACAAAATACATGGCGCTCAGAAATACACGGCGCTTCAAGATCTATATGAATGCTTGATGCGCTGAAGGCGCCGTGCCACGGGCGGAGCCCACAACACACACTCTAAAATACAAGGCGCTACGAAATACAGGGCACTCCAAAATACACGGCCTTCCGAAATACACGACGCTTCAAGATCTATATGAATGCTTGATGCGCCGAAGGCGCTGTGCTACGGGCGGAGCCCGCAACACACTCCAAAATACAAGGCGCTCTGAAATATAAGGCGCTATGAAATACACGGCGCTATGAAATACATGGCGCTTCAAGATCTCTATGAATGCTTAATGCACCGTAGACACCGTGACATGGGCGAAGCCTGCAACACACACTCAGAAATACAAGGCGCTATGAAATACAAGGCGCCCCAAAATACATGGCGCTCCGAAATAAACGACGCTTCAAGATCTATATGAATGCTTGATGCGCCGAAGGCGCCGTGCCACGGGCAGAGCCCGCAACACACATTACAAATTACAGGGTGCTCTGAAATACACGGCGCTTCAAGATCTATATAAATGCTTGATGCGCCGAAGGTGCCGTGCCACATGCGGAGGCAACACACACTTCAAAATACAGGGCGCTACGAAATACATCTATGTACTGCTCTTAATATAAAAATGCACTACATTAGTGTAACCCGTTCAAAGTCAATACATTCTGCTGCGCTGAATCATCTGTGTACTGCTCTGAATATACAAATACACTGCGTTAGTGTAATCTGTTCAAAGTTAATACATTGTGCTGTACAAACCAGACCCCTCCCATTACACCCCATAAAATCTCCATTGCCCGTAAAAAGAAAAGAAATATAATCAAAATAAACGAAAAATGAAAAAGAGAAGAATAAAAATAAACGATAATGAAAAAGAAATATACTAAAAACGGAAGTGAGAGAAAGTGTATACCTAACGTGCGGAGCGGACAACAGCAAAGAAAGAGAAAAAACCGGAAAGAGAAAAAATCGGAAAAGGGAAAAAACTGGCGACATCTGCGCAAGCAGTTTCCCGGGATGATCCCGCGTCGACATGGTTGGATACGCACGGTAGGTCGCTCGCGCGTTCTCGCTGCACGAAGCGCGAGCGCGTTAGTCGCTCTCTACAAATACGGAGTTCCTCCCACACGAGAATGTTCATGATGATAATCTTTATCTTAGATCCTTATAATACTAGCGGTGTATCCGCTAGTCCCTGAGAACGCTTTTTCCCTATTGCAGTTCCAATCTCTCTTACATACGCGATACTTACTTTTTGTATTAAGTTATTTTACTTTACTTTATTATTGCTCTTATACCTAAAACCCAAAAACACCTTTTTACACAATACTCACATTTTATTTTGTCACTTAGAACTTAATCTAGCATTTCTATCGTAATATTTATTTCAAGAGTTATTAGACTTCAGACTCCTGCTCCCTGTGGGATCGATATCTTTATTTCGAAACTAGCTGCAAACGATCTGTGCACTTGTAGTCATCAGGCATCACGCTAGTAATCACACCGCAGCCAAAGTCTTAAGTCAGGCTTCTACTGGCCTACCTTGATTCTCATGAATATGTTAAAAATTGTGATGCCTATCAATGTATGAGTAATATAAGAAAAAGACAAGAGATGAATATGAAATATAACTTAGTAATAGAGCCATTCGATGTATGGGGAATGGATTTTATGGGACCATTTGTTCCCTCTAACGGTTATATTCATATTCTTATTGTTGTTGATTATGTTACTAAATTGGTTGAAGCTATACCTACACCTCATGCTGATGCAGCCACTTCTATCAAGATGGTCAAGGACGTCATCTTCCACAGGTTTGGAGTACCTCGATTTTTGATTACTAATGGTGGAACTCATTTTATGAAAGGAAATTTTGACAAGATACTTCAAAAATATGGAGTAGACCACCGGGTAGCTTCACCTTACCATCCTCAAACCAGTGGACAAGTGGAATTATTGAACATAGAAATCAAGGTCATACTTCAGAAAACAGTGAACAAATCAAGAAAAGACTGGTCTCTAAAGGTTAATGATGCACTGTGGGCGTATTGAGCAGCATTCAAGAACCCCATGGGAATGACACCATACAAAATGGTTTACGGTAAAAATTATCATCTTCCACTAGAACTCGAGCAAAAGGCTCGGTGGGCTATCAAATCTATGAATTTTCGCTTTAAAACTACAGGTGAAAAACGGCACTTAGACATTCATGCTTTAGATGAACTAAGGAATGAGGCTCATGAAAACACTAGAATATTTAAAGAAAAAGTTAAGAAATGGCACGACAGAAAGTTAGAAGGCAAGGAATTTAAAACCGGAGATAAAGTTTTACTTTACAACTCTAGGCTTAAGATTTTTGCAGGAAAGTTAAAATCCAGGTGGGAAGGACCATACGATGTTGAAGAAGCATATCCATCAGGAGCGGTGAGACTAAAAAATACTACACTCTCTTTTTCATCCTGGATTGTTAATGGGCAGTGATTAAAGCATTATATAGTTGGCGAAGTAAACACTGTGGAATTGATCTCTATGACCCCAGTTGAAGAATACAACAAGCGGAGGCTAGGTAACGAAGTGTAAATTACTTAAATTCTGTTTCTTTGAAACCTTTTTGGATGATTCTACTTTTTGTTCTGAACTCGTCTGGTTTTTATGGTAATTCTAAATGGTTTTTTGACCTGGTACGGGCGGACCGTATGGCCGGACGCGCCTGTACCACTGGTCGTTAACCATTCGGAGAACCAACTCCAATTTTTTGCAATACGGTACGACCGGATGATACGGGCTGACGTGCCCATACCGATGGTTGTAACCAGTAATGTTTCCCTCACGGCAAATTTATTAATGTGTATGAAAAAAATTGAAGTCGGTAAGTAGTTCGTACGGGAGCACGGTACGGGCGGAGCCCGCCCGTACCATAGCCCACGACCGACTCTGGCTCCTTGAACCTCCGATTTTTCTTTCTGATCTGCACCTTTTCTTCTTTCTCGCACTTTTCCATCCGATTTCAGATCTAAAACTTTTCCCTGTCCTTTTACAATGAAACCTCATATCTCACTTGGTTACTCGAGGTCCGTGCAGCCTTTTCATATTAAGCAGATCTGGGCCACGAAGGAGCACGCCACGGAATATGAGTCAAGAAGGAGGGATCCGAAGGAGATACTTTGTCTTCCTCAAACCGCGAGCCCCCACGTGTGGTTCCACTCCCCAATTGGGAAGATATGTTTCCACATAAATTGGAGATGCTCAGGAATGTGCAGCAAGGAAGGAACAAAGAAGAATCTTCGCTCAACCCCTACAGGTATAACCTTCATGGATCTTCTCTTAAATCACCTCCGGAAACCTCTTCCAAGAAAAGGGGAGACCGAGATGAGATTCGAGAAAAGATCAAGAACCCTGAAAAGATTTCAAAGGATTGTGTTGAGACCATTGGGGAAGGAGTTGACTCTTACTGGATGATGTGCAAAGACCTCGAAAATAAGATCGATGATATAGACGGTAGGGTACAACTCCTCACCAAGATCATTATGGAGATGACATATAATATAAGAACTTTAAACAAAGTAATCAAGAAATTACGTGTTGGCATCATTCACGTGTATTGCTCAAGCCTGCAACCTCAAGACAAATGAAAGAGGAAGACGATGACTTCTTTACTCCCAAAAAGGAGTAAGTAATCGCAAGGGATTATTTGATCCACCCGGCTTGACTCCAAGCTTGGGGGTATCTATGAGAACCTTGTAATCTATCTTACATTTTTAGCATGTTTACTTTTCTGCATGCATGGTTAGGTTTAAATTTCTAAATTTGCATTAGTTGCATCAACTTCGAGTTCCTTTTGTTCAAGAGAAGAATTATATCCGTTGAGTTATGAGACTATATGATAATTGAAGTTGTGTTTGATTCATGATTATTATATTAGATGATAATTATATCTATCATAATTTTAGGGACCTCCACACCTATAGGAGTATTGATTAAGTTATTAGAAGAAGAATTCTGGTAGCATATTATGATTAAGAGTTTTCAAAAGCCATTTAAGTAGTGAGCATGATCAAATAGCTTGCTAAAAATAAAAAGAGAGCAAGGAAAAATATAGACATGCAAGTATAGAAAAAGAAAGCAGATATCAAAAGAATCAAGCATATAAAAGAGAGGAAGAAGAAAAATAAAATGATCATGAATCTTCACTATTAAACTTAGAGATATAGATCTCTAAACTCTATGATTATATGATATGTTGAATCACTAGTAGCTTCTTATAATTTCATTAATACTAGAAAAAGGGTGTGGAAGCCTCTAAGTTATGTAATGTGTAAGGGTATGGTAATACCCCCGATGCATCTTTACATCTGATGTTGTATTCTTGTTTCAATTTTTGCCTCATTTATTGTAACATCTAGCGTCTCATGAACATGATGATCTTGTCCATAAGGCACCATATTGCTCGGGGAAGAGCAAGAACCAAGCTTGGGGGAGTTGATGCGTCCAAAATTGAGGCATATTTACCTCTTGTTTTTTCATAAATAGAGTAGAGATTTTTGTATTTCACTGCGCCTACACGCACTATTTCGTTCTTGTTTCAACAGGATCCCAAATCATGGAGTCATAGATGAACATATCAATTAGAGTTGTCATATTGTGTAATTATATGATATTTCTAAGTGCCAAAAGTCATTTTATGAATTTACCTTCCCACCTGGAAGAATAACAAACAAGGAGGAGGAATTAGTACCGATAACGACCGCTGGTACAAGCGGAGCCCGCCCATACCATCTGCCCGTACCAAGCGCCATCGGGATCGTCTCGTCAAATAGTTTCTCCTGGCAAAGACGAGAAAGAGATCCGACGTTCATAGCCACCAGAAAGCACAAAACACCACATCTGAAAGGGAGCTGAAGGACTTGGCTGGGGGGAAATCCCAGCTTCTTCGTGGATCATTGGAGGACAACGCAACATCCCCTTCACCATCAACCGCTGCATCTTCATCACCACCATTACTCCATATTTCATCTATTAGATCTCTTTGTAATTCCAAATCCAATTGTGGTTTGTATTAGATCTACACCCGTATTTTAATCCATCCATTTGATTATGATGATGTTGTTGATTACTTCCATGAGTGAGCAGTTCCTTTGTTCTTGGGGAGATGGACAAACCCTAGCACCACTATGAACTTTTAATAAAGATGATCTATTCTTGTGTCCATATGACTTGCTTGTTTATGATATTATTATGACTTGTGTTTGATTTATATCTTTAGATGATATGTGAAGTCAACCACATATCATTTGCCTTCAGGACTAAAGGGAGGAAGAAACCCTTTGGATGTGTTGTGGAAGCGTACCCGGAGTGCCCCGTGACAGATTGGTGTCGGCTCGTAACCCACACGGTCAAAGGTGGATCAAGAGGGACTCCCTAAGCTAATTACGATATCCATGGGGAAACCCTTCATTGGGGTGGCCTGTATGGGTGATTGCTCTCAGGCATTGCAATGGTTATTTAGAGGTGACCTCACACTTGGCTCAACAAAGTGGCTTCCTACAAGCCTTTTCGTGAACATCTTATTATGGGCTCTCTCCACACATATCATGACATAAGAAGCATGTTATCTTGATAACATATAATGATAGTACTATACTAGCGGTGTATCCTACATCCCCGAGAACGTTTTAGCCCTATTGAGTTCAACCACGCTTTCATACAATCTTGTTACTTGTTTTCTTTCACTTTTTTAATTACTTTTCTGCAAACAACCATAAAAAAATTCAAACACCCTTTACTTGGAATCAAAGACAACTTACAAGTATTCTTTGGTAAATAGTAACGAGGGGCATAAAAACCTTTACCAATAGCTCTCTGTGGGTTCGATATATTTACTTTGAAACTAGCTACAATTGATCTTTGCACTTGCAATCATCAAGCTATTTTCTGGCGCCGTTGCCGGGGAGCTAAGCGCTTTTGGTCTTTGTTCTTAGTTACTTAATTTACTCATTGTTTTACTAAAGCTGTGTATTAGTTTCAGGTGATACATTATGGGTGAGTACCAACATATAATCCAGCATGAGGCTGTGAGGAATTCTGGTCCGCCCATGGACGCATATTTAAAATCCAATAACCCAAGAGGGTATGATATTAACCCCATGCTTTTAGATCTTTTGCATGCAAAAAAATTTGTAGGAGATGGTGTGGAGGATCCGTATGAGCAAGTAGGGTTCTTCAAAGATATTTGTGAGACTTTCCATCTTAATCTACAAACTGAGGATGAGGTTAAATTTGCTCTCTTTGCCCAAACCCTGATTGATGAAGCTCGTTCTTGGTATATTCAAAGTTCTGCAAAGATTACAAATTCCTGAGAGAGCCTAGCCTCTCTATTTTTAGTTGATTTCTTTCCCAAGATAAAAACTCTTGGTGCAAGACGCATGATTACAAATTTTAAAGGAAAACCTGGAGAAAGCCTGCATGAAGGGTTTGCGAGATTTCAGGTTTTGCTTGATCGCTGCCCCATCATAATTTCCCACCTTGGCTAGTGATACACATCTTCTACGCAGGTTTGGATGATGATAATAGAATTGAACTTGATTCCCTTACTAATAGGTCGTTCAACAAATTCAGTATTGAGAGGGTATGGAATATGTTAGATACAGTGAATAGGATAGAGAAAGCCTATTGTGAGGCATAATTTAAAAAGGAAAACCCCATAGAGTATAATTGTTTGAAAATGTTTCTAGCTTCTAAAAAGGTAGAAGAATTGCTTGGGAGTTTTATTCTTGACCATCGCATGCTCATTCAAATTGTAGATCCTATGCTGACTACCTACAAATTCAAAAGATTGGGAATGATATACACCACCTATCGAATAAAAACCCTCTAAAACTAGCCGCAATGATAGATATTCAAAAATGCAAAAGAAAATGTTAGCTGAAGAGGAAACTACTCTAACTAAGGTAATGGATAGTAGGGGTGAAGGGAATAAAAATATAGGAATATTAACTAGAAATTTAGGAGTCATTAAATAAAACATGCATCCTTTTTTGTAGAGTAGTTCTTATCTCAGGTATGCATCCTTTTTTGTAGACTAGGATTGCATAAAAGCTTATTTTTGGGCTAGATCACATAACTAAGAACAGTGGGGATTCGTTCAAAGTTGGTACTTCGACAGCGCAAACTTTTGAACATTTGCATATATTTGACAATCAACATCATGTAATCAATATTACAACTTACTTCATCAGGAGATAAGGGAAGGAGCGAAAAAGAGGATTCTCAATGAAATAGGTTCCAATCCTGTGACTTCTGCTATCCTAGATGATAAGTGTCGTGGTGGTGGCATGGTAGATGCCATGGGTAGACTAAAGATGGGGCGAAAGTGCGCTAGAGGTATCCAGGGAGGGATGGTGTGGTGATTCCACACATAGATGTTTGTATTCTCACTTTCAATGGTGTTTACACATGCTACTTGAGCTTTTCATGGGAAGGACGAAGAAGAACCTCTCTCTACTGCCCACACCTCTCTCTAGGGTTTTCCCTTAGTAAAAATGGCCGACCTTGTCTATGGAGATCTTGGCCCCCCTTATATAGGGGAGGCCAGATTACAAGTTAGGGCATACGTGGAGGGCATATTCTCTGAATATGCATCTCCCAAAATAGCAAAGCGGTGCGCCTCTTTTTCCCCTAGTAAGCCGCTCAGGACCCATGGCGTAAACCTCTCTGAGCCCCTCTGCAGCGCGGCGTCACCCAACCAAGAACGGTCTAGCAACGTCATCTTTGTCGACTCGTACTCGCTGGTCCTTCCCTCTATCCTCTGCGCTCACGCTACAATGGAGAGAGAAAAGTGCTGACTACGGAAGATGCCTTCCTTCTCTTGTAAGCCAAGTGGTAACCTGGCTCCTACCTGGCTAACTCGGCTCTCGGGTACCTACATACAAGCAACATTGATGATTCCAACATACTATTTATATCGGACGAGGTAAGGTTGGGTGAACATCGTCCGGGCCGGGTTAGCCATAACTCGGCTTTCCTTGAGGTAACTCGGTCAGCTCCCGCTTTGACCTTGCCGTACCTCGGCTAACATTGCCATTATACCCCGGCTTGACTATACCCGAGGTTATCCCCCCAACATTAGTCCCCAAAGCTGGTGCGGTCTTAGCAACTTCAGCTGATAAGAACACAACAGGTTCATCCCACTAAGTTCTTTGTTCCTCTTGCCTAGTTACTTCAGTGACTTGATGTCACCTTTGAATTCCCTTAGCTTGTTCCGAATTATTCCTTGTTGGTCGGGTTATACTCTTATGTCCGGGTTACCCACTTAGATTCCTTCCTTCTCGCGTATGCTTCCCCACGTCCTATGTGGTGGGTAATCATTACTTAGCCTCATTTTAAGGGCCTACGCTAGTTACTATGCATGTTGCTAGGGATTACTATGCCAACGTCACATCGTGGCCGCCTCTTCGCTAACCGCATTGTCACATCATGTCATAGGATCTGCTGCGCGGTGTGGCCCTTCCTATGGCTTGCTGTTGATTGGTTGATCCGGCGAATATACGGCCGCACCGTGCGGCACGCCTCACCATACGATCCCACTACCCCACTAGGGGCATGGTTAAATAGAGGAGCGGGGAATCCTTTGTGATTCCCACATTCGTTCGCTCTGCCTTTGCCTCTTCTTCTTTGTTGCAGCGCCGCCACCACCACCGCTCCTGCTTAGCGATAGTGCCGCTACTGCCACGTTCTGCTGTCGCATGCTCCGTCGTTGCTCCGTTGCTACTCCCTCACTATGGGGCCAAGCAACTTAAGGCCTCTCTCCCCCGCCTCAGATTGCTTATGCGAAGAAGGGGGTCTGGAGATTTCTCACAAGATGGATGCCATCGAGGAGAACAAAGATGGCGGTGCTGCCCACAAGCGCGGTGCCTGGGCCGGCTCTTGGGTGAGCCAAGACGACCTGGATTGGCTCTTCTGGTCCCATCGTGTCCCTGTCAGAGTCCGCTTCCGCCTCATTGGCGACGAACTTGCCCCTTCTCCTAGGATGGACGGTGCCTAGGATGGAGCGTCTTTGCCGCAGACGGCGTGCTCCCAGCCTACCCCACTTCGGTAAGGTAGTCTGCGCCGAAGCGTGGACGCGAGAGTTCCTAGACCTTGGCGCTGTCCTGTTCGAGGGTGTGTACCCTCGGCGGCAGCATGCTCTCATGAACGATTTGATACGTACCTTGTTCTCATAGCCTAGAGCATGCCGTAAAGCCGCCACGTGATTTCTCCACATCGCTCTCTTGGCCCTGCTTGCCGCATCTGGCGCCGATGACGGCGCAGTCGCCGTCGTGGCTGATTCAGCACATTTGGGGAAATCATCCGCCTGGCAGGGCAATGGGAGACCGGCCTTGAAGTAGAGCTTCATGGCCTGCCTTAGAGGGCTAAATACCCCAGTTTCGGCAGCTATCGCGGCGGCGGCGGCTTAGGCGGGGCCATGTTATCCTAGTTGGTGCGGCGCCGAGGAGCTGCGCAAGGTGAACTGTGGTTAGTCGGAGAAGGGGAGTGAAAGACTGTCAGTAGATTTGGACTACGGGCACGCGTGAAAATAACCATTTCCCATTTCCTTAGAGGGTAATAATTCGACACTCGTTGCATTAACAGCTCTCTTTATTTCCCTTCTCAGCATAAGAGTGCGAACGTATTAAAAAGATCGGTCGTGGGTATCCACCTCATCGGGCAATGTACCAGGACAGGTAGGAGACGGGACCAGATTTCATTTTAGAAATGTTGACGACTGTGCCCTTATGTTTATACGATATTATTTATATTCCACTATGTACCGTCGAGTGTAGCAACACCATCAGAAACAAGGGATAACGACATGGCGTGTTTTCTGACTGGCGGGCCCGCCCCTCCACCTTCGACGGCGCGCATCCCAGGTTCGAGCTGATGCCCGTGTCGAACATAGAGAATTCTGAAAGAAGCTACTAAAAATAAATACTTTGAATTCTAGAAGTACTAAATTTAAATACATTACAATTTTGTCTGAAAGGTAATACGCATTTTGATCATCGAAATAATATAAATACAGTACAAATTTCTACTTCGAAAAATAGACCTGAAAATGCTAGCAAATAACCTAGGATGAATATATGATTCATTCTCCCCTATATATTTCGTTGTCGTCGGCTCCCGAGTGCTGCAACACATGTTCAAAGAACTCTCTTCGTCTGTAGTGTGCTGCTAGTATCTCGTACAGAGGGTAAGGCCTCGGTGTATGTTCCAGACTTAAGCCATACATTAC
The DNA here is from genome assembly GCA_910589775.1 of Avena eriantha. Lineage (NCBI taxonomy): Eukaryota > Viridiplantae > Streptophyta > Magnoliopsida > Poales > Poaceae > Avena > Avena eriantha. The sequence goes on along the minus strand of OU342744.1, from coordinate 416,716,918 downwards.
CATTGTTGGTTCCTCTTCCTAGGCTTGAACCTCATGATCGGACAGTCTGATAAAATTCCTGTAGTATATGCAACCGGGTTTGACTGTGAGGTGTAACCTGGTGTCAATGGAGATAGACCGACTGCAACCAACGAAGAGGGCACGACTTCCAATGTCGCCGACGGCCTCGAGAGAGCGGTTCTTCGTGTCCACCTGGTACAACACCGGTTGCCCTTTGGCGAAATCCCAACACAAGAAGCAGATCACCATCTGACTCCACAACGTAAATTTTGTAGGTTCCGCGTACCTGTTCAAAGACTGGGGCCGAAATTATTTTGGCCATCGTGACAGTGCTCGCGCGCTACTCTAACTAGATGTTGGTCGACAAGATGTCTCCATTCTCAAGTAATGCATATACTTCCCCTCGGAATGCCATCATGCAGACCAGAAGCGTATCAGGAGGTGGCGAATACAATCCTTCTCCAAATGATCCATTGATTTGCCCCGTTGGGGTGCTCTCATCGGCCCATGCAATATGATCTGGATAATCAGTGCAAACGAAAACCATCGCCGGGGACTTCGTCACGACGACAGATTGCAGAAGATCAGATGGTATGTGTGCTTGAAACTCAGTGTTAGACTTGTGAGTGATTGGGTTCAGAAGCCGAATCTGGTACGGCTCCACCCTCTGAGCAAGCACGATGACGCCACGAGAAACACCGACGAAGTAGAATCTTTTGGAAGAAGAGGGCATCAGTTAACACTAAGATGTTTACAATGGAAAATACGAATAAATATCGGATGTGAATGTGAACCTGCGATGGACGTCCATTAGATTTGTCCTGAAGCAACGACCAGTGGCGAGGTTGAGGAAGGTGAAGTCGCCAACGTCTAGAAGTGTGTTATCTATCATAATCCAGTTGTTGAGATGGAATTCGGGCACCTTTAAAGTGCGGCGCCAATCGGTGCAGACTTCCCGACAAGCAGCATAGGTGTCGACGTACTCCTCTTTCTCCAGCAAATAGTCGACGATCTTGCGAAGCGGGTCGGCCGGGAGATCGGCCCAGTTGCTCTTCATTCGGCTACTAGCCATGGCTTATGTGCGAGAATGTTTTGATCGGGGAAGAAAGAAGAACTATGTAGCACCCTGATAAAATCACTACTAGAAAATCGTGTGTTATTTTTTATTTCGTGCATCATCATGACTGCATGCTCATGCCATCATGCCACATTGCATTTGAGCATCCTCATGACTGCATGCATATAGTTTGCCTAAAACTATTTTATAAAAGCCTATCTTTGTTTTCTACATATCCCCTTCTTCGTTTCAAAATATAAAACCCCGGTGTCTTCCGGATCTTTTATTTGTCTAAAACTATTTATCCAAAGGCTATTTAAAACAAACTATATAAATAAAAGATATTTTATAAATCCCGGGGAGGTAGCCTAGCCCGTAGGCCAGGCCACCTACCACCCGATAGATCAGGCCCGGCCCAACCCAGCTAGACCAAACCCTAACCTAAACCTAACCCTAGATCCACAGCAGCACACCCCGGTCCACCCTACCTACCCAACCCATCGACGCGCCGCACGACACGCGCACTCGCGCTGTAACGCACGCGAGCACGCACCCAAACCCCGCCGCTGCAGCTGGCATCGCCCCACCCACCCTGGCTATCAGCAGACACAAGCACACACATGAGTGTACGCATGCTGCCGCTCACCCCTTGACACGCCAACCGCCCTGCGTCGCCTGGCCCCACCCCGTGCCGCCCTCACGTTCCTCTACCCACCCACCCAGACCGACGAGGCCCCTCCTGTCCCCCCATCGCCCCCCGCAGCGCCCAGGCAGGCCGATCCCACCCCACTCGACGTGTATGCCCGATTCCCCACCTACCCCATCGCCCAGCCGCCTTCCTCGCGTTCATCTTAGACCACCGTAGCTCCGCAAGCACTATCGTCCGTGGCCCTGCCTCCCTGGAGCCTGCCGCCGCCACCTTGTCCCGATCCCCTCGTCTGTAGACAAGCGATGTCCCCCTCCCCGGACCACGCGGCTTCGCCCCTGTGCATCACGGATCGAACCTCCTCCGAGCCACTGTGTCCGCCGCTAGCGCCGCGCCGTCGCCTAGGGGCTCCACCTCGACCTCGGTAGCCCCAGGCGTCGTGGTTACCCTCCTGCCCTTCGCCTCGGTGCTCGTCGCCCGCCGTCTCCTTCCGCGCCGCCGCCCCTCTTCCGGGAGCCAGACGTCCTCGCCTCTGCCCCGTGACACCCTGCGCGCAGCCGCCTCCGAATCAAACCAAGAGCTCCTCCGCCACCACAAATCCTCCCAGAGCCCATGCGCTGCCGCCTCGGCGGACCTGCGCGTCGTCTCCACCACCGGTGTACATCTGCACCGCTACGAGCCCCGATCCTCCTCTGTAGCAGCTCGAGCCTGCGCACTCCTGTCCCCGTTCTGCGCGGTCCCGTCTCTACATCGACCCGGCCTCCGCTGCCTCTTGCAAGGTCGTCGCCTCGGGCCCCTACAGGCCGCCATCGGCCGTAACTCCAACAACGGCCACGTTCCCTATTTCTGCCACTTGTGGAGACAAGGCATCTCATGTTGTGTCAAGTGAGGACCCCGATATTTGAGTCTGAAGTGTAGTGAAGTGGTGATTTGGTGAATTTGTGATGGTATGATGCCCACGTGGTGATGTTGCGTTTCTATTCAAGATCTCCTGAAGACCATCGGCAATCGAAGCCTAACACACCCAATGATTGAGACCCAAGACCTCTGAAATTGGAACCTCAAGATCTTTTTCTCGGATCCAACTCGACGACCTTCGCCATGGAACTTGAAGATCTTCTACATGGACCCTGAAGCCCCGATCATGAGATCCGAAGCCCGATCCCAGAGCCTGAAGACCGATCCCGTCGAACCCCTCGGGGAACCCCAAGATCGCCGATACCCAATGTGTGAACCATATCCGAGCCCCTATTTTATTAAATGTTATATAATTGTTGCATATGAATCATTCATGTCGCATACATACTTCAGGGTTATGGGTTACTTTGTCAATTCACCTAAATAATTAAATATGGAGTCTATATGCGGGCTATTCAAGTCTTATTCCGGACTCCATTTAAATTGCATGGCGAACCGATGACATGCTTTGCATTGATAAATCAACATTTAAATTGCGGGGTTTCTAAACAACTCGAACCATCTAATTAAATGTCGGGACCCCGGTTCCGCTTAATATTGCCTAGTTGCATCGCATCTTTGTCATGTCATGCATCATATCATAAACATGCTGATTCTTCTGCCGTAGTATTAAATAGTGCATCCGGTGTTTCTTTTAGTGCTTTGGCTCTTCGTGGATTAGGCTGATGAGTTGATACGAGTATCGACAAGTTCTCCGAATACGAACCTTCGGCAGTGTTTCCCAGGCGAGCATCTCTCCCCCTTCTACCTATTTTGCATTTATAGTCCTTATTTCCTCCTATTGATCTATTGCTATCCGTGTCGCGATGCTTTAGTTTCCATGCACCAGATATATCCCATGCAGCCTCTATATTGCCATGGACACCTCCTAATACCTGTTGTTTGGTAGATAGCTGGCCTTGCAAGTCGTAGTTGCTTGCTCAGGTGCGATCTCGTGTTGTCGAGTATCACAGTTGTTGGTATGCTGGCAGATGTTTATGGTAGAGATGATCATGACTTTAAATACAACTATTAAATTGCTGGGACAACTAATGAAAGAGGCACCGGTGGGCAATATATGCTATTTGGTTTTTACGCCCACTTGTGTCCCGTAGGCCCCGAGTACTTGATACCTGTTCCTTGACTATTCGCACTATCCACATACGGGAGACTCTATGAATCCCCCTTAGCCAGAGCTTGATTCATTTCTTATTTCTTGGGGCCACAAACTAGTTTGGGGCTTTATTACTATCCTGTACTTATGTTATGCTTTACTGCTTTATTTACGATTGTGCGTGGAGCACCTGTACTGTTTAGGATCGTGACACGTTTTCACTGTATCGACAAGCCTAGTCACACTTTCGGGTTCCCAGTCGTTTATAGCCATCCACGCAAACCTTGGGTCCGTCTCGGAGCCAGCCAACTTCATTGCGGGTAGCTTAATGGGGTGGTCCCTGAAATAATTTATGAATCCTATGATTGCTTTATCGTGAAAGCCTCGTTGGGTTTTGAGTTGGTTTTTCCGAGGTTGATCATGTGTGTGTTGCTATTTGTGCACCCCTGTAGGGTAAATATTTCTGAAAGCCGTGTCCGCGGTTATAGATGACTTGGAGCACAGTATCTCGATCATAGACAAGCATAACTAAATTAGTGTTATAAATTTGACTTAATATGTGCCTAGTAATTCAGCTTCACTACAATGAAATGGATAACAAAAGTGCCAACAACTGGTGAAACTGGGGTGTATCGTGTCATGTTATACCTGCCTAGTAAGTACCGCAACTCCAATGGAATGAAATAAAAGTGCCAACAACTGCTGGGTTTGGGATGTCTCATGCTAATTGTCTCTGACTAGTAAGTATTGCAACTACAACGGAATGGTTAACTAAAACTGCCCACTACTTATACTATCAGGATGACTCATGCTATCTATATCTGATTAGTAAGTGCTGCAACTATAACAGAATGAGTAAAATTGCCAACTGTGTGAGTTCCTTGGTCCGACTTCCTCGTTTGGTCTCGAGGGGGGAAATGCCAGGATGGGTATGTTTGGTGTTAGTATCAGGATGGAACCGAATAGGTCTTTCTTATCTCTCTCTAATAGCCAACAATTAATCGAGTCTCTATAGGTTGTTTAGTGCATGCTGCGCTGCCGCTTCAGTCCACCATACCTATATAGGTGAGAGCCGCCGAATTCTAGCCTCGCCATGTACTGGCCTCAGTACTGACGCTCCTCTTTTTTCCTTTGCCCTTTGTCGGCACCCCTTTTGTTTTAGCAGGTTCGAGTTCGACGTCGTTAGTAGGGTTACCCTTCCGGCTTGGCCTGAGCAGGGTTATGGACGCCATTGGTTATTCTTCAGGGCTCTTAGCCCCATTTGCATCTTATCCGTACTCGGATGTTGTATCGTTTCCAAGGTGATTTGGATCTTTGTAGTGTATATCTGTAATCTTGACTCTCGGAGTCATGCTGTATATATATCTGTTCTGTGGGTCCCATCGAGGACTGTTGTGTAATGGTATAACTTCGTTTTTCACCCGCACAAAAGTGCCTGGTGGGCGTCCTTGAATCGTTTCTATGCGGGTTTGGCGGATAGGGCTAAAACTTGCATAGGGCCGATTCGAGGGTGTTATAGAGTTGTATCAGAGCTCAGCAGTTGCGATACCCCACTGGTCCAGCCTGTAGGATAACCTAGCTAATGGCCGATGTAGAGTGTCAAAAACTATTTTGCAAAATCGGTTGGATAGATCTGATTAGGTCTGCTTTTACTTCTTACCCCTATGCTATTCTCCTCTTACCTCTCCGTGTTTTGAATCTACTCTTATCTTTTCTTCGAGTCCAGGATTTCTCGTGGCTAGGTTTCCGTCGTACCTTCAGGGTTTCGCTTCCTTCCTTTTATAACGGTGGAGCTACAATCATCAAACATGCATCTTGTTTGTTGTACCCTTCATCCAATCTTTGTAGTCCTTGAACTCTTTATCTGTATCGGCACCTTGACCGATATCTGTATCATGGAAAAACATTATGATAAGGATGAGCATTGGTGAAGTTGGAGTATACCTTGAGCATGTGTTGTTCATGCCAATGGAACCATCGCAAAACCTGATCATTGTGTCTTTTCATATGATTTTTCCTTGTATCTACCGGTGGCCCCAGTGCGACGACATCATCTACGCCATATCCGATGAAGATCCTGCATCAGCCCTCTTGTTCCGAACACCACTTGTGAAGATCTTCAGTGTAAATCCTGAGAGTTGGTTGCACGATTCTGCGATTCATTTACAGAAGAATGCTTTGAGTACGGGATGGACTGATCACCCTACCCGCCTCTCACTGTGCACTTTTGTACATCGAATCGGTGGATCAAGCAATTTCGCTCCGTCCACGGAAGTTAAAGGTGGCCTTGTCTCTTGATACCTTTATCTTCGTCCTTTGTTCCCGGAGTGTTTTCTCAACGACCATGGACAACAGCCCCTTGTTGGTGGTGTCGCCGATTTCAAGATGGAGCAACAATCTTGTTAGTGGTGTCACGGGGATCTACCCGAAGCGAGAAGATTCTGATCGTCGGCCTTCTTCCCGGTACCATGAGGCGGATCTCGAGGGCGAGATCCATTGTTAGTGGTGTCGAATTGTAGCACCCCGATAAAATCACTACTAGAAAATCGTGTGTTATTTTTTATTTTGTGCATCATCATGACTGCATGCTCATGCCATCATGCCACATTGCATTTGAGCATCCTCGTGACTGCATGCATATTGTTTGCCTAAAACTATTTTATAAAAGCTTATCTTTGTTTTCTACATATCCCCTTCTTCGTTTCAAAATATAAAACCCCGGTGTCTTCCGGATCTTTTATTTGTCTAAAACTATTTATCCAAAGGCTGTTTAAAAAAAACTATATAAATAAAACATATTTTATAAATCCCGGGGAGGCAGCCCAGCCCGTAGGCCAGGCCACCTACCACCCGATAGATCAGGCCTGGCCCAACCCAGCTAGACCAAACCTAGCCTAAACCTAACCCTAGATCCACCGCAGCACACCCCGGTCCACCCTACCTACCCAACCCATCGACGCGCCGCGCGACACACGCACTCGCGCTGCAACGCACGCTAGCACGCACCCAAACCCCGCCGCTGCAGCTGGCATCACCCCACCCACCCTGGCTATCGGCAGACATAAGAAGACATATGCGTGTACGCATGCTGCCGCTCACCCCTTGACACGCCAACCGCCCTGCGTCGCCTGGCCCCACCCCGCGCCTCCCTCATGTTCCTCTACCCACCCACCCTGACCGACGAGGCCCCTCCCGTCCCCACATCGCCCGCCGCAGCACCCACGCAGGCCGGTCCCACCCTACTCGACGCGTATGCCCGATTCCCCACCTACCCCATTGCCCAGCCGCCTTCCTCGCGTTCGTCTTCGACCACCGTAGCTCCGCAAGCACTGCCATCCGCGGCCCTGCCTCCCTGGAGCCTGCCGCCGCCACCTCGTCCCGATCCCCTCGTCTGCAGACAAGCGATATCGCCCTCCCCGGACCACGTGGCTTCGCCCCTGTGCATCACCGATCGGACCTCCTCCGAGCCACTGTGGCCGCCGCTAGCACCGCGTTGTCGCCTGGGGGCTCCACCTCGACTTCGGTAGCCCCAGGCATCGTGGTTACCCTCCTGCCCTTCGCCTCAGTGCTCTTCGCCCGCCGTCTCCTTCCGCGCCGCCGCCCCTCTTCTGGGAGCCAGACCTCCTCGCCTCTGCCCCGTGACACCCTGTGCGCAGCCGCCTCCGAATCAGACCAAGAGCTCCTCCGCCACCACAAATCCTCCTGGAGCCCATGCGCTGCCGCCTCGGCGGACCTGCGCGTCGTCTCCGCCGCCGGCGTACCTCTGCGCCGCTGCGACCCCCGATCCTCCTCTGTAGCAGATCGAGCCTGCGCACTCCTGTCCCCGTTCTACGCGATCCCGGCTCTACATCGACCCGGCCTCCGCTGCCTCTTGCAAGGTCGTCGCCTTGGCCCCCTGCAGGCCGCCACCGGCCGTAACTCCAACAACGGCCATGTTTCCTATTTCTGCCACTTGTGGAGACAAGGCATCTCATGTTGTGTCAAGTGAGGACCCCGATGTTTGAGCCTGAAGTGTAGTGAATTGGTGATGTGGTGAATTTGTGATGGTATGATGCCCACGTGGTGATGTTGTGTTTCTGTTCAAGATCTCCTGAAGACCATCGGCAATCGAAGCCTAACACATCCAATGATTGAGACCCAAGACCTCTGAAGTTGGAACCTCAAGATCTTTTTCTCGGATCCAACTCGACGACCTTCGCCATGGAACTTGAAGATCTTCTACATGGACCCCGAAGCCCCGATCATGAGATCCGAAGCCCGATCCCAGAGCCTGAAGACCGATCCCGTCGAACCCCTCGGCGAACCCCAAGATCGCTGATACCCAATGTGTGAACCGTATCCGAGCCCCTATTTTATTAAATGTTATATAATTGTTGCATATGAATCATTCATGTCGCATACATACTTCAGGGTTATGGGTTACTTTGTCAATTCACCTAAATAATTAAATATGGAGTCTATATGCGGGCTATTCAAGTCTTATTCCGGACTCCATTTAAATTGCATGGCGAACCGATGACATGCTTTGCATTGATAAATCAACATTTAAATTGCGGGGTTTCTAAACAACTCGAACCATCTAATTAAATGTCGGGATCCCGGTTTCGCTTAATATTGCCTAGTTGCATCGCATCTTTGTCATGCCATGCATCATATCATAAACATGTCGATTCTTCTGCCATAGTATTAAATAGTGCATCCGGTGTTTCTTTTGGTGCTTTGGTTCTTCGCGGATTAGGCCGATGAGTTGATGCGAGTATCGACAAGTTCTCCGGATACAAACCTTCGGCAGTGTTTCCCAGGTGAGCATCTCTCCCCCTTCTACCTATTTTGCATTTATAGTCCTTATTTCCTCATGTTGATCTATTGCTATCCGTGTCGCGATGCTTTAGTTTCCGTGCACCAGATATATCCCGTGCAGCCTCTATATTGCCATGGACACCTCCTAATACCTGTTGTTTGGTAGATAGCTGGCCTTGCGAGTCGTAGTTGCTTGCTCAGGTGCGATCTCGTGTTGTCGAGTATCACAGTTGTTGGTATGCTAGCAGATGTTTATGGTCGAGATGATCATGACTTTAAATACAACTATTAAATTGCTGGGACAACTAATGAAAGAGGCACCGGTGGGCAATATATGCTATTTGGTTTTTATGCCCACTTGTGTCCCGTAGGCCCCGAGTACTTGATACCTGTTCCTTGACTATTCGCACTATCCACATACGGGAGACAATATGAATCCCCCTTAGCCAGAGCTTGATTCATTTCTGATTTCTTGGGGCCACAAACTAGTTTGGGGTTTTATTACTATCCTGTACTTATGATATGCTTTACTGCTTTATTTACGATTGTGCATGGAGCACCTATACTATTTAGGATCATGACACGTTTTCGCTGTATCGACAAGCCCAGTCACACTTTCGGGTTCCCAGTCGTTTATAGCCATCCGCACAAACCTTGGGTCTGTCTCGGAGCCGGCCAACTTCGTTGTGGGTAGCTTAATGGGGTGGCCCCCTGAAATAATTTATGAATCATGTGATTGCTTTGTCGTGAAAGCCTTGTTGGGTTTTGAGTTGGTTTTTCCGAGGTTGATCGTGTGTGTGTTGCTGTTTGTGCACCCCTGTAGGGTAAATCTTTCTGAAAGCCGTGTCCACGGTTATGGACGACTTGGAGCACGGTATCTCGATCATAGACAAGCATAACTAAAGTAGTGTTATAAATTTGACTTAATATGTGCCTAGTAATTCAGCTTCACTACAATGGAATGGATAATAAAAGTGCCAACCGCTGGTGAATCTGGGGTGTATCGTGTCATGTTATACCTGCCTAGTAAGTACCCGCAACTCCAATGGAATGAAATAAAAGTGCCAACAACTGCTGGGTTTGGGATGTCTCATGCTAATTGTCTCTGACTAGTAAGTATTGCAACTACAACGGAATGGTTAACTAAAACTGCCCACTACTTATACTATCAGGATGACTCATGCTATCTATATCTGATTAGTAAGTGCTGCAACTATAACGGAATGAGTAAAGTTGCCAACTGTGTGAGTTCCTTGGTCCGACTTCCTCGTTTGGTCTCGAGGAGGGAAATGCTAGGATGGGTATGTTTGGTGTTAGTATCAGGATGGAACCGAATAGGTCTTTCTTATCTCTCTCTAATAGCCGATAGTTAATCGAGTCTCTATAGGTTGTTTAGTGCATGCTACGCTGCCGCTTCAGTCCACCATACCTATGTAGGCGAGAGCCGCCGAATTCTAGCCTCGACGTGTACTGGCCTCAGTACTAACGCTCCTCTTTTTCCTTTGCCCTTCGTCGGCACCTCTTTTGTTTTAGCAGGTTCGAGTTCGACGTCGTTAGAAGGGTTACCCTTCCGGCCTGGCTTGGGCAGGGTTATGGATGCCATTGGTCATTCTTCAGGGCTCTTAGCCCCATTTGCATCTTATCCGTACTCGCATGTTGTATCGTTTCCAAGGTGATTTGGATCTTTGTACTGTATATATGTATTCTTGACTCTTGGAGTCATGCTGTATATATATCTGTTCTGTGGGTCCCATCGAGGACTGTTGTGTAATGGTATAACTTCGTTTTCCACCCGCACGAAAGTGCCTGGTAGGCGTCCTTGAATCGTTTCTACGTGGGTTTGGCGGATAGGGCTAAAACTTGCATAGGTCCGATTCGAGGGTGTTACAAACTACCACTGCGAGGAGAAGAAGAAGAGGATAATAGAAGAGGGAGACAAAGCAGAACTGCCACTACGAGGAGAGGATGAGACGGGGGAGAAGAAGCGGAACTGCCAATTCAAGTTTGGATCAACGGGCTTTTTTCCGGAACTAGCGCAAGGACCAGCCATGCACTGCATGCAAGTCTTGATCAAACAGACTGACATGTGGGACCTGCTAAAAATTCCGTGAAGTGCTCCCCATGTCTAGTGCGCTGACAGGTGGCATGTTTTCTGTCAGGCGGGCCCGCCTCCTCCACCTATGACGGCGCGCGTCCCAGGTTCGAGGGCTGGTGCCGCCCACCAACACATTATTGTGCAATTTTCCATGCTTTGTCGCAACCAGCTCCGCTCCGCTCCTCTCCTCTGCTCCTGCTGCCACCACTCCGCTCAGTCGTGCACCGCTCTCGTCGTCCCCTTGGGCCGTCTTCCTCCCGCCCTCCCCTCCCTGCCATACCCTCATGTCCCCTCCCCTCCCCTCCCTGCCCTGTCTCCTTGCCGCCGCCCACCGCCCAGGCGCGTCTGGAAACGAAAACCAAGAGTCGGCCATTAGGTTAGGGGCCCAATGACGCTGGTGATTCGGATACCGCTCCGAGATGGATCCTGCGAGGCTTGAGAGCACGGATATGGGCCCTGCATGGCTGGAGAGCACGAAATCTCCTTCAAGTCTGGAGAGCACAGAGGACAACAAAACGGGGGAAGAGGTAGTGGGGTGCAGAGCTTTGGAGGTATGGAGCCTGGAGAAGGTGTTGTGCATCCACATTGAAAGGTAAGAACTGTGATTCCTTATCTGCATACCCCAATTAGCGTTTATAGTCCCGTGGTGATGCCAAGGATATGGGTTGGTAACCGCAGGACGTCTATATAGCTTGTCCTTGAGCATGATGCTTTGTCAAGCGAGCATGAAGGCACTAAAACGTGTGGCGGTGCAGATGATATGAGAAAGCATATCCAGACGTGGCTGCTGACCCTGATAGGATGGAGAGTAGGGAATATTTGGTTGATTCGAACTTTGAGCCTGACTATGGGACTGATGAGGAAGAGGAATGTGAAGATCTGGAAATGGGATGTAGATACGACGACGAAGACATGGACAGGCCAGTGATACACTTTGATAGGGACAATCCTACAATTGATGAGGGGATTGTCTTTGATAATGTGGAGGACTGTAGATATGCAATTGCAACCTATGCAATCAGAGTTGGGTTCGAATTTATCATTGAAAAGAGTGACCAAAAGAGATTTAGGGTGCACTGTAGGGAAAGTAATGTGTGTAAATGGAGATTACATGCATCTTCAATGCGGGGTAGACACCATTTCAGGTTGCAATAGCTACATTTAGTTTCAGTCTTTCTCATATTTATTCTGCTGATAACTAGCTCTGAATTATTTGGATTCTTATCAAATGCAGATCAAAGTAAACACGAAGGAACAGAACTGCCCTAATACTTCTTTAAGTGGTAAAATTAGATCGGCGACTACCAAGTGGATTGCTGCTACTATACTTGACTGGGTGAGGCAGGATCATAACATTGGACCAGCTGAACTCAGAGCAAAGATTAGCAAAAAGTTTAACGTTCTGATTCCTTATCACAGAGTCTTTGATAGGAAGGAGATGGCTCTAGACTTCATTCAAGGCAAGTGGAATGACAGTTTTCATATGTTGTATAGTTTCAAAGCTCAGGTAGAGAAAACATCACCTGGTAGTGTTGTTGACATCGATTACGACGTTGTGAAAGGGAGAGAAAAGGTCTCGAGGGGGGTCAAGTATAAGCTTGCAGATAAGATATGCTTCAGGAGATGTTTTGTCTGCCTGAAGGCATGCTAGAAGGGGTTCCTAGACGGCTACAGGCCATACTTGGCAATAGGCGCAACTTCTTTAACAGGGAAGTTCAGGGGACATGTTGCTTCTGCTTGTGCTTTGGACGCGCATAATTCACATCTACCCGTAGCTGATGCTCTTCTTGAGGGTGAATCAAATGAAAGCTGGACATGGTTCATGTAGAGACTACAGGAAGTAATTGGTCAACCTGAAGGCTTGGTGATACACACCGGTGCATCCGAGGGTCTTGAGAATGCTGTTGATGCTGTGTTTCCTGGGGTTGAGCATAGGGGATGCATGCGGCACCTCGCTACTAACTTCACGAAGAAGTTCGAAGGAAAGATCTTTGAAGAGGACTTGTGGCGATCAGCATACACATACATCTCAAGCACGCATGCTACTTACTTGCAGAACATGTATGTACAAAGGTGAAAAAATACCTTGAGGAACATCACACCAAGCTATGGGCCAGAAGCAAGTTTGGTGAGTTAAGCAAGGTGGATTTTGTATGCAATAATTTGGCAGAGAGTTTCAATGATAAGATGTCAGGCATGAAGACACTTGTAATTGTTATTTTGTTGGATGCAATAAGATAGTGCATAATGGTGAAGATAGATTTAAGGCAAAGAATTTTTGCAAGAAAATTTTTAGGCCATAAAATAGTTCCAAAGGTGGTTATGTTACTGAATGCAAGAACCAGGGCAATGAGAGCCATAAAGATGTCAACACCCGGATTTTTAATCCCAGATGCCCGTTATGCCATACCTCGCAATCCCAGGATTACCATTTTTGCAAGACATAACGGATTGGATATCACAGTACATCATCCATTACAAACCATACATAAGGTTCTTACACAAATAAGGATCTCATGATCTAGTCTTAATACAACAAGCAGCGGAAATAAAAGATAGCGTAGCGGTGGGGTCCATCTTCAGGGGCACAGGCAATGCTGACGAAGGCAGATAGTCCTAGTTATCATAGCCGTCCTGCTGACCATCATCTTGATAATCTCCTTCATAGTCTGGCCATGGTAATAGCCAGGGACAAAAGCCATGAGTACTCTTTCAGTACTCGCAAACTACCACTAACAAGTAGTAGAAATCTAAGTTAAAGTACTAGATCTAAGTTAAACTATAAAGATAAGTTTGAAACCTAAGCTGAGTTCTGAAGCAAAGAAAGATAAAGTAAAGTTCTAGAATCACTTAAGTTGGGAAACTATTGTCATAAACACAACCATGTTGTGGTCAAGTCAAGATTCATCATTCTTTTCAAAGTATTTAGAAAACATCTGACAACGAAACAGTATGGCCATTCTAGCTGTCCATAACCGTGGACTCGGCTATTCGAATAGTTTGACACTCTGCAGAGGTGGTACACATTCACCACAAGATTCGATACATCTGTCAGGGATAGCCCTGAATCATCATACTTAGTATGCAAATAATCAAACATAACCTTTCCTTTACACACCCTAGTATAAGCACCTCTCCTATGAGCATGGCCTCCCAACCATGAGCATCTGTCATCTTGGGCACTGCATAGGTGGACAACATTGAGAGGTAGCCTCAGCTCAAACCTCTCCCACGAGGGAACTAATACTAATGCATATAAACTTCCGGCTAAGCCTTACCCAATTCAGGTATTATGGTTGTACGATAAAATTGGTATCGCATCCAAATCCAACCATCAGTTTTGTAAAAGAACTAAGGCTCATGCCTCAACATTTTCATCATCATAAACCTTCAGTATTTCTCAACACATGTCAAAACATCACAATAGAATGACTCATCATTCCAAGGTTTTGATAATTCATTTCCACCAAGGGTTCCCATCTAAAGAGACTCAAGTTTTTGGATCTACTCTAAACTACTAAGTTAAGAGTGTTCACTAAGGTGGTAAAGATGGGTTCAATCTCATGCCATGGAATGACATCTAAAGGGTTCTAAATAAGTCAAGTTTTATACTTTGTATGCTACCTTCAAAAAAAGTAAAGGACTTTGTACAAACTAAGAGGGTAAAATTTGTAACTAAGACTTGGAGTACTAATAGTCAAAAGGGAGTGTGATCAAAGCATGCTTAGGGCATCTTTGCTAAACCATCTAGTTTGATCCTAGCTTGTTAAACACTAAACGTGCAAGTGCTAGCTTGCATTGTTAAAGGTGGCTGGCACTTAGATAGTGCTAGCTTGCTAATAGTAGCTTGCCTTGGTTGGTGCAGTGGTTGAAGTTTTCTTCTTCTTATTCTTGGTAGAACTCCTCCTCCTCGAGAGCTTGGTCGGTACTATCGTCTATAAATACATAGGGAGTGCACAATCACCAAAAAATACTAAACTAGGCTAAGTGGCATTCTAAAACACACCTTTGATGATCTATTATCATCACAAGTTTAATTCAATAGTTTCATCCTTTTTATTTTAGAGAAGTAATTTCTACTCATTGAAAAATTAACTAATATTTAATATTCACCACCAAAATATGGGATCATGTGGACACTTGTCCTCACCACATATTCTAACATGTGGGAATGAAATTTAAAGGTTGGATCAACATTACTTTGGTTCAAGTTCATTAGTAAATGATTTAAAGTGACTAGAAATGCCTATATAGCATTGTTTTGGTACTAGTCCAAAGTCACTGCATGTAAACCTTAATATTATTACATATTTGTATAGATATGGTAAAATGTGATTTTTGAGAGTTGGAATCAACTCAAAAGCTAACTTGGTTGATTTTATAAAAATGTTGCAAGTTGCAAAAGCTTCTGTCTTCTTATTTTTATTAGGAGAGATCTATAACTCTAAATGAATTAAATCCAACGGGCTTGGGTAGATTACTTCCATACCTTTCAGGCAAAATTAGTTTCATGCAATTTGGATTTGTCAAACTCACAGAATTAAATTTTGAAATAGTGGATAGAAACTAGATTTAACTAAAAAGAAAAATCCAGATTTGAATGTGTGGGCTAGCGCGGGAAATGGAATGGGCCGGCCCAGTGGCGCTTCGCGGCACGGGGCTCAGCTGACAGGGGGGTACCGCTTGTCAGGGACACTTCACACGTGAAACGGTACGCGCGCTGTGGGCCGAAGGATTAGAAGCTAGATCTACGGTTGAGGGTCATCGTCGACGACGAACAGATCGCCGACGAGCTCGAACCCTAGCGGCTCGGTGGGGGTCTACTGGGGGCGTACCAGGGCTCCAGCGGGGTCGGCGAGGCGGGCAAACGATGTGGAAGACGACGGCAAGGCGAGGCGTGGTCGCGGCGGAGCTTGGGGTGGTCGCAATCAACAGCGCCCTTCTCCTCCTGCCGCTGCTGCTCCAGCTCCAATTCCGGTGAGGCGGAGCTCGCCTTGCTCCGGCTAGAGGTGGGGGAGGTTCAGAGAGGTGAGGGCAGTGGATTGGTGTGGAGTGGAGAGGCTGGGGAGGGCTCCTTTTATAGGCCCTACGGTGAGACCGAGCGGGATGGGCGGTCGACGGTGGCAACATGGCTACGGAGAGGTAGAGGCATGGCTAGGGGTGGCGATCGATGGGCGGTTCCCTGGCGGTGCTCTAGAACTTAAATGCGGCCATAGGGGCGGTGGCACACGGTCGGGGCGAGGTGGCGCTCTGCGCGGCAGAAGCGGCGATGTCCACGGCGAGCGGTGGCTGTGAGGCTTTAGGCGGCGAACGGGGATGTCTGGGGTGTTCTCCAGGTCGAGACGGAGCGGTGGGCGCGGGCTGGTGCCAAGGGGCGGTCTGTGCGAGCGGGGACAGGACGTGCTCTGGGGGCAGCGTCGGCATGCTCGACCAGCTCCGGGTGCGGCGGTTCCTGGCCGCTCTTCCCTCTGTCTCTGTCCTAGGGCTGGTTGGGCGGTGGAGGTGGACCACAATAAAGTTGCTAGACATGAGGAGAGAGGCTGGAGAGGGCTGCTGCTGCGAGTGCACTGTTGGCCGACGAGGTGGTGCTCGGCATGGCATGGCAGTGCAGCTAAGGGGTAGGGAGATGCTGGTTAGTCTCTGGTTAGATCAACAGGGGACAAGGGGATTAAATGGGGATCAATTGGGGGCAAAACCCTGTAGTAAACAATGAGCTAGGATTAGAGGAGAGATTATGCATGCCAAGTGTTTGATTAAATGGCCGCATGAAAGAAAGTTTTGAATTTTGGTTTCAAATTTTTTGAGTGATCTCCACTAGTGCTAGGTAGTCTCTGGTTGCAAGGGTTTGGAAAGTGGAGCTCAAAAAGATGGGTTTTGAAATAGGGGTGATCTATGCATATGCATTAGATTCAATTTTAAACTGTCATTTAAAATAGTTAACAAAATGTTTTTAGCATATCAAAAGATGGGCCTTGGTACCTCATTATGTGTACCAGCGAGGGGTGCAAAGATCAAGAATTGTTTCTGTTAAGTTTTGAGTACTAGGACTAGCCCAAGTAGGCATGAGAGTTAAATTTGCCAAAATGACCATTCCTCCTTTTTAATTCTTTTTGGATTGATTTTCTTTAGGCAAAGTTTAGGAATGATGTAGATGATGTTTAAATCACCTAAGAAACATTTTACAAGCATTGGATCACTCAATCATGGCAATTCAAACAACTCCTATTTTAAATGCACACATATATGAATGCTTTCATTTTAACTTTGAAAAAGTTTTTGTTAACCCCAAATTTGATTGATTTGATGTTGATAAGCTTGGATTGAAGTTTTGGGATGTTACAAAAGATGAGGGTGGTCAGAAGTTCCAGAACATTGGTTGAGATTTATGCAGAATACAAGCGTGGAAGTGAACGGAGGTACACTGTAGACACTGGAAACAAGACTTGTTCATGCAGATAGTGGTAGATTACTGGTCTGCCATGTCACCATGCAATTTACTTCATCTTAAAGCTTAGAGGTAACGGAGCTGAAATAGAGAACTATGTCGAAAACTATTTCTCCGTGGACAAGTTTGATGCAACTTATGCAGAAAACGTACCACCTATGGCCGATGAAAATGATTGGGAGATTGTCGATCCAGGGTTCAAACTTCAACCACCAGTTCTTAGTAGGCCACCTGGGAGGCCTAGAAAGCTAAGGATCGTAGCCTCCACCAATAAAGGTCCAAGGCTTGGTGCTAGGAAAAGGAAATGCAGACGTTGTGGCGGATTCGGCCATATCAAGAGGTTGTGCAAAAACCCAGTTACACATGCTATTGTCCCTATTCACACCCCGGTGGCAGAAAATGAGGCTTCTCAGCCAGAACTGGCGGAAGAGTAGCGGGAAGACGGTGATGAGCACTCGGAGGAAAACATACGTAAGCAGCCAATTTATGAAGAAGTGAAGGTGCCGGCGAGAAAAGGGTGTGAAAAGAAACAAAAGGGTAAGCGGAACGGGGAGGAAAGGGCAAATAATGGAGGTGTATTAGAATATGAAGAAGTTGCAGGGGTGATTGAGGATGTTCTTGAGGATCTTTTGGTTAACTGCAGGAGAAATAATAAATCCCTGCCAATTTCATCTTTGTACGATTCTCCGGATGAAAGGTAAGCTTAAAAATTGTTTTATTTGCCATTTTATCATTTTTTTATTCTCATCAACTGATGCTTAATGCAGCGTGGGCTAGCAGACTAATAAGAGGAGCAGAAAGATGCGGGCTTAGTAAGGTCCTATGTTGAATTGTATCATTGAAACTAAACTAGTCGTGTCGTCTTTATTTATATCTGGCGCGTGCAACGTGTCTGTGATGGGGTCATGTGGACCAGATTACATTTAAAAAAAATATTATTACATTAATTTTTTACCTGCGTTTGGACGCGGCTACTAGTTCCCATCTCCCTTGCATTCCCATCTCCTCTAGCGCACTCCAGAATTATGGTTGTGCCATCAAGTAGCAGAGTCATCATATAGTCCCATTAGGTGTGAACGCAATGACTTTGTTTGTTCAGAATTTGATGACTTTTGATTAGTTTGAAAGACAGAGAAACATAAAACATGTATCTAGACATGTTTTGGGCATAGACACATTTATTAAATATCTAAAAAAACTAAGTCAGTTATATCTGGACAGGAGTAGTACACTATTACAACACGCTCGATCCCTTCTCCTCAGGCGCACTCCAAATTATGGCTGTGCCATCAAGTGCTCGGAGCAGAGTCAGCGTATTGTCCCATCAGATATGCCAGGGAACATGTGAACTTTATTTCAGGATCGGACGAGTTTCAATCGACTAGTTTCAAAGACAAAGACAACTAAAACTTGGCCAACATATATAGTTTATGACGATAATTGACCATGACTCAGGTGACCTAGATCCAAAGAGCGCATCAAGATACCGTACATAGATTTAAATTATTCTTAAGTGGCCCTAATCGACTATGACGCTCCCGCAGTGTCTATCATTGACGATGTTGTCCGCGTCGCCGCCAGCCTCCTCCGTGTCGGAATCGATGCCGACGTTCCCGGCAGCGTTCCTCCTCCTCATGGATTCTTCACGGCGTGCTACATCGATAACGGTGGAGGTCGTATGCCCATGCACTGCCCAGAAGCGTTGCCTCCCTTCGGGGTTGTGCAGATCTGGGTGGATCTCCCGCCGGTGGGTTCCACACAGCTCAATCAACGCATCCCGCTCCTTCTTGAACAGCTTTCTCCAGTACGTGCGCGTACGCAAGTACCGCGCCATTGCCCTCTTCCGCACCGACGGCTAGCGGCGGCTCCTCGATCTGCCTCGCCAACGCATTGTCGCGCAAGAGCGGCGCGACAGGAACCCTGGCGTAGCTGAGCCCGAAGCCGGCTGGAAGCCTCGCTAACGGCGGCGCGAGTATGCCATAGTGGGCAAACATCTGAGCCTCGTGCAAGCTGAGTTTGGGCCTCTCCCTCTCCATGGCGATGAAGGAACACGATCTGATTTTCGGCCCCGAGGTTAAGGGGATAAAGGCAAGGACATAGGCCCAGCGTAGTTGCCATGGCCAATCAGTTCGCAGAACAGACTTCTCGCGGATCGCCCTCGCGAAGGACATCACTATCGTCCACGCAACCTGATCCAACGGCGCCTAACAATCGGGGATCGGGTCCTCTAGAAGCCCAGAGCGGTTGCTGGTTAGTTCTGCGTCCCGATTGTTTGTGGCCAACGGCGGTAGTTGAAAATAATACACATTTCAATGACACTGGTGGATCCATGTGTGGTCTCTAAAGAGAACACACATCCAATGACTCTGGTTGTTGTTAGTAAAAAGAACACACATGCAATGACACTGGTGGATCCATATGTGTTATGTGAAAAGAACACGCATGCAATGACTCCAGTTATTGTTAGTGAAAAGAACACACATGCAATGACACTGGTGGATCCATGTGTGATCTCTAAAGAGAACACACATTTCAATGACACTGGTGGATCCATAGGTGGTATGTGAAAAGAACACACATGTGAAATGACTCTGGTTGTTGTTACTAAAAATAACACACATGCAATGACTCTGGTGGATCCATGTGAAAAGAACACACATGCAATGACACTGGTGGATCCATAGGTGGCATGTGAAGAGAACACACATGCAAAATGACTCTAGTTGTTACTAAAAAGAACACAAATGCAATGACACTGGTGGATCCATGGGTGGATTGTGAAAAGAACACACATGCAATGACACAGGTGGATCCATATGTGCTATGTGAAAAGAACACACATGCAAAATGGCTCTGGTTGTTACTAAAAAGAACACACATGCAATGACACCGGTGGATCCATGTGTGGTCTCTCTAGAGAACACACACGCAATAACACTGGTGGATCCATGTGTGGTCTCTGAAGAGAGCACACATTTCAATGACTCTTGTTGTTGTTAGTGAAAAGAACACACATGCAATGACATTGGTGGATCCATGTGTGGTCTCTAAAGAGAGCACATATTTCAATGACTCTTGTTGTTGTTAGTAAAAATAACACACATGCAATGACACTTGTGGATCCATGTGTGGTCTCTAAAAGAGAACACACATGCAATGAGACTAGTGGATCCATAGGTGGTATGTGAAAAGAACACACATGCAAAATGACTGGTTGTTGTTACTAAAAAGAACACACATTCAATGACACGGGTGGATCCAGGTGTGGTCTCTATAGAGAACACACATTTCAATGACACTGGTGGATCCATATGTGGTATGTGAAAAGAACACACATGCAATGACTCTGGTTGTTGTTAGTAAAAAGAACACACATGCAATGACACTGGTGGATCCATATGTGGTATGTGAAAAGAACATGCATGCAATGACTCCAGTTGTTGTTAGTGAAAAGAACACACATGCAATGACACTGGTGGATCCATGTGTGATCTCTAAAGAGAACACACATTTCAATGACACTGGTGGATCCATAGGTGGTATGTGAAAAGAACACACATGTGAAATGACTCTGGTTGTTGTTACTAAAAATAACACACATGCAATGACTCTGGTGGATCCATGTGAAAAGAACACATGCAATGACACTGGTGGATCCATAGGTGGTATGTGAAGAGAACACACATGCAAAATGACTCTGGTTGCTACTACTAAAAAGAACACACATGCAATGACACTGGTGGATCCATGGGTGGATTGTGAAAAGAACACACATGCAATGACACTGGTGGATCCATATGTGGTATTTGAAAAGAGCACACATGCAAAATGGCTCTGGTTGTTACTAAAAAGAACACGCATGCAATGACACCGGTGGATCCATGTGTGGTCTGTGAAGAGAGCACACATTTCAATGACTCTTGTTGTTGTTAGTGAAAAGAACACACATGCAAAGACACTGGTGGATCCATGTGTGGTCTCTGAAGAGAGCACACATTTCAATGACTGTTGTTGTTGTAGTGAAAAGAACACACATGCAATAACACTGGTGGATCCATGTGTGGTCTATGAAGAGAGCACAAATTTCAATGACTCTTGTTGTTGTTAGTAAAAAGAACACATATGCAATGACACTGGTGGATCCATGTGTGCTCTCTGAAAGGAACACAAATGCAATGACACTGGTGGATCCATAGGTGGTATGTGAAAAGAACACACATGCAAAATGACTAGTTGTTGTTACTAAAAAGAACACACATGTAATGACACTGGTGGATCCATGTGTGGTCTCTATAGAGAACACACTTTTCAATGACACTAGTGGATCCATATGTGGTTTGTGAAAAGAACACACATGCAATGACTCTGGTTGTTGTTAGTGAAAAGAACACACATGCAATAACACTTGTGGATCCATAGGTGGTATGTGAGAAGAACACACATTTCAATGACTCTTGTTGTTGTTACTAAAAAGAACACACATGCAATGACACCGGTGGATCCGTGTGTGCTCTCTAAAGAGAGCACACATGCAATGACCCTGGTGATCCATATGTGGTATGTGAAAAGAACACACATGCAATGACTCCGGTTGTTGTTAGTGAAAAGAACACACATGCAATGACATTGGTGGATCCATGTGTGGTCTGTGAAGAGAGCACACATTTCAATGACTCTTGTTGTTATTAGTAAAAAGAACACACATGCAATGACACTGGTGGATCCATGTGTGGTCTCTCAAAAGAACACACATGCAATGACACTGGTTGTTGTTACTAAAAAGAACATACATACAATGACACTGGTAGATCCATGTGTGGATTGTGAAGAGAACACACATGCAATGACACTAGTGGATCCATAGGTGGTATGTGAAAAGAACACAAATGCAAAATGACTGGTTGTTGTTACTAAAAAGAACACACATGCAATGACACTGGTGGATCCATGTGTGGTCTCTGTAGAGAACACACATTTAAATGACACTGGTGGATCCATATCTGGTTTGTGAAAAGAACACACATGCAATGACTCTGGTTGTTGTTAGTGAAAAGAACACACATGCAACGACACTGGTGGATCCATATGTGGTACGTGAGAAGAACACACATTTCAATGACTCTTGTTGTTGTTACTAAAAAGAACACACATGCAGTGACACTGGTGATCCATATGTGGTATGTGAAAAGAACACACCTGCATTGACACTGGTGGATCCATGTGTGGTCTGTGAAGAGAGCACACATTTCAATGACTCTTGTTGTTGTTAGTAAAAAGAACACACATGCAATGACACTGGTGGATCCATGTGTGTTCTCTGAAAAGAACACACATGCAATGACACTGGTTGTTGTTACTAAAAAGAACACACATGCAATGACACTGGTAGATCCATGTGTGGATTGTGAAGAGAACACACATGCAATGACACTGATGGATCCATAGGTGGTATGTGAAAAGAACACAAATACAAAATGACTGGTTGTTCTTACTAAAAAGAACACACATGCAATGACACTGGTGGATCAATGTGTGGTCTCTGTAGAGAACACACATTTCAATGACACTGGTGGATCCATATGTGGTATGTGAAAACAACACACATGCAATGACTCTGGTTGTTGTTAGTGAAAAGTACACACATGCAATGACACTAGTGGATCCATAGGTGGTATGTGAGAAGAACACACATGAAAAATGACTCTGGTTGTTGTTACTATAAAGAACACACATGCAATGACACTGGTGGAACCATAGGTGGATTATGAAATGAACACACATGCAATGACACTGGTGGATCCATAGGTGGTATGTGAGAAGAGCACACATGCAATATGACTCTGGTTGTTGTTACTAAAAAGAACACACATGCAATGACACTGGTGGATCCATAGGTGGTATGTGAACAGAACACACATGCAAAATGACTCTAGTTATTGTTACTAAAAAGAACACACATGCAATGACACTGGTGGATCCATAGGTGGTATGTGAAGAGAACACACATGCAAAATGACACTGGTGGATCCATATGTGTTATTTGAAAAGAACACACATGCAATGACTCTGGTTGTTGTTAGTGAAAAGAACACACATGCAATGACACTGGTGGATCCATAGGTGGTCTCTATAGAGAACACACAGTTCAATCACACTGGCATGTGAAAAGAACACACATGCTATGACTCTGGTTGTTGTTAGTGAAAAGAACACACATGCAATGACACTGGTGGATCCATGTGTGGTCTCTGAAAAGAGCACACATTTCAATGACTCTTGTTGTTGTTAGTAAAAGGAACACACATGCAATGACACTGGTGGATCCATGTGTGGTCTCTGAAAAGAACACACATGCAATGACACTGGTTGTTGTTACTAAAAAATCACGCATCCAATGACACTAGTGGATCCATTTGTGGATTGTGAAAAGAGCACACATGGAATGACACTTGTGGATCCATAGGTGGTATGTGAAAAGAAAACACATGCAAAATGAAAATGGTTGTTGTTAGTGAAAAGAACACACATGCAATGACACTAGTGGATCCATATGTGGTCTATGAAATGAACACACATTTCAATGAGTCTTGTTGTTGTTAGTAAAAAGAACACACGTGCAATGACACTAGTGGATCCATGTGTGGATTGTGAAGAGAACACACATGCAATGACACTGGTGGATCCATGTGTGGATTGTGAAAAGAACACACATGCAAAATGACTGGTTGTTGTTACTAAAGAGAACACACATACAATGACACCGGTGGATCCATGTGTGGTCTCTGTGGAGAACACACATTTCAATGACAATGGTGGATCCATTGGTTGTATGTGAAAAGAACACACATGCAATACACTGGTGGATCCATGGGTGGATTGTGAAAAGAACACACATGCAATGACACTGGTGGATCCTAGGTGTTATGTGAGAAGAACACACATTTCAATGACTCTTTTTGTTGTTACTGAAAAAGAACACACATGCAATGACACTGGTGGATCCATGTGTGGTCTCTGAAGAGAGCACACATGCAATGACACTGGTGATCCATATGTGGTGTGTGAAAAGAACACACATGCAATGACTCTGGTTGTTGTTAGTGAAAAGAACACACATGCAATGACACTGGTGGATCCATGTGTGGTCTCTGAAGAGAGCACACATTTCAATGACTCTTGTTGTTGTTAGTAAAAAGAACACACATGCAATGACACTAGTGGATCCATGTGTGGTCTCTGAAGAGAACACACGTGCAATGACACTGGTTGTTGTTACTAAAAAGAACACACATGCAATGACACTAGTGGATCCATGTGTGGATTGTGAAGAGAACACACATGCAATGACACTGGTGGATCCATAGGTGGTATGTGAAAAGAACACACATGCAAAATGACTGGTTGTTGTTACTAAAAAGAACACACATGCAATGACACTGGTGGATCCATGTATGGTCTCTATAGAGAACACACATTTCAATGACACTACTGGATCCATATGTGGTATGTGAAAAGAACACACAAGCAATGACTATGGTTGTTGTTAGTGAAAAGAACACACATGCAATGACACTGGTGGATCCATAGGTGGTATGTGAGAAGAACACACATGCAAAATGACTCTGGTTGTTGTTACTAAAAAGAACACACATGCAATGACACTAGTGGATCCATAGGTGGATTATGAAATGAACACACATGCAATGACACTGGTGGATCCATAGGTAGTATGTGAGAATAATACACATGCAAAATGACTCTGGTTGTTGGTACTAAAAAGAACACGCATGCAATGACACTGGTGGATCCATAGGTGGTATGTGAAGAGAACACACATGCAAAATGACTCTAGTTGTGGTTATTGAAAAGAACACACATGCAATGACACTGGTGGATCCATGGGTGGATTGTGAAGAGAACACACATGCAAAATGACACCGGTGGATCCATATGTTGTATGTGAAAAGAACACACATGCAATGACTCTGGTTGTTGTTAGTGAAAAGAACACACATGCAATTGCACTGGTGGATCCATAGGTGGTCTCTGTAGAGAACACACATTTCAATCACACTGGTGGATCCGTATGTGGTATTTGAAAAGAACACACATGTAGTGACTCTGGTTGTTGTTAGTGAAAAGAACACACATGCAATGACACTGGTGGTTCCATAGGTGGTATGTGAGAAGAACACACATGCAAAATGACGTTGGTTGTTGTTACTAAAAAGAACACACATGCAATGACACTGGTGGATCCATAGGTGGTATGTGAAAAGAACACACATGCAAAATGGCTCTGGTTGTTGTTACTAAAAATAACACACATGCAATGACACTGGTGTATCCATAGGTGGTATGTGAAGAGAACACACATGCAAAATGACACTGGTAGATCCATATGTGGTATGTGAAAAGAACACACATGCAATGACTCTGGTTGTTGTTAGTGAAAAGAACACACATGCAATGACACTGGTGGATCCATAGGTGGTCTCTGTAGAGAACACACATTTCAATCACACTAGTGGATCCATATGTGGTATGTGAAAACAACACACATGCAATGACTCTGGTTGTTGTTAGTGAAAAGAACACACATGCAATGACACTGGTGGATCCATGGGTGGATTGTGAAAAGAACACACATGCAATGACACTGGTGGATCCATGGGTGGATTGTGAAAAGAACACACATGCAATGACACTGGTTGTTGTTACTAAAAAAACACACATGCAATGAGAATGGTGGATCCATGTGTGGATTGTGAAAAGAACACACATGCAATGACACTGGTGGATCCATAGGTGGTATGTGAAAAGAACACACATGCAAAATGACTGGTTATTGTTACTAAAAAGAACACACATGCAATGACACTGGTGGATCCATGTATGGTCTCTATAGAGAACACACATTTCAATGACACTACTGGATCCATATGTGGTATGTGAAAAGAACACACAAGCAATGACTATGGTTGTTGTTAGTGAAAAGAACACACATGCAATGACATTGGTGGATCCATAGGTGGTATGTGAGAAGAACACACATGCAAAATGACTCTGGTTGTTGTTACTAAAAAGAACACACATGCAATGACACTGGTGGATCCATAGGTGGATTATGAAATGAACACACATGCAATGACACTGGTGGATCCATAGGTAGTATGTGAGAATAATACACATGCAAAATGACTCTGGTTGTTGGTACTAAAAAGAACACGCATGCAATGACACTGGTGGATCCATAGGTGGTATGTGAAGAGAACACACATGCAAAATGACTCTAGTTGTGGTTATTAAAAAGAACACACATGCAATGACACTGGTGGATCCATGGGTGGATTGTGAAGAGAACACACATGCAAAATGACACCGGTGGATCCATATGTTGTATGTGAAAAGAACACACATGCAATGACTCTGGTTGTTGTTAGTGAAAAGAACACACATGCAATTGCACTGGTGGATCCATAGGTGGTCTCTGTAGAGAACACACATTTCAATCACACTGGTGGATCCGTATGTGGTATTTGAAAAGAACACACATGTAGTGACTCTGGTTGTTGTTAGTGAAAAGAACACACATGCAATGACACTGGTGGTTCCATAGGTGGTATGTGAGAAGAACACACATGCAAAATGACGTTGGTTGTTGTTACTAAAAAGAACACACATGCAATGACACTGGTGGATCCATAGGTGGTATGTGAAAAGAACACACATGCAAAATGGCTCTGGTTGTTGTTACTAAAAATAACACACATGCAATGACACTGGTGTATCCATAGGTGGTATGTGAAGAGAACACACATGCAAAATGACACTGGTAGATCCATATGTGGTATGTGAAAAGAACACACATGCAATGACTCTGGTTGTTGTTAGTGAAAAGAACACACATGCAATGACACTGGTGGATCCATAGGTGGTCTCTGTAGAGAACACACATTTCAATCACACTAGTGGATCCATATGTGGTATGTGAAAACAACACACATGCAATGACTCTGGTTGTTGTTAGTGAAAAGAACACACATGCAATGACACTGGTGGATCCATGGGTGGATTGTGAAAAGAACACACATGCAATGACACTGGTGGATCCATGGGTGGATTGTGAAAAGAACACACATGCAATGACACTGGTTGTTGTTACTAAAAAAACACACATGCAATGAGAATGGTGGATCCATGTGTGGATTGTGAAAAGAACACACATGCAATGACACTGGTGGATCCATAGGTGGTATGTGAAAAGAACACACATGCAAAATGACTGGTTATTGTTACTAAAAAGAACACACATGCAATGACACTGGTGGATCCATGTATGGTCTCTATAGAGAACACACATTTCAATGACACTACTGGATCCATATGTGGTATGTGAAAAGAACACACAAGCAATGACTATGGTTGTTGTTAGTGAAAAGAACACACATGCAATGACATTGGTGGATCCATAGGTGGTATGTGAGAAGAACACACATGCAAAATGACTCTGGTTGTTGTTACTAAAAAGAACACACATGCAATGACACTGGTGGATCCATAGGTGGATTATGAAATGAACACACATGCAATGACACTGGTGGATCCATAGGTAGTATGTGAGAACAATACACATGCAAAATGACTCTGGTTGTTGGTACTAAAAAGAACACGCATGCAATGACACTGGTGGATCCATAGGTGGTATGTGAAGAGAACACACATGCAAAATGACTCTAGTTGTGGTTATTAAAAAGAACACACATGCAATGACACTGGTGGATCCATGGGTGGATTGTGAAGAGAACACACATGCAAAATGACACCGGTGGATCCATATGTTGTATGTGAAAAGAACACACATGCAATGACTATGGTTGTTGTTAGTGAAAAGAACACACATGCAATTGCACTGGTGGATCCATAGGTGGTCTCTGTAGAGAACACACATTTCAATCACACTGGTGGATCCGTATGTGGTATTTGAAAAGAACACACATGTAGTGACTCTGGTTGTTGTTAGTGAAAAGAACACACATGCAATGACACTGGTGGTTCCATAGGTGGTATGTGAGAAGAACACACATGCAAAATGACGTTGGTTGTTGTTACTAAAAAGAACACACATGCAATGACACTGGTGGATCCATAGGTGGTATGTGAAAAGAACACACATGCAAAATGGCTCTGGTTGTTGTTACTAAAAATAACACACATGCAATGACACTGGTGTATCCATAGGTGGTATGTGAAGAGAACACACATGCAAAATGACACTGGTAGATCCATATGTGGTATGTGAAAAGAACACACATGCAATGACTCTGGTTGTTGTTAGTGAAAAGAACACACATGCAATGACACTGGTGGATCCATAGGTGGTCTCTGTAGAGAACACACATTTCAATCACACTAGTGGATCCATATGTGGTATGTGAAAACAACACACATGCAATGACTCTGGTTGTTGTTAGTGAAAAGAACACACATGCAATGACACTGGTGGATCCATGGGTGGATTGTGAAAAGAACACACATGCAATGACACTGGTGGATCCATGGGTGGATTGTGAAAAGAACACACATGCAATGACACTGGTTGTTGTTACTAAAAAAACACACATGCAATGAGAATGGTGGATCCATGTGTGGATTGTGAAAAGAACACACATGCAATGACACTGGTGGATCCATAGGTGGTATGTGAGAAGAACACACATACAAAATGACTATGGTTGTTGTTACTAAAAAGAACACACATGCAATGACACTGGTGGATCCATAGGTGGATTATAAATGAACACACATGCAATGACACTGGTGGATCCATAGGTGGTATGTGAGAAGAACACACATGCAAAATGACTCTGGTTGTTACTAAAAATAACACGCATCCAATGACACTGGTGGATCCATGTGTGGATTGTGAAAAGAGCACACATGGAATGACACTGGTGGATCCATAGGTGGAATGTCAAAAGAACACACATGCAAAATGACTCGTTGTTGTTACTAAAAAGAACACACATGCAATAAAAGAACACACATGCAATGACACTGGTGGATCCATGTGTGGTCTCGGTAGAGAACACACATTTCAATGACACTGGTGGATCCATATGTGGTATTTGAAAAGAACACACATGCAATGACTCTCGTTGTTGTTAGGGAAAAGAACACACATCCAATGACACTGGTGGAACCATATGTGGTATGTGAGAAGAACACACAGGCAAAATGACTCTGGTTGCTATTACTAAAAAGAACACACATGCAATGACACTGGTGGATCCATAGGTGGATTATGAAATGAACACACATGCAATGACACTGGTGGATCCATAGGTGGTATGTGAGAAGAAAACACATGCAAAATGACTCTGGTTGTTGTTACTAAAAAGAACACACATGCAATGACATTGGTGGATCCATAGGTGGTATGTGAAGAGAACACACATGCAAAATGACTCTGGTTGTTGTTACTAAAAAGAACACACATGCAATGACACTGGTGGATCCATGAGTGGTCTCTGTAGAGAACACACATTTCAATGACACTAGTGGATCCATATCTGGTATGTGAAAAGAACACACATGCAATGACTCTGGTTGTTGTTTGTGAAAAGAACACACATGCAATGACACTGGTGGATCCATGGGTGGATTGTGAAAAGAACACACATGCAATGACACTGGTTGTTATTACTAAAAAAACACACATGCAATGAGAATGGTGGATCCATGTGTGGATTGTGAAAAGAACACACATGCAATGACACTGGTGGATCCATGGGTGGTATGTGAGAAGAACACACATGCAAAATGACTCTGGTTGTTGTTACTAAAAAGAACACGCATGCAATGACACTGGTGGATCCATAGGTGGATTATGAAATGAACACACATGCAATGACACTGGTGGATCCGTAGGTGGTATGTGAGAAGAACACACATGCAAAATGACTCTGGTTGTTGTTACTAAAAAGAACACGCATCCAATGACACTGGTGGATCCATGTGTGGATTGTGAAAAGAGCACACATGGAATGACACTGGTGGATCCATAGGTGGTATGTCAAAAGAACACACATGCAAAATGACTGGTTGTTGTTACTAAAAAGAACACACATGCAATAAAAGATAACACATGCAATGACACTGGTGGATCCATGTGTGGTCTGTGTAGAGAACACACATTTCAATGACACTGGTGGATCCATATGTGGTATTAGAAAAGAACACACATGCAATGACTCTGGTTGTTGTTTGGGAAAAGAACACACATGCAATGACACTGGTGGAACCATATGTGGTATGTGAGAATAACACACAGGAAAAATGACTCTGGTTGCTATTACTAAAAAGAACACACATGCAATGACACTGGTGGATCCATAGGTGGATTATGAAATGAACACACATGCAATGACACTGGTGGATCCATAGGTGGTATGTGAGAAGAAAACACATGCAAAATGACTCTGGTTGTTGTTACTAAAAAGAACACACATGCAATGGCATTGGTGGATCCATAGGTGGTATGTGAAGAGAACACACATGCAAAATGACTCTGGTTTTTGTTACTAAAAAGAACACACATGCAATGACACTGGTGGATCCATGAGTGGTCTCTGTAGAGAACACACATTTCAATGACACTTGTGGATCCATATGTGGCATGTGAAAAGAACACACATGAAATGACTCTGGTTGTTGTTAGTGAAAAGAACACACATGCAATGAGACTAGTGGATCCATGGATGGTATGTGAGAAGAACACACATGCAAAATGACTCTGGTTGTTGTTACTAAAAAGAACACACATGCAATGACACTGGTGGATCCATGTGTGTATTGTAAAAAGAACACACATGCAAAATGGGTCTGGTTGTTGTTACTAAAAAGAACACACATGCAATGACACTGGTGGATCCATAGGTGGTATGTGAAGAGAAGACACATGCAAAATGACATTGGTGGTATGTAGGTGGTATGTGAAGAGATCACACATGCAAAATGACTCTGGTTGTTGTGACTAAAAAGAACACACATGCAATGACACTGGTGTATCCATGGGTGGAATGTGAAAATAACACACATGCAATGACACTGGTGGATCCATAGGTGGATTGTGAAAAGAGCACACATGCAATGACTCCAGTTGTTGTGAGTGAAAATAACACACCTGCAATGACACTGGTGGATCCATAGGTGGATTGTGAAAGAGCACACATGCAATGACACTGGTGGATCCATATGTGGTACGTGAAAAGAACACACATGGAATGACTCTTGTTCGTAAAAAGAACACACATGCAATGGCACTGGTGGATCCATAGGTGGATTGTGAAAAGAGCATAAATGCAATGACATTTGAATGATACGGGTGGATCCATAGGCGGATTGTGAAAAGAGATTTTCCCTCTCTATCTCTCTGTCAAAAATCTCACAAAAGCCCAAACGTGTGGAGATCCCAAACATGTGCTCACTCTGGGTGCTATGCCCTGATTGGCTGACACAGATGTCACGCGGATCGTCTCCACCAACTGTTGATCCCATGTGATCCAACAGGCAGGATAACCCCTCCCTTCTCCACTTTTTTTATGCATGGTCAATCCGTGCCACCTCTCTATCTGTGCCATCGATACTAAACCCCCATAAACAAGTGAAAATCCATCTATCTAACTAAAATAAATAAAATAAATGATCATATTTCGAAGAAGCCATCGTCTTCGTCTTCCGGTTCGTTCTCGTCTTCGTCAATGCCATGGTCCCCGCCATCGCCGCCGTCAGTGCCCTCCTCTGACGACTCGACACTGCCCCCTTCCTCGAATAAGCGAGCTATCTCCTCGTCGGAGTCCACCTCCTCCTCCTCTTCATAGTCCCACGGGTCCACGTCACTCTCCTCCGCTTCTGCCTCCAACTGATCGATGAATGCCTCCTCATTGGCCGAGTCGGACTAGTCCAAATAGCTATCTCCTCTCTTCTTCCTAGTCTTCTTCTCGTTCCTCTTCTTGTCCATACTCGCCGGTGCAACACGCGCCCACGTCCTGGCTGCAACTTTGCGCTTGTCCGACACTGCAGGTACCCCACGCTCCTCCTGCGCGGCCGGTACGAGCTTCGACGTCGCGGTGTCCTCGAGTGCCGATGTCGATGGATCCTGGCACGGTCGGACATGACGTGCTGCCTCAGCAGGCGACTAGCGAGCGTGGACGATGTAGCGAAGAGCCGGGGACGCAGGCCGGTCAGTGGACGGCTTGGACCTTCCATTGCCACGGCGAGGGGGCATCGTGCTCGAGGTAGTTGCTCTTAATGGTCGATGGCGGGTACACAGAGTAGGGTGCTGATCTGATCAAGGACGAGCAGCGGTTTCGTGCGTTGTGTCCATGCGTGCTTTTGTCGATTATCAAAAAAAAAGTAATATCTCGCGTACTGAACATAATTTGATCACAACTAAAGTGGCACAGCGTATTCTAGACTCGTAAATATCCCGTGCGTGCCTGTCATGTGGAGTTCGACGGAGTTGGACGTGATCGTGCAGCAGTTGCGCGCGTCATTGCCCCATCAACACGTGACACACGCACGCGGGATGTGCGCGCCGATTCCCGTGACGACCACCCGGCTCGCACTCCCCTTATTATATACTGGATTTTGGGCGGCGCCGAAGACCATTGAAGTGTCCATCGCAATAAATACAACTCCCATTGATTCCCTACCCCTGCCTCCCTGGCTTCTTTGAGAAGGTAGACCGTACACGGTGGTCTTGTATATTAGTACTAGTACTACTGGACCACGGCCTATACTCTTTACTCTTCTCCCACACTAATAATCACTATCTCCTTCCTCCTGCCTCCGCCACACTCACCCTGCAAGCCATGGCTCCACTTAGGAGGGGGAGAGGCCGGTCCACGATCCTCGCGGAGAAAAGTGAGAGAAATCGCCGCGAGGCACTTCTTGCTCTACCAGCCGCTCAAAAAAAATTGAAATTTGTTAAATCCCTGGTATGCCGGTGCAAATATATAAAACAACGCGTTATTTTGCTACAACTTAAGTTTTTTATGCCGAATTAACTTGGGCGAAGTCCCCGAGTTTCATTTTCTTATTCTCCCAATTTAATGACTTGGATTGCGTCTACCTTGATTCGGTGTTTGACTTACGAGTCTGAAGTTCAAAAAACTGATTTAATAATACTTGAAACTTTAGGATTAGCTCAAAATAATTCAACACAAAAAGAAAGTAAATATAGGGGTTAGTCCAAAAAACAAACATCGGATTGATTACGTTCCTTTTCCTTAGTCATTTTTCATATGTCCTGCAATTCCAAACTTGTTCCCTTGCTTTCCATGAAGCTAATTCTTGTTGGGCAGCAGCAAGCCGAAGAGTTAGCTTTTGGTGTAGACATACTACTAACTTGGCTAAGGTGTAAGTAATTTAAGCCAGCCAACATATAAAAGAGTAAATATAAAGCAAAGACAATTAGCATTAGGGTAGTCCCGAGTTTCTGCTCAGGTGCCAAAGTTTCATTGATAAGCTCATTGTCGACATATAGTCCGACACATGAGAGTTCGAGATACATACACTTTTAGCTAAGTGTAAAATGAATGAAGTAGAGCTACATCCCATGGGTGCTTGGATTCCTCGCCGGACATATCCACCTTGTTCTTATCCTATGGTTGTGCATCAATGAGGTAATAGGCATCATTGTGCAGTGCCTTGCTTACAATGAATGGCCCTTCCCATGGGGGAGACAGCTTATGCATGCCGGCAGTGCGCTGCACCAGCCGAAGTCCTAGATCTCCTTCCCGGAAGACTCGGGGGTTCACTTTCTGGCTATGGTAGTGTCGGAGATTTTGCTGATATATGGCGGATCTAGACAAGGCCAGTTCTCTCGCTTCTTCCAGCAAATAAACATCATTTTTCTAGGCTTCTTGCACTTTGGCCTCTATCTATTGGGTGACTCTAGCAAATCATGCTCTATGTCGGCTCGTAATACAGCTTCTGCCCCATATACCAGAAAAAATGGCATATAGTCTGTCGATCGACTCAGAGTTGTTCTTAAGCTCCATAATACTGCTGGTAGTTCTTCTATCTAGCACCCCGCTGGTCTTTGTAGCGGCTCAATGAGCCGGGGTTTTATCCCGAACAAAACTAGTCCGTTGGATCTTTCCACTTGTCTGTTCGATGCGGGGTGGGCCACTGATGCAACATTTAGCCGAATCTTCTTATCTCGGCAAAACCTTCTTTAGTGAAGTTGGTGCCATTATCAATTATGATACTGTGAGGGTAGCCGTATCTTAGAATAATATCTTTGAGGAGCGTCATGGCCGTAGCTCCTTCACATTTTCTTACTGGCTTTACTTCAATCCATTTGGTGAACTTTTCCACCATGACCAAGATATGGGTCATGTTTCCCTTAGCCGGCTTAAACAGTCCAACCATATCTAAGCACCACACAACAAATGGCCAAGTGATTGGTATGGTTTTGAGTTCTGACATTGGCATGTGTGTCTTAGTAGCGTACCTCTGACAGCCATTACATTTCCTTACTAGTTCCTAGGCTTGCTCCAAGGCACTTGGCCAGTAAAACCCATGCCGAAAAGCTTTTGCCACTAAGGCCCTAGATGAGGCATGATGCCCACATTCCCCCTGATGTATATCTCGGAGGATGTCTAGCCCTTCTTCCGGGTCAACACACCGCTGCAGGACACTTGTGACACTTCTATTGTATAGCTCAGTATTGATTATAGTGTATGCCTTTGCTATCCTCTACACTTGCCTTGAGAGTATCTCATCACTTGGCAAAGTTCCATCTTTCAAGAACTCAAATATTGGTTGTGCTCACGCTGGCACTGTGCGAGCTAGGAAAAGTACTTTATCAACCTCCATCGCATCAACCGACATAACCTCCGGCGAATCAAGCCGAACAGTCCCTAGGATCTGCGAGGTAGTCCCTGGGTTTACCGAGCTATTCCCCCAATCAATGTCCATAGGGGTAGCTTTTGATCCGGGGTTCGGCGGGACATAGATTGATTCGGATTCTGGTGAAGGTGTGATACATGGTTTTCCTAAATGTTCCAAAGTGACTCTCGGCGGGATGGCCTGCCGACATGAGCCCAGCTTAGATAGTATGTCGGCTGCTTCATTTTCAACCTGAGGTACATGATGGAATTTGCACCCCTCGAAGTACCCACATATCTTTTGGACATGAAATCTATAAAGAGCTGTGTTTGCATCTAGTGTGTCCCAATGACTAGATACCAGTTGTACCACTAAATCTGAATCATCGAAGCATTGTATCCGACATATTCCAACTTCTTTTGCCACCTTTAGTCCATGCACGAGTGCCTCATACTCGGCCACATTGTTTGATGCTCGAAAATGGATCTGAAACACATATCGCAACTGATATTTCTTGGGCGAGATAAGTAATACCCAGGCCCCTAATCCTTCCTTTAGCTTTAATCCATCGAAGTGCATCCTCTAGTAATTTGAGTTCGGCAAAGGTGGTTCACATTCCATCTCGACCCAATATACGAAAAAATCTTCCACTGCTTGAGACTTGATGGCATCCGTTCTATCAAATTGTGGTGCATAAGGGGCTAGCTCAATTGCCCATTTTGCAATCCGGCCACTTGCATATTTATTGCTCATTATCTCAGATATAGGCCCTTCATATATTACTTTGATGCGGTGCTCCTCAAAGTAGTGCTTGAGCTTCTTGGCCGCCATGTACACGCCATACGCCATCTTCTGATAGTGAGGATAATTCTGCTTCAAAGTGGAAAATACCTCGCTTAGGTAATATACTGGCCTCTGCACCAACTTACCTTCCTCGTCACACTCCACCAATACCATGGCACTTACGACTCGGCTGGTCGCTACTATGTAGAGCAACATCGGCTCTTTGGATAGTTGTGAAGCTAACACTGGTGTAGAGGCTAGCATCTTTTTAGGTCATGAAATGTGCTATCATCTTGCCGTGTCCATACGAATTTATCTGATTTTTTCATTAGCTGATAGAGAGGCAATGCCTTTTCTCCTAGCCGACAGACAAACCGACTTAATGATGCCAGGCAACCAGTGAACTTCTGAACATCATTAAGACACTTCGGCAGCTCCATTCGCTCTATAGCTCGGATTTTAGTGGGGTTGGCCTCGATACCTCGACTAGGCACAAGAAAACCGAGTAACTTACTAGCCGGCACACCAAAAGTACATTTCTCTGGGTTAAGGTTCATTCGGAACCTCCTGAGGTTCGTAAATGTTTGCCGAATATCATCTAGGAGCGTTTTTCTTTCCTTTATTTTTATCACAACATCATCCACATATACTTGGACATTTTCCCCAAATTGATCATGTTAACATTTTTGCATACACCTCTGATACATTGCTCCTGCATTGCGTACGCCAAATGGCATGGTGCGATAGCAATAAGCCCCATACGGGGTAATGAAAGCAGTCTTTATTTGATCATCCGGGTTTAGGGGTATCTGGTGGAAACCAGAATACGCATCTACAAATGACAACAACTCACACCTAGCAGTCAAATCAATGACCTAATCTATCCTCGGTAGTGGGAATGGATCTTTTGGACACGCCTTATTTAGGTTCGTGTAATCGATACACATACACCACACCACTGTTACATTCGGATCATCCTTCTTCTTTTCCACCAGCACCGGATTAGATAGCCAATCCAGATAGAGTACTTCCATGATAAACCAGGATGCAAGGAGCCGAGCTATCTCATCACCAATGACCTTTCTCCTATATTCGGCGAAGCGGCGGAGAGGCTGCTTCACCAGCTTTGCTCTGGGTCTCACATGCAAACAGTGCTTGGAAAACTCCCTCGGTACACCTTGCAGATCATGTGTGGACCAATCAAAGATATCCCAATTCTCACGGAGGAAGTTGACGAGCCCGCTTTCCTATTTGTCGCCTAACCCAACACCAATAGTTACGGTGCGCCCTGGGAACTGATCATCAATGGGCACCTTATTGGCATCTTTTGTCGCTTGAAATGAAACACTTACATGCGGGTTACTCAGCGCAGGCATATTCAGTTGCACGGACTAAGCCAATGCCGCCACCTCTTGGATCCTTCTTTTCTCTTGTGCTATCACCAGTGACTTGGCTAAGTTTGACCCGGTCGAGGCACACTCCTTGGAGAACCTGAAGTCCCTAGTTATGGTGATCACTCCATTTGGGCCTGACATTTTCATCTTCAAGTAGCCAATGTGATCACTAGCCATAAACATAAAAGAGCTGGCCTACCGATTAATGCATGATAAGCGCTGTCCAAATCTACTACTTCGAACTCCAAGTTCTTAGTTCGGCAGTTATCCCTGGTGCCGAATAAGACATCAATCTGGACCTTTCCAATGGGCTCACAAGACAAACCCGGAAAAATGCCATCAAATGTGACCTTGGTTGCCTGAAGCATGTTCTCTGAAACTCCCAGCTTATTCATTTTGTCTTGATACAAGATACTATGCTGCTGCAATTGTTAATCAACACTTTGGAGAACTTCACATTGATGTTTGGCCCGATGAAAGTTCGGTCAGGAACCAAGGTGTATGATCTAGGACTCGACATGAGCCTAGGGTGATCCTTGATAGTCCATGTGATTTCCTAATCAGACCAAGGCATGTACCTTGTCACAGCCGGCAAACTGCATTTACCTCCATATGTCGGTGTTGCACGCTCTTTCTGTCAGTTTCTTCCATGGTAAACACATAGTAACTCTGATGGTGTTCCCTGTACTCATTTCTCCCATTTTTTTTGGGGTACCTTTGGTTCTGCTGGTGCTGGTTTTCCACCTGATGCACTGCATTCCTTATCTCATGGTTCTCATACCTCGGCGGGGTGGTGGTAACATCATCTGTTTCCCATTTTCCCTAGTGAGTTGCTACTGCCGAGGTGCAACGTGTCGAGGTGCATCATGGAGATGTGCATCATGTCGAGGTGCCTGAGCATTGTCTGCACCACTTTGCTCTATTTTCCTCATCCACTCACATTGCCGAGTCATGTGATTTGCCAGGTTACTCGGGTTTGGCGTGTGAAATTTGCATGGTTGATCCAGCATAGACTCATACATATATCTCGGCATGTCCTTCTTTTCTAGCCACTGTTTCTTCTGTTCTGGCATCCATGTATTCTTGCCATCATTTCTCGAAGTCCAAAGTTTCCCTCCGCTCTTTTGTCGCTGGCTATTCCCAGCTCCGGGTTGATCTGGCTCCACTACTGCAACTTGTTGCGAACCATATCTGTAATCCGTCCACTCGTCTCTCCTCTTACCCTAGAAATCATTTCGCCGGGATGACCCGGCTCAATCTCGGTGGTAATACTCTTCATTTGACTCGTTGGACACAAGCCGAGGTTGAGGGTAGTTGGCATATATCTTTGCAACCTCTGCCACAACATGCTCGCATACCTACATCCTTGTGCAAACCCAGCAATGGCTTGTGATTCAATCACCCCTTTGCATGAATTATGCACATTGCACCAGCGAGTTAAGAACTCCCAGATTGTCTTATTCAACCTTTGCTTGCACATTGCCAGAGTCTGTGGCCTATTCAGCCTCTTATATGTGTTCATGAAGTTACTGATAAACATCTCCTCAAAATCTATCCAGCAGTTGATACTTCCTGCTAGCAAATTGTTTAACCAGACTCTTACTGGCCCTTCCAACATCTGATGTACATATCTCATAGCCCATCTCAAATTGCCCATGGCAATGTTCACCGTTGTCGCATAGTCAATCAGCCAATCCTCCGGCTAGGTGCTGGCATCATACGTCTTTATACATCTGGCCAGTTGAAAGCATGTTGGACCCGGAGGACCTTGTCCCTCTATCATTTATGACTATAAATTTGGTCCAACTCCAACCTCGCATCATCTGGCTACAAGTTCCCATTTCCCAGCCTCGATCATATCACATGATGTTGTTGCCTAGGAAACCCGACACCAGCCATTGCCGAATAACCATCATTGTACCTATCTTGACCCAGACAAACATATTGTTGTTCCACAGCTAGGCCGACACTTTGCTCTTGCCGAGGTATGTACTGTTGTTGCTGCTACCGAAGTGGGTTTTTCCTTGCTCCCGCCGAGTTATGCTATCCGGCATTGCCATTCCAGTGTTCCCATGACCGACATTGCCTTGGTCGCAGTTACCTCGTCCAGCTTTACCTCAGCTAGCACTATGACGATCCTCATGACCTTGCACTGCTTTTCCTTTCTATGCCCTTGGTGGGTCATATGGGACTATTTGCTTGTTCTTTATCCCCAAGGTTACCACATGTTCTCTTATAGGGCCATCATGAGGGGATGATGCTGCCCTAGCGGATTTCACCGGGTTACCCCCTGCCGATTGAACTACATGGGAGCCTCCTGCTACTGCCAGGTTTTCCTTGAGTATCTCCTCATTTTGCTTGTTAGCCACTCTCACTAGGTGATTAACTCTCTCATGTTGCTTTTCCCAGGCTTCTCCAGTTAGACCCTCAAATTCAGACGCCGCTACCTCTGTAGCCCTGAGGTTCTTTGTCGGGGTGCTATACCTCGCCAGTCCTGTTGTCACTAAGGTAGCCGAATACCCCGGCCTAGGTACATATTATTTGTCTATCTCAGTGATGAGGTTTCTACCTCTAATTTTTACACCATCCATGCGGGTGGGGCTAATCTGGTTTGCCTTGGCATACTCACAGAAGGTGATGTTCAAAGACTACTCTAACTCGGCTACTCTTTTTGCCCCTGCTAACATTTTCAGCCGGGTCTCCTCTAGCTCGGCCTGTGCCTGAGCCGGATCTACTATAGGTGCTATGGGCGTAGCTAAGCTATCTATTGCCCACTGCAAAACTTTCTCTAGCCTCTCTAGTGGAGGACCCCTTGTCCTAGGTACCTTTGGTGTTGTCTCCGGGTTCTCTGCCGGGTCCTTGCTTACTCCTGCATCTAGCACCGTCATCATGACCTCAGCGCAGCTAGTGGGGCGAGTGATACGCGGGCCACGAGCCGTGCTTAGAGGTGGTTAGCCTCCCTCGACGAGGTGCAGCGGGTGAACACAGGACTAGTCCACACCAACGTAGATCTTGTGGGCGCCAATGATGATGAAGAGGTCGTTGCACGGAGGAGGGCGGTTGCCGAAACTGCGTGTGTTGTCGCTGATATAGTCCAGCGCTCCAAAGCGCTGAACAAGCCCGGAGACAATGTGTTCCCCGGTGGCGATGATGCTTCATGTCCGGAACTTCACTCCAGCTAGTGTCGCTGCTGGCCCCATGGTGGGCGCTAACTGTCGTGGTGGTGGCACGGCAGATGGCATGGGTAGGCTAAAGATGGGGCCAAAGTGCGCTAGAGGTATCTAGGGAGGGATGGTGTGGTGATTCTACACATAGATGTTTGTATTCTCACTTTCAATGGTGTTTACAGATGCTCCTTGAGCTATTTGTGGGTAGGAGGAAGAAGAACCTCTCTCTACTTCCCACACCTCTCTCTAGGGTTTTCCCTTAGTAAAAATGGCCGACCTTGTCTATGAAGATCCTGGCCCTCCTTATATAGGGGAGGACAGGTTACAAGTTAGGCCATACGTGGAGGGCATATTCTCCGAATATGCCTCTCCCAAAATAGCAAAGCGGTGCTTCTTTTTCCCCTCGTAAGCCACTCAGGACCCATGGCATAACCTCTATGAGCCCCTCTGCATCGCGGCGTCACCCGACCAAGTACGGTCTGGCGACGTCACCTTTGTCGACTCGTACTCGCTGGTCCTCCCCTCTGTCCTCTGCGCTCATGCTACAGTGGATAGAGAAAAGCGCTGATTATGGAAGATGCCTTCCTTCTCTTGTAAGCAAAGTGTTAACTCGGCTCTTGCCTGACTAACTCGGCTCTGGGTACCTACATACAAGCAACATTGATGATGCCGACATACTCTTTATGTCAACCGAGGTAAGGTTGGGCGAACATCTTCTGGGCCGGGTTAGCCGTAACTCGGCTTGCCTTGAGGTAACTCGGTCAGCTCCCACTTTGACATTGTCGTACCTTGGCTAACATTGCCATTATACCACGGCTTGACCCTACCCGGGGTTATCCCCACAACAACAAGGTAAATCAATAGAATGACGTATGTTCTTGTCGTCCCGCGCAGATGCTTTCACTATAATCTTGTTTATCTTGTAACTGCAGAAGCACAAAGTTGAAGAAGACTCTCAGTTTCCTGATGACAGAGTAGAAAATGGATGTGAGATTGCTAGACCTAAGACGCCACCTTGTTTACCTTCTGTGGAGACTGATGCAACTGTAGATGCAGCTGGTACTGATGTGCCTGCACCTGCCATCGTCGTGCCAGATGATGAAGGTGGTGGATTGGTTTTACCATCGGTGAAGAATTATGCGGCTAAAGCTAGCAGTGAAGAGCCTTCAAAGGACATTGTGGTGCTCGATAGTTCACCTATTATGGAGACTCATGTTATCGATGCTGGCGCTGTTGTTGGCTGCTGATCCTGCTCCCGAAATCATCGTGCCACTTGAAGGAGGTGGTGATTTGGGTTTACAATCTGTAGAGACTGTTGCACCTGAAGGTGGTGAACTGTGATCCGGAGCTTTCTTTCTTACGATTTGTATTCTTTTCTCTAGAACCTGTATTATGGAGCTACCTTACGCATTTCTTACACTTTTGCCTGATAAACTTATATACGTGTTGCAGATCCACTTCACAGCGACAAACAACATTGGCGAGTATGAAGCACTGCTGCATGGAATCCGGATTGCTAAGGATATTGGCATCCGACGTTTGATGTGTTACGGAGATTCGGATCTTGTTGCTCAACAAGTCTCGGATATTTGTAATGCAAATAAGCACATGGCAGCATATAAATCTGTCGTGGATGATCTATCTAAATCGTTCGAAGGGTTTGAAGTTCAACACATCCCTCGAGCAGAAAATGAGGAAGCAGATGCATTATCTCGAATAGGCTCTGCGCGGAAAGAGGTCCCGGATGGCGCATTTTTAGAGCACCTCAAAGTTCCCTCGATAAAGGGAGTAGACGAGGAATATCCGACCAAATTCGACTCACCTTTGATAGCAGTTCTGGCTGTAATTCCCAGCTGGACTCAACCCTACCTCGATTACTTGGTAGATGGCAAATTACCCGAAGATGAGGTGTTGAGCCAACAGATTATCCGATGAGCAAAATCCTATACTATTGTTAAAGGTGAGCTCCATAAACGGAGTGTTTCTGGGGTTTTTCAGCGCTGTGTACCTCCAGAAGAAGGAGTGGAAATCTTAAGGGAAATCCACGAAGGCGAGTGTGGTCACCACGCTGCAGCCAAATCTTTAGTGGCCAAAGCTTTTCGACATGGATTTTTCTGGCTAACAGCTCAGGCAGATGCCGAACGATTAGTCAAGACATGCAAAGGCTGCCAAAAGTACGCCAAGCAAGCTCATGTTCCGGCTGATCAGCTGCGAACAATACCTATAACATGGCCCTTTGCGGTCTGGTGACTTGATATGGTAGGACCTTTTAAACGAGCCCCAAGTGGATTCACTCACCTCTTAGTGATGGTGGACAAATTCACAAAGTGGATCGAGGCTAAACCTATCACTAGTTGTGATGGAGCAACAGCCAAAAGATTTGTCGAGGATGTTATAATCCGGTATGGTTATCTGCATAGTATTATCACGGACAACGGGAGTAACTTTTCCATGGGAGAATTGGCTGAATTCTGCGATGAGCAAAATATCCGGCTTGACATTGCGTCAGTCGCACATCCATAGGCT
This sequence comes from Avena eriantha, assembly GCA_910589775.1. Lineage (NCBI taxonomy): Eukaryota > Viridiplantae > Streptophyta > Magnoliopsida > Poales > Poaceae > Avena > Avena eriantha. Next base: position 416,674,036 of record OU342744.1, on the reverse strand, counting down.
AACAGACAAGTCGAAAGAGCAAATGGTTTAATTCTACAAGGCTTGAAACCAAGACTCGAAGCACCACTACGACGTGCTACGGGGGCTTGGGCAGAGGAACTACCCTCTGTAATTTGGAGTTTACGAACAACTCCGAACAGGTCAACAAGATATACACCTTTCTTCTTGGTCTATGGCGCAGAAGCAGTTCTTCCTAGTGATTTAATTCATACGTCTCCTAGAGTGGCCGCGTATATCGAAGAGGATGCCGAGATTTCTCAACAAAATAATCTCGACTTAGTCGAAGAAGTTCGCGTCATTGTTGAAATGAGATCTACAGCCTATCAGCAGAAGTTACGCAAGTATCATAGCCAGAGAGTCCGAACTAGATCTTTCAATAAAGGTGATTTGGTTCTCCGGCTTGTGCAACAAAGAAAGCACAAACTTTCCCCAGTATGGCAAGGGCCCTTTTTAGTTAGTCGAGTATTGCACAATGGATCGTACTACTTAACTGACATGAGGCCAGTCAAAGAAAGACCTGCTACTAAGAAGAGAAAGAGAGTTGGAGGCAGTACAAATCCGGATGAGTTAGACAAACTGTGGAATATTGCTCAGCTACGTCCCTTTTATTCTTAATTTATCCTTCTTTGTAATCATAAATATGCACATGTTCTGTGAGAAATAAAAGTTTTGGTTACCACAAGGTTTTTCTGAGAAGTTTGTACCATCTTATTTCCTAATGATCATGTCGTAGTCGAAAATCCCAGAATGCTTGAAAGTACTTTATGCTCATGTTCGTTCTGGTTTAGATTTCCGATTCTAAAACTGCTACCTTCGGGTATAACTCTAAAAATTCTAGTCTTTACTTTGGTTATTTGTCTGATTGCTAGATGCGGGTATTTTCCGAGTAGTGCATTGTTGGTACTGGAAGCCGGCTTTGTTTCCGAGTTTAAACTGGTTTAGCAATTGAGCTCCGTTGCTCGGCAAAGTTTCTGGCTGAAGGTTTAGCCGGCTCATGAAAGGGACGAGGCGGAAAGCCAGATAAACGATAAGTAGAGACGGAAAAATTTCAAGTGCTTATGAAAACATTTCAGGCACGCAAAAAATCTAAGACAAAAGTGCTGAATAGATAAAAAACTTAGCACTAGCAAAAGTCATAGTACTTAATATTTACAAGCGTATCTGTTCTTTCACAGAATAATACATAAGTTTGTGGTCTATGATGCAGGAGGAGATGAAGGAGTTGCCGGCTCGTTGGTTACTCCTCCTTGATATCGTTCCGAGATGTCCGGATCCGAGGTGGTCCGTTCATCGTCAGAAGCTTCTTTGGTTTCTTCTGGAGGAGGTGGCGGGGTATCTACGCGGGTGAAGAAGGGGATCTCGTAGCTGGTTAGATCAGGTACGTGGCACCCATATCCGGCGCAGGAGTGCATGATGGCTTGAAGGTCTTGCTCCTGGCCGTCTTCGTCTACCTTGCAGTACCCTCTAGTCACATGCCATATCTCCATGTTTCCATGGTGGCTCATGACCATGGTGAGAGCGTTCTGCACAGCAGTCCGCACGTAGGACATGTTCCAGTCCCGAACAAGTTGCGGCATCTCCTTGGCCTTCTCCCGCACCTGGAAGTCCGACATGATGGGCATATCTGGAATCCTGAGAGACTCGCCAATGTCCTCAAGGGACTGGCGGTAGTCATGAAGAAGATCACAGACTTGGGTAAGCCGGTGAGTGCGGGGCTCGGACGAGGAGGAGTCTGTCAAGTTCAGAGGACCTATACACAAAACAAGTCAAGGAAAATCCGACATTGATGAAAGTCGAAGAAATGACAAATCATACAAATGGAACGTACCAAGAATGACGTCGTCGATCTTGGTCTTCTCCTCCCGAAGACTCTAGAGTTCAGCCCAGAGCGCTTCAGAGAGATCTTTCTCTCTGCCAAGCTCATTCTTGAGGTCCGAGATAACTTTATATTGAGCAGCACTCTTGTGATCGCGCTCTTCAGTGGCCATAGAGGAGGATTCAAGGACTTGAGCTATACTCCTTTCATGATTCGCCTTGAGCTTATCCAGGTCTTGGCGAAGTCCCTTGTTCTCCACCACTAGGGTCTTGAGATTCTCGGCCTCTTCAATCATAGTGATGGATTGTTTCACCAACGCTGTAAGTCAAAAAGAACAATAGTTCAGAAAAATTCGACATTGAAAAAGCAAAAGACAAGGTTTAAATCTTAGAAAGTTTACCTTCGGCTTCATCCTTGGCTACCTTGAGCTCAGCATTTTTAAGACAGAGAGCTTTTATCTCTCTCCGCTTATCACAGACATTGGTTAATAATTCCTGGTTATAGGAACATACTTTCTATAAGTCAGAATACCCAAAGTCAAAAAGCTACTTAAGACTCGGGCTAATATTTTTTGCTAAATATCAGCACGAGCCTTGGGGGCTACACTAGTTCATTCTTTGGCATCCTAATGAAAGCATAAACCCGGATTTCTATATCCTACTTCATGCTTGGGAGCTAGAGGATACGATATAACATAATGTAAAAAACAAGAGTTGGAATTCCGACTTACATATTGCTCGCGAGTGAGTTTGTCTAACCCCGCATTCACTTCAGCTGCCACCTTCTCGGCGAGGGTAAGAGGAATTATTGGGGCTGTTGGAAGCTCGCCAGTCCTGATTCTCTCGTCACGAAGGCGGACTTGAGCGAGAAGGTCAGAGAACTTGACATCATCTGCTTCTTGCGCCTCCTCTTCGGGGGATATATGGCTTTTGTCCAGGACTTGCCTGGCCAGCCGCTGGATCTCCTCTGCAGATTTCCGGGATAAGCCAAACTTGGCAAGTCCGGGATTGCTGAGGAGGTTGTCAGCGAAGACTTCAGCCGAGGGATCATTACCCGAAGAGGGTTCACCCTTATCTTGAGCTGGCGCACCCACGGTGACGTCAGTGTGTGACCCAAGGATCACAGGCGCCGTTGGAGGAGCCGGATCTTCTACACAACCAGAGAAGGAGTAATCGCCGGTGTTGTAGAAGGTTGAGGGGCAGGAGTCGGAGGAGCCATGGCAGGGGAAGCTATGGTAAGCTTCGTCTGTCACAAGGGCTTCGCAGGAATCCCTTTTCCCTTACCCTTGATGAGAGGCTTTGCTCTGAGAATGTAGTAAAGTCCGAAACATTACATCTCAGAAAGAAATTCGAGAAAGGTACAAAGGCGGAAATTGTGAATGAAAGTTACCTCTTCACAACAGACACTTCCTTTGTGCCAACAGCCTCTGTCGGAGCTTTGCGCTTCTTGAGCAAAAGGTCCAGTAATGGGACCACTTCAGTCTCCTGAGGAAACTTAGGAGGATATCCTTCGAGTGGAGCAAGCTCCGACTCGGGGAGGTCAAGAAGCTGAAAACAGGAAAGCATATCAGCATTGCAGTATATAATTTAAAGATTGAAACACATAAAAGGTGTACTGATGGAAGCTTACCAGCACCACGGGGTTTTCCGCCGTGTGCATATCCAGAGAAACCTCCGGAATTTTCCTCTCGATCCACTCCTTGATTAGCCATTTAATCTGGCTTATGTAACCCTGGGCGGTGTAGGCTTTAGGGCTGATGCAAAGGGAATCTTTTTTGGAAGACGTGATGGAGTGCATCAGTCTGTCCTCGTGGTACTGAAGTGGTTGGATCCGACGTGAGACCCAGCATTGGACCAAGTCGGATCCCTTCAGACCCTTGTGCTTGATCAAATACTCGATCCGCCTCTTAGCGAGGATCAGATCGTCGGTGAGAGCCGAGCAGCCTCGTCCCAGGAAGGCTAGGCTGTGGCGGCTCCGTCGACAAAAGCCGGCAAAGCAGTAGCTTTGCTGGGAGCTAGAATATCCCTATGGTAGAAGAAAGTGGTTGGCCATTGTTTGGCCGAGTCACAGGCAGAAATTTTGGGATAGGCCCGGTCTGGTCTAACAGAAAAACTAATGGTACCGGTGATATAAGGAACACCGGCAGTAATGGAATTTCTCCGGACATGGAAATAGTACCGAAAGAGAAGCAAACTCGGCCTAATGCCGAGAAAGCCCTCGCAAAGCGCAGCATATGCGCTCATTTCCAGAAGAGAATTGGGAGGAAGATTGTGGAGTTGAACTCCATAGTGATCTATCACCTGGGAGAAGAACTCTGAGGGAGGAAAGGACAAACCTCGGTCCAGATGGGTGCCGAAGTGGACACGCTCGCCCTCGCGTGGGTTGGGGACAGTTTCGCCGAGGCCGGTCCGCTAGTCGCCGGCGGCGAGAAGCCCCTCCTTCTCCACGTTCTTGAGGCCTGCCTCGTCAAGGGCGCAGGGGATCCAGATTCCCCGGAAACTCTCCTTCTCCGCAGCTGCTTCCGCCGACGCCGCCGCCGCTGCCACCGCCAAACCAGAGGAAGAAGAAGAGGAAGCCATTTTTCTCCGGTGGAAAAGGTGACCTTAAAGTGGCGGCGCTAGGAGCTCTGTGGGAGGAGGACGAGGAGGCTCTGGGCGTGCAGGAGGATTGGGAAGGAAGGAACGGCAAAGGACTGGTGGAGAGGAGAAGAAGAAATCTAAACCCCTTATATCCACCTACCTGCGCCAAGGTTCGTGCAAACGCTACAGTGTAACCGCTACACGTCGTGGAAAGAACTGGGAAGGGCCTGCGCGATGATTGCGTCGCCTCAATCTCCACGCACGCATTGAAACGGCGCCTCGGTTCCGCGAACTGCGGACCCACCAACGGTCGTGCTCACGGAACATCTGTCAGATGACGTGACTTGACCATGCTTGTGTCAGGTGGCGTTAGAGACCAAGTTCCGGCTTAGTTTAAAAGCGAGCTGGAAAATACGAGTAACCAATTGAAAGGTCCGACTTACTTTTAAGACCCGGATCATATTTTTTGTTGTGAAGTTTCAGGAACCCTTCAAGATTCTGCAAGCCGAAGATCAAGCTAGACGATGATAAAATCCGACTTTGGATCTTGGAGGCCTCCGAGGGCTGCTGTTGGGGATATACTTTCCGGGTATCCTCACAGTTCCTTACTGACTAGGGTGGCCCACTTCGGGTTAGAGCTTTGCTTCACGGGCGGCCTAGTTAGAGAGAGAAGACGGAGTCCAATCCGGCTACGGGAAGGCCTAGAAGACTTACCGACTTAGGCCCATAATGTTACTTGTAGTTCAAGATGTACTCTGTAACCAACTCTTAGTCGTAGCCGGATTGATCTCTCCTGTAAACCCTAGGCTAGATATCTATATAAGCCTTCCTAGGGAGAGCCTTTAGGGCACCAGATAACACCCAATACTTTAGATCCTCAACTCGCACAGACGATACCATTGTAACCCATATTCCGGCTCTATCGTATTACTGGATTGACAACAGGAGTAGGGTCCATCCAAAGCCGGCGGATTCGAACCTGGGTAAACTTGTGTGCTCACCGTCCCGGAACACCGTACGTCTCACACCCCTCTCTTCTGCACGCCTCAAGGACCACCTCATGGTGTACTTGTCCTCAATCCGACGACACTAAGTCCATCAACGATGGGCATTTATGAGTTAACCCCTAGTCAATAGTATACTGGAGCCTTCTTTTCGAAGGGTTTTTTACCCTTGCCATCTTCCTTGTCAGCGGGTTTGGGGTCCACGTCTTCATCCATATCATCTGAATCCTTGGACTCTTCCTCCTCCGTCTTCCCTTTTCCCTTTCCGCGGGGTCTGTTCTTCCGAATTCGCTTGTAGATGGACTCATGGTCCTCCTCGAGGTCATTGACAAACTTGCACTGGCGGTTGGTATGAGTGGATTTACCATTTGTGTCAATATGGACGAAACACGACATATCACGATACTTTGTACGTCTGGGGAATGCGGGGCACTGCGGGTGTAGAGTCACTTTGTTGTTGACCACGACCAGCCCTCTGCCATGACAACGTTGTCCTCCTTCGCCTCTTCCACTGAAAGTCATGGTGACCATGTCGGCTGCTTGCTTGTCTTCAGGCAGATTTTTCCTCTTATTATTGTTGTTCTTCTTGGCCTAGCTGGGGATAGCTGATGTCTATGCACTTCTATTCTTGTAGACAATTGTTGGGACTCCAAGTGCAGAGGTTTATAGAACAGCGGCAAGTTTTCCCTTAAGTGGATCACCCAAGGTTTATCGAACTCCGGGAGGAAGTGGTTAAAGGTATCCCCTCTCAAGCAACCCTGTAATCAAGATACAAGAAGTCTCTTGTGTCCCGAACACACCCAATACACTTGTCAGGTGTATAGGTGCACTAGTTCGGCGAAAAGATAGTGAAGTACAAGTGGTATAGATAATTATAAGTGGTAACGGTGATAGAAAATAGCTTGATGGCGTGTGGTTGATGTGGGAAAAGACTAAATGCAAACTGAATTAAAGATGGAAGCAAGCAAACATGTAACATATCTAATTGCAAACAGTGTATCAATGCTTAGAAACAAGGCCTAGGGATCATACTTTGACTAGTGAACACTCTCATATAAATATCTTCTCTTTATGATACTACTCTTAACTACTCTCCGGTTGGACACTCTAATCCATGGTAGGGCTATAACAGCACACCTCAAAGTAAGCCTTTCCCATCTAGATAACCCCACACTGTCACCTTGAGCACTAGATGGTTCAAACAAACACCACAATTTCATAAAGACATCCAACACCAAATATAACTCATAACAAGTATTTGTAATCTCTAGCCTAAGTGCCACCATGGTGTGCAGGCTATCACTTTCACACACATGGGGAGAGCAGAGATCTATTAAAGCACTTGAGTAGCAAGGTAGATCTACTTGATGACAAAGCTCATGATCACAATATGATCATGCATAGAGAGAGAGAGATGAACACATAGCTACCGGTAGAATCCTTAGCCTCGAGAGAGAACTACTCCCTCCTCATCATGGGAATTAGCAACGGCGATGGAGATGGTGGTGGAGATCGATGGAGATGGCTCCAGGGGCACTTCCCCGTCTCGGCAACTGGCACTGTGGCATATTGTTAATAGGTTAGTCCAAGAAATCATATGAAAAGTACTCCAAAGTGTGGACAAAACATAAGAAAGTAGATAAACCAAGCATGGAACATCAAAAATTATAGATACGTTTGCAACGTATCAATAGCCACTGCAGGCAGGGATCCATGTGTGTCATCATTGGCAGCGGCGAATTCGCAAGCCTTGGAAATCATTGCATTGAGGTCGAGCTTGCCCTTGTCCTGAGTGCGCTTCAGCGTATGTCGGAGCAGTTACCCTCTTTCTAGACCATCGATGAAGGCGGCCATAGCATTTTGGCCGTATACTTCCGCGCACAAATTCTTCCTGTCGAGCTAGCAAGATAGGTAGTTCCTAGACGATTCGTAGTTTTCTTGTACACACCGTTGTAGGTTACCGATGGAGCAGGGACGTTTATACGTACCCTCGAAGTTCTTGGTGAATGCTTCATGCATGTCCAACCAATTACATATTGAATTCTCCGGCAAGTCGTCGATCCATTGTAGGGTGATGCCAGAGAGCATTAGTGGGAGGTACTAGACAACGATGTTGGGGTTCCCCCTGCGATTTGGATCGCTTTGCGGTAGTCCTACAACCACGTGGCTGGCATGGCAGTGCCATCATAGGGCTCGATTTTCTTGTCAATCTAGAGGCCCCTAGGGTAGGTTGTGGCCCGGATAACCGGTCCCAAACAATGTAGCCCTGGGTATAGCTCTTCCCAGGCTTCCTGGATCTTATCAAGGCACGAACGTACATCATATGACTCTGGTTGTTGCTTGTGCCCATCTCTGCCATGGGGAGGAGAGTTGTGGCGCGAGTTGTGAGACCTATGTGATCCTCCGCCATGGTGGCTGCTAGGTGGCGATGGTGGCGGTGGTGATGGTGGGTTAGACTTCTTGCTGCTCCCTCCATGTGAATCCTGTTGAGTTCGCAACATAGAAAACAAAAAAATCCTATGATGAGAACTACTAAGCACCAATATCTATCTACCTAGATACAATCAACAGGTGGATATACATCCATAGAGAACATACCCTTGAAGAGCGACAAAGCCTAACGAGATTTGACTCATGGATGATGTAGTCGAACTCTTGCCGATTTCAAGATCATGAGGAAGTCCCGCACCGCAACTCAGTGGCGCATCCGTGATCGCACACATGTCCGGTCCTCCGACAACCTCCGCATCCTCGCTCCAGCGATGCAGCGGAAGCAGTAACTCCTTTTAGACAAAGCCACCAGGAACATGTATCTCGCTAATCCAAGACCATGGGGAATAATTCTAGAGGGAGATAGATCCTTCACGAGGAGGTGTGAGATGAGAGGAGGAGAGGGGGCATTTTATAGGGAGAGGGGCAGCCCCCTCCCATGGCCGGCGACCATGGAGGTGCCCCCACCTCTTCCATCATTAATGTGGGTGGAGATCCCACTCACATAAATATGCCTCCACTCAAAATTCCACTCACCTCCATTAAATTTCCACCAAATTTAATGCAAGATCTCATCTAATAAAACTCTTTTATTTATTTTATGAAGAATTTTATTAATTATTTTAATTAACAAACATTCACATAAAACCCCCTGTAGCATTTCAATATCACATGCAGAACCAGTTTCTGCAATTTCACCTGAAACAATTTCGGTTTCCATCGAAATGATTCCAGCACTTTCTTAATCTTTATATAAAACACATTTGCTCCTAAATGGTGTTGGTATCCCTTAAGTGTGTCACCCTACGGTTCGTGAATATTGCAAACATGATCGACACCCCTCTCCGATTAATAATTAGTAGCGGGACCTGGAGATCCGTACTGACTCCCACACATTCAACGATGACTCATGTGATTGTGTGAACCTTTTTGTAACTAAATCCCTTTGTCTCGCGATATATTACATGTCCGAGATTTGATCATCGGTATCCCCATACCTAGTTTGATCTTGTTACCGACATGTACTCTTTTCTCGTTCCTGTGATATAACATTCTCGTGATCTTATCACTTGCTTGCAAGCTACATAAATGTGATATCATCGAGAGGGCCTAGAGTATATCTCTCTATCATCAGTATGCACAAATCCCACTCTTGATCCATGAGCCTCTACATAACACCATCGGAGTATCTAAACCCACCTTTATTGTCACCCTGTTATGGTGTGATATTTGATGTTATCAAGTTACTCTTCCAGTGTTAGTGATTGACATGATCTCATGGTCTAATGACTCAAGTTACTTTGTTATGATGTCATAGCAATTTTAACACAATGACTTTGATCGTATTGCTATTCTTCGGATGAATGTTCATCACAACATTCCACCAATGCCGCGACCTTGTTATTAATACATCCAATGTCCATGATTAGGAAACCTTGATCATCTTGTTAATCAAAGAGCTAGTTTATATGAGAGGAATAACTAGGAAACCTTTATTTGTTTATTAAACACACTTGTGTTAATGTTTCCAATTAATACAATTATAGCATGTGAAATAAACATTTATCGTCATATACTTGGAATATGATAATAACAACTTTATTATTGCCTCTTAGGGCATATTCCCTTCAGTCTCTCACATGCACTAGAGTCAGTAATATAGTTTACATAGTGATAAATCTAACACCCATGGAGTTCTGGTGTTGATCATGTTTTGCCCTAGAGAGAGTTTTAGTCAACGGATCTGCCACATTCAGATTTGTATGCACTTTACAAATCTTTATATCTCCATCCTTGACATGCTCGCGGATGGAGTGAAACTGGCGCTTGATATGCTTGGAAATCTTTTGAGACCTTGGTTCCTTGGCATTGGCTATGCCTCCATTGTTGTCGCAATAGATCACCATTGGGTCCAACGCACTAGGAACCACACCCAGTTCAGTTATGAACTCCTTCATCCAAACCACTTCCTGCGCTGCTTGTGAAGCCGCAACATATTCCACCTCCATTGTTGATCCCGCTACCATGGGTTGTTTGGAGCTCCTCCAACTAACTACTACTCCATCCATGAGAAAAACGTATCCGGATTGAGACTTAGAGTCATCCGGATCGGTGCCAAATCTAGCATCGACATAACACTTAGTGACCAGCTCTTCTTCACCTCTGTACACGAGAAACATATCCTTAGTTCTTCTTAAGTTCTTAAGGATATTCTTGACTGCTATCCAGTGTTCTGAACCTGGATCAGATTGGTGAAGGGGTTCATTTCATAGAAAACAAAAATTTCCTATGGTTTGCAACTGCCAAGATCAAATCTAGGCGATGCTTTGTAACGGTTACAAATGGACTCACCCTCGTAGACTATAAGCGGGATAATGTTCCTGCAAACAAACATGGTTGATGTAGATGGTACACGACCATCCTCAAGGACGTGTAGAAGATCAATGCCACAGATGGGCAACGCCTCCATAATCGGTCACACGTTCGGTGTGCCGATGACTCCTGATCCCTTGCTCTAGCCGGGCAACGGAAGTAGCGGATCCCCGGGAACTCCAATAGCGCTACACCATGGTAGTGGTGGTGGAGGGGAAGGTTTAGAGCAGGGCTTCAGCGAGCACCTTTTCTAGTGGAAATGGACAAGGCAGGCATGGGGGAGAAGATCCCAACATTGGGGCATATGAGAGCTTGTGAGAGAGAGTGTGGAGAGGAGGAGGAGGCCACCCCCTTTTATAGGCGCCATGGGGCTGCCCCCACCCCTCCTCTCATTCAATCTCCATTAAAGCACTTTAATTCCCTTAAAGGTTTATCCATTAAAGCACTTTACTTCCCTTAAAGGTCTTTCCATTAAAGCACTTTAATTCCATTAAAGCACTTTAATTCCCTTAAAGGTCTTTCCATTAAATCACTTTAATTCCATTTTAATGCAACTCCATTTAATGAACACTTCATTTAATGAGTACTTCATTTAATGAACATTTCGTTTAATGAAATAATTAACATTTTGATCCCTTGCTTTGGTTCAATACCCTGAAACTATTTTGGCAGAAACGGTAGAACAATTTTCTATAGCAGAACAATTTTCTACAATGTCCATTGACTTCCCATGTATTCCCTATCCACTCAAACGCATCGGTTAACCTTAAGTGTGTCTCCCTACGGGTTCTAGAACTATGTAGACATGATCGAGACTTTCTCCGATCAATAATCATTAGCGGGACCTGGAGATCCATAATGACTCCCACTAGTTCCACGAAAATCTGATGATCGTCTGAACCTCTTTCGCTGCAATCAAATTCCTTTTGTCTCACGATATATTACTTGTCCGAGATTCGATCACTCGATATCATCTATACCTTGTTCAATCTCGTTCCCGACAAGTACTATTTTTCTCGTTCCTGTGATATGACATTCTAGTGATCAAATCACTTGCTTGCAAGGCTATGTCAATGTGATATCACTAAGAGGCCCTGATTATATCTCTCCATCATCCAGGTGGACAAATCCCAATCTTGATCCACTAGCCTCAACTGACACTTTCCAAATACCTAACGATGCCTTTATAATCACCTATTATGGTGTGACGTTTGATGTAATCAAAGTACTCTTCTGGTGAAAGAGATTGACGTGATCTCATGGTCTTAGGACATTGAGTTACTACGAATGCGATAGCAATTTAAACTTGATGACATGATCCTATTGCTACATCTACTATGGGCGACTCTTCATCATATCATTCTCTAATGATATGACCCTGTTATTAACAACATCTAATGTTCATGATTAGGAAACCTTTGATCATCTATTAATCAACAAGCTAGTATAAAGATAGTCTTTACTAGGAACCTTATCTGTTTATAATTCACACATGTATTAATGCTTCCTTATGAATACAATTCTAGCATGAAAAATAAACATCTGTTATAAACCTGGAATATCATAATAACCACTTTATTATTGCCTCTCGGGCATATTCCTTTCAATTGGTACCTACTAGTCAAACTAATAGCATGTGCCACATCTGGTCTTGTACATAGCATGTCATACATTATAGAGCTTATGGCTGAGGCATAGGGGATCTTATCCATTATCTCTCTTTATCCCATCGTAGCTGGACTTTGAGTCTTACTCAATGTCTTGCCTTGCAACATAGGTAAGAACCCCTTCTTACTCCCGTCCATTTTAAACTTCTTTAAAACCTTATCAAGGTATGTAATTTGTGATAGCCCAATTAAGTGTCTTGATCTACCTCTATAGATCTTGACGCCTAATATGTATGATGCTTCACCAAGGTCCTTCACCGAAAATTTGCTGTTTAGAAAACTTTTAACACTATTTAAAAGATCTATATCATTTCCAATCAACAATATGTCATCCACATATAATATTAGAAATGCCACAGATCCCCACTCACCTTTTGTAAATAAAAGCTTCTCCGTAAGTTTGGACAAATCCAAACTCTTTGATCACCTCATCAAAGAGGACATTCCAACTCCAGGATGCTTGCTTTAGTCCATAGATGGATCGCTGAAGTTTGCAAAACTTGTTAGCATCCTTAGGATCAACAAAACCCTTTGTTTGTATCATTTACTACTCTTCTTCAATATTACCATTGAGGAACGCGGTTTTGACATCCATCTGTCAAATTTCATAATCGAAATATGTAGTAATTGCTAACATAATCCTAACCGACTTTAGCATCACTACGGGTGATAAAGTCTCATCGTAGTCAATTCCTTGAATTTTTCGAAACCCCTTTGCGACAAGTCGAGCTTTATAGATGGTCACATTACCATCAATGTCAGTTTTCTTCTTGAAAATCCATTTATTCTCAACGTCCTTTCGGTGATGACGTAAGTCCACAAGGGTCCAAACCTAGTTTTCGTACATGGATCCCATCTCGGATTGCATGGCTTCTAGCCATTTGTTGGAATCCAGGCTCATCATTGCTTCTTCATACATCGCAGGGTCATCAATTCAATCTACCATGCACTTTACGATAGGATTTCCGTATAGTTCAGGAGTTGCACGTGTCCTACTTGACCTACGAGGTTTGGTAGTATCCTCTTTCAGAGTTTCATGAATCATTATCATTAGTTCCTTCTTCATTCGGTGAAGTCAACTCTGGAACGGTTTCCGGCACTATGCCACTCACCATTTCATGAAGAGAAGGTTCAGTAACCTCTTCGAGTTCTACCTTCCAATACTCACACCTTTCACGAGAAACTCTTTCTCTATAAAGGATCCATTCTTGGCAATGGAAACCTTTCCCTCGGATCTATGATAGAAGGAATACCCAATTGTTTCTTTAGGGTATCCTATGAAGACACATTTATCTGCTTTGGGTTTGAGTTTATCAGGCTGAAGTTTCTTCACATAAACATCACATCCCCAAACTTTAAGAAATGACAGCTTAGGTTTGTTTCCAAACCACAATTCATACGGTGTCTTTTCAACGGATTCAGATGGTGCCTGATTTAAAGTGAATGCGGTAGTTTCTAGTGCATAACCCCAAAATGAAAGTGGTAAGTCAGTCAGAGACATCATAGATCGAACCATATCCAATAAGGTACGATTATGACACTCCGATACACCATTATGCCATGGTGTTCCGCCAGGCGTGAGTTGTGAAACTATTCCACACTCTCTCATGTGTGTGCCAAACTCGTAACTTAGATACTCACCTCCACGGTCAGACCGCGGAAATTTAATATTTCTATTACGATGATTTTCCCCTTCATTCTAAAATTCCTTGAACTTTTCAAAGGTTTCAGACTTGTGTTTCATCAAATAGATATATCCATATCTACTCAAACCATCCGTGAAAGTAACAAAATAACGATATTGACTTCGTGCCTACACACTCATTGGACCACACACATCGGTATGTATGATTTCCAACAAATATGTCGCCCGCTTCGTTGTACCAAAAAACGGGGTTCTAGTCATCTTGCCCATAAGGCATGGCTCACATGTATCAAATGATTCAAAATCAAGTGATTCTAAGAGTCCACCAGAATGGAACTTCTTCATGCATTTTATGCCAATATGACCTAGACGGCAGTGCCACATATATGCAGATATATCATTATCGAGTTTAATCCTTTTGGAATCAACATTATGGATATGTGTATCACTACTATCGAGATCCAACAGAAATAAAACATTCATCACAAGTGCATGACCATAAAAGATATTATCCATATAAATCGAACAACCATTGTTTAGATTTAAACAAATAACTGATTTGCAATAAACACAATCCGGATACAATGTTCATGCTTAGTGCAGGCACTAAATAACAATTATTTAGGTTTATAGCTAGTCCCGATGGTAGACGGAGAGGTAGCGTTCCGACGGTGATCACATCAACCTTTGATCCATTGCCGACACACATCGTGACCTCATCCCTTGCTAGTTGTCACTTGTTCCGCAACCCCTGATTCGAGTTACATATATTAGCAACCGAACCGGTATCAAATACGCAGGTGCTACTACGAGTACTAGTCAAGTACACATCAATAACATGTATATCAAATATACCTTTCTTCATCTTGTCGACCTTCTTATCTACTAGATACTTGGGGCAGTTGCACTTCTAGTGGCCAGTCCCCTTACAATAGTAGCAGACGGTCTCAGACTTAGGGCCAGCCTGAGTCTTCTTCTCAGGCGTAGCAACAGATTTGCCGCCCTTCTTGAATTTACCCTTCTATTTACCCTTCTTGTCTTTCTTGAAACCAGTGGTCCTATTGATTATGAACACTTGATGTTCTTTCCTAATCTCCACTTCAGCAGTCTTAAGCATTGACATAAGCTCGGGGAGAGACCTCTTCATGCCCTGCATGTTATAGTTCATCACGAAGCTCTTGTAGCTTGGTGGCAGATATTGGAGAACACGATGTATGCCTAAGTCAATGGGAATTGTTATTCCCAAGGACATAAGCTTATCGGCATACCCAGACATTTTGAGTGCGTGCTCACTAACAGAGTTGTTCTCCTCCATCATGTAGATAAAGAACTTTCTGAAGCATCATAACTCTCTATGGCAGCATGGGTATCTAAAATCATTTTCAATTCACCCATGGTATCAAAGGCATTGTCATTCTTGAAACGCTTTCGGAGTTCCGGCTCTAGCCCATATAGTATGACGCAATGAACCATATTGTGGTCCTCCTGATGAGTTAGGTAAACATTCTTTTCCTTGTCAGGGGCATCATTAGGAGGTGGGGGGCCTAACGGTGCTTCTAGCACATATTTCTTCTATGCAGCAGTGAGGAGAATCCTCAAGTTCAGGGCCCAGTTGGTAAAGTTTCTACCATTCATTGCAAGTTTCTCTTTCTCGTGAACACATTGAAATTAAAAGTAGATGGTGCCATCTACAACAGAATTTGTAAAGTTTATTTAGACTAAGTTTATGATAGTTTGAGTTTAGCTAATCCAAATAACAAATGAACTCCCACTCAAAAATAACAGCCCTCGTGTCTTTTTGGTGATTACATGAACCAAATCCACTACACCAAGACCAAGCATCACGTGAGTTGGTGTAGCTTCAAAGGCGGGTATCCAGATGGTCATCATATCAGCCATATGACTCATGCTTAACCTTTTGGTATGTGTTCTGAGGCCATGTCTATACATGCTAGGATCGCCATGTAAGAACCTTGGTATTCGCGTGTGTAAAACTGTCTTACACCCATTGTATGCGAACATAGAGTCTATCACACCTGATCATCACGTGGTGTCTTGAAACAATGAACTTTATTAATGGTTCATACTCAAGGAAGAATACATTCTTAGCATCTTATAATGCTACTAATAAGCACCAAACAAGCAATATAAGATGCAAACAAACATCATATGCAAAAAGTGATATGATATGGTTCTTGCACTTGATCACTATCATGTGCATTGTGGTATGATCTTTATCATTCCAACATGTGTAAGGCTAAGGTCTATGGAACTTACACTTTGGTATGTTATAATTTCCAATAGTATCAATCCATACTACAAATTTTAGCATTACCATATCATGGCACTTGCCTAGCAGCAATCTAAACTAGACGCCTCTAATTAATCAATTGCAAGTTTTACGTGGCTTAGGGCTTTCAAAATAGAACCATTCATACCTATAAACATGGAACCACAATGATGATAATAAAATTATTAGCAACTCGTTGTAAATCAGATATTGACTATAGTAGCAGATACAGACACCCGCTAGCCACTTATGCAAAACTAGTTGCATGTCAAGCGTGGAATAGGTCTCATGTGCGAGGACATGTAAAGTTAGTCTAGGCCTCTTCATACAACTATGCCACCAATATCCAAAATACATAGAAGATGCAATAACATGATCATCAATGCCCACATACTCATATGTGTTCTACCCGCGCAAAGCATCTACGCATAGATCAGGCTCTAATACCACTGTTGGGTTTGCAGCATAGAAAACAAAAAATTCCTACGATGAGAACTGCTAGTTACCAAGATCTATCTACATAGATACAATCAACGGGTGGATATACATCCATAGAGAACATACCCTTGAAAAGTGACAAAGCGTAACGAGATTTGACTCGTGGATGATGTAGTCGATCTCTTGCCGATCTCAAGATCGTGAGTAAGTCTAGCACTGCAACTTAGCGGTGCATTCGTGATCGCACACATGTCCGGTCCTCCAAAAATATCCGTGTCCTCACTCGAACGATGCAGCAAAAGCGATGACTCCTTTCAGACAAAGCCACCGGGAACATGTATCTCGCTAATCCGAGACCATGGGGAATAATTCTAGAGGGAGAGATATCCTTCACGAGGAGGTTTGAGATGACAAGAGGAGAGGGGGCCTTTTGTAGGGAGAGGGGCAGCCCCCTCCCATGGTCGGTGGCCATGGAGGTGCCCCCACCTCTTCCATCATTCATATGGGTGGAGATCCCACTCACATAAATATGCATCCACTCAAAATTCCACTCACCTCCATTAAATTTCCACCAAATTTAATGCAAGCTCTCATTTAATAAAACTCTTCTATTTATTTTATTCTGAATTTTGTTAATTACTTTAATTAACAAACATTAACATAAAACCCCCTACAACATTTCGATATCACATGCAGAACCAGTTTCTGCAATTTCACTTGAAACAATTTTGGTTTCCATCGAAATGATTCCAGCGCTTTCTTAATATTTATATAAAACACATTTGCTCCTAAATGGTGTTGGTATCCCTTAAGTGTGTCACCCTATGATTCGCGAATAATGCAGACATGATCGAGACCCCTCTCCGATCAATAATTAGCAGTGGGACCTGGAGATCCGTACTAACTCCCACACATTCAACGATGACTCATGTGATTGTGTGAACATTTTAACGTTTGTAACTAAATCCCTTTGTCTCGCGATATATTACATGTCCAAGATTTGATCATCGGTATCCCCATACCTAGTTTGATCTTGTTACCAACATGTACTCTTTTCTTGTTCTCGTGATATAACATTCTAGTGATCTTGTCACTTGCTTGCAAGCTACATCAATGTGATATCACCAAGAGGGCCCAGAGTATATATCTCCATCATCGGGTGGAAAAATCCCATTCTTGATCCTTGAGCCTCTACATAACACCATCAAAGTATCTGAACCCATCTTTATAGTCACCCTATTACGGTGTGATGTTTGATGTTATCAAGTTACTCTTCCGGTGTTAGTGATTGACATGATCTCATGGTCTAAGGACTAAAGTTATTTTTTTGTGATGTCAGCAATTTTAACACAATGACTTAGATTGTATTGCTTTTCTTTAAATGAATGTTCATCACAACATTCCACCAATGTCGCGACCTTGTTATTAACAACATCCAATGTCCATGATCAGCAAACCTTGATCATCTTGTTAATCTATGAGCTAGTTTATATGAGAGGCATAACTAGGAACCCTTTATTTTTTATTAAACACACATGTATTAATATTTCCAATTAATACAATTATAGCATGCAAAGTAAACATCTATCATATACTTGGAATACGATAATAACAACTTTATTATTGCCTCTTGGGGCATATTCCCTTCAAATCTTTACACCTGTTGTGGTTGCTTGTTGGACGCAGGGCTTCCTTGTGTGATTTTCTCCTGTGTCTGTTGTTGCCGCTGCATTCTCCATCATGACAAGGCTGCTCTCCCTGGTCGCATATAATGATGCCGACCTGAGGGTGCCTAGGTGGTGGCATGCTCGTACAGTGGCATGGCTGTGGGTCATCACGATGTCAGGACTGTGGGGGTGGTGGCGAGCAAAGGGTGTGAGAATTGTCTCTATTGCTGGAGGATATTGTAATAGCATCAGTAATATTGCACGTGTCCCTCCATCTTTGTTCCGTGGAACCTGTGTGGGATCCTTCATCGTGGGGAGATCTTGGCCTGTGGTGGTTGTTTATGCTAGACTGGTAAAGCTCCGGGTTGGACTCGAGCCTCGAGAGGTGGCCTTTTCCTATTTTTTGCAAGCCTTGGCTACAAGGTCTAGACCTGAGCCGACGCTTCAGGTGATATGTCTTGTTCGAGTAAGTTCTTGGCGATGACCATATTGAGGAAGGGGTTGGCATGACTTGTGTCCTAGCTGAATCGATGTAGGGGGTAGCTTTTGCCGGTCTGTACGGAGCCCACCCCAAGTTGCATTGAACGCCGAGATCACTGACGACGTGAGCTGGAGCTTTCTTTACCTTGTGCTTCAATATCAGTTGTTTGTACTCAGCCTCCATTGCTCATTCCGCCTTGATCAATTTCTATGCCTTGCCCATATCCTTGTCCAACTGCGCGCCCTGCTCTGCGATGCACTTGGCCTCTTGGAGGATTTCCTGGCACTTCTTGTCGAGCTGCGTAACGTTCTAGATATGGGCAACCGTTAGTAGTTCGACAAGGAGCTTGCCATACATCACCTTGTCGGCTAGAGGGACCAAAGGGTTGCCGACTGCTGACTGGCGAAGGCAGTAGGTTTGTTTGGTTTGTAGCACTGGGTCCGGTTGTGAGTTCGTAGGGCTACTATGGGGGGGTAGCTGGAGGGGCCATGGCTTTTGCTGGACCCAGAGGATCGACGATATTTTTACCATTGGCCATCGCAGCTCTGGCATCAGCCGCTGCTGGCGGAGTTTTTCCGACTCCCTGGCTCTTTTGATCTTCTTACATCACGGTCCCAATGATCACCAGCACCTGGCGGGAAGTGATGGCTTTCTCAGCGCGCTCCACCTTCTCGAACTCCTTTTCGATCTCCCTCATGGCAGCATCGTATTCCTCCGAGTTGGCCTCTGAACCACCGCCATCCATGCTGATGTCGGCATAAAGTGCGTCAAGCACTGAGTCAGAGTTAGTGTTGGTGTTTTCTATGGTAGAGTTGGAGGCAGAGGCTGCTTGGCCGGTGGTTTTGGTCTTTCTGGCTGCGATGGCGAGGTCAGCTGTGACTTCCTCATCAGCGTTAGTGAAACTGTTAACCGTTGTGATCATATCATTGAGAGTAAGTAAGTCGGTGGATTGTCGCCTCTTGAGCGTATTCCAGAGAAGGGTGACAGGCGTAAGCCCCTCCATGAAGTGGTATACTAGATCATCGGTGCAGTCTCCCTCCAAGGTTTCCCTCACCCTCATCCATCTGGTGAACTTATCTCGTGCGGATTACTCCAACCTTTGAACGCAGTGAGCCAGATCGAAGATGGTGACGACGCTGAAGAAGTGCGACCTCCGCTTCTCTAACACTCGAGGAAGCTAAGCGAATCTACGGGGTTCTTCCACCATTATATCATGCACATGGGCAGTTTGGGTGGGCCTTGATTTTTCCCGATTTTAGCCGGCAAACTCCGAAGAGAGATCCAAGCTCGATCCTTCTGTGAATGTGTCCTGCTCGTAGGCGGTCCATGCGGGCCTTGCTGCATTTTTGACTTCCTGGGAGCTTGGTTCTAAGCTGGTTTCACCAATGAAGAGATGGATGTCTCTGATTGGAACAATGGAGTAGCCGGGTTCGACTTCGCCGGGATCCAGAACTCATCTGGGGGGCGATCAAAACATTGCCGGAGAAGAGAACACGCCCAATGGCCACAGTGTCGCCGATTCCCGCGAAGAGATTAAACCTCACCCGGTGTAGACTTCGAAGCACCTCTTGCCCCATAGTGGGTGTCAACTTCGTGGTATTTGCCGACGAGTACGCCATAAAGGGGTCCTCATAGAGCGTGTTTAGAGAGGTGGGGGAAGGCGGTGAGTTGACGGGTACGAGGTAACACAACTTACCTAGGTTCGAGTCCCACAACATTGGTGGAACCCTACTCCTGCTAGAAATCACTATAATGGCAATACGCTGAGTTACAAAGATCGGTTCGTTGTGCGAGGTGTTATGAATCGTGCCCTAAAGGCTCCCTTAGGTCCAACTTATAAAGCCACCATAGCCTAGGGTTACAAGGAAAGTACCTTGCCGGATAGGTTACAAAGTCCTACACTAATACTAACTAGTCTTAGTGTCTTGTACTCCAAGGCTCCGGGTTGGTCAGTAACTGCACCGTAGCCTTCCTTCTTTCGGCATGGGCCTCCCTTCTAGATCTGTCTAACTGGGCTGCCCCGCAGGCCATCGGCCTTGCTACCAACTGTAGGCCACCCGGGTTATCCAGATTAGAGACATGCAATGGTGATACCCATTTAGCATACCCCCAACACTATCTATCTTCTTTTTGTCGGCATGTCCATGCTAACTCGATCTTTTTCTACTAAAGCTTCCATCTGAAGGTTTTTACTTCATCTTCAAATTCTTCTGGGCTAAATGAATAACTTGCATTGATTTGATGCTTGTGATTGTAATTTGGTTCTCGGTATAGCTATATGACACTTATCATGAGTGGAATATGGTCAATGCTATCAATATAATTCTTCAAATGACTGTGGTTATCTCTTGTCGTCACTTGGGAGCACGAGGATCACCTCCGCACTGAGTACCCTTCCCTCTTTGAGTCTTCTTCCTAGGAATCTCGAGGCGAGATTCTTGTTTAGTGGGGGAGAGTTGTAGCATCCTAATTGTCTAACATTGTAATGCTACATGGTTCAATCAATATAATGCCACCTCTAATAAATAAGTGTTGCATCATCATAATATCATTCTCATGTCACCATGCCACATTGCATTTGAGCATCATAGTAAACTTGTATTTGGTTCTTATCCTTCATGCTTGCATCTTGTATTTGCCTCTTAATGTAGTTGCTTCTTGATATATATTAGGTTCTTGATACATGTTTATAATTCCCAAGTTGAGTTGAGGACATATCTTTTTAATTCATTCCAACTATATTCCTGCTTTGGATCCATGTGAGCCCAACTTGCTCAATAATTCTTCCATGCATGTATATGGGGCTCTCATTTGTTTTACTTGTATTCTTGCTAGCTCATATACCATGTACGGATTTCTTGCCACCTTTATCTAAATATACCTTGTCCATGTGATATCATGGACAATCCTCCATTTAAATACCATGTGAGCTCCTTATATTTGAATTTGGGATTTTATCAAGCTCATATGATATTTGGATGGGTCTATATAGAAATATACATATCTTTTTGGAATATGGCATGTTTGCGATACAAGCTATGCCCATATGGATTAAATGTGTAGTTATCATCATATCTGCATTGATCCATTTTTAATGGATTAAATCATTCCACATGCTTCCATACATGTTGTCATGTTGTTTTTACAATATCAATTATGGAGCATGCATGGCCATATTTGCATGCCATGTGATTAGAATCCTCCTTATTCTTCCTTTGTATGGTTTATTTGAATTGTGGGTTTGTTTGAATATAATTGAGGCTAGATGATTTAATAGTGGGATACACACACACTAGCATAGCCCCATCCATATTTAAACATGTTCATTTATTCTTAGATGCCATATTAATTCAATGTTTGTTTGAATTTAAGTGCCCTATGGAATTATAGTTGTTTTTACAACTAGAAAACTAGTGCATTATGGTACATGCTCTTTTAGTCATTTTATATCCATTTGAATTCTTGTTGTTTTTTAGATGGGTTTAATTCAAACAAAATTTGAACAATAAAAAGAAGTAAACCTACCTACATATACTCCATATATTGCACCTATGTGTGTACGTCTACACTTTTGAGTAAAATCCTAAGCCTTCTCCCCATACAGCTAACCTACATCTTTTCTACCGGAGACACTACTTGATCTAATGCTATCCTAACTAACTCAAACCCTCACTTGCACTTGGTACAACCCTAGTTAAATAAACCGTGTCCCTTCCCTGAACCTTGCACAGTAGAAGCTAGTGTTTTATCTTCAGTTAACAGTTGCAAGTCATTCGCAAAAATTAACAGTTGCAAGTATTGTAGGACTTCAGGTGGCTACCGGCAACATAGCAACAACAGTGTTTCAGTTTCAGAGAAACAACAGTAGCCCACCCGTGGCCTTTCTTCCTTCCACTCCTGCGTGGCCCAGCAGGCCCATCTCCCTCCACCTTCAGTGCGTGGATGCTGTCCGACCACATTGTCTTCATCCTTAGTTCTGAGGCATCGACCGAGCGCGCTTGCCCCTAGTTGGGACACCTCGAGCCCACCTTTACTCTGACCAGTGTAGAAGCGACCACAACCACTACGGCATCCTCCTTCTTAATCCCATCTCACGAGCCCCGCAACCCTAGCAGCGGCTCCCTCCTTCTCACCCTTGTTCTCCACCACCACCGCCATGGTCGCCGCCTTAGCATGCTTCGTGCCACCGCCGCCATCGTCACCAAGGACCGAGAGGTAGCGGAGCAGCTTCCCCTTTGTTACCCGCGTCAAACACGCTACAAAAAGAGGAGTTGGACCAGCCCAGGACTGCTTCCCATCAACATGATCGACCATGCCGAGCGTATCGTCTGTCGCTGCAGTCCATCAGCATCACCATCGTTTTCGGCCTCCCCCAAGTCCATCGAGTCCACCATCGGCTTTGTGGTGAGTCCCTCTCCCCTTTCCCCTTCTTCCCTGACCAAGACCAACCCAGGTCAACGATGCCCAGTTCCGAATTCACCGCAGCTGCCGCACCTGTGTGCGTGATGTTCAGAGATGCAACTCCGTTTCGCGTCAGTTTTAGAGGAAAACAAAAAATGGCCTTGTTTTATTGAAACTCAACCCGCGTTCGATTCCTAAAACCACCATTGATCTACCCAATTGTATAGTCCCTTGTGTGTATAACCTTGAGATCGAAGGATCAATTTCCGACTTAGCCAATTAATGCCCATTCTTTTTGCTCTGGTGTTAAACTTAGAGAAGAGAACAATATCTCTGCTGTTTTACTTCATCAGTAAACATCGCCTGTTGTTAGTTCATTAAACTATGACCTACTTTCCTAACACAAACTCGACGGTAGACCAGCGGCTAGATGCTCCCCCGCGTCCCAGGATCGAACCCCGCTCGCGCCGCGCGCCGATTTTCCTCGCCAGACGAGGGAGAAGAAAAATAGTAACCCAGGCCGTGGTCATCTTACAAAAAGCCCCTCACCTTTTTGATTCCTGCAACCCGCGCTCCTAGCGACCCCACCAGTCAGCCGCGCTAGCACTTTTGTAGGAAAGCCCCTCTGCTTTTTCCGGCGTAACCCGTGCTCCAGCCCTAGCCCCACCTGTCAGCCCCTGCCTTCCTCACCGCTGACACGCGGGCCTGCGCCAGTTGGCCCACCCCGCAGTCTCAGCGGGCTAGCCAGACCCGCGGTGGAAAAAGTGTTTTCCGCGCGCGTGGCCCAATCAGCGCCAGGCCCACCCGTCAGTGGCTGTGGCTAGATCTGACGGGGTGAGAAAAGTATTTTCCTGAGTCTGTTTTAAATTAAACATTTTTCTAATTGATTTAAATTCAAAATCAAATCAGATTCAAATAATTTTTAAAACACAAATCCAAATAATACATATAATATATGTTTTGGGATCAGAAAAATGTGAGGAATTCAAATATGCCCTTTAAAATATGTTTTGAACACTTTAAATTTTCGAGATGAATAAAATTACACCAAAATGCCCTTTCCCTTAATTAATTAATAACTTTTATTTTATAACTCCAAAATTGACAAATAATATGTCTAAATCGACCAGCACGACGAGCTCGTTCTATCTATGCAGTCCTTGTTCTGAATTGAAGCATGCATCATGTTGCCATTAAAAATCTGAACTGTTTATGACAATAAAACTTGGTCAAATAAATAATAAAGTGCTTTATTTCTTGTATCCACACCTCACATTTGCCATGCTACTTTAATGCCATGTAATTTGTGCATCATTCATCATGGCATGCTTGGTTGCTTGTTGCATTTTAATTCCTATGCTTGTGCACTTTATTTATGTTGGCCCTTGTTTGTTTGGTTCTTCTTCGAATAGACGCCCAGCAGGAGAATTACCAGGAATCACAGGAGTACTACCCAGATCCATCTCTCGCTTCAACTGAGCTGCCAGGCAAGCACTACCACATGCTTGCATACATACAGTACCTATTGCCTCTATCTTATTATTGCATCATTGAGTCGCGATTGCATTAAGTTGAATCCCAAGTACTGCATGGCCTTTACTTTTAAACCACACCAAGCTTGTTCCGTTCCCACGAGCCATTACTACAGGAGTTGTTTGAGCCATTCGAGTCGTAGAACAGCATGAGTAGGGTATGTGAGTGTCTGATGAATAACGAGGTACCTAAACAACATAACCTGAGTAGTAATGGGATAACTAATGAAAGAGGCACCGGTGAGCAATATCTGCTATTTGGTTTTTCATGCTCACTTGTGTCCCGTAGGACCCCGAGTACTTGATTCCTGTTCCTTGACTATTCGCACTATCCACATCCGGGAGGCCTTATGGACCCCCCTAAGCTAGAGCTTGATTCATTCTTATTTCTTGGGGCCACAATTAGTTTGGGGCTTTATTACTATCTTGTACTTATGCCATGCTACTGCTTTATTTAAGATTGTGCGTGGAGCACCTGTACTGTTTTGGATCGTGACACGTTTTCGCTGTATCGACAAGCCCAGTCACATTTTCGGGTTCCCAGTCGTTTACCTCTGTCCACACAAACCTTGGGTCCGTCTCGGAGCCGGCCAACTTCGTTGCGGGTAGCTTAATGGGGTGGCCCCCTGAAATATTTCTGAATCCTGTGATTGCTTTGTCGTGAATGCCTTGTTGGGTTTTGATTTGGTTTTTCCGAGGTTGATCGAGTGTGTGTTGCTATTCGTGCACCCCTGCAGGGTAAATCTTTCTGAAAGCCGTGTCCGCGGTTATGGACGACTTGGAGCACAGTTTCTCGATCATAGACAAGTATAACTAAAGTACCACTTTTAATTGGACTATTCACTTGACTAGTAAATAGTGCAATACTCATGGAATGTTTAATAAAACTGCCAATGGGTGATGGGGGTTGTTCGTCCGCTTCCTCGTTGGTAAGCGAGGAGGAGGATGGATCTGTTAAATATACTATTATAACTGTTGTTCTTAATTCACGGACTTCCGTCTATCATTGGTTAGGCGGAAGGTTAGCGAGTATCTGTAGAAATGTTAGGTATTATCTTTTGCTGCAATTGCGTCACCCCAGGTTGTGTCCCCTTTAGTGGCATAAAGACTTGCTAAGTACCCCTAGGGTCTCACACGATAAATTGTT
Source organism: Avena eriantha (assembly GCA_910589775.1). Classification (NCBI taxonomy): domain Eukaryota; kingdom Viridiplantae; phylum Streptophyta; class Magnoliopsida; order Poales; family Poaceae; genus Avena; species Avena eriantha. The sequence goes on along the minus strand of OU342744.1, from coordinate 416,648,506 downwards.
TGATTCAGATGAACAGGTGTACCCGCAAGAAGGATACTGGGTGGAAGAGACAGATGATGTTGGCAACGATCATTCGGTGTAGAGATTCCGGGAACGGGGATCCCAATGATCTGTGGGCGGGATGTGTTTATTTATGGGGCATCTTATGCCAATTTGCTTCTTATCTGTACTCGGATCTTGTTTTCCGCTTCCGCCTGATACTCTGATGTGTGATGTATGAGGAGCTATCCTAAATTAATATATCTATCTAGGACATTTGGATCTTGCCGTATGGCGTTGCAATATTTCTATTTCCTTTAGATGGAATGGCTCTGAGGACTGTTGTACGTGGCTTGCATACATACTCATTTGTGTATGTAGTTGATCCCTTCGCCTGCCGATTACGCCGCTCGTTCTTGTCCCGTTGTCTGAAAGTGGTTAGGACGGCCGAAAGGTCTACCGTGAGTTGCCCTGGGCCCCACCGTACTATTTTAACCACTTTCGTGCATCCAGGCATTAACTAAGAGCGTAATTCACTGAGGTAGTTATAGCAGCATAGAAAACAGAAATTTTCCTACAATGGGAACTACTAAGCACCAAAATCTATCTACCTAGATACAAGCAACGGGTGGATATACATCCATAGAGATCATACCCTTGAAGACCGACAAACTGTAATGAGATTGGACTCGTGGATGATGTAGTCCATTGCTTGCCGATCTCAAGATCGAGAGGAAGTCCTAGCGCAGCAAATCAGCAGCGCATCCATGCTCTCACACACTTCCGGTCCACCGAACAACCTCCACCTCCTCGATCCAGCGATGCAGCGGAAGCAGCAACTCCTTCCAGACGAAAAGCCATCGGGAACATGTATCTCGCTAATCCGAGACCATGGGGAAATAATTCTAGAGGGGGAGAGAGATCCTTCACGAGGAGGTGTGCTTTGTGAGGAGGAGAGGGGGGCAGCACCCTCCCATGGCCGGCGGCCATAGAGATGCCCCCACCTCTTCCCTCATTCATGTGGGTGGAGCTCCCACTCACATAAATTTGCCTCCACTCAAAAGTCCACTCACATGCATTAAATTTCTACCAAATTTGATGCAACTCTCATTTAATAAAACTCTTTTATTTATTTTATTCAGAATTTTAATAATTACTTTAATTTACAAACATTCGCATAAAACCCCTACAACATTTCAATATCACATGCCGAACCAATTTCAACAATTTCACCCGAAACAATTTTGGTGTCCATTGAAATAATTCCAGCGCTTTGTAAATCTTTTCTCTGGAACACACTTGCTCCAAATGGTGTCGGTATCCCTTAAGTGTGTCACCATATGGTTCACGAATAATGCAAACATGAACGAGACCCTTCTCCGATCAATAATCAGTAGTGGGACCTAGAGATCCATACCGACTCCCACACATTCAACGAGGACTTCTGTGATCGTGAGAACCTTTAATGCTAGTAACAAAATCCCTTTGTCTCGCGATATATTACATGTCGGAGATTCGATCATCAGTATCTCAATACCTAGTTTGATGTCATTACCGACATGCACTATTTTCTTGTTCCCGTGATATAACATTCTAGTGATCACATGACTTGCTTGCAAGCAATCTCAATGCGATATCACCGAGAGGGCCCAGAGTATATCTATCCGTCATCGAGATGGAAAAATTCCACCATTGATCCATGTGCCTCTACATAACACCTTTGGATTATCTGAACCCACCTTTATAGTCACCCTGTTATGGTGTGACGTTTGATGTTATCAAGTTACTCTTCTAGTGTTAGTGATTGACATGATCTCCTGGTCTAAGGACTAGGATTACTCCGTATGATGTTTTAGCAATTTAAACACAATGACTTTGATCGTAATGCTATACTTTGGGTGAATGTTCATCACATCATTCCACCAATGTTGTGACCTCGTTATTAACAACATCCAATGTCCATGATCAGGAAACCTTGATCATCTTGTTAATCAATAGGCTAGTTTATTAGAGAGGTATAAATAGGAACCCTTTATTTGTTTATTAAACACACATGTATTAACATTTCCAATCAATACAATTATAGCATGCAAAATAAACATATATCATATACTTGGAATACGATAATAACAACTTTATTATTGCCTCTCAGGGAATATTCCCTTTAGTATATTGATGAAGCCTCTAAGTAATTTCTTGGGTGATGTTTAATTGTCTTAAGAGTCTAGCCTTAAAGATAATCAACCCGGTAGATTTAATGATTGACTTAATAACACTCTTGACAGGATTTTTTTGAAGGAGCTAATGTTCAGCGGTGATTGAGATGGATGCCAAATTTTGACTTGTTAAATTAAAAATGATTTCTTAACACGTGTATATAACACTATCACACACCATGGGATGCTAACAACTCCGCTTGCCTACAAACAATCCCTATGGGGGAAACCTATGGAGTTTGGCTATGAGTTGATTAAATATTTGTAGCAACAATGCTATGATGGGTAAGAGCATTTTGACTCATGAGACACCTGTTAAAAATATGCCCTAGAGTCAAATAGTAGTAAGGACTATTATCATATTTCATATAGTTTATGGTTAAGTTTTATGTCATGCTATAACTGTATTGAGTGGAAACATCAATACACGTGTGATATACAAACAAACCAGGGGTTCCTAGTGAAACTCTAGTCACTGGTTCATTGGTCAACAGATGATCATGTTTCCTGATCATGTGGCATTTATGTCAGTTGGAAATGAGGTCATCTCATTTTGAGAATGAGATGATGAACCAATACCCAACCTAAACATCGTGATTCGATCATGTCACGAAGTTCAAGTTACGATGATTAGAAAAGGACCCTCGTAGACTATTCCTTAGACCGTGAGACTATATCAATCACTGTCTCCCGAGAGTGCTTAGATAACATCAAATGACATCTGGTAAAACGGTGGTTATAAAGGTGTGTTCAGGTATTAGGAGGAAACAGTATAGGCAATATAAGTCAAGAGCGGGATTTGTCCATCCATGTGACAGGAAGATACTCAAGGGCCCACTCGGAGAAGTTATATCCAATAGCTACGCAGCATGTGATTAGATCACAGGGATATCACTTGTCGGAACGAGTCAAGTAGCGTTGTTCGGTAACGAGATTGAACACGACATGGCGATGTCATTGATCAGATCTCGGGCAATACAAGTATCGAGAGACAAAGGGAATAAGACACGACTATCCCGGTTCAAACGACGAAAGATCTTCATGGAGCGCACAGGGGTCACATGGCCATCTAGGTCCCTCCGTTGATCATTGGTGCGGGAGTGTCCCGACCATGTCTGGAGTGTTCCCGAACCGTGGGGTATCACGCTTAAGGGCTTGATGATGCTTAGAGAGCATTTATAGGATCGGTAGAATCGCCGAAGAATAGAAGGGAGAAAACCGGAAGGGTTTCGGTAAGTCTGGAGGATGTCCGGAGTGGAGGTGGAAGGTGTTCCATGGCCACGGAGATTAAATGATATGTGAATGAATGTTAAATATTGATTTAATCATTTATTCATAATTATTTAATAAAGAGAAAATCAATTAAAGGTAAAAAAGGCTTAATGGGCCAATTCCGGAGGGAGAGGGCCCATTAGGGGAAAGGAGAGAGGGAGAGGGGCCTAAGGGGAGGCCGGCTGGGCCTAGCCCCCTCCGTGGGGCCCACTAGGTGGACGGCGGCCACCTCCTCTGTAGCATCCCATCTGTCTAACATCTGTAATGCTACATGGTCTAGTAATAAAATGCTACTTCCTACATATAATTGTTGCATCATAATTATATCAGGCTCATGTCATCATGCCACATTGCATTTGAGCATCATATAAAACCCTTTTTCTTTTGGTTCTTATCTCCTATGCATTATTAATTGTATTTGCCTCTTGATATATTGTATTTGGTTCTTGATAAATGCTTGATGCCCAAGTTGAGTTGGGGCATATCTCTTATTAACTCCACCACCTTTCTTTGTCACCACCCCATAATTCCACCATCCAAACTATATGTGGGTTTTTGCATTTCTTTTGTCTCTTGTCTAGCTCACATATTAAGATGGATCCATTTCTACTTCCACATGCTCCCATATATGCATCATGTTGTTTTCACATTATTGATATATGGAGAGCCATATGGCCACCTTTGCATGCTATGTGAGTGGAATTCCTTGTCAAGCTTCTATATGGATTGTTTTTGAATATATGCTCATGTTGGAATGTATTGAGGCTAGTTATGCATCTAGTGGGACACCCACACCAGAATTCCCAACTTATATTCCCATATGAGCATATTCCATCTAATCCACATGGAACACCAACTCTTTTCTTTTGGCTTGGCCTTAATTCCATATTTTGGGAAGCATGTGTTAATAAATGCCCATGGGTCTTCACAATTGTTTTCACAAGAATAAAACATGGCATTTATTAATTATGCATGGGCCATGCAAGATCATCACCCTCTCCTTTTCTTTGGGCCTTTGCTTTGGTTTATGAGTAGAGCATGGGTTCTTTGGAAATCAATTCAAGTTTGTTCAATTTCTTTTAAACCCAACCATCCAAGGGGCATCCCCTCTTTGTTTTGTTAGCCATATGGCATGCATATGGTATATGGAGTACATGCCTCTTCCTCCAAACAAAAAATCCTCTTCCTCTTATCCAAGCCAAGCCATCTCTCCCTCTTTATCTATCTTAGGTCATCATCTAGCCTAACCTCGCCTTCTTTCCACACTTGCCCTATCCAACCATGGCTTTGTCTTCACAAAATAACCCACATACATGTGTATGTGACACATGCTTAACTAGTTCTCTCTCTAAGCACATGAAATAATAAAACCTCTCCCTTCCTCACATGGAATCATGAGCATCTCTTCTTTAATCTCTAGCCTAATCCTCTCTAATCTTTGCCTAGCTGGACCAGCTGGTCTAAGGAGACCCCAGCCCGCTCATGATCAGCCCCATCCAGCCTCTGAACCCCTCGGCTGCACTTCACCTAGCCCAGAAAACCCCAGCGCGCCACGCACATGCATCTGCAGCTGGTGGTCACCTCGCGGCCTCCCGAGCACGTCCAAGACCGCATCCCCGCCCCTGCCACATGGGCTCCACCGTGACGAGGCCCCACTGGCCGGTGCACTGCTTTTCTCCCCCAGCCCTCTCACGTGCTCGAGCGCCTCCCCACGCAGAGCCTGAGCTCCCTCTCCTCGTGCATAAAGTAGCCATCAGCAGAGCTTTGCCATCCTCCCTCTCTTCTCTCTACCTACCCCTCCAACCCGATCAAGATCGCCAGCCCTTCCCTCTGCTTCATCTGCGACAGCAACACCCAGCCATGGACGTGGCCACCTCCCCTGCTCTCCGCCACTAGGAAGCCACCGTAGCTGGAAAGCCCCCGGCCGAGTTGGGGAAGCGGTACAGTACTGGGAGCGAGGAGGAGGAGGCCTTGGCTCGCCGTGCCGTCACCGTCCCAGCGCCTCGCCGCCGCGGTCACGCCGATCGACCTTGCCGCCTACTTCCCCTTCGTCGCTGCCTCGGTGAGCTGCACCTCCTTGCCTAGTTTCCCTGTACCCCTACCGTCTCGCCTTCGCCATCGCGCCCCACTTCCACGGACGTTGTGGGCGACGCGCACCGCCGACGTCGCGCACGCGTGCGCGCTGCACCGCCGCGCTTGCCCAGACGCTCACCAGCCCGCTCTGAAACCGTGCGCATGCAACAGACAGTGCACCAGCGTCCCGCGCCTGACCCTGTTCGACGCGTCGGTGTCGTCGTTGTGTTGCTTGTCTTCGGACGATGCGAGAACGGTAGATCTAGCTGGTCATTCCCTCTTTCCAACGAGCTATAGCACGCCTAGATCCGTCCATAGACGAGCTCGGAATCACCGCGCGAAAACCAGTGGAAAACGTTGTTTTCTGCACCTCATCCGACAGTCTCAGACACCGATTTTTGTCCCTATTCTTCGTCAATTTCCAGGCTCCACAGTGCTCCACCGGAGAAACTCTATACATGAAAGTTGTACATCTTGCTGCCCTCTTCGACTTTGCTTTTTGTGCCATCTCCAGATTCCCAAAGGTTTTCTCGCCATCGTCTTCCGAAGATCAGACAAGCTAGCTCTGGTAGTTGGATCGAGTCTCAGATTCGTTGGCCTTTTTGCGGAAATCCCCTTAGCAGTTTCCGGCGCTCACCGGCTAGTCCCCCCGCGCCTCGGCTCGCCCACGTGTCGCGTCCGGGCTGGGCGAGCGCACGGGTGGCCCCGCGCCTGACCCTGACCCGCGTGTCGGTCACCGTGGGTAAGTCTGAGCCGGTGACAAAAGTTCCAGATCCTTTTTCTTTTAATAAAAATAATTCCTGGAAATGTTTAATAAGTTTTAATATCCAGAAATTAATAACTTTTTATTAATAAATCCAAATAATACAAATAATATATGTTTTAGAATCATAAAAATGTGAGGAATTCAAATCTGCCATCCAAATTAATGTTTGACTAATTTAAATTTTCGAAATTGTTTTAATTGCAATAAAAATGCCTTTTCTTAATTAATTAATAACTTTAAATCTATAACTCCAAATTCGACAAATAATATGTCTAATCGATCAGCGCGACGAGCCCGTTCTGTCTATGCCTTCCATGATATGAATTGAAGCATGCATCATGTCATTATTAAAAATCAGAACTGTTTATGGCAATAAAACTTGACCAAATAATTAATAAAATGATTTATTCTTGTCCCCACACCTCACCCTTGCCATGCTACGTTATTGCCATGTAAATTGTGCATCATTCATCATGGCATGCTTGTTTTCTTGTCGCATTTTATTTATATGCTTGTGCACTTTATTTATGTTGGCCCTTGTTGTTTGGTTCTTCTTTCGAATAGACGCCGAGTAGGGGAAATATCAGGAATCCCAGGAGTACTACCCAGATCCATCTCTCGCTTCAACTGAGCTACCAGGCAAGCACTACCACATGTTTGCATACAAATAGTACCTATTTCTTCTACCTTATTTTTGCATCATTGAGTCGCGATTGCATTAAATTGAATCACAAGTTCTGCATAGCCTTCACTTTTAAACCCCACCGAGCCCGTTCCTCAATCCCATGAGCCATTACTACAGGACTTGTTTGAGCCATGAGAGTCGTAGAACAGCATGTGTAGGGTATGTGAGTGTCTGATGGATAACGAGGTACCTAAACAACTTAACCTGAGTAGTAATGGGATAACTAATGAAAGAGGCACCGGTGGGCAATATCTGCTATTTGGTTTTTCATGCTCACTTGTGTCCCGTAGGACCCCGAGTACTTGATTCTTGTTCCTTAACTATTCGCACTATCCACATACGGGAGACTCTATGAATTCCCCTTTGACAGAGCTTGATTTGTACTTTATTTCTTGGGGCCACAAAGTAGTTTGGGGCTTTATTACTATCCTGTACTTATGACATGCTTTACTGCTTTATTTAAGATTGTGCGTGGAGCACCTGTACTGTTTAGGGATCGCGACACGATTTCGCGGTATCGACAAGCCCAGTCACGTTTTCGAGTTCCCAGTCGTTTACAGCCGTTCTCGCAAACCCTGGGTCCGTCTCGGAGCCGGCCAACTTCGTTGCGGGTAGCTTATTGGGGTGGCCCCCAAAATATTTTATGAATCCTGTGATTGCTTTGTCATGAAAGCCTCGTCGGGTTTTGATTTGGTTTTTCCGAGGTCGATCGTGTGTGTGTTGCTATTTGTGCACCCCTGCAGGGTAAATCTTTTTGAAAGCCGTGTCCGCGGTTATGGACGACTTGGAGCACAGTTTCTCGATCATAGACAAGTATAATTAAAGTACCGCTTCTAATTTGACTAAATACCTGTCTAGTAAATAGTGCAATGCTCATGGAATGGTTAATAAAACTGCCAACGGATGGGTTGTTCGTCCGCTTTCTCGTTGGTAAGCGGGAAGGAGGATGGATCTGTTACTTTATACTGTTATAACTGCTGTCTCTAATTAACGGACATCCGTCTATCTTTGGTTGGGCGGATGGTTAGCGAGTATCTATAGAATTGTTAGTTATTATATTTTGCTGCAATTGCGTCACCCCAGGTATATGTCCCCTTTAGAGGCATAAATACTTGTTGAGTACCCCTAGGGTCTCACACGATAAATTGTTTGATTCCGATGAACAGGTGTATTCGCAAGATGGATACTGGGTGGAGGAGACAAAGGATGTTGGCAACGATCACTCGGTGTAGAGATTCCAGGGATGGAGATCCGTGAGATCTGTGGGCGGGATGTGCTTATTTATGTGGCATCTTATGCCGATTTGCTTCTTATCCATACTCGGATCTTGTTTCCCGCTTTCGCTTGATACTCTGTTGATTGATGTCTAAGGAGCTATCCTACACTATTATCTCTATTCAGGATATTTGGATCTTGCTGTATGGTGTTGCAATATTTCTATTTCTTTTAGATGGTATGGCTCTGAGAACTGTTGTATGGTAGCTTGCATACATACTCACTTGTGTATGTATTTGATCTCTTCGCCTGTTGCCTACGCCGCTCTCTCTTGTCCTGATGTTCCTAGAAGTGGTTAGGGTGGCCGACGGGCCTACACGTGGGTGGCCCCTGGGCCCCCTCTGTAATACTTTAACCACTTTTGGTCCATCCAGGCTTGAACTTAGAGCGTAGGGTCCGAGGTTGTTACAATTGGTATCAGAGCCATCCCGCCCTTCAGGGTCTCAGCCAAATGGTCGTTGTCAGTCTAGCAAATATTTTAGTAGCTATGTATACTAGGGAAAAACAAAACGTGAGAGTAGGACTACTTCCATTACTTCTTACCCACCCACCCACCCTTTTCTGGTAAGGAAGTGTAACGTTTTCAATCCTCTTCTAACAATTCAAACTAGGATTCACGTGTTCTGGGTTCCGTAGTACCATAGGTTGTGTGTGTGTGTGTGTGTGGGTAATTCCTTGTCTACCTGTTGCATCCAACTTGTTGTCGCTATCTGCCTTCGGTTATCAACTGTTGGTACATTCCATACCAACAGGCTTTTCTAAACCGACGGGATCTATCTGATTCTGACGCGATCTGTCTTACTCTTTGTTATCCGACGCTAACTTGTTTGGGGTGTTTGTTTTCCATAGTTGCTAATCTTTAGGTTCATCCTGGGAAGGAAGAGAGTTGGGATATGTGTTTTACTTATTCATGTGGGGAGTAATGATTTGAGTGCGGGATGGAGTCACGACCATACCACTACTTTTATCATTCGCTCTTGTATATTGAATTGGTAGAGTTACTAATCTCGATTCGTTAAGTGGTTTTGCGCATATAGTGGTATTTTAATGCCAAAATTTGCGGAAATGTTTTCTTTGATAGCTTTGTGTACCACACTTCTTGTTCAGTCGTGTGCGATATGCTTAATATCTTCTAGGTGCTTTGAACTTTGTTGATATTTTAATATCATCCTAGTGAATTGTATCCTTTAATCTGGGTTAATTCCATTTTGCTACTATTTTGGATTATTATTATTCTCCATTATGGTACTGACTTGAGTTTTATATCAATCACAGGATGGCACCACCACACCGTACTGAGGAGGACATACCACCTGAACTGGGGGCTGCATTGGCAAGTATTGCAAATGCCTTGGGAACAATGCAGCAGAACTAGCAGGGTTTTGAAGAAAGTGTCAGGAGGAATGAGTTTGTTCCGCTACCTCCACCTCCCAAGCGAGGAGACATCAAGGGCTTTCTGAAGTTTAACCCACGCCACTTTGAGGTGTCTGATTAGCCACTGGATGCTGATGATTGGCTTCGTGAGATGTCAAGGTTGCTGATGACTGCTGATGTTCCTGAGCAAGAATGGGTAAAATGTGCCGCTCACCTTCTGAAGGGAGACGCAACTCTGTGGTGGGAGAATTACCTGAAGGCAAACCACTCTGGTTTTCAGCCTACTTGGGAGCAGTTCACTGGGGCTTTCAAAGAGCAATATCTGTCAGAAATTGTCATGGAAAGGATGAAGGAAGTGTTTCTCAACCTCAAGCAGGGCAATGACAATGTCAATACCTATATCAGAAACTTCATCAATCTTTCTCGGTATGGTGGCGATGAGATCTCCGATGACAAGAAGAAGCAAAAGAGGTTTAGGCAAGGGCTCAATGCATCTATCAAATATGCAATCACTCATGCAAGGCCAGGGTCTTTTCTGGAACTCCAACATATAGATCTACAGGAAGAAGCAAGTAGGCAAGTGTTTGAGGAGTCCAAGAAACACAGCCGTGACGCAGCAAGCTCTTCAGCTATGACAGCTCCTTCTAAGCACCGTGTGTGGGTTCCTAATACCGCACCGCCGCTCCCGGCTCCACCAAGACCTTCAAGCTACGCGGCAAGGCCACCAAACTCCTTCACCGCGGCTCCTAGGGGCTACAACCACAACTACCCTGGAGCGCCTGGCGGAGTCCCTGGCTACGCTGCTGCACGTCCACCTGGTGCTTGCTACACTTGTGGGAACACTAGGCATCAATACTGGAGTTGTCCCATGAACAACAAAGCTCTTCCTCCACCACCTCCAAGACCTGCAGCAAGTTCTTCTATGGTTCGTGCACCTCCACCTCGGGCTCTCAACATCAACACCAAGCCCGGGTCCACTGTTGCTCGTGCCAACTGTGTCAACGTCGCTCAAGCTGAACATGCACCTGGAGTTGTGCTGGGTACGGTTTCTGTTAACTCAGTTTCTGCACGAGTGTTATTCGATACTGGTGCATCGCATTCTTTTGTGTCTCAAAGGTTCTCTCAGCAACAAGGTCTTCCACTTCAATCCTTGTCCAAAGTTCTTAGGGTGCAATCACCGGGGACAACTATGAAGGCTTCTCAAATAAGCCATGGGAACCAAATTGAAATTGGAAACAAAAAAATTCTGGCATCCCTCATTGAATTGGGCAATTCTGACATTGATGTTATCTTGGGCATGGATTGGTTAACAGCAAATGCAGCTGTGATTGATTGTGCTGAACGCTCGGTTTCTCTGAAAATTCCTGAAGGCCATATAGTCTATTCTCCAAGTCTGACTCCTGCAATTCAGCTTTTCTCTTTGGCGGCTCTGAATGATGATGCTATGGATGCTATTCAGAGTGTTCCGGTGGTCCGTGAGTTCCCAGATGTTTTTCCTGAAGAGTTACCAGGTATGCCTCCTGACCGAGAGGTCGAGTTTGTGATTGAGCTTGAACCTGGTACCGCACCTATCTCCAAGAGGCCTTATAACATGGGTCCTGTTGAATTGGCTGAACTCAATCGTCAGCTTGATGAACAAGAGAAATTGCGTTTCATTCAACACAGTACTTCTTCTTGGGGTAGCCCAACCATCTTTGTGAAGAAGCGAGACCACACTGATCGACTTTGTGTTGATTACCGAGCTCTCAATGCAAAAACTATCAAGAATAAATATCCCCTTCCGCGGATTAATGATCTCTTCGATCAGCTAGTTGGAGCTGTGGTATTCTCTAAGCTTGACTTGAGAAGTGGTTATCATCAAATCAAGATTCGCAAGGAAGATGTTCCCAAAATAGCTTTCACCACCCGCTATGGCATGTATGAGTACACGGTCATGTATTTTGGTCTCACCAACGCACCTGCCACCTTCTCGAGGCTTATGAACTCGGTTTTCATGGAGTATCTTGATAAGTTCGTCGTGGTCTACCTGGATGACATTCTATTCTATTCTAAGTCAAAAGAAGAACATGAAGAACACCTTCGGTGTGTCCTAAACAAGCTTCGTGAGAACCGCCTGTATGCAAAGTTCTCCAAGTGTGAATTTTGGCTTCCCGAAGTCACCTATCTTGGTCACATCATCTCTGGCAAGGGCATTGCCATCAACCCAGAAACTGTTCGGACAATTGTTGAGTGGCTTCCACCCAAAAATGTCAAAGAAGTCTGGAGTTTCCTTGGTTTGGCTAGTTACTGCCGTCGCTTCGTTCAGAACTTCTCGAAGATTGCGAAGCCTCTTAACGATCTCCCCAAGAAAGGCAAGAAATACCTTTGGTCTCCTGCATGTCAAGCTAGCTTTGAAACACTCAAAGAGAAGCTCACTTCCACTCCAGTCTTGATTCCTCCAGATACATCAAAGCCTTTCCAGATATTCTGTGATGCCTCCTTGCAAGGATTGGGTGCGGTCCTTATGCAAGAAAAACAAGTTGTTGCTTATGCCTCTCGACAGTTGAAGACGCATGAGATCAACTATCCTACACATGACCTCGAACTCGCAGTAGTTATCTTTGCTTTGAAAGTATGGAGGCACTACTTGCTTGGCAACCATTGTGAGATCTTTTCTGATCACAAGAGTCTAAAGTATATCTTCACACAACCTGATCTCAACCTTCGTCAGAGGAGGTGGATTGAAGAAATTAATGATTTCGATGTGACCATCAACTACACTCCTGGCAAAGCTAATGTGATGGCCGATGCTCTCAGCCGAAAATCTTATGTCAACAACCTCATGGTGGAAGAACAACAACCTCTCTTGTGCGAGGAATTCCGCAAGCTCAACCTTGAAATTGTGGATCAAGGGTATCTTCTGAACCTTCTGGCAGCACCTCTCTTGGAAGAAAAAGTTTGCTCCATTCAACTTGGTGATCCGTACACTAAAAACATCATCTCCAAGATTCAGCTTCTGAAGTATGAACCTTTCCACCTGGACGACCAAGGCACTCTATTCTTTAAGCACCGAATGTTCGTTCCGAAGTATCCGGGTTTGAGAGAGCAAGTTCTTAAAGAAGCTCATGATTCTGTTATTTGTATCCACCCTGGCAGCACTAAGATCTACATGGACTTGAAAACACAATATTAGTGGCCTGGGTTGAAACGATATTGTGCCAAGTATGTCTCGGAGTGTGATGTCTGCCGCAGAGTTAAAGCTATCCATCGGAAACCTTCAGGTCTTCTACAGCCATTAAAGCCTCCGGAATGGAAATGGGCGAAAGTAGAGATGGACTTCATAACTGGGTTTCCAAGGTCGCAGAAAGGCAACAATGCAATCTTTGTTTTCATCGACAGGCTTTCTAAAGTGGCTCACTTCTTTCCCGTCAAGGAAATAATTTCTACAATTCAGTTGGCTGAGCTCTATATCAACAGAATTGTCTCTCTGTATGGGGTTCCTCTTGAGATCAGCTCAGACCGTGGAAGCATCTTCACTTCCAACTTCTGGGGAAGTTTCCAAAATGCTTTGGGAACAAAGTTGAACTTCAGCACAGCTTACCACCCTCAGTCGCAAGGCAAGTGGAAAGGATCAATCAGATTCTAGAAGATATGCTCCGTGCTTGCGTCATCTCTTTCAACATGAAGTGGGAAGAATGCCTTCCTTATGCTGAATTCTCTTACAACAACAGCTTCCAGAAGAGTCTAAAGATGGCACCATTTGAGGTTCTCTATGGCCACAAATGCAGAACTTCGATTGGTTGGTCGGGCGCAGGTGAAAGAACATTGTTTGGCCCCGACATTGTAACTCAAGCGGAGGAGAAGGTTCACATCATTCTTGAAAACCTGAAGGTTGCTCAAAGTCGTTAGAAGAGCAACTATGACAAAAAGCACACGGACATGGAGTATGTCCCTAGTGATCTTGTTTACCTTCGTGTCACTCCCATGAGAGGCACGCACTGGTTTGGTATCAAAGGAAAGCTGGCTCCTAGATACATCGGTCCTTTCAAAGTTCGTGGAAGAAGAGGAGAAGTCGCTTATGCTCTTGAGCTCCCTGAAAAACTCAAGGTCCATGATGTTTTCCATATCTCTCAACTCAAGAAGTGCTTCAAGGATCCCGGCAGGACCGTGGACAATAAGCTCATCAATCTCTAAGAAGATCTGTCTTATCAAGAACACCCCACAAAAATCCTAGAAGTTGCAGAAAGAAAGACTCGCAATAAGTCTATAAAGTTCTGCAAGGTGAAGTGGTCGCACCATTCCATTGATGAAGCCACTTGGGAACGTGAGGATGAGCTCCGTGCCAAGTATCCTACCCTCTTCGTGTCTTCTTCTTCTTCCTAGAATCTCGGGGCGAGATTCTTGTTTAGTGGGGGAGAGTTGTAGCATCCCATTTGTCTAACATCTGTAATGCTACATGGTCTAGTAATAAAATGCTACTTCCTACATATAATTGTTGCATCATAATTATATCATGCTCATGTCATCATGCCACATTGCATTTGAGCATCATATAAAACCCTTTTTCTTTTGGTTCTTATCTCCTATGCATTATTAATTGTATTTGCCTCTTGATATATTGTATTTGGTTCTTGATAAATGCTTGATGCCCAAGTTGAGTTGGGCCATATCTCTTATTAACTCCACCACCTTTCTTTGTCACCACCCCATAATTCCACCATCCAAACTATATGTGGGTTTTTGCATTTCTTTTGTCTCTTATCTAGCTCACATATATTAAGATGGATCCATTTCTACTTCCACATGCTCCCATATATGCATCATGTTGTTTTCACATTATTGATATATGGAGAGCCATATGGCCACCTTTGCATGCTACGTGAGTGGAATTCCTTGTCAAGCTTCCATATGGATTGTTTTTGAATATATGCTCATGTTGGAATGTATTGAGGCTAGTTATGCATCTAGTGGGACACCCACACTAGAATTCCCAACTTATATTCCCATATGAGCATATTCCATCTAATCCACATGGAACACCAACTCTTTTCTTTTGGCTTGGCCTTAATTCCATATTTTGGGAAGCATGTGTTAATAAATGCCCATGGGTCTTCACAATTGTTTTCACAAGAATAAAACATGGCATTTATAAATTATGCATGGGCCATGCAAGATCATCACCCTCTCCTTTTCTTTGGGCCTTTGCTTTGGTTTATGAGTAGAGCATGGGTTCTTTGGAAATCAATTCAAGTTTGTTCAATTTCTTTTGAACCCAACCATCCAAGGGGCTTCCCCTCTTTGTTTTGTTAGCCATATGGCATGCATATGGTACATGGAGTACATGCCTCTTCCTCCTAACCAAAAACCCTCTTCCTCTTATCCAAGCCTAGCCATCTCTCTCTCTTTATCTATCTTAGGTCATCATCTAGCCTAACCTCACTTTCTTTCCACACTTTCTCTATCCAACCATGGCTTTATCTTCACAAAATAACCCACATACATGTGTATGTGACACATGCTTAACTAGTTCTCTCTCTAAGCACATGAAATAATAAAACCTCTCCCTTCCTCACATGGAATCATGAGCATATCTTCTTTAATCTCTAGCCTAATCCTCTCTAATCTTTGCCTAGCCGGACCAGCTGGCCTAAGGAGACCCCAGCCCGCTCATGATCAGCCCCATCCAGCCTCTGAACCCCTCGGCTGCACTTAACCCAGCCCAGAAAACCCCAGCGTGCCACGCACATGCATCTGCAGCTGGTGGTCACCTCGCGGCCTCCCGAGCACGTCCAAGACCGCATCCCCGCCCCTGCCACATGGTCTCCACCGTGACGAGGCCCCACTGGCCGGTGCACTGCTTTTCTCCCCCAGCCCTCTCACGTGCTCGAGCGCCTCCCCACGCAGAGCCTAAGCTCCCTCTCCTCGTGCATAAAGTAGCCAGCAGCAGAGCTTTGCCATCCTCCCCCTCTTCTCTCTACCTACCCCTCCAACCCGATCCAGATCGCCAGCCCTTCCCTCTACTTCATCTGCGACAGCAACACCTAGCCATGGACGTGGCCACCGCCCCTGCTCTCTGCCACTAGGAAGCCACCGTAGCGGGAAAGCCCCCGGCCGAGTTGCAGAAGCGGTACAGTACTGGGAGCGAGGAGGAGGAGGCCTTGGCTCGCCGTGCCGTCACCATCCCAGCGCCTCGCCGCCGCGGTCACGCCGATCAACCTTGCCGCCTACTTCCCCTTCACCGCCGCCTCGGTGAGGTGCACCTCCTTGCCTAGTTTCCTTGTACCCCTACCGTCTCGCCTTCGCCATCGCGCCCCACAGCCACGGACGCTGCGCGTGACGCGCACCGCCGAAGTCGCGCACGCGTGCACGCTGCACCGCCGCGCTCGCCCAGACGCTCACCAGCCCGCTCTGAAACAGTGCGCATGCGACATACAGTGCACCCGTGTCCCGCGCCTGACCCTGTTCGATGCGTCGGTGTCGTCGTTGTGTTGCTCGTCTTCGGACGACGCGAGAATGAAAGATCTAGCCGGTCGTTCCCTCTTTCCAACGAGCTATAGTACGCCCAGATCCGTCCATAGACGAGCTCGGAATCACCTCACGAAAACCAGCGGAAAATGTCGTTTTCTGCACCTCGTCCGACAGTCTCAGACACCGATTTTCGTCCCTGTTCTTCGTCAATTTCCGGGATCCACAGTGCTCCACCCAAGAAACTCCGTACATGAAAGTTGTACATTTTGCTGAACTCTTCAACTTTGCTTTTTGTGCCATCTCCAGATTCCCAAAGGTTTTCTCGCCATCATCTTCCGAAGATCACACGAGCTAGCTCCGGTAGTTGGATCGAGTCTCAGATTCGTTGGCCTTTTTGCGGAAAACCCCTTAGCAGTTTCCGGCGCTCATCGGCTAGTCCCCCCGTGCCTCGGCTCGCGCACGTGTCGCGTCTAGGCTGGGCGCGCACACGGGTGGCCCCGCGCCTGACCCTGGCCCGCGTGTCGGTCACCGTGGGTAAGTCTGAGCCGGTGACAAAAGTTCCAGATCCTTTTTCTTAAATAATAATAATTCCTGAAAATGTTTAATAAGTTTTAATATCCAGAAATTAATAAATTTTTATTAATAAATCCAAATAATACAAATAATATATGTTTTAGAATCAGAAAAATGTGAGGAATTCAAATCTTCCATCCAAATTAATGTTTGACTAATTTAAATTTTTGAAACTGTTTTAATTGCAATAAAAATGTATTTTCTTAATTAATTAATAACTTTAAATCTATAACTCCAAATTCGACAAATAATATGTCTAATCGATCAGCGCGACGAGCCCGTTCTGTCTATGCATTCCATGATATGAATTGAAGCATGCATCATGTCATTATTAAAAATCAAAACTGTTTATGGCAATAAAACTTGACCAAATAATTAATAAAATGATTTATTCTTGTCCCCACACATCACCCTTGCCATGCTACTTTATTGCCATGTAAATTGTGCATCATTCATCATGACATGCTTGTTTGCTTGTCGCATTTTATTTATATGCTTGTGCACTTTATTTATGTTGGCCCTTGTTGTTTGGTTCTTCTTTCGAATAAACGCCGAGCAGGAGAAATATCAGGAATCCCAAGAGTACTACCCAGATCCATCTCTCGCTTCAACTGAGCTGCCAGGCAAGCACTACCACATGCTTGCATACATATAGTACATATTGCTTCTACCTTATTCTTGCATCATTGAGTCGCGATTGCATTAAATTGAATCCCAAGTTCTGCATAGCCTTTACTTTTAAACCCCACCGAGCCTATTCCTCAATCTCATGAGCCATTACTACAGGAGTTGTTTGAGCCATGCGAGTCGTAGAACAGCATGTGTAGGGTATGTGAGTGTCTGATGGATAATGAGGTACCTAAACAACTTAACCTGAGTAGTAATGGGATAACTAATGAAAGAGGCACCGGTGGGCAATATCTGCTATTTGGTTTTTCATGCTCACTTGTGTCCCGTAGGACCTCGAGTACTAGTTTCCTGTTCCTTGACTATTCGCACTATCCACATACGGAAGACTCTATGAATCCCCCTTTGCCAGAGCTTGATTTGTATTTTATTTCTTGGGGCCACAAAGTAGTTTGGGGCTTTATTACTATCCTGTACTTATGCCATGCTTTACTGCTTTATTTAAGATTGTGCGTGGAGCACCTGTACTGTTTTGGATCGTGACACGTTTTCGCTGTATCGACAAGCCCAGTCACATTTTCGGGTTCCCAGTCGTTTACCGCCGTCCACACAAACCTTGGGTCCGTCTCGGAGCCGGCCAACTTCGTTGCGGGTAGCTTAATGGGGTGGCCCCCTGGAATATTTCTAAATCCTGTGATTGCTTTGTCATGAAAGCCTCGTCGGGTTTTGATTTGGTTTTTCCGAGGTCGATCGTGTGTGTGTTGCTATTTGTGCACCCCTGCAGGGTAAATCTTTTTGAAAGCCGTGTCCGCGGTTATGGACGACTTGGAGCACAGTTTCTCGATCATAGACAAGTATAATTAAAGTACCGCTTCTAATTTGACTAAATACCTGTCTAGTAAATAGTGCAATGCTCATGGAATGGTTAATAAAACTGCCAACGGATGGGTTGTTCGTCCGCTTTCTCGTTGGTAAGCGGGAAGGAGGATGGATCTGTTACTTTATACTGTTATAACTGCTGTCTCTAATTAACGGACATCCGTCTATCTTTGGTTGGGCGGATGGTTAGCGAGTATCTATAGAATTGTTAGTTATTATATTTTGCTGCAATTGTGTCACCCCAGGTATATGTCCCCTTTAGAGGCATAAATACTTGTTGAGTACCCCTAGGGTCTCACGCGATAAATTGTTTGATTCAGATGAACACGTGTATTCGCAAGATGGATACTGGGTGGAGGAGACAGAGGATGTTGGTAACGATCACTCGGTGTAGAGATTCCGGGGATGGGGATCCATGAGATCTGTGGGCGGGATGTGCTTATTTATGTGGCATCTTATGCCGATTTGCTTCTTATCCGTCCTCGGATCTTGTTTCCCGCTTCCGCTTGATACTCTGTTGATTGATGTATGAGGAGCTATCCTACACTATTATCTCTATTCAGGATATTTGGATCTTGCCGTATGGCGTTGCAATATTTCTATTTCTTTTAGATGGTATGGCTCTGAGAACTGTTGTATGCTAGCTTGCATACATACTCACTTGTGTATGTATTTGATCTCTTCGCCTGTTGCCTAGGCCGCTCGCTTTTGTCCCAATGTTCCTGGAAGTGGTTAGGGCGGCCGACGGGCCTACACGTGGGTGGCCCCTGGGCCCCCGCTGTACTACTTTAACCACTTTTGGTCCATCCAGGCTTGAACTTAGAGCGTAGGGTCCGAGGTTGTTACATCCTCCCCCGCCCTCCTCTCCTTTAGTCCCACCCCGGGACTTGAGGGGAGGTAGTACCTCCCCTCCCCCTATATATAGTGGGGTATTTGGCCTAGAAAAATACATCAATAATCAATAAAGGTCTCTCCACTTTTGGGAGGAGCTCTAATTGATATTTTCTCTCTCCCCTCTCTCTCTCGTGACCGTGGTCCCAAGTCTAGACTGCGCGAGCGAGAGACATCTTCACCACGGAGCACTGTCGCGCTGCGGGATTCGGATCCGGGAGCTCTACTTCCGCAACTACGGCTGGATCGGGGAAGCGGGAGTCATCGTCAGGCACTGGACGTGTGTAACTCCCCGCGAGGTGTCGCACTTGAGGCACTCAAGTCGTTGGAGCCAGAAGGAGCACAAGGACTTCATCACGACCTTGAGGTCGGCTTCGGCTCGTCTACATCAGCCACGCTCTCCTGAGCGTTGACAACGCTTTTCGGTCTTCAAGGGTAAGTTCGCAAAAAGCCCCTCCTGTTACTGTATTACTAATAGATAGGTCCTGGCAGCTTCAGGGGTTCAGGGGCGTAGAGTAAAATTTATTGTTTTTATGCGCGGAACCCCTACAGTGGTATCAGAGCTAGATCTATGTGTAGTTATGCTAGTACGGGTAGAACACACGAGATGTAGCGTGTGGGCGTTGATCTTTTAGTTCTTACCCTCCCACGTGTACTTGTGTATACCGTAGTAATGCTTGATGAAACGGCCCCCAACCGACTTTACGCGTTCATTCGTGAGACTGGTCAACGCTTGACATACGGCTTGTACCGTATAAAGTGGCTTAGGGGGGTGTCTGTCTCTCCCGCATTAGTTGGTATACCATTTGCAACGGAGGGCCCCGAAAGGGGTGTAGTAGAGACAACTACTTGATCAGCATTGTGCTAAAAGTTTGTAGGTAAGAACGGTTCTTGTACGAAAGCCCATTCAGCCGCGTAAAACAAGCAAAGATAAAGTAGAGACGTCTAACTTTGTTTTGTAGGGGGCATTGCTTTGTGATATGGTTGTGGCAAAGGTAAAGTAATTACCTTTTGTTGCATAGTAGGGGATAGTCACGGTAGTGACAAACTACCACACCGGAAAGACATCGGTACCTATTGTCTACGGCGCCGGAACCCTGGCGCCGGAACCCGGTGATGACGGATGGAGATCACGACGTGAAGGACCATATCACATAGCATTTACATTCAATGTTATTGTTTGTATGTCTTATTGTGTGCTAGTATTAGATACTCGACAGTAGCCTAATAAGATGATCCCTGTTAAAATTACCAATGATTGTGTTCCCCCTTAGTGTGCACCACCAAGAAAGTTCTTCGATATGAGGCGATCCAGGGTTACAGGCCTGGGTGTCATACATATCTACGTTCACATACAGTGGGTGTAAGCCATGTTTCACAGCGAATACACTAAGGTTGAGTTGGCGAGCCTAGCACGCTAGAGAAGCGTGGCCTCGGAACACGGATGGTCAAAAGATCAAGCACGAGTCACATGAATGATGTGACCGATGTTTAGCGTCCACCCTTGAACCCACATTGATGGCCGTGACGATCGGGGGAGATGTGGCTGATAGGGGTCGTGTTATCACTAGGAACCCTCACTAGGGATAGGTGTTTCTGAGTGGAGTTATTATTAACTCATTTAATTATAAACTTAGTCTAAATTCCTTTTGTAATTATAAATGTAGATGGGCTCTTTCGTGTTGACAATTGAATGGTTAGAAGGAGAGAAGCTCAGATTAGATGGATCGAACTTCTCCATTTGGGTTGCCAGTCTCCATGTTCTCCTTAGCGAGAACGACATGGTCGACTACATACTCGACGGGATGGATTTGGATCCGTCCACAGACCTTGAGACCCCAGAGGAGCGGAAAGACCGCTATCTCCGTCGGGAGATGGCCTCCTATATTTCAGTTGTGATGTGTTTCGGAATGGTGGACGAGCTGTGGCTTTTCGTGGGTGACGTCAACCCTCGTTCGGTGATGCTGGAGCTTAGGACACATTTCGTGGATCAGACACGCATATGGGAGCATGAGTTGATGGGGGACTTCCTCTCCATTAAGATGGAGGAGAACTCATCACTGGACAGCCACTTGCAGCACATGCATGATGTGTAAATGAGGCTAGCATACTTGATGGACGTCTGCATTTAAGGCTCTTTTGCAAATGATGTCGTGCTGCGGTCGCTGCCACCAAGCTACCAAGCACAAGTCAGGACTTGCGTAATGAGGGGCGACACAGAAATGGAGTTCCACCGGCTCATGACACATCTCAGGAATGTGTTGGTTGAACCAGATGTCGCTCAGGTCGTCAACGACAAAGGTATATATTTGATATACAGTTTTATAAATGTTATAATCTTGCAAACACATTGCAGTGTTAAGTATATCCGATACTTGTTCTGTTTTGGTGAAAACAGGTCCTTCTGCATTAGAGGTGCTTGCTAGAGAGGAGGTGACGTTGCGTGTTGATGGCGAGCATGATGATGACGGCCGATGACACTCTCCCTCGACATTTATCACTTAGTTTGTGTTTTAGGATGATTAATGTAATCAAGAGATTGTGAACTTCTTTAGTGTGTCTCACAATTCGTGAGACGGTTATTCATATGAGTTTGTAACAAACAGTTGTTCCACTTTTATGAATAATTTCTATTCGTATTCATATCTTGTTTGATTATGTGAGAATTATCCTTGTTGTTTGAAACTAATTGATAATGTATGAACATTTGTAAAACATTAAAATGCCTTGTTTAAAATACCCAACTTAATGATATTTCATAAATGAATGAAACCATTGTTTAAATTCAAAGTTATGTGAAAGTGATTTGATTTCTTATCACATATGAATGATGCCTAAGTTTGGCAAATTAACTTGAACACCGTGTATTACTTGAATACAAAGTGTTTTAAGAATTGTTAAAAGTAAGTACATATTCGATGTATTGTGTTTTAACGAAAGTAGTAATTATCATTAAATGATTGTTTAAATGTGTAAAGTAAGTTTACCAAAGGAAACATGAATATGAAACTATTTGATTTGATCAAAGTGTTTCATCAACAAAGGGTATTAATGTAAAAGAGAATCCAATTACTATGATTTGATCAATAGTAATGAAATTCGAATTTATAAGAATGGCATGAAAGAAATTGTGAAATGCAAAGTGTTTTGAAACATCAAAATACAAAGCATCACAATGTGATATTAGATATCAAAGGGGTTGAATAGAAGGCACCAAATAAATCGTTGTAGTGTATATGTAGAGACCATGAGCTTAGAAATAGTTAACACTCAATTAGAGTGAAGTAAACCATTATAATTCGTAAAAGCTTTGGGGTTATTCGATATAACCAAGACAATAGCGAATAAGTCCTTGTAGAGTATTCATTGGAAACTTTGAATACGAAATCCATAGCTGAATCCAAAAGGAAAGCAAAACTTGTATTGCTTGGATTTTGGTGCATTCTTGAGAAAGCTCACTTTTAGTGATGTTTCTCGATTATGGAGCAAATGGAAAATAGTGTAAAACATGATGAGGATTCAAAACCTTGCATCAGAGTGTTGAGAAGCGCAACGGACAGTGTTCCTAAATGATTCTCATCACGGAAGGAAAGAATCAATGATTTTATTATTGTGTTTTTTCCTCCACTATTGTTTTTCACTACATGAAGTAGGATTCAAAATGTAAATCCATATCTTGTATGGAGACATTTGTGAATTACTTTTCATGATTTTTGGAATATGACATACCTACAAACTACAAAGGAAATAATGGTAAACTAGAATTATGAGAAATCCTAAAAGCAAAATTCACTTGAGATTAGAAAGCAATTCATTGCTGAATCTCACAAGTAAAAGGAGTTACTTGGAATTTTCCCAAATGACTGCTAGCACGAATTTGTCAAGTATTGGACAAATTCAAATGAATTTGATTCATGTGTGCTAAGTGTCTAGTGGATTTAAAACTAGTAAAGTACTAGTATCTCATAGTAAATCTCCAAGTTTGATATTTGATCAAAGGATTTTGAAGTTATTCAAAATAGTAAGGAGATATGCAATTTGCATAAAACTGAGTGGGATCTATGTAAGCCTTCCTGAAACAATATGTGATTGACATATTTTGAGTGGGAGCAATATAAGACTCGAATTCAAATATGTAGGAACATACTTTGAGTGGGAGCTTATAGGAGTAATTCTTAAGTATGTTAAGGATGAGAGTGAAAATACTTATAAATAATGATTTATAAGATGTAGAAGTTGATGATAACTATATTATGATATTATGTAGTATTCCTTAAGGGATTCTGAGAATAGAAGTTAATTAAGGAACTGATCCTTAACAACTCAAATTAGGAATATCATTAAGTTTAACATCAATGGTTAAGAGAAAGAAAAGGATGATTGCCATCCACTATGTTGAGACATAGGTTCTATTTTAGTAAACCATGATGATAACTTAACACAATATATGATCCAAATAAGGAACGTTTGAAAGTGATTAACTTCGAATCACAGAATGTTGAGCTAAGTTTTTGTCCGCAGTGTCTAGTAGAGAACTGTAGACATGTTTTCCAAATCTATAAAGGATGACATATCTTAAGGGAATATGTTGGAAACTCCTGTAGATACCAATTAATGTCAAGTAGGAAGCGAGGTGAACATAACATCGAAAGTTGCACAAAGTGCACTAGTGTTTCGATGAATACATTTATAATAATAGATAAGGGTACCATCTAAAGTGTTGTATAATGTTATGGCGGGGCTAATTCGCTTTTAACATAGAAGGATGTGTCCCCGGGCATAGTGCCCATGAGAAAGCCCTCGAGGTTGATCTAACATCACTGTAGGCTCCTGGAATCAGGCCTCGTTCTGCTGCCATAGCAACGATGCATTCACACGGATGCTATCATACGATGATAGAGTATTAATGTTAATCAAGATGACATTAGTAAGTTGCAAAGGATCTGGGACTTTAAAGTACAGAACTAAGGCTTAACCTCTTCCATAAGCAAGCATGTTCAGGGTGCCGGATATATGGTGCCAATAATTAAGAACAAATGCAGCTAGTGTATTTGTACTCTAGTGCAAGTGGGAGACTGTTGGAAATATGCCCTAGAGTCAAATAGTAGTAAGGACTATTATCATATTTCATATAGTTTATGATTAAGTTTTATGTCATGCTAAAATTGTATTGAGTGGAAACATCAATACACGTGTGATATACAAACAAACCAGGGGTTCCCAGTGAAACTCTAGTCACTGGTTCATTGGTCAACAGATGATCATGTTTCTGAAGGAAATATGCCCTGAGAGGCAATAATAAAGTTGTTATTATGTATTCCTTATATATGATAGATGTTTATTTTGCATGCTAGAATTGTATTGATCGGAAACATCAATACATGTGTGTTTAATAAACAAAAAGGTTTCCTAGTTATGCCTCTCTTATAGACTAGCTTGTTGATTAACAAGATGGTCAAGGTTTCCTGATCATGGACATTGGATGTTGTTAATAACAAGGTCACACCATTGGTGCAATGATGTGATGAACATTCATCCGAAGTATAGCATTACGATCAAGTCGTTATGTTTATATTGCTATAACATCATACGAAGTAATCTTTATCCTTAGACCATGAGATCATGTTAATTGCTAACACCTGAAGAGTATCTTGATAACATCAAACGTCACACCGTAACAGGGTGACTATAAAGATGGGTTCAGTAGTACGAAGGTGTTATGTTGAGGCTCATGGATAAAGAGTGGAATTTTTCAATCCCGATGATGGATAGATATACTCTGGGCCCTCTCGGTGATATCACATTGAGATAGCTTGCAAGCAAGTGATGTGATCACTAGAATGTTATATCACGGGAACGAGAAAAGAGTGCATGTCGGAAACGAGATCAAACTAGGTATGGAGATACCGATGATCGAATCTCGGACATGTAATATATCGCGAGACAAAGGGATTTATTTACAAGCGTTAAAGGTTCTCACGATCACAGAAGTCATCGTTGAATATGTAGGAGTCAGTATGGATCTCCAGGTCCCGCTTCTGACTATTGATCTGAGAGGAGTCTCAATCATGTTTGCATTATTCGCGAACTGTAGAGTGACACACTTAAGAGTTACCGGCCACCATTTTGGAGCACATATGTTTCAGACGAAAGAATTGCAAAGCGCAGGAATTGTTTCGATAGAAACCGGAAATTGTTTCGGGTGAAATTGCAGAAACTGGTTCTGAATGTGATATTGAAATATTGCAAGGGGCTATATGTGAATGTTTGTTAATTAAAGTAATTAACAAAATTCTGAATAAATTTAATAAAAGAGTTTCATTAAATGAGAGAGCATTAAACTTGGAGAATTTTAATGCATTTAAAGTGGAGACTTTAAAAGGGAATGTGAAGAGGCATTTTAATGTGGAGGGGTTACCACCACATGAATGGGGGAGGTGAGGGGTCACCCCCCATGCGCCGGCCATGGAGAGGAGGGGCTCCCCCTCCTCCTATAAAGGGCCATCCACTCGCTCCTTCATCCTTACACCTCCTTGTGAAGGATCTCTCTCCCGAGAATATCATTTTGCGGCCCGAAAGTTGGGTTGTCCAGGCAACACGGTACCCGAGTTCCCGGATATCATCCACGATGACTATAGTTGGCATGCCAAATACTCAGAGTGTCATTTTTGGCACGAATTCAACTTTATGTTTCAATACAAAAAATCAAGCTAACGGCCGTCAAGTTGGGCCCCCTGTCAGTTCTCGCCGTTATGTCGCTCCTGTCGCTCCCGTCTCTTAGGTGTCAACGTTGGCGCCTGCATCCATTACCCGTCTTCTTCTTCCCCGGAGCGGCAATCTGTGGGGCGTCGCAGCCATGGCAAGGAGCTGGGACGTGGTCGAACCTGCTCGGCCTAGCTCTCCTCCCTGTAGGCTTGCAGCGTTGGCGCCTCCATTACTCGTCTTCTTCCCCGGAGCGGCAATCTGTGGTCGCGGCCATGGCGCAGAGCTGGGAAGTGACGAAGCTGCTCGGTCCCGCTCTCCTCCCCATCCCAAGTTGGAGCTCGCCCTCACCATGGACGCACCCATGGCACGGTAGGGGACGAGAATTGGTTCCCGGTGAGATCTATCTCCTTGTCGACCATGCTCGGTTTTGTTTTCCTCCTCTAGAATCCGAGCTCGCCGTCGCCGTGGTTGCACCCGCACCAATTCTGCCACCTCTGCCGAGGTCTCTGTGGTAGCTCAAGTTCTGGGGCTCTCCAAGTTCTGCCATGTTGGGCCTGTAAGTGTTGTTGTATGTTAAACTAGCAAATCTCGTTTGTTCAAATCTCTTGGGCTATACCAACTTCATTGTGTTTAATTATGAAAGACAAAATATAAATGACTTCTCTCAATTTCTCGCATAGAAAAATGCATCGCTAATTTCATATTCTCGCAGGAACTGGCCCCACTTGTTGAACCGGCGGCACTGCCACGATCTCCACGTAACCATGGTGAGTTCTCGAACCGAAAGTTGCAGTTACCACGTTTCTTCTGTAGTCATTCCTCTTCCTCAGTCATTCCTCTGCAGTTTTTCCTGGGCGCTTCTTCTTCCTCTGTTCTAGAACCGTCGGTTCATCTTGTTCTTCCTCTCGAAGGCAAATCCTTGCAGGCAGTTCCTTTCACCCATTTCCTTGCAGACATGGACGATGGGAAACGCACAACAGAGACCCACTTTGTCCCTGCCCATGGCACCACGACTTTGACAGTGGTGTACACAAATGATGAAGCGACTGTAGAGACAACTCTCGCCAGGTTTGAGCAATTGCTTGAGAAAGAGAAGCACAAGTTTGTGGGGCTAGACTTGGAGTACACCCGTGCAAATAAGCGAAAAAATCCTCCACAAGAAATCGCTGTCGTGCAAATCGCCATACATGAGGAGGTCCTCGTTTACCACTTCTGCAGGTATGTGAAATTTAAATTTGAGATCACCACTTCTGCATCCCTTGTTCCCTTACATCCCTAGAACCATCTAAGTGCAGGAGTAAACCAACTGAGATGCGTTGTCCGGCTCTGTTCGAGTTCTTGTGTAGGAAAGGGATAACTTTCACTAGCGTGGATATCACAAATGACACAATTATGCTTTCTCATGCGTTGATAAAAATCCCAGAGGGGCACCACATCGACATCCAATATCTGTACAAGATCAAATCATACCCAGCGAAGGATGGCATGGGTGATCCGGCAGCGGGAATCATCGATAAATCCTATGAAAAACTGAAGAAATTGAAGCGACTCGATCA
The DNA here is from genome assembly GCA_910589775.1 of Avena eriantha. Classification (NCBI taxonomy): domain Eukaryota; kingdom Viridiplantae; phylum Streptophyta; class Magnoliopsida; order Poales; family Poaceae; genus Avena; species Avena eriantha. Next base: position 416,621,188 of record OU342744.1, on the reverse strand, counting down.
CGACTACTGGGAGTGGAAGCCAATGAGCCAGGCGCGCCTCGAGTATGCAGCCAGAGACTCCTACATGGCGTACGAGTTGTATAGTAAGCTCATTACCATGAAAGATGGGATGGTTAAGGCGGGGGTTTTCACGAGAGAGCTATGCCCTGGTTGCAAGCTAGCCCGGGAGAAGAAGCGCGAGGAGGACAGAAAGCGGTTTCAGGACGAGCAGGGATCTTGGGACGGTGGCGACATCAAGCGGCTGAAGGGAAAGCACGTCAAGGACGACAACAAGTGGTGGTGATACATTATGTGTTTGAACTAGATTTTAGTTTCTAGATTTAGTTACTTCAATACAAAATTCGAAACAATTTAACTTGTTGATGTATTTCTTGACAATTACAATATAATCGAGCACTAGAAATATTTTGTAGTGTGCATGAGCATGATCAGTAAATATAATTTAACACTAGAAACTTTAAGGCACTCCATATAAAGGAGTAGATTAATATATAAGGTTCACCAGAGACACCACGGATATATTGTCTTACATGCCACACACAGGTAATAATTAACAAGAACAAAATAAAAGCAGGGGCTGCAGTAGGAGGCCGGGACACGGAGACGCCTAGCAGGGCAGGGGTTTATCAGCAGGAGGCAGTGACAACCTAGTCGATGGGATACAGGCCAGTCCTGACATACTTTCGGAGGAATTTTCCATAGGCTGCGTGCCGCGCCAAGGTAATCGGCCTATGGCTTCTGCGTTCGCCTCTGCCAATGCCCTCCGCGTGCTGGATCATGCTGTTGAGGTCCACGTTGATTGCTCTGCCACAGAATGGACAAAACAGTCTCCCCATACGGTGGAAACGGATTAGCCCACACCATAAGGGGCTCAGCACGTAGCGGCTCTTGTTGTCCCTAGATTCCTTGCTAGCGTCCACTTTATCATCATCCTCCTGTTGATTTTTAAGAACATAACTTAGAACTCATACATATGATTGAATTGTATTACAACTCAAGAATTGACAACGTGTATATGTAAGACAATATAGCCGTGGATATCAAAGATAAAACATCTCAGCAATAGTTTGGTCGGTTCATATATCATTTCATCTCAACACAATGACAAATAATTGCATCAGATTGTGGCCTCATAAGTTTATTCAGGGACGGCGTGAGTGAACCAAGTAACAATTGCACATCCTGTATTGTTGTTGTACATCACCCTAGGTTCACTAACTCGTCCCTGAAAAAATCTGACACCAATGTGTCCGCCTCTCTTTTGGGACAAATTTGAATCATTGGCCACAATAAGAAATTGAAATGTAATCGTACAAAACATTATTCAGGGATATACATAGTCAGGTACAAAAACAAGCCTAAATATTGTAATTATAAATAAAAAACCAAACAATTAATCCGCAGGTGCATGTTAAAAATACTTATGATCAAAACCATTCATATACATATGCATCATACCAATCATTAAAAGATCAGAAACAATTCAAGGATCATATATGTAGTTCCAGATGAGAATAAATCTAGGGCCTCATAATTTTTTTTAGAGATGGAGTAGGCGAACTAAAGTACCAACAGCACAACCTATATTGTTTGTGTGCATTGCTGCCTCAGGTTCACCAACCCATCCCTAAAACACGATACCATCATACGTGTCTCCCCTTGAACTCTTTTGGGGCAAATTTCAATCATCGGCCGGTGACAAACTAAGATGTAAATCTTATACACTATGAATGCATGGAATAGATAATTTGAATATCATAGTTCTATGAATGTAGAATAAAGATTGCGGCCTCATAAGTTTATTCAGGGACGGCGTGAGTGAACCAAGTAACAATTGCACAGCCTGTATTGTTGTTGTACATCACCCCAGGTTCACTAACTCGTCCCTAAAAAAATCTAACACCAATGTGTGTGCCTCTCTTTTGGGACAAATTTGAATCATTGGCCACAATAAGGAATTAAAATGTAATCGTACAAAACATTATTCAGGGATATACATAGTCAGGTACAAAAACAAGCCTAAATATTGTAATTATAAATAAAAAACCAAACAATTAATCCTCAGGTGCATGTTAAAAATACTTATGATCGAAACCATTCATATGCATATGCATCATACCAATCATTAAAAGATCAGAAACAATTCAAGGATCATATATGTAGTTCCAGATGAGAATAAATCGAGGGCCTCATAATTTGTTTTAGAGATGGAGTAGGCGAACCAAAGTACCAACAGCACAACCTATATTATTTGTGTGCATTGCTGCCTCAGGTTCACCAACCCATCCCTAAAACACGACACCATCATACGTGTCTCCCCTTGAACTCTTTTGGGGCAAATTTCAATCATCGGCCTCGGTGACAAACTAAAATGTAATTCTTATACACTATGAATGCATGGAATAGATAATTTGAATATCATAGTTCTATGAATGTAGAATAAAGATTGCAGCCTCATAAGTTTATTCAGGGACGGCGTGAGTGAACCAAGTAACAATTACACAGCCTATATTGTTATTTTACATTGCCCCAGGTTCACTAACTCGTCCCTGAAAAAATCTGACACCGATGTGTCTGCCTCTCTTTTGGGGCAAATTTCAATCATTGGCCATAATAAGAAATTGAAATGTAATCGTACAAAACATTATTCAAGGATATACATAGTCAGGTACAAAAACAAGCCTAAATATTGGAATTATAAATAAAAAACCAAACAATTAATCTTCAGGTGCATGTTAAAAATACTTATGATCAAAACCATTCATATACATATGCATCATACCAATCATTAAAAGATCAGAAACAATTCAAGGATCATATATGTAGTTCCATATGAGAATAAATCTAGGGCCTCAAAATTTGTTTCAGAGATGGAGTTGGGGAACCAAAGTACCAACAGCACAACCTATATTGTTTGTGTGCATTGCTGCCTCAGGTTCACCAACCCATCCCTAAAACACGACACCATCATACGTGTCTCCACTTGAACTCTTTTGGGGCAAATTTCAATCATCAGCCTCGGTGACAAACTAAAATGTAATTCCTATACACTATGAATGCATGGAATAGATAATTCAAATATCATAGTTCTATGAATGTAGAATAAAGATTGCAGCCTCATAAGTTTCTACAGGGATGGCATAAGCGAACCAAGTAATAATTGCACAGCTTATATTGATCTTGTACATGGCCCCAGGTTCGCTCACTCATCCCTGTAAAAATTTGACACCAATGTGTCTACCTCTCTTTAGGGCAAATTTGAATCATTGGCCACAATAAGAAATTGAAATGTAATCGTACCAAACAATATTCAGGGATATACAAATGCATCATACAACACATTCATAGATCAGAATCAATAAAAATATTATATATTTAGGTTCCATATGAGAGAAAAAATTAGGGACTCATTTTTTTCAGCGATGGAGTCAGAGAACCAAAATACCAACAGCACAATCTATATTGTTTATGTGCATTGCTGCCTCAGGGCCACTAACCATCCCTAAGAAAACGAGACCATCAGATGCCCTTGCACTATTTTGGGGCAAAATTGAATCATTGGGCTCAGTAAGGAATAGAAATGTAATGTTATAGGCCTGCTGTGTATCGAAATCTACACTCAACTAGCAAACTCAACTAGATGGCAGATGAGCAGATTGGGGTTTTGTGATTAGACGGATTGGGGTTTTGTGACTAGATGGCAGATGCATCAATCAACCGATCGAATCATATATATACTACCCTACTTCAAGAGCAAAAGAATATGTACACGATTGAGCAAATCCTATGTATGAACAGTGAAAACTGCGGCTGCGACTAGAGAAGCTAGCAATGTAGTACCTCGGACTCCTCATCAGGGACCTCCTCCTCGAACTCATCATTCTCCACGATTGCGTCGAAGATTTCTTGAATGGCGATGGGGTCGTCGATGTAGATCACCGGATTGCCTCCGCCTGCCGCCTGCCCCCTTCCAGATTTGCCGCTGGCACCACGACGTTGACGGCCACCTGCTGCTCGGCGGCGACGGCTACTACCGGCTGCTCGGCAGCGATGGCTACCACCTGCTCCTCGGCGGCGACGGCTACCAACTGCTGCTCGGCGGCGACGGCTACCAACTGCTGCTCGGCGGCGACGGCTACTGGCTAGACGGATGAGTTCGCACCCTCGACGGCGCGGGGACGAGCGGCGTTCGTGCCCGGAGAAGACGCCTCCGTCTGCTTGGCGACGACCGAGCCATCTGCTGCTTCGCCTTCAACTGGCTTCACCTCCGGATCTTCTCCACGTGTACGCTTCATGGTGCACCAAGGGAAGGAGGTAGTGCAAATGAGGGAGATTCGGCGTGCGCGGCAGGTGTAGATTGGGGTCTTGGGACTAGACAGACTGGGGGAAATGACATGAGCTCATGGAAGAAGAAGGTTGAGGGGGGTTATAAACACCGGACCGTTCGTAGTCCTCGAGTGGACATGTGTGGTGGGCGGGGGGTGGGGTCTGGGTGGCGGGGGGCTACCACGATCTCCACCCTTTTTTCGGTTCCCTTTTTCTTTGAAACAGCCACGATCTCCACTTTAGAGCTGCATTGAAAACACGCAAATGGAAGACCTCGATTCCACTGCATGCAAGTGGCTGGGAACTAATTTCTAGCAATGTTAGATCTACTCGAGGGAGGCCCTTGACTCATGGAATTTACTAGCAGTAGGGCCCAGTTGGAAGTGAGATTGAGAGCGCTGTGTATAAATGGGATATGTCTAATTAAAATCAAGTGGCAATAAATTGCAGCGTCCCATCGACAACCGTGCACTCGATGACCCCGTTGCCCTGTGCATGAGTTGTAGTAGCAGTAGTAGGCTTTTCAGACTTGATTAAACTTGACATGACCGCTCGACGACTTTTTCGATGGACGGCATCGTGTTCCTTCCTGTAGAAGTCTCGTGGAGGGAGACGTCCGTGCTGTCTCACGCTGTACTGTGAAGGGCACGAGGTGTGCAACGATCATCGTTGGATCGCACATAATCAATGGTTGGTGCACACGATCCGCGTGACAACTGTGACAACCAATCAGGGAGTAGCAGACAGGGTGAGCACAGTTTTGGGCTTCTACTAAAGATAGAGAGGCGGGTGGGCAAAACTAAGTAGTACCACATAAAACCAAGGGCAAAACTGAGTAGTATAAAACTGGAAAGTGTCTTGTACAATGAAATACATCGTGGAATACATCAAATTATGCCAAGATAGATCCACTAGAGTTCAATGGATGTGTGTTCTTCTCATATACCACACCCAGTGTCATTGCATGTTTGTTCCTCTAAACAAACCACATAAGGATCCACCAGTGTAATTGCATCTGTGTTCTTCTCGTGAACCACATAAGGATCTACCAGTGTCATTGCATGTCTGTTCTTTTCATGAACCACACCTAGTGTCATTGCGTGTGTGTTACTTCCATAAACCACATGTGGATCCACCGGTGTGATTGCATGTATGTTCCTTCCATAAACCACATAACGATCCACCAGTGTCATTGCATGTCTGTTCTTTTCATGAACCACTCCTAGTGTCAGTGCATGTCTGTTCTTTTCATGAACCACACCCAGTGTCACTTCATGTTAGTTCTTTCCATGAACCACATAAGGATCTACCAGAGTCATTGGATGTGTGTTCTTCTCATGAACCACACGTGGATCCACCGGTGTCATTGCATGTTTGTTCCTCTAAAAAAACCACACAAGGATCCATCAGTGTCATTGGATGTGTGTTCTTTTCATGAACCACACCCAGTGTCATTGCATGTGTGTTCCTCTCAAAAAACCACATAAGGATCCACCAGTGTCATTGCATGTCTGTTCTTTTCATGAACCACATAAGGATGGGCCCACCAGTGTCATTGCATGTCTGTTCTTTTCATGAACCACACCTAGCGTCAGTGCATGTCTGTTCTATTCATGAACCAAACCTAGTTTCACTACATGTATGTTCTTTTCATGAACCACATAAGGATCTACTAGTGTCATTGCATGTCTTTTACTTTCATAAACCACATGTGGATCCACCGGTGTCATTGCATGTCTATTCCTCCAAACAAACCACATAAGGATCCACCAGTGTCATTGCGTGTGTGTTCTTCTCATGAACCACACCCAGTGTCATTGCATGTGTGTTCTTCTAAACAAACCACATAAGGATCCACCAGTGTCATTGCATGTTTGTTCTTTTCATGAACCACATAAGGATGGGCCCACCAGTGTCATTGCATGTCTGTTCTTTTCATGAACCACACCTAGTGTCAGTGCATGTCTATTCTATTCATGAACCACACCCAGTTTCACTACATGTCTATTCTTTTCATGAACCACATAAGGATCTACCAGTGTCATTGCATGTCTTTTACTTCCATAAACCACATGTGGATCCACCGGTGTCATTGCATGTCTGTTCCTCTAAACAAACCACATAAGGATCCACCAGTGTCATTGTGTGTGTGTTCTTCTCTTGAACCACACCCGGTGTCATTGCATGTGTGTTCTTCTAAACAAACCACATAAGGATCCACCAGTGTCATTGCTTGTCTGTTCTTTTCATGAACCACATAAGGATCCACCAGTGTCATTGCATGTCTGTTCTTTTCATGAATCACAGCCAGTGTCATTGCATGTCTGTTCTTTTCATGAACCACACCCAGTGTCATTGCATGGGTAGCCGTTAGACCGAGTCTTCTAGAAGGCACGCCCTAACACAGTTGTTCTGCTTGACTATTGTTACATACCGTTCGATTGGGGCGCTTGGACGATTGGGATGGTCTTCGTGAGAGCGATCCGCGAGTAGGCTGTTCTGCGGCATGATTGGCCACGCTTGCTTTGGACAAACTGGCAATACAGGGCGCTCCCCTTTTTCGAGTGCCACGTCTCACGAGTTAAGTGGGCCACATCCCAGTGTCACGTCCCCATTACTTCTTTTCCTCCCCGTACTTCTCTTCCTTACCCTCGAAGCCACTTTCCCCACTTCACTCCCATCCTACCGTAGCCGCTAGCTGACGGCGCCTCCATCCCAATCCCCTCTCCGGCAGCCACCCCCCCCCACCCCTCTCGCCATGGGTTCAAGGGGAGACGGCGAGGAAACGCGTCGTGACGACAGGGACGCTGATTTTGATGTGAGTCGTCTCATCTCTATTTCTATCATCTGTGGCCAGTTATCTATTTTTTGAGCTAGATCTAATATGTTTACTCATGCGCGTATGATGTGTTAGGCCAACCAGACGATGTATGACTCTGACTATCACGGTTTAAAGGATGAAGACAGTCCTCTGGTATGTAAACATGGATATGTGCCTGCTAAATTTGTAGCCTTCGAAGGACAAAACGCAGGCAGGAGGTTTCTACGGCGTCAAGGACATCGTGCAATGTTGCAAGGCGGAAGTTGCGATGTTGTCAAATGGGTAGATCCAGAGTGGCCCAAATCGATGCAGAAAATGTTGGACAAACTATGGGAAATGACTGTCGAGTTGAAAGAATCCGTATTCAGCTCACTTCTTGATAGTGTTGAGATGAATCTATGGGAACCAGTTGACACGACCAAGCATAAGCGAGATCTCAGGTGGGTGCAAGACAAGGTTATCAAAGTCGAGAAGGAGAGGGACGCGGCGTTGGCCCTGAAGGCTAAAGCAGAGCAAGAACTGACTTAAGCAAGGAACGATCTCCACCAGGCCAAAGTCCTGTAGTACACAACTACGAGTATTGACAAGTGCATGAGGAAAAATGCAGAGAAACAATTGAAGCTGTGCAAGGAAGATGTTAAAAGTAAGGAGCAGACAATTCGATCCTTGCTCTCGCAGGAAGATGCGCATCGGGCCAAGATTAGGAAGATCAAGGAGATGTGTGATAACTAGTTCTATTTAGCTTAAGCTCCGTGCCTTTTTAAGTTGTAATATTTGTACTTGTTGACCTAGCGGTCTGAATTATTGGTCCTGGATTCCAGGGAGGAAAAAATTGCTTTGACCCCGCATTAACTTGTGGAAGAATTTGTGATTTAGATCAATTTCTGCCTCGATTTAGATCTCTGTCCTAGATTGGGAACGTAACCGTGGACCAAAGACACCTTTTCTACTAGTGTATTCTAACACTGGTGGTTTGTTTAAACGTAATCTACGTGGATTGTGCCACATGCAAATGGCACAACCACAATTTATAAAGTGAAAGCACGTATCCGGGAGCTTCGCTAGATGCAGCGGATGCAGGAGCAGAGAGGCAGTGAGATAGACGGGCTCAAGATTAGGCCAGAAAGTGGTACCCATTTCCTCCTCATCTGGGAATTATCGGTGAGAACATTGCTGTTTATGTTGCCACGTCGTTGTGCAACATCTGAAATAAGTTGCTGCTTTGTGGAGTGTGGCAGCTTAAATAATTTATTTATGTGCCATTACATTCCGTCGTATTTGGAGAACTCCTGCCCCTCAGCAATCGTGGAACCGGTGGATCATTGTTTTCAGATAGCAGTGGCACAATCACAATTTCGGATTCAACTACTGACTCGGGTGTTTCCAAACCCTAAGTCGTGGTACATTTTACTCAGAGAACGTGGGTAGATTGTTTCGCCCAGCAACGTGCCACACACAGAGCGATCAGAATTTAACAGAATTACATATATAGGTTCAAGTTCAACACATTACTATGCATCTTCATTGCCAGCAGCCTTCTTCCACGGCCTGGGTGCCAAGCCTTCACATCCACTGGCTTCTTCATTTCCTGCCTTCTTCCTCTTCCTCGGTGCAAATTTTCTTAGCTTCACGTACTCTGCATCGCCGGGACAATGGGCACCAGAATCGTGTCCAACATCATCTTTCCACTTGTTTTTAATTTCTTCGGGCAGCAAAATCACTGACCCGACAGTCACGTTTCTAACCTTGCGGCGCTTCCTGTCAAAGAAACAAGACTGTTGCATAACTGCCTAATATCTACAGAGTAAATAAAACAAAAATTACAATTCAGCACAAACATGCGAACCCCAAGCGACCTTTGCTTACCTGGAGCTAATTGGGTTCGAGAAACCACCCTGTCCAAGAATAGAAGGGCGACTCCCAGTTATAGCAGCTTCCATATCCAGTACATCACAATTCAGCTCAAACATGCAATCTGAAGCATACCTTTTCATCAACCCAATTAGCTGACTGTCACACATTATAGGAACCATGATGCCACGTTCATCCATGAAGCTGAACTTTGCAGTCTGCTTCGGCCATAATTCAACATGATTACGCAGAGCAGCAACCATACTAGATATAGTGCAGATCTGCGCAGGCGCTTCTTCCATCGTGAAACAATGGTGTCCATACCTGTTGCCCTTAGAGTCGTACCTATAGAGGACTACCGTAACCAGGTAAGGGGGTCCGCGCAGATCCCACTTGACAGAAAACTGTGGACAAAATATGTTTGTTAGCGATGGGCTAAGAAACAATTTGAGGTTCAGTAGCCAGCTAGTAGTTGTAACTAGTGCGAATAGCAAAGAGAAGGGTAGATCACCCGCTTGTAGACAAAACTTCTTCTTTCTTGATAGTAGGATCTGCCATCCTCCGAGTTGCTCGGCTCGTCAGCGGCGGAGGCGGGCTAGAGCCTTGCAACGGCGGCTACGGCATGCGCCATTGGAGCTCGGGATCAGCGACTGGGCGCAGCAACTGGCCGCAGCAACTTGGCGCTGGAAGTCAAATGTCCGAAGGGATCGTCCTGCCTGGAGGGTGGATTCCGACGCTGCCGGTGCTAGGGGAAAGCTGGGAATGGATTTGTGAAATTGGTCAACGCATCTCTTAGATGCTCGATTTTCCTAAGAGGTTGCCGCGTTGGTGCCCGTGTCACGGACAGATGACCGTCTACTTCATGGGGTGGTTTAACGGAATGTTTGAATTTGGCAGGGGTGAGATGAGTTTGCCTCGAAATGGCCCCTCTCAGTAGTTGGGGGCCCAACTTTTTGAAACACGGTGATTCAGGCAACTTAGGTACCACCATGCGCTGGCCTGCCAACTTTGGTACCGTAGACGAACAATCCCCTCTCTCCCCCTCTAGAATTATTCCCCCATGGTCTCGAATTAGCGAGATACATGTTCCCGGTGGCATTTTGTCTGGAAGGAGTTGTTGCTTCCGCTGGATCGCTGGAGCGAGGAGGTGGAGGTTGTCCGGTGGCTTGAACATGTGTGCGAGTATGGATGCGCTGCTGAGTTACGGCGCTCAGACTTCCTCACGATCTTGAGATCGGCAAGTGTATGACTACATCAACCACGAGTTCCTACTCGTTAACAAAACTCGTTGTCTTCGAGGGTAAGTTCTCGTTGGATGTATGTCCACATGTTGCTTTGTACCTAGTAGATAGATCTTGGCGTGTAGTTCTCATCGTAGGAAAAATTTTGTTTTCTATGCTGCAGACCCAACAGTGGTATCAGAGCCTGATCTATGCGTAGGTGCTTTGCATGGGTAGTACATATATGTTTATATGTGGGCAATGAGGATCATGTTATTGCATCTTCTATGTATTTTGGATATTGGTGGCATAGTGGGATGAAGCTGCCCGGACCAACCTTACATGTCATCGTACATGAGACCGGTTCCACGACTGACATGCAACTTGTTTTGCATAAGTGGCCGGCGGGTGTCTGTCTCTCCTACTATAGTCAATATCTGATTTACAACGAGTTGCTAATAACTTAGTTATCCTCGTTGTGGTTCATGTTTGTAGTTGATAACGGTTCTATCTCTGAAAGCCCTAAGCCATGTAAAACTTGCAATTGATAAATTAGAGGCGTCTAGTTTAGATCGTTGCTGGGCTAGTGTATTGATATGGTATTGTTGTAAGTAGATGTATGATAGATACTCTTACAACACACTCAACATGTAAGTTCCATAGACCTTGGCCTTACACACAAAGGAATGATAGAGATCATTCCACGATGCAAGTGATAGAGATCAAATGCATGGACCATATCATCTCACTTTACACATTAGATGTTAGCATCTTATACTGCTAGTTTGGCGCTTTTGGTAGCATTGTAAGATGATCCCTCATTTAGATATCAAGATAAAAATGTGTTCTTCCTTGAGTATGCACCGTTCTATAGATCGTGTTTCGAGACATCACGTGATGATCGGGTGTACTCGAATCTATGCTTTCATAGGAACGGGTGTAAGACAGTTTTACACACGCGAATACTAAGGTTCTTACTTGGCGAGCCTAGCATGTACAGACATGGCCTCGGAACATGGACCGAAAGGTTAAGCATGAGTCATATAGTTGATATGATGCCCATATAGATGCTCGCCTTTGAAGCTACATCAACTCACGTGATGATCGGACTTGGTGTAGTGGATTTGGTTCATGTAATCACCAAAAGGACACGAGGGATGTCGTTTTTGAGTGGGAGTTCATTAGTAATTTGGATTAGTTGAACTCACTCTATCATAAAATTAGTCTAAATAAACTTTACAAATTCTGTTGTAGATGGCACCACCTGCTTTTAATTTCAATGTGTTCATGGAGAAAGAGAAACTTGTTGCGAATGGTAGCAACTTCACCAACTGGGCTATGAATTTGAGGATTCTCCTCACTGCTACACAAAAGCAATATGTGCTAGATGCGCCGCTAGGCCCCCCACCAGGTCCTGATGCCCTAGACGAGGAAAAGAATGTCTATGTGACTCGTTAGGAGGACCACAACTTAGTTCATTGCGGCATACTGTATAGGCTAGAGCCAGAACTTCGAAAGCATTTCGAAAATGGCAATGCCTTTGATACCATGGGAGAATTGAAAATGATTTTTCGATACCCATGCTACCGTAGAGAGTTATAATGCTACTAAAAATTTCTTTAGCTGCATGATGGAGGAGAACAGCTCTGTTAGTGAGCATGTACTCAAAATGTCTGGGTACGCCGATAAGCTTGTGTCTTTGGGAATAACGATTCCCATTGACTTGGCATACATCGTGCTCTCCAATCTCTGCCACCTAGCTACAAGAGCTTCGTGATGAACTATAATATGCAGGGCATGAAGAAGTCTCTTCCCGAGCTTTTGTCAATGCTTAAGACTGCAGAAGTGGAGATTAGGAAAGAACATCAAGTGTTGATGATCAATAGGACCACCGGTTTCAAGAAGGACAAGAAAGGCAAGCACAAGGGAAAGAAGGGTGGCAAATCTATTGCCACGCCTGAAAAGAAACCCCGAGCTGGCCCTAAGTCCGATACCGAGTGTTACTATTGCAAGGGGACTGGCCATTGGAAGCGCAATTGCCCAGTCTGGCAAGGCAAACAAAGGTATATGTGATATACATGTTATTGATGTGTACTTGACTAGTACTCGCAGTAGCACCTAGGTATTTGATACGGGATCAGTTGCTAATATATGTAACTCGGTTCAGGGGCTACGAAACAAGCGACAACTAGCAAGGGATGAGGTCAGGATGCGGGTCGGCAATGGATCAAAAGTTGATATGATCGCCGTCGGGACGCTACCTCTCCATATGCCATCGGGATTAGTTATAGACCTAAATAATTGTTAGTTGGGGCCTGCACTGAGCATGAACATTGTATCCGGATCGTGTTTGATGCAAAGTGGTTATTCCTTTAAATCTGAAAACAATGGTTGTTCGATTTATAAGAATGATATATTTTATGGTCATGCACCTATGTTGAATGGTTTATTTCTGACGGATCTCGACAGTAATATTACGCATATTCATAATTTTAATGCTATAAAGATTAAACTTGATAATGATATATCTGCATATATGTGGCACTGCCGTCTAGGTCATATTGGCGTTAAACGCATGAAGAAACTCCATTCTGATGGACTTTTGGAATCACTTGATTTTGAATCATTTGATACATATGAGCCATGCCTTATGGGCAAGATGACTAGAATGTCGTTTTCCGGTTCAATGGAACGGGCGACAGATTTATTGGAAATCATACATACTGATGTGTGTGGACCAATGAGTGTGTCGGCACGAGGTGGATATCGTTATTTTATTACTTTGACGGATGATTTGAGTAGATACGGGTATATCTATTTGATGAAACACAAGTCTGAAACTTTTGAAAAGTTCAAGGAATTTCAGAATGAAGTGGAAAATCATCGTAATAGAAAGATCAAATTTCTACGGTCTGACTGTGGAGGAGAGTATCTAAGTTACGAGTTTAGCACACACATGAAAGAGTGTGGAATAGTTTCACAACTCACGCCTGCCGGAACACCACAACGTAATGGTGTGTCAGAATGTCGTAATCGTACCTTATTGGATATGGTTCGATCTATGATGTCTCTGACTGACTTGCCACTGTCATTTTGGGGTTATGCACTGGAAACAGCTACATTCACTTTAAACTGGGCACCGTCTAAATCCGTTGAAACGACACCGTATGAATTATGGTTTGGAAACAAACCTAAGTTGTCATTTCTTAAAGTTTGGGGATGTGATGTTTATGTGAAGAAACTTCAGCCGGATAAACTCGAACCCAAAGCGAAAAAATGCGTCTTCATAGGATACCCTAAGGAAACGATTGGGTATACCATCTATCACAGATCCGAGGGCAAGGTTTTTGTTGCCAACAATGGATCCTTTCTTGAGAAGGAATTTCTCGCGAAAGGTGTGAGTAGTCGGAAGGTAGAACTCGAAGAGGTTATTGAACCTTCTCTTCATGAAATGGTGAGTAGCGCAGCACCGGAAGTTGTTTCGGAGTTGACTTCACCTAATGAAGAGAGAGCTAATGATATTGATCATGAAACTCTGAAAGAGGACACTACCAAACCTCGCAGGTCAAGCATGACACGTGTAACTCATGAACTGTACGTCAATCCTGTTGTGAATTTCATGGTTGATGAAATGGATGACCCTGCGACATATGAAGAAGCGATGATGAGTCCGGATTCCAACAAATGGCTAGAAGCTATGAAATCCGAGATGGAATCCATGTACGAGAACCAAGTTTGGACCTTGGTGGACTTACCTCACGATCGAAAGGCCGTTGAGAATAAATGGATTTTCAAAAGAAAAACTGATGCTGATGGTAATGTGACCATCTATAAGGCTCGACTTGTAACAAAGGGGTTTCTAAAAATTCAAGGAGTTGACTACGATGAGACATTCAGTCTCGTAGCGATGCTTAAGTCGGTTAGGATTATGTTAGCAATTGCTGCATATTTCGATTATGAAATATGGCAGATGGATGTCAAAATTGCGTTCCTCAATGGTAATATTGAAGAAGAGTTGTATATGATACAACCTAAGGGTTTTGTCGATCCTAAGGATGCTAATAAGGTATGCAAACTTCAGCGATCCATCTATGGACTGAAGCAAGCATCCCGGAGTTGGAATCTCCGCTTTGATGAGGTGATCAAAGAGTTTGGATTTGTCCAAACTTATGGAGAGGCTTGTATTTACAAGAAAGTGAGTGGGAGCAATGTGGCAATTCTGATATTATATGTGGATGACATATTATTGATTGGAAATGATATAGATCTTTTAAACAGTGTTAAAAGTTATCTAAACAACAAATTTTCGATGAAAGACCTTGGTGAAGTGTCAGATATATTAGGCATTAAAATCTATAGAGATATATCAAGGCGCCTAATTGGGCTATCGCAGAGTACATACCTTGATAAGATATTAAAGAAGTTTAATATGGATGGAAGTAAGAAGGGGTTCTTACCTATGTTGCAAGGCAAGACATTGAGTAAGACTCAAAGTCCGGCTACAGCGGAAGAAAGAGAGATGATGGATAAGATCCCCTATGCATCGGCCATAGGCTCTATTATGTATCCCATGCTATGTACAAGACCGGATGTGGCACATGCTATTAGTTTTACTAGTAGGTACCAATCTGATCCAGGTTCTGAACACTGGATAGCGGTCAAGAACATCCTCAAGTACTTGAGAAGAACTAGGGATATGTTTCTTATATACGGAGGTGAAGAAGAGCTAGTCGCTAAGTGTTATGTCGATGGTAGCTTTGACACCAATCCGGATGACTCTAAGTCTCAATCCGGATACGTATTTCTCTTGAACGGAGCAGTAGTTAGTTGGAGGAGTTCCAAACAACCTGTGGTGGTTGGATCAACGACGGAGGCGGAATATGTTGCTACTTCAGAAGCGGCGCAGGAAGCAGTTTGGATGAAAGAGTTCATTACAGAACTGTGTGTGGTTCCTAGTGCATTGGACCCAATGGTGATCTATTGTGACAACAATGGAGCCATAGCCAACGCAAAGGAACCGAGGTCTCACAAGAATTACAAGCATATTAAGCGCCGGTTTCACTCCATCCGCGAGCATGTCAAGGATGGAGATATAAATATTTGTAAAGTACACATGGACCTAAATGTAGCAGATCCGTTGACTAAAGCTCTCCCTAGGGCAAAACATGATCAACACCAAAACTCCATGGGTGTTAGATTTATCACTATGTGAACTAGATTATTGTCTCTAGTGCAAGTGGGAGACTGAAGGAAATATGCCCTGAGAGGCAATAATAAAGTTGTTATTATGTATTCCTTATATATGATAGATGTTTATTTTGCATGCTAGAATTGTATTGATCGGAAACATCAATACATGTGTGTTTAATAAACAAAAAGGTTTCCTAGTTATGCCTCTCTTATAGACTAGCTTGTTGATTAACAAGATGGTCAAGGTTTCCTGATCATGGACATTGGATGTTGTTAATAACAAGGTCACACCATTGGTGCAATGATGTGATGAACATTCATCCGAAGTATAGCATTACGATCAAGTCGTTATGTTTATATTGCTATAACATCATACGAAGTAATCTTTATCCTTAGACCATGAGATCATGTTAATTGCTAACACCTGAAGAGTATCTTGATAACATCAAACGTCACACCGTAACAGGGTGACTATAAAGATGGGTTCAGTAGTACGAAGGTGTTATGTTGAGGCTCATGGATCAAGAGTGGAATTTTTCAATCCTGATGACGGATAGATATACTCTGGGCCCTCTCGGTAATATCACATTAAGATAGCTTGCAAGCAAGTGATGTGATCACTAGAATGTTATATCACGGGAATGAGAAAAGAGTGCATGTTGGAAACAAGATCAAAATAGGTATGGAGATACCGATGATCGAATCTCGAACATGTAATATATCGCGAGACAAAGGGATTTAGTTACAAGCGTTAAAGGTTCTCACGATCACAGAAGTCATCGTTAAATATGCAGGAGTCAGTATGGATCTCCAGGTCCCGCTTCTGACTATTGATCTGAGAGGAGTCTCAATCATGTCTCCATTATTCGTGAACCGTAGGGTGACACACTTAAGAGTTATCGGACACCATTTTGGAGCACATCTGTTTCAGACGAAAGAATTGCAAAGCGCAGGAATTGTTTCGATAAAAACCGGAAATTGTTTCGGGTGAAATTGCAGAAAGTGGTTCTGCATGTGATATTGAAATATTGCAAGGGGCTATATGTGAAGTTTGTTAATTAAAGTAATTAACAAAATTATGAATAAATTTAATAAAATAGTTTTATTAAATGAGAGAGCATTAAACTTGGAGAATTTTAATGCATTTAAAGTGGAGACTTTAAAAGGGAATGTGAAGAGGCATTTTAATGTGGAGGGGTTACCACCACATGAAATGGGGAGGTGAGGGGTAACCCCCCATGCGCTGGCCATGGAGAGGAGGGGCACCCCCCTCCTCCTATAAAAGGCCATCCACTCCCTCCTTCATCCTCACACCTCCTTGTGAAGGATCTCTCTCCCCCTCTAGAATCATTCCCCCATGGTCTCAGATTAGCGAGATACATGTTCCCGGTGGCATTTCGTCTAGAAGGAGTTGCTGCTTCCGCTGGATCACTGGAGCGAGGAGGTGGAGGTTGTCCGATGGCTTGAACATGTGTGCGAGTACGGATGCGCTGCTGAGTTGCGGCGCTCGGACTTCCTCACGATCTTGAGATAGGCAAGTGTACGACTACATCAACCACGAGTTTCTACTCGTTAACAAAACTCATTGTCTTTGATGGTAAGTTCTCGTTGGATGTATGTCCACCCGTTGCTTTTTACCTAGTAGATAGATCTTGGCATGTAGTTCTCATCGTAGGAAAAATTTTGTTTTCTATGCTGCGGACCCAACAGTTTCCTGATCATGTGGCATTTATGCCAGTTGGAAATGAGGTCATCTCATTCCAAGAATGAGATGATGAACCAATACCCAACCTAAACATCGTGATTCGATCATGTCACGAAGTTCAAGTTACGATGATTAGAAAAGGACCCTCGTACACTATTCCTTAGACCGTGAGACTATATCAATCACTGTCTCCCGAGAGTGCTTAGATAGCATCAAACGCCATCTGGTAAAACGGTGGTTATAAAGGTGTGTTCAGGTATTCGGAGGAAACAGTAGAGGCAATATAAGTCAAGAGCGGGATTTGTCCGTCCATGTGACGGGAAGATACTCAAGGGCCCACTCAAAGAAGCTGTATCCAATAGCTGCGCAGCGTGTGATTAGATCACGGGGATATCACTTGTCGGAACGAGTCAAGCAGCGTTGTTCGGTAACGATATTGAACACGACATGGCAATGTCATTGATCAGATCTTGGGCAATGCAAGTATCAAGAGACAAAGGGAATAAGACACGACTGTCCCGGTTCAAACGACGAAAGATCTTCGTGGAGCGCATAGGGGTCACATGGCCATCCAGGTCCCTTTGTTGATCATTGGTGCGGGAGTGTCCCGACCATGTCTGGAGTGTTCCCGGACCGTGGGGTATCACGCTTAAGGGCTTGATGATGCTTAGAGAGCATTTATAGGATCATTAGAATTGCCGAAGAATAGAAGGGAGAAAACCGGAAGGGTTTCGGTAAGTCCGGAGGATGTCTGGAGTGGAGGTGGAAGGTGTTCCATGGCCACGGAGATTAAATGATATGTGAATGAATGTTAAATATTGATTTAATCCTTTATTCATAATTATTTAATAAAGAGAAAATCAATTAAAGGTCACAAAGGCTTAATGGGCCAATTCCGTAGGGGGAGAGGTCCCATTAGGGGAAAGGAGAGAGGGAGAGGGGCCTAAGGGGGAGGCCGGCTGGGCCTAGCCCCCCCCCCCCCCCCCCCCGCGGGGCCCACTAGGTGGCCGGTCGCCACCTCCTCCCCCCCCCCCTCCTCTCCTTTAGTCCCACCCCGGGACTTGGGGGGAGGTAGTACCTCCCCTCCCCTAGATATAGTGGGGTATTTGGCCTACAAAAATACACCAATAATCAATAAAGGTCTCCCCACTTTTGGGAGGACCTCTAATTGATATTTTCTCTCTCCCCCTCTCTCTCTCGTGATCGTGGTCCCAAGTCTGTACTGGACGAGCGAGAGACATCTTCACCACAGAGCACCGTCGCGCTGCGGGATTCGGATCCGAGAGCTCTATTTCCGCAACTGCTGCTGAATCGGGGAAGCGGGAGTCATCGTCAGGCTCCAGACGTGTGTAACTCCCCGCGAGGTGTCGCACTTGAGGCACTCAAGTCGTTGGAGCTAGAAGGAGCGCAAGGACTTCATCACGACCTTGAGGTCGGCTTCGGCTCGTCTACATCAACCACGCTCTCCTGATCGTTGACAACGCTTTTCGGTCTTCAAGGGTAAGTTCGCGAAAATCCCCTCCCGTTACTGTATTACTAATAGATAGGTCCTGGCAGCTTCAGGGGTTCAGGGGCATAGAGTAAAATTTATTGTTTTTATGCGCGGAACCCCTATAACACCAAATATACCATTAAGTTTTGGCATGATCTCGTTATTAAAGGATTGAAGCTCTAGCAAAGCAAAGAATGGACAACAAGTGTTTGATAGCCATGATTTATTGATGTGGATGTTCTAATGAGACAGTTTAATGATATGCTTATTTTGATATGATCTCTCAATTTTACTTTCTAAGCTTTTACCGTACAAAAGTGAGAATACAAAATATAAGTCACAATAGGAGGATCACAAGTTTGCTTTCAAGTTAGATTCACTTTTGGAATGGGGCATGGAAGTTGTATTTATATTTTATGGATTGACATAACTGAGCTTATGTTTTGTTGTATGATTATGTTACATATTAATTTGAGCTTGTACAAATATAAGGATACAAGGAATCAATATTCAATGGTAAGCTAGATGATAGCATTATGTTATCAACTCTCTTGATCGAGGACGAGCAATGTTTAAGCTTGGGGATGTCAATGACTGCATTTATGATGCACATTTAAGTATAAAAATACTCATATTGACACTCATCTCATGCTCCATCTAGTTGCAACTATGTCTATTATGCATGACTACACTTCTCTCTATGCCCCGGGGCGCGGCTGTCAGGCAAAACGTTAAGCAACAGGTCGATGAACATTGACCAAGTTCATGCCTGAGCAAATGTTACTACACTAAGTAAAGTGAAAGGACATTTACTGTCATAATCACTTTTGGTGTTTGTTAACAACTAGTAGACCCTTTTTTACAGTATTCTATTGTCTACAGGTTGATATTTTACAAAGTGAAAAGGACCATTGGCCTGCGGAACATTCCATGCATAGTTACTTGTCTCTTGGGAATTCCAGACCTGAGTCTCCGGTCTACCATGACCGGAGTCTCCGGTGTGGTCTGGAGTTTCCCCAGGAGTCTTCGGAGGGGGCTTCTATTTTCCTGCCTCGATCAGCCAGAGATGTGGTCCGGAGGAAGGTCCGGAGTCTCTGGTCCATGCCTGAGACCAGAGACTCTGGTGTAGAGGGACCGGAGTCTCCGGTCCACTTGGCTCACAAGTGGGATGGGTCATTCTGTTTGACGGTCCGGAGGCAGGTCCAGAGATTGACCGGAGTCTCCGGTGTAGACCGGAGTGTCCGGTGTGTAGACCGGAGTCTCCAGTCTAACTCTTCTCCAACGGTCATAAAATGGTTCACTGGTGCGAAGGGCTATAAATAGAGGACCTTATCCCCTTCCTCCAGTTGCTCGTCCACCTCAAGAACACCATATCCATTTGAACCACCAAATCAACAAGATCTCTTCATCCAACCATCCAAAGTCATTGATATTTGGAGAATCGAAGGAGGAGGCCTTGATCTACATCTTCACCAAGAGAGATCTTCATTTCCCCCTCATTCACTTGAGGGCCCCCATGCTCTAGTGTTTCTTTGGAAACCCTAGGTTTTGATTTGGTTCTTACAAGCTTGTCTTTGATTGTTTGACAACTTTCTTGTATTTGGGAGCCTCCAATTAAGTTGTGGATATGTGCCCCGAACTCGTTGTAAAGGTGTTGGCTTCCACCTCGAAGGTTGCCGTATAGTGGAAGAGGTGAATCGAACCCCTTGGGGTGAGGTTCATTGGAGAAAAAGGGAGGCCTCCCGTGGCGTTGGTGGTTTGATACCACCCCCTCTCCAAACGTAGACGTACTTCCCCTCAAAAGGAAGGAACTACGGGAAACAAATCCTTGTGTTTCCGAGCGCTCCACTTTGGTTACTTCTATCCTTTACCTCCAATTTACTTATCTAGTTCTTGCTTAGTACTTGTTCTAGGTTGACATATAGGTAAATTCACCTTAGTTGCATAATCTACAGAATTTACCTTTTTGTGTCAAACCCTAAATTGAAAAAGAGTAAAATTTGGAGTAGCACCTATTCACCCCCCCCTCTAGGTGCCCATATGATCCTTTCAATTGGTATCAGAGCCTCGGCTCTTTATTCGGGCTTAACCGCCTAAGAGATTATGGAAAACAAAGGGGAGGGAGAAAGTGAGGCTATCCATTTGGTGACCATGGTAGATCTCAAGAAGTTGGAAACAAGCTTGAGCTCTACCTTGGGCAACAAAATCCAGCAGTTGCGCCAACTCGTTGAGCAACTTGTTAGGGATAAGCAAAACTCACCTCCTCCCTCTCCAGAGGAAACACCACCTAACCCAAAGGCTAATGCTTCGGCTAAGCCTTTGGAGGAAGTGGCGGGGGATGAACATAATTCCACTAACTCCACCACCAAAAAGGGTGATGGGAAGGAAGAGTCCCATGCAGTTCCCGAATGGTACTCTCCCGACCCTCCTATCCCTCATCCACATATAAATAATAGAGGAGACCCACCTAAGTTAGCTGCACATACTTTTTCTCAATGGCAAGTTTTAATGAAATCTCATGTGCGCAGCTTTTGCATTGATTTGTGGAATATTATTGAAGAAGGACTCAAAATTGAGGATCCAACCAACTTGACTAGAAGAGAAGTGGTCAATAGCCAACTCAATGCGACTGCCTTGCACATGATCCAACTTGGAGTGGGGCCAAAGGATTTTCCCCACATTGAGAACTACAACATCGCCAAGGAAGCTTGGGATGCTCTCATTGACTTGTTTGTTGGCAATGAGAGTATGAGAAGAAACAGATATGATGCCTTAAGCAATGAGGCCGAAGGTTTCTTCATGAAGGATGGTGAGGATCATGAAGACATGTATCAAAGACTCAAATCCACAGCCACCGCCTTCAGGAATGTTGGTGCCTCTCACATTGATGATGCGTGGATCAAGAGGAAGTATGTGAGTGCACTCATGCCTTTCGAATCTACTGACTTGAAGAGTCTCCAAGGAAGACACAACTACCATCTCATGACCTCCAATGAAGTGATGCAAGAGATCGCCGCCTTCAAGGTTGCTTCCAAGAATGCCAAATACGCTCGTGCTCGTGCCATTGGAATGAGTAGTGGTGTCAATCTTGCCTTGAAGGCCAAGGTTGTGGAGTATGATGATGATGAAGGAAGTGATGAGGGACTTTCAATGAGCCACCCCAAAGATGTCAAGGTTGCCCATGGTGAATACATGGCCTTCTATGCAAGAAATTTTTGGAAAGATCCCGCCAAGGCCAAGATGGAAATGCAACGAAGAAGCAACCCCAATGGGAGAAGAGATAATGGGTCCAAGTTGAGAACTTGTTTCAATTATGCTGACCGCTATCACTTCGTTGCAGCTTGTCCCTATGAGAAAAGAGAAGATCATGGGGTAAAACTGTGTTGAAGAAGACCTCCAAAGCTCCCTACAAGAAACCCTACATCAAAAGGAACTCAACCAACAAGAAGCCAGGAGAAATTGTCTTGATCACACATGAAGAGTTCTCCTCCGATGATGATGAAGATGAAGAAGAAGATGATACATCAAGTGGTGTGGCGGCTCTTGCCACTACCTCTACTCCTTCATTCTCACTCTTCGACTCTCCAAATGAGAATATCTCCAACAAGAACGTCACTTGCCTTATGGCAAGAGGAACGGAGGTATTATCATCATCGCACCCCACCTCCTTAATCAATGATGATTTTGATGATGAGTTATCTCTTGAGGTCAAAAAGGAATTAGTTTCTTTTGATGTGTTCATGAACAACTTGCAAGGGGAACATAAGAAACATGTTGTGGACCTCTTAAATCAACTTTCACACACACAAGAACTTCTAGATGAGAGATTCCAATTAGGAAGAGAGCACATGATTGAGGTAGAAGCTCCAAATAATGCTCTAGAAGAAGAACAAGAAACTAGAATATCTCTTGAAACTAAACTAGAGGGTCTTGATGAAGCTAATGATCTCATATTAATAAACTCATTGATGCGCTCGAATTTCGACGTAGAGCTTGTTGGGAACCCCAAGAGGAAGGTATGATGAGCACAACAGTAAGTTTTCCCTCATTTATGAAACCAAAGTTTAATCGAACCAGTAGGAGCAAGGAAACACCCCAAAGGTATTACTAGCTGAGCTTTGGCAGGGCGCACTACCGGTGCTAGTAGCAACGTGGAGACCTGCACAACACAACCACAGAACTTTGTCCCCAACTTGCGATGAGGTTGTCAATCTCACCATGTTTTTCGGAAAACAAAGGATTAAACGTATCGAATGGAAAGAAGTAAAAGTTTGCAGAAAGGAAACACAAAGCAGTAAACAATTTATAGATTGTACGTAAAGAAAAAGGACCGGGATCCATAGTTCACTAGAGGTGGCTCTCCTTAGATAGATAACATGCTAGGTGAACAAATTACAGCGGGGCAATTGACAAACACCAAGAAAGCAATACATGCATATACTAATCATCTTGACTCCTCTGAGACTTGATTGGGCATTACAACATAATACATAGACCGCCATCCAACTGCATCTATGACTAATAATCCACCTTCAGGTTATCATCCGAACCCCCTCCAGTATTAAGTTGCAAGCAACAGATTATTGCTTTACAAACTGCGTGTAAAGTAAATAATACGATTGTTCTATGAGCAAAGGATTGTTGTTTTCTCCCTAGTAGCAACAACACATCTAGTACCTTAGAGATTTCTGTCACTTCCCCAGATTACCAGAGGCATGAACCCACTATCGAGCATAAATACTAACTCTTGGAGTTGCTAGCATCTACTTGGCAAAGATAGATACTAACAACGGAAAGCATGCAAGATCTCAAATAACAAAGACATGATAGAATCAATAATCAATCTGACATAGCATCTAAATATCCATCGGATCCCCGCAAACACAACATGTATGAATTACAAATAGATTTGATCATGAACGGAGCTCACAAGATCTAAACATGAAAGCACAAAGGAGGAGAGCCAGCCATCTAGCTACTACATGGATTCGTAGTCCAAGGATGAACTACTCACGCATCACACCGGAGGCTTGCATGGTGATGAAAGAAGGCCTCCATGGTGAATTCCCCTCTCCGTCAGGGTGTCGGGAAGAGCTTCAGATCCCTCCCGATCTAGGGATGGAGATGATGGCGGCTACAGACTCTTTTGTGGATTTTTGATCGGGTACTTAGGGTTTACGTCCTGAGGGAAATATATTGGCGGAAGGAGAGGCCGAGGGGGTGCCGGGAGCGGCCACACCACCCCCTGGCGTGGGCAAGGCCTGGCCGCGCAGCCAGGTGGTGTGGTGGCTCCCTGGCCCTTCTCTGTCTCATATTCTGGCACTTGATCACTTCCGGAAAAATAGGCACTTTGGGTTTTGTCCCGTCCAATTCTGAGAATATTCATTTTCTGACTTTCCTAGAACCAAAAACAGCAGAAAACAGGCAGCTGGCACTGTGGCTCTTGTTAATAGGTTAGTCCAAGAAATCATATGAAAAGTACTCCAAAGTTAGAACACAAGAAAGTGGATAAAACCAAGCATGGAACATCAAAAATTATAGATACATTTGCAATGTATCAACATCCCCAAGCTTAACTCCTGCTCGTCCTCGAGTAGGTAAGTGATAAAAAGAAAGAATAATTTTTGAGGTGACATGCACCATCAAAGACTTGATCAAAGTATTTGCAAAACATTCAAAGCTGGGATCATAGTACTTCAATCATAACATGAAAGACAAAGTTCTAGCAATAAGCAAAGAAACTATGATGCAACATGAAAAGGCACAAACAAAAGATTCATGAATAACAATGCTTTGCAAGACGTTTGTTTGTTTCACATAAAGAAAACATAGCATAATAGTATTCAGCTTGTCCCTCAATAGAGTAGCAAATATAAATGCATATGACACCTTCAAAGTTCATAAGAGTGACTAGATACAATAGTTTAAAACAAGCAATAACAAGTTATGCATCAATCAACTAGTCTTGGGACAATGCACATAGAACTAAGAATGGCCACTAGGCTCTCAAAGTAGGTGCATAAAGATAGAAGGTTGAGACTCAATATCATGGTGGAAGAAAGGCCTTTTGTAAAAGGAAGTAGGGATTCAACTCTCATAAAGAGCTTCCAAAAATTATGGTACTTGTAGCTTTCAGCTCTCATTGCCCCTATCATAAGCATCTTGAAAGTGATTAAGGTTAAAGTGACACAACTAAGCGGATATGCTTGACAAGTTATAAACCGAAATCTCATGCCCCTTACTTACGAAGACCGATCCTCATGCTACTCAACTTCAGTCACGAGTAAGCTCTTGTCATTGTAAGTATATGTGTATCATTAAGAACCTCCAACGGGGTACCCCTTGCACATGATACAGGAGCTTTCCCATAATAAAAATGACAAGGCAAGCAGACAATGAGCATCTCAGCGATCTTTTTATTTGCTATTTGCATAGGTTTTTATTGAGGATGCTTCATAGAGTGCTCATTATGGTGATGTTGCAAGTTTCCACCATGATTAGGCATGGCTTAGGCTAGCGGCCCAGGCGTTTCTCTAACACACATACAAACTCCATGATCTTACAAGTTCCACTTTTATTTCACACCGCCGGGATCCGTAAGCAAAAGAACATGATATCAACGGGGTACAAACTACAAGTGCAATGTTGAAAGCGTTCCCCATGAAACATGGTTCTGCTAATTTCAACTTATAAAGTTCAAGCATATATGCAACAAAGAAGGACCCAATGGTTCAAGTTTATTAGAGGCAAAAAGTAAAGTGTGCCATCAAGTTCGTGAGAGCTTTAATCACTAGTTTTCTCATAACAAGTGGAAGATAAACAAAAGCATGAATATACTTGGAATAGCATAAGCTAGTAGGTATGTATGGTGGACTCTTTGGAATAACTTGGTTTAGGGAGTTGGATGCATGAGTGGAACTCATACTTTGTTGTGGAGGCTAGCAAAAGACTGGGAGCGACAAACTAAGAGAGCAATAATGGCCATAATCATGTAGAGCGACAAAACATCATTGATCAAAGCATAAAGTGATACTACAAGTTGAAAACTAAAGGATCATAATGGCTATGGTGACTTTGGATAGTCATAACATGGTGTGAGCATGCGCCAAGTCAACCCAAATAAAGCATCAAAGGAGAATACCACTATACTATGCTTTAATATGCTAAAACAACGCATGATTCATCCAAGGCACATTAAGCAATCTCAATTGTTTATAACAATTCATGCTACAGCAAAGAATACTAAGCATAAAGCAAAAACAATATCAAGCATGGCATGACAAAGCATAGGCGACAGTCAAAAACGAGATCTTTTTACCACATAAGTATGAACTTTCCTACTCTTTTCCAAACCAAACCAAACTATTTGCAAACCAATGTATGAAAGAGGTGGTCCAACCAATTTATTCAGAAAACTAACCAAACCAAGCAAACTAAAAACAAAAACGAAAATGAAAAACAAGACGCTCCAAGAAAAACACAATTGTGCATGAAACAATAAAAATGAAGCGTTTGGAAGAAACCTGGAATTTTTATTGATGAAGAAGGGGATGCCTTGGGCATCCCCAAGCTTTGACGCTTGTACTTCTTGGATATTTATTGGGGTGACACGCATGGTATCCCTAATCTTGAGCTTTAGTCCATCCTTCATCTCATTACTCATTCCTTCCATACACCTGAAATTTTTCCTTCATACAAAACTTCACACAATCTTTATTAGCAACATTAGTGCACTTAAGATAAATAAGTCTCAAGGTTCAGTTATAACACCAAATAAACTTCCATTAGAACACTAGCTACTGTAGAACTTCCCCCAAAAATCTCAATTCCCCAAAAGAACTCAATAAGGAACTAACAACAAGCAAATGCAGAAAATGGCAGATATCTGTCAAAACAGACCAGCAGGTAAAGACGAATTTTTTAGAAGACCTTGTGTTGCTCAAATAAAAAAGTGTTGAACTAACGAAAGTTATATAACAACGTGGGGCAGAATCACAAAACATTTCAGCTCAATCCGACATATAGAGCTCTCTCTCGAATTTTTACGGTGAAGCACAAAAATCTGTTTCGGGACATCAACTTTCCCAATCATTACTTCTCTCTCATTAGAGGTTACTCTTGGCACAAAAAGCAAATAAAAAGGATAAGGAGAGGTTATTATAGAGGTAATAACTTCCAAGACTCTTATAAAACTTTTGGGTTATCTGCCAATAAGTACTTTTCTTTAACGCCTTTAAGTTAGGCATAAGAAGCAAAGGAAGAATCAAGTGTTCTCAAATGAAGAAGCATTATAACCAACTTTCTTGCCCTTACCTCTCTTACTTTTATTCTTAACCTTGGGTAAAATATGATTGTTTGGTGTAGAATAAAGGTGCATGATCCCCTTTCCCACATCTATTATTGCTCCAAGGAGTTCTAATAGGGACCTTCCAAGTGTAATTTGTCATTTTCCTGCACATTCAATAACAAGATAATCAATAGAAATTGTTTTCCCAAGGATCTTTGTAAACACTCCTTCAGCTATTCCAAGAGGTAATATGTTAGTATTATTAGTAAGATATATTTATTTTCCTCCTTCAGTGAGCCCGCAAGTATTCAGAGATTTATAAATATCTTTGGGCATAAGGAAAAATTCAGACATGATATCACAGCGAGCTTGAAAAGTTTCAGTGTTCATCTCAATCTTTACTGTAGGGAACCACTTTGATGGTTTAGAGTTTTTTGGAACATAATCGTGGTGCTCCCTAAGTGTATTATAGCAACTTTCTAATCTAGTAATGCTAGCCTCAAGAGTGTCCAACCTAGCAAATATTTTTGCGAAATAAGTATCAGTTTGGCTAGGCAAGTTGTAAGTGAGGATCAATTTCTTTATAGCATTAATAGCATCATCCTCATTACAATGGAGGAAATATCCTCCCACAACAGCATCTAAAGCACATCTATAGAAAAGAGCAATTCCAAGGTAAAAACTACTAAGGAACAAGCTTTGAGTCATTTTAGGCTCAGTTTTTTCATGTAGATCGGAGATTCTAGACCAAGCTTCCTTAAAACTTCCCTCAATTCCTTGTTTAAAAGTGAAAATCATATCCTCGGGTGACATAGTGATTGGAGCAAGGCTAGACATAGTGACAACTTAGGATAGGAACTAATTTTTTTGTGTTTTTCAAATAAGAAAGCAAACAAGTAAAACTAATTTTTTTGTGTTTTTGAATAACAAAACAAGCAAACAAAGCAAAAATAAAACTAAGCAAAACAAAAACAACAAAGTAAAGAGATTGGTTATGAGGGACTCCCCTTGTGAAGATGTCCTTGACTCCCCGGCAACGGCGCCAGAAAAGATCTTGATGCGCTCGACTTTCGACATAGATCTCGTTGGGAACCCCAAGAGGAAGGTATGATGAGCACAGCAGTAAGTTTTCCCTCAGTTACGAAACCAAAGTTTAATCGAACCAGTAGGAGCAAGGAAACACCCCAAAGGTGTTACTAGCTGAGCTTTGGTAGGGCGCACTACCGGTGCTAGTAGCAACGTGGAGACCTGCACAACACAACCACAGAACTTTGTCCCCAACTTGCGATGAGGTTGTCAATCTCACAGTGTTTTTCAGAAAACAAAGGATTAAACGTATCGAATGGAAAGAAGTAAAAGTTTGCAAAAAGTAAACACAAAGCAGTAAACAGTTGTAGATTGTATGTAAAGTAAAAGGACCGGGATCCATAGTTCACTAGAGGTGGATCTCCTTAGATAGATAACATGCTGGGTGAACAAATTACAGCGGGGCAATTGACAAACACCAGGAAAGCAATACATGCATATACTAAGCATCTTGACTCCTCTGAGACTTGATTGGGAATTACAACATAATACATAGACCGCCATCCAACTGCATCTATGACTAATAATCCACCTTCAGGTTATCATCCGAACCCCCTCCAGTATTAAGTTGCAAGCAACAGATTATTGCTTTACGAACTGCGTGTAAAGTAAACAATACGATTGTTCTATGAACAAAGGATTGTTGTTTTCTCCCTAGTAGCAACAACACATCTAGTACCATAGAGATTTCTGTCACTTCCCCAGATTACCAGAGGCATGAACCCATTATCGAGCATAAATACTAACTCTTGGAGTTGCTAGCATCTACTTTGCCAAGATAGCTACTAACAACGGAAAGCATGCAAGATCTCAAATAACAAAGACATGATAGAATCAATAATCAATCTGAAATAGTATCTCAATATCCATCGGATCCCCACAAACACAACATGTATGAAATACAAATAGATGATCTTGATCATGAACGAAGCTCACAAGATCTAAACATGAAAGCACAAAGTTGCAGAACCAGCCATCTAGCTACTACATGGATCTGTAGTCCAAGGATGAACTACTCACGCATCACACCGGAGGCTTGCATGGTGATGAAGAAGGCCTCCATGGTGAATTCCCCTCTCTGGCAGGGTGCCGGGAAGAGCTTCAGATCCCTCCCGATCTAGGGATGGATATGACGGTGGCTACAGACTCTTTCGTGGATTTTTGATCGGGTACTTAGGGTTTACATCCCGAGGGCAATATATAGGCGGAAGGAGAGGCCGAGGGGGTGTTGGGAGTGGCCACACCACCCCCTGGCGCGGGCCAGGCCTGGCCACGTGGCCAGTTGGTGTGGTGGCTCCCTGGCCCTTCTCCGTCTCGTATTCTGGCACTTGATCACTTTCGGAAAAATAGGCACTTTGGCTTTTGTCCCGTCCAATTCCGAGAATATTCATTCTCTGACTTTCCTGGAACCAAAAACAGCAGAAAACAGGCAGCTGGCACTGTGGCTCTTGTTAATAGGTTAGTCCAAGAAATCATATGAAAAGTACTCCAAAGTTGGAACAAAACACAAGAAAGTGGATAAAACCAAGCATGGAACATCAAAAATTATAGATACATTTGCAATGTATCACTCATCAAGGAACGTGATCATGCTATTGCTAAATACAAAGAGGCTAAAAAGGACAAGATTGAGTTTGATGTTGTTCATGAAAAACTTGTCAAGGACTTTAGGGCAGTTGACAAGGCTCACAAGGCCTTGGAGAGTGAACTCTTGTCGCTCACAAAGTCTCGTGAAAAGCTTCAAACTTAATTGATCAATACTCCCACACCTAGTACGTTCATTCCTTCTAGTTGTAGAAATACTCTTGAAGAACATGCTTGGTTGAAGGGGAGCTAGCTAAGACCACCTTTCCAAAAGGAAACAAGTCTATTGATGACCTCTTAAGCAAGCAAAGGTCAATTGGTGAAAAAGGGGGCATTGGCTTTATCTCTAAAGCCAAGAAGTAAAAGAACAACGAGAAGAAGAAGGCCAAGCTCGCCCAAGAAAAGAACAAGGTCATTGTGGGAAGTAAGACCACAAGTGGCAAAACTATGTCTCATGATGATTTTGCGTGTAGTGCTAACCCTCACTATGTTTTAATGCGTGATTATTATGGTGATGTGTATGCACAATATGTTGGCCCATCTGATGGTTATATTGCATGGTCTATTTGGGTTCCCAAGACCCTTGTTGCTAACAAAAGAGGACCCATTGAAAAATGGGTACCTAAAAACTAGTTTGATCTTTTGTAGACCTATGCTTCCGGAGGGTCAAAATGGGAGCTTGATAGTGGATGCACAATTCATTTGACCCGAAGCACATCTAGTGTCAAGGAGTTGAGACCAAATGTTGATCAAATATCCATGACATATGCCGACAAGTCAAAGTCTAGGGTAATGGGTTTTGGCAAAGTTGTGGTTGCACACGATATCACTCTCGTCGACGTCATGCTTGTTGAGACCCTTGTTATAATTTACTTTCAGTCCGTGCTCTTGGCAAGATGGGATTTGCCGTCTTTATTGATAATGATATTGTTATCCTCATGTGGAGCAAGTCTCTAAAGGTCGCTTTCGTTGGGTACGTCGAGAATGACTTGTATGTGGTGGAATTCTCGGGGAAAACCACTACAAGGCTGATGTGCTTATTCGGAAAGGACGATGTGGGTTGGCTATGGCATCGCCATCTAGCCCATGTCAACATGAGAACTTTGCAAAGCCTCCACAAGGATGGTCATATTGTTGGACTAAAAGAAAATGTTTGCTTTGCCAAAGATCGTGTTTGCAGGGCATGTGTTGAAGGAAAGATGCATGATTCTCCCCACAAGCCAAATAACTACATCAAGTCCAAGAGGATCTTGGAGCTCCTTCATGTGGATCTTTTTGGTCCTCCTTCTCATGCAAGTCTTGGTGGGAAGAAATATTGTTTGGTGATTGTTGATGACTACTCAAGATACACTTGGGTATATTTATTAAAGCTAAAAAGTGAGACCCAAGAGAACTTCATTGACTTCATCAACATGGCTCAACATCAACACAATGTCCTAGTATTAACAATAAGAAGTGAAAATGGCACCGAGTTCAAGAACTACACATTGAATGGATTTCTTAGTGATGAGGGAATAAAACATCAATATTCCGTTGCATATACCCCACAACAAAATGGTGTAGCTGAGAGGAAGAACCGGACTCTTATTGATATGGCAAGGACTATGTTGGCGGAATTTAAATCTCCATACAATTTTTGGGCTGAAGTTATCTCCATCGCATGCCATGCATCAAACCATCTCTACCTCTGCAAAGAATTGATCAAGACTCCATATGAAATCCTTACCGGTAACAAGCCCAATGTTTCTTACTTCCGGGTGTTCGATTGTAAGTGCTTTTATCGCATTAAGGGCATTCGTTTATCCAAGTTTGATTCCAAAGCCTTAGAGGGTATTTTGGCTGTTTATGGTCTCGAATCCCACACTTATAGAATCTATGACAAGCTCTCTGGAATTGTCATAGAATCTTGTAGTGTGGTGTTTGAAGAATATGATGGTCCCCAAGCGGGGCGTGTTGATGTCTGTGATGTAGATTATGAAATGCCTCAGGATGCCATAGGAAGAATGGGTGCGGGCTTCATCCACCCTGTTGAGGAACCCCTTATGGCAAATCGAGAAGAACTATGCTCTACTCAATTGGAGCCCTCATCTTCACAACATCAACAAGCTCCTGTCGAGGAGGACAATTACCCATGCCAAAGACAAGTTGTGGACCCTCAACCTGATGATCAAGAAGAAACCTCTAGCCAGGAGCTACTTGAATCCCCATTTGCCAGAATGTCTAGTGGTGCTAAGTCTATTACACAAGGAAGATCTATAGAAACTGCCATAAGGAAAGCTCAATGCTTGTCTAGAATTATCCTCGATCAAGACCAAGGTAAATCTTTGCCTCTTACAGAAGAGAATAATTCCAATGATGATCAAGGTCAAGTTGATGGTCAAGCCGAGGACCAAAATGATGAAGTGATTCCCCCAAGACAACAAGGAGATCGAAACGCGTTGCCAAGCTAGAATGGATAGAATATTGGAATTAAGAGACAACACTCTTGAGAATGTGGTAGGAGATCTAAGAAGAGGGATATCTACTCGAGCTCAACTGAAGAACTTTGGTGAGCACCAAGCACACATTTCCATGGTGGAACCAAAGAAAGTATGGGAAGCCCTTGAAGATTCGGATTGGTTGGATGCAATGCACAAAGATCTCAACAACTTTGAGAGAAACAAAGTATGGAAGTTAGTTGAAAAGCCAAAATATTGCCGCAATGTTATAGGCACCAAGTGGATTTTCAAGAACAAGCAAGATGAGCATGGAATTGTGGTGACGAACAAGGTAAGATTGGTTGCACAAGGGTTCTCTCAAAATGAAGGCATTGATTATGGAGGGACTTATGCACCCGTGGCTCGCCTTGAGTCCATCCGTATCCTTCTTGCTTATGCGGCACATCATAAATTTAAACTACAACAAATGGATGTAGAAAGTGCATTCCTTAATGGTCCATTGCATGAGTTCGTATATGTGAAACAACCCTCGGGGTTTGAGGATCCCATCTTTCTAAACCACGTCTACAAACTCGATAAGGCACTCTATAGGCTCAAGAAAGCACCACGCACGTAGTATGAGCAACTTAGAGAGTTGTTGTTGGATCGTGGGTTTGAGGTTGGGAAAATTGATCCCACTCTTTTTACTAAGAAGGTCAGTGGGGAACTTTTTGTATGCCAAATTTATGTATATGATATTATCTTTGGCTCATCTAACAAAACTTTTAATGATGAATTCTCAAAGCTTATGACTGACAGGTTCAGGATGTCTATGATGGGAGAATTGAGAGTATTTCTTGGTTTTGAGATCAAGCAAGTGAGAGGAGGAACATTCTTCAACCAAAACAAGTATACTCAAGATATGCTCAAAAGATTCAACATGAAAGACCTAAATGGAGCTCCCACTCCCATGGCAGCAAAGACTCATCTTGAGCTAAACCCAAATGGTAAAGATGTGGATCAAAAGTTATACCGGTCCATGATTGGCTCTTTGCTCTACCTTTGTGCATCTAGACCCGATATTGTGTTGAGTGTAGGACTGTGTGCAAGATATCAAGCAGCTCCTAAAGAAAGCCATTTGATGGCAGTCAAGAGAATCTTTCGATATTTGGTTCATACCCCAAACTATGGTATTTGGTATCCTAGGGGCTCAACTTTCTCTCTTTGTGGGTACACGGATTCGGATTGGTCTGGTGACAAGGATGATAGAAAATCAACCTCCGGGGCTTGCCAATTCCTTGGGAGGTCCTCGGTGTGTTGGTCTTCTAAGAAGCAAAACTATATATCTCTTTCCACCGCCGAAGCCGAGTATGTGGCAGCTGCTAGTGCTTGTACACAATTGCTATGGATGAGGCAAACTTTAAAGGAATACGGTGTCCATTGTGACAAAGTGCCTCTTCTATGTGACAGTGAAAGTGCTATCAAGATTGCATATAACCCAGTGGACCATACAAGAACAAAGCATATTGAGATTCGTCATCACTTCATTAGAGATCATGTTGCTCGAGGTGATATTGAGCTATCATATGTGTCAACCAAAGACCAACTTGCCGACATTTTCACGAAGCCACTTGATGAAGCAAGGTTTTGTTATTTGAGGAATGAACTAAATATCGTGGATTCTAGGAGCTTGACTTGATTACCTTGCATTCTCACCTATGTCTTGACCCATACTTGGTATAGGTGCAGGCATGGAAATAGGGGGAGTGTGGTTCTAATTCGTTGGACTATCCCTCCCCCAATAATGCCAACATTAAGAAATTCAATCCTCTTAGTATCATTTAGTGATATGTGAGCGTCATTGATGAGTAGTGGCTATGGACCCAAGGATAATTCTTCACGGTGTCATGCCACAAACTCCTACATGGTGGCTTCAGCCACCACCCTCTTCTCATTTGTTAAGTTGGTTCTTAGTTCGGGTTTATTTGGCGCATTAATGAACATTTGAATAGATTTCTGTGTTTTTCTTGACTTTTCATAGTATGACATCTTAACCCAAGCCTACTCTCTCTCCTGAAAACTCTCTCTATCTAATATATGTCCCCATACACATATCTTGGAGTTTTTGGTCGAGGAGGACCGGAGTCTCCGGTGTGTTCACACTGGAGTCTCCGGTGTGGGCCAGAGTCTCCGGTCCGGACGATTTCTGTCCACTTAAAGGGAGGACGGGGTGAACGGAAACAGCAGTCTCATTCATCCACTCTTGTCCCCCCCTCTCTACCCCGTCGCCTCCTCCCCCAAATCTCCTCCCTGGAGGTCAAGAAGCCCCCGGGATCCGCCGTGCCACCGGCCAATCATCTCCCCTCCACCATTGGGTGATTCCCACCGGTGGAATCAATCCCATGGACAGATCTGGTACCTCTCCTCCTCTTTTCTCACCTAGGGTTCTTCCCTTATTTGTTTTTGAGGATTGGTACTATTTTTGCCCACGGGAACCCCTTGTTTGCGTGCACACGAGTACTTTACCCCTGTTACCCTGCCCGATCTGTTGGATTCAACACCATTGGAGCCCCCCTGATCTTCCCCCGAGTCTCCCGACCGGAGACTCTGGCCCGAGGGCCGGAGACTCCGGTCCAGGCCGGAGACTCCGGTGTGGACCACAGAGACTCCGGTGTGGTTTGAATCTGACATATCTTGCATGGTCTCAAGGGTCCTGTGCGGCCTCCTTGGGACATATATACTTACCTCCATGTTATCTCCCTCGCTTCTCTTCACAGGTTCTGGCTCTCATCGTCCTCCTCGCACCAAGGCCAAGATGAAGCGAGGGGATCCTCGCTATGATGAGTCTGAGGGTCAGTACATTGTGCCCCCATCCAACCATAGACAACAGACCCGTGATGCAGCCTATATGCGAAGGGAGCAGGAAAGGGTTGAGGAAGAGAACCGTGCCAAGAGGGCAAAATATGACAACCTTTAGTCTTTGGCCCGCATGTCTAAGAAAGAGTACCGTGAGCTGCGGAAGACTAATTTCTATGCCTTCTCTCGCACCAGTGATGTCCCATGCTATTGGAGGAAGGAGCAAGCTGTCTTCATGAAAGACATTTACAGCGTGCTCAAGAGATCCCCCGTGTGCCCCCAGAAGTACTTGAGTGTTGAGCAGATGAGGAAGAGCCCCTACTTCTCTGATGCACTATGGATTAGTGAGAAGTTGGGGATGTTCAACTTGATGGAGCCCCGTGAAGACTACAACATCACCCTTGTGCAGCAGTTCTACGCCACAGTTGTCTTTGGGACTGACCAAGCCAGGACTATGACTTGGATGACTGGCAACCACCGATGTTCTGCAACTTTCTATGACTTTGTTGAGGCCATCTTTGAGACATTCTAGGGGGTGTCTACTCAGGTTGGAGTACGCATGCACTCAGCAACTCTTGGGGTGAACAAGAACAAGCTTGCCCCATTATATGGTAGTGAGGGTGTTGTGGGAGGGTCCAAGGGACTCAAGCCTCTCTACAATCTGATGTTGAGGATCTTCCGCCAGACCATTTCCCCTAGTGCTGGGAATGATGATGCCATCAGATGTGGTTTGGTCAACTTGTTGTATCATACCCGCAGGATTTACATGGCTGACCCCGATGCAGATGCTGATCCAATTGATGTTATGGATTACATATTTGAGGAGATGTACCATGCCACCTTATATAAGAAGGCCCCACCATATGCACCACTGGTCATGAGACTCATCAACACTCAGGAACATGGTTCTCCGCTTGCTTTGCCTCCCAACCTTACGGAGCACACTCTGGTATCTCTGCAGCAGAAGGGGGAAATGAGGGCTCCTCCTAGATGCTCTCATGCACATGTTGAAGGGAATATGCCCGAGAGGCAATAATAAAGTGGTTATTATCTTATTCCATGTTTATGATAAATGTTTATTTTGCATGCTATAATTGTATTAATTGGAAACTTTAATACATGTGTGTTTAATAAACAAAATATAAAGTTCCTAGTAATGCCTCTCATATAAACTAGCTCGTTGATTAACAAGATGATCAAGGTTTCCTGATCATGGACATTGGATGTTGTTAATAACAAGGTCACAACATTGGTGGAATGATGTGGTGAACATTCATCCGAAGTATAGCATTACAATCAAAGTCATTATGTTTATATTGCTATAACATCATACGAAGTAATCTTAGTCCTTAGACCATGAGATCATGTTAATTGCTAACACCGGAAGAGTATCTTGATAACACCAAACGTCACACCATAACAGGGTGACTATAAAGGTGGGTTCAGTGCTACAAAGGTGTTATGTTGTGGCTCATGGATCAAGAGTGGGATTTGTCCATCCCGATGACGGATAGATATACTCTAGGCCCTCTCGGTGATATCACATTAAGATAGCTTGCAAGCAAGTGATGTGATCACTAGAATGTTATATCATGGGAACGAGAAAAGAGTGCATGTCGGTAACGAGATCAAACTAGGTATTTGGATACCGATGATCGAATCTCGGACATGTAATATATGACGAGACAAAGGGATTTAGTTACTAGCGTTAAAGGTTCTCACGATCACAGAAGTCATCGTTGAATGTGTAGGAGTCAGTATGGATCTCCAGGTCCCGCTTCTGATTATTGATCTGAGAGGGGTCTCGATCATGTCTGCATTATTCGCGAACCGTAGGGTGACACACTTAAGGGATACCGACACCATTTGGAGCAAATATGTTTCAGATAAAGATTTAAGAAAACACTGGGATTATTTCAATAGACACCGAAACTGTTTCGGGTGAAATTGCTGAAATTGGTTCTGCATGTAATATTAAAATGTTGCAGGGGGTTTTATGTGAATGTTTGTTAATTAAAGTAATTAACAAAATCCTGAATGAAATTAATAAAAGAGTTTTATTAAATGAGAGAGCATTAAATTTGGAGAAATTTTAATGCATTTAAAGTGGAGACTTTAAAAGAGAATGTGAAGGGGCATTTTAATGTGGAGGGGTTACCACAACATGAATGGGGGAGGTGAAGGGACACCCTCCATGGGCGCCGCCCATGGGAGGGGTACCCTCCCCTCCTCCTATAAAAGGCCCCCCTCTCACACCTTCATACACACACCTCCTCGTGAAGGATCTCTCTCCCCCTCTAGTATTATTCCCCCATGGTCTCGGATTAGCGAGATACATGTTTCCGGTGGCTTTATCTAGAAAGGAATTGCTGCTTCCGCTGCTTTGCTAGAGCGAGGGACGGAGGTTGTCGGGGTACCGGATGTGTGTGCGATCACGGATGTACCACTGCTTTGCGGTGCTGGACTTGGTGGTGCTAGACTTGCTGGAGCTGGATCTGATGGACGTGCTGGAGCCGGACCTCCTGGGCTTCATCACGATCTTGAGATCGGCAAGCATACGACTACATCATCCACGAGTTCCTACTCGTTAACAAAACTCGTTGTCTTTGAGGGTAAGTTCTCCATGGATGTGTATCCACCCGTTGCTCTGTATCTAGTAGATAGATCTTGGCGTATAGTTCTCATCGTAGGAAATTTTTTGTTTTCTATGCTGTGAACCCCAATAGTGGTATCAGAGCCTGATCTATGCGTAGGTGCTTTGCACGGGTAGTGCACATATGTTTATATGTGGGCGATGATGATCATGTTATTGCTTCTTTCATGTATTTTGGATATTGGTGGCATAGTGGGATGAAGCGGCCCGAACCAACCTTACATGTCATCGTACATGAGACCAGTTCCACGACTGACATGCAAATAGTTTTGCATAAGTATCTGGCCCATGTCTGTCTCTCCTACTATAGTCAATATCTGATTTACAACGAGGTGCTAATAACTTAGTTATCCTCGTTGTGGTTCCATGTTCATAGGTAAGAATGGTTCTATCTCCGAAATCCCTAAGCCACGTAAAAATTGCAACGGATAAATTAGAGGCGTCTAGTTTAGATTGTTGTTGGGCTAGTGTCATGATATGGTAATGTTGTAAGTAGATATATGATATATACCCTTACAACACACCTAACGTGTAAGTTCCATAGACCTTGGCCTTACACACAAAGGAATGATAGAGATCATACCACGATGCATATGATGGTGATCAAATGCATGGACCATATCATCCCACTTTACACATTAGATGTTTGCATCGTATATTGCTAGTTTGGCGTTTTAGTAGCATTATAAGATGATCCCTCATTTAAATATCGAGATAAAATGTGTTCTTCCTTAAGTATGCACCGTTCTATGGATCGTGTTTTGAGACATCACGTGATGATCGGGTGTACTCGACTCTACGCTTTCATACAACGGGTGTAAGACTGTTTTACACACGCAAATACTAAGGTTCTTACTTGGCGAGCCTAGCATGTACAGACATGGCCTTGGAACACGGACCAAAAGGTTAAGCATGAGTCATATAGTTGATGTGACGCCCATATTGATGCTCGCCTTTGAAGCTACACCGACTCACGTGATGATCGGACTTGGTGTAGTGGATTTAGTTCATGTAATCACCAAAAAGGCACGAGGGATGTCGTTTTTGAGTGGGAGTTCATTTCTAATTTGGATTAATCGAACTCAATTTGTCATAATCTAAACTAGAGTGAATTTTTATAATTTGTTGTAGTCATTGGCATCTGTTCACTACCTTACGCTTAGTTTTAATTGAGATAACAGAACTATAGAATTCTAGATATTTACTTTACGAACTGGTATCATATTGTTTTGAATGTCAATTTAAAGTTTAGAAGTC
Source organism: Avena eriantha (assembly GCA_910589775.1). NCBI lineage: Eukaryota > Viridiplantae > Streptophyta > Magnoliopsida > Poales > Poaceae > Avena > Avena eriantha. Next base: position 416,582,443 of record OU342744.1, on the reverse strand, counting down.
ATATTGCAAACTTTCAGCAAACTCTATTTACTCCAAGAAGTTTAATAAGTAGTATTAAATCAAGAGTAAGAATTCCAATGTTAGTATCTAAACTATCAAGTTTGCCTCCATGATTAATGATATTCAAAAGTTGTTTTAATATCAAGATTATCTAGGAGCTGAAAAAGTGTTTCAGAAACCATCATGTGTGGAAGATATTGTGATATCTGAACAATGTTTTGGTTGCATTATGATAGAGTATAATTTAGCAAAATACATGTTCTCATATTGTATGAGAATTTGTGAAGGATGGAGATGTTAGGTATCCGAATCTCCCAAAAGGTTTTGGGAACTAACATTATACTCGTGATTCTTCCTTATAGGCTATAGTAGCTGGATCATGAAAGTTATCATGATAAGGATGAATAGAAGATGTAAGTAAAATGTTTACTACACTAATAGATTACTAAAGAATGGATTTTTGAAAGAACACCAAACATTTGATGATGGTGATTCACTTCAAAGTGCAAGTCCAAAGGTATTAGTATTTGACTATATACACTTTTTACTATGTTTCATGTGAATGACACCACTATTGATGTTGATAAATTCTTTTAAAAGAAAAGGAATTGTTGAAAGAGAATCTATAAAATATTTGGCAGAAAAGAAAAGGTTGGAGATGTCCAACTAAGGTATATAGAAGATATACATGTTATGGCTATATTCCTTGCTTGTTAAACAATGTGGTTCTGAGGTATTGGATACCAGTATTGGATACCGAATTGGTTGGTGTGAAGTGTCATACAGAACAACACAATTCATGAACTGCAACGTCCTAAGTAACTGGCAAAAGAATAAGTGACGATGTTCATCGAAAAAAAATAAAGTGTTATTGTGTTTTTTCGTTGTCGTCAAACCTAGCCTTCATGATTTGGTTTAATAATTGTTATTTTGTTCTGGTATTATGAGAACAACGGTTGTTCAAATAATTACCGTATTCCATAAAGGATGGATGAACTTTTACAAATCTAGTGGGAGAAATCACATCCATAAACACTATTGCTAAAATGTCGCAAGACAAATGATTGAAAGATCACCTATGAAGTGACATCGCTATTTAAATTATATTGGAAAGAAAACATGAAGAAACTCCATGTTGATGGAATTTTGGAGTCTTTGATTTTGATCTATTGACGCTTGTGAAACTTTCCTCGAGATAATTGAAACTCCGTCCATAGGCCAAAGAGGAATGGATGACTAACTTATTTGATATTATGCATGTTGATGTATATAGTCCATTATGTGTAGCCATATGCGATGGATCTTTTTGCTTCATATGCTTTCTCTAGAAATTTAAGTGAATATATCTATATATTTACTTAATAAGGAAGGAGTATGAAACATTTGAAAATTGTTCAAAGACTTTCAAGATGAAGTGAAAAATCATTGTAACAAGAAAATAAAAGAGTTTATGATTTGATCATCAAGGAAGATATTTGAGTTATAGGTTTAGCAAAACACCTAAGATTTCAAGAATTATTCCATGAATTTGCATTTCCCGATAAACTACAGGAGTATGGTATGTTCGAGAGATCAAATCAAACCTTGTTTGACATGGTAAGATCAAGGTGTCATTTATAAAACCGCCATTATGTTTTAAGGATTAAAGCTTTAGAGACTACCGCTTTTACACTGAAAAGAGTACCATCGTGATCCGTTGAAATGACACCATGTAAGTGTTTGGGATAAAACCCGAATTGTCTTTTCTTAAATTTTGGTATGCTATACATAAGTAAAATGTTTACAACCAAAGTCGGATAAGCACGTCTTTGTAGGTTATCCCAAAGAATTTGTTGGGAATTTCTCCATAACTCCGAGGACAAAAGAGTTTGTCGCTCGGAACGTCAAGTTTCTTGAGAAGGAACTTTTCGCAAAAAGTTAAGTGGGAGGACAATAGAACTTTGATAAGGTTGATGAACCTTAGCTATATGTGCTAAGTAGCGCAGCACCGGAAAGTGTCCCGGTGGCCACAATGCTCATGGCTCCCGTGATTACAAAGGTTGTGATCTCGGAGATTAGAGTTCCTATTGAACCATGTGGGTCGGTAAGAATCAAATAGTGTGATTTGATAAGCAAGTTGATATTGTTTTGACAATGATGAACCGACTACATGCAAAGAAGCGATGATGGGCCCTGACTCCATAAAATTACTAGAAGTCATAGAATCTGTGATAGTATCCATACACGAGAAATCAAGTTTCTGAACTTGGAAGACCCTCCGGAAAGGAGTGAAGCCTATCGGTCGTGTTTGGATCTATAAATAAATAGACATGGATGTTTAATATCTATGAAATAGTCGACATGTCGGAAATAAGTTTACGACAATGTTCAAGGAGATGACTATGACAAGATTTGATCTTTCATAGCGATATTTAGTCTTGACGGATTAATGTAGCAACCACTACATATAATTTGGTATATGGTAGTTGAACAAACAAAACAAGGTTCTTATAATAGAATGGTTACCTAGGACGTGTACATGACATGGTCCGAAGGGTTTTGTTAATTCAAAGGATGCTAAAAGGGCATGCAAACTTCAATAGTTGAAGTGAGCATAGCGGAGTTGGAATTTTCACCATGATGAAAATGTTAAAGGAGTTTAATTTCATCGGAGATGATGAAGATGCTTGCATTTGCAAGAAATTAAGTGGGAGCGTTGAGACATATTTCTAATACGTTATGTAGAGGACATATTGTTGATTGGAAATGATGTATCTTGTATTGACACAAGTTAAGAATTTCATTAAAATAAGATTTCGATGAAAGACTTGGGAAAAATTGAAATATTAGGCATCAATATCTATATGGATAGATTGAGGCGCTAATATGGTTGTGCCAGACATACATATATAAGATATTGAAAGGGTTCAATATGGAAACAATAAGAAAGGTTCTTGCTGCATGGAAAGGATTGTATCAAGATTCAAGTTTTTCAACACTTGGTGAGTAAAATCACATGAAGATTTTGATCGATTATACCGTGATATGTATATATCCAGAATGTCCTATGCTCTAAATGTTATGAGCACATACCAGAATGATTCATAAGATGATCATTGGACAATAGTAAAGATATTCTTATGAACTTTGGAAGAACTAAGAATATATCATGTATAAGTGACAAATAGTTAAAGGTAGTTCATTGTAAAGTGTTAAATTGATACTAGTTTTGTCACAAGATACAAACTAAATTTATCTCAATTTAGACTATGGGTGGCACAATGTAATGGAGAGGATGTTCCATGATGGATTTGGATGAGTTCCAAAGTTGAAACATTGTGACGGATACTACAACAAAAGGCTAAGTATAGGACTACTATAGTAGCAGCAAAGGAGGGCATTTGTGTTAAGTAGTTTGTTATCAAACTAGGTGTGGTTCAAAGTGGGCTAATATTATGAAGATATATTGTATGACAATAATATCAACATATTTTACCCCGAACGAACTAAAGGTCTCACCAAAGGACCAAATTTATACAATGCCATCTCATTTGAGAATGGATGATGCGTAAAGACGCAAAGACATGCAAATACACACGGACCTGAAACTGTCAGAGTCGGAGATTATGTTAACCACTAGAAATCGCGTATATGCAACACCAAAAAGCCATAGGTGTTCAATACGCAAAGTTTTTCAAACTAGATTATTGACTCTAGTGCAAGTGGGAGACTGAAGGGAATATGCCCGAGAGGCAATAATAAAGTGGTTATTATCTTATTCCATGTTTATGATAAATGTTTATTTTGCATGCTATAATTGTATTAATTGGAAACTTTAATACATGTGTGTTTAATAAACAAAATATAAAGTTACTAGTAATGCCTCTCATATAAACTAGCTCGTTGATTAACAAGATGATCAAGGTTTCCTGATCATGGACATTGGATGCTGTTAATAACGAGGTCACAACATTGGTGGAATGATTTAGTGAACATTCATCCGAAGTATAGCATTACGATCAAAGTCATTATGTTTATATTTCTATAACATCATACGAAGTAATCTTAGTCCTTAGACCATGAGATCATGTTAATTGCTAACACCGGAAGAGTATCTTGATAACACCAAACGTCACACCGTAATAGGGTGACTATAAAGGTGGGTTCAGTGCTACAAAGGTGTTATGTTGAGGCTCATGGATCAAGAGTGGGATTTTTCCATCCCGATGACGGATAAATATACTCTAGGCCCTCTCTATGATATCACATTAAGATAGCTTGCAAGCAAGTGATGTGATCACTAGAATGTTATATCACGGGAACGAGAAAAGAGTGCATGTCAGTAACGAGATCAAACTAGATATTTGGATACCGATGATCGAATCTCGGACATGTAATATATCGCGAGACAAAGGGATTTAGTTACTAGCGTTAAAGGTTCTCACGTTCACAGAAGTCATCATTGAATGTGTAGGAGTCAGTATGGATCTCCAGGTCCCGCTTCTGATTATTGATCCGAGAGGGGTCTCGATCATGTGTGCGTTATTTGCGAACCGTAGGGTGACACACTTAAGGGATACCGACACCATTTGGAGCAAATATGTTTCAGATAAAGATTTAAGAAAGCGCTGGAATTATTTCAATAGACACCGAAACTGTTTCGGGTGAAATTGCTGAAATTGGTTCTGCATGTAATATTGAAATGTTGCAGGGGGTTTTATGTGAATGTTTGTTAATTAAATTAATTAACAAAATTCTGAATGAAATTAATAAAAGAGTTTTATTAAATGAGAGAGCATTAAATTTGGAGAAATTTAATGCATTTAAAGTGGAGACTTTAAAAGAGAATAAGGGGCATTTTAATGTGGAGGGGTTACCACCACATGAATGGGGGAGGTGAAGGGACACCCTCCATGGGCGCCGGCCATGGGAGGGGTACCCTCCCCTCCTCCTATAAAAGGCCCCCCTCTCACACCTTCATACACACACCTCCTCGTGAAGGATCTCTCTCCCCTCTAGTATTATTCCCCCATGGTCTCGGATTAGCGAGATACATGTTTTCGATGGCTTTATCTAGAAAGGAATTGTTGCTTCCGCTACTTTGCTAGAGCGAGGGACGGAGGTTGTCGGGGTACCGGATGTGTGTGCGATCACGGATGCACCGCTGCTTTGCGGTGCTGGACTTGGTGGTGCTAGACTTGCTGGAGCTGGATCTGATGGACGTGCTGGAGCCGGACCTGCTGGGCTTCATCACGATCTTGAGATCGGCAAGCATACGACTACATCATCCACGAGTTCCTACTCGTTAACAAAACTCGTTGTCTTTGAGGGTAAGTTCTCCATGGATGTATATCCACCCATTGCTCTGTATCTAGTAGATAGATCTTGGCGTATAGTTCTCATCGTAGGAAATTTTTTGTTTTCTATGCTGCGAAGCCCAACACATGTGGAGGAGGAGATCTCAGAGACCGAGAGGGCCCCCTCTCCTTCTAGGGATCGAACGAAGAATGCTTCCAATGCACCTCTTCCTCCCATGACACGTGAGTATGTACATGATAAGGTCAAGAAGGCCTCATTCTGGGAGAGGACCCTATGTTGCATGAATATGGACATCCGTAAGCAACAACATGCTTCCTACAAGAGCAATCATCGTATTGAGAAGCTACTCAAGGAGATCAAGGCTCAGGGTGAAGCGCATGATGAGGAAGGTGAGGATGAGTACACTGACGAGCATGGCGCTCAGCCATCCACCGAGTCAGCCTACACTCTTTCTTTTGGGGCATGGAATGCCCAACAGGACATCTTGGTGGATTGGAAGACCTTTTCTGATGTCACTTCTAGGTATGGGTACCAAGGTACCTCCTCTTCTCGCCCTCACGGCAAAGGGCCTGCAACTCCAGATGGTGATGAGGACTATGATGACGATGATGAGCATCAGGATATGGATGAGGAGGACGAGGAGGATGATGACGAGGACTATTGATCCGTTGGGGCGCTAGCTTAGGTCTTTTCCCTTTTTCGGTGTCTCGATGCCAAAGGCGGAGAATACATTGTCATCGGGATTTGCATGGGCTTTGCTTTGATTCTTATTTGCTATCTCGACTTTCGTATCTATTTGCCTTATGTTATTGCGAGACACTATTTGCTATTTGTGTGTGACTCTGTGGGTGCTCCTACATTATTGTAACTCGTGTGAGAACTATGTATTTTATCCATGGTCTACCTACCATGCTTGCTTTACATGTTTATCTTTGTGCACATAGGCAGGGGGAGCATGTCCATAAACTATTTTTCATGCAAAATCACTAGTTGTTATCGAACACCAAAAAGGGGGAGATTGAAAGGACATTTACTGTCATAATCACTTTTGGTGTTCGTTAACAACTAGTAGACCCTTTTTTACAGTTTGCTATTGTCTACAGGTTGATATTTTACAAAGTGAAAAGGACCATTGGCCTGCAGAACATTCCTGCATAGTTACTTGTCTCTTGGGAATTCCAGACCAGACTCTCCGGTCTACCATGACCGGAGTCTCCGGTGTGGTATGGAATTTCCCTAGGAGTCTCTGGAGGGGGCTTCTATTTTCCTTCCTGGGTCAGCCAAAGATGTGGTCCGGAGCTTGGTCCGGAGGAAGGTTCAGAGTCTCCGGTCCGTGCCTCAGACCGGAGTCTCCGGTGTAGAGGGATCGGAGTCTCCGGTCCACTTGGCTCACTAGTGGGCTAGGTCATTCTGTCTGACGATCCGGAGGAAGGTCCAGAGATTGACCGGAGTCTCTAGTGTAGACCGGAGTCTCCGGTGTGTAGACCGGAGTCTCCGGTGTGCAGACCGGAGTCTCCGGTATGACTCTTCTCCAACGGTCAGAAAACAGTTCACTGGTGCGGAGGGCTATAAATAGAGGACCTTATCCCCTTCCTCCAGTTGCTCGTCCACCTCAAGAACACCATGTCCATTTGAGCCACCAAATCAACAAGATCTCTTCATCCAACCATCCAAAGTCATTGATCTTTGGAGAATCGAAGGAGGAGGCCTTGATCTACATCTTCACCAAGAGAGATCTTCATTTCCCAATCATTCACTTGAGACCCCATGCTCTAGTGTTTCTTTGGAAACCCTAGGTTTTGATTTGATTCTTACAAGCTTGTCTTTGATTGTTTAATAGCTTGCTTGTATTTGGGAGCCTCCAATTAAGTTGTGGATGTGTGCCCCGAACTCGTTGTAAATGTGCCGGCTTCCACCTTGAAGGTTGTCGTATAGTGGAAGATATGAATCGAACCCCTTGGGGTGAGTTTCATCGGAGAACAAGGGAGGCCTCTTGTGGCATTGGTGGTTTGATACCACCCCCCTCCAAACATAGACATACTTCCCCTCAAAAGGAAGGAACTACGGGAAACAAATCATTGTGTCTCAGAGCGCTCCACTTTGGTTACTTCTATCATTTACCGCACTTTACTTATCTACTTCTTGCTTAGTACTTGTGCTAGGTTAACATATAGGTAAATTCACCTTAGTTGCATAATCTAGAGAATTTACCTTTTTGTGTCAAACCCTAAATTGAAAAAGAGTAAAATTTGGAGTAGCACCTATTCAACCCCCCCCTCTAGGTGTCCATACGATCCTTTCATAAAGGTCATCATCATGCGAGAATAAAAACCATATTTGAGGTGGTACTCAACTTCTAGACTTCTAGCACATGAAACCACGGACGCCATAAGAGCCATTTTTGTGAGCGTGTAGGCCGATCCATTTCTGCAAGCGCGTGGGCCAAACCATTTTCACGAGCGCGCGGGCCTCGTACATACAAACATAAGGGACATGTTAGTACGCATCCAGTATCCATGAAACGACTCATGAAGGTAAGTGTCTCTTTAACACGGAGATGCAAGCATACACGAATAGAGTGCAGAACACTAAGACGCGGAAGTACACATGTAAAAAGTAAAGCGAAGCATACACACATGGAATTGCAGACAACGAATAGTTTGACAGCTAATACACCACCAAGCCAAGAAAGGGGGTTGTGAAGATGTTCTAAAATTATCTCGTCTCCTCTACGAACAATGGAAACATGCATACAACTATCGCGGAGTCGACAAAGGGGGTTGTGAGTTCTCCCGAAATTCTCTTATCTCTTGGACGAACATCGGAAACATGCAAATGACTATCTTCGAATTCGTAAAACCTACTATGTCTAGCCTTTGCACGTCTATTGCATTAGTGAAAGTCAATAGGCATCAGATTCAATATGGACCGTAACTTGCACGAGACAGCAATGACTTCCGTAATAAATATTTCGATATTTTTCTGCGTACAGTACAATGGGAAAAATAAATGGTAAAACATTAAAAAAATAAAGACAGTACTATTGGAAGAAGGAAAACATGCATAGGCATCATAGTCAGTAGGAAGCATGACTGATCGCACAAAACATGAATAATTTTCGGAATACATATTTGCATATCTTGTCGTACACATTATAGACCTAATTACATTCTATCTAATCTAAACGTATTCTAACTACGGGCCAAAAGTCCCTAGCGCTGACTAAATTTTGTACACCGCCTTGTCCACGATGTTGTGCTCACCCAGATGATGCACTTCTCGCAGACAACGTAGGAGTACACAACATAGATGTTGGTACTTCTCCCCACCAGCACGGGCTTCCTGGTCGGCATGGTAGCCGCTTCTTCCAATAGACGCGCCTCCTGCGTACGTCATGGAGTGAGGATGTTGCTACGCCGTCGTCGATGCCGTGGCCCTGATCGTCATGTCTCCCGCTTGACGTGCTCGCGGACGTCTCGGAGAGGGAACATGCCGTCGATGGCAGTCCCTCTCCCTGTATGTGTGATCTTCGCCGTCGTCGTGGTTGTCGATTCTCCTCGCGTACATGATTCGGTGTACTCCGACAGTGGAGCACATCGCTCCACTGTGAAGCCATCTCCCGCCTTCGTGTCCGGCGTCGATGTCGTGGCACTAATCGTCGTGTCTACAGCTTCTGCCCGTTGATGGGGTTCACGCGTACATCCGGCGAGAGGACATGACGCCGACCCAATTCCATAGACGTTTCTCGTTGGCTATCTCTACGTTAACAAACCTACTCTTCCGCTGCTTGCCGTGCTATAGAGCACCACGCCACCTCCCCAAACTCGGCGGATATGGCAAAGCCGTTGTTTGGGGCAGCCAACGTTATATCTTCTAGAATAGCGTGCAGGTAAGGTAAGACAAATAACTAAATCGACGCGAGAAACCACGAAGACGGAGGAGTATTTTATAGGCTAAAGGCTGGTCTTGGCACTAAGGATACGCATACCTGGACCCATCGTCGCATACCTTGAAAGAATAACACTTCCATCTTGGCGCTCGGCTGCGAGAACACGATCGATGAATGGTGTTGTCATCTAGACCATAGACATATGCGCGAACCCGCGTACGTCTACCATCTAAGACGCCAGCTCATGTAGTAACACGACCCATCTTACAACCTCGATGTGAGAACACGCACACGTCTAACGTCTACGAAGCCAGCTAGCCTCTTTGTCCGCGAGAATACACGGCCAGTATGGGTTACTGCGCCACATCGTCTTTCGACGGGCCCCATGACCACGAGAGCCAGCGGCCGGCATGGGCTCACGTCGCCACATCGACTCTCAGCGGGACCCACCACCCAGCGGGTGCGGAGGCATGTCATGCCAGGAATGCCTCTCATAGAGTGCGGTCCTGCCCACGTATGCTTACAGCGGGCCTAGTTCGCGTGCGCATCCCACCTTCCAGCAAAGCGGGGTACGACAGCATGCAGTACACCTGTCCGTAGTCCAGAATCTTTCGCCCTAGCCCTCTACCGGTCCTACCTCACGGGATAGCAGGGCTCCATTGCGACGTCGCCGTGTGTCCTCCTCAGTGTCCATCCCACATCCGAAAAGAATCGGAATGACGTGGATAGCAGTTTGAGCCAAAATAATCTAGAGCTATTATTTTCTCCTGATTACTGTTTCTTTCCATTTTCTAGTGAGCTTTCCAAAATTATTAGTTGTTATTAGGATTTTATTAGTTTTCCTTGTTTTGACATGTGTGTAGGTGCTATGGAGAATAATGGATAAACCAAAGAAAGAGAAATCAAAGAGGGGGAACATGGAGGAGCTGCAGGCACCAGAATAGCCATACGAGGGGTGGAAAAAGGTGGATTTTTTCATCAACTCCAAATAAATATCCAAGAGCATGGTGTTGTATCCCTCGTCGATACGAGTCCAACATGCTGAGAATGCACAAATCGGAGTTCGTAGGAGGAAATGACGGCCAAAATACCGAAGAGTTCACAACACATAACGACCAACGGTATGGGACAATACGGTTGTACCGCCTACCCGTACCGCTGGTCAGGACACACGGTAAAGGCTTGTTTGGACGCTTTTCTTCACGGAATCCATCTCCATTTGTTCCTAAACCTTTCTTAGGTCATAGGAAACATGAGAGGGGCTATTGGAGACCCTCCTAGGCCAATATAAAGATGTGAGGAGTCAAGGGAGAGATCCATCCACCACTTACCTCCACGGCGGAGCCCTGCCGCCGCCGTCGTGCCGCCTCCACTCATATCTCCACCATCACCACCACATATGAGGAGAGGAAACTTGGATCATTGGAGGACAAGGCATCATCCCCATCATCATCAACCACTACATCTCCATCTACATCATTGTTCCCTATCTCTATGATGATATTGTTGATTGTCTCCATGTGTGAGTAGTTTGCATTGTTCTTTCGGAGATGGAGAAACCCTAGCAATATTATAATATGAAATGAAGATGATATATAACTTTGTGCTATGAATCTGTGTTAGCTCTCTCTCTAGATATTATACGAAGTCGACCATGTAATATTTTTCTTCAGGACTAGAGAGGGAATTACCATTGGAAGTAAGGAATTTCGTACAACGGGAAGTGACATACCATGCTCGATACTTTACTGTATGGAAATGGGGTATAAGGAGGGATTCACTAAGATCATATCGATATCCACGGGGTAACCCTTAATTGCAATGGATCCATAGGTGGTTGTCGAAGATTGTTGGAGTGGTTATTTATAGATGCGATGACCGATGGTTTTCTGGGAACATTTTATTATGGATCTCTCCCCACACATATCATAATAGAAGATATAGATTTATCCTACTTGTAGTTAATACCAATGCTAGCGGTGTATCCTACACTCCCCAAGAACTTCTTAACCATATGGTCACCACCACAACCACGCTCGCATGTTCTTGTTTACTTTACTAATTTACTTTGCTCTTGTTTACTTTAGCACTCACTCAAACACACTCTTTATACACCATTATTTGGAATTATAGATAACTTACAAGTACTCTCTAGTGAATAGTAACGAGGGGCGTAAAGACCTCTGCCAATAGCTCTCTATGGTTCGATACTCTTACTTTCCAAACTAGCTATAATTGATATATGCACTTGCAGTCATCAAGATGTTTTCTAGCGTTGTTGCTAGGGAGCTAAGCGCTTTTGGTATTTGTTCTTATTTTCTAATTTATTATTGTTGTACTAAATCTATTTACGAGTTTCAAGTTATTTCTATTTATTGCTTTTTGTCTTTTAGCTTTTACTTATTTGAAAATAAAAAATTATAAAACCAAAAAATTATAAAAACTACTGTTACTAATCATGTTTTCTAAGATGACTACGTTTCAACAGCTGAAACTTATAATGGAGGATTCAAAGGGAGGAACTATGGGAAGCGTGATGAAGAGGCATGGCATATTGAAAAAATGATTGACTGGGGTGGACAAGTGTTCATCCGTAGTATGTGCCTATTGCCAATTATATTGCAAATACAGCGAATCCGAAGATCACCTCAACTATCAATGTGAGTATAATTTTGATCCTGATCTAGCATATTATAATAGTGATGAGTTAAGTCTGATGCTAGTGAAGGGACAAAACAATTTGTGCTTTTTACCGAATGTAGCGAGTTGATAACTCGTTTGATAATATAGAGGTAGAATCTAAATCGCTTGATATGATCTACAAAGTTGTTCATCATATATAAAGTTATTTCCAAGATAACTTTATAAATAATTCACTTATTGGTGAGCAGATTAAAGCCGTTGTGGAGAGAGCTAACCTTTCGTAGGATGATCAAAAGGATAATATTGAAGCCACTCCACCTAGTGAGCCTCTACTAAAACATATTTTTAATGAAGAGATGGTACTTGACATTGCATCTTTGCAACAAGTCAAAGGTAAGACTATCGTAGAGCTAGTCGCTTTCTACTTTAGCAAGAATGAAGAGGAACAACAATATAAAAAAGATGAACCACCGGTCAATAATAAATAATACAAAAGTAAGGTTAAAAAACAAATGTATGCTTCAAATAATAATCTTCCAAATAATATCTCTCTTCCCAATACTAGTTCTTACAATGCCCAAACTAATGATAATTGTTTTGAGGAGGCCTCATGCCTAGCCACTGATTTTGGGAACCTTGGTGAGGAACTAGAGATGGATTAAATCTCGTGATGCTAATATTATGCAGGAACTGCCAATGTACGAGGATGAAGCTCCTACTCCAGAGGAGGAGGTACTTTTTGAAGAACAAATGAATGATGTTAATATATAACTATCTAGGGAGGCATGCTCACAATGCTTGGTGCGTCCATCTTCACTTGGAAACAAGAACCTATTTCTTTACAAGATTTCGATGCACCGTAAGCGGGTGTGACTTCGACCGAGTAAGGCTTCCAAACCTCTATGTGAGGTAAGAATAAATAATTCTATAGTTGATATCTATTGAAATAATGTTATAGCGGATAAAGCCTGGCTTATTGGTTTTAAGAAAGCTCTTTCTAGGAGACAACCTAGAAGTTGGTAGGTATCTTTCTTAATTTTGTGTCTTAATTCTAGTTGCATTGACACTTATATATTTGCATGATTTGCTATTAGATTTGTATTGGGACTAATTTTCAATAGCTAGAATTGTTTGTTGCTATAATTATGTGTCGCATATCGTGGCTAAAACTTCTCTACAAAAATTTATGTATGCTTTGTTTGGATGATGGACTAACGTTTCAGGTCCTTAGAAAATTTTCAGAGAGAATAAGTTGTTTCTTAGCTTCCAGGAGTTTTAACGAGCAGCGGTATGGACAGAACCCGTTGTACCACGCGCCCATACTGCACATGCGTCGCGACCTCCTTATGATATTCAGAAATCATGAAGAGTTTCTAGAGGGCATAACGACCTCCAGTATGGCCACGTCTAACCGTATCACCCGGTCCTACCAACTTCTTGTACTCTAAAAAAATTAAAATTAAGAGGAGACGAGGTGCAGTATAGACACACGCTCATACCATGCACCCGTACCAAAGAGCAGAACCACACAACAAGGATCAGGGATAGGTAAAGAAGGGCAATAATCCCTCAAAGTTTTTATCTTGGCAATTTAAGGCTAGTGTGTTACCTTCTACGTATTCCAGTGCACTCCATTTTTATCTACCTACCTTTGAAACTCCCTAACCTATAATTCTCTATAGTGTTTTATATTTTTCTATTTTTTTTTCCTCGATAGGGTGAACGAACTCCTTTTTTGTGTGTTATTATTGCAGGGGTTTGAATGTTGTGTGGCAACATGTATGGTGTCTGCCAAACCGTGAAAATACTTACATGGGCCATTTGGTCGTTTCAATTCAATGAGCTTAAACAATAGTGCATGTTTCCAAGAAGGTTCTTTAGGAAGGCAATCACCATGCCATATCAAGAAGAATTCATTGAAGCAAAGTTTCTTTCCCATTGAAAGATAGGTTATTCATACCTCAATGGTAAAGTATGTCACCCTTTCTTTTATCTGAGATTGGGAAGGTAACCACTTGTCACACTCTCTTTTGATAACTTCATTTCATCTTTTATTTTGGTGACCTATTCAATTTTGGTCCTTGCAAAGTTCTAAGCTTGGGGAAGTTACTTTTGCATGTGTAGAGTCTTATGTAATATTCTCTATATCTAAAAGGTTTTTGTGAAACTTTGCATCCTCCTATTTTTGTATGTTTGATTAAGTAAGTTTTGTTTCATATTTATGTAAGGGATATACATGCTTTCGTTAGGACCCATAAGAGTTGAGTTAGAACTTTTATGCACTTTGTTCGAACCTTTATCTAAGTTGAGAAAGATATTGTGATCATCTAGAATATATTGCCATGATTTCCACACTTGATATGATTAAAATTATATTGATGAAGTCTCTAAATAATTACTTGGGTGATGTTTAATTGTCTTTAGAGTCTAGCCTTATAGATACTCAACCCCATAGATTACTTAATAGCACTCTTGATAGGATTTTTTGAAGGAGCTAATGTTCATCGGTGATTGAGATGCATGCCAAATTTTGACTTGTTAATTAAAAATGATTTTTCTTAACGCGTGTCTATAACACCGTCGCACACCATGGGATTCTAACAACTCCACTCGCCTACGAACGATCCCTATGGGGGACCTATGGATTTTGGCTATGAGTTGATTAAATACATGTAGCAGCAATGCTATGATGGGTAAGAGCACTGGGACTCATGAGACACCAAATATACCATTAAGTTTTGGCATGATCTCTTTACTGAAGGCTTGAAGCTCTAGCAAAGTAAAGAATGGAAAACAAGTGTTTGATAGCCATGATTTATTGATGTAGGTGTTCTAATGAGACAGTTTAATGCTATGCTTATATTGATACGATCTCTCAATTTTAATTTCCAAGATTTTACTTTACAGAAGTGAGGATACAAAATATAAGGCACAATAGGAGGATCACAAGTTTGCTTTCAAGTTAGATTCACTTTTGAAATGGGGCATGGCAGTTGTAATTCATATTTTATGGATTGGCATAACTAAGCTTATATTTCGTTGTATGATTATGTTACATCTTACTTTGAGCTTGCAGAAAAATAAGGATACAAGGCATCAATCTTCAATGGTAAGCTAGATGATAACATTAAGTTATCAACTCTCTTACTCAAGGGCGAGCAATGTTTAAGCTTGGGGATGTTGATGAGTGCATTTATGATGTAAATTTAAGTATACACATTACTCATATTGACACTCATCTCATGCTCCATCTAGCTGCAACTATGCCTATTATGCATGACTATACTTCTCTCTACGCCCCGGGGCGCAGCTGTCATGCAAAACATTAAACAACAGGTCGAAGAATGTTGACCAAGTGCATGCCTAAGAAACTGTTACTACACTAAGTAAAGATCATCATCATGCAAGATTAAAAACCATATTTGAGGCATTCTAATAGGAATTGGAGTTCCTAAGGTAAAGCCTCAAACCTGGTCGGCCTAATTCTTATTGTTGGGTTTATAAGATGGATGAAACCCCTCTTGAGCTTTCAAGGTGGGACTAAACTTCTAAAATCCTAGCACGTGAAACCAAGGACGCTAGAAGAGCTGTTTCCACGAGCACGTAGGCCGAGCCGTTTCCGCGAGCATGTGGGCCAAACTACTTTCGCGAGAACATGGATCGCGTATGTACAAACATAAGGCACATGTTCGCATGCATCCAGTATCCATGAAACGACTCATGAAGGTAAGTGTCTCTTTAACACGGAGACACAAGCATACAGGAATAGAGTGGAGAACACTAAGATGCGGAAGTACACGTATAAAAAGTAAAGCTAAGCATACACACATGGAATTGTAGACAACAAATAGTTTGACATCTAATACACTACACAACCAAGAAAGGGGGGTGTGAAGTTGTTCCGAAATTCTCTTGTCTCCTCGACGAATGATCGAAACATGCAGACAACTATCACAGAGCCGAGAAAGGGGTCTTAAATCTCTTCCAATATTATCTCATCTCCTAGTTGAATGACGGAAGCATTCATACAACTATCTTCTAATTCGTAAAACCTACTTTGTCTAGCCTCGGCATGTCTATTGTGTTAGAGAAAGTCAATAGGCACAATATGAAGCATAACTCGCACAAGACAACAATGACTTTAGTAATAGATATCATCAATATTTTTCCGTGCACACTACAATGGGGAAAGTAAACGGTAAAGAAACTTTAAAAAAATAAAGACATTATTATTGGAAGAGGAAAAACACGCATAGGAATTGATGGCTGCAGATCAATTGTAGCTAGTTTTGAAATATGAGTATTGAACCCATAGAGAGCTATTTGGTTATGGTCTTTATGCCCCTCGTCTATATCTACCAAATGATACTTATAAGTTGCCTTTGATATCTAGTAAAGGGAGTTTAAAGGGTGTTGTGTTTGAATGCAAGAAAGTAATGAAATCAAATAAATAAAGTAACAAGTGTGTGGGATTGGTGTTGGAACTCAATAAGGCTTAAATATTCCCAAGGATGTAGGATACACCTCTAGCATATGAGAATTACCTATAATTAGGATAACCTATATCTTTCGTCATGATTTATGTGGAGAGAGTTTCATAATAAGATGTTCAACAACAAGTCTCGCGAGCAGGCCACTTCTACGAGTCTTGTGGTGAGGTCACCTCTAAATAACCAATGTGATGCCTGCGAGCAAGTCACTCTTACAGACCATCATAATTAAGGGTTTCCATACGGTATCGTTATAAGCTTAGTGAATCTATCTTTTATCCCCCCTTGACCATGTAGGTTATAAGCCAATGCTTGTAGTCACAAAGTAGCACCGAACATACTCCCATACACGTCCAAAGGGTACTTCTCTCTATTTGGTCCCGAAGGCAAATGTTATATGGTCAAATTCACATACCATCTAGAGAGAGAGATATATCTAACACAATATCATAGATCAAGTAAAGATCAAAGACCAAAGTTATAGATCATCTTTATTTCACTTCATAATAATGCTAGGATTTCTCTGTATCACAAAGAACAAAGGGAACTACTCACATATGGAAGCAATCAAAAACATCATCATATTCATATCAATGGATTTAAAGTGCAAAGGCAAAATCAAGTGCAAACCCACAATGGTATTTTGAATTAAAACAACATATAAATGAATGATAGAGGGGATGATGGTGATGATGGAGATGTAGAGGCTGATGATGAGGGGGATGATGTGTTGTCCTCTGATGATCCATGTAGTGGCAAGGATTTGCCATTCTCCAAGTTCCTCCTCCAGATCCCTTCCTAGTATGGTGTTTTGTGGCTAGAGGTGTTTGTGAATGTCGGATCTTAGATCTGTCTTCGCGTGGTGAGAGTATTTGATGAGGCGAACGTCCTAGCAGGCAGTACGGGCAGACAGTATGGGCAAGCTCTCCCGCATTGCAGGTTGCTAAGCTTGTAGTAGCTTCTCCTTGCATCCTCTCTTCTCCCAGACGCATGAAAATCATTTCAATGACATTTATCACTTAGAAATATCATATTATTACATAACATGACAGTCCAAATTGATATATTCACAAAAGACTTAATAATTCGGGATCCTATTGAAACAAGGGTAAAAGGTGCGCGCAAGCGCCGTAAAATACCAAAATACTAATTCTACTTATGCAAAGACATAAGATAAACATGCTTCAAAAATGGACTCATCAACTTCCCCAAGCTAGACTTTTGCTCGTCCCTGAGGAAGGTAGTGACTTATGGACATGAGGCATGGCGCGTTACAATAAATGAGACAATTGAAGCATAATTACAATATCAAATATAGAACTGCATCGTGAGTAGTATCACACTCTCACATCACATGACTTAGAGGTTTCCACACCTTTTGTATTAATAATTTATAAGAAGTTTGAAGATTTAGAAGATTATAAAATCATCAAGTTTATTTAGATGAGCACTTAACTAAGTAGGGAATAGTCTATGATCATTGTTTGAGTACCTTTTGCCACTTGCACATTTTCTTTTTGATTCTTTGACAGCATAATTTTCCTTTTGTTTCACTAGCAAATTGTATCATGTTGATACCCTTTATGGCTCTTAATGGTTTCAATCAATCATTATAACATGCTATCAAAATTTCTTCTCATATCTTATCAATACTTTATTGGTGTGGAGGATCCTAAAATCATCATAGTGGTACAAGGATCATAGCACTCATCCTAATTCATACATCTAATACAATAATCATAAACTGAAACCACTTCAAATATCAAGAAGTCTCAAAACTCATTGGATATAACTCTTCCCTTTGACCAAGGAAGTTGGTCATGCAACTAATGCAAATTTTGAAATTAAAAACCTATCATGCGTGCAAGAAGGTAAACATGCTAAAACTAGAAGATAGATTACAAGGATCTAATAGATCTCCCCCAATCTTGGAGTTAAGATAGGAGGGACCACATAACTCCTTGTGGGTACATATTCCTTCTTTGGGGTGAAGAAAGCATCACCCTCTTCATTATCCTCCCTTTTGAGGCTGCAAGAAGTGGCTATACATGCAAAGCGAGTGGATAGTTTCGTAATGCTAGCATGATGCTCTTTTATTATCTTGCAAAGTAACTAACTGTCATTGGCCATCTCAACAACAATCTTAGACAAGAATTGAACTCTACCATTGATGTCATCTACCATCTTCTCAAGGTATTTGCCCATCATCCAGTAGGAATCAACCCTTCACCAATGGTTTCAACATGACTATTTCGAGATTACCTATCTTATCCATAATCTCATCTTGCTTCCCCTTGTCTGGAGATAGGGAAGCAGGAGAAGATTTGAGAGAGGATCCATGAAGGTTATACCTATAAGGAATTGGTGGGTATTCCTCCTTGTTCCTCAATTGTTCCACATGCCTCATCATCTCTAGCTAGTGAGGGAACATGTCCTCCCGATTGGGAAGCGGCACCACTTGACCTGATTCATGGGTCGATGAAGATGAAGAACCTTCTTTAGACTCCCTCTTCTTAGTTCTTGTCGCGGAAACCTTGTCTACATCTTCTTGATATGAAAAGGCTGCATAGATCTTGGATGATAAAGTAATATTTGATGCATGAAGGTAATGGAGAGAAAAGATGTGATATTGTAAGAAAACCCCTAAAACTTGGAGGCAAAAGGAAAAGGTAAGAAAAAAAGAAAAAAAGAGGATCTCCCAAGATAGGGCACCCACCATCGGTGCCACCCTTTGGTACGGGCGAGATCCCTCGTACGGTGCACCCGTACTAGCACCTACCGATCTTTATCAAGTTGGTAAAGGGAGTTTTTTAAGCAATATGGGCCAGAAACGAGATGAACAAAATAGAGCGAATAACGACCTCGCGCACGGCCGAAGCTGCCCGTACGATCCGGTCGTACCACTCCGTGAAAATGAAAAAAAAAGAGGATGGAGTACTTGGCATTTAATGACCTGTGGTATGGGTGTGTCCGACCATAAGATCATAGCCCAACGGGTTCTTGGAAATGAAAGAAAGAATAAGAAAACATCCACAAAGACATAAAGATTCTTGAAAAAACAAAAATGAGAAAAAGAATGGATCAGCAGGTATCTAACTCACCGTACCCTTGCTTGATGAATTCTTTAGTTGTGATCAAATAAGTTAGCTCCATTGCATTTACCTCTCCAACCTAGTAGTGCTTCAAGAACTTCTCGTTGACAATCGAAGATACAAAAGGGGTCTAACCTTTCAATTTCAACGCCCTTGAGGGATATGCTTCATCAACTTCATATGGTCCTTCCCACTTGGATCTCAACTTTCCTGCAAAGATATTTAGCCAAGAATTGGAGAGAAAAACTTTATCTTCAGATTTGAATTCCTTATTATCTATATTTCTATCATGCCATCTTTTGACTTTCTCTTACAATATTTTAGCATTTTCATAGGCCTCATTCTAAGTTCATCTAGAGCATGAATGTCTAAGAGGCATTTATCTTCTGTAGTCTTAAAATCATAATTTAGAGTTTTAAAGCCCAATAATCCTTATGTTCTAGCTCTAAAGGAAGATGACAATATTTACCTAGACCATCTTATATGGTGTCATCCGCATAGGATTCTTATATGCAGTGTGATATGCCCATAGAGTATCATTCAACTTCATAGCCCAATCCTTCCTTAACTTTTGCACTATCTTCTATAGTATAATTTAATCTCTCTGTTCAAAAGCTCAACTTGCCCACTAGTTTGTGGATGATATGGTGAAGCTACATGATGCTCGACCCCATACTTATGATTTTTTCCTGAAAGTACCTTTCATAAAATGAGATCCACCATCAGTAATTACAAATCTAGGAACTCCAAACCTGGGAAACATAATTTCCTTAATCATCTTGATGGAAGTAGCTGCATCTTCATGAGAAGTGGGTATATCATATACCCATTTAGTAACATAATCATCAACAAGAATATAAGTGTATCCATTAGAAGATGGGAATGGTCCCATGAAATCCATTCCCCACACATCAAACAGTTATATTATAAGGTTATCATTCATGGACCTTTCTTGTCTTTTCCCTATGTTACTCATAGATTGGCAATCATCACAATTCTTAACATAGTTATGAGCATCTTTAAACAAGGTAGCCTAGTAGAAACTAGATTACAAGACCTTAGCAGCCGTACGGTCACCAGCGTGATTTCCTACATAAAGACTATCATGGCAAGCTTTTAATATAGCATTCATCTCATGATCGGGCACACATTTTCTAATTATCTCATCAAGCCCATGCCTATATAAATAAGGATTATCCAAAAAGCAATATTTTAAATCGTTAAAGAATTTCTTCCTCTAATTATAGGTCATTTCCTTTGGTAGAAACTTACCTACAAGGAAATTAGCATAATCTGTAGACCAAGGGTCATGTGATTCTAAGGTGGAAAGGTACACCCAGTGTATAGAATCATTAATGGGGATATGATTGTTAATTATGCCTTCCATACGTGACAAGTGATCAGCTACCGAATTATCTTTACATCTTCTATCCACTATTTGTAAGTCATACTCTTGTAATAACAGAACCTACTTAATCAAACGTGGCTTCACATCTTTCTTTGCTAATGTCTTAGGGCTTGGTGATCAGTGTGCACTATTACATTGGAGTTTATAATAATGTTTGGATTTATCACAGGAAAAAACAACTACTAAAAATTCATTTTCAGTTGTGGCATAATTCTTTTGATCTTCATTAAAAACGCGACTAGCATATTGAATAACATTCAAGTTTAGGCCTTCTATTTGTCCAAGAATGGACCCAATTGCATAATTGCTAGCATCACATATAATTTAAAACGACTCATCCCACTTTGGTGGTTGAATAATAGGTGCAAATACTAGAGCTTTCTTAATTTGTTCAAAAGAGGTGGCACAACTATTGTCAAAACAAAAGGAATATCTTTATTCAACAAATAAGTCAAGGGTGCAACTAGTTTGGCAAAATCTTTAATAAAGCATCGGCAAAAGCTAGCATGTCCAAGAAAATTCTTTACTCCTTTTATGTCTTGAGGTATTAGTAATCTTTCTAAGGCAACAATGCTAGAATCATCAACCTCAATACCTTTTTAGAAACTTTGTGTCTGAAAACTATACTTTCTCTTACCATGAATCGACATCGCTCCCAATTGAGGATCAATTTCATTTGCTTGCAACGCTGCAATACTCCGTTAAGGTTATAGAGACATTGTTCAAAAGAAGTCCCATACAGGAAAAAAACAACGACTAAAAATTCATTTTCAGTTGTGGCATAATTTTTTTGATCTTCATTAAAAACGCGACTAGCATATTGAATAACATTCAAGTTTAGGCCTTCTATTTGTCCAAGAATGGACCCAATTGCATAATCATTAGCATCACATATAATTTAAAATGACTCATCCCACTTTGGTGGTTGAATAACAGGTGCAAATACTAGAGCTTTCTTAATTTGTTCAAAAGAGGTGCCACAACTATTGTCAAAAACAAAAGGAATATCTTTATTCAAAAAATAAGTCAAGGGTGCAACTAGTTTGGCAAAATCTTTAATAAAGCATCAGCAAAAGCTAGCATGTCCAAGAAAATTCTTTACTCCTTTTATGTCTTGAGGTATTGGTAATCTTTCTAAGGCAACAATGCTAGAATCATCAACCTTAATACCTTTTTAGAAACTTTGTGTCCGAAAACTATACTTTCTCTTACCATGAATCGACATCGCTCCCAATTGAGGATCAATTTCATTTGCTTGCAACACTGTAATACTCCGTTAAGGTTATAGAGACATTGTTCAAAAGCAGTCCCATAGACAACAAAATCATTCAAAAGAACTTACATAGAGTTTTCAACGAAATTGTCAAATATCTTCAAGACACATTCTTGAAAAGTTGCAGCTGCATTACATAAACCAAATGGCATCAATCTATAAGCATAAGTACCATAGGCGAACGTAAAGGTTGTCTTCTCTTGGTCTTCAGGTTGAATAGCAATTTGAGAATACTCTGAATAACCATCAAGAAAACAAAAATACGAGTTGCTCCTTATTGTTTCTAAAATTTTCTCCATAAATGGTATTGGTTTATGATCTTTCGTCGTCTCCCTATATAATTTTCTGAAGTCTATACACATTTTATACCCTGCTATGGTCCTTGTGGGGATTAGATCATCCTCATTATTATTAATTATGGTTATGCATCCTTCTTTAGGTATGCAATGAGTTGAACTAACCCATTTACTATCAGAAATTGGATAGATAATACTGGTGTCTAGCATGAGTATTACTTCTTTTCTCACTACCTCTTTCATTCTAGGATTTAATCTCTTTTGAGTGTCAACAAAAGGTTTAGCATTTGCAACCATAGTTATTTTGTGAGTATATATGGAAGGATCTATTCCTTTTATATCACTAAGAGTATATCCAAAAGCTTCACGTTGTTTGACAAGTACTTCTAGTAATATCTGTCTTTCTTCAGTGGAAAGTTGAACATTAATGATTATGGGACACTTAGCTTCCCTGTTTATAAATACATACCTGAGCCTCGGTAGAAGGGGTTTTAATAACAATGGGGGTGGTTCCTCATCTCCCTTCCTTTCCAGTTCTTCAAATTCATCTTTAAGAAGATTTTCCACTTCAAGTGTAGTATCAAGGATATTATCAAGGTTTTTTTGCTTTATCATTTGGGATTGAGTGCCTCATAGAAAAAGTAAGGCATAATGTTTATGGAAGAACTTAGATCGCAAAGTCCTACATAAGTAGATTCACATAAATGAAAAGGGATTTTCTGATTATCTTTATACTTACAGTTGGTCTTCCCTTCAATTATTCCAGAGGACTCCCTACTGTCACATGTCGAAACGCAGACACCAGAGATGTCGCACACCCCCTAGTTGTTCGGTGATGGACACTAAGGCGATTCGGCCTTGCTCATGCACAGATCAAACATATCACACACAATGTTTTTTACCCAGGTTCAGGCCGCCATTTGGCTAACAACCCTACATCCTGCTTTGGTGGATTATCTGGTGGATGGATGTACAAAGAGATGAACGATCTAGCGTCAGGGAGTTTCTTTCAGCTAGCTTCTACATTTCCCGGGCTTCCTCTTTATTTCTCTCTTTGTATCTCTACGAGAGATCCTCAGTTCTTACTCTCTCTCACTATTTCCTTACAAAGCTCACCTACTCATCCGAAAAAACCCTCCCTTCTTACTGTGGTTGAGGACCTCCTTTTATATCTCAAGGGGTACCATAGTAGTTGGAGCGCATGCACTCTCATATTGTTCTCGAGATCCACTACAGTCATGCCACGCGGTGCAGCGATAGGCGGGTGGTGCTGCTGGCCACTCTTGGTCATGGGCGGTGTTGTTGGACACTCCTCCTTGGCTACAGGCGGTGTGCTGCAATACTTGATGGCGAGGAGACATCACATTGCGCGTGTTGTCACGTTGGTTCTGCTGTGCCTGTGCCCTCATTAATGCCTTCCATAGGCAAAAGGATAGGGGCGACACATGTCTCCCATGCAGCTCCTCCGGTTGCAGCTGATGTTGCTTTCGTTGACTCGTGTTCCTGGGCCGTGCCTGGCCCAGGAGGAGTCTTATCCGAGAGTCCCTGTGGTGCTATGAGGTTGCTTTTCCCGTCAATACCACCGCACCCTCCTTGGAGACGCATGCTTGTCATGCTCGCTACCCTGTGATCAACCAAGTCATGTTCTCGAGTCATTATGGTGCTTGCCTGGTGGAGTGGGCAGGAGCGGCCTCTAGCTGCACCCCGCTTCTTTTCAGCTTCGTTGTAGCTCTGGGTTGCCGGGTGGTGAGCTATTGCCCACGCGCTGAGGTGTGGTGGTTGGGACCCCTGATGGGTCCATTTATGTAGCATTTTTACCTTATGTTTTTGCATAAGTAAAGTTAGAATTTTGGTATTTTATGGTGCTCGTGCGCACCTTTTACCCTAGTTTCCAGATGACCCCGAATTATTAAGTCTTTTGTGAATATATCAATTGAGACTATCATGTAATGTAACAATATGATATTTCTAAGTGATAAATGTCATTTAAATGATTTTCCACGCGTCTAGAGAAGCGAGGATGTGAGGAGAAGCTACTACAAGCTTAACGGCCTATGGTATGGGCGGAGATTGCACGTACCATCCGCCGTACTACTTGCCAGGACATCTGCCTTGTCAAATACTATCATCACGCAAATACAGATCTGAGATCCGATATTTAGAGACACATCCAGCCACGAAACACCACACTAGGAAGGAATCTAGAGGAGGAACTTGGAGAAGGGAAATCCTTGCTTCTACATGGATCATCGGAGGACAACACATCATCCCCCTCACCATCAACCACTGCATCTCCATCAACACCATTTCCTCCTCTCTCTCTTCCATTCAGATCTTGTTGTAATTCCAAATACAATTGTGGGTTTGCACTTGATTTTACCTTCACACTTTCAATCCATCCATATCAATATGATGATGTTTTTGATTGATGTGACACCCCCGTTTTAGTTAATCTTATATTAGGGTTTGTTTGTGCATCATGAGCATCATCTATTCTAAAAATGCATGCAAGAAACAAACCGAAACCCTAAACACTATTCGCTCCTCTCTCTTTGAAAGCATTCAAAAGGATTTGATATTTTGAAATCACAAAAATAATGGAGTCCAAATCGATTACAAGAGCTCCTTAGTGTTTTCAGATATTTTAGAAGCCTCTAGTATTTTCAAACAACTCAAAACAGATTTGAAATAGAAATGCAAATGAGATAAATAAAAACAAAAAAGGAAAAAAGGTTTTTCAGAAAAAAATAGAGCCAGAGAGAAAAGGGCCACAGCCCAGCTAACCGTTCCCCACCCTAAACCTTACGCTCAGCCCACGCTCGATGATGAAGGCAAGATGTTGCGTGCCTCGCGCACCACCATCGATCGCCGCGCATGCTGCAATGCATGTTCCTCCTCCTCTAGTGCTCTCTCCTATTTCCCCCCAAATCTCCGAAACCCTAGCCGTCAGAATCGCCATTCATCGCTGCCGCTTCGAGCCACCCCATGCCCATCCGAAGGTCCCTTGAGCTCAGCCTCGGCCCCTGCTTTTTCCTTGTTGACGCATGCAAGCAGGCATGGCTCGAATCGCTGCAATTGCCTACAACTTCCCTGCGGCTGGCAGAAGCACCGCCGTTTGATTCAATCGTCTCCGACCCCGGCTGCCCTTCCCGACCCCACCATCTCCATCATGGTGAGCTCGCAGTCCCTCAGGACCACTCCTTCGTGTCCCTCACGCGTTGTAGCTGTTGCGCCATGCTCGCAGCTCCGAGTGACCAAATGCAAGTGGCGCCACCACCTTTAGGTCTGCCGCGATGTGCTCGATTGAACTAGCTAGCATGTGCTACCCCACTTGTCCTCTAGATCTGTCCCTAGCCGCCATCCAACGTGTCCCCAGCGAGGTGACGTGGTGCCCACGTGTCGTTGATGTGGCGCCCGCGTGGCCATGACATAGGCGTTGACCAAGGTTTGCCAGCATGGCAAGCCTACGCGACACCGGGCCAAGTGGTCAGTGACTAGGGCTGTTTTGGCCACGGTTGGCTAGGGCTGGTTCAGCCGAAAATGTTGTGATTCTTTAGGGTTGATGCCTGGATGACGTGAGCCTCATGCAATAATTAATTTAACAAATCCATAAGATGGTTTAATCTTGTAAGATAAATAAACAATTCATATTAAGTTAGAAAAATATGTATAATATATCAAAATGTTTAGTAAAATGTGATCTACAGCTTAGAACAAAATTCATGTATTGTTAAGCAACTTCAACTAATAAGTTTAATAGAAGAACATGAACCCTCGCAGGTGATTCCGGGGTTTCCCTGCTTTAGGTTTTACTTCTCCCAGACCCTGTTTAAAATGATCAAGCATGTTTTAGGGTTTCATCTCAATTTTATTTAACTTGTCATATCATTATCCTTGCTTGAGCATTGCATCAATCCCATATGTTGATTGTTTCCCTTTCTTTCTAGTGTTTAGTTCTTCCTGGTAGAATACTATAACGAGTTCGAGATCGAAGACAAAGATCAATACCATGGAAGATCGAAGATCAATACTTGACCAACTATGACTAAGTAAATTAGAAGGCTACTGAAGATACGCTTTTTGGTTATCAACGGGCAAAGGAAATCATCGCCCCACCATTATACAATCCCATGCTTTCAAAGTATTTCAATACTTTCCATGTTGCATACGATTCTACTATGGTCTTTTATCCATAGATAGAGTATCATGTTTGTTGCATTACTCCCTTTGATCTTATATTACCTGATCCACTGCTCCTAGCATAACTTGGTTTGGCTTGTGTGTACCCTAGAGTTTATATCAGTGTCCTGCTTAGCCATGCTAGGTGGATATCTATGGAAATAAGACAGTTAGCTAGGTGCAAAGGGAAGAATGATGCAAGATTTTTAGTGTAGTTCACTAACTACAGAAAGCAACAGGAAACACACTTAACAATAGCCTTAAAAATGAAAAATAACAACTTGCAAGTGGATATTTTTTGAAGGAAGGATCAGTACTAATATTCCGGTATCTTCAATTTATTTATTCTCTCATCAAAATTAGCAACTTCCAGGAATATAAGTCGGCTTATCTTTTATTGGAGTGATTTGCAATAATAGTTACACCACATCATGGACAACTTCAAGGCAGGGAGTTGCGTGACATGAAAGAAATAACCTTTTCATTCTTACCGACGTAGTTTGGTAGATGTCATTTACCAGTATAAAATAATATATATTTTGCCAAAAAATTAGTTCATTCACCGCACACAAAGAATAGTTTATTCCCCAAAATTGGTGACCATGTACTACACTAAATTTCCTCTTTAACACTTTCAAATTATTATTGTACTTTTTGCTTTTCTTTTGGAGAAACTATAGGATTTACATCCAAAATCTAACTGTCAATCTGCTAGGGAAATCACTAGGTGACTCGCTTGTTTGATCAAAAAACTAACTTGATAGACTAATTCCAAGTTAAAAAATGTCAGTTCCTTTCTTCCTTGGTTGCACTTGATCAAGATTATCTATTAGAAAGAACTTTCTTCCTTTTATCATTGTTATGTCGTGTCAGCAATTGTTCTATACAGTTTATATTTTCCAAAAAATGTAAATAAAAAATAATATGCAAGCAGAATGCATCATGTTTAAATTAAGAGACACCTTCCATCCGCAAGGTGCTGAGTGCTAAGTCGCGACACATGAGGAGCAGTGTGATGCCTTCTCTGTGGTCTGGAAAAACGAGTGGAGCAGCAAAGATCTCAGTTCTGGTTGTCCACTTGAACTCTGAATGAACTAAAGAAGTGTGTTTGGTTATAATGATCCTGACCTATAAGTGTAGCTTAGTGCGTGGACATAGATGGCACAACTTAACTTCATATAACGGTACAAGGAAGAGTGGGTTTGGCAGTAGTATCCACTATTATTTCTGATACTGATGCACTGTATGTATGGTAGACGCAGTAGTTGTCAACTAACTCCTGCATTTTATGTACATGCAAGGTCAAAACAAGTTGTTGTATTTACATTAAGCAACATAGAGATGTAGTGCCACGGGTAAAGCAAATATAGTAAAAGAAATTGCATTGGATGCATAATTTGATATTTTGATACTTGGTCTTCTAAGCTTTTAGTTTAAGTTTTACTGTTGATCATTCTTCAGACATTGTGGTCTTTACCGCCAAAATTTCCAATCTATAGTTGAAAATGGAATCAAGATAAAGTGATAACCACATAAGGATTTTAGTTTACTTAAAACATATAAGGATGTTCCCTTTTTAGAAAAGATAAGAATATCTCGGGTGCAATCTAACGATGTGTTTCTTTATTTGAGAAAAGAACTAACTAGGATAAGAACGTTCCCTTTTCAAAAACGATAAGCATATCTAGGGTACAATCTAACTATGTGTTTCTTTATTTGAGAAAAGAACTGACTGGGTACATTAATCAAAGAACCCATCAAATATGTAAGATCTTCTGATTATTCGAGTGTCGTGGTATTGCCGACGAGTACGCCATGGAGGGGTTCTCACAGTGCGTGTTTAGAGACGTGGGGTAAGGCGGAGAGTTTGGGGGTACGAGGTAACACAGCTTACCCAGGTTTAAGTCCCACAACAGTGGCGGAACTCTACTCCTGCTATAAATCACTATAATAGCAATACGCAGAGTTATAGAGATTGGTTCGTTGTGCGAGGGTGTTATGAATCGTGCCTATTTTCCCCTTCCGTGGCGCACTAGGGGTGCGCCACCACTTCTACGCTACGGCTAAAAAGTGCCCGTAGCACACTGTCAGGTGCGCTACAGGTATCTCGAGTTAGTGGTAGCACACTGCCTTGTGTGCCATTACTGTTTTTCCTGTGGCGCATGACAATGTGCGTTACTAATATCTAGTTAGTGGTAGTGCACTGCCTTGTGCGCCACTACTGTTTTCCTGTGGCGCATGACATAGTGCGCTACTAGTATTTGACCATGTGCGCCACCAATGTAGTACGTCACTAACGAAGTATATGTGCGCCACAGCTAAGCTTTTCAAAAAAAAATACTCAATACAGATGATATTCAATACAGATTATATACAATACAACTGATATACACAGCTATACAATACAGAAATAAATACACAGATATACAATACAGAAATAAATACACAGACAAGATAGAAACAAATACATATAGATAAGTCACATACATAAATACAGAGTATAAGTTACATTATTTCGATCAAGTTACAAAGTAGCTAGTGATGACATGAATACATGTCTCAACCAAGTTAGAGCTCGCGGAAGCTCGCCTAGACATCTAAAGTAGGAACATGCAGGACAGACAACCAAGGACGATAACCATCACCGCGACGGAGGTATAGGTCTTCATCCGGTTCCTCGTCCTAACTCCTGTTAGATAGCACGTGTATCTAGCTTCCGCCTCCGCCATAGTGTTGTACCTTTTGTAGCTATTGCCGCTGAAACGGTGCACCTGTCTCCGGCAGGCTTCCCAATCATCGTAGACTCTGGGAACCCATCCCTTGTACACGACGTACCACGTCATCTAAAAGTTGGCAGTAATAATTAAATGGTGGGTGAAAAAACAAGTAAAAGTCGCATATAAAGATATACTTATCAAATAAGGTAACAAAGTAAGCAAAAAATACCAAGTAGTAGCATGTACATGTCGACACACACAAGTACTTATGGGGATAAAGAACTACAACTAGACCAACACATCAAGACTTCTGGCTCGGCTCAGGGAACGGGATGACGCCTTGCTTCGTCATGAATGCCCTATAGTCACTCTGCATCTTTAGGCGATCTACTACGTCACGGTTATTCAGGGGATTGCCCCCGTAGAAGACCCCCCCTGAAGTCATGACATCACGGCTAATGATTGCCCCAAACTGTTGCTTGATGCGATACATCTCTTGTCTAAAAGCTGAATCATTGATACTGGCCTTGACTTCGGCCCACCGTTTGAGATGATCTAGCAGTGTAGAATTATGTTGCTCTAGTAGGAACGCCCTCATGTGATGGAGTGCATAGTAGGCTTCCTTCTGACTGCCTACCGGCTGCTTCACGCAGGGGAATTCCGTCACATGGGTGAAGACGTGCCTGCCAAACTTGAGCTTCTTACGCACGAAGGTGGCGCCTTCCGCTGAGGCATAGCCGGTGAGAGCATCATCCAGAACTTCCTTGATCTTGTCGTAGTTTTTCTTATTTTCTTGACTCCCTGAGTCGAAATACGTGGCTTGCGAATGTTTCGGTGACAAGCAGATGAGTGTGCAGTGTTGATCTCTGTGTAAAACAATTCAAACGGAATGTGTTGGAAAAAGAATGATGGAAATCTAATAAAGCATGTTATGGCGGCGAGTGAATAATGACTTACTCGGGAAAGAAAGGCACGAGAATGTATTCCTTTGTCTTGTTCGCCACCAAGATGCCTTGGAGGTACGAGGTCACGAATCGTCGTTCAATGGCGCTTCTCAAGCAGCCATCACGCATGTAGTAGGGGTCCACTATAGCGATGCCCGGGGTATTCTCTCTAATGATCTGAATGGCCAGGCTGAGAGAAAACAGGCGTACCATGGTATAGTGCAGCGGATACAGGTGGAACAAATTGAAGATGTCGTCAAACCACAGGAAGAACAGATCCGCGGGGACATTATCGACGAAGCCCAAGCCTCGTGGCACCTTAACCACGAATACCGGGTGCGAGGGATCTTTCTCCGCAAGAAGGCGTCTCTCTATCATCAGCACACCGTAATGCACACTCCTCATTTCTGAAGTGGCGAGCCTGAGCAATTTCTTAGTTAGCATGGGCTCACCCGCCACATGCATCCTCCACATAATACCCTTGGGTCTTGGTGGCCCGTCCTGAAACCTGATCGGATTCGCAGTTGATGCCATCGGCTGGCTCAAGCTGCGAGATTTTCTTTTCCTGGGCTTCTTGCCTTTTGGGAAGTGGGTAGGCACCGCAATCTGAGCATCGATCGCCCTATGTAGTGTGTCAGGGCTTAGAACAAAGGGTCGGTTGGATGTATCTGCTGGCTCGGTGAAGGTGCAAGCTGGAGGCGTCTCCTGAGAACCAAAGAGACGTTTGTTGCAAGTGGCTTTCTCTGCGGGGCCACCAGCTGGGTCTTCGTTTAGGTCGCTAGGGAAAAGATTAGTGTTGATGAAATCATCGAAGTAGTCTTCGTCATTCTCGTTCGGATCCTGCGCCATGGTCATGTCAATATGACCAGCCGAACAATCGCGTGGAGGTGACGGCGGTAGCAGTGTGGGGGTGTTGCCATGGCTTAGCGCTGGCACGACAGGTAGTGTTGTTGTCTGTGGGGTGATGGCCCCGGCCATCCCCAAATGAATCAGGCTCTTTGGCCATAGCAGGAATAAGCCGAAGCAACTTCTGAGGACAGTCGGCTCTTCTTCATCCGCTCCTGGGGGTTGAATGGGAGGTTCCAGGTCGTTGCAGCCCCTTAGCACCTGGATAATTTTAACCCTATGCACGCTATCTGGCATCGGCTTTGAGTGGAACATGCGGTGCAAGGGTTGAATGATGGTACCATTGGCAACATCCCTCAACTCATTGTTCATGAAGCTTAAGAGAGTGCATGGAACATCCGTCTGCGAAAAACATGTATGGCATTAAAAAGATGCCATAAGAGTAATAAATGGCAAGGCGGTAAAGTATTTGGTTTACTGTGATGGCGTCGAGCTCGGCTAATGTCGAGGCACTGCATACGACGACGGGCATGCAAGAGACGGAGGGGCTGCTTGATGGCGCGGTGCCGACCGCCGGTGTATTCTCCCTATCGGTTGCATTAAGCTCCGGCGCCGCGGTGATGGCAGGGGGAGTCACCAATGCTTCCGGCGCCGCCGTGCTAGCGGGTGGAGTCACCAATGCTTCCGGCGCCGTCGCGCTAGCGGGCGGAGTCACGAACACATAATTCACTAGGTTCGCTGGTGCCGCATTGTTTGAGTGGCTACTGGCCATGTTTGGAATCAGGCACGGCCCTTGTCAACCACCCACACTCTAGTTCGCTATTGGCTCCACCAAGGTAGGCAGGATGGAGGTGAGGGTGATTGCCAGGTTGTCTTGGATGATCTGCGGGATCCGCGCCACTTGTTCCTTAAGGTCCTGAACCTCGCGGATTTCCTCGTCGCTCCTTCCCTCCACACACGTCCTCGGGGGTGGACCAAAATGATCCACCCAATTCTTAGCCCCGAAGCCGGCCAGACGGCCAGCCGACGATGGCTTCTTTGTAACCGGCATGATTTTCTTGGTCCGGTTCATCGCCCTGTTAAAAGGGTTATCCCACCGGGTCGCCGCCGTCGACCTGTGGGATGAGGAACCATGGGATCCCTGATTAGCGATTTCCTGCTCCTGCAGAAGAAGTAACGTGAACCGTTTAGAAATTCGACTTGATCAATTAGAATGTAATCGACTTGATCCGCGGTAATTAAATTACTTACTGCAAGAACCTCGAAGTCCTTCACCTTAGTTTCCGCGGTGAGTTCTTTGGTTTTGGGGTCCACATGGTAACGAGCCCTGATAAAGTTTCGAAGCTGCTTGTTTTCGAATTTCGAAAAGGGGTTAGGTATCCCCTTAGCTCTATACTCGTCGTCCTCCTTATCCCATTTGGGCTCTGCAGCTCTGTAACCACCAGATCCGAGATGGTGGTGACCTATATTCATCGCCTGCAATTCCTTTCCCCGCTTACTCGAGGCCTTGGCTGCTTCGGATTAACACTTGGCCTTGAACTGCTGGAATTGATCTTTGGTGATCTGCGGGTCAATCTTATGGATCTCCTCGAGACTTTTCCCTTCTTTAAATATCTTCTTCTTTATCCGGGTTCTCCAGCTGGCCAGGGCGGTGCTCATCCTCGTGAGGGCGAATTTATTTACTTCATTCCCATGATAATCTGTGTTCCGATACTAAAGGGGGAACTTGTATCTTGCATGCATCTTCTCCAAGAGGAGTGTGCGCAAATGGCCATTATCTTTATGCCGGAGATTCTCGGTGTTGATCGAGATGGCGGTTCGGGTGATAGCCGCCACTTGCCCACCGTACCCTTTGACCACATGGTCGGGCGCCAAAGGAACCCCTGTTGGGCTCACTTCAGTAATTTCCTCTCTGACGGTGCCGACCGTGTTCGGGCGCCTTTCCTTCTTCTTCTTAGGCGGATTACTACCACTTGTTGTGCCCTCGCCGCCATCAGTGGTTTCATCATCCGCTGTTCCTTCGGCCGCTTCTTCTTCCTCCGCGTCTTCCATCTCATCGGCGTCGCTCTCGGAAGGGTTGCATTCTTCATCACCCTCTGTCATTCTTTCTAGCTGCTCGACCTCCTCCCAAAATGACAAGGGTCTGTTTTGAGGTCTCGCTTCTCCTTCAGCATTGATACGCTGAGAAGATCCAGCCTCGTCGTTGTCACACATGTTTGCACTAATAAAAGGCAAATAATGGTTAGTAAAGTGCGCGGAAAAATCCGGCATGACCTTTGCTCATTTTTGTTAAACTAGGAGTGCCCGATTTCTGCCGAAACGGAAGTTAATCAACATTTCGGAGAAAATCGGGACTCATTTCATACAAGCACCTGCATACGAATACAGCTAGGCAAGGTAATATAGCTACGAATACAACAAAGCGCAGCAACCACTCTAACTGGGATTTAAAGGAGAGCATAACCAAGAATGGTGGAAGGCGGGAACATATATCAGATGTAGAACTTTCCGGTGGTATTGAAAACAAGCAAATTACAGCAAGTGCACTTCAATAAAATGATAGCAAGAACAACAATTGACAACAAGCAAATTACAGCAAATAAAATTCATTTTCTGTTTCATTCTATTTAAGAACATGAAATACAATTCTATTCATTTTCTATTTTATTCTATTCATTTTATTCTTAGGCCTCCAACATCATATATTCTTCCATGTTGAGCAAGATTCCTAGGCAGCTTCATTTTCATTAAAATTCTAGAAAATGATAATGCCTAGATAGTCTTAATTATTTAGTGATATATTCAAAGCAAAGGAAACAGAAAAGGAAC
Source organism: Avena eriantha (assembly GCA_910589775.1). Lineage (NCBI taxonomy): Eukaryota > Viridiplantae > Streptophyta > Magnoliopsida > Poales > Poaceae > Avena > Avena eriantha. The sequence continues at coordinate 416,548,539 of OU342744.1, read as the reverse complement.
ACTTCCATCTCCATTTTTGACAGCAAAGGAACACTTCCATCTCCAATTTTGACAGGAAAGATCAAGATCAACAAACCATATTTGTCCATCCAAGAAAATATTACCAGCAAAACATAAATATGCAGGTAGGTAGGCAACGATGTTCTAGGTCAGAGAGGGGAGAGAAAAACCTAAGCTAATTGTAACCTGGGACTGGCAGTATATCATCTCCTGTACTTTGGTTGGTCCAGATATGAAATTCCACTTCTTTTAAAGAGACTCCTATAAGCTAATTGTAACCTGGGAACTGGTTCAAATATGACATTCCACTTCTTTTAAAGAGACTCCATTCTTCTTTTATAAATGGCTTTTGTAAAATGCATGTCAAAGAAAGCATCTTTCTGTTAATACATTTTTACTTGCAAATATGTGACTTGTATAATAAAGTTTTTTGGTATTGACCAGGGTAATGATAGTTATATTTTTCAAATTTCATAAGACCATAAATTAGCAAACCAATATATTATTGCTTTTCCCTGATCTTGTACTTTCTCTAGCTAGCTACGGTATTACATTAAAAACAAAGGCTGAACGGTAATATCATTGGATATGATTTACAAAGCTATCTTCGTTCAAATAATAAAAGAATATATGCATCTTGGATTCTTGTTTATACAGCATCACATTTTCTAACCTGCCTCCGCTAGAGAACAAAATTACGCGGGAAAAAGGTCTACCTCCTTGGGCCTCCATAGGGCCCAATCAAGTGGAGCCCAGTCACCACCTGTAAGCACGAGAAGGTGCCTTTGATTTTGGATTAATGCAGGCAGAGTCGCCGACCCCTCATGCGTCACTTGCCACTGGCCGCTTGCCCAGAAGGCGTCACGTGAAACTATAAAAGAGCTAGCGCACAACACACCACACTCACTCAACTACTCTAGCTCAACCCCAAGCTCCTCATAGCACACACTACACATCCACAGTCGACCGTACTGAAGCTTAAAGCCAGCAAGCAACAAACCATATTTGTCCATCCAAGAAAATATTACAAGCAACAAATCATTTACTGTAATAACATATTAAAATATATAAATAGAAATAAGATTTTCCGGATGATTCATCACAACAAAAAAAGAGGAGACATGGGTAGCTTAATTAACTAGGACATGCAATATTGACATGGGTAGCTTAATTAACCACCACAAATACACCATCCGAAATGCTACCTCTTACAAAAATATTGATAGTTAGAATGCTTTGGATAGTTACTCCATAGTTGAGATAAAACATTCAACTGTAACATAGAATTTTTGGTCTTCTAGCAGTAAAATGGGGCTAAATCCATGGACAACTAACTATCTAGACCAACCAAAGTTTATCAGCTATTTTTAACTATCTTGATTGCGCAAGCTGCTGCTGCTTCTACGTTCATCCCCGTATCCTCCTTCCTACCCAGGTGAGGCGACGGCCACAATGTATATCACTCGAATCAAGTAAGAAGAGCATGATGCAGAGGAACCCTATGTTTTTGTGTTCTAGGTCAGAGAGGGGAGAGAGGGAGAGAGGGAAGAGGGGACGCTCACCTCAAAGACGACGACGACGAAGAGCGCGCGGACGATGACGAAGAGCGCAAATGGAGCTCCTCCACGGACGCGCGGCGGCCTCCTCTCCTCCTCCTCGGCAGGCAGCAGGCGAGCGGAGGCGGCAGATTGAGCGGCGGTAGCAGCTTAGGTTATGAGATAGATGGGAGATGGGAGATGACCCCGTGCGTAGCAGTTGACTTGTCACAACACTTAGCCATAGCGCACCCTTACCTAGTGCGCAAGGTTGCCGCCCCGTTTGTTGACACTAGCACTTCCATATCCCACTGGTTTCGCCCTAGCTATGTACGCTCACTAAACCTGGAGCACCCAGGTTCGAACCCTGGTGCCCCCATTTTTTGTTTTTATTTTAAAACTATTTTAAAATTTTAAAAAATATCCCAAAAATTATGTAAACTATATAAAATATCTGTTATATGTTTTATATGACAAAAACGGTACATATATATCAGCAAAAGTGGTACAAAAGTGATTCAAAGTAGAAAGAAATTAAATAATAATGTGTCCATTAATAATATGCTATCCATATGCATCAATACAATCTTTTTTGAGCATGCGTTTTACAATCTTTTTTGAGCTAGCGTTTTACAATCTTTTTTCCCTTCTTTGTCGTGGTTGAATAATTTAGCCCTGGCACTTTTATGTTTCTTCGCTCGAACGGGCTACCTTTTTGGGGTAAGGTTGTCCTTTTTCTTCTTGTGATGTATGTTTCTTCATCATAGTTGTCGTCATCTATAATCTTTGGATCACCGTATTGGTCGAAGTCTTGCTCGTTGGCGACTCCATCCATTCCGATGATGTTTCTTTTTCCTCTCCTCACGACAACACGACTAGGCTTTGTCGGGTCAGTAATAAAACACATTGGTCCACTTTGCTAGCCAGTACCCACGGTTCATTTTTCGCGACGACGTGCGCAACGGCGGCCTTGGATTTGGCTGCTTCGGGTATTAATATGGTTGTGAAATACCGGTCTTCTCTTTCGACGCTCTTGGCCCATCTGACACGGAACATCGGCACCTTTTCTCCACAGTAGTCGAGCTCCCAGATCTCCTCGATCCTTCCGTAAAATCTTTCCTTCACGTTGTCATTGGTGTAGAATTCCGATGTTACGCCTGAGTTCTGATAGTCACACTTGTTGTCCTTTTCCTCCGTGTAGAATGTGTAGCCGTTGATATCATACACCTAATAGGTCACCAGGTTGTGCATGGGTCTCTGCGACAAGGTGAATATGATGTTTTCCTCCGTAGAATGCGATTGCGGGGGATTATCTAGGAGCGTCTGTCTAAACCAACGCGTGAAATCTAAGTTGTGCTCTTTGATTATTTCTCCCTGCGTCCTCTGTATGCCCCGGTCACTATACTTCTTCTTGATTGACCTTTTGTGCTTTTGTACCCAAGGATCGACCAGTTCTAAATGTTGTAGCGTGACTAGGTTTGCTCTATCAAAGTCTGCGCGTCGACAATCGTAGTCTACATGCAGTACGCGACGACCCTCTCGGTGACCCGATCCATCGAGCTTGCCAAGGTGCCTATTGACGGGAAGACCGACAGGGTTCTCGATGCCTAGATAATTCGTGCAGAAAAAGATGCACTCTTCGGCCAGAAAGCCCTTGGCTATGCTTCCATCTAGACGGGACCTGTTGCGAACGTATCCTTTGATGTGTCCGTTCATCCTTTCGAACGGCATCATGCTGCGGAGGAACATCGGCCTGAGTTGGATGATATCCTCCACAATATGGACCAGCAGATGCACCATAATATCGAAGAATGCGGGCGGGAAGTACATCTCGAGCTCGCATAGTATCACCACGATCTCCTCTTGTAGCCTCCCGAGCTGTTTCACGCCAATTGACTTTCGAGAGACGACGTCGAAAAACTTGCAGAGCCCAAACAATGTTTCTCGGACATGCTCGTCCATTATACCTCGTAGTGCAACCGGAAGTATCTGCGTCATTAGCACGGCACAGTCGTGAGACTTCATCCCACTAAACCTCTGCTTAGCCTCATCTACGTATGTGCTTATCTTGCCCGCGTAGCCGTAAGGAAATTTGACTCCTAGAAGGCACTTCAAAAACTGTTTGATCTCATCCTGGCTTAATGTGAAGCACGAAGGGGGGCAGTAATATTCGTTCTTCTTGACCTTTTTACCCTTTCGACGACCTTGTGTCACCTCCGACTGATGATCATCGTCATCTTCCTGATCATTAGGAGTAGGGCGTCCTCCGTGAAGATCCTTCCAAATGCCCATGAATATCAAGTCGTTCCTTGCTTTAGGACCATCTTTCGTCCTATCTAGCATGTTGATTAGGGTGGCGACTAGACTCTCGCACACATTCTTCGTGATATGCATGATGTCAAGGCTATGAGGCGTGTGGAGAAACTTCCAGTATGGCAACTCCTAGAAAACAGACCTTGTTTTCCATACCTTCATCAACGGCTTGTCTTGCTGCCTCTTTCGCTTCTTTCCCGGTTTAGGACACTCTTTCTAGTTTTTCAGCAATTCATTCACTTCTTCGCTGCTCCTCCGCTCTGGGATTCCTCGGGTCTCGGATTTTCCATTGAACAGATCTCCATGTTTTCTCCATGCATCATTCTTTCCAAGCCACCTTTGGTGCCCCATGAACACGGTTTTCGAAGACCCTGGATCTTTCTCTAGTTGGAGATAGGTCGTGTTATCCATGCACCTAACGCATGTGTAGAATCCTTGGATAACCTACCCCGAGAAATATCCGCAACCTGGATAGTCTTGCATCGTAGTGACCAACGTGGCTCTCATAGTGAAATAATCTTGTGCGACAGCGTCATACGTATTGGTTCTGGATTCCCATAACATGGCTAGCTCCTCTTTCAACAGCCCGAGATATAGATTGATGTTGGTACCAGGTTGTTTTGGCCCTTGAATTAGCATACTCATTTGTATGTACTTCTTTTTCATGCACAACCAGGGAGGGAGGTTGTACATCCATACAAACACGGGCCAAGTGTTGTGCGTGCTACTCTGGCTACCGAACGGATTGAGTCCATCGGTGCTTGCACCTAGCCTGATGTTCCTCGAATCTCCACCGAATTCTAGGAATTCGAGGTCTAATGCTTTCCACTGGCTACCATCTGAAGGGTGCGTCAATAGCTCGTCCTTTTCAAGGTCATCGTCATCTCCTGGCTTCTTTCTTTCCGCATGGCAGCGCACGAGATTTGCTTCCTTAGGGTCTGCGAAATAGCGCTATAGACGAGGAGTGATAGGAAAGTACCATACCACTTTTCGAGGAACTTTCTTCCCTTTGTTGTATCGACTAACGCCGCACACCGGGCATGTGGTTTTCTCCGTATCCTAGCCTCGATAAATGATGCAATCGTTGATGCAGACGTGGTATCTAATGTGCGGTAGATCAAGAGGACACACGATTTTCTTGGCGTCCTCGATACTAGTTGGACACGTGTTCCCCTCCGGGAGACGATCGTGCCAGAATGCCATCATATCGTCGAAGCTTGCGTCGGTCCATTTATGTTTTGCCTTCATCTCCATAGCCTTGAGCATTACATTCAACCGGGTATCATCGGGCTTGCATCCTTCATACAATGGAGTAACCGCGTCTTTCTCAAGTTGCGCAAGCTTGACTTTCTCTCTAGCGGCAGCCCTAGCATTACTCGTCTGCTTGAGAAGCAGTTCTTGAACAGAAGGGTCCTGCACCCAGCCTGACGTTGTTCCATCATCTGCTCCGGCATCTAGATCATCATCATCCTGGTCTGCTTCCGCACCTTCACCATCTCCAGGAGACTCTTCTTCATCTCGCCCGTCCTTGTCGTCATCATGATCATGTTGCCCGCCTTCCTCATTTTCCGCCGCCCCATTTACGGCCTCATCGTCTTCGTCATCACTTATCCACCGAGTGTAGCCATCCATGAAACCATGGCGGAGCAGGTGCGCCTGCAGATTTCTGGAATTTGGGTCGATTAACCAATTGAGTTTGCATCTTCTGCACGTACATCTTATCTCCGTCATGTTATTTCGTATCATGTCAGCCGTCACGCATTTCAAAAATCTAGCCACAATGCCTTCGCTCATTATGCGAACCATGGTTGCCTGCGTGGTGTACACGGTAGAATTAGAAGTTTATTACAACCGCAGAACCAATGCATGCATGCAATGGTCGATGGAAAATTTCGGCATGACCTATCCTAAAATTATGACCTTTGCGAAATGCCAAAGTCTTGCCAAAATGGAAATAAATCAACATTTTGGCAAAACAATGCCAATATATGAGAGAGAATGCATGCATGCTCTCCAAACACATGAGAGCATCAATCCTCTCCATAGATATGTGACCATATCATCCATACACATAAACACATCCCTCTTACATAGACAACTTACCGAGATGAGAGACCATGAGAAGATCTTGAAGGAGAGGTGAGAGACCGAGAGATGGTGGCCGGAAGGAGAGCCTTCCTATATTATGTATGTAGCATCCAAGGTAAGTTTTACAAGCTACAAATGGTGAAAGAGTGGAGAAATTGAGGTGGTAAGGAGGAGGGGGCGAGATCCAAAGAGGAAGAAGGAGGGGAAAGTGAAGTGGGAGATGGTGGATCTAGGCAATGTGCAAAAGGTTATCTGCCAAAATGTAGCAGGCAGCACGCACATCTGTGGCGCACATGGCATGGTGCGCCACAGGCATAAAGAACAGCCGTGGCGCACATGCCACCCGTGCGCCACAGACTTGTTCTCCCAGTTGCACAGCAGTGTGGCCCGATTTTTCCTATAGCGCATGGTGCCCAACTGCGCCACAACTGCCGGTCATGCTCAAAGCACACTAAGCTTAGGTGCGCTACGGCTATGTGGTATACGGATGACAGTGCCCTGGCCCACACACATCCGTGGCGCACACGCACATGTGCGCCACGCTTACTGTAGTTACCCGTAGGGCACCTTTAGGCAGTGCGCCACGCCTATTTTAGCCGTGGGGCACCACTAGCACGTGCGCCACGGATGTGCGTATTACCTATAGCCGTTTTCCTAGTAGTGCTTGCCGGACAAGGTAAAGAGTCATACACTAATACGAACTAGTCTTCCGTGTCTTTTACTCCAAGGCTCCGAGTATGTCGCTGACTCCTACGTAGCCTTCCTTTATTTGACATGGGCCTCCCTTCAAGATCCGTCTAACTGGGCCGCCCAGTAGGCCATAGGCCTTGCTACCAACTATGGGCCACCCGGGTTAGGCGGATTGGTGACATGCTATGAGGATACCCATATAGCATATCCCCAACAGTAGCCCCCAGAGGACTTTGAAATCTTGCACCGTCTTGATCGTTGATCTCCGAATATCCCGTCTAAGTGATGCCGGCTATTCATCAAGCAATATCTCAAAGGTCTCCCAAAGAACCCTGCAATCCTCTCCGGCTTCGCAATGTAGTCGGAGATTTCTTGAGTCTTCGTTTCCAGAGTCAGATAGTCCCTGTCTTTGATGGAATCTTTGGATGTGACCCTTCACTACCACTGTTAGGAGGATGACATAGGGTACAGCCTACGTTACCTCGAAACTCACAGAAACAGAGAATTAATCATTAGCTATTTTCACGCGTGGGAAGTCTGAAACGGCGGAGCGGCAAAGTACGGAGGACGTGGCGAAATTACCGCACATGTTCACTTCCACGTCGGCAACATTCCATCCATCAGATCCCTTTGCACGAATCTTGACGCGAGGCTTATATATTTCCACCACGGTTAATTTATTTCTCTTTTACCCGCATTCGCTTTCCAGTCTTCGTCTTCCTCTTGCCGCGCGACCGTTCGAGCTTTTTCTGCAAAAACCCTAGCCAGAGCCCTTCTTCCTCCACCTTCTCCTTGTCGTAATGGCCTCCAGCAACTCTGCTCCTTCCACAGCAGCGATTCCCAAGGCTACACTAGAGCCATCCTAGGGAGTGACTGTCCCGCCGGAGGGGGTGGTCGTTCATGTCTCCGCCATGACAGAATCCACCGGCGATGACCAAGAACGAGCGGTGCCCAAAGCCGCTGAAGAAGAAAATGACTCCCATAAGGGGATGTGGAGAGGCTCTGATCTCTCCGCCGAAGATATGCAGGAGCTGGTCACCGAGGGGTATCTCCCTGCGGCGGAGGAGTTAGTCTGGCGGGCGGCGCCGACCGGCGAGGTGGTCCCTTCTCCCCAACCCGGAGATAAGGTGTACCTCAAATCTCAACTGGTACGTGGCGTAAGCCTGCCAGTCTCCAACTTCTTCTTGGATGTCCTCTGGCACTTCCGGGTACTTCCCCACAATCTCTCTCCCAACAGCATTCTAGTCCTTAGTGACTTTGTAACTCTGTGCGAAGGATTCCTAGGCATAAAACCTAGATTAGATCTGTTCGTGTATTTCTTCACTGTCAAGAGAGAGTCTATAGAGTCCAAGGACGAATTGCGGATCTGTGAAACCATTAGCTTCAAGATCCGACCTAGCCGGTGCTTCCCCGACATCGTTGGGCATGAGTCCTGCAAGAACTGGCAACGCACATACTTCTATGGGCCAGATATCCCTCTGTCTGACCGCCTTGAGACCTACCCCGACTTCGTCGATGGAGCTGCCACCGAAGTGCCCGCATGACGGACCCCAGCCTCCCTTCCCTCCGATGACGAAGCCAATCGCGCCGTAAGGCGGATTGAATGGCTCGTAGACGGAGGTCTGACGGGCTTGGATCTGGCCATGTGCTGGTTCGTTAGGCGGATCCAGCCTTTGCAGCACCACGCCGAGTTGATGTGTAAATACACTCAAGACAGGAGGGATCCCATGTGAAATTCGCGGGATAACTTCTCTACTGACTCCATGAAACTCCGGCTTAAGGACATCGTTAAGGTGAAGGACAAGAAGCGGGGCTTCAAGATCACCTATGACATGTTCGATTGCGGCAAGTGCCCAGAGGTAGCTTATGTTTCCTTCGTTGCTCGTTATATGCTCTAAGGTTTTTCCGACTCGAAGTTGTCCATCTAACACTCCTATGTATCTCAGCTGGCGACCTTGGCGGTGGATCAAATGGCCTCCCAGGTCTATGATCCAAAGTTGACGGATATCCAGGTGGTGTCCGATGATGACTCCCCCAAGGATCAACCAGCTCCGGCAACGCGAAAGCGGAAGAGCTCCACCTCTAACGTTATTGCCGAGGCCAAGAAGAAGAAATCGGAGAGCGGAGTCTCCAAACGTTCCACTGTCGCCTTAGAGGTGGAGAAGAAGAAGAAGAAGTCCACCAGCATTCCCCTCACCAAGGCTCCTACCATGGAGTAAGTACTTTCATTCTCCGGCTTGTATTTTTCAGCTCACACCTTTTTTAACTCTTGTACTTATACTTTGTACGTTTCAAGAGGAAAGCCGGTGTTAGTTTGAAGTGATCCTCAAAAAACATTCGTGACATGCTGACCAGGGACATGGCCGCCAAGCCCTCTCCCACTGTTTCTCCCTCTACTCCTGCCGCCAAGCCTTCTGTTGGCCCTGCTGGGTCGTCATCCCCCGTCATCCCTGAGATATCCGCCATGGAGAGAAATGTCAATCCAATCCTTGATATCTCAGGCTCTGTCGAGGCTGATGTTGCTCCCAGCGGCCAGGTGACGCAGGAGAGCAGTACCTCTAAAGTGTTTGAAGCTCCGGCTAAGGATGCCACCGAGAAAGGGAAGGAAGTGGTGGAAGAGGTGGACGTGGAAGCAACGATCAAGGCGGGAGCCTCCGAGCCATCATCTACCTTGAAGGCGCAAGAGACGGCTAGGCCTTCATCCATGCCTCTAGTTTCAACCTCTCCATTAGTTGTGACTCCTCCGACGTTGAGCCTGGATGACCTCATCAAGCAGGCCGATGCAATCTATAAGAATACCCAGACCTTCCATGATTCCTATGCTCATCTGGCCAACAATCTTAGGATCATTGCCATCATAAGTCTTTTGAACTTTACTTATTTTACTTTGTGTAGCATATCCCACTGTAGCCCCCGAGCTCTTAGGCGGATGATCCAATAGTTATTGGCCTGAGTGCTCCAAAGAACTAAGTGTAGAACTTGTCCGTGTAGCCCCCGAGCGTGTAGTTGAAGCTGGATAGTTCCAACTAGATGCTCTAGAGAAACTAGATTGCTTTAAAATCATGTACTGTAGCCCCCGAGCGTTTAGTTGAAACTTGGATAGTTCCGACTAGATGCTCTAGAGAAACTAAGCATGTTAACATCTTGTGCAGAATGAGAATAAATGGAGAATAGCCGCCAATGAGAGGTTTCCTGCTCTGCGAAAGGAACTGGACCTTGAACAGGGTAAAACCAAATTCCTGAAGGAACAAATCAAAAATACCTAGAGTCTGTTTCCTACAACAGCTCCTTGCTTTCCTCATTGAATTATTTCTTCCGTCTTCTGATAGCACTTTCTGATTTCCGTATTATAGAAGCCATTGCTAAGGCCAAGAGTATCGTCGAGATTTCCAAGCATATCCAGGAGCTCGATGATGAGAATAAAATCCTGAAGAAAGACCTGGCCCATGCCATCAAGGGTCATGAGGCAGCGATGAAAGTGCTGCAAGAATCTGCCGACTCCGAGATGCAGCGCCTGAGAGACGAGATTGCCCAGCTCAAGGAACAAAACCAAGCTGCCAAAGAGCATAACGTTAGGAACCTTAAGGTGTACAAGACCTTCCAGAAGGAGTGGCATGCATTGGCGGAGTCATGCTCTCAAGCAGAGACGAGCATCTTCGGTAACCTTTCTCCGTCTTGGTCATTTCTATATTGTAGATGATTCTTTGATTGATTTGTGCTCATGGTTCTTTTTCTTTTGCAAACCATAGCCCCTATTGGCTTAGCCAATTTGGGAGAAGGTACTCCAGACCTCAAGGAACGCATGATTCTCCGGCAACTTCGTCAGCACCGCCATTGCTCAAGCCAAGGAGATTGCTCAACCTCTGGATATCAATATCAAGGCGACAGACTCAGCGGCCAAGTTTGCGGAAATCCTGCGACGACCCCTGAGAAAGTCAAGGACTGGAAGGTCTCTTGCATCCGGGCTAGCGCTAGGATGTCACTATCTCTAGTCAAGGCGCACTACAACAACACCGACATCGACTTGGTGACCTCCGTCTTTCCCAAGCTAGATGAAGAAGGGAGGAAAATCGATAGCGATGCTATTTGGAATTCCCTTGCCGGTTTTGATACCAGGGTCACCAGGATGGTCAACACAAACGTCTTCGTGCCTTGAGAGATCCTTGACGAAGACATGGCGTCATCTGAGTCTATCCCATCTCCCTCCGAGTTTGACGAGCTATCCCAGTCTGGCTCTCCTGATGATGCCACCACGAAGCCCCTGATGGCTCAATGCACGGCGCCCAGAAAAGTGTTGGTGCGTGGTTGATGTAGAGCTCGTTGGGAACCCCAAGAGGAAGGTATGATGAGCACATCATCAAGTTTCCCTCAGTTATGAAACCAAGGTTTAATCGAACACGTAGGAGCAAGGAAACACCCCAAAGGTGTTACTAGCTGAGCTTTGGCAGGGCGCACTACCGGTGCTAGTAGCAATGTGGAGACCTGCACAACACAACCACAGAACTTTGTCCCCAACTTGCGATGAGGTTGTCAATCTCACCGTGTTTTGCGGTAAACAAAGGATTAAACGTATCGAATGGAAAGAAGTAAAAGTTTGCAGAAAGTAAACACAAAGCAGTAAACAGTTTATAGATTGTATGTAAAGAAAAAGGACCGGGATCCATAGTTCACTAGAGGTGGCTCTCCTTAGATAGATAACATGCTGGGTGAACAAATTACAGCGGGGCAATTGACAAACACCGAGAAAGCAATACATGCATATACTAATCATCTTGACTCCTTTGAGACTTGATTGGGCATTACAACATTATACATAGACCGCCATCCAACTGCATCTATGACTAATAATCCACCTTCAGGTTATCATCCGAACCCCCTCCAGTATTAAGTTGCAAGCAACAGATTATTGCTTTACGAACTGTGTGTAAAGTAAACAATATGATTGTTCTATGAACAAAGGATTGTTGTTTTCTCCCTAGTAGCAACAGCACATCTAGTACCTTAGAGATTTCTGTCACTTCCCTAGATTACCAGAGGCATGAACCCACTATCGAGCATAAATACTAACTCTTGGAGTTGCTAGCATCTACTTGGCCAAGATAGCTACTAACAACGGAAAGCATGCAAGATCACAAATAACAAAGACATGATAGAATCAATAATCAATCTGAAATAGCATCTCAATATCCATCAGATCCCCGCAAACACAACATGCAGAATTATAGATAAATGATCTTGATCATGAACGGAGCTCACAAGATCTAGACATGAAAGCACAAAGGAGGAGAACCAGCCATCTAGCTACTACATGGATCCGTAGTCCAAGGATGAACTACTCATGCATCACAACGGAGGCTTGCATGGTGATGAAGAAGGCCTCCAGGGTGAATTCCCCTCTCCGGTAGGGTGCCGGGAAGAGCTTCAGATCCCTCCCGATCTAGGGATGGAGATGACGGCGGCTACAGACTCTTTCGTGGATTTTTGATCGGGCACTTAGGGTTTTCGTCCCGAGGGCAATATATAGGTGGAAAGAGAGGCCGAGGGGGTGTCGGGAGCGGCCACACCACCCCCTGGCGTGGGCCAGGCCTGGCCGCGCGGCCAGGTGGTGTGGTGGCCCCCTGGCCCCTCTCCGTCTCGTATTCTGGCACTTGATGACATCTGGAAAAATAGGCACTTTGGCTTTTGTCCCGTCCAATTCCGAGAATATTCATTTTCTGACTTTCTTGGAACCAAAAACACAGAAAACAGGTAGCTGGCACTATGGCTCTTGTTAATAGGTTAGTAAAAGATATCATATGAAAAGTACTCCCAAGTTGGAACAAAACACAAGAAAGTTGATAAAATGAAGCATGAAACATCAAAAATTATAGATAAATTTGCAATGTATCAACATCCCCAATCTTAACTCCTGCTTGTCCTCGAGTAGGTAAGTGATAAAAAGAAATAATAATTTTTGAGGTGACATGCACCATCAAAGACTTGATCAAAGTATTTGTAAAACATTCAAAGCTGGGATCATAGTACTTCAATCATAACATGAAAGACAAAGTTCTAGCAATAAGCAAAGAAACTATGATGAAACATGAAAAGGCACAAACAAAAGATTCATGAATAGCAATGCTTTGCAAGACGTTTGTTTGTTTCACATAAAGAAAACATAGCATAATAGTATTCAGCTTGTCCCTCAATAGAGTAGCAAATATAAATGCATAGGACACCTTCAAAGTTCATAAGAGTGACTAGATACAATAGTTTAAAACAAGCAATATCAAAGTATGCATCAATCAACTAGTCTTGGGACAATGCACATAGAACTAAGAATGGCCACTATGCTCTCAAAGTAGGTGCATAAAGATAGCAGGTGGAGACTCAATATAATGGTGGAAGAAAAGCCTTTGTAAAAGGAAGTAGGGATTCAAGGCTCATAAAGAGCTTCCAAAAATTATGGTACTTGGAGCTTTCAGCTCTCATTGCCCCTATCATAAGGATCTTTAAGGTGATTAAGGTTAAAGTGACACAACTAAGAGGATATGCTTGACAAGTTATAAACCGAAATCTCATGCCCCTTACTTACGAAGACCGATCCTCATGCTACTCAACTTCAGTCACGAGTAAGCTCTTGTCATTGTAAGTATATGTGTATCATTAAGAACCGCCAATGGGGTACCCCTTGCACATGATACAGGAGCTTTCCCATAATCAAAATGACAAGGCAAGCAGACAATGAGCATCTCAGCGATCTTTTTATTTGCTATTTGCATAGGTTTTTATTGAGGATGCTTCATAGAGTGCTCATTATGGTGATGCTGCAAGTTTCCACCATGATTAGGCATGGCTTAGGCTAGTGGCCCAGGCGTTTCTCTAACACACATACAAACTCCATGATCTTACAAGTTCCACTTTTATTTCACACCGTGGGATCTTTAAGCAAAAGAACATGATATCAATGGGGCACAAAGTACAAGTGCAATGTTGAAAGCGTTCCCCATGGTACATGGTTCTGCTAATTTCAACTTATAAAGCGCAAGCATATACGCAACAAAGAAGGACCCAATGGTTCAAGTTTATTAAATGCAAAATAGTAAAGTGTGCCATCAAGTTCGTGAGAGCTTTAATCACTAGTTTTCTCATAACAAGTTTAATTTGGAAGATAAACAAAAGCATGAATATACTTGGAATAGCATAGGCTAGTAGGTAGGTATGGTGGACTCTTTGAAATAACTTGGTTTAGGGAGTTGGATGCATGAGTGGAACTCATACTTTGTTGTGGAGGCTAGCCAAAGACTGCGAGCAACAAACTAAGAGAGCAATAATGGCCATAATCATGCAGAGCGACAAAACATCATTGATCAAAGCATAAAGTGATACTATAAGTTGAAAACTAAAGGATCATAAAGGCTATGTGACTTGAGATAGTCATAACATGGTGTGAGCATGCGCCAAGTCAACCCAAATAAAGCATCAAAGGAGAATACCACTATACTATGCTTTAATATGCTAAAACAACGCATGATTCATCCAAGGCACATTAAGCAATCTCAATTGTTTATAACAAGTCATGCTACAGCAAAGAATACTAAGCATAAAGCCAAAACAATATCAAGCATGGCATGACAAAGCATAGGCCACAGTCAAAAACAAGCTCTTTTTACCACATAAGTATGAACTTTCCTACTCTTTTCCAAACCAAACCAAACTATTTGCAAACCAATGTATGAAAGAGGGGGTCCAACCAATTTATTCAGAAAACTAAGAAAACCAAGCAAACGAAAACGAAACGCTCCAAGAAAAAACACAACTGTGCATGAAACAATAAAAATGAAGCATTTGGAAGAAACCTGGAATTTTTATTGATGAAGAAGGGGATGCCTTGGGCATCCCCAAGCTTTGGCGATTGTACTCTTTGGATATTTCTTGGGGTGACACGCGTGACATCCCCAAGCTTGAGCTTTAGTCCATTCTTCATCTCATTACTCATTCTTTCCATACACCTGAAATTTTTCCTTCATACAAAACTTCACACAATCTTTATTAGCAACATTAGTGCACTCAAGATAAATAAGTCTTAAGGTTCAGTTCTAACACCAAATAAACTTCCATTAGAACACTAGATACTGTAGCACTTCCCTCAAAAAGCTCAATTCCCCAAAAGAACTCAAAAAGGAACCAACAAGAAGCAAATGCAAAAAATGGCAGAAATCTGTCAAAACAGACCAGCAGGTAAAGACGTATTTTTAGAAGACCTTCTATTGCTCAAATCAAAAAGTGTTGAACTAACGAAAGTTAGATAACAACCTGGGGCATAAGCACAAAACTTTACAGCTCAATCCTACATACAGAGCTCTCTCACGAATTTTTACGGTGAAGCACAAAAATCTGTTTTGGGACAACAACTTTCCCAATCATTACTTCTCTCTCGTTAGAGGTTACTCTTGGCACAAAAAGCAAATAAAAAGGATAAGGAGAGGTTATTACAGAGGTAATAACTTCCAAGACTCATCTAAAACTTTTGGGTTATCTCCCAATAAGTACTTTTCTTTAACGCCTTTAAGTTAGGCATAAGAAGCAAAGAAAGAATCAAGTGTTCTCAAATGAAGAAGCATTAAGACCAAATTTTGTTTTCATAGGAGAAGCAAAAGAAATCTTTTCTCTCTTTTTAGGGAAGTGTTCTATACCTTTCTTGAGTGGGATTTGATATTTAATGGTGCCTTCTTTCATATCAATGATGGCACCAACAGTTCTAAGAAAAGGTCTTCCCAAAGTAATAGGACAAGAAGCATTGTATTCAACCTCCAAAATATAGAAATCAATGGGGACATAGGAATTGTTAACCATAATAAGAACATCATTAAGACTCCCCATGAGTTTCTTTTTAGCATTATCATCAAGTGGGACATTCAAATAACAATCTTCACGAGGAGGCAAATCAAGCGTATCATAAATCCTTTTAGGCATGATAGAAACACTACTATCAAGATCACATAAAGCTTTGAAATCAAAGTCATTCACTTTCATATTAATGATGGGTTCCCAACCATCTTCTTGTTTTATAGGAATGGAAGCTTTATGTTTCATCTTTTCTTCTTTAATCTTTATGAGAGCATCAGTAATGTGTTTTGTAAAGGCCATGTTCATAGCACTAGCATTAGGACTTCTAGCAAGCATTTGTAGGAACTTAATAACTTTAGAGATATTGGAACCATCAAGATCAAAATCAAATTTATCATCTAAAGTAGTAGAACTATTACTAGCCTCAACACTAGTGGTGGTAATAGTAGAAACACTAATGTTTCTAGCAATTTCATCTTCTCTTTCCCACTTAGCATGTAATTCAGCTAATAGTCTAACATTTTCATCAATTCTTACATGTATGGCATTAGTAGCTGCAAAGGGATTCTCATTAGTTTCAGGTTTAGCAGCCATTTTATTCAAAGAAGATTGAGCTTTAGCCAAAGATGCTATATTTCTTTTAGCATTAGAGAGTTTTTCCTCAATAGTTTTATTGAAAGCAGTTTGTTTACTAATAAACTCTTTAAGCATAACTTCAAGTTCAGAGGGAGCACTCTTATTATTGTTGTAAGAATTTCCATAAGCATTACCATTGTTGGGAGGGTATGGCTTATAATTGTTGTTACCATAATTGTTCCTATAAGCATTATTACCATAAGCATTGTTGCCAAAATTGTTATTTCTTATGAAGTTCACATCAACTTGCTCTTCTTTTGCAACCAAAGAGGCTAAAGGAACATTATTTGGATCAATATGGGCTTTCCCATTAACAAGCATAGACATAATAATATCAATTTTATCACTCAAGGAGGAGGTTTCCTCAACAGAATTTACCTTCTTACCTTGTGGAGCTCTCTCAGTATGCCATTCAGAATAATTAACCATCATATTGTCCAAAAGTTTTGTTGTAGCACCCAAAGTGATGGTCATAAAGGTACCTCCAGCAACAGAATCCAATAGGTTCCTTGAAGAATAGTTCAATCCTGCATAAAAAGTTTGGATGATCATCCAAGCAGTCAGTCCATGAGTGGGACAATTCTTTACCAAAGATTTCATTCTTTCCCAAGCTTGAGCAACATGCTCATTATCAAGTTGTTTAAACTTCATTATTTCACTTCTCATGGATATAATCTTAGCAGGAGGATAGTATTTTCCAATAAAAGCATCTTTGCACTTAGTCCAAGAATCAATACTATTCCTAGTTAAGGAATTCAACCACTCTTTAGCTTTTCCTCTCAAAGAGAAAGGAAACAATTTCAGTTTAATAATATCACCATCTATATCCCTATGCTTTTGCATCTCACAAAGTTCAACAAAGTTATTTAGATGGGAAGCAGTATCTTCATTACCAATACCAGAAAATTGTTCTCTCATAACAAGATTGAGTAAAGCAGGTTTTATCTCAAAGAAAGTATTTTCAGGCATAGGTGGAGCAATAGGTGTGCTCATAAAATCATTGTTGTTGGTGCTAGTGAAGTCACACAACTTAGTGTTTTCAAGAGTAGTCATTTTTTTGGGGTTTTCAAATAAGAAAGCAAACTAGTAAAACTAATTTTTTGTGTTTTTGAATAAGAAAGCAAACAAGTAAAACTAATTTTTTGTGTTTTTGAATAACAAAACAAGCAAACAAAGCAAAAAGAAACTAAACAAAAAAAAACAACAAAGTAAAGAGATTGGTTATGAGGGATTCCCCTTGTGAAGATGTCCTTGACTCCTCGGCAACGGCGCTAGAAAATCGCTTGATGGCTCAATGCACGGCGCCCAGAAAAGTGTTGGTGCGTGGTTGATGTAGAGCTCGTTGGGAACCCCAAGAGGAAGGTATGATGAGCACAATAGCAAGTTTCCCTCAGTTATGAAACCAAGGTTTAATCGAACCAGTAGGAGCAAGGAAACACCCCAAAGGTGTTACTAGCTGAGCTTTGGCAGGGCGCACTACCGGTGCCAGTAGCAATGTGGAGACCTGCACAACACAACCACAGAACTTTGTCCCCAACTTGCGATGAGGTTGTCAATCTCACCGTGTTTTGCGGTAAACAAAGGATTAAACGTATCGAATGGAAATAAGTAAAAGTTTGCAGAAAGTAAACACAAAGCAGTAAACAGTTTATAGATTGTATGTAAAAAAGGACCGGGATCCATAGTTCACTAGAGGTGTCTCTCCTTAGATAGATAACATGTTGGGTGAACAAATTACAGCGGGGCAATTGACAAACACTGAGAAAGCAATACATGCATATAGTAATCATCTTGACTCCTTTGAGACTTGATTGGGCATTACAACATTATACATAGACCTCCATCCAACTGCATCTATGACTAATAATCCACCTTCAGGTTATCATCCGAACCCCCTCCAGTATTAAGTTGCAAGCAATAGATTATTGCTTTACGAACTGCGTGTAAAGTAAACAATACGATTGTTCTATGAACAAAGGATTGTTGTTTTCTCCCTAGTAGCAACAACACATCTAGTACCTTAGAGCTTTTTGTCACTTCCCCAGATTACCAGAGGCATGAACCCACTATCGAGCATAAATACTAACTCTTGGAGTTGCTAGCATCTACTTGGCCAAGATAGCTACTAACAACGGAAAGCATGCAAGATCACAAATAACAAAGACATGATAGAATCAATAATCAATCTGAAATAGCATCTCAATATCCATCGGATCCCCGCAAACACAACATGTAGAATTACAAATAGATGATCTTGATCATGAACGGAGCTCACATGATCTAGACATGAAAGCACAAAGGAGGAGAACCAGCCATCTAGGTACTACATGGATCCATAGTCCAAGGATGAACTACTCACGCATCACACCGGAGGCTTGCATGGTGATGAAGAAGGCCTCTAGGGTGAATTCCCCTCTCCAGTAGGGTGCCGGGAAGAGCTTCAGATCCCTCCCGATCTAGGGATGGAGATGACGGTGGCTACAGACTCTTTCGTGGATTTTTGATCGGGCACTTAGGGTTTTCGTCCCGAGGGCAATACATAGGCGGAAGGAGAGGCCGAGGGGGTGCCGGGAGTGGCCACACCACCCCCTGGCACGGGCCAGGCCTGGCCGCGCGGCCAGGTGGTGTGGTGGCCCCCTGGCCCCTCTCCGTCTCGTATTCTAGCACTTGATGACATCCGGAAAAATAGGCACTTTGGCTTTTGTCCTGTCCAATTCCGAGAATATTCATTTTCTGACTTTCCTGGAACCAAAACAGCAGAAAACAGGAAGCTGGCACTGTGGCTCTTGTTAATAGGTTAGTCCAAGAAATCATATGAAAAGTACTCCCAAGTTGGAACAAAACACAAGAAAGTAGATAAAACCAAGCATGGAACATCAAAAATTATAGATACATTTGTAATGTATCAGCCCCTGTAGCAGAGCCATGAAAAACAATATTTGTATTAAATGTATCTTTGCAATGTGTATGCGGAAAAAACTTATGTGTTGCTAAGGCGGAAAATCTCGTACTCAAGTTTTCCTGCTAATTATCTGCTTCCAGGATGTGTGTATATTTTTAAGCAAGTGATGGCTTATCCATTATTCTGGTTCGTATGCTTGACCTTTCGTGAGACGGAAGACTCACAGCACATAACTATGCTCTCTGGCGAAGATGCTTGATAGCAGCGTCAAGAACCCAAGAACAAAATCGCCGGCTTTGAGTGTCGAAAAGTCACTACTCCGGAATCCACATAAAAACTTCAGAAAATGGGTGGACCAAAAAACTTAAGCTAATGCCCATAGGCAGAATTTTCACAAGGGCAAATGCAACCTTGTGCATAAAGGGTTTATATGATCCAAAAATGAACAACTAAAGGAGGTAAACGACTCAGAGAATATGAGTGAACCAAATGCTTTATTTCATTGATCATATAAAAAACTTATTACATAATATAAATGTGCTAAGTGTAAAAGGGACGTAGCTGTGCTATGTTGCATGGCCGATCTGTCTCCGGTTATCATCATCGGAGTCACGTTGCTTGCGCTTGTGATTTTTTGGCCTATGTTTCAACTCGCGAATATCAACGAGGTAATAGGAACCAGTGAGCAATGCTTTGATTATGACGAACGGTCCTTCCCAAGGTGGGGATAGTTTGTGTGATTTCTCCTGCTTGAGTCGAAGCACTAGATCTCCCTCTTTAAACGAGTGATGCTTTACACGGCGACTATGGTAGCCATCCAGCTTCTGCTGGTAGATGGCGGATCTCTGGCATGCAGCACGTGCTCTTCTTCAAGTAGGTCCACAGATAGTCGTCTAGATTCTTCAGTGTCATCCTCCTTGTAGGAGGAAACTCTTGGTGCATCGTGGAGGATGTCGGATGGGAGGACTGCTTCTGCTCCATAAACCATGAAGAAAGGAGTTAAGCCAGTGGATCTGTTGGGTGTTATTCGTAAACTCCACAAGACAGATGGTAGTTCCTCCGCCTAGGCTCTAGCTGCTCTACGTAGCGGTGCCTCTAAGCGTGGCTTGATTCCGTGCAGAATTAGTCCATTGGCCCTTTCAACTTGCCCATTTGACTATGGATGTGCCACAGATGCTAGGTCAAGCGGATGCTTTTCTCATGACAGGATTCCTCAACTTCTCCGAGAGATAAATTTCTGCCATTATCGGTGATGATGCTATGCGGGAGACCAAATCTCACCACTAGATCCTGGACAAATTTTAGGGATGTTGCCCCATCAAGCTTTCTAATGGGTTTAGCTTCAATCCATTTTGTGAACTTATCCACTGCTACTAGCACGTGTGTGAATCCACAGGGTGCTATCTGCAAAGGTCCCACCATGTCTAGCCCCTAGACTGTAGACGGCCAAGTTATTGGTATTGTTCGCAATTCTTCAGCTAGAACACTTAGTTGTCTTGCATAGAACTGATACCCAAGGCATATTTGTACCAACTTTTCGGCGTCCGCCTTGGCAGTTATCCAGTAGAATCCTTGTCGGAAGGCCTTAGCCACCAACGATCGGGGAGCGGCGTGATACCCGCAATCTCCGAGATGTATTTTTCTAAGGATTTCAATACCTTGCTACTGGGAGACACAACGAAGGAAAACTCCTATGGTACTTCTTTTATATAGCTGGCCATCAATGATGACATAGCCTTTTGCTCTACGTACTATTTGTCGGCTTTCGACTTCGTCGGCGGGCAAAGTTCCGTCTAGTAGATAATCCATGAATGGTTTCGTCCAAGCCGGAGAGGTCACTGTTACTATATTAACAAATGAATCCACTCTATCCAGGTTGTCAGGGTCCGCTCCCTTCACGGATGGAGTCCATAAAAGTTCTAGGAAAACACTTGGCGGAATTGGTCGATGAGCTGATCCAAGCTTTGACAGCAGATCTGCCGCCTCATTCTCCTCCCTTTTGACGTACTTGACTTCGTAGTCGTCGAAGCACTTGGCTATTTCGTCTACTTCATCTTGACATGCCGCCATCATAGGGTTCCGCGCGTTCCAGGTGCCAGCTACTTGCTGGGTAACCAAGTCGGAATCTCCACAACAAACTATGCGCTTGATGCCAATATCTTTGGCTACGCAAAGTCCGTGAATGAGGGCCTCATACTCCGCCATGTTATTGGTAGCGTTGAAGTGGATCTGCAGGACATATTGCAACTTCTCTCCTGTTGGTGATTGTAATAATACACCAGCCCCCGAGCCATTGAGTAAATTCGATCCGTCAAAGTTCATAACCCAATACTCTAGCTCTGGCACATGAGTGTCTTCTGGCAGTTCTGTCCAATCTACAAGAAAATCCACCAATGCTTGTGATTTGATAGCGTCGCGTTGCTTGTAGGTGATGTCGAAGGTGGCAAGTTCAATGCCCCACTTTTCCACTCTCCCTATAGCGTCGCTATTGTTGATGATGTCGGACAGCGGAGCTTTGCTCACTACTATGATAGGGTGCTCCTGGAAGTAATGCCTTAACTTACGCAAAGCAAGGAAATTTCCATAAGCTATCTTCTGGTAGTGCGGGTAACGCTGCTTGGATTCCGTCAAGACCTGGCTTACATAGTAAACGGGCCGTTGAATTCCGTATTCGTGCATTATCTCCTTGCGCTCCACTACAATGATGATGCTGATTACTCGGTTGGTTGCCACCATGTAAACTAACATAGGCTCCCTTGACACCGGTGTTGCAAGTATAGGTGGGGAGGAGAGTATTCTCTTCAACTCATGAAGTGCTGCGTCAGCCTCATCTGTCCATGTGAATTTTTCCGCCTTCTTGAGAAACTTGTAGAGCAGCATAGCCTTCTCACCAAGTCGGCTGATGAACCGGCTTACTACTGCAATGTAGCCTGTGAGCCTTTGTATGTCCTTCAGGCATGTCAAGCGTTTGATGTCGAGGATGGCCTTGATTTTCCCCAGGTTCACCTTGATTCCGTGATGTGAAACGATGAAGCCCAATAGTTTGCCGGATGGTACCCCGAAGACGCACTTCTTTGGGTTTAGCATCATGTTGTATTTCTAGAGATTGTCGAAGGTTTCCTGCAAGTCTGCGATAAGATCATTTGATTTTTTTGACATTACCGCGATGTCGTCCATGTAAGCGTGTACGTTGCGACCTATTTGGTCGTGCAGGCAACGTTGCATCGTTCACGGGTACATAGCACCAGCTTTTTTCAACCCAAAGGGCATCGTGATGTAGCAATACGTGCCATAGGGTGTGGTGAATAAAGTGGCCAATTGGTCTAACTTTCAAATCCGGATCCTGAATAGGCATCAATAAAACACAAAAATTCTGAGCTAGCCATCGAGTCAATGACTTGGTTAATGCAAGGCAAAGCAAACGGATCCTTCGGACACGCTTTGTTCAAGCCGGTGTAATTAACGCACATTCTTAATTCATTGGTTTCCTTTTTGGGGACAAGTATAGTATTTGCCACCCATCGGGTGTGAATAACTTCTCGGATAAAGCCAGCCTTAAGTAACCTAGCTATTTCTTTGACTATAGCCCTTCGTCTTTCATCACCAAAGCGTCGTAGAGGTTGCTTTACCGGTTTGGCATTAGGATCAATATTCAAGTTGTGCTCAGCAAGTTCCCTAGGTACACCTTTCATGTCGGCAGGTTGCTAGGCAAAGATGTCCCTATTCTCATGGAGGAACTCAACGAGCGCACTTTCCTATTTGGGATCCAGGTCCGTGCCAATGGCGGTGGTCTTGGAGGAATCGCCTTTGACAAGCTCCACCTGCTTGGTCTTGATGGCAACCTTGAAGGCGGGTTCGGTAGCAGTAATCTGCTTCTTCGAAGCTGGCATATCCAAGGCATCGACCTGGTTCTAGATCTCCTTGAACTCTTCACCGTAGAGGACTGCTTCGGTGAAGGCGGCTTCACTGAGCTTGCACTCCCATGCCTTGGTGAAGCTTCCGTCAATGGTGATGACACCATTTGGTCCAGGGATCTTGAGCTTGTTGTAGACAAAGCATGTCCTTGCAAGGAAGGAGTGGAAGATGTCGCGTCCAAAGGTGATGTGGTACACACTCTTGAAAGACACCACTTCAAAGGTCATGCATTCTTGGCGGTAATTATTGACATCGCCAAAAGCGACCGGAAGGGTGATGCAACCCAGGGAATTTTCTTGTCGGCCAAGGACAACCCCATGGAACATGGTGTTGCTCTTCCTTCGCTGGGTCTCCGTCAAGTTCACCTTGTGCAGTGTATCCAGGTACATGATGTTGATGCTGCTTCCACTGTCCACGAGGCACTTGGTGAACTCTGTGCCGTCAATCACAGGGTGATGACCATGGCATACTGATTCTCTATTGGGATAAGTTATGGGTGATCCTTCCTATACCAAGTAATTGGAACGTCTGACCACTTGACGTACTGGGGAACCGGAGGGAGGGTAGCCATTAATATCCTCAGAGAGGTTTTCTAGGCCTAGACGTTTGGGGTGCCAAGGAAGGTGTGGTAACATGGAGCCTTCTTTTCGAAGGTATTTTCCCTTTATCCTCTCCCTTGTCAGAGGACTTTGGGTCCACGTCTTCGTTCATATCACTTGATTCCTTGGGCTCTTCCTCCTTCTTCTTCCCTTTTCCCTTTCCGGCGGGGTCTATTCTTCCGATTTCGCTTGTAGTCGGACTCAGGGTCCTCCTTGAGATCGTTGAAAAACTTGCATTAGCGGTTGGAATGGGTGGCTTTGCTGTTTGTGCCAAGGTGGACGAAACACGGCATATCGTGGTACTCTTCGTACGTTTGGGGAACGCAGGACGCTCAGGATGTAGTGTCACTCCTCTGCTGGCCACTACTAGCCCCCCGACCGCATCCACGATGTCCGCCATTTCCTCTGCCAGTGAACGTTGCGGCGACCATGTCGGCTACTTGCTTTTCTTTGGGCAGATTCTTCCGCTTGTTATTGTTGTTCTTCCTAGCCTGGGTAGGGATTGCTATTGCCGGCAAAGATCAGCGCGCGTCGTCGTCATCAGCAGCGGCGAATTCGCTAGCCATGGCGATCATTGCATTGAGGTTGAGCTCATTATTGTCTTGCTTGCGCTTCAACGTATGCCGGAGCAAGGTTCCCTTTTCCAGACCATCAATGAAGGCAGCCATAGTGGTCTGTTCGTGCACCCCTGCGCAGGAATTTTTCATATCCAGCCAGCGAGAGAGGTAGGCACGAGAGATTTCATCCTTTTCTTACACACACCGCTGTAGGTCTCCGACAGTGTAGGGACGTTTGTACGTACCCTCGAAATTCTTGGTGAACGCTTCATGCATGTCCAACCAATTGCATATTGATTTCTCCGGTAAGTCGTTGATCCATTGCCGGGCGGTGCCGGTCAACATGAGTGGGAGTTACTTGACAGTGACATTGGGGTTTCCCCCTGCGATGTGGATCGCTTCGCTGTAGTCCTACAACCACGTTGCTGGCCTAGCAGTGCTGTTGTATGGCTTGATGGTCTTGTCTATCCGGAGGCCCTTGGGGTAAGTTATGGCTCGTATCACTAGTCCAAAACAACGTGGCCCAAGGTATGGGAGCTCCTGAGCTTCTTATCTTGTCCAGCCGTGTACGTGCATCGTATGGCTCTGATTGCTTCCCTTTTCCGTCATGAGGAGGGGAATTGTGGCGTGATCTATGAGATCCATCGTGTCCTCCGCCATGATGGCTGCTAGGTGGCGATGGCGGAGGTGGACGCAGTGGGTTAACTCTCTTGTTGTGCCCCTCCTGCGATTCCTCACGCCTGTCACGGTTACTTGTCGGACGTGGTGGCTCCTTGTGGGACCTGCTTCTGTGTCCTTCATTACCGCTGCGCTCTCCGGCATGCTGAGGCTGCTCGCCCTGATCACGTATAACGACGCCGGGCTGGGGCCGCCTTGGAGGTGGCATGCTTGTGCGGTGGCGTGGCTCTGGTTCCTCGTGATACCGAGATGGTGGTGGAGGTGGTGACCGACAGGGACGAGCCTTTTCTCCGTGGTTGGAGGATATGGGAATGGCATCCGTCCTGGCGCATACCTCTCTCCGTCTTCGCTCTATGGAGCCTGTGTGGGATCCCTCGTCACGGGGAGATTTTGGCCTTCTGCGGCTGTTCAGGGTTGACTGGAAAAGCTCCGGGTTGGACTCAAGCCTCTGTGAGGTAGCCTTTTCCTGTTGCTTGCATGCCTTAGCGACAAGGTCGTACACCTGAGAAACTGCTTCTGGCGACTTGTCCTACTCCAGGAGGGTCTTGGCGACGACGATGTTGAGGGCGGGAGTTGGCATGGCCTGCCTCCCCTCTGAATCAATGTAAGGGGTGGCTTTTGCTGGCTTAGACCCGTTACATCCCAACCTTCGCCGAACGCCGGGATCTTCGACGACGTGAGCTGGTACCTTCTTTGTCTTTTGCTTTAATAGCAATTGCTTGTATTCGTCTTCCATAGCTCTTGCTGCCTTGATGGATTGTTGCGCCTTAGCCATGTCTTCGTCCAGCTTAGCGCCCTGCTCCGCGATGCACTTGGCCTCTGCCAAGATTTCCGCAAGCTTCTCATCAAGCTCCGTAATGCTCCGGATATGGGAGATGATGATTGGCTCAACGAGAAGTGCGCTGTAGATTGCTTTGTCGGCGGGAGTGGCCAGTGGGTTGCCAGCTGCGGACGTTGACGGTGTCATTGGCGGCTGATTTGATTGTCAGGCCGTACTAGGGGCCGTGGTGAGTTCCTGCGCCGGTAGCAGGCGGATAACCGGAGGAGGCATAGCTTTGGCCGGAGCCGGAGGATCAGTGGCTTTCTTAGTTGCTGCTGCTCTGGTGACTGCTGGCGTGGGCGGAGCTCTCTCACGTTCCGGTTCATGTTCGTCTTCTTCCATCACACTCCCAATGGCGACTAGCACCTGATGGGAAGTGTTGGTCTTCTCGGCGTGCTCCTCCTTCTCGATCTCCTGCTCGATCTCCCTCATAACAATGTCGTATTCCTCCGAGTTAGCATCTGAGCCACCCGCATCCATACTGATGTCGGTGTAAAGCGCGTCAAGGACGGAGTCGGAGTTGGCTTCGGTGTTGATGATGGCGGATGTGTTGCTGTTTCCTCCTCCGGCTACGACGGCGATTGCCGTCATGGCCTCTTCATTGGCATCCGCATATTCGTTGATGATGGCAACCATCTCACCAAGGGTGAGAGGGCCTGTGGCCTGCCGCCTTCGGAGGGTATGCCGAAGGAGTGTTCCAGACGCGGTCGCCCTCTAGGGTTTCCCTCACCCTCATCCATCTAGCGAGGTATTCACATGGAGGTTCTCCATCCCTTTGAACGCATCTAGCTAGATCGAAGATGGTGACGACGCCGACAAAGTGTGACATGCGCATCTCTAACGCTCGGGGAAGCCAAGCGGATTTGCGGTGTCCTTCCTCCTTTATATCCTGCACAGAGGCAATTTGGGTGGGCCTTGAAATTTCCTGATCCGAGCCACCATACTCCAGGGAGAGGTATGACCTAGATCTTTCCGCGAACGTGTCCTGCTCATAGGCGGTCCGTGCGGGGCTTGACGAATTTCCGACTTCCTGGGAGCTAGGACCCGAGTCAGTTTCGTCGATGAAGATGTGGATGTCTCCGAAGGGGATGACGGAGCAGCGCGTGGGGTTCGTCTTCGCCGGCACCCAGAACTCATCTGAAGGGACGATCGGGACGTTGTCGGAGAAGAGAACGCGACCGATGGCTACGGTATCGCCGATTCCTGTGAAGAGATTGGACCTCGCCGGTGTAGAGCTCGAAGCGCCTCTTGCCCCACGGTGGGCGCTAACTGTCGTGGTATTGCCGACGAGTACGCCATGGAGGGATCCTCACAGTGCGTGTTTAGAGACGTGGGGTAAGGCGGAGAGTTGGCGGGTACGAGGTAACACAACTTACCCAGGTTCAATTCCCACAACGGTGGGGGAACTCTACTCGAACTCTACTCCTGCTATAAATCACTATAATGGCAATACGCCGAGTTACAGAGATTGGTTCGCTGTGCGAGGGTGTTATGAATCGTGCCCTAAGGCTCCCGCATGCCGGCTTATAAAGGCGCCAAGACCTAGGGTTTACAGGGAAAGGTCCTTGCCGGACAAGGTAAAGAGTCATACAATAATACGAACTAGTCTTTCGTGTGTTGTACTCTAAGGCTCCGAGTATATCGATGACTCCTGCGTAGCCTTCATTTATCCGGCATGGGCCTCCCTTCAGGATCCGTCTAACTGTGCCACCCAGCAGACCATAAGCCTTGCTATCAACTATGGGCCATCCGGGTTAGGCGGATTGGTGACATGCTATGAGGATACCCATATAGCATATCCGGGAATGAAATATTCAGTTATCAGTCATCATAAAAATCTTATAAGGTTTTACCTGTTAAGCTGTGCATCGTTTCCATGCAGAGGCCCCGAGCTTTGTTCCCATTTTCGAAAAAAAAACTGCTAAGCTGTAAGCCAAAAAGGAACACCAACCAGATGTGAACATCCTTATGTATATATGATAATATCATCCATAGACCCAATGATGAATAAGCCTCGCTGACCCGAAACTTTCCATTGAGGTCATTTTTGTTCTGCATATCATCTGAACTTAGATATCGCTACTTTTCTGTTTTTACTCTCTGTGTGGAGTGTACTTGAACAACTGAAGTCACTAGATAGTGTGTACAACGTGACATGAAGCAAATTAGCAGTAACTAATGCTGAATTACAACCTCATGAGTGTCATAATTGTGACTACTCCCTGCGTCCACTTTTATGAGTCGCGGAGTATGTCCACGGTGACATTCTGTCACGCTACAACATTTTCCGGTTATGCCCTCGTTCGGACATCCTCTCCCTCGTCGCATCGTATCGCCTCGCTCGATCACTCCCGTCGCCTTTCCACTCCTCGCCACCGCATCGCCGGCGCCCTCCCCCCTCTCTCCCGCTTCGCCGCCACCCTCTCCCTAGCCTGCTTCGCCGCTGCCCTCTCCCTCCCCCGGCCTCCGGCACTGGCGCCCTCTCCCTTGCGTTGCGTAGTCCTCTTCCCCTCGTGTTCAAGATGGGATTTCCCCCCACCGGTGGTCAAATTTGCAGCGGTGCTGCTGGATCTTCATCGGCGGTACTTGATCTGTTGATCCAAGGGCATGGTCGAGCGGTGGTGGTGGCCGCTCGCCTGCAACTTTCCAACCACGCACACCCAACCCCAACGTCTCTCTGTCTCTCTCCGTCTCTTCCACTGTCCCCTCTCCGCGCCGCGTGCTCCTCTCTCCAATGTCGCGGGAGCTCCCCGTGCCAAGCGTTGCCCGCACAAGGTGTGCCCGCACAAGGTGAGCTCCAGGAACAGCTCCGCCGCCATGGCCCTACCCCTGTTGGCCCAGCCGCGCCGTCCATCCGGACGCTGCGACGGCTCCGCCGGCGCGCTCTCAAGGCCCCGGCCCTGGCGGGAACCGGCACCGGCACAGTCCTGGGGGAGAAGGCGTGGATGTGTCGGTGAGGAGGCTCGCGGCCGGAGTGCGACGGCTGCGGCCACCGGAGGCGGTTGTCGGTGGCTCGGGAGGCCGCTCCAGGGAAGGCCGGGTTCACGTGCGGCTCGAGGTGCGTTGCGCTAGATTGAGCTACTATGTTTTCGTTCTGGATTCGTTTACAACTCATTCATCGGAAGCTCCTGCTTCCTTTTGTCAAACCCAGCTAAAAATAGGTGCCCTGTTTCGTATATTTTCTGATTTGGTGGTTTTGGAGATTAGATGTCTAATTTTATAATTACAGGGTGACAGTAGCTTGACAGCAACGATGACCCTGTCAATTTACGTCTTCATCCCATCCGTGTGCAACCATGGGTTAAAGATGCAGAATGATGTACCAGTAGAGTTGGCCCTTTGCAATATCTCGAAGTAGCAATGGATCAGTTCATTGCATACTGTCACTCTGTAATTTGACAGGCATCAGTATCATTTGTGATACTCTTTTGATTGTTTGCTCTTATGTAAATGTCATAACTTATACTGAACTGTCTATCAGATTATGTAAAAAAAAACTGTCTATCTGATTGCTGAACTGAAGACTGAATTGTCTATCAGATTGCTGTCCGAGAGTAAAACTGACATCCTTGCCTTGTTCTTCAGATTTGGACTAGAGAGTATTGAAACAAGAATATGAAGAGGAGAGGAAGTATCAACACAAAGAAAAGAAGAAAGAGAGGATGGTAAGTGTAACCGTGTCATCGTGTTTATATATCATTCCCTGCTTGCACTCGCTCGTGTATGTTTCGCCTGGCAACGTGTATTCTAGTTTAGTAGAATGTATTTCTGGAATGTCTGGTTTTGTTTGGTCTCTGTTGAGGCGCTCCTTGCAGTTCTTTGATGATTATCACTCCTAGTGCTGCCACTAGTTACTTTTAGTGTTACTAAGTGTTTGAGTGAGCCTAATCTGGGAGTGAAAAAATGCAGTGTGTTTGAGTACTCCTTTTAAGCAACAGATTCAATATTCAGTACTCCTTGTAATTCTAGGAGTGAAAAAAATACAGCGTGTAGACTAAAACTGTCAATATTTAGGAGTACTTGCATTTTTTCTGTTGTCAGATTATAATTGTTTAGTTCTTCTATTCCTTTGCCTCGGCGATTGCTGAACACCTACAGTAGAAAGACAACAAGAAAATTTAGTTGCAAATTTACTTGCTAGAAATTGGGTAAAACTTGCTGCAAAATGAGAATGAGCAAGCATTTTTCAATAGAAAAATTTACAAGATGCTCTGTTGTGTATTAAATAAACAAGGAGTACAATATATTCGGTTCTGTACTTATGTTCACTTGTATCCATCTTAACTGTAAAACTTGTCTTATGAAGCACTGTTGCTA
The DNA here is from genome assembly GCA_910589775.1 of Avena eriantha. NCBI lineage: Eukaryota > Viridiplantae > Streptophyta > Magnoliopsida > Poales > Poaceae > Avena > Avena eriantha. The sequence continues at coordinate 416,518,660 of OU342744.1, read as the reverse complement.
AGTGAAATGTAAGTTGGTTTTTGTAGCGAAAGATTTGGTATCTCTATATGGATACATTCATTCGATTGAATGATCTGAATTTATGTTCCACTTTTTATTTGGAGTATAAACAAATGCATTCTGGATCAGTTTGGGCTTTGGGATGCACTATTTTTGGGCAAAATGTGCATCCTTTCCGTTTCTTTTACTGGAGTATTTGCTTGCTGGAGTAATTTAGTTGCGCACATATGGTTGCTGGAGTAATTTAATTGCAGACATATATCTAGTTAATCTGCTCTAGGAGTAAAAAAACAGTGTGTTTGATTAGCATAACTACTCTAATGTTTACAGAGTTCAAGATTCAGTTCTACTTTGCTGGAGTAATAATTCAGAGACTAGACTAAACTGTAACTGGCAATATTCAGTACTTGCATTTTTTTTTCATATATTGTGTGCAGTATCAATAAACACACAACAATATACTCGTAGAGTATGGAGTAGCAACAAACACAATAATCTGTTGCAACAAATACACACAACAACATACACAACACTCTTCTCAATGGACACCTAGTCCTAGCATCTCTAGGGCCTTTGCATAAATTGCCGGAGGAATAGGAATCCGAGACGGCAGCGGTCCTAGCCCATCTACAGATTTTCATGAGTTGTTTCTTCAAGTGAATTTGCTTTGGTACTGTTGCTGTATATGCCCATCTTTGTGTGTGCAACATGTACTCTTTGGTAGGAAACTTTGTTGTTGAATTTCATCAGAAGCAGACACCCAGTCTAATTCTTGATCTCCATTATGCACCTCTAAAGAAACTGAAAATTTTCATCTTCACCTTCCTCTGAAGAATCTGCTAGTGTTCAGACTTGAGAGTAGGTTTAGTTTAGGCTTTGCAAATCATAATATGCTACTCCAATGTAGACTATAATTTGCACTGATTTCTCGGTTTATCATTATTTCCGATCTATCAATAGCACAAGGGTACTCTAACACAGATTATTTCTCTACTTTGGTAAAGAAAATAGACCTATATTTTTATCTTCTTCTTATTCAGGTGGGTTGCAATTGAGGTCGGGAAGAACCATGGCTGCTGATGATCAGCCAGCTGGAGAAGGAGCCGGTGACGACGAGAAGCCGATGATGTGGAGGCGAGTGCCTAGTGGTGGCTGGAGCCTGGAGATACGCTCTCTGAGGCTGGCCGCCGGCGAGGTGCTGCTGCTGGGCCGACACTGCTGCTAGGGGCCAGCCACCGACGAGGTGTGGAATGCTGCTGTGGCCGGCCCCCGGCGGGGTGCACGCTGCTGGATCGTTTCTGTTGGGAGGGCCGGGACGGGAGAGAATTGATTCTGCGATCGGGGGGTAATCTGGTACTTTACCGCTTTTTTCGGGGTTGTCGGAAGTAGCTTCCACGACTTATAAAAGTGGACGGGGGGAGTAATAAGTTCATGAACATACTGCAGGTTACTACTGGGATCTTTTGGATCCCACCTTTTCATTCTTTAGTAGGGATCTCCCCTAATTTTTTGCATTAAAAATACTCTAGGTTCTAACTCAAATGATCACAAACAGATTTTTTGAGTGTTTCATCCAACAGATATACAATTTATCATGTATTATCTTCTACTAAAACAAAACGCAGTGCACATGGCATTACAAAAGTTATATTGACAAGATGTCTCCATATTACATTCAGTGTATATCTTCACATGTCGGGGCAAGAAGTTTACAGTAAAGTGTGATTCACATACCTCTGCCGTTACTAAAGACACATGCAGTACATCATAATGTCTTCAGATTTGTGTCATTACTTGCAGGAAAACATAGACATCGAAGTAAATGGAGTTGCCTCAAACTGCTAGGACCAGTGCCCTTCAGTTGTCAACATAAGATATACTACTAAATAAATCCAAAGAAACTAGGTACTCCCTCAGATTCATATTAATGTTCTCAACTTTGGATATATACGAATGCATCTAGTCTAAATACTTAATAGATACTTCCTCCGTTTTAAAATATAAGATGTTTTAGCTTTGTGAGAGGAATGTATCTAGATATCTTCTAGTGTGTAGATTTATCTAGATTTGGAATGAACCTAGACACTAAAAGGGTCTAGATACACTTCTTTCACAAAGCTAAAACATCTTATATTTTGAAACGGAGGGAGTAGATACGAATCTAGACAAAGTTGAGAACATTAATATGTACTGGAGGGAGTAGCAAAAAGCACAATGAGAAACATGGATACCAAGAATTGGGAAAATCAGTAAGCAGCAACTGATTCACATGGAACTTCATATAGCCGGATCACTCAGACCTTATTTCCCAGATGAGTAAAAACAAAGTAAGCTAACTATAACTTTGAGATATAGCTTCATGCTTACAAGAACATATCAGAATTAATCAGAAGGAGAACATATCTCAGTAACAAAGTACACCTTTGATTCAACCATACTGCATACAACACACTTCGGTTTGACAAGCAGCTAATGCAAGAAATACTTGTGTTATATCCAACTTTGAGCCTTACAACCCTCCCTCCACCATGCAGTCCACTGGGCCCCTATCCATGCCCCCTCTTGTGCAGTCACAGACATTACCCCTGGCATCCTCCCCCATGATCAAACACAATAAAGGAAAAGCAGCAGGGAATACTCAAATATACAATTGCAGGATTCATGATGAGTTTAATACACAAGAGCTTGGAACTGTAAAAAAACAGGGCTAGGCAACTATCAGCCTTAAAGTTGTATACACATTTGGATGTAGCTAATGTCAAGTTTCAGGTTTAAAACAATTTCAATATTAGAGCAAATTCAACTGTTACAGCTCTACCTCTGCAGACACAATTGGCACAAATCTTGGATGGTGGATAAATAATCATCTCCACCATCCAAAGATTGTTCTGGCACTATAAACAGTTTATATGTTATTTCCATACAAGTGCAATTTTTTTAACTGCATGAGATATGCTGCAAAACTAATTAAAGAAACAGTTGATGCATTTTCCACACTGGTTTATTTGATACATAATAACTTTACACCAAGGGGCTACAAAACATGCACTGAAATACCAAAGTAGTTCACAGATAATAAACATCTTAATAGGTGTTACACCATCCGGACCTCAGTCAACATCTTAGAATTCTACACAAATCTTGAACTTCAGCAGGTTAGTCCTCAACACACGTTGTTCCTTTATCTCCTACCCTTCTCCGTTGTCTTTTCTTCTCAACAACAGAGACCATAGAAAAGAGGCTGGCAACAAGAAAATACCCGATCTCTTGTTCCTATGCTTGGTTTGTAGCCTATTTGCCGCACGTAGCCTTAGTCATGTCACAGTTCCTTAGGCATCTATTTGGTCCATTGCCACAACTGCGGCTTGCCCCACTTTGTTAGCCCCATGGTCCACATGGTATAGACTCAGTTTCTTGCCAAAGTTTGCCACAACTTTGGTGGCCATTTTGTTCGCCGCACTTTTTGTGGCAGCCACAATTTGACTAAGGTTAGTTGTGGCAATGATAGGCATAAACCAAACATACCCTATATCCTCAACCTTCTCGCTGGCCTTCTGCTTCCTATCAACTGCTTCTTCTACATCCTCCTCTTCCTCATCGACATTGGCAGAGATATTCCGACTTACAGCTCCAGAAATCTTGTCAACTCCATCACCAGCACCAGAATTCAACACATTCCTCCTGGACCACCTCAACGGAGCATCTGAACCTGCCTCTCCAGCATCACCTTCTCCATCAGCAACAACCCGGGGCCTCCTCCTGAACCCTGCCAGCTCCGCTGCCACCTGTTCCACCAACTTAAAAGTCACCTTTTTGGCAACACCGGAGCTCCCGCTGCTCAGATCAGCCCCTGAACGCTTCAAACACCCTTTTCTAATCACTGTCTGGACCATCTGCTCCTCCGTACCAGCACAATCCTGTAAAGCAGGTAAACATAGAACAGCACAAGGATCAGTCCTTCTGCCATTTGGTTCATTGTTCAAGCAAAGTAGAAATAACAGATATATGCCTCGATCATGTCAAAGGCTCAATTGCATCTAATCTCATTTCTACTACTACCTCTGTTTCTTAAAACAAGGCGTATAAATTTTCTAAAAAGTCAAACAGTGTCAAGTTTGACCAAGGATATTAAAAAAACATTGACATTTACATCATCAAATCCATATTATTAGATGCATTATGAAATATATATTTATATTATATCTACATAACATTATAATTATTGATAATTTTATAAACTTGTCAAACTTGACACTATTTGACTTTTTAGAAAATCCATACGCCTTATTTTGAGGAACGGAGGTAGTATAGAACATCTAGTCTTATTTATACTATAGCTGAAGCCTGGTCACTGGTAGGATTAAGAGGAATTTCAACACCATTGATAGCTAACTTACCTTAGCTCTGCCATTCCATGATAACTCCAAATGTTCCGCACTGTGCGTGGACAAGCAAGCTATCTTCACTTCATTGCCCTCCTCCCTTGCTCTGGTACAGTTACTTTCTGAACTTGTGTTATTATTTAAGAACAAACCACTGGACTTGGAATGGTTTCTACTCGATCGCCTCAGCGGGGGAGGCTGCTCCTCAAGTGTTTGCTCCTTCACATCTGGTCCCTTGCTCCGCGTTCTCTTCTTCTCAACCACTGGAGATGGCACAAATAGGGCGTCTGGCCCGCCCAACCTTGTGCTTCTAGCAGAAACTCCAATTTGTGCACTAACAACCATATGCTCAGAATTCTCCGTGCTCTTCCTCTTTCTCTTCCTGTCAACAGTTCCCCCTACATCATATTTTTCCTCAAACCTGGCAGAGTTAGACGCAGCTACAGTAACCTGCTCAACTCCAACACGCAAATTCGCTGCATTCCTCATCGACCGCCTAAGCGGAGCAGGTGCGCCCGCCAATACAGAAGAACCACCACCAAATCGGACACGCCTGGGAGGACGACTCTCCTCTCCGACTACTTCTGCATCAGGAAGAGTCCCCCTGCCCCTCGGCCTCCCCATTGCCTCGACAGCAGCCGGTGGTGACATGAACCGCACCTGGGGCTCCGACACAAAGCTCACCCTTTTGGCCGCACCGGAACCCCCTCCGCCGGAAACACTCCCCAGCCGCTTCAAACAGCTCTTCCCCACTACCAACCCGACCGTGACCACCTGCTCCTCTTCCCCGCAACATCGACCCTGCAATCGAAGGGATAAAAGGATCATCGGTCCCTTCCCCCGCTGCAATTTGTACAGAAAACCCTCATCGCACGCACGGGGAACGGAACGGCGAGCGATCATCGAGTGGAGTGGAGCGAGCATTTCCGCGGTTACCTGTGTCGCTACGGAATCGAGGGTTTGAGCGGCGGCGGGTATCCGTGCGGAGAGGGTGTGGGCGGGGTCGGCGCTGGAGCCGGCGCAAGCGCGGCCATGGCGCTGGCGTAGCGCCCGAAGCTCCCGGGGCATAGCTTCTGGCGGAATCAGCCGGGGAGTCGAGGCCGGCGACGGCGAAGGTTTGGGGGTTTTGGAATGGAGAAGCGGCCAAGCTGCTGAGGGAAAGAAGTGGCGTGGGCTTGCTTTTGGTCGGCGAGCCCGAGTTGGAGTAATTACTGGAAGCTGCTGGAGTGGGCCCCGCGAGAGTTAAATAGAATGCTGGGACGCGAGGCGTGGATTCGCGAGCTACTCACTCAGTTCAGTCACTCTTTCAAAATTGGCAACGGTTATATTGAAGTGTCAAGGTTTTTCCGGTCAAAAAAAAGTGCCAAGGTTTTCTACAAGCTACTAATCGGAAACAATTACGGCAGAATGGACAAAAATAACTCAAATGAATTCACAAAATGAACTCTGGCCAAAAATAACTCTACAGTATAGCTCTATGCCATAGACGTTATACTCTACAGTATAGCGCATATGCCATACGCGCTATGACCCCTGCCAACGTGGAGGCCGCCTGGCCCGCCCTGGCCCCACCGGGCCGTGTAGCGCCTGGGCCGTGCAGCGCCTAGGCGCTATGCCCCAATGTGTAGCGCCTTTCGCTTAGGCGCTACACATTGAGACATAGAGCCAGCCGCGCGACCCCCTCATTACCCCAGTCACTCCCAACTCGTCCAAGAACAGAGAAGAATAGCCAGTGGCGGCCCTCTCCCCCCCCTCAAATCTCTCAGATTGGAGGCTTCATTTGGTGGATTTCGACCCCTCCCCGGCTGCTAGAGGTACCCTCCCTCAATTCCTTCCGTTTTAACCGATTGAAATCTTTCATTTTGGTGGGATTTGGGTTGAAACCCTAGAAATTCGGTTTGGGAATTTGTTGGATTCATTGGCCAATGTTGGGTAGAATGGTGTCTAAGAAGCATTTAGTTAGGTTTAGGGTTCTTGGAATCTTAGAGTTTGGTTTATTGGAATGTTATTGCTAGGGTTAGGGTTTGCTCGTGTAAGGGATGGTATTGTTGTTAGATAAATTGTTTGATAATGTGACTAGTATATTTTCGTTCATGTTGCCATGGTTAGTTAATGACCATATCCTCTTATGTGTTAGGTATGGCAAGAATTGTTCATGTTCATCATATGGACAAGGATGCATTTTTGAAAGGCAACATAGAACCAGACCTGGATGAGCTAGACATGGTGTTTGAGCATAGTCCAACCTACACCGAGGTCTTGGAGTAAGTTAGTGTTGGAAATATGCCCTAGAGACAAATAATAATAAGGATTATTATCATATTTCATAAAGTTTATGATTAAGTTTTATATCATGCTATAACTGTATTGAAAGGAAACGTCAATACACGTGTGATATATAAACAATCAGGGGTTCCGGTGAAACTCTAGTCACTGGTTTATTGGTCAACAGACGGTTAAGGTTTCCTGATCATGTGGCATTTATGCCAGTTGGAAATAGAATCAACTCATTCTGAGAATGAGACGATGAACCAATACCCAACCTAAACATCGTGACCCGATCATGTCACGAAGTTCAAGTTACGATGATTAGAATAGACCATCGTAGACTGTTCCTTAGATAGTGAGGCTATATCAATCACTGTCTCCCGGGAGTGCTTAGATAGCATCAAACGTCACTTGGTAATACCGTGACTATAAAGGTGTGTTCAGGTATTCGGAGGAACCGTAGAGGCAATATATGTCAAGAGCGGGATTTGTCCATCCGCGTGACGGAAAGATACTCGAGGGCCCACTCGGAGAAGTTATATCCAATAGTTGCGCATCGTGTGAATTGATCATAGGGATATCACTTTTCGAAACGAGTCAAGTAGCATTGTTCGGTAACGAGATTGAACACGACATGGTGATGCCATTGATCAGATCTCGGGCAATGCAAGTATCAAGATACAAAAGGAATAAGACACGACTATCTCGGTTCAAACGACGAAAGATCTTTGTGGAATGCACATGGGTCACATGGCCATCCAGGTCCCTCTGTCGATCATTGGTCCGGGAGTATCCCGACCATATCTGGAGTGTTCCTGAACCGTGGGGTATCATGCTTAAGGGCTTGATGATGCTTAGAGAGTGTTTATAGGATTAGTAGAATCACCGAAGAAGAGAAGAGAAAAAACTGGAAGGGTTTCGGTAAGTCCAGAGGATGTCCGGAGTGGAGATGGAAGGTGTTCCATAACCACGGAGATTGAACAATATGTGAATGAATGTTAAATATTGATTTAATCATTTGTTCATAATTATTTAATAAAGAGAAAATCAATTAAATGGTCAAAGGGCTTAATGGGCCAATTCCCGGAGGGAAAAGGGCCCAAGAGGGGACCACACCCCTAGGAGGAGCCTAGGGGGTGGCCAGCGGCCCTAGTGGGCCTGCCCCACGTGGATCCCATGGTGGGGGTGAAAGAACATTTCTTGGTTCCCTATGTTTTGTGTGTTAGAAAAGAATACCGTGGAGTTTCTAATGTGCATTAAGTGTTGTAGGAAAGTTTTTGGGTGTTTGGGGGCCGGATTATCCGCCCCCATCATGGGCCGGATAATCCGGCCTGACCATCTTGGCCAGGGCTAGCTGCGCGCGTGCTTCTGTCTGGGGGCGGATTTTCCCCCGGATAGTCCGGATCTAGGGCGGATTTTCTACCTGGACCGGATAATCTCGCCGCCCTCTAGGACCGGATAATCCGGCCCCAGAGGAATCGCCCAAGGGAGCATCTGCGCAAGCTTCTGTCTGGGGGCAGAATTTCCCCCGGATATTCCGCGGCTGGGGCGTAATTTTTCCCTAGCCGGATAATCCGGTCCTCCCCTAGGGCCGGATAATCCGGTCCCTAGGAGAAGAGACCAAGGGCCGCCCTGCACGTGCTTCTGTTCGAAGGCGGATTATCTGTCGGATTATCAGAGTCTAGGGCGGAGTTTTCCCCAGGCCGAATAATCCAGCCCTCACTTGGGCCGAATAATCCGCCCCCAAAGGCTCCAACGGCTCAGTTGGGGCAAGGGGTATAAAAGCCCCTTCATCCCCTTCAGGCAGAACTCTTGATTCATTCGAAAAAGACCAGACCTGTTGCAAGAGCTCTCTCTCTAGATCTCCTACTTCAACCACCAGAAGGCTTCGATCTTTGGGGGATTTGAAGGAGACAACCTACATCGTCATCATGAATCAAGCACATCAACTCCTCTCCATTCACTTGGAGAAATCCCCGATCTAGTATTCTCGTCAATATCTAGATCTTGTGTTTTGTTATTGATAACTTGTTCTTGTGGCAGCATGTTTTCATTACGTGAGCCTCCAATTTGGTTGTGGAGTTGTGCCCCGCTAGTTGTGTAAAGGCGCCTGTTCCCGCCTCGAAGGGTTCCTATAGTGGAAAGGTGGATCAGGCCTTTGGTAGCGGGATCCATCGGAGAACAGGGTGAGGCCTATTGTGGAGTGGTGGTCTTAGTACCGCCCACCCCTCCAACGCAGATGTACTTCCCTTAACAAGGAAGGAACTACGGTAAAACAAATCTTGTGTCTCCGCGTGCTTCACTACCGTTCACTCGTTCCTCTTTCTCACTCGCCTTTACTCGCTAGTAGATAGGTTTGCATATAAGGAAATTCTTCATAATAGCTTATCTAGATAATTTACCTTTGTGTCAAGCCTAAATTTGAAAAGGCATTAAAATTTGAAGTAACACCATTCACCCCCCTCTAGGTGCCCATACGATCTATTTCAATTGGTATCAGAGCCCCGACTCTTTATTCGGGCTTAACCGCCTAAGGGGAGTATGGGTACCAAGGAGAATGGGAATGAGGGTGTGGACAAGGTCACAATGGATGACCTCAAGACGTTGGAAACAACCTTGTTGAAATCCTTTGAGACCAAGATGGAGGAGATGCAACAAATTATTGCTCGCCTCACATCATCCGCAGCCCCATCTCCATCCTCCTTGGAGGCTGCCACTCCTTCATCCAAGGATAAGGCTAACACCGGATCCAAGGAAGATGAAGTGGTAGGTGATAATGGTTCCGCCTCCAAGAAGGGAAGTGGTAAGGAGGACTATAGTGAGGTTCATCACCTATATTCCCCTGATCCACCCATCCCTCATCCTCATATAAACAATAGGGGTGATCCACCCAAGCTTACTGCATCTTCTTTTAATCAATGGAAATTCTTAATGAAGTCTCATGTTTGCAGCTCTTCAATTGAACTTTGGAGGATCATCGAATAGGGTCTTCATATTGGAGATCACACCAACCTGACAAGAAGAGAAGTGGTGGATAGTCAATTGAATGCAATGGCTCTCCAAATGATACAGCTCGGAGTGGGTCCCAAGGACATTCCCCCACATTGAGCATTTCAACACCGCTTAAGAAGCTTGGGATGCCCTCACCGATCTCTTTATTGGAAATGAAAGCATGAGGAGGAATAGGTATGATGCCCTTAGCAATGAAGCTGAAGGATTCTACATGTTGGATGGTGAAAACCATGAAGATATGTATAGGAGACTCAAGGGCATTGCAACAACACTTAGAAAGCATGGAGCCACTCACATTGATGATGCTTGGATAAAAAGGAAATATGTGAGTGCTCTAATGCCTTTTGATCCAACGGACTTGAAGAGCTTGCAAGGTAGACACAACTACCATCAAATGACCTCCAATGAAGTCATGCAAGAAATGGCATCATTCAAGGTTGCAGCTAAGAATGCGGAAGATGCCCGTGCCCGAACCATTGGAATGCAAAAAGGGGTCAATGTTGCTCTAAAGGAAAATGTTGTTGAGCAAGATGAGGATGAAAGAGGTTTCGAGAGTGTCTCCATGGGATGCCCTGAGGAAGTCAAGAGTGCTCATGGTGAGTACATGGCATTCTATGCAAGGAACTTTTGGAAGGATCCAGCCAAGGCCAAGTCAGAACTAGAGCGCAAGAATGGGTCAAGTGGAAGAAGAGAGAATGGCCCAAAACTGAGAACATGCTACAATTGTGGAGATAGGCTACACTTTGTGGCTGAGTGTCCATATCAAAATAGAGAAGACAATGGTGGCGGGCTCATCCTTAAAGAAAAATCCAAGGCACCTCGAAAGAAGCCATTTATCAAAAAGAATGGCCCCTACAAGAAACAACCCAAGATTGTCTTGGTGGCACAAGAAGAATATTCCTCTGCAAGTGAATATGAAGAGGATGAAGATAGTACTCATGAGGTGGCTGCTATAGCCACTACATCTACTCCATCATCACTCTTCGACTCTCCAAACGAAAACGTCACCAACAACAACGTCACCTGCCTTATGGCAAGAGGGTCCAAGGTATCATCTTCTATTTCTTCATTTCCTAAGACTAACATAAATATGGATATGGATGATCATACTAGTCTTAAGGTAAAAGAAGAAGTTATTGCTATGGACAACTTTTTCACTAACTTTCAAGGTGAGCACAAACTTCATTTTGATGCTCTTATGAGTCAACTTGCCCAATCCGAAGATCTCCTTGAAGAAAAGGTCAGAATTGAAAGAGAAGATGCCTTGGAGATAACCTCCTTGAAGAATGCCTTGGAAGAAGAAGAGGAAGCTCGAGTATCCTTGGAAGAGAGACTCAAATCAATTGAGGAGTCTCATGAAGAAGTTGTTGCTTAGCTCATCAAAGAACGTGACAACGCTCTTGCCAAGGTAAAGAAACTAAAGAAGGAAAAGAGTGAATTTCGGGCTGCTCATGCTAGACTCTCGGAGAAGTTTGAGAAACTTGACATTGCTCACAAGGCATTGGAGAGTGAACACTCTACTCTAAATGAGTCTCGTGACCAGCTCCAAACTCAATTGGAGAAGTATGATATGTCCAGCACCTCTACTCCTTCTTGTGGACAAGAAGAACTTGTAAAGGGATCTCAACACAAAGGTAAAGAATTTCTAGATGAGATGCTTAGCAAGCAAAGGACAAACATTGGAAAAGAGGGTCTTGGTTATGTTCCCAAGACAAAGAACAAGAAGAACAAGAAGAAGAGCAAAACGACTCAACCAAAGTCTAGCACCACCACCAAGGACAAGTCTAACATTATGGTTTTGCAGGGACTAATAATCCTAACTATGAGTTATATTGTGATTATTATGGTGATGTTTATGCTAGTTATGTAGGTCCTTATGATAGTTACATTCCTTGGTCTATTTGGGTTCCCAAGACCCTTGTCACTAACATGAGAGGACCCATTGAAAAATGGATACCTAAAACCAAGAAGTAACTTTCTTGCAGGGCTATGCTTCCGGTGGGTCTAAATGGGTACTGGATAGTGGGTGCACAAGCCACATGATCGGAAGCAAGGAGATCATCACGGAGATGCGGCCAAATCATGATCACATAACCGTCTCCTATGGTGATAAGTCAAAATCTGAGGTATTGGGTCTTGGCAAAGTAGTGGTTGCTCATGATATCTTTCTCGTGGACGTCATGCTTGTTGAGACCCTTGGTTACAATTTAATTTCAGTTCGTGCCCTTGGTAAGATGGGCTTTGCAATTTTCATTGATGCTGATTTGGTGGTACTCTTGTGGAGCAAGTCTCTAAAAGTCACTTTCGTGGGATATGTCGAAAATGACCTGTACGTGGTGGACTTCTCGAGAAAAACCACTACAGGTCTGATGTGTCTTTTCGGAAAGGCTGACGCGGGTTGGTTATGGCATCACCGACTAGCCCACATCAATATGAGAACTTTTCAAAGTCTCCACAAGGGTGGCCACATCCTTTGACTAAAAGAAAATGTTTCCTTTGCCAAAGATCGTGTTTGCAGGGCTTGTGTTGAAGGAAAATGCATGACTCTCCCCATTGATGGAAGACCATTATTTCATCACCAAGAATATTGGAGCTCCTTCATGTGGATCTCTTTGGTCCTCCATCACATGCAAGCCTTGGTGGGAAGAAGTATTGCCTCGTGATTGTTGATGATTACTCAAGATACACATGGGTCTATTTCTTCAAGTTGAAGAGCGAGACTCAACAAACGGTCATCGATTTTGCCAACGAGGTTCAACGTCAACACAATCTGCCAATTTTGGCAATTAGAAGCGATAACGGCTCCGAGTTTAAGAATTACACCTTAAATGAATTTCTAAGTGAGGAGGGGATAAGATATCAATATTCCGCTGCGTACACCCCTCAACAAAATGGTGTTGCCGAGAGAAAGAACCGTACCTTAATGGATATGGCAAGGTCTATGCTAGCTGAATTCAAGTCTCCTTATAACTTCTGGGCTGAAGCAATCTCTACCGCTTGCCATTCATCCAACCGGCTATATCTCCATAAAATCTTGGACAAGACTCCGTATGAAATACTTACGGTAACAAGCCAAACATCTCATACTTCCGGGTATTTGGTTGTAAGTGTTTCTTTCTCATCAAAGGAGTTCGTTTATCTAAATTTGAGTCTAAGGCTTTAGAAGGCATTTTTGTTGGTTATGGTGCTGAATCCCACACTTATAGTGTCTACAATACGCTCTCCGGAACTGTTGTAGAATCTTGTAGTGTGGTGTTCGAGGAAAATGATGGCTCCCGTGCGGGGCAAGTTGATGTTTGTGATGCAGATGTTGAAATACCCCAAGATGCCATAAGAAGAATGGGCATGGGATTTTTCCACCCTATTGAGGAACCCCTTGTGGCGGACCGGGAAGGCCAATGCTCCACTCATGTAGAACCCTCATCTACACAGGCTCGACATGCTCCAACCACGGGAGAAACTTCTATACCAACTCCACCAAATGCTGAAGGTCGATATGCTCCTGAATTCTCTAGGCCGAATTATCCGGTCGACACCGGATTATCCGGCCATACCTCTACTGGCGACCAAATTGGACATCATATCGAAGAAACAACTGCAAGCCCAAGCCAGATTTTCCGGCTGACCCCGGATTATCCGGGCATTCTCCAATTCGAGCAAGTCCCAGTCAAGTTAGCGAAGATGCTTCAGGTTCTCCCAGGCCGGATTATCCGGCCTCACCCTTGGCCGGATTATCCGACCCTAAAACTCCCGAAGAACAACAACCTCCTGTTACGGCTGTGGATTCAAGTCAAGGGCAAGGCTCTTCATCTCCTACTCCTGCTAATCAAGCTATAGATCAAGGCCAAGCCAATGATTCCAATGAAGACTCAAATGATGAAGCTATTCCACCAAGAGACAACAAGCTAATTGAACTTCGTCGCAAAGCTCGTGCCGATAGGAACCTTGAGTTAAGGGGCCATACTCTTGACAAAGTTGTAGGTGATCTTCGACGAAGGGTTTCCACAAGAAGGGAGTTGGCAAGTTTTGGTGAGCATCAAGCTCACATATCAATGGTGGAACCCAAGAAAGTATTTGAAGCTCTTAAAGATCCAGACTGGGTTGTTGCTATGCATGAAGAGTTGAATAACTTTGAACGCAACAAGGTTTGGAAATTAGTAGAGAAGCCCAAGGATTGCCACAATGTTATCGGAACCCAATGGATATTTAAAAACAAGAAAGATGAGAATGACATTGTTGTGAGGAACAAGGCGAGACTCGTGGCACAAGGTTATTCCCAAGTTGAGGGCATTGACTTCGGCGAGACATATGCTCATGTGGCTCGTCTTGAGTCCATCTGTATCCTACTTGCTTATGCTGCTCATAATAATTTTAAATTGCAGCAAATGGACATTAAGAGTGCTTTTCTTAATGGTCCTCTACATAAGTTGGTATATGTAAAGCACCACGTCTATGGCCTTAAACAAGCCCGGGATTTGAGGGTCCTAACTTCTTGAACCATGTCTACAAACTCGATAAGGCACTCTATGGCCTTAAACAAGCCCCACGTGTGTGGTATGAGCACCTTAAAGAGCTTTTGCTAGACTGTGGCTTCGAAGTTGGGCAAATCGATCCCACTCTTTTTACTAAGAAGGTTAAGGGGGAGCTCTTCGTATGCCAACTATATGTAAACGACATCATCTTTGGCTCTACTAATAAAGATTTTAATGATGAATTTTCAAAGCTTAAACTGACAGGTTTGAGATGTCTATGATGGGGAGTTACGGTTCTTTCTTGGATTCGAAATCAAGCAACTTAGAGAAGGAACTTTCATCAATCAAGCAAAATACATCCAATACATGCTCAAGAGATTCAAGATGACGGATCTTAATGGCATCCACTCCGATGCAAACAAAATGTCACCTTGAACTCAATCCCCACGGTAAAGATGTGGACCAAAAGGTATACGGTCCATGATCGGCTCTCTTCTTTACCTCTACGCATCTAGACCCGATATTGTGTTGAGTGTAGGGGTGTGTGCAAGGTATCAAGCAACTCCTAAAGAAAGCCACTTAGTGGCGGTCAAGAGGATCTTTCGATATCTGGTTCATTCCCCCAATTTTGGTCTATGGTATCCCAAGGGCTCCAATTTCTCTCTATATGGTTATACGGATTCAGATTGGGCTGGTGATAAAGATGATCGGAAATCAACTTCTGGAGTTTGTCAGTTTTTGGGAAGGTCTCTAGTCTGTTGGTCTTCTAAAAAGCAAAATTGTATATCTCTCTCCACCGTAGAAGCTGAATATGTTGCTGCTGCTAGTGCCTGCACTCAGTTATTATGGATGAGGCAAACTCTAAAGGAATACAGTGTCAGTTGTGACAAAGTGCCTCTTTTATGCGATAATGAAAGCGCAATCAAAATTGCGTACAATCCGGTACAACACACAAGGACGAAGCATATTGAGATTCAGAATCATTTTATTCGAGACCATGTAGCTCAAGGCGATATTGATCTATCTTTTGTGAGTACGAAGAACCAACTTGCTGATATTTTCACAAAGACACTTGATGAAGCAAGGTTGTGTTACTTGAGGCATGAGCTAAATATCGTTGATTCAAGGAGCTTGTCTTGATTAGCCATGCACTCACTCTTACATCTCAGCCTTATTTGGTCTAGGTGTGGGCATGGATATAGGGGGAGTGTGGTCCTAATTGATTGGGCTAACCCTCCCCCCATAATGCCAAAAGCAAGTCAAATCATTTCTCTTAATATCATTTTGTGATATGTGAGCTTATTGATGAGTATTGGTCATGAACCCAAGATATACCTTCGCGGTGTCATACCATACACTCCAACAAGGTGGCTTCGGCCACCGCCCTCTTCCATGAGAAGATTTGGATTTATGTGGATATTTTTGGTTGTTTTAACTCATCTCATGTTCTTATGGGAATCATGCTCAATTTTGGCTTTTAGTTGATTTGATTCTTGCAATTTTGAGTGTGTAGTGCCATCTCAGTTTGGCACTCTTAATCCTAAGCCTTTCCCTACCCCTAAGCCATCTTTTCTTGCACACAAGTCCCTTGTACACCTTGTGGGGGTTTTCTTGGGGACGCACGGGCCTGAATCCGTGTTCAACAGAAATTCAGAATTTAGGCCGGATAATTCGGCCCAAGTATAGACCGGATAATCCGGCCCTGGTGGATGCAGTCTTTGTCAACACCCGGGTTTTTAATCCCAGATGCCCGTTATGCCATACCTCGCAATCCTAGGATTACCATTTTTGCGAGACATAACGGATTGGATATCACAGTACATCATCCATTACAAACCATACTTAAGGTCTTACACAAATAAGGATCTCATGATCCAGTCTTAGTACAACAAGCAGCGGAAATAAAAGATAGCGTAGCGGTAGGTTCCATCTTCAGGGGTACAGGCAATGCTGACGAAGGCAGATAGTCCTAGTTATCATAGCCGTCCTGCTGACCATCATCTTGATAATCTCCTTCATAGTCTGGCCATGATAATAGCTAGGACAAAAGCCATAAGTACTCTTTAAGTACTCGCAAACTACCACTAACAAGTAGTAGAATTCTAAGTTAAAGTACTAGATCTAAGTTTAACTATAAAGATAAGTTTGAAACCTAAGCTGAGTTCTGAAGCAAAGAAAGATAAAGTAAAGTTCTAGAATCACTTAAATTGGGAACTATTGTCATAACACAACCCTGTTGTGGTCAAGTCAAGATTCATCATTCATTTCAAAGTATTTAGAAAATATCTGACAACGAAACAGTATGGCCATTTCAACTGTCCATCACCGCGGACGCGGCTATTCGAATAGTTTGAGACTCTGTAGAGGTGGTACACTTTCACCACAAGATTCGATACATCTGTCAGGGATAACCCTGAATCATCATACTTAGTATGCAGATAATCAAACATAACCTTCCCTTTACACACCCTAGTATAAGCACCTCTCCTATGAGCATGGCCTCCCAACAATGACCATCAGTCATTTTGGGCACTGCATAGGTGGACAACATTGAGAGGTAGCCTCAGCTCAAACCTCTCCCGTGAGGGAACTAATACTAATGCATATAAATTTCCAGCTAAGCCTTACCCAATTCAGGTAATGTGGTTGTACGGTAAATTTGGAATGGTATCGCATCCGAATCCAACCATCAGTTTTATAAAAGGGTTAAGGCTCATGCCTCAAAATTTTCCTCATCATCAACCATTTGTGTTTCTCAACACATGTCAAAACATCTCAATAGAATGACTCATCATTCCAAGGTTTTCATAATTCATTTTCACCAAGTGTTCCCATCTAAAGTGACTCAAGTTTTTGATCTACTCTAAACTACTAAGTTAAGAGTGTTCACTAAGGTGGAACAGATGGGTTCAATCTCATGCCATAGAATGACATCTAAAGGGTTCTAAATAGGTCAAGTTTTATACTATTTATGCTACCTTCAAAACAATTAAAAGACTTTGTATAACCTAAGAAGGGTAAAACTTGTAACTAAGACTTGGGGTATTAATAGTCAAAAGGGAGTGTGATCAAAGCATACTTAGGGCATCTTTGCTAAACCATCTAGTTTGATTCTAGTTTGTTAAGTACTACACTTGCAAGTACTAATTTGCAAGGGTTAATCTTGGATAGTGCTAGCTTGCATTGTTAATGGTGGCTTGCCTTGGTTGGTGCAGTGGTTGAAGTTTTCTTCTTCTTCTTCTTGGTCGAACTCCTCCTCCTCGAGAGCTTGGTCGGTACTATCGTCTATAAATACATAGGGAGTGCACAATCACCAAACAATACTTAACTAGGATAAATAGTATTCTAAGACAAACATTTGATGATCTATTATCATCACAAACATCACAAGTTTAAATTTCAATAGCTTCATCCTTTTTATTTTAGAAAAGTAATTTCTACTCATTGAAATATTAACTAAAATTTAATATTCACCACCAAAATATGGGATCATGTGGACACATGTCCTCACCACATATTCTAACATGTGGGAACGAAATTTAAAGGTTAGATCAACATTACTTTGGTTCAAGTTCATTAGTAAATGATTTAAAGTGACTAGAAATGCCTATATACCATTGTTTTGGTACTAGTCCATAGTCACTGCATGTAAACCTTAATATTATTACATACTTGGATAGATATGGTGAAATGTGATTTTTGAGAGTTGGAATCAACTCAAAAGCTAACTTGGTTGATTTTATAAAAATGTTGCAAGTTGCAAAAGCTTCTGTCTTCTCATTTTTATTAGGAGAGATCCATAACTCTAAATGAATTAAACCCAACGGGATTAGATAGATCATCTTAATACCTTTCAGGTAAAATTTGTTTCATGCACTTTGGATTTGTAAAACTCACAGAATTAAATTTTGAAATACTGGACAGAAACTAGATTTAACTAAAAAGAAAAATCCAGATTTGAATGGATGGGCTAGCGCGGGAAAAGAAATGGGCCGGCCCAGTGGCGCTCCGCGGCGCGGGGCTCAGCTGACAGGGGGGTCCCGCTTGTCAGCGGCACTTAACACGCGAAACGGTACGCGCGCTATGGGCCGTAGGATTAGAAGCGAGATCTACGGCTGAGGGTCGTCGTCGACGATGAACAGGTTGCCGGCGAGCTTGAACCCTAGCGGCTCGGTGGGGGTCTACTGGGGGCGTACCAGGGCTCCAGCAGGGTCGGCGAGGCGGGAAAATGACGTGGAAGACGACGGCAAGGCGAGGCGTGGTCGCGATGGAGCTTGGGGTGTTCGCAATCAACGACGCCCTTCTCCTGCTGCCGCGGCTGCTCCGGCTCCAATTCTGGTGAGGCAGAGCTTGCCTTGCTCCGTCTAGAGGTGGGGGAGGTTCAGAGAGGCGAGGGGAGTGGAATGGTGTGGAGTGGAGAGGCTGGGGAGGGCTCCTTTTATAGGCCCGACGGTGAGACCGAGCGGGATGGGCAGTCGACGGTGGCGACATGGCTACGGCGGGGTAGAGGCATGGCTGAGGGTGGCGATCGACGTGCTGTCCCCTGGCGGTTCTCTAGGCATTGAATGCAGCCGTAGGGGCGGTGGCACGCGGTCTGGGTGAGGTGGCGCTCTGCACGGCAGAGGCGGCGGTGGCCATGGCGAGCGGTGGTTATGAGGCGTTGGGCGGCCAGCGGGGGTTTCTAGGGTGTTCTCCAGGTCGAGGCGGAGCGGTGGGCGCGGGCTGGTGCCAAGGGGCGGTCTGGGCGAGCGGGGACAGGGCGTGCTCTGGGGGCGGCGTCGGCATGCTCGACCAGCTCCAGGCGCGGTGGTTCCTGGCCGCTCTGCCCTCTGTCCTAGCCTGGGGCTGGTTGGGCGGTGGAGGTGGACCACTGGCGATGTGCTAGACATGGCGAGAGGAGTTGGCGGCTACTGTGGCGTGATGTCGTCGGTGGGTTTGTTGATGGTGCTCGGCCTTAATGGCCATGACCATTTGGTCGTGTGCACAGGGTGTGGCTGGGCTAGCAAAGGGTAGGGCTGGTACTGAGGGAACAAGGGGACAAGGTTAGGCACAAATGGTGACCAAGATCACTGCTCAAAACAGTGTTTTAAATTTGGCCAGATTTGTGCACACAAGCTGTTTGATGAAATGGCCGAAAGAGAAAAAGTTTTGAATTTTCGTTTCAAAATTTTTGAGTGATCTCTGTTAGGGTAATAATCTCTTGTATTACCAGAGGGCCAAAGGCCAGAATATATAGTACATGTACAGGTGCAAATATACAGGAAGCCCCCTAACATATGGGGAAACTACAATACACAAATATACTCTAACACCCCCCCTCAAACTCATGGTGGATCCACAACACTGAGTTTGGAGAGTAAGAAATCATGCTGAGCGCGGGTTTGTGCCTTTGTAAAGAAATCTGCCAACTGCAAGTCTGAAGGCACATAATGGAGCGCAACAACCTGATCTTGCACCTGAGCACGTGTATAAAAAGCATCAACACCAATATGCTTGGTCAGCTCATGCTTGACCGGATCACGTGCAATACTGATTGCACCTGTACTGTCTGACAAAAGTGGAGTGCGTGTCGTAACAGAGACCCCAGAATCTGCAAGCAACCACGGTAACCAGGTCACCTCACCAGTCACCGAAGCCATAGCCCGCAACTCAGGCTCAACACTCGAACGGGAAACCGCTACCTGTTTCTTCGTCTTCAAGCAACAAGCGAACCACCAAGAAACACACAGTAAGCAGAAAGTGAACGACGATCCGTAGGATCATTCGCCCACGTAGCATCCGAGTAGCACTGGAGCTGGAGAGAGCTAGAACGAGGGAAGAAAAGGCGACGAGTAATCGTGCCACAAAGATAACGAAGGACACGGAGGAGATGACCGTAGTGAACAGTGGTAGGAGCTGAGACAAACTGGCTCAGAATATGAACATGATAAGAGATATCAGGACGGGTGACAGCAAGATAAACGAGACTCCCAACAAGATGGCGATAACGAGTGGGATCGGGAAGAGGATCACCATCCGTAGGATGAAGCTTAACATGAAGCTCCATAGGAGTCCCAACGGTGCGCTCATCCGCAAGAGCAGCCCGAGCAAGAAGATCCTGAATATACTTTTCCTGAGAGATAGAAAACCCATCAGAAGTGGATGAAACCTCAATCCCAAGAAAAGAGCGAAGAGGACCAAGATCAGTCATAAGAAACTGATCACGAAGACGAGCCTTGACAAAGGCAATATACTCAGGATCATCACCAGTAATGATCATATCATCAACATAGAGAAGGAGAAGAGTGCGTCCACGAGGAGAAGTGTGAACAAAAAGCGCTGGATCATGAGAACTAGGAGAGAAACCAGCAGCAGTCACCACAGAGGCAAAGCGCTCAAACTAGGCACGAGGGGCCTGTTTCAGGCCATAAAGAGAACGTCGAAGACGACAAACCATCCCATCAGGAACAGAATACCCAGGAGGAGGCTGCATATAAACCTCCTCACTCAACTTGCCATTAAGAAAAGCATTCTGAACATCAAGGTGGGACACATACCAGCGTCGGACAGAAGCAACAGCAAGAAGAGTACGCACAGTGGTCATATGTGCCACAGGAGCAAAAGTCTCATCATAGTCACGACCATGTTCCTGCTGAAAACCACGAGCCACAAGACGTGCTTTATAGCGCTCAAGAGATCCATCAGAGCGGGTCTTAATTTTATAGACCCACTTACATGTGATAGGACGGAACCAGAAGGGGGAGAGACAAGATCCCAGGTGCCTGTGCGCTCAGGCGCAGCAATCTCCTCAGCCATGGCAAGCTGCCATTCAGGATGACACGCAACATCCCGATAAGAAGTCGGCTCGGAAACTACAGAGAGACCATACTGACTAGGGGAGTAACGGTCTGGAGCACGACGCTGACGAATAGGTCGTGAGGAAGGAAGCTCATCCGCGGAAGATGACTCATCAGAAGAGGAGGAAGAAGGAGGCACGGAGGAAGGATCCGAAGCTGGAGACCGATGAGAACTAGGGGAACTAGACGGAGGAGAGGATGGCGCCGAAGACAAAGGAGGCGCAGCAGAAGGAGGAGGTGGAGGAGAAGAGACAGCGGAAGGTGTATCAGGAAAAAGAAGAAAAGAGAGATCATCCGTTGGGTAAGTACCAGAGGTGGGGCGAGGATAGAAAGGACGTGTCTCATCAAACGTGACATCACGAGAGATGCGCATACGACGACCAACGGGGTCCTAACAGCGATAGCCCTTATGCTCATCACTGTAGCCAAGAAAAACACACTCAACAGACTGAGCGGTTAATTTGGTGCGTTCACGAGGAGGGAGAAGGACATAGCAAACGCAGCCAAATAAACGAAGAGCCGAGTAGTCTAGACAGGAGCCAAAGAGACGCTCGAGAGGAATGCCACCCTGAAGAGCAGCTAAAGGCTGGATATTAATGAGGTAAGTCAACGTAGCGACAGCCTCAGCCCAGAAATGCGGTGGAAGAGAGGAAGCAATCATCATAGCGCGGGTAGTCTCAAGAATATGACGGTGCTTACGCTCGGCGACACCATTTTGAGCATGGGCGCCGGGACACGAGAACTGAGCAAGGGTGCCCTGCTCAGCAAGGATGCCACGCAGGTGCTAAGAGATATACTCTCTTGCAGAATCAGCACGAAAAACACGAATAGGCGTGGAATACTGAGTACGAACCATGGCCACAAAGCGCTGATAAATAGCAAGCACCTCGCTGCGAGAGCGCATAAAAAATAACCATGTGTACCGGGAGAAATCATCAATAAACAAAATATAGTATCGGTGGCCCCCTTTTGAAGCAAAGGGAGCTGGACCACACACATCTGAATGAACTAAATCAAAAGGTCGCTGAGATATAGACACACTAGTAGGATAGGGAAGCTGAATCTGTTTACCTAACCTACAACCTTGACACGAATGTAGCGATGACACATCTCCTGAGACAAGCCCCAGAAGGTCACGACGAACTAAGGATGATAAACGGGAGCCACAAAGATGACCCAACCGATGATGCCACTGCTGGAACGAGCCAGTGACAGAAGCAGAAACCGCAGGAGAAGTGGCAGAAGAAGTGTCAGCTGAAGGAACACGAAGCCAGTCTAACTCCCATAGCCCCGGAGACTTAATGCTACGAGGGCCAGCTCCAACCAGAGCCTGTGTACGACGGTCCTGAACAGCACAAGAATCAGCATCAAGAATGACACGACAACCAGAATCAGTAAGCTGACTAGCAGAAAAGAGGTTCATCTTAAGGCTGGGAACATGAGAAACATCAAGAACAGAGAAGGAAGAAGTAGAGAGGGTGCCTCGACTGGAAACAGGAAGAGAGGTACCATCAGCCGTAATAACACGGACATGAGAAATAAGAGAGTGAAGAGCAGAAAGAATAGAAGATGTAGAAGTCATATGAAAAGAAGCTCTAGAATCCAGATACCATGGGGATGACGTACCTGACTGTGTAGAAGATGATGGTCGCGCAGTGCCAGGAGAACTAGTCACAGAACCAGCAGTACCCGAGGAGGAGGAGCCTGTAGCAGCGAGTAGACTACGAAGACCACGAATAATGTCCTGATCAGACAGAGCACCAGCAGGAGGTCCAGAAGCACCAGTAGAAGGTCTAGAGGCAACAGCCGAAGATCCTGAAGAACCAGAATGGCGACGAGCAAGATACTGCTGACGTAAGTGTGGATCCCTTGTCTAGCAACCAGAGATATCGTGACCAGGCTTGCCACAGTGGGCACAGGGAGGACGAGAACCACGAGGCTGCTGAGACTGACGCTGACCCTGGGCTGGTGGAGCAGAGGGTAGCGGCGGCGCGAGAGACCGCGATGAAGCCGGCGGCACAGGGGGACCATGATCAGCAAGAACAGACGGAACCTCAAGAAGACCAGCACCACGAAGACGAGTCTCCTCAGCACGAAGCTCAGCCAGTACCTCAGAGAGCGGAACACGACCACGGGCAAGCAGCTGGGCACGGCGCAGCTCAAACTCCTTGCGGAGCCGTGACAAGAACTCAAAGACGCGCTGAAACTCCAGATCCGCGCGCACAATCAGACAGCAGGGACATGTGTTACACACCGCTGTACGAAGAGAGTCAAGCTGACGCCAAATAGCAGCACTCTGAGTGTAGAAATCATCAATAGTAGAATCACCCTGCTTAAGATCATGCTCCTGACGAACCACAGACAGATAAAGAGCATCTCCAGACGGCTGATAGCGCTGACGAAGAAAAGCCCACTGAGCAGCAGCAGTGGGAAGACCCATGAACTCAGCAGCATACTGAGGTAGAACACTAGAAGTGAGAACAGCAGCAGCACGAGCATCCTCATCTATCCACTGAGTGTAGTCAGCCAGATCCAGCCGGTAGGTAGTAGTAGCAGTAGAATGCTCCTGGACCTGGCGCTCATAATCAGCCCGAGCAGAATCATCAGCACTCTGGGCTGCATCCTTGACCGCCTGAGTAGCATCGGGGGCAAGGACAACGGGCGTCGGTGCACGAGGCACTGGAGGCACAACGGGGCGCGGTGGATAGGAGACCTCACCGGAAAGCACACCCCAAAGGCGAAGACCGCGCATATGAACGCGCATAAAGGCAGCGAAATCAGGATAATTCATGCCATCAAAAATCACCGGGCAGCGAGGAATCGCAACATAGCCCGAGGAGGAAGACATAATTTTTTTTTAAATTTTTTTCTCAAACCGGATCGAATCGAATCTGGCGAGGCTGCGGGGCGGCGGGCCGACTGAGGCGACGGGGGCGGGGCGGCAGCCAGCGGAGGGCGGCGGGCGGCAGGGTCGGGCCGGGGCGGCAGCGGCGGCGGCAGAGGCGGCGGCGGCGACGAGAAAAAAAAGAAGGCCTTACGGCTCTGATACCATGTTAGGGTAATAATCTCTTGTATTACCAGAGGGCCAAAGGCCAGAATATATAGTACATGTACAGGTGCAAATATACAGGAAGCCCCTAACATATGGGGAAACTACAATACACAAATATACTCTAACAATCTCCACTAGTGATAGGTAGTCTCTGGTTGCAAGGGTTTGGAAAGTGGAGCTCAAAGAGATGGTTTTTGATATGGGGGTGATCTATGCATATGCATTAGATTCAATTTTAAACTGTCATTTAAAATAGTTAACATAATGTTTTTAGCATATCAAAAGGTGGGCCTATGTACCTCATTATGTGTACTAGCAAGGGGTGCAAATATCAAGAATTGTTTCTATTAAGTTTTGAGTACTAGGAATAGCCAAAGTAGGCACGAGAGTCAAATTTGCCAAAATGACCATTCCTCCTTTTTAATTCTTTTTGAAATGATTTTCTTTAGGCAAAGTTTGGGAATGATGTAGATGATGTTTAAATCACCTAAGAAACATTTTACAAGCATTGGATCACTTAATCATGGCAATTCAAGCAACTCCTAGTTTAAATGCACTCATATAAGAATGCTTTCATATTAAATTTGGAAAAGTTTTTGTTAACCCCATTTTTGGTTGATTTGATCTTTGATAAACTTGGATTGAAGTTTTGGGATGTTACAGTCTTTAAGGGCTGGGGTCGGGGAGAAGGGCTCATAACAAGCAACACTTCTCCCCCGACCCTCTCCCTCTCCCCACCCGCCGCCTGCCGTCCCGCACCCTCCCCGGAGCCTCTTCGGCCACCGGATTCTCCGGGCCTCGCCGGATCTTCTTCTCTGTGCCTCCGGGTACCCCATCCTCCGCATTCTTCCTCCAATGAGTGAGGGTAACTCCCTCTCTCCCCATCTTTGGCTAGATGTGTTACTTGTTGGGTGGAACGCTGTCTAGAAGGGTGTTGTTTCGCTTAGAATTTGTAGTCTTGCAGTGTCTAGGCCCGATCTACACTTATGCATTCGATCTAGTCGATACTGAAATTTTCTGCCAGGGCCGGATTATCCGCCCTGGCCAGGCCGGATAATCTGGCCTGACAGAGTCAAAACTGGTTAGGTTTGTATAAGATTTGTGCATTGAGTAGTATTAGACTATGAACTGTTTGACTACTTTTTATACGCTCTATCTTGGAGTTGTGTGTATGCTTATCCCCATGCTATCCACCTTGTTCTCTTCACAGGTGGTTCCAGTGCTCCCAAGACATACACGCGCCGTCCTCATGGTCTATATTTCAGGGTCGACAATGAGGGTAATACTATGGACGAAGTTGAACTGAGAAGAAGAAAGAAAGAGGCTGACCGCATGGCTGAGCAGGAAAAGAGGGAGAGAACCAGGAGGGGTGTACTATAAGTCGTTGGATCACGTTACCTATTCTTCTATTCGTCACCGTGATCTGTTTGCTGAGTTGGCACGTGATACTGAGCTAGGTGACTCTCGTTTTTGGTGTGCTGAACAAAAGGGCATCTATGAATATGTTTATGCTCGGCAGAAGATTCGGCCTATGCATCCTCATGGCTGCACCTTGTTGATGCAATGTATGTGGCTGAACGGATGGGGCTGCACCATCTCATGGCTCTTCAATGCTCCTATGGTTATGAGATTGTGAAGTAGTTCTTTTCCACCTTGGTTATTTGTGGTGATGAGCAACCGCACAATGAAGTGGATGACTTGTGATAGGCCTATGCGTGCTAACTTTCGTGTTTTTGTTGAGGTGCTTGGGTATTCTTTCCACAGCAGGGATCGGGCTAGTGGTCACCGTATCATCACCCAACTCAAGCCTAATAAAAATGCAGTCCTCTCCTCGTGTACTGTCGTCGGATTGAGGACAAGTACGCCATGAGGGGGTCCTTGAGGCGTGTGGAAGAGAGGGGTGTGAGACGTACGGTGTTCCGGGACGGTGAGCACACAAGTTTACCCAGGTTCGAATCCGCCGGCTTTGGACAGATCCTACTCCTGCTAGCAATCCAGTAATACGACAGAGCCAGAATATGGGTTACAAGGGTTTCGCCTGTGCGAGTTGAGGGTCTAAAGTATTGGGTGCCCTAAAGGCTCTCCCTAGGACGGCTTATATAGATATCCGACCTAGGGTTTACAAGATAGATCTATCCGGCTACGACTAAAAGTCGGTTATAGAGTACATCTTGAACTACAAGTAACATTATGGGCCTAAGTCGGTAAGTCTTCTGGGCCTTCCCGTAGCCGGATTGGACTCCGTCTTTCTCCCTGACTGGGCCGCCCTTGAAGCAAAGCTCTAACCCGAAGTGGGCCACCCTGGTCAGTGAGGAACTGTGAGGATACCTAGAAAGTATATCCCCAACAGCAGCCCTCGGAGGCCTCCAAGATCCAAAGTCGGATTCATCATCATCTAGCCTAATCTTCGGCTTGCAGAATCTTGAAGGGTTTCTGAAACTTCACAACAAAAAATATGATCCGGGTCTTAAAAAATAAGCCAGACCTATCAACAAGTTACTCGGATTTTCCAGCTTGATTTCAAACTAAGCCGGAACTTGGTTTCTAACGCCACCTGACACAAGTCATGGTCAAGTCACGTCATCTGACAGGCATTCCGTTAGCACGACCGTTGGTGGGTCCGCGGTTCGCGGAACCGAGGCACTGTTTCAATGCGTGCGTGGAGATCGAGGTGACGTAATCATCGCGTGGGTCCTTCCCAGTTCCTTCCACGACGCGTGGCGGTTACACTGTAGCATTTGCACGAATCTTGGCGCAGTTAGGTGGATATAAGGGGTTAGGATTTCTCCTTCTCCTTCCACCAGTCCTTTGCCTTTTCCTCTCCTCCCAATCTCCCTGCACGCACAGAGCTCCCCCGTTCCTCCCCCACAGAACTCCCAGCACCGCCCCTTTTAGGTCAACTGCTCGTCGGAGAAATGGCTTCATCTTCTTCCTCCGGCTTGGCGGCGGCGGCGACGGCGGAAGCGGTGGCAGAGAAAGAGAGCTTTCGCGGAATCTGGATCCCCTGCGCGCTCAACAACGAAGGTCTCAAGAACGTGGAGAAGGAGGGGCTTCTTGCCACCGGCGACTGGTGGAGCGGCTTCGAGGAAACCGTCCCCAACCCGCGCGACGGCGAGCGGGTCCACTTCAGCACCCACCTCGATAGAGGTTTGTCGTTTCCTCCCTTGGAGTTCTTCTCCGAGGTGATTGATCATTACGGAGTTCAACTCCATCATCTTCCTCCCAACTCTCTCTTAGAGATGAGCACGTACGCTTCGTTGTGTGAGGGCTTTCTTGGCATTAGGCCGAGTTTGACTCTTTTCTGATACTATTTTCATGTCCGGAGAAACTCCATTACCACCGGTGTTCCTTACATCACCGGCACTATTAGTTTTTCGCTTAGACGCGAGCGCGCGTATCCCAAAATTCTAGCTAGTGACTTGGTCAAACAATGGCCAGCCACGTTTTTCTATCATAGGGATATTCCGGTTCCCGGCAAAGCCACTGCTTTGCTGGCTTTTGTTGACGGAGCTGCCACGGCCCAACCTTCTTGGGACGAGGCTGCTCCGGCTCTCTCCGACGATCTGATCCTCGCTAAGAGGCGGATCGAATACTTGATCTAACACAAGGGACTGAGGGGATCTGACTTGGTCCAATGCTGGGTCTCACGCCGGATCCAGCCCCTTCAGTACCATGGGGATCGACTGATGCACTCCATCACGTCATCCAAGAAAGACTCCCTCCGCATCAGCCCCAAATCCTACACCACTCAAGGCTACATAAGCCAGATCAAGTGGCTGATCCGGGAGCGGATCGAGAGGAGAATCCCGGAGGTTTATCTGGATATGCATACGGCAGAAAACCCCGTAGTGCTGGTAAGCTTCCATCAATACACTTTTTATGTGTGTCAATCTTTGAGTTATTTTGCAATACTGATATGTTTTCTTATTTTTCAGCTTGCCAACCTCCCCGAGTCGGAACTTGCTCCGCTCGAAGGATATCCTCCTGAGTTTTCTCAAGAGACAGAGGTGGTCCCATTGCCGGACCTTGCGCTCAAGAAGCGCAAAGCTCCGACAGTGGCTGTTGGCACAAAGGAGGTGCCTGTCGTGAAGAGGTAACTTTCAGTCACAACTTCCGCCTTTGTACTTTACTCAAATTTCTTTCCGAGATGTAATGTTTCCGACTTTACTACATTCTCAGAGCAAAGCCGCTCATCAAGGGCAAGGGGAAGGGGATTTCTTCGAAGCCCCTACGATAGACGAAGCTTACCATAGCTTCTCCTGCCGTGGCTCCTCCGACTCCTGCCCCTCAGCCTTCTGCAACGCCGGCGATAATTCCTTCTCCGGCTGTCGTAGAAGATCCGGCTCCTTCCACGGAGCCTGTGATCCTTGAATCGCAAACTGACGTCACCATGAGTGAGTCAGATCTAGATAAGGGTGAACCCTCTTTGGGTAATGATCCCTCGGCAGAAACCTTCACCGAAAACCTTATCAGCAATCCGGGACTTGCCAAGTTTGGCTTGTCTCGAAAATCTGCTGAAGTAATCCAGCGGCTCGCTAGGCAATGCCTGGAGAAAAGTACTTTATCTGCCGAAGAAGAAGCGCAAGAAGCAGAGGACGTCAAGTTCTCTGACCTTCTCGCCCAAGTGCGCCTTCGTGACGAGAGGATTAGGACTGGTGAACTTCCAACAGCCCCAGTGATTCCTCTAACTCTCGCCGAAAAGGTGGCCGCTGAAGTGAACGCGGGTTTGGATAAACTCACCCGCGAACAATATGTAAGTCGGAATTCCAACTCCTATTTTTTCCATTATTTTATATCATATCCACTAGCCCCCAAGCATGAAGTAGGATCCGGGTTTATGCTTTATTAGGATGCCAAAGAACGAACTAGTGTAGGCCCCAAGGCTCGTGCTGATATTAGCAAAAATATTAACCCGAGTCTTAAGTAGCTTTCTGACTTTGGGTATTCTGACTTACAGAAAGTATGTTCCTATAATCAGGATTTGTTGAAGAATGTTTGCGATAAGCGGAGAGAGATCAAAGCTCTCCGGCTTAAAAATGCTGAGCTAAAAGTTGCCAAGAATGAGGCCGAAGGTAAACATTCCGAGACTCAAACCTTGTCTTTGTATTTTCAATGTCAGATTTTTTCTGAACTGTTGTTCTTTTTTGACTTACAGCGCTGGTAAAACAATCCAGCGCCATGATTGAAGAGGCCGAGAACCTTAAGACCTTGGTGGTGTAGAACAAGGAGCTTCGCCAAGAGCTGGATAAGCTCAAGGTGGATCATGAAAAGAGCATTGCTCAAGTCCTTGAATCCTCCTCCATGGCTACTGAAGAGCGTGATTGCAAGATCGCCGCTCAAGATAAAACAATCTCGGACCTCAAGAATGAGCTTAGCAGAGAGAGGGACCTTTCCCAGGCGCTCCAGACTGAACTCCAGAGTCTCCGGGAGTAGAAGACCAAAATTGACGATGTAATTTTCGGTACGTTCCATCCTTCTGGCTTATCTTTTCTTCGACTTCTATCAATGTCGGTTTTTCTTAACTTGTTTTGTATATAGGTCCTCTAAACTTGACGAACTCCACCTCTGCTGAGCCTCGCACCCACCGGCTTACCCAAGTCGGTGACCTGCTTCATGACTTCCGCCAATCCCTTGAGGATATTGGCGAAGCCCTCAAGATTCCGGACATGCACAACATGTCGGATTTTCAGGTGCGGGACAAGGCAAAGGAGATGCCGCAGCTCGTCCAGGATTGGAACATGTCCTATGCGTGATCAGTAGCGTAGAACGCTCTCACCATGGTCATGAGCCACCATGGAAACATGGACATATGGCAAGTGACCAGAGGGTACTCTACAGTGGACGAAGATGGCCAGGAGCAGGACATCAAGGCCATTATGGACTCCTGTGCCGGATATGGGTGTCATGTAGCTGACTTGACCAGCGATGATACTTCATTCTTCAACCGCGTGGAGACTCCGCCTCCGCCTCCAGAAGAAACAACAGAAGTTTCCGACGATGAACGCACCACCTCTGATGTGGACATCTCGGAACAATATCAAGGTGACGTATCCAGCGAGCTGACAACTCCTTCATCTCCTCCTGCATCATAGATTGCCAAAAACATTTGTATTATCTGAAAAACATGATGCGTCTGTAAATATGAAGTACTATAATTTTGCTAGTGCTAAGCTTTTGATCTATTTAGCACTTTTGGCTTCGGCAAAAAAATTTGTGTGCCTGAAATGTTTACATAAGCACTTGTATTTTTTTGTCCATACTTATCATTTATCTGGCTTTCTGCCCCGTCCCTTTCGTGAGCCGGCTAAACCTTCTGCCAGAAACTTTGCCGAGCAACGGAGCTCAATTGCTAAACCAGTTTAAACTCGGAAACAAAGCCGGCTTCCAGTACCAACAATTCACTACTCGGAAAATGCCCGCATCCGGCAATCAGACAAATAACCAAAGTAAAGACTAGAAATTTTATAGTTATACCCGTAGGTACCAATTTTAGAATCGGAAATCTAGACCAGAACGAACATGAGCATAAAGTACTTTCAAGCATTTTGCGATTTTTGACTTTGACATGATCATTTGGAAATAAGATGGTAAAAACTTCTCAGAAAAATCTTGAGGCAACCAAAACTTTTATTTCTCACAGAACATGTACATATATATGATTACAAAGAAGGATAAACTAAGAATAAAAGGGACGTAGCTGAGCAATATTCCACGGTCTGTCTAACTCATCCGGATTTGTACTGCCTCTAGCTCTCTTTCTCTTCTTAGTAGCAGGTCTTTCTTTGACTGGCCTCATGTCAGTTAAGTAGTACGATTCATTGTGCAATACTCGACTAACTAAAAAGGGCCCTTCCCATACTAGGGAAAGTTTGTGCTTTCTTTGTTGCACAAGCCAGAGAACCAAATCACCTTTATTGAAAGATCTATTTCGGACTCTCTGGCTATGATACTTGCGTAACTTCTACTGATAGGCTGTAGATCTCATTTCAGCAATGACGCAAACTTCTTCGACTAAGTCAAGATCATTTTGTCGAGAAATCTCGGCATCCTCTTTGATATACGCGGCCACTCTAGGAGAAGTATGAATCAAATCACTAGGAAGAACTGCTTCTGCACCATAGACCAAGAAGAAATGTGTGTATCCTGTTGACCTGTTTGGAGTTGTTCGTAAACTCCAAATTACAGAGGGTAATTCCTCTGCCCAAGCCCCCGCAGCACATCGTAGTGCTGCTTCGAGTCTCGGTTTTAGGCCTTGTAGGATTATACCATTTGCTCTTTCGACTTGTCCGTTAGCTTGTGGATGTGCGACTGACGCAATGTCAAGCTGGATATTTTGCTCGTTGCAAAATTCAGCCAATTCTCCCATAGAGAAATTACTCTCATTGTCTGTGATAATGCTATGCGGATAACCATACCGGATTATAACATCCTCGACAAATCTTTTGGCTGTTGCTCCGTCACAACTAGTGACAGGTTTAGCCTCAATCCATTTGGTGAATTTATCCACCATCACTAAGAGGTGAGTAAATCCACTTGGAGCTCGTTTAAATGGTCCTACCATATCAAGCCCCCAGACCGCAAAGGGCCATGATATAGGTATTGTTCGCAGCTGATTAGCCGGAACATGAGCTTGCTTGGCGTATTTTTGGCAGCCTTTGCACGTCTTGACTAATCGTTTGACATCTGCCTGAGCTGTAAGCCAGAAAAATCCGTGTCTAAGAGCTTTTGCCACTAAAGATTTGGCTGCAGCGTGGTGACCACACTCGCCTTCGTGGATTTCTCTTAAGATTTCCACTCCTTCTTCCAGAGATACACAATGCTGAAAGACCCAGAAACACTCCGTTTATGGAGCTCACCTTTAACAATAGTATAGGATTTTGCTCGTCGGATAATCTGCCGGCTCCGCACCTCGTCTTCGGGTAATTTGCCATCTACCAAATAATCGAGGTAGGGTTGAGTCCAGCTGGGAATTACAATCAGAACTGCTATCAAAGGTGAGTCGGATTTGGTCGGATATTCCTCATCTACTCCTTTTATTGAGGGAACTTTGAGGTGCTCTAAAAAAGCGCCATCCGGGACCTCTTTCTGCGCAGAACCTATCCGAGATAGTGCGTCTGCTTCCTCGTTTTCTGCTCGAGGGATGTGTTGAACTTCAAACCCTTCGAATGATTTAGATAAATCATCCACGACAGCTTTATATGCTGCCATGTGTTTATTTGCATTACAAATATTCGACACTTGCTGAGCAACAAGATCGGACTCTCCGTAACACATCAAACGTCGGATGCCAATATCCTTAGCAATCCGGATTCCATGCAGCAGTGCTTCATACTCGGCAATATTGTTTGTCGCTGTGAAGTGGATATGCAACACGTATAAAAGTTTATCTCCTTGGGGTTATTTGAGCACCACGCCAGCCCTCGAGCCCCCTCGAGCCTTAGACCCATCGAAAAAGAGGGTCCAATATTTCGACTCAGGGAGGATCATGTTCTCCTTCGTCTCTGTCCAATCAATGACATAGTCAACAAGGATCTGGGATTTGATTGCTATCCGAGGTTTATACTCAATATCGAAAGCTGAAAGCTCTATGCCCCATTTGGCGACGCGTCCTGTGGCGTCACTGTTGTTGATTATATCTCTCATGGGAGCTGTGCTCACCACGGTAATTGGATGCTCCTAAAAGTAGTGTCGTAACTTACGAGATGCTAGAAAAACACCGTAAGCCAACTTTTGATAGTGCGGATACCACTGTTTTGATTCTGTCAGGACCTCGCTGACAAAGTAAGTTGGACGCTGCACCAGGTGTTCCTGATTTTCCTATGGTCTCTCCACCACCATGATGATACTAACGACCTTATTTGTCGCAGCAAGGTAGAGCAGCATCAGTTCCTTAGGTTCCGGCGCTGCAAGGATAGGAGCAGATGAGAGTACTCTCTTCAGATCTTGTAGTGCAGCTTCAGCTTCATCAGTCGAAACAAAATCCTTGGTATTTTTTAGGAGTTTGTATAATGGTGCGGCTCTTTCACCAAGCCGGCTTACAAATCAACTGACCGCAGCGATGCAACCAGTTAATCTTTGTACGTCCTTCAGGCGAGTTGGCCTGGAAATATTGAGTATAGCCTTGATTTTGTCTCTGTTCACCTCTATTCCTCTTTGAAACACGATAAAACCTAACAATTTTCCGGCTGGTATTCCAAAGAAGCATTTCTTCGGGTTAAGCATGATGTTGTATTTTTGTAGATTGGCAAATGTTTCCTCCAAGTCAAGAATCAGTGTTTCCTTGTTTTTGGACATCACCGCGATATCATCCACGTATGCATGTACATTGCGTCCGAGTTGGTCGTGGAGGCAACGCTGCATCGTGCGCTGGTACGTAGCTCCTGCGTTCTTCAGCCTAAAGGGCATCGTAACGAAACAGAAGGTTCCGAAAGGGGTTATGAATGAAGTTTTGACTTTTTCAGATTCCTTCATCCGGATTTGGTGATAACCGGAATATGCATCAAGAAAACAGAGGAGTTCCGAGCCTGCCGTAGAATCGATGACTTGATCAATTCTAGGCAGAGCGAATGGATCTTTTGGACAAGCCTTGTTCAAGGCAGTCTAATCAACACACATCCTTAAATTAGTGGTGTCCTTTTTAGGGACCATTACAGGATTGGCCGACCACTCAGTGTGGATGACCTCTTCTATGAATCCGGCTAACTCGAGCCGTGCTAGTTCCTTAGCTATTGCCTTATGCTTTTCATCGCCAAACCGCCGTAGGGACTATTTGATGGGTTTAGCGTTCGGGTTTACATTTAGAGAGTGCTCGGCAAGTTCCCTAGGTACTCCGGTCATGTCAGATGGCTGCCATGCGAAGATATCTTGATTTGCTTGGAGGAACTTGACGAGCGCGCTTTCCTATGCGCTATCTAGGCCTACGCCTATCTGGGTCACCTTGGAGGGGTCATCATCCTTCAACGGCGCTTTCTTCGTCTCTTCCGATGCCTTGAACTCCGGATTTGGCTTTGTCACCTCCTTCTTTGTTGCAGGCATCTCGGATGGATCTATGCTCTTCTTGATCTCCTGGTACTCCTGGGCGTGCAACACGGCTTCGGCAAAGGCGACATTTACATCCTCGCACTCTCGCGCTTTCTTCGGGTCTCCCCTGATGGTGATCACGCCATTGGGACCTAGAATTTTCATCATATTGTAAATGTAACACGGACAAGCCATAAAAGCCAAGTAAGTCGGACGTCCGAATATAGCGTGGTATGCGCTCTTGAACGGGACCACTTCGAAGGAAAGTGCCTCCGTCCGATAGTTCTTTGGAGTTCCAAAGGTAACATCTAAAGTAATCTATTCCAGGGAATTAGCTTGTCTTCCTGGGACAACTCCATGAAAGATCACAGAGATATGGTTCAGCTGGGTCTCTAAGATCTTCATCCGGCGTAGCATTTCGACATAGAGAATATTGATGCTGCTACCACTGTCCATGAGGGTCTTGGAGAAACCATAACCGTCAATAAATGGGTTGACGATTAAGGCGTATTTTCCTCGCCTGTGCAACTTAGGCGGATGATCAGCGCGGTCAAATGTGATTGCCACTTCCGACCAGTCCAGATATTGAGGGACAGCCGGAACTGTTGCATTGTGCTCATGGAGAACTGCTTTCTTGACCTTCGCTGGTTGAGATCCGAGGAAAGTGACGTAAGTGTCCTTCTTGGTGGGAAAAGTCTTCTTCCCTTCCGGCTTGGGATTTGAAGCATCAGCTTCCTCCATGTCAGAATCTTCCTTGGTCTCCTTGTCCTTTTCGGGATTTTTCTTTCCCTTCTTCCGCTTAGCTTTGTAGCCCGCGGTGTCATCTCTTTTGATGTCGTCATTGAAACGACATTCAGCGTTGGTGTGGAATGAGCCCCCATTGGGGTCTAGGTGATGCACACATGGGTTATTGGCAATGTCAGCCCAACAATAGGTTTTGCCTGGTTGTTGTTCTCCTCTACCTTGGACCCTTGAAGTCCCACGGCCACGCCCGGCGGCCTC
Source organism: Avena eriantha (assembly GCA_910589775.1). Lineage (NCBI taxonomy): Eukaryota > Viridiplantae > Streptophyta > Magnoliopsida > Poales > Poaceae > Avena > Avena eriantha. Next base: position 416,483,616 of record OU342744.1, on the reverse strand, counting down.
CGCCGCGTCCTCCTTGTCCTCTAGACCCGGAAACAGTAGTAACCACCGCTGTTTCCGCGCTGGGTTTTTCTTCCGAGGTATTTTGTGCTTCTGAGCTTGTTGCTTTGGTTATCTTGCCGACTGAGGCACAGCTAGGACGTTGAGTAATCCCTCAGCATCGTCGTCAGCATCTTCATACTTGCTCGCTATTTCTATCATCTCTCCCAAATCAGTGACCTTGTCACACTTCAAGCGGTGACGTAGTAGACCAATTGGGAGTCCTGCGATGAAAGCTTCAATCACGGTTTGATCATTTACTCCTTCACAGGAGTTCTTGGTGTCGATCCATCGTCCGAGGTAATCCAGACAAGTTTCTCCGGCTTTCTGGGTGCAACGCTGTAGGTCTCCAACGTACAGGGCCTCCGATATGTGCCTTTGAAATTCCGAAAGAACGCACTTTGCATGTCATACCAGTTATGGATGATGTTCTCCGAAAGTTCATTAAGCCATGATCGCGCCGTCTTCCACAACATAAGTGGGAGATATCGGGTTGCAACCAGGCTGTTTCCACCTTTGGCGATGCAGCAAGCTTGGAAAAAATCCTGAAGCCAGGTATTTGGCCGAGCAATGCTGTCGTAGGCTTGGATATGCCTTGAGATAGCAAATCCTTCCGGGAATCTTGTAGCTCTGATGCGTGGTCCGAAGCACTTTGGGCCCATGTAGATGTCATCGTTTTCGTAGCGCCGCGCCTCTATGTTGGAATTGATCCTGTGCCTTGCGTCGTTCGGGGATAGAGATCGCCCCAAATGCCGGTTGTGACTGCGGTGCCATGGAGCCGGACTTCGGCTTCTGCCACCACCTCCTCCGCCACGTCGTCCTCCTTGCCCTCCTTGGGAGCCGTTGTGATGACTGCTTGGTGGAGAGGGTGGGGCAGCTGAATTGTTTCCGGCTGATCGCCGGCCTCCGTCCGGAGCGTCATTATTCTGGTTCAGGGGAGGATCTTGACTACGACGAGCCCCCTGCCGGCTTGTCCCAGCATGGTTTCCGTCGTTTCTTCGTCCGTCGTTCTCACCATGGTGAGGCTCAGCCGGACGGCTTGCATGTTTAGGAGGTGGCATTTTTTGACGATCGTCCTCCCGACGTTTCTCTTTATCTTCTCCCCTTCGATCGTTAGACTCTCGTCGGGGAGGGTTCCTCGGATTCAGTGCAGCAATGGCATCTTTCTCGGCCGCTAGAGTGACGTTGCTCCCGTTACGCGTAGTTCTGTGATGCTGTCCTGATGATCCGGTTCTTGAATAATTGTCTTCCCGGCGTTCGGGGCGATGATACTGCGCCCGGACGTAATGGGATCTTACGCCAGCCCATGCCGGATCTGTGCGACATTGGTCAGAATCCGAGACCAGTTTTTGACTTCCGGACAGGGCGACCTTTTGCTGCTCTAGTCCCTTGTTGAGTAGTTTGATACCCAAACGGATCTCCTCCAGTCCTGGATTAGCCGATAGAATTTCTCGGGCCGCCATGGTATTCTGTACTGGGGTTGGGTATACCCAATCTCCTTTGCTATCTTTCCGTGGCTTCCCCATCTCATCTCCAAAAAGGACGGCACGGACATGTGGGAATTGGTCGTCATCGGTGTGACGCTTTCGTGTCTTTTATGCAACCGAGACATGTAGTCCTTAGTTGCCATGCGTTTCTTCTCCACCTCGATGTTTTTGGCTTCATCGAGGAGTTGTTGACGACGCGCTTCTAGGGCTTGGGCCCTTTCGTCCAGCTCTTTAGCAGTAAGTTATGCAACTGTAGGGATAGGTGTGGTTAATGCAGCATCGATGAGTTTACGCGCACCTTCAGTGATCACGTGTCCATCCAATGATTCTTCTTTTTTCTGCTCTTATGGGATAAGTGCTCCATCCGAGTCTTCCTCGTATTCCTCGGCAATCACCTCCTCTGTCAGAGGGTCTTTTGCCAGGGTTTTGTTCTTCTTGTTCCTCTTCTTTGCCTTCTTGGCAGTGCCGGTAGCAAAGACGGCTTTGGGTCCATTTACCGGAGTCAAACTCTGATCGGTACTTTCGGACATCTGGACCTCGGGATTATCTCCGACGTCCATGTCATCCTGTGCTTTGGGAGAGTGTTCCCCGGATCCTTCATCCATGGCTTCTCCTTCCTCTACCGCTTTGGAGTTATACTCCTCTTCATACTCCACGAAGAACATTCGGAAATCTGCTGACGTCATAGATTCATCCGAGGATGCGGGAACGTCGGCGTTTGTTCCAATTGCCTCCAGCACAGAGTCTGTGTTTTCTCCAGCATCGACAGAGCTGGATCCGGATCCTACGTATCCGACGAAGTGCAACGCGTGCTTCCTGAGGTACCTGCGGCTTTCGCGATCAGCCATGTCGAAACTTTTGATGGTCTCGAGGATTGCATCTGCGTTTTTGCCTTGCAGTATCATACGTCTTAGTGTGTACCTCAGGAAAGGCCTGTTTGTCCCAGCGTCGTCAGAGCCGGAATCAGTGTCATTGTTATGTTCCTCCTGAATTTCGACTTCCACGGGTGGGTCGATCTAGGATCCGGCTTCTCAAATAAGATCCACTCTAGGTTCGACTTGGACCGCTAGGTCTTCTTCAGGCTCGGATTTCTCCACTATCTCTGCAACTAGTGCGGGCTGGGTGGGGTTAGGGTTTTCTGAGATCCGGAACTCTGCCGCCTCCACGGACAAAGGGGACCCTGAAGATTCTTCTGCCTCTATCATCACTGCTAGGGTGGGTTAGGCAGGTTCAGCGAAACCAATGTAAACATCGATCTCGCCAAAGGACATGATTGTGTAGGCAGTCACGGCCTCCCTAGCCGGAATCCAAGTCTCGTCGAGAACGATGAGAGGGACGTCGCTGGCGTAGAGGATGCGACCGGCGGCGATGGTCTCACCGATTCCGATTCTTGCAGATTCCGCTCAGAACGCAGATCCGAAGCTCACTTGCCCCACGGTGGGCGCCAACTGTCGTCGGATTGAGGATAAGTACGCCATGAGGGGGTCCTCGAGGCGTGCAGAAGAGAGGGGTGTGAGACATACTGTGTTCCGGGACGGTGAGCACACAAGTTTAGCCAGGTTCGAATCTGTCGGCTTTGGACGGATCCTACTCCTGCTAGCAATCCAGTAATACGACAGAGCCGGAATATGGGTTACAAGGTTTCGCCTGTGCGAGTTGAGGGTCTAAAGTATTGGGTGCCCTAAAGGCTCTCCCTAGGACGGCTTATATAGATATCCGGCCTAGGGTTTACAGGAGAGATCTATCCGGCTATGACTAAAAGTCGGTTACAGAGTACATCTTGAACTACAAGTAACATTATGGGCCTAAGTCGGTAAGTCTTCTGGGCCTTCCCGTAGACGGATTGGACTCCGTCTTTCTCCCTGTCTGGGCCTCCCTTGAAGCAAAGCTCTAACCCGAAGTGGGCCACCCTGGTTAGTGAGGAACTGTGAGGATACCTGGAAAGTATATCCCCAACATGTACAATGGATAATGGTTTTGTGGGCACCTTTGCTGGTCTGTCTCCAATTTATGCTTCCTCGGTGGGTCTCTTCCGTGATTCTATCACCCCGAGTGGAGGCAACAATGACAGCATCCCTAGTCACCTGGTTTAGCTCCTAGCCTTCTCTCATGAGGTTGCATCTTGCGAGGATGAGTTCGTTCAATACTAGCTGGGTGTGATGGACATCATTTACCATGATTTGATTGATGCAATGTTCAACAGGCTGTCCATCCCTTATGCTCCCTACATTATGATGCTCATCAAGCACCTGCTCCCATCTGAAGAATTTAACATTGATGTTGTGCACAAGGCAAAGAACATCTACACCAAGGTTAGGAAGACCTCTCACCACTCTGCTGCTCCTGAGGGTCTCATGAGGGATGCTCGTGCCAGTGCTCGTAGGACCCTAGTGCCTCCTATTTCTCGTGAGATCAAGAAGCTGAACTGGTTCCAGCAAAACATTCTGTGCATGGGAGTGGACACTCGCAAGGGTCAGTATGAGGCTTACAAGCAGCGCCACGAGATGGCTCACACTCAGTAGCTCATTCTTCACCATGTGTCCGGTGCTTCGGGCGACCCTCCTATTCCTACTACTCCCACACCATATGCTCGGTGGAACTCTTCTTCTCGACTTAACTATGGAGAGATAGAGCGTCACTTGTTCCCTTCTGCGACCACTGCTGATGATGAGGAGGATGACACCGATGAGCTTGAGGATGAGGACGAGGACAGGGATGAGGACGAGGATGAGGACTACGAGTGATACCTTGGGGCGTTAGCATCGCTCTTCTTCCTTTTTGGCGTCTCGATGCCAAAGGGGGAGAAGTAGTTCTATTAGGTCTCCGAGGATTTGCATGGGTTAGGCGCAAGCATTTGCACTTTTTCTATTCGTCGTTTTCTCGCTTGTGCCCATTTAGCATTGAACCTTAATTTGTGATTTGGTTTGTATGAAACTATGTGTCTGTGTGGCTCTGGATTTATCTCTTGGATTACTCCTATGGATTCATCTATCATATCCTATCATATTGGATGTCTATCTCGAGGAAGGCGTTTATAATGGTTATCACATTGGTAATATTGGCTATTTTAACGACCCCTCTCTTTCCTTCTCGATGGTATGATTATGTTGTTTATATTTCAATGAAATAGACTCATACCTATTTGTGTGCATTTGTATTCAAATGTAAATTTTTAGTATGCACACATTGAGGGGGAGTCTCTTTCATGTATTTAATGCTGGTGGTCTTGTGAACTTTCTTGCAAATCCTAGTATTGTCATCTAACACCAAAAAGGGGGAGATTGAAAGAACATTTCTTGGTTCTCTATCTTTTGTGTGTTAGATAACAATACCATGGAGTTTCTAATGTGCACTAAGTGTTGCAGGAAAGTTTTTGGGTGTTTGGGGGCTAGATTATCCGCCCCCATCATGGGCCGGATAATTTGGCCTGACCATCTTGGCCAGGGCTGGCTACGCGCGTGCTTCTGTCTAGGGGCGGATTTCCCCCCGGACAGTCCGGATCTGGGGCAGATTTTCTACCCAGACCGGATAATCTGGCCTCCCTCTTGGGCCGGATAATCTGGCCCTAGAGGAATCGCCCAAGGGAGGGTCTGCGTGAGCTTCTGTCTGGGGGCAGAATTACCCCCGGATATTCCATGGCTGGGGCGGATTTTTTCCCCAGCCGGATAATTCGGTCCTCCCCTAGGGCCGGATAATCCGGTCCCCAGGAGAAGAGGCCAAGGGCCGCCCTGCGCGTGCTTCTGTTCGAAGGCGGATTATCTACCGGATTATCTGAGTTAGGGCGGAGTTTTCCCCAGGCCGGATAATCCGCCCCCAAAGGCTCCAACGGCTCAGTTGGGGCAGGGGGTATAAAAGCCCATTCGTCCCCTTAAGGCAGAACTCTTGATTCATTCGAAAAAGACCAGACCTGTTGCAAGAGCTCTCTCTCTCTAGATCTCCTACTTCAACCACCCAAAGGCTTCGATCTTTGGGGGATTTGAAGGAGGAGACAACCTACATCATCATTATGAATCAAGAACATCAACTCCTCTCCATTCACTTGGAGAAATCCCCAATCTAGTATTCTCGCCAATATCTAGATCTTGTGTTTTGTTATTGATAACTTGTTCTTGTGGCAGTGTGTTGTCATTATGGGAGCCTCCAATTTGGGTGTGGAGTTGTGCCCCGCTAGTTGTGTAAAGGCGCCGGTTCCCGCCTCGAAGGGTTTCTATAGTGGAAAGGTGGATCAGGCCTTTGGTGGCGGGATCCATCGGAGAACAGGGTGAGGCTTATTGTGGCGTGGTGGTCTTAGTACCGCCTACCCCTCCAACACAGATGTACTTCCCTTAACAAGGAAGGAACTGCGGTAAAACAAATCCTATGTCTCCGTGTGCTTCACTACCATTCACTTGTTCCTCTTTCTCACTCGCCCTTACTCGCTAATAGATAGGTTTGCATATAGGGAAATTCTTCATAATAGATTATCTAGAGAATTTACCTTTTGTGTCAAGCCTAAATTGAAAAAGCATTAAAATATGAAGTAGCACCTACTCACCCCCCCCTCTAGGTGCCCATATGATCCATTTTAGGGGGGCTGTCCAGCGCGCCTCCCCCCTCTCCCCCTCCTTTAGTCCCACCTCGAGACTTTGAGGGAGGTAGTACCTCCCCCCTATATATAGTGGGGGTATTTGGCCAGATAAATACACACAATATTCAATAAAGGTTTCCTCACTTTTGGGGAGACCTCCAATTGATATTCTCTCACTCACTCACTCACTCTCTCTCTCTCTCTCTCACACACACACACACACACGTGACCGTGGTCCCAAGTTTGGACTGCGCAAACGAGAGACATCTTCACCACGGAGCATCGTCGCGCTGTGGGATTCGGATCCAGGAGTTCTACTTCCGCAACTGCTACTGGATAGGGGAAGCGGGAGTCATCGTCAGGCACCGGATGCATGTAACTCCCCGCGAGGTGTCACACTTGAGGCACTCAAGTCATTGGAGCCACAAGAGCGCAAGGACTTCATCACGACCTTGAGGTCGGCTTTGGCTCGTCTACATCAACCACGCTCTCCTGAGCATTGACAACGCTTTTCGGTCTTCAAGGGTAAGTTCGCGAAAAGCTCCTCCCGTTACTGCATTACTAATAGAGAGGTCTTGGCAGCATCAGGGGTTCATGGGTGTAGGGTAAATTTTTATTGTTTTCATACGCGAACCCCTACAGTGGTATCAGAGCTAGATCTATGCGTAGTAATGCTAGTACGGGTAGAACACACAAGATATAGCGTGTGGGCATTGATATTTTAGTTGTTACCCTCCCACGTGTACTTGTGTATACCGTAGTAATGCTTGATGAAGCGGCCCCCAACCGACTTTACGCGTTCATTCGTGAGACTGGTCCGCGTTGGACATATGGCTTGTACCGTATAAAGTGGCTTTGGGGGGTGTCTGTCTCTCTCACATTAGTTGGTATGCCATTTGCAATGGAGGGCCCCGAAAGGGGTATAGTATAGACAACTAATTGATCAGTGTTGTGATGAAAGTTCGTAGGTAAGAACAATTCTTGTGCGAATGACCATTTAGACACGTAAAACATGCAAAGAAAAGTAGAGGTGTCTAACTTTGTTTTGTAGGGGGCGTTGCTTTGTGATATGGTTGTGGCAAAGGTAAAGTGATTACCCTATGTTACGAAGTAGTAGTAGATAGTCACTAAGGCGACGGACTACCACGCCGGAAAGACACCGGTACCCTGGTGTTTACGGCGCCGGAAACCTGGCACCGGAATCCGGTGACGTCGTATGGAGATCACGATATGAAGGACCATATCACATTGCATTACATTCAATGTTATTGTTTGTATATCTTATTGTGTGCTAGTATTAGATACTCGACGGTAGCCTAATAAGATGATCCCTGTTAAAATTACCAATGATTGTGTTCCCCTTAGTGTGCACCACCAAGATTCTTCGGTATGAGGCAGGACGTGATGATCGGGTGTCAAACATATCTACGTTCGCAAAAAGTGTGTAACATCCTCGAATCGGCCCTATGCAAGTTTTAGCGATTCCCGCCAAACCCGCATAGAAACGATTCAAAGAAGCCCACCAGGCACTTGCGTGCGGGTGGAAAACAAAGTAATATCATTACACATTAGTCCATGATGGAACACACATAATATATATATACACACAACAATGACTCCATGAGTCAAGAATACAGATATACAATACAAAGATCCAAATCACCTTGAAAACGATACAACATTCGAGTACAAATAAGATGCAAATGGGGCTAAGAGCCCTGAAGAATAACCAATGGCATCCATAACCCTGCCCAGGCCAAGCCGGAAGGGTAACCCTACTAACAACGTCGATCTCAAACCTGCTAAAACAAAAGGGGTGCCGACAAATGGAAAAGGAAAAGGGAGCAGTCAGTACTGAGGCCAGTACACGGTGAGTCTAGAATTCGGCGGCTCTCGCCTACATAGGTATGGTGGAATAAAGCGGCAGCGAAGCATGCACTATACAACCTATAGAGACTCGATATAACTGTCGGTTATTAGAGAGGGATAAGAAAGACCTATTCAGATCCAACCTGATACTAACACCAATCATACCCAGCCTGACATTTCCCCCTCGAGACCAAACGAGGAAGTCAAATCGAGGAACTCACACAGTTAGTAGTTTTATTCATTCCATTATAGTTGCAGCACTTACTAGTCAGATATAGATAGCACGAGTCATCCTAATATCATAAGCAATGGGCAGTTTTAGTTAACCATTCCGTTGTAGTTACAATACTTACTAGCCAAATACAATTAGCTAGAGATATCCCAAATCTAGCAGTTGTTGGCACTTTTATTTACTCATTCCGTTGTAGTGAAACTGATTACTAGACATGTTAAGGTCAAATTTATAGCACTACTTTAGTTATGATTGTTTATGATCGAGATACTATGCTCCAAGTCGTCCATAACCGCGGACACGAATTTCAAAAAGATTTACCCTACAGGGGTGCACAAATAGTAACACACACATGATCAACCTCGGAAAAACCAAATAAAAACCCAACGAGGCTTTCACGACAAAGCGATCACAGGGTTCATAAAATATTTCAGGGGGCCACCCCACTAAGCTACCCACAACGAAGTTGGCCGGCTCCGAGACAGACCCAGGGTTTGTGACAATGGCTGTAAACGACTAGGAATCCGAAAGTGTGACTGGGCTTGTCGATACCGCGAAAACATTCCACGTTCCAAAACAGTACAGGTGCTCCACGCACAATCGTAAATAAAGCAGTAAAGCATGGGATAAGTACAGGATAGTAATAAAGCCCCAAACTACTTTGTGGCTGCAAGAAATAAGAAATGAATCAAGCTCTAGCTAAGGGGATTCATGGTCCCACATGCGGATAGTGCGATAGTCAAGGAACATGTATCAAGTACTCGGGGCCTACAAGACACAAGTGAGCGGTTAAAAATCAAATATTAGCTATTGCCCACCGGTGCCTCTACATTAGTTATATCTATTCCTAGCATTTTAGTTATCAAGCTGAAATTAAAGTCATGATCATCTCCACCATTAAGCATGTGCCAACCTTCCAACAACGGTGGAACATCAACAACGCAAAGCAGCACCTGAGCAAGCAACTACGACTCGCAAGGCCGACTATCTATCAACCAACATGTAATAGGATGTGTCCAAGGCAATACAGAGGCTACAGGGAATATAAATGGTGTATGGAAACTAAAGCATCACAACACGGATAGCAATAGATCAACAAGGGGAAGTAAAGACTATAAATGCAAAATAGGTAGAAAGGGGGAGAATGCTCGCCTAGAAAACATTGCCAAAGGTACATTATCCGAAGTACTTGTCGATACTCGCATCAACTCGGCGGCCTAATCCGTGAAGAAGTAAATCACTAAAAGAAACACCGGATGCACTATTTAATACTACGACAAAAGATCCCGCATGATGTATGTATGACGCATGTCATGGCAAAGATGCGGTGCAATTAGGCAATACTAAGCGGAACCGGGGTCCCGACAATTAATTAATAGGTTCATGTTGTTTAGATACCCCATAATTTAAATGTTGTCTTAACAAGGCAAAACATGGCATCGGTTCGCTACACAAATTTAAATGGAGGCGCTAATAGATAGGAATAGCCCGCATATGTGCTCCATATTTAATTTAGATGAATCATCGAAATACCCCCAAACACCCACAATATGTATGCAATCATGAAAATTTTAATATGCAATAGATGAATGTCATATTTTATAAATAAGGGGGATCTTGGATAGGGGTCACACATAGGTATCAGCGATCTTGGTTCGGGGTTCATCGGGGTTTGGCGAGATTGGTCTTCGGAATGCGGGACCGGTCTTCGGGTCTCGGCCATTGTATCTGGGAAGGAGATCTTGGGGTCCGTGATGAAGATCTTGTCGATGGTCCTTCTGTGGTACTCCGTGGTGCCCCAGGTTCGGTGTTCAGTCATCATCATCGATCAATCTTGTGGCAACACTTGGGTCTTCTGAAGGTTTTGATAGAAAAGCAACAAAAGTCGAAGATGATCTTGGCTTGGGTTCTTCGTTATAGATGACAACCATGAGGAAGGGGTCTGGCACCAACCAGATGTCAAACCCATGGGCCTAGTTGAAGCATTCGCATGAACACACAGTTCACACGCATACACGCATGCACAGTTAACGAGCGAGAACAGAGGACACAAGATACCTGTCGGATACCTGTATCAAAACATGCCAGAAACATGGGCTCGGGTGAAACTGAGTGGCACTGGACTTGCCAGCAGGGAGCGACGAGGACGCCATAGCCAAGCATGAGGCGGGATCACAAGCACGATAGAGGGTGCACACCCGCAGAGGCGACCATGACATCAAGGATGGGGGCTAGGGTTCCTGCAGAAGAATAGAGAGAGGTCACAAACAGCATCAGCCAAAGTAGACAGTGTCCGTGTCGACATGGCAGGGGAACGAAGAGGAGTAGACAAACTCTGCTAGGAGGCTCTGCAGCAGGACGTCGCGAAGGAGGTGTCGAGGTTCTCCGATTCGCGGATAGAGACAGTGGCTGGTGAGGTAGAGGAGAGCCACGCGGGCGGTGAGCAGAGGGACCACCCGGGTCGGAAACGAGCCGCGTAGGGAAGGAGAGCGGCGACCGTAGCTCTCGAGGTGGGTCGGGCAAGACGATCGAGGAAGGATGGGGAACGGCGGAGGACGACGAGGTGGGGCGATAGCGCAGAGGCGAGGCTTGGTGATGACAGCTTCACGGCCGATGGCGCTCTACAGGACGAGGAGGCGGCGCGCCAGGGCCCGAGATTGAGGGGAAGGGCAGCCTTGGCATTCATTGTGCAGAGGGCGGCGGCGGTGGAAGGGGAGGTCGCGAGGCACGCACTCACATGGTGGAGAAGTCCACGATGACGGTGCCTATTGGGATCGAGGAGGCGGTGCGTTGATGCGGTGAGGGAGAACGCGAGGGGGGAAGCAGGGCAAGAAACAAGGGCGGGGTCACGATCGTGGTGGGGCCAGGGATCAAATGGGGTGGGGGTGTGGCAGCGAGTGATGGGTTCGTGTCGGTTTCATCGCGAGGCTGGTCCAGGGAGTGCGATGCACGAGAGCGGGTGGCCGCGGGGTGAAACGGTGGGCCGGGGTCGGTGTGTGCTGGCCGTGTAGTGCGTGCGAGGCGGGTCTAGGGTGTGGTGCGCCGGTAGGTGGTAGGTGGGGGGATGGGTAGTTAGGGTTTGGGGATCTAGGGTTTTATCTAGCTTAGGATGGTGGTGGCTGGCTGGGCTTTTAGGCCTGGCTGGCTGCCTCAAACAATAATACAAATTTTGGGTTATTATTTTAAAAGACATTTGTAATTTGTTTTTAGACAAATAAAATATCCAGGAAGCCCTGGGTTTCTACTTTGAAATAAGAAGGGGGATAATAGAAAACAAAATAGGGCTTCTGGAAAATAGTTTTAGGGAAACCATGCATGATGACATGAAGATGCTCAAATGCAATGTGGCATGATGACATGAGCATGCGGACATGACGATGGACAAAGGCAAAACACATCGATTTTCTAGTAGTGGTTTTACCGGGGTGCTACACAGTGGGTGTAAGCCATGTTGCACAGCGAATACACTAAGGTTGAGTTGGCGAGCCTAGCATGTAACAGACATGGCCTCGGAATACGGATGGTCGAAAGATCGAGCACGAGTCACATGAATGATCGGACCGACGTTTAGCGTCCACCCTAGAACCCACACTGATGGCCGTGATGATCGGGGGAGATGTAGGGAAAAGGGGTCGTGTTATCACTAGAACCCTTTAGGGGATAGATGTTTCTTAGTGGAGTTATTATTAACTCATTTAATTATAAACTTAGTCTAAATTCCTTTTTGCAATTATAAATGTAGAAAATGGTTCTCCCCGAGATTACCTTCCCTATTGACAATTGGTTAAAAGGAGAAAAGCTCAACTTAGATGTATCCAACTTTTCTGTATGGGTCATGCGCCTTCATGATCTCCTTAGCGAGAATAAAGTGGCTGACTACATGATCTGCGAGATGTACTTGGAGCCGCCCTATCTTAATGAGACCCAAGAGCAACGGGATCACCGCTGTTATCGTCATGTCATGGCCACATTCATATCAGTAACGATGCACCTCGGGATGGAAGAATGGAAGTCTTAATCCCCGAACGGTTATGGCACATCTGAGATCACATTTCGTGGAACAAGTGCGCATATGGGAGTATGAGCTGATGGGGGATTTCCTCTCCATAAAGATGGAGGAGAACTCCTCGCTGGACGATCACTTGTTATGCATATATGATGCATACATGAGTCTTGCATACTTCCTGGACAACTAGTTTGCAAGCTCTTTTGCAATAGGCATGTTGCTGCGGTTGCTTCCACCAAGCTACCAAGCACTTGCCAGGATTTGCATTATGAGAGGCGACGCGGAAACACGAGATTTCCATGAGTTCATATCACATTTCAGGGATGTGATGGTTAAACTCATTGTCGCTGAGGTCATCACTAACAAAGGTATATATTTGATATACAATTTTATAAATGTTATAATCTTGTAAACACATTTGTAGTGTTAAGTATATTTGATACTTGTTATGTTTTACTGAAAACATGCCCTTCTGCATGAGAGGTGATTGCTAGAGAGGAGGTGACGTTACGTGTTGATGGCGAGCATGATGATGATGGCCAACGACACTCTCCCTCGACATTTATCACTTAGTTTATATTTTGGATAGTTATTGTAATCAAAATATTCTGAACTTCTTTAGTGTGTCTCACACTTTGTGAGAAGATTATTCATATGAGCTTGTAATAAACATTTGTTCCACTTTTATGAATGATTTCTAATTGTGTTCATATCTTTATCGATTACGTGTGAATTATCCTTGTGATGAAACTAATTGATAATGCATGAACATTTGTAAAATATTAAAATGCCTTTGAATATACCCAACTTAATGATATATTCATTAATTAATGAAACCATTGTTTGAATTCAAAGTTATATTGATAATATGTGAAAGTCATTTGATTACTTGTCACGTATGAATCTTGCCTAAGTTTGGCAGAAATAACTTGAACACCGTGTATTACATGAATACAAAGTGTTTGATGAATTGTTAAAGAGAATACATATTTGATGTATTATAGTTTAACAAAATGGTAATTATCATTATGGGATTGTTTAAAATGTGTAAAGAAGTTGACCAAAGGAAACATGAGTATTAAATTATTTGATATGATCAAAGTGTTTCATCAACTAATGGTAATAAAGATAAATGAGAATCTAATCACTATGATTTGATCAATAGTAATGAAGTTCGACTTTATAAGAATGGCGTAAAGAAAATTGTGGAATGCAATGCGTTTGATATGTCAAAATGCAAAGCATCACAATATGATATTTGATATCAAGTGGGTGAATAGATGGCGCCAAATAAATCGTTGTATTATAGATGTAAAGACCATTAGTTAGAAATAGTTAGCACCCAATTAAAATATTTAGTAAACCATGTGAATTCGTGAAAGCGGCTTCATATCCGGTATGGATCGTTGTAAAAGTTTTGGGGTTATTTGATATAACCAAAACAATAGCGAATAAGTCCTTGTAGAGTATTCATTGGAAAACTTTGAATACGAAATCCATAGCTTAAACCAAAAGAGAAGCAAAACTTGTATTGCTTGGATTTTGGTGCATTCTCGAGAAAGTTCACATTTAGTGATATTTCTCGATTATGGAGAAAATGGAAGATAGTGAAAAACATGATGAGGATTCAAAACCCTACATCTGAGTGTTGAGAAGCGCAACGGAAAGCGTTCCTGAACGATTCTCTTCACAAAGGAAAGAATCAATGATAGTGATCATTGTGTTTTCCCCACTGATGTTTTCCTACATAAAGTAGGATTCAAAATGCAGCCCATACCTTGTATGGAGACATTTTTGAATCATTTGTCATGATTACCAGAATATGACATACCTACGAACTACTAAGGAAATAATGGTAAACTAAAATTATAAGAAATCCTAAAAGCAAAATTCACTTGAGATTAGGAAGCAAATCATTGTTGAATCTTACAAGTAAAGGAGTTACTTGGATTTTCCCATATTATTGCAAAGCCATAATGGAAAAGGGGGTGAATGACAAAAGCACAATTTGTCAAGTATTGGACAAATTCAAATGAATTTGATTCAAGTGTGATGAAAGTCTAGTGGATTCAAAACTAGTAAAGTACTAGTATCTCATAGTGAATCTCCAAGTTTGATATTTGATCAAAGGATTTCGAAGTCATTCAAAATAGTGAGTGGATATGAAATTTGCATGAAATTGAGTGGGAGCTATGAAAGTCTTCCTAAAAGAATATGTGAATGACATATTTTTGAGTGGGAGCAATGTAAGTCTCAAACTCAAATGTGTCGGGAACACATTTTGAGTGGGAGCAAAATAAGTCTTAGATTCAAATATGTAGGAACATATGTTGAGTAAGAGTAGTGACTCATGCCCAAATATGTTGGGAACATATTTTGAGTGGGAGCTTAAAGGAGTGATTCTTAAGTGTATATATGACACATTAAGAATAAAAGCGCAAGTACCGATAAATAATGATTTATAAGGAGTAGAAGTTGATAATAAGTTTATTATGATATTATGTAGTATTCCTTAAGGGATTCTGAAGAGAGTTTCGGAATAGGAGTTAGTTAAGGAACTGGTCCTTAATAACTCAAGTTAGGAATAGTATTAAGTTTAACATCAATGGTTAAAAGAAAGAATAGGATGATCATCATCCACTATGTTGAGACATAGGTTCTATATTAGAAAACCATGATGATAACTTAACATAATATATGATCCAATAAGGAACATTTGAAAAGTGATTAAGTTCGAACCACGAAACATTGAGCTAAGTTTGTCCGTAGTGTCTAATAGAGAACTGTAGACATGTTTTTCCAAATCCATAAAGGATGACATATCTTAAAGCATAAAGGGTTATGTTATAAGGGAATACGTTGGAAACTCCTGTAATACCGACTAAAGTCAAGTAGGAAGCAAGGTGAACAAAACATCGAAAGTTGCACAGGGTGCACTCGTGTTTTGATGATTACATTTATAATAGATAAGGGTACCATCTAAAGTGTTGTATAATGTTATGGCGGGGCTAGTTCGCTTTTAACATAGAATGATGTGTCCTAGGGCATAGTGCCCATGAGAAAGCCCTCGAGGTTGGTCTAAAGTCATCGTAGGCTCCTGGAATCCGGCCTCGTTCTGCTGCCATAGCGACGATGCATACACACAGATGTTATCATGTGATGATAAAGTATTAATGTTAATCAAGGTGACATTAGTAAGTTGCAAAGGATTTGGACTGTAAAGTACATGCCCAAGACTCAACCTCTTCCATGAGCAAGCATGTTCAGGCTACTGGGAAATATGGTTCCAATGATTAAGAACAAATGCGGCTAGTTTATTTGTACTCTAGTGCAAGTGGGAGACTGTTGGAAATATGCCCTAGAGACAAATAATAATAAGGATTATTATCATATGTCATAAAGTTTATGATTAAGTTTTATATCATGCTATAACTGTATCGAAAGGAAACATCAATACACGTGTGATATATAAACAACCAGGGGTTCCCGGTGAAACTCTAGCCACTAGTTCATTGGTCAACAGATGGTCAAGGTTTCCTGATCATGTGGCATTTATGCCAGTTGGAAATTGAATCAACTCATTCTAAGAATGAGACGATGAACCCATACCAAACCTAAACATCATGACCCGATCATGTCACGAAGTTCAAGTTACGATGATTAGAATAGACCATCGTAGACTATTCCTTAGACCGTGAGGCTATATCAATCACTATCTCCCAAGAGTGCTTAGATAGCATCAAATGTCACTTGGTAATACAGTGACCATAAAGGTGTGTTCAGGTATTCAGAGGAACCGTAGATGAAATATATGTCAAGAGCGGGATTTGTCCATCCGCGTGATGGAAAGATACTCGAGGGCCCACTCAGAGAAGTTATATCCAATAGCTGTGCAGCGTGTGATTTGATCATAGGGATATCACTTGTCGAAATGAGTCAAGTAGCATTGTTCGGTAACAAGATTGAACATGACATGGTGATGTCATTGATCAGATCTCGGGTAATGCAAGTATCGAGAGACAAAAGGAATAAGACATGACTATCCCGGTTCAAATGACAAAAGATCTTCGTGGAATGCACATGGGCCACATGGCCATCCAGGTCCCTCTATCGATCATTGGTCCGGGAGTGTCCCGACCATGCCTAGAGTGTTCCCGAACCATGGGGTATCACGCTTAAGGGCTTGATGATGCTTAGAGAGTGTTTATAGGATCGGTAGAATCACCAAAGAAGAGAAGAGAGAAAAGCGGAAGGGTTTCGGTAAGTCCGAAGGATGTCCGAAGTGGAGATGGAAGGTGTTCCATAACCACGGAGATTGAATAATATGTGAATGAATGTTCAATATTGAATTAATCATTTATTCATAATTATTTAATAAAGAGAAAATCAATTAAATGGTCAAAAGGCTTAATGGGCCAATTCTCGGAGGGAAAAGGGCCCAAGAGGGGACCACACCCCTAGGAGGAGCCTAGGTGGTGTCCGGTAGCCCTAGTGGGCCTGCCCCACGTGAAGCCCATGGTGGGGGGCTGGCTGGCGCACCTCCCCCTCTCCCCCTCCTTTAGTCCCACCCCAGGACTTTGAGGGAGGTAGTACCTCCCCTCCCCCTATATATAGTGGGGGTATTTGGCCAGATAAATACGCACAATATTCAATAAAGGTTTCCTCACTTTTGGGGAGACCTCTAATTGATATTCTCTCCCCCTCTCTCTCTCCCGTGACCGTGGTCCCAAGTTCGGACTGCGCGAATGAGAGACATCTTCACCGCAGAGCATCGTCGTGTTGCGGGATTCAGATCCAGGAGCTCTACTTCCGCAGCTGCTGCTGGATCGGGGAAGCAGGAGTCATCGTCAGGAACCGGATGCATGTAACTCCCCGCGAGGTGTCACACTTGTGGCACTCAAGTTTTTGGAGCCACAGGAGCGCAATGACTTCATCACGACCTTGAGGTCGGCTTCGGCTCGTCTACATCAACCACGCTCTCCTGAGCGTTGACAACACTTTTAGTCTTCAAGGGTAAGTTTGCAAAAAGCTCCTCCCATTACTGCATTACTAATAGATAGGTCCTGGCAGCATCAGGGGTTCAGGGGCGTAGGGTAAATTTTTATTGTTTTCATACGCGAACCCCTACAGTTAGGATAGAATTGAAATGGATGGACCCAAGTGATATTGTTGAGTTGGAGGGAAGACACAATGTGAGTTTGAGAATGCATATCCGTTGGAAGACCATGCGTATCTCTTCCGAGGCTCGTTGGGTTGCATACAAGGAGGTGGTGGCCGAATCACTAGACAAGGCTCTTGAGCTATTTGCCACCAAGAAGGATATAGTTTGTTGCCTTTGGACTTGAACCATTGTGCCTCCCCATTGGATTATAGGAGTCCTCCACCCTTCAACCAAGAGGTATTGAGTGACCCTCCTTTAACCCAAACATTGAGCCCGATTTCAAAGTACCAAGATGAAGTATTGGAACATAACAATGATGATTATGGGCAAGATGATAATGAGGTTGAGCTCCACGACAACAATGTTGGAGATTTGGACAAATATATTATGCAAGAGAACATGGACCGTGACATTCCCTATGCTCGAGGCTATGCATCGGACTCAGATGATGATGGTCCCAAAGTAGAACTTGACGTGGAGGGGTTCACAGCTAGAGAGGCTGAAATCCACGATACCGTGTTGGGGCGGTACCGTCGATTATCTTTATTTCGTGATGTTAGTCTCGCGGATGAAGCCACGATTGATGGAGGCAAGGGCGTAGTGCTTGGACCAAGGACAAGTTCTTACCGAGATGGTAATCAAGAGAATAATGGGATTACTCGCGGATCGAGATTCAAGACCTTCCTAGAATTTAAGCAATGGATAAAGGACTTCTTGGTTAAGCATCATCCTCCTTACACGGTGGTGTACTCGGACGTGAAGAAGCGTTACACGGTTAAATGTGAGCAGGATAGATGTACTTGGATTGTGTGTGCAAGACCATTCAAGGGAGGTCCGATTGGCACATATCTAGTTGTGTATCAACTCACATGTGCCGAGGCCCAATGGTGGATGACAAGGATGTGAATCACGAGCACCGACAACTCACCTCCGAGTTCATTACATATAGGCTTTCCAATGACATCAAGTCATTTCCAATAATGAGCATTAAGATGGCCATGGAGCTTGTGAAAGCCGTATTTCACTACGCGGTGAAGTACGGGAAGGCATGGAAGCAAAGCAAGCCGCATTCAAGATGTTGTACGGTGATTGGGAGAAATCTTATAACCGGATCCCTAGGTTGTTGTTAGCGATGGCCAATGCTAACCCGAGCATGATTCGTATCATTGAACATTATGGGAACAAGACAAGGATAGTAAACAGAAGAACCGTTCAAGTATTTTGCCATGCATTTTGGGGTTTCGAGCAATGTGTTTGGGCTTTTGAACATTGTAGGCCTGTTGTATCCAGTGATGGCACCTTCTTGACTGGACAATACGAGGGCACTATCTTGATTGCAATAGCTAATGATGCCAACAACCGGTTGGTTCCTTTGGGATTTGCATTGGTGGAGGTGGAAAACAAAGACAATGGGAGTGGTTCTTCCACATTTTGAGAACCAAGGTGTTACCCGCTTAAAGGGAAATATGTGTCATCTCGGATCGTCACCAAGGAATTCTCAATGCGGTGAATATTGACATTCTTGGACATGCCCCATTGCACCATCGATGGTGCATGATACATTTTGTTTCAAACTTCTATAGGGCATGCAAGAGCAAGGACTTGTCCGATGATCTACAAGATTGTTCTCTCGCTTTCACGGAACACTTCTTCTCAAACTTGTACAACAAATTGTTCCATAACAAAGAACTCAATGCGGGTGGCAAGGAGTTTCTCCTTAGGAATGTTGGAGATATGGGAAAGTGGGCACGAGCTTTCGATGACGGTGGCCGACGGTAGGGTCAAATGACAAGCAACATGGCAGAATGCTTCAACAAGTTGCTTAAAGGTGTCCGTGCATTGCCCGTCATGGTAATAGTCCAATATACATTTTACATGTTGAATGAGTATTTCCTAAAATACCCAGCTGAAACAGATAGGCAGATTGCAGGAGACTACAAGAACAAGCGTATATACAAGTTCCCACCTAAGGTTGACGATTGGATGGAATTTCAGTCAAGGAAAGCGGATTCCCAAATTGTCACTGAATTTGATAATGATGAGCATATATACCAAGTTACGGAGCCAGGAGGAACCATGGCTGATGGTGTCCAACACGGAGGCCGTGCGTTCAAGGTCTTGCTCAGTACTTGTGAGTGCACATGCAGAAGGCCATTGTTGCTTCATCTTCTATGCTCACACTTGCTAACCACGGCTAGCAGACGACATTTGGACTATAATAATCCACTGACGGTGAGAGAATCCGAGTTCTCTATCTAGACTACTAAGAAGACATGGGCCCCTCGATTTCACCCATACCTGGACCAATCACAATGGCCGGAGTACCATGGAATTCAACTATGGCCCGATCCAAAATGGAAGGTGATTAAACATGGAAGACACACTACAAAACACTTTAGGAGTGACATGGATGGATGGGGCCGTGGTGGTGGTCGAGAAATGGGCAACGACCAATTCTAAGAACCGCGTGAGAGAGTGCGGTGTGGAACGTGCAATGTTGAAGGACATAATGCAAGAAAGTGTCCCCAAAGGAAGAGAGCAAAAAACATGGAAAAAGCACAAGCCAACCGATTTGTAGCCAACAAGTCCCAAGCGAAGGGAGAAGTATCCAAGAAGTGCCAAGCCAGGGGCAAAGTAGCCAACAAGTGCCGAGACAAGGGAGAAGTAGCCAACAAGTGCCAAGCCAAGGGAGAAATAGCCAACATGTGCCAAGCCAAGGGAGAAGTATCCAACATGATCCTAGGAAACAAGCTCCTAGGCAACAAAGAGGTCGATCACTTGGGCTTAGTAGAGGAAGAGGTCGATCACTTGGGCTTAGTAGAGGAAGAGGGCGTGGACCAAATCCGGCTAGTATGATAGGTTACTTGGCGAGACCAAATCCGTATATGCATAGGTATGGTAAAAAAAATTATTCACACTTTTATGCTTACTTTACTACCTTTCATGCTTAATTTAGTATCTTTCATGCTTATTTTTTTCAAACCACCATTGTTCACATTCTGATTACTTTATTAACTTTCACCTTTTTTCTTATTATAGTTATGGCCAACAAGAACAATGATGGGGATGGTGTGAACTACTCGAAGATGTGGGCGTACGCTTTGGCGATGGTGAGAGAGAGGAAGGATAAAGAGGAAGAGGAGGATAGGAAGAGGAATGAAGTTGAGGAAGAGGAAGAGAGGAAGCGGAAGGAGAAACTTGCTCATGACTTCGAGTCGGTGATTCAACTTGCTCGTGACATGAGGAAAAAGAGGATGAAGCGGAAGAGAACAAGGGGAAGAAGGAAGAGGAAGAGATGAAGATGAAAAAAGAGAAGGAAGATGAAGATATGAAGAAGAAAAAGGAGAAGGAAGATGAGGAGAGGAAGAGGAGGTCCAATGCTAGGCCACCTTGTGCCGATCAAGCGAAAAGGCCACGGAGGGCGTATCGTACATCCAAGGCCCATGGAAAGGAGGTTCCAATTTGTTGGTGAGAAGATGATTGCATTGTTAAGGAGTCCATCGAATACAATTCCAATACTTGGGGAAGAAAGTTCTTCATGTGTGCCAACTATGCTCGCTCTCCCGTGCGTACCTGCAACCCGTATGAGACTCCACCGGTATGCACAAAGAAACTTATTTTAAGAACCTCTATTCCATATGATATTACTAACATGCTCTATTATCTTGTAGTCTCCCCCTCCAGTATGCAGGTACTACACTTGGATAAACCTCGAGCAAAGTGAAGCTATGAAGACTATCCAGGAGATCGATGGTGCAATAGTTAGATGTCGGTACCAAGAAGCTGTGCGTAACGAGGAGATGGCGGCGAGGCGCAAGCAACATGAGGACGAGCATCGCAAGAAAGAAGAGGAAGAGAAGCACATCGCTAAGGAGGCTTGTGATGCAGAGAGGGAAAGGAAGCGTCAAACGGCGTGGCGCTCCATGGAGGAAAACGAGGAGCGCAAGAAGAAGGGGAAATGGCCTCGTGTTCTAGACTTTTAGACGGAGGCTATGGCGGAGGCTCGTGGTCTATGAGTATAACATGAACTTTGAGTATGTGATGAACTTTGAGTATGACATGAACTTTTAGTATGTTGTGAACTTTGAGAATGTGATGAACTTTGAGTGTATTCTCAATTATGTTATATTTGCAAACTTGTAATACAATTATGGTATAACTTGTCCTCTAGACAGAGAAATAACTGAACTAAATTTTGTTTTGAGGCATAGCGCCTACCTGATAGGCGCTATGCATGTGTAGCTGATACATTGCAAATGTATCTATAATTTTTGATGTTCCATGCTTGGTTTTATCTACTTTCTTGTGTTTTGTCCACACTTTGGAGTACTTTTCATATGATTTCTTGGACTAACCAATTAACAAGATACCACAGTGCCAGTTGCCTGTTTTCTGCTATTTTTGGTTCCAGGAAGTCAGAAAATGAATATTCTCGGTATTGGACGGGACAAAAGCCAAAGTTACTATTTTCCCGGAAGACTCACGGAGCCAAAAGGAGAGTCAGAGAGGGGCCGCCCCTTGGCGCGGGCCAGCCTAGGCTGCACCAGGGCATGGTGTGGGCCCCTGGCTGGCCACCGACCTAGTCTCCTTCGCCTATATGAGCCTCCCGATACCAAAACCCTAGATCGTCAATCAGAAATCCACGAAAGGTTCCGCAGCGCTGCCGCCACCGAAGGGGAGATTCGGGGGACAAAAAGTCTCTGTTCCGGCACCCTGCCGGGATGGGGAAGTGCCCCCAGAGCCATCTCCATTGATCTCCACCACCATCTCCATCACCGTTGTTGATTCTCATGATGAGGAGGGAGTAGTTCTCTCTCGAGGCTAAGGGTTCTACCGGTAGCTATGTGTTCATCTCTCTCTCTATGCATGATCATATTGTGATCATGAGCTTGTAATCTATAGATCTACCTTGATACTCAAGTGCTTTAATAGATCTCTGCTCTCCCCATGTGTGTGAAAGTGACTGCGTGCACACCATGGTGGCACTTAGGCTAGAGATTACAAATACTTGTTATGAGTTATATTTCGAGTTGGATGTCTTGATGAAATTGTGGTGTTTGTTGGAACCATCTAGTGCTCAAGGTGACAGTGTGGGGTTTTCTAGATGGGAAAGGCTTACTTTGAGGTGTGCTGTTATAGCCCTACCATCGATTAGAGTGTCCAACCGGAGAGTAGTTAAGAGTAGTATCATAAAGAGAAGATATTTATATGAGACTGTCCACTAGTGAAAGTATGATCCCTAGGCCTTGTTTCTAAGCATTGATACACCATTTGCAATTAGATCGGTTACATGTTTGCTTGCTTCTATCTTTATTTCAGTTTGCCTTTAGTCTTTTCCACGCGATCAAGCTATTTTCTATCACCGTTACCGCTTATAATTATCCATACCACTCGTATTTCACTATCTCTTCGCCGAACTAGTGCACCTATACACCTGACAGGTGATTGGGTGTGTTGGGGACACAAGAGACTTCTTGTATCTTGATTACAGGGTTTCTTGAGAGGGGATACCTTTGACCACTTCCTCCCTGAGTTCGATAATCCTTGGGTGATCCACTTAAGGGAAAACTTGCTACTGTTCTACAAACCTCTGCACTTGGAGGCCCAACAACTATCTACAAGAATAGAAGTGCGTAGACATCAAGCTATTTTCTGGCGCCGTTGCCGGGGAGGAAAGGTAAAAGGTATTCACACCGGAGGATTAAAGAAGAAGAACCTCCCACGGCAAAACGCCTATTTTTTGGTGCCGTTGCCGGGGAGGTAAGGTAAAAGGTACTCACATCCTCCGGTGTGAGTGCTCGAAGTTATTTCCTTTAGATTTTGCAATTTTGTCTTTTTGTTTCTTGTTTTCACTAGTTAGGCTTAATGGAAAACAACAACAAAATTAGAGAGCTTTATAGTATTTATCTTGACTTAGGACATGAAGTGTTTGAAGAGAAAATTAAAAAACCTATGGAACATTATTTGCATGCTAATAGCAATGTTGTTAGTATGAATTCTTTGGACACCATTATTGCTAATGCTATGGAAAATTCTAAGCTTGGGGAAGCTTGTTTTTATGAAAATGATCTTTTTAGTTCCCCAGCTTTGGAAGATAGCTATTCTATTGCTTATGATGATACAAAACCTCCAATATATGATAATTACAATGATGAATATGTTATTTTTAGTCCACCTACTATTGAGGAGAAAATTAATTATGACTACAATATGCCTCCTATATTTGATGATTATGGTGATGATAATAATAATGATAGCTATTTTGTTGAATTTGCTCCCACTACAAATAATAAGAATGACTATGCTTATGTGGAGAGTAATAATTCTTTTATGCATGTGGCTCATGATAATAATGTTTCTTGTGATAGTTATATTGTTAATTTTATTCATTATGATACTGGAAGTTATGATGAGAGAGGGAAACATGGTTTTATGTGTCTCAACAATATTAAGTTTCCCTTCTTTATGTTGGAAGTCTTGAAGTTGCACTTGTTTTGCTTTCCTATGCTTGTTGCTTTGTGCTTTCATGACTTGTTTCTTTACAATATTCCTATGCATAGGAAGTGGGTTAGACTTAAATGTGCTTTGAATTTGCTTCTTGATGCTCTCTTTTACTTCAATTCATATTTCTTATGTGAGCATCTTCTCAAACTATCATGCCTAACTTAAAGGCGTTAAAGAAAAGTACTTATTAGGAGATAACCCAAAAGTTTTAGATGAGTCTTGGAAGTTATTACCTTTGTAATAACCGCTCCTTATCCTTTTTATTCGCTTTTTGTGCCAAGAGTAACCTGTAATGAGAGAGAAGTAAAGATTGGGAAAGTTGCTGTCCCGAAACAGATTTCTGTGATTCACCGTAAAAATTCGTGTAAAATCTATGTACATCCTTTTGAGGCGTAAATTTGTGTGCTTCTGCCCCAGGTTGTTATCTAACTCTCGTTAGTTTAACACTTTTTGATTTTAGCAACAGAAGGTCTTCTAAAAAATCCGTCTTTACCTGCTGGTCTATTTTGACAGATTTCTGCCATTTTCTGCATTTGCTTCTTGTTGGTTCCTTTTTGAGTTCTTTTGGGGAATTGAGCTTTTTGAGGGAAGTGCTACAATATATAGTGTTCTAATGGAAGTTTATTTGGTGTTAGAACTGAACCTTAAGACCTATTATCTTGAGTGCACTAATGTTGCTAATAAAGATTGTGTGAGGTTTTGTATGAAGGAAAAAATTTAGGTGTATGGAAGGAATGAGTATTGAGATGAAGGATGGACTAAAGCTCAAGCTTGGGGATGCCACGCGTGTCACCCTAATAAATATCCAAGAAGTAAAAGCGTCAAAGCTTGGGGATGCCCAAGGCATCCCCTTCTTCATCAATAAAAATCCCAGGTTTCTTCCAAACGCTTCATTTTTATTGTTTCATGCACAGTTGTATTGTTCTTGGAGCGTCTTCTTCTTCGTTTTCGTTTTGGTTTTTCGTTTGCTTTTGTTTGCTTAGTTTTCTGAATAAATTGGTTGGACCCCCTCTTTCATGCATTGGTTTTCAAATAGTTTGGTTTGCATTGGAAAAAGAGTAGGAAAGTTCATGCTTAAGTGGTAAAGAGAGCTTGTTTTTGACTGTGGCATATGCTTTGTCATGCCATGCTTGATATTTTTTTTGGCTTTATGCTTCATATTCTTTGCTGTAGCATGAATTTTTATAAACAATTGAGATTGCTTAATGTGCCTTGGATGAATCATGCGTTGTTTTAGCATATTAAAGCATAGTATAGTGGTATTCTCCTTTGTTGCTTTATTTGGGTTGACTTGGCGCATACTCACACCAAATTATGACTATCTCAAGTCACCATAGCCTTTATGATCCTTCAGTTTTCAACTTGTAGTATCACTTTATGCTTTGATCAATGATGTTTTGTCGCTCTGCATGATTATGGCCATTATTGCTCTCTTAGTTTGTCGCTCATAGTCTTTTGCTAGCCTCCACAACCAAGTATGAGTTCCACTCATGCATCCAACTCCCTAAACCAAGTTATTCCAAAGAGTCCACCATACCTACCTACTAGCTTACGCTATTCCAAGTATATTCATGTTTTTATTTACCTTCCAAATTAAACTTGTTATGAGAAAACTAGTGATTAAAGCTCTCACGAACTTGATGGCACACTTTACTTTTCTTGCCCTTAATAAACTTGAACCATTGTGTCGTCTATGTTGTATATGCTTGCACTTATTTGCTGGGAATTAGCAGAACCATGCTGTCATGGGAAACGCTTTCAACATTGCACTTGGTACTTGTACCTAGTTGATATCATGCTCTTTTGTATATGGATGTCGTTGGTGTGAAATGAAAGGGGAGCTTGTAAGTCCATGGAGTTATGTATATGTGTTAGAGAAACACCTGGGCCGCTGGTCTAATCCATGCTGACATGGTGGAAACCTGAAGAGTAACCATAATGAGTTGTCTATGAAGCATTCTTCTTATAAAAAAGAGTCCTGTATTGAGAAAAAAGAGAAAAAAAGATTATGAAAAGAGGAAAGAGAGAAAAAAGCACCATATTCTCATGGTAAATAAGAAGATTGTTGAGATGCTCGTTGTCTGCTTGCCTTGTCATTTTGATATGGGGATTCTTCCGTATCATCGGGCAAGGGGTACCCCATTGGCGGTTCTCTATGATACACATGTACTTACGATGACAAGAACTTACCAGTGACTAAACTTGAGTAGCATGAGGAGCGGCCCTCGTATTTAAGGGACATGAGATTTCTAACTTATACTTCGTCAAGCATATACACCATAGTTTGTTCACTTTAACCTTAATCACTTCAAGATGCTTATGATAGGGGCAATGAGAGCTGAAAGCTATAAGTACCATAATTTTTGGAATCTCTTTATGAGACTTGAATCCCTACTTCCTTCTATGAAAGCCTTTCTTCCACCATTATATTGAGTCTCCACCTTCTACCTTTATGCACCTACTTTGAGAGCATAGTGGCCATTCTTAGTTCTATGTGCATTGTCCCAAGACTAGTTGATTGATGCATAACTTGATATTTCTTGTTTTAAACTATTTGTATCTAGTCACCCTTATGAACTTTGAAGGTGTCCTATGCATTTGTATTTGCTACTCTATGAGGGACAAGGTGAATACCACTATGCTATGATTTCTTTATGTGAAACAAACAAACGTCTTGCAAAGCATTGTTATTCATGAACCTTTTGTTTGTGTCTTTTCATGTTGCAACTAAGTTTCTTTGTCTTATTGCTAGAACTTTGTCTTTCATGCTATGTTGAAGTACTATGATCCCAGCTTTGAATGTTTTACAAATACTTTGATCAAGTTTATGATGGTGCATGTCACCTAAAAAATGATTCATTCTTTTTATCACTTACCTACTCGAGGACGAGAAGGAGTTAAGCTTGGGGATGTTGATACATTGCAAATGTATCTATAATTTTTGATGTTCCATGCTTGGTTTTATCTACTTTCTTGTGTTTTGTACACACTTTGGAGTACTTTTCATATGATTTCTTGGACTAACCTATTAACAAGATGCCGCAGTGCCAGTTGCCTGTTTTCTGCTGTTTTTGGTTCCAGGAAGTCAGAAAATGAATATTCTCGGAATTGGACGGGACAAAAGCCAAAGTTACTCTTTTCCCGGAAGACTCACGGAGCCAGAAGGAGAGTCAAAGAGGGGCCACAGGGTGGCCACACACCCCCTTGGCGCGGGCCAACCTAGGCCACGCCAGGGCATGGTGTGGGCCCCCTGGCTGGCCACCAACCTTGCCTTATTCGCCTATATGAGCCTCCCGATACCAAAACCCTAGATCGTTAATCATAAATCCACGAAAAGTTCTGCAGCGCCGCCGCCACCGAAGGGGAGATTCGGGGGACAGAAAGTCTCTGTTCCGGCAACATGCCGAGATGGGAAAGTGCCCCCAGAGCCATCTCCATCGATCTCCACCACCATCTCCATCACCATTGCTGATTCCCATGATGAGGAGGGAGTAGTTCTCTCTCGAGGCTAAGGGTTCTATCGGTAGCTATGTGTTCATCTCTCTCTCTCTATGCATGATCATATTGTGATCATGAGCTTGTAATCTATAGATCTACCTTGCTACTCGAGTGCTTTAATAGATCTCTGCTCTCCCCATGTGTGTGAAAGTGACTGCGTGCACACCATGGTGGCACTTAGGCTAGAGATTACAAATACTTGTTATGAGTTATATTTGGAGTTGGATGTCTTTATGAAATTGTGGTGTTTGTTGGAACCATCTAGTGCTCAAGGTGATAGTGTGGGGTTTTCTAGATGGGAAAGGCTTACTTTGAGGTGTGCTGTTATAGCCCTACCATCGATTAGAGTGTCCAACCGGAGAGTAGTTAAGAGTAGTATCATAAAGAGAAGATATTTATATGAGAGTGTCCACTAGTGAAAGTATGATCCCTAGGCCTTGTTTCTAAGCATTGATACACCGTTTTCAATTAGATCTGTTACATGTTTGCTTGCTTCTATCTTTATTTCAGTTTGCCTTTAGTCTTTTCCATGCCATCAAGCTATTTTCTATCACCGTTACCGCTTAGAATTATCCATACCACTCGTATTTCACTATCTCTTCGCCGAACTAGTGCACCTATACACCTGACAAGTGTATTGGGTGTGTTGGGGACACAAGAGACTTCTTGTATCTTGATTGTAGGGTTGCTTGAGAGGGGATACCTTTGACCACTTCCTCCCTGAGTTCGATAAACCTTGGGTGATGCACTTAAGGGAAAACTTGCTGCTGTTCTACAAACCTCTGCACTTGGAGGCCCAACAACTGTCTACAAGAATAGAAGTGCGTAGACATCAGTAGCGCCTACCTGATAGGCGCTATGCTTCAGGTTTTTTGTTGCTCCAGCCGATATAGAGAGCAAAACCAGCTGCGCCCGCTGGAAACTCGCTAAGTCAATGTGTAGCGCCGATCTGATAGGCGCTATGATATACATGTGTCCTTTATCCATTGCTTAAATTCTAGCAAGGTCTTGAATCTCGATCCGCGAGTAATCCCATTATTCTCTTGATTACCATCTCGATAAGAACTTGTCCTTGGTCCAAGCACTACACCCCTGCCTCCATCAACTGTGGCTTCATCTGCGAGACTAACATCACGAAATAAAGATACTCGATGGTCCTGCCCCAATACTATATCATGGATTTCGGCCTCTCTAGCCGTGAACCCCTCCACGTCAAGTTCTACTTCGGGACCATCATCATCCGAGTCCGATGCATAGCCTCGAGCATAGGGGATGCCACAATCTATGTTCTCTTGTGTAATATATTTTTCCAAATCTTCAACATTGTTGTCGTGGAGCTCAACCTCATTCTCATCTTGCCCATAATCATCATTGTTCTCTTCTAATACTTCATCTTGGTACTTTGAAATCGGGCTCAATGTTTGGGTTAAAGGAGGGTCACTCCATACCTCTTGGTTGAAGGGTGAGGGACTCCTAGAATCCAATGGGGAGGCACAATGATTCAAGTCCAAAGGTAACAAACTATCAACCTTCTTGCTGGCAAATAGCTCAAGAGTCTTGTCTAGTGATTCAGCCACCACCTCCTTGTATGCAACCCAACGGGCCTCGGAAGAGATACGCACGGTCTTCCAATGGATATGCATTCCCAAACTCACATTATGTCTTCCCTCCAACTAAACAATATCACTTGGGTCCATCCATTTCAATTCTATCCTAACTTTCTCCAAGACCTCGGTGTAGGTTGGACTATGTTCAGACACCATGTCTAGCTCATCCGGGTCCGGTTCTATGTTGCCTTTCAAAAATGCATCCTTTTCCACATGATGAACATGAACAATTCTTGCCATAACTAACACATAAGATGATATGATCATTAACTAACCATGGCAACATGAACAAAAATAACTAGTCACATTATGAAACAATTTATCTAACAACAACACCATCCCTTACATGAGCAAACCCTAACCCTAGCAATAACATTCCAATAAACCAAACTCTAAGATTCCAAGAACCCTAAACCTAACTAAATTCTTCTTAGACACCATTCTACCCAACATTGGCCAATGAATCCAAAAAATTCCCAAACCGAATTTCTTGGGTTTCAACCCAAATCCCACCAAAATGAAAGATTTCAATTGGTCAAAATGGAGGGAATTGAGGGAGGGTACCTCTAGCAGCTGGGGAGGGGTCGAAATCCACCAAATGAAGCCTCCAATCTGAGGGGATTTGAGGGGGGAGGAGAGAGGGACGCTGCTGGCTGTTCTTCTCTGTTCTT
The DNA here is from genome assembly GCA_910589775.1 of Avena eriantha. Lineage (NCBI taxonomy): Eukaryota > Viridiplantae > Streptophyta > Magnoliopsida > Poales > Poaceae > Avena > Avena eriantha. The sequence continues at coordinate 416,453,978 of OU342744.1, read as the reverse complement.
GGACGAGCTGGGAGTGACTGGGTCGGGGTGGGGATGGGGTAGCACGGCTGGCTCTATGTCTCAATGTGTAGTGCCTAAGTGAAAGGCGCTACACATTTGGGCATAGCGCCTAGGCGCTGCATGGCCCAGGCGCTACACGACCCGGTGGGGCCAGGGCGGGCTAGGCGGCCTCCACGCTGGCCGGGGTCATAGCGCCTATGGCATATGCGCTATACTGTAGAGTATCGCTCCTTGCTGTTGGGCGCTACAAAAAGGGTTGGCCAGTGTGAAATACTTTTAGCTAGAGTTCATTTTCTGATTTTTTTAATTTAGGTTATTTTTGTCCATTCTACCAAACAATTACTCCCTCCGTCTCATAATAATGACGGAAATATATCAAACTTTAGATGTATCTATATACTAAATAGTGTCTAGATACATCTAAATTCTTAAATATTTATATTTATAATGTTTTATCATGAAACATTACATTGCTATCCTTGGGATGTCCCTATGGATTGACGGATTTTCATTAAAATTTACGGAGTAGATTTTTTTAGACAACCGGGCCTATGGACCATACGGATGTACTACATCTTTTGTTACAATGTTGGGGTTACCACCTTACACGACCATGCTAAGATCAACAGGTAAAACACCCAAAGAACTCCAAAAACTTACAAGCACATGCTCACAATTATATTAAAAAATCTAAAAACACACTCCTGCTCAAGGCATGAGCATCAAAAGCAGGCCCAACCATCATAGTCAATATCTTGTCTTTAGACCTTGCTTTGCTCTAAAAATATATTTTGTACTTCAGACATTTGCCTGTCCAACACCATTTGCATGTCTTCTCTCCACAAAGGTCTTCGCATCATAGAAATGATATGACTTGGAAAATAGCATCAATAGGATCGCACAATTTCCTTTTGAAGATCAGCTTATTCTGAATGGTCCATATATACTACAAAATAGCTGCAGCTCTCACCCAAACTAACTCAGAAGATTTATTAGCCCCATATCTAGCAAAAGACATCAAGTCTGTACAGCATGGGGACTCATGCCAACCGACTAACTTCTTGACAACAATCCAAACAAAACAAGCAATGGGACAAATAAAAAGCAAATGACCCACTATCTCCAACTCCCCACAAAGAGGACACTTACCACTTGTAGGTCCTTTTCGAGTTAAAATTTGCTCCTTGGTTAGCAATCTATCCTAAATGACTTGCCAAAGGAAAATTCTAATCTTCAAAGGAATTTTTAGCTTCCATTTTTTTTGAAGTTGAACATCAAAAATGGTCGGTGGGAGGAGAAAGTTTGGTTGGAAGCCTCGCACGTAAAGGCGTGTGGTTCCTTTGTTTATATATGGGCACTAGGTCGGTTAGGGTTTAGTACAAATACAATACAAAGGGGTACATCTATGATTTAAATATAGTATAAACATTATAACACCCCCAACCCCACCCTGTAGTCGCAACAGGATCTTGGTCACAATATCAGCAAACCGGAGTGCAGAAGGAACATGCAGAACTATGACTTCACCAAGAGAAACTCTCTCTCTCTCTCTCAAAGTGAATGCTAATCTCAATGTTCTTGGTGCGATGGTGTTGCACTGGATTTGAGGACATGTAGATAGCAGAAACATTGTCGCAGTAGAGCAGAGTTGTTGAACTAAGGGGTCGATGGAGTTCCTGAAGAAGCTGTCACAACCAACGACACTCAGCCATGCTGGCACACTGAAGAACATCCACAACATATTGTCTCTGAGACAAAAATAGGGCCTCGACAGATCTGGTAACAACCATGCCAAGAAAGAAGTGAAGGTCTCCAAGATTAGTCATATCAAACTCACTATGAAGCCTGGCGAGGAGGTATTGCAGAAAGACTGGATATGAAGCAATGATGATGATACCATCAGCGTATACTAGCAAGTAAGTTGTGTCCCGTATAGAATGGAGCACAAACAAGGCAGTGTCGGTGATAGATGCAACAAATCCTAATGTGGAAAGGTATGCAACAAACCTTTGGTAGAAAGCAGGTGAAGCTTGCTTCAAACCATAGAGGGACTTGCAAATATGGCAAACATCATCATATTTTGTTGCATCAACAAACCCAGGCGGATGGTGATAGTAAACAACCTCGTCAAGATTGCAATGAAGGAAGACATTCTTGACATCAAGCTGGCAGATGGGCCATGAGCTGGAGACAACAAGGTGGAGAACCAAACGAATCGTAACCGGCTTGACGACCGGGATGAATGTCTCATCATAGTCAATTCCAGGGTGCTGAGAGTAGCCCCGCACAAGCCATCATGCCTTGTACAGGGCAAGTGTCCCCTAGGAGTGGAACTTATGTCAAAAAATCTACTTGTCGCTAACGACATTGGCATGAGGTGACCAAGGAACGAGTGACCACGTGTTGTTGTCGAGGAGGTTCTGGTTCTCATCAGCCATGGTAGCATGCCAATGAGGATCATGTAGTGCCCGTCAAACCGATGTAGGCATAGGGGCAGGAGTGGATTCCACAGCCGAAATATTAAGTGGATCAGGTTATTGAATAACACGACCAACACGTGTAGTCTTGGTGCTTGGTCCGACGACATGGATAATGTTGTAGCTAATGAAGGATAGTTTTCATGATCCCTTTGAGTCTCACTTCTGAGGAACGGAAGAGAGTTTATTTGTTTGGCGGACGACTTGGGTTAGAAGGTTTAGATCTCAAAGAGGAATATAGGTGGGTAATGGGAGGAACCCCTCAAACTTTATTCATACAATGAGGACCATGAAGGGGAACCCGCCTAGGGCACCCTGCCGGCCGGCCTTGGTCATCACGCGCGGGTGGCACGTGCCCACCCGGCCGGCCCTCCTCCTTTAGTCCCACATTGTCAGCTGGCAATGTGGGTGTCCCTCCCTTCTCCTACATAAAGAGGGGTCATGGAGAGGGGAAAACACAATAAATTGGGAAATTCCTAAGGAACTATTCCTTAGGGATTTCCCCCTCTCTCGTTGGCTCTCATGCTTGCGGTACCGAGAAAACTGCGTGTGTGGGAGATGACACCACTCAAGTACACCTTTGCTCTGCTGGATCCTAGTTCCAGAAGGTCTACTTCCGCATCCTGGCTGGATCAGGGAGAATAGGGGTCATTGGAGAACACCGAACATGTGCGATACCACAGAGGTGCTATCAGTTATGGCACCTGGACATCATGCGAGGATCAACGCAACCTTGAGGTCGGCTACAAGTATGACTACATCACTCATGTTTCTCGTGAAATATTAAACACTTTTAGTCTACAAGGGTATGTTACCAAGCTCTCTCGTTAATGCACTAACTCATACATACATCTTGGCATTGGTGTTGCGCTAGTTATAAAAATTATTATTTTCTGCTACGAACCCCTTCAGAAGGCTTGGGCGATTATGGCGTGTCCTTCTCAGATGAATGTCTTCGGGTACTTATAGGCATCGATGGTAGTCGAGTCCTTCTTAGTCACATTAGGTACTCATGTCTTGCATGTAATCATGATCTGCGATCTCCCTTGCATGTATGTATGGTCTTCGAGATCTCCAGAGAGCCATATTGCATCCCCACAAGTCAGGTCGGTTGAGGCAGGTCAGTTTGAGAGCTTCTAGATGTAGTCCTCTAGGTCCTTGATTGTTAGAGGTCATCGTGGGTAGGAATTGTGGGTTCAGGCCTATGTCGGGTACAAGCCTGAGTCCACCCATCACTGACAAGCCCCAATCAATACCTTTAATAAGATGGCCTTCCTAGTAGTAGAGTTGATGCAGCTCGTACTCAACCTCTGCCTGGTGAGCTCAGTGACTTCTTCATGATCTTGAGGCACGAGGTCCTTGTGAATGCTCGAGGTCTTGGTGTAAGGTCTCCGGCATGTGTAGACGTATCGATCGCGCAGACCTTCCCATGTGCCCATTCTCAAAGCAGATATGATGAGTCTTCCCATCTCAGATGTGTCAGGGTAATGGTCTTACGATGCGGTCCTGCGAAAGGGTTAATAACAAAAGGGAAGAAAACGATGCTTTTGTGTAGAGGTGTTGATACCTTTCATGACCAGAGGAGGTCTGAGGGAGAGATTCCTTATGCGATGTGGAGTACCAAACCGAGAGGTCGAGAAGGTATCCATAATTTCAGCTCTTATCATGTCAGAACCTTGCATGTGGACCAATCTAACACAATGAGGTCATAACGGGGTTTAGGTCTAGTCCAGGATGACATAATCAGTGGCGTTGTCTATTGCTTTAACTTCTTCTGTGACCTGAGGAGGTCTGCTGAGAGGATCCTTTTCATGGTCGTGAGGACCTGAATCTAAATCAGTTAGAGAGGTCCTTCCAATAATTGTTGCTTCTCAAAGCTCTTCTGTCGTGTGTGAATCTGTTCCTTCGGGAGAAATTGAAGGTGGTGATCATAATGAGATTCCTTCCCATGACTTTGATTGATGAGACGTGCAACTGCGACTTCTCTGGGATTTTTCCGTTCGTGGCTGATCCTCCGCTGGTTTTCTGCACACGACCTACCAGTCAGTTTTTCCACTTCTTTGTTCAATCCGATCTGAACGGTCATGATTTATCCAAGAAGAGGCAAGAGGTCGCCAGTCCTTTCCCTTATAAAAACCTAGTCATCCTTGCGATGGGATATCTACCCTATTCATCCATCCTTCTCCTTCCTCCAGTCAGAAAATACCCCAAAAGATGGGAGCCAAGGTAGTTAGCGGTTGTCGCAGTGAACTTTCAGCTTGGCCTTCGTGAGGTGTAGAGCATGTCGACTAGGAGGACATATAGCCCGCCCTGACGATTGTTGGCAGTGACATATGGGGGATGTGTGCAACAAGGATTATCCCCTCATCCTTCATTATCCTTCCAGTTGTAGGATCTAGGACCCCTGAGGTCCCTACCGAGAACATGGTCATCCCGATGGACCACTTAAGTGCGGGCTCAACTTCCCCATTTCTTCCTTCACACGTGATGTGTTAGGGTTCTTAGGGATCCAACTAATGCATCTTTCCACTAACTCCATCTTGATACTTGCCTAATTTTCCCATCTTCTCGAGGCGTACATCAGGATTCGTCCCTCACACGGACTCCTATTCTTCTTTTACCTCTCGTGCACCCAAGTAAGTCCTTCCCAGGTTATATCGACATGTAGCTTCCTTATAGGCCACATAGGGAGGAGGAATACCTCCCCATACCACTGACCAATGGGTAGTCGAGCCCGTCTAGCATCTATATGAATGCAGTCAGCTCAGAAGATGTTCCTCCCTTCGAAGACTATCCGGCAGTCGAGACTAAGGACTAGATGGAGGATCCAGATGAGATCCCGCTCTTTGTCCACTGCCTCGATGCCATCCAAGAGATGCATGACAAGGGCCTAATGGTAGATCACGTCGTGGAAGACTTCTTATCCCATCGACTATCTCCCCTGAAGAACAAGGGGCCAGCATGGGCAAATGCCCCTAGGACTGGGAGTGATCCACTCCAAGAATACCGCGATGAGATCTTACTGTGTGTATGTTCCTTTTTACGTCTTCAACCTTTGTCCTTGCTCCATTTTATCTTGACTATCTCTGTTATTCCTTTCGGAGCCCTTGCTCGGTGGTGAACTTGATCAGCGGCTAAGAACATTATTTAACGACCTCTCGTGGAGAAGGGAGGTCTTAGAACCCTTGTGATATCTCCCTGTGGGTGAGTGGGACAAGATTTTTGTTGTAAGCTTCCATTCCTGATCCTACCACCACAACTTTATTCTTGAATTCCCTAACAATACCGCATGGGAGATGATGGAGATGCCTCTTGCTACCACTCCCCCTCCATTTGGGAGGTCTTCCTTCATGGGTGAAGCTAGGAGGAACCTTCCTGCAACCAGGAGGAGATGCACCAAGTAATCCTCCACAGGTCCTGGGCATAAGGTAAATTAACCCATGCCTTTGCCATAAACTTTCCCAATGTGAACCTGAACTCTCCTTTCTTTGCCACCCAAAGAGGAAGTTATCAATGGTGTCGAGCTTGGATGATGATGAACTGGGGAAGAAGGTCCTTCCCTTGAGGCTTGTGAAGCTCCTGAATACTTCCAAACCTCCTTCCCCCAATCGAACCATCTCCATGAGGTGATGATGTCGAGGAGCTCTTTTTCTCATCTCCTTTACTTTTTTACTTCCTCAGCCATGCTCTAAACCTTGTGCCTGCTTGATTGTAACCCTCCAAGGTAGTAGTCAGATCGGAGCCACACTCAGCTCCTATGGCCTCAGCCCGGTGCAGTTCCCAAAATCTGGTGACTGCGCCTCCACGAGCCTAGGGGTCTGTAGCAGATTGATACCTTTGATCCGGATGTAGTAGAATAGCTTTTTCCCTAGAATACCTAGGTTTAATCAAACCAAGGAAAGCACTGCTAAAAGGTAATAAAAAAGGACACATCCATAAGACTTTGTTTGTTCGTTTTACCTTAGTTGACTAGACCAATCTAGTTTACTTTATAACGGGTTTGAATCAGTGGATGGAGATAGGCCAGGGTTGAAGATCAACCTGCAGCTGCACATCAAATGAGATAAAAGATAATAATAAGCATAGTCATGTGTAATGTTTGAATGGAGATAATCTCTTGTGGGCAACACCTAATATTCTAGAGCCCCCTTGATGCAGTGGACATAGCAGTATACTTTTAATCCAACCGAGAGCACACCGAAGCCACGGGTCACAAACGATTATTAAGTGTAAAACACAGATCAAAGCTTTAAGTGGTGATGTTGTTGTTGATCCCGAATGGGGCGCTAAGTGAAGACCATACTACCCTTTCTGTCACCGAGGTTCCTATGAGATTACCGCTAGCCAAGTATATATCTCACCCCAAACCTTTATCAATCTATGGGATCTTGGGTACCACCAAGTCCACAGATCGAGACAAGAGGCAAAGAAACAAAAGATACAAATCACAATTCCAAACAAATTACAATTCTCCCATGATCTATATGCACATAATCGCTACGAGGTTTCTCCCTAACCCACAGCCCGTGAGGACTACTCACTCATAAAAAATAGATCGGAGATAGAAAACATCATACAAATACTTAGATTGAAATAAAATATTTTGCGGTGACCCAGCATACCACTGCATGATGTAGTACACTATAGTCATGTAAATAACACCAATGAAACACTGTTCACTAGTATTACATCCCTTAGAGTGGTACAATAGAAACACAGCAGGTCCAAGACATGACTATAGATTACAACTCGACTCTCTACAAAAGATCCAGATGACACTCTAGGTTAAAGAGGAATAAAACAACTTCTTACAAAGAAGAACCAGAAATAATAACTCAGAACTATCTGGCTAACAAGACTAGCATCTAAACTATCTTGCTTGCAATTGCTACTAATGCAATGCTCTACAGAAGTAGGTTTTGTGGCTAGAGAATCTACTCCTATCTACTCAGGTACTTCGTCTTCACTTCGGTAGATGCATACGTTGACTTCATTGACTTGCTTGAAGGGCTTGAGCTGACGATGATGGCTTCTTGAGTTTGAGTTGATGTTGACATCATCTTCAACGGCTTAGAACCTAGCAAGGGTTAAGAAGGTACGGTTGAGTATGAGCGTACTCAGCAAGTTCACTAAAAAAGAGTGTTTGGCGCACTATCTCTATAGCCACATACCAAAGGTCGTAGGCAATGTAGGTTTCCATAAAAAATTCTTCAAAGGTTGCTTTTAGTCTAAAAACTATGTCCAACGGCCTTCATAGGTTGACCAGAACTTTTGTGGAGTTCCTTTCTTGCCGCGTTCGTAGCTCCTTATAGGAACAGGGAGTAACATGTCCCAGTTCTTACACTCTTCAAAGGTGCGTTGCTTTACCCATGAGAGACCAAATCCTTGTTGCACAACCGGGTGAATCTTTCCCATCCACAATTATGTGATGTGGGGCCCAGTAGATGATCCAAGCCAATCATTGCCCTTCTCCGCGACCCCGCATGAAGACACGACCCTCCAGGACATGCCCCACCTTTGTCAAGCCCCTTATAGGACTGGCTAAAACTATGGTAGGCACCTGAAGACTCTATGAGACGGTTATGCCCTAGCAAGCTCGCTTAAAGGTCCAACTAAACCACTGACAGCCTTTCAAGATAATCTAGACACCAAAATCACGGGAAACTAAGGGGTTCCACCCATGTGCTAGGTTCTCCACGAGAAATCCTCAGCCTCATGATCAGGTCATCCGTCCATGGGAAAGGAAGAAGATCCAGCTGACTTCTTTGTCCCATTCCAAATCTCATGGTTAACGCGTATTATATGGCGCTAGAATCACTGGCGACATTGGTTGTTAAGTCCTAGATGATACATTCATGTACAATGGCGTTTCCATTGCCAGTTATGATAGATTAGCTGATCACCCTGGATCAGTAACCGATACTTCAAGTTAATAATGAAAATAGTGTTTTCGACCTTTTTGAAATGCAGGCGATGACAATAGTTGATTTACAAGCATAGAAAATAATCAAAGGACATGAGCAAGTGTGGACTTGCCTTTTGTGATTGCAAGATTATGCAGTCACGGTCTTCAAGATACTAGAAGATCCAAATATGGAAATAGCATCATCGGTCCGGTAAGGACTAATGTTTAAAGAAGCAGGATGCAATTATGCATAAGTAATGTAATGAAGTTTGATAAACGTGAATCCCTGGAATAATTGTATTTGATCTAGGGTTTGAAGCTTGTGATGGGTTCTTTAGAATGTGTTGCACTTTTATACAATCTTAACACTTGTGCTTCTTATTAAGGTTTGTGAGTATGTGAAATAAATAACAGGTACAATAAAGTAACAAACATTGATGTAACACCCAAAGCTTTGATACTTGGTTATAGGATTATTCTTTACAAGGTTTCTATTAAGACTTAGAGACTTAAAGATATGCTTAGAGTTCATTTTTAATTACTTTAAAAGAATAAACTTTGAAGAAAAACATACTTTACAAAGGAAAAGCATTTCAACTTGAAGTTACACATTTAGGTTTCTTATTAACTATAATTATTAAATAGGAAATCATGACACATGTTGACATGGGCATACCGTACATGTACTCGTGATCAACATATACAGTCCAGCCCAAAAGAAGCCCACGACGTTGCTAAGGCCCAGTCGAGTTTCGGGTGACCTGGGAGACTTCGACTCCTTGTAGAACATGGAAAAGTACAAGATAGTAGTTTAAAGGGAAAACCCTAATATGTAACTGACTCGGCCTGCTATCCCAAGACCTAGCCTATCTATATAAAGGCCAGGAGGGGGCAGCGAGGAGGATATTCACAACCCTAGTTTCCACACCATCGCTAGATTGCATCTGCGCACCCCTGTAACTTTCGACTCCTCGATAGTTCCAAGAGTAGACAAGCAGGAGTAGGGTCCTCTAGGAGGCCTAAACCTGGGTAAACCTCGTGTCACCTGTGTGCTTGTTTGCTATCCGATTGATGCCTCTAGTGCTCCCTATTTCCTCGAACCTAAGTCCATCAACGATGGGCATTGATGAGTTAACCCCTCGTCACATGTAGTAGGGACTTACATGTTTTGTATATGTGTTATATTATATATGGTTCACTTCTTGATGTTTTATAAAGGGAAAACACAAGTAGTTTTCAGTGTGATGTGTTTAAATCCTTTTCAAGTTCTAGGGTTATGGTAAGGATGATTAAGAGTGTGAGATCATTCACTTTTGATTTAAGTGAATGATGAGTTTTAATGTGAATTGTTATTATAAATATAATTTATCTTATTAAGGAAAGTAACTTTAGATGATCTTATGAATTTGTTAGAAGTTGAAGTCATGTTAAGAATGGTTAAAACATAAATAGAATTCACTTCTATCATAAGTGAGTGATGTTTAGAGTTTACTTAAAATTGTTGGTTTAGTTTGGGATTTATGGTTTTAAAAGAGTTATTCTTAAGTTTAATTGTAGATCCAAGTTATGACTTTGCAATTAGTATTTAAATACAAAGGACTTAAGGTTTTATGAAGAAATATGATTATTGCTTACTTGGGAAATGTTTTTAAAGAATTTACAAAATAGGTATTTTATAGAATAGATAAGGATTATTACTTTAAAATCTTAAAAACCTTTGGAATCATACATTCAGTATTTTTTTATAGTAAACTATGTTTATTCAAGATCTTAAAAATAATTTTCATTTATTTTTAAGTATTAATATTATTTTTATAAAATTCTACAAAGGATTCAATGTCCTTCAATATTTGCTTCAAGTTTTACTTGTAAAAAATTAAGTTAATATTTTTATAAGATGGTAGATTGATTTTAATACATAATTTTTTATTGATTTTTAGGACTTTAATTTATTTTATGAAATTTCATTTAGAATTTAATAGTGTTAATATTTATTTGCATTTTATCTGACTTAACTAAGTAAAGTTATATTTTTCTTAGGTAGATTTTATTTTTGTGATCATTTTGATATATTATATGTATTTTTAGGATTTTTCTATATTTTCCGGAGTCTAGATACTCTCAGGGGTATATTTGTAATTTACACTTTTTATAAAGCACTTGTTTAATTAATTGGACTGGACCCCTTGGGCTAGCTCAGTCCAACTCATACATCCCGTTGGGCTCACTTGGTTGGGTTCATGGGCCAGCCTAGCCCAATTAGACCAGGCTCGGATCATCTAGATCCTGGCCGACCTCTTACTCCCCTTCTCTGCCCTATACACTCACACACAACTCCTCTCTCGTTCCTCTTCCTCACCCGCATGTGCCACCGCCGATGCCCACCTGATCCCCACCGATCAAATCCGACGTCGCAGGCTGCAGCCGTATGCTGGCACTAACTCGCCAGATCTTCCTCTTCTCTTATCCTCACCGATTGGGCCCGATTGTGGCTTCACGCGCGCCTGGTTGAAACCCTAGCCTTGGCACGGTTGCTGGTGGTTCTGGTGCCGCTACGCCTCTAGCTACTTCTAGGGCATTGGTCCAGTGTGGTGGTTTCTCCGGCCTCCCTTTTCTATGGGGTGATGCTGGTGCTGGTGAGGCTTGGCACGAGTTGAGCGCCAGTGTGCTCCTCGTGTCGCCTGCTGCTACATCGCTGCTGTTTCGGCTTAACCTCGCTCTGGTGACTATGATGGTCTACTTCCTCCCCAGGGAGCCTTGGCTCGCCCCGAGGTAGGTGACCTACTTCCCTTAGTTTCTTCCCTAACTCTGCTTCTAAACACCCTACTGTCTACTACTGTCGGTTAGAACCTCCTCAGAAAGATGGAAATTTTAGGGTTCTTATATGTCTCAGTTACTTGTGATCAATCTTCTGATTACACATGGAATCTGGAGGTTTATTGTAGTGATTTCTAGCTTGAATAGACAATATTGGGTACTATCAATGTGGTCGTGGAACATTGGGATGCTTCTAGGAATGGCTTAAATCATGCGGTTTAATTGTTTCCTGGTCCTTGTTTGTGAAAGGGTATTGGTTCAGTTGATGTCCATTTGACAATTACTAGGATGTGGTGTTGTTGCTAGTGGATAATTTGTATCCACATTTCAGTATTAAGATAACTACATTTGGTAGTTAGTAGAATTATTGGAAGATGATTTATATATATGTGCTATTACTTGCAGATGGAACAGTTTGACATATGTGTGCTGCCAACATGGTAGTAGGCTTTACATGAAATGATTTCTAGTGGTTTTCGCTAGGAAAATGATTTACTTTATTTAGTAACTTATGAGATTGATTCTCTGAGTTGTCTACTAGTCCTTGTGTACAGTTCTTGTGGTTTGTGGCCTTTATAGATGATCTTGCTGTTGTGGTACCTCCTTGGAGGATGCACAGTAATAAAGATCATCTAATGATATTTGCTTGGGAATTCTTATGCCACAACTATCCTATAGATGGTTCCTTGCCCATGATGCAAAGGTTGAGGCTTAAATTTCTTTTTATAAGACACATTTCTATGCTTCATCTCTTGGCACTACCCGTGATGCATAGACTGAGGCTAAACTTATGTAAGAATGGGTGCTAGTGTAACATAATTACTCGATGATGAGTCTTGCATACCATCTATATGCAAGGCTGAGAGTAATCTTTCCACCTACCCACATCATTTTTTGATGTGCTCTAGCGAGAACATGATGTTGTTAATTAAGCAGTGGTTGTGCTTTGCTTTAGAACCCTACTGTGGTGCCTCCAATTTATGGAGGATGCATAGTAGGTGGCTGAGCTAGCATAACTTTCTGCTCAAAGCTGGGTTGCAAACATGATTGCATAGTAGTGGTGGATGTGGAGATCTGTCCAGTGATGCACATGCTGAGGCCTTGATTTGGTTTGGATAAGAATAGAAATTTGTTTCGGATTCAATTCATCCAGTGATGAACTTGCACTCCATTTGAGTGCAGTTCTAAGGATTTTCCTCCACACACAACATTCATCACTACTTGATAAGAACAATAGATATATATGAGTTGAATGGTCAACCTACTATTGCAGAGTAGACTTGTGTGGTGTGGTGGCCTTTTGTGGCAGATCTCGGTGATTTCATGCCCAATACTATGGATCATGCTCCTGGTACAATTAACCTCCTCCTTCTTATACTGTCCAGCTCTTCTACTGTTGCAGACTAGCCTTCTTCTCCTAGAGCTATTGCTTCCTTATACTGATAGACTAATTCTCCTTGTAAAATTTTGGGTCTATGATGGAACTGACCTCTGTGGATATTTTTGTGGTGATTGATGTCTACGCACACTTCTATTCTTGTAGATAGTGTTGGGCCTCCAAGTGCAGAGGTTTGTAAAACAGTAGCAAGTTTCCCTTAAGTGGATCACCTGAGGTTTATCGAACTCAAGGAGGAAGTGGTCAAAGATATCCCTCTCAAGCAACCCTGCAATCAAGATACAAGAATTCTCTTGTGTCCCCAACACACCCAATACACTTGTCAGGTGTATAGGTGCACTAGTTCAGCGAAGAGATAGTGAAATACAAGAAATGTTGATGATTATAAGTGGTAATTGCAATCTTAAATAAGAGTGGAAGCAAGCAAACATGTAACAAGACTAATTGTAAATGGTGTTTCAATGCTTAGAAACAAGGCCTGGGGATCATACTTTCACTAGTGGACATTGTCATATAAATATCTTCTCTTCATTATACTACCCTGAACTACTCTCCGGTTTGACGATGTAGGGCTATAACAGCACACCTTAAAGTTTGCATTCCCCATCTAGATAACCCCTCACTATCACCTTCAGCACTAGATGGTTCCAACAAATACCACAATCTCATAGAGACATCCAACTCAAATTATACTCATGATAAATATTTCTATAACCTTAGTCTAAGTGCCACACGGTGTGCACACTATCAACTTCACACACATGGGTGCACACTATCAACTTCACACACATGGGTATAAGCAGAGATTAATTAAAGCACTTGAGTAGCAGAATAGATCTACTTATTCAACTAGATTACAAAGCTCATGATCTCAATAAGATCACACATAGAGAGAGAGAGATGAATACATAGCTACCGGTAGAGCCCTTAGCCTAGAGAGAGAACTACTCCCTCCTCATCATGGGAGTCAGCAATGGTGATGGAGATGGCTCCGGGGACACTTCCCTGTCCTGGCAGGGTGCTGGAACAGAGACTTCTGTCCCCCGAATCTCCTCTTTAGGGGGGGGGGGGGTTATATAGGCGAAGAGGCAAAGTTGGTGGCCGCCCGAGGGGCCCACACCAGGGCCTAGCGCGCCCAGGGGGACGCACCACCCTATGGTGTGGCCGCCTCGTGGCTCTCCTCCGTCTCTGCTTTGGACTTCCGTGTCATGTCGGGAAAGATAGGAACTTCGACTTTTGTTTCGTCCAATTCTGAGAATATTTCTTTACTAGCTTTTCTGAAACCAAAAACAGCGGAAAACAGGCAACTGGCACTACGGCATCTTGTTAATAGGTTAGTTCTAGAAAATGTACAAAAATACCTCAGAGTGTAAACAAAACATAAGAAAGTTGATATAAAACAAGCATGGAGCATAAAAAATTATAGATACGTTTACGATGCATCAAGCATCCCCAAGCTTAAATCTTGCTCGTCCTCGAGTAGGTAAGTGATAAAAAGATTAATTTTTGAGGTGACATGCACCATCACAATCTTGATCAAGGTATTGTAAAACATTGATATCTGGGATCATAGTACTCTAACATAAACATGAAATATATAGTTCTAACAATAAGACATAGCAACTATGTTGTAACATGAAAAGGTACAGACAAAAGATCATGAATAACAATGCATTGAAAGAGGTTTGTTTGTTTCACATATCGAAAACATAATAAGAGTGATATTCAGCTTGTCCCTCATGGTATAGCAAAACATAAATGCATAGGACACCTTCAAAGTTCATAAGGGTGACTAGATACAAATAATTTAAGAACAAGAAATATCAAAGTTATGAATCAATCAACAAGTTTTGGGACAATGCACATTAAACTAAGAATGACCACTATGCTCTCTCAATTGGTTCATAAAGATAGAAGATGGAGACTCAACATAAAAGTAAAAAGAAAGGCCCTTCACAGAAGGAAGTAGGGATTTCAAGTTTCGTAAAGAGCTTCCAAAAATTATGGTACTTATTAACTTTCAGCTCTCATTGCCCCTATCATAAGCATCTTGAGGTGATTAAGGGTAAAGTGACACAAATATGAGGATATGCTTGACAAGTTATAAGTTGAAAATCTCATGCCCCTTGCTTACGAGTACCAAACCTCATGCTACTCAACTTTAGTCACAAGTAAGTTCTTGTCATTGTAAGTACATGTGTATCATGGAGAACCGCCAACGGGGTACCCCTTGCCCCATGACACATGAGCTTTCCCATATCAAAATGACAAGGCAACATACAATGAGCATCTCAGCGATATTTTTATTTGCTATTTGCATAGGTTTTTATTGAGGATGCTTCACAGAATACTGATTATGGTTATGCTGCAAGTTTCCACCAGGATTAGGCATGGCTTAGGCTAGCTTCCCATGTGTTTCTCTAACACACATACAAACTCCATGAGCTTACAATCTCCCCTTTTATTTCACACCGCCGGGATCCATACACAAAAGAACATGATATCAACTGAATAATAAGTGCAATGTTGAAAGCGTTCCCCATTGTATCATGGTTTTGATAATTCACAACTTATAAAGTGCAAGCATATAAGCAACACAGATGACCACAATGGTTCAAGTTTATTAAGTGCAAGAAAATAAAGTGTGCCATCAAGTTTGTGAGAGCTTTAATCACTAATTTTCACATAACAAGTTTAATTTGGAAGATAGATAAAAACATGAATATACTTGGAATGGTGTAACACACCATGCATAGGAATTTATAGTGGACTCTTTGGAATAACTTGTTTTCTTCGTGGTTGGATGCATGAGTGGAACTCATACTTGGTACAGGTGGAGGCTAGCAAAAGACTGGGAGCGACAAACTAAGAGAGCAATAATGGCCATAATCATGCAAAGCGACAAAACATTATTAATTAAAGCATAAAGTGATATTGCAAGTAAAAAACTAAATGATCATAGAGGCTATGGTGACTGGTTCATAGTCTTAACATGGTGTAAGCATGTGCCAAATCAACCCAAATAAAGCATCAAAGGAGAATACCACAATATTATGCTTTTGTATGCTAAAACAATGCATGATTCTTTCAAGGCACATTAAGAAATTTCAATTCTTTGAAACAAGTCATGCTACAACAATAATCACTAAGCATATGGTCAAAGCAACATCTAGCATAACATGATAAAGTCTAAGTCACAGTCAAAACAAGCTTCCTTTTGTACCACTATAAGCATGAAACTTCCTACTCTTTTCCAACACCAATCGACTTATTTGAAACAACTCTCAAAGATAATAATAAATAAAGACCAGAGAGCATGTATCACCCATCTACAAAGAAGAACTAAAAAGTTCTAAGCCAAAAGAATAAGAAAACAAAAGCTAAACGCAGTGCTAGCAAAGGAGAACACTCACAAAACAATAAGTGTCGTGGTGGTGTCACGGCAGATGCCATGGATAGGCTAAAGGTGGGGACTAAATGCACTAGAGGAATCCATGGAGGGATAGTGTGGTGATTCCACACACAGTTGCTTTGTATTTGATTCACTTCCAAGGTTTACAAGTGCTCCTTGAGCTGTATTGGGGAGAAGAGGAAGAAGGAACTCTCTTACTCTCACCACTAGCTAGCCCTCTGGAACATACTAGTAAAACTCAACCAACTAGAGATCAACCCCTTCTACAGAGGCCCTAGCCCTCCTTATATAGGGGTGGCTAGGTCTCCAATTAGGGCATACGTGGAGGCATATTCCAGGGAATATGCCTCTTCCCAAAATAGTAAGCCGACCGGGTCACTTTTTCCCAGCGTCAGCCATGCAGAGGCTACGTGAGCCTCTGCGGCGCCAGCGTCATCCGACACAGGCGATGTCACCTTTGTCGGCCACGCCTCGATGGTCCAGCCTCTGTCCGCTTCGCTCATGCTCTGCGTATAGTGACATCCTTTTGACCAGCGAGATACCTTCCTTCTCTTGCAAGCCTGATATAACCTGGATCATGCCTGGTTGATCCGGCCACACCTGTACCTGCATACAAAGTAGATATATCGTGTCGACATATGACATAAGTCGGATGAGACCTAGTTAGGTGGACATCCCCTGGTCCGGGATACTCCATGATTCAGCCTGCCTTGAGGTGACTCGGCCAACACTTGCTTTGACCTTGCCGTACCTCGGCTAACTCGGCCTTTATACTCCGGCGTGACACTACCCGGGGGTATCCCCCCAACATTAGTCCCCGAAGCTGGTGCGGTCTTAGCTACCTTAGCCGCTAAGGCCACAACAGGTTCAATTTTACCGAGCCTTTTGCTCCTTTTCCGAGTTTATCTCCTATCTCGGATTTCATTGACTATCTTTTCCCTTGGCACATTCCGAGTTTGCACTCGCTGGCCGGGTCACCCCATACTCATCCGAGTTATTCTTCCTTCTCTTGTACGCTTCCCCACGTGGAGGCTAATCATTACTTTGCCTCATTTTAATGGCTTGCACCAGTAACCACCGCAGTTATTGTCAGATATTACTGTAGCATACGTCACATCGTGTCTGTCGCTTCGTTAACCGTGTCACCACGTCGCATCGTGGGATCTCCTGCGCCCTGTGGCCCTTCCTGTGGCTTGCTTTTGATTGGTTGATCCGGATTATACGGCCACATCGTGTGGCCCGTCCGCACAACACGATCCCACTACCCCTCCTAGGCATGGTTAAATAGGGGAGGGGCGTGCCCCTGGGTCCTTCCCCATTCCCGCGCCTCTCTACCTATTCTTCTTCCTCTTCCTCTCCATCGACAGCGCCGCCGCCACCACACCTGCTTAGCTGTGCCGCCGCCGTGCCGTTTCCTCATGCACCTGCGTCGCCACCTCTCCCGCTCATCTCCTCCACCACGGGTCCGCGCCAATCTAGGCCACTGCCCCCCACCACCGTTAGGGCCAGTGAGGACAGCGACTTAGAGATGACAGAGGAAGAGCTCGCCATCGCGGAGCAGGAAATGGAGGAGGACGCGGGGAACGCCAACCGCGGCGCCTAGGCTGGGTCCTGGGTTTGCCAGGACGATCTTGACTGGCTGTACCGTACCCGGCGTATGCCGGAGGGCGTCATCGCACGCCTCGCCGCCGCGGAGCTTGCTCCCTCACCCAATCCGGGTGAGTTTGTGGTATTCCTTTCCCACTTCCAGCACGGGTTTGGGCTTCCCGTCAGCGACTTTTTTCACGACTGGCTCAACACCTACGAGCTTCAGCCGCATCATCTTCCGGCTAACGCCATCACTTCCCTCTCCGCCTTCGCTTCCACCATCGAGGGCTACACCGGACTATGGCCCACCAAGGAGCTCTGGATCCAGTTTTTTGGTCTCTGCCGGAATGTGATTCCGAACACAGAGCTTAACCCGGAGGACAAGCAGCTCACGCAATTCGGCGCAACTTCTATCTCGCCTCGGAAACAGTCCATCTTTCCTCGAGTCACGGGGCTTGATTCCTGCAAGGGCTGGGCCTGAACCTTCTTCTATGTCAGAAATGGCACGGATGAGGATTTGATCCGGCTGCGCCCCTACGCTCCGGGTCCTCCTAATCCGGATCTGTGGGACAAGATCCCCAAGAAACCCATAGTCCTGGCGAACCAAGTCAATAAACGGTTCCAGGAGCTAAAGGATCAGGGATTGCGCAACAAGGATGCAATGATCACCTTCGTCCGCAACCGGATCTCCCCCCTCCAGAAACACGCGCATAAAATTTGCCACATGAGCTGGGGCCATGACCCCAACCGGACCTGCACATTCGAGTTGAGCAACACCGAGATTTACTGCCGGGTCAAGGCCCTCTTTACCACCAACAAGAACTTCTCTGCTGAGTGGTTGTGGGGGATCGAGCACTTCTGCCAAGATAGGCTTCCTCCTGCGGTAAGTCTCGTGCCCCAAACCTTTTCCGAGTTAAATCATATGTCGTTTTTTGTTGTCAGTTTGATCCCTTTGCCTTTTCTTTCTCTTAGATGTTTCTCCAGCAAACTCTTGAGGATGGCACCGAGCCTTCTCTCAAGTGGGCGCCTGACCGAGATGCCTCGGACGAGGAGGAGCCGGATCAGGAGATGTTCCTGCCGTTGGCTGATGCGACCAAGCGACACACCGGTAAACTCTCTTCCATTAGAGATTGGCCTGACGATGAAGATGAATCTGACGTTGAAGTGATGGAGGCATTTGATGCTGTCCCCCTGTCTGACGCTTTTCCGGCATCAGCTAACCCCAGTGGGCAGATCCATGAAGATCCTCCCCTTGCCACGGGTGAGCCAGTCCCGGTCGCATCGAAGAAAAAGGGGGCTACATCTGCCTCTTCCTCTGGACCTTCTAAGCCAACCAAAAGGCGAAAGAAGTCCGCAGACAAAGCTGCCACCAAGTCCACGACCAAGGCCGTAGCCCGGAGAGCTCGCAAGCCAAAGGAGCCTTTGACCTCAGATGAGTAAGTCACTTCTCCCTTTGCTATTCATTTGTTCTCCTTTTGGTATAGTTTCTCATTGTTCATCATCTGATTCGGCAGGGCCGCGGTGGAGGTTCCTCAGAGTGGATCCAGCATTGCTTCGCCGCTCCGACATAGCCCTTCTCCCCCTCGTGGCGACAACTCACTCCCGTTGAGCCCCATTCAGGAGGGTTCAACGCTTGCTCCGGGTTCTAGCCCACCTCGTCAAGAGGAGGGCAACCCCGGAACGGGGGGAAGCGGTTCTGCCGAGGCTGCAGTTTCTCCCTCTTCGGCTCAGTCGCAACCAGCCACAACCGAGGTTCCTTTAGCACCCCCGCTAAAACAAAAATCAGCACCAGCATCAGCTCCAGCACCAGCAGCAACAACAAATGCACCAGCAGCAGCACCAAGCCCCTCCGCCTCGTCTGAGTCTTCCAAGACTCGGCGAGAAGGCACCAGCAGTACCAAGGCTAGCACCAAGGCAACTCCCAAGGGCAAATCTGCTGCAGCAACTTGAACCTCTCAGCAGCAGCCCAAGGGCAAAAAGGCTCCTGACACTGCCAAAGCAACGTCAATCGAGGCTGGACAGCATACACTTGCGTCCATGCTTTCGAAGAAGAACCCGCCGACAACGGACACCTCTGCCGGGTCAGCTAATGCGCAACTCGTTTTGCACACCAGCCCTGCTGTTGCCCAGGTTGAAAGGAGGGAAGCTCATGCTAAGGGTCTGGTTGCGCCCCACATGCTTAGCGGCGAACGTTATCCTCTGACCTTGATTGAGTTTGTTAACAACTGGAACAAGGCAGAGTTCATCCATAATGACGATCTCCCGGAGAAATTCGGGCCCGCCGAGTTTTCTGCACAAATGAACACCGCTGCTAAGGCAATCAACCTTGTAGGTCGGATGATGGAGGTACGTTACTTCGCCTTTTCCTTAACAGGTACTAGATATTAGTGATATAACCATTAGTCCCCGAGCCTCCGGGGGAGTAACTTTTACTCGGCCGGAGGCTCCTTAGAGAATTAATGTAGCTCCTTAGTAACTTCGAATATGCACACACTTAGAGCCAGGTTAAGTTCCACTTGGCCCGGATCTTGTACACTTCGAATATGCACACACCTAGAGCCGGGTTAAGTTCCACTTGGCCCGGATTTTCTACACTTCGAATATGCACACACCTAGAGCTGGGTTAAGTTCCACTTGGCCCAGATCTTGTACACTTCGAATATGCACACAGCTAGAGCCGGGTTAAGTTCCACTTGGCCCGGATTTTGTACACTTCGAATATGCACACACCTAGAGTCGGGTTAAGTTCCACTTGGCCCGGATTTTGTACACTTCGAATATGCACATGACTAAGCTATCCTTTTGTACTCTTTTCAGGTGACCACCAATCGCCGGAGCGCTGAGTTTCAACGCCTCTTAGACACCCACAAGATGCTGCGTGCAAAACATACTACGGTTCTCGCCGAATACGAGAAAAGGGGTGATTTTTCTTCTTGGTATTTTTTCCATTTCTCTTCATATTTTTCCGCCGAACTAATCTTATATTCGGATTTGGCACCTGGAGTGGAGGCCGAGAACATCCTTATGAGGAAAAACTTGGACCAAATAAAGGGTAAGTCATTTTTGTTTAATCTTCCTCTACGCTCTATCTCCTTTTCTTCTTGGCTCGGCAAATATTCATACCTCGGCTTTGCCGGGTCAACAAACTATTTCAGCCTCTCTTGAAGATAGTGTGCTTGTGCCTGACATGATGCTGCATTTTCTTGAACAAGCAGGGCAGTATCAGACCGAACTCAAGAATAAGGATTACGAGCTTGCCCTCCTCCGGACCAAAGATGAAGAAATTGCCAAGCTTAAGGCAGACATGAAGAAGCTCAAGGCGCAGCACAAGCCCGAACTGGACAAGGCAGGCCAAGACTTTACCGAAGAGCGCGAGCGTCTCAACCTCCAAATTGCCAAGGACCAAGAACTGTTGAAGGAGGCCGACACCAAGCTTGAGTCGGTGAATACTGAACTTGCGCAACTTCGGAAGAGGCATGACAACTGCACCAAGGAGCTGACACGGATCCACAGCCACATCTCTCATAAGTTCTTTTCCTTTAGCCGGCATGAATCTCTCCGGGTCAGACAAATTTCCTTACTTGCTTCACTTGTCTTGTTTTCAAACAAATTTCCAGAGGGCAATGCCATTGCAACTTCTGCTGTTGCCAAGTTCCGTCAGAAGAGGGGTACCACAATTGTTCCTAGCGCTGAAGAGATTCCTTATGACATGGAGGACTTGCTAGTCAGCTTGTCTTCTCGTGTCGAAATTGTGAAGAACAATGGCAAGGACATCCTGGATGTGGCAATCTGGATCTTCAATGCCTTTTGGCCTGATGAAGATACTCCGGAGGGGACCGCAGCTCTCGTCGCCAAGGTAGTGGAGTGCGAGACCCAGCTTGATCTTTGGAGGGAATCTGCCAGACGCGCCGGAGCTGAGATCGTTCTCCACTACGTGCTTACGTGGTATGAGAAGATCAACCTCAATCTCCTTGAGCTCATGCGCACCGGATCAAGGTGGTCCAATGACCCGGATTGGATAGCTCGGCGCAAGGCTTGTGCCCATAGCCTGATCCAATACACCCCCATTCATCAATGGAACGAGGGACCAAGCTTCCCTGGCGCCGCTGAGGACAAAAACGCTGAAGATGATTCGGGTGAGGACGAAGAGGACGAAGCTTCAGACGTCGGGGAAGGTGAAGATGACGCTGAAGCCGAAGCTGGAGCTGCACCCGCTGGCGCCGAATTACCTCCTCCCGCTGCTCCTTGATTAGAAACACTTTGAATTTCATCAGATCCCCGGTATGACGGGTGCAATTGTATTAAGCACATAAGTTATATTTTGCTACTAAGTTTTTGTGCCAGATTAACTTGGGCGTAGTCCCCGAGTTTCATTTTCTTGTTCGTCCAATTTCTTGGCTCGGCTCGTGTCTACCTTGGTTCGGTTTTTATGACTTACGAGTCCGAGCTTCACAAATTGACCTATCAATACTTGGAAACTTTTAGGATTAGCTCAAAATAATTCGGTATAGTAAACATAAAGTAATCATAAGGTTAGTCCGAAAAACAAACGTTAGCTCGGTTAAGTTCCTTTCCTTAGTCGTTTTTCATGTGCTACGCAATTCCAAACTTTTCTCTTGCTTGCCATGAAGCCAAATCTTTTGGACAGCAGCAAGTCGAAGAGTTAGGTTTTTGGTGCTCACACACTACTAATCCGGCTTAGGTAGAAGCAACTTACGCCAGCCGACATATAAATAGTAAATTCAGAAGACAACAAATATTATTAAGGCAGTCCCCGAGTTACTGCTCGAGGTGCCAAGATTTCATTGATAAGCTCATTGCCGGCATACATACCGACATACAAGTGACTCGGATACACACACTTCTTTCCTAAGTGTAGAACGGACGAAGTAGACCTACATTCCACGGACGCTTAGATTCCTCGTCGGACCTGTCCGCCTTGTGGTTCTCCTGTGGTTTTGCATCGATGAGATAATATGAGTCATTGTGCAATGCTTTGCTCACAATGAATGGCCCTTCCCATGGGGGGGGATATCTTATGCATGCCAGCAGTACGTTGTACCAACCGGAGTACCAGATCACCTTCCCGGAAAACTCGGGGGTTTACTTTCCGGCTATGATAGCGTCGGAGATTTTGCTGATATATGGCGGATCTGGACACTGCCAATTCTCTCGCTTCTTCCAGTAGATCAACATCATTTTGCCGGGTTTCTTGCACTTCGGCTTCTTTGTATTGGGTGACCCTAGGGGAGTCATGCTCTATGTCGGCTGTAAATACAACTTCTGCCCCATATACCAGAAAGAATGGCGTATAGCCTGTTGATCGATTCGGAGTTGTTCTTAAACTCCACAATACCGCTGGTAGTTCTTCTATCCAGCACCCCGCTGATCTTTACAGCGGCTCAATGAGCCAGGGTTTTATCCCGGATAATACTAATCCGTTGGATATTTCCACTTGTCCGTTCGATGAGGGTTGGGCTACCGAGGCAACGTCTAGCCGGATCTTCTAATCTCGGCAGAATCGTGCAAATGCTCCTTCAGCAAAATTTGTACCATTATCTATTATGATGCTATGAGGATAACCGTATCTCAAGATGATATCTTTGAGGAATGTCACGGCCGTAGCTCCATCACATTTTCTTATTGGCTTTACTTCGATCCACTTCCTAAACTTATCAACCATGACTAAGATGTGGGTCATGTTCCCCCTCGTAGGTTTGAATGGGCCAACCATGTCCAAACACCATACAACAAATGGCCAGGTAATTGGTATGGTCTTGATCTCCGACATTGGCATATGTGTCTTGGTAGCATACCTCTGACAACCATTGCATTTTCTTACCAAGTCCTCTGCTTCTTCTAAGGCACTTGGCAAGTAGAATCCATGCCGGAAAGCTTTTGCCACCAACGCTCTGGACGAGGCATGATGCCCACATTCCCCTTGATGTATATCCCGGAGGATATCCAGCCCTTCTTCTGGGTCAACACATCGTTGGAGCATATTTGTGACACTTCTCTTGTATAGTTCGGCATTGATGATTGTGTACGCCTTTGTGCGCCTCAGAATTTGCCTGGAAAGCACCTCTTCACCGGGCAAAGTTCCATCTTTCAGGAATTGAAATATGGGCAGCGCCCAAGCTGGTATAGCTCGCACCGTAAACACATCCTCATCAACTTCCATCTGATCCACCGGCATATCTTCAGCCGGATCACGCTGCGTAGTCCCCGGGTTCTGCGAGGCAGTCCCCGGGTTTCCTGAACCACTTCCCACGTCAATGTCCATGGGTACAGCTCCGGACTCCGGATCTTCCGGGACGTAGATTGAGTCGGTTTCTGGTGACGGCCTGATAGATGGTTTTCTGAGGTGTTCTAATGCTACACCCGATGGAATTGCTTGTCCGGTTGATCCAAGCTTCGATAATATGTCGACAGCCTCATTTTCCACCCGGGGTACATGGTGAAACTCGCATCCCTCAAAGTACCCAGATATCTTCTACACATGGAATCTGTATAACGCCATGTTTGGATCAAGAGCGTCCCACAGCCCTGAGACTTGCTGAACTACCAAATCCGAGTCGCCAAAGCATTGGATCCGACGTATTCCAATTTCTTTTGCCACTCTGAGCCCATGTACAAGTGCCTCATATTCGGTGACATTATTTGATGCTGCGAAATGGATCTGCAGCACATACTTCATCTGGTCGTTCTTTGGCGAGGTAAGTACCACTCCGGCGCCTAACCCGGTTTTTGTTTTTGATCCGTCAAAGTGCATCCTCCAATAGTTCTGATCTGGTAAGGGTGGTTCGTATTGCACCTCGGCCCAATCCACGAAAAAGTCGTCCATAGCCTAAGACTTGATCGCATCTCTTCTGTCGTACTGCGGAGCATAGGGGGCTAGCTCAATTGCCCATTTTGTGATTCGGCCGCTCGCATCTTTGTTACTCATTATCTCATATATGGGGGCTTCGCATGTCACTTTGATTGGATGCTCTTCAAAATAGTGCTTCAGCTTCTTAGCCGCCATATACACACCATATGCCATCTTCTGATAATGGGGATAATTTTGTTTTGAGGCTCATAATACCTCGCTCAGATAATATACTGGCCTTTGCACCGACTTACCGTCTTCGTCGTGCTCTACCACGATTACTGCACTTACAACTCGGTTGGTTGCGGCTATATAGAGCAACATTGTCTCCTTTGATAGTGGAAAGGCTAAAACTGGTGCAGTGGCTAACATTTTCTTTAACTGGATAAAGGCTTCATTGGCCTGCGGCGTCCAAATGAACTTGTTCGACTTTTTCATGAGTTGATAGAGAGGCAGTGCCTTTTCTCCCAACCGACATATGAACCGACTTAAGGATGCCAGGCAACGAGAGAACTTCTAGACATCGTTAAGGCACTTCGGCAGTTCCATTCGCTCTATGGCTCGGATTTTAGTTGGGTTAACTTCAATACCTCGGCTGGAGACAAGAAATCTGAGTAACTTTCTAGCCGGGACACCGAAGGTACATTTCTCCAGGTTAAGCTTATTTGGAACCTCCTTAGGTTCGCAAATGTCTGCTTGATATCGTCAAGGAGTGTTTTGCTTTCCTTGGTATTTATAACAACATCATCCACATATACCTGCACATTTTGACCAATTTGGTCATGTAAACATTTCTGCATACATCTTTGGTATGTTGCCCCTGCATTACATAAACCAAAGGGCATGGTGCGATAGCAATAAGCCCCATACGGGGTGATAAATGCAGTCTTTATTTGATCACTTGGGTTCAGAGGTATCTGGTGGAAACTAGAATATGCATCAATGAATGACAACAGTTCACATCCAGAAGTGGAATCTATGACCTGGTCTATCCGTGGCAGTGGGAATGGATCTTTCGGACATGCCTTATTCAGGTTCGTGTAATCGATACACATGCGCCAAACCACTGCCATGTTTGGATCGTCCTTCTTCTTCTCCACCAACACCGGATTAGATAGCCAATCTGGGTAAAGTACTTCCATGATAAATCCAGCTGCGAGCAGCCGAGCTATCTCATCTCCTATGACCTTTCTCCTATCTTCGGCGAAGCAGCGGAGAGGTTGCTTCACCGGCTTTGCTCCGGGTCTCACATTTAAAGAGTGCTCGGCCAACTCCCTCGGAACACCTTGCAAGTCCTGTGTGGACCACGCAAAAATATCCCGGTTCTCACGGAGGAAGTTGACGAGCTCGCTTTCCTATTTATCATTAACCCGGCACCAATTGTTATGGTACGCTCTAGGAATAGATCATCCACCGACACTTTCTTGGTATCCTTTGTCGCTTGAAATGACACAGTTCCATGCGGGTTACTCAACGCCAGCATATACTGCTGCGCGGATTGAGCCAATGCCGCCACCTCCTGGATATTTCTCTTTTCTTGCGCAATCACGAGTGACTCGGCCAGGTTAGACCCGGCTGACGTGCACTCAACGGAACGTCGGAAATCACCAGTTATGGTAATCACACCATTTGGCCCAGGCAGCTTCATCTTCAAGTAACTGATGTGAGTACTTGCCATGAATTTGTTCAGAGCTGGCTTGCCGAGTAACGCGTGATATGCACTTTCTAAGTTGACAACCTCGAATTCGAAATTCTCAGTTCGGCAGTTATCTCTCGTGCAGAACAACACGTCAACCCGGACCTTGCCAATGGGTTCACAGGAAATGCCTGGCACAATGCCATGGAATGTTGTCCTTGTAGCTTGGAGCATGTTCTCCGAGATACCCAACTTGCGCATCGTGTCCAAGTACATGATATTTATGCTGCTCCCACTGTCAATCAGTACCTTTGAGAACCTCACATTGATGTTTGGCCCAATGAATGTTGGGTCCAATACTAGCGCATACGAACCAGGACTTGGCATAAGCTTGGGATGATCTTTGATGCTCCAGGTAATTTCCTGGTCCGATCAAGGCATATACCTCGTCACCGCTGGCATCACCGCATTGACTTCCATGTGTCGGCGCTGCAAGATCTTTCTATCCGTTTCTTCTGTAGTGAACACGCAGTAGCTCTGATGATGGTCTCTGTACTCATTTCTCCCCTCATTTCTGGGGTACCTTTGATCTGGTTGATGCTGATTTTCCACCTGATGCACTGCATCCCTTCTCTCATGGTTTTCATACCTCGTCGAAGGGGGAGGCAACATTAAGTGTTGCGTGTTTGCTCCGGAGAGCAATTGCTGCCGGGGTAACTCCTGCCGAGGTTGATCATTCCGAGGTGCCCAAGCATTCCCCGAACCACATTGTTCTATCTTCCTCATCCACTCACACTGCCGAGTTGTGTGACCCGCCGGGTTACTCGGATTTGGCGTGTGAAATTTACACGGCTGATCCAGCATTGCCTCATAAGTATACCTCAGATGGTCCTTCTTTTCTTTCCACTGTTTCTTCTGCTTAGGCGGCCAAGTTTTCTTGCCATCATTTCTTGGAGTCCATTGCTGCCCTCCAGTTTTCTGATGCTGATTACTCCCTGCCCCGGGTTGATCTTGGTTTACAGCAGCAACTTGTTGCGAACTGTACCAGTAATCTGGTCTGTCATCTCTTCTTTTACCCCGGTACTCATTCCTCCAGGATGATCCGGCTCCATCTCGCTGGTAGTACTCCTCGTTTGACTCGCTTGACATTAGCCTAGGTTGAGTCGGATCACCCAAGGCCTATGAATCAGCGATCCGAATTGTCTCTGCCAGTGTAGTTGGCATATCCCTTTATAACCTTTGCCACAACATGGTTGCATATATGCACCCTTGTGCAAACCATGCTATGGCCTGTGACTCAATCATGCCCTCACATGAATTTCTCACTAAGCACCACTAGGTTAAGAACTCCCGGTTTGTCTCATTCGGTTTCTGCTTGCACATTGCTAGGGTCTATGGCCTATTCGGCCTCTGACACGTACTCGAGAAGTTACTGACAAACATTTCCTAAAAATCAATCCAACAGATGATACTCCCAGGTGGCAAGTTGTTTAGCCATACCCTCGCTGGCCCTCCAGCATTTGATGTACGTATCTTACAGCCCATCTCAAGTTGCCTGTAGCAATTTTCACTGCTGTCGCATAGTTGATCAACCAATCCTCCGGCTTGGTGCTACCGTCATACGTTTTTGTGCCTCTTGGTAACTGGAAGTTAGGCACCGGTGGCTCCTTCATGATCCGGGGCCCAAAACATGCAGGACCCGGAGGACCTTGACACTCAATTTGCTCCGACCTATAAAGCCGATCCAGTTTTAACCTGGCGTCATCAGGCATTAAGTTCCTGCTTCCCACCCTTGACCCTATCACGTGATAGTCTGGCCTTGGGTATCCTGCGTTTACCATTTCCGAATCACCATCATTGTATCTATCTTGCTCCTATGGGGCTGCTCTCTGTTGGATACCTTGGCCGGCACTTCGCTCTTGCCGTGGTATATTCCGCTATTGCGGTTGCCCTGAACCCGCCGAGTTACGCTGTCCGGCATTGCCATTCATAGCGTTTCCCTGACCGGCTTTGCCTTGGTCATGGTTACCTC
Source organism: Avena eriantha (assembly GCA_910589775.1). Classification (NCBI taxonomy): domain Eukaryota; kingdom Viridiplantae; phylum Streptophyta; class Magnoliopsida; order Poales; family Poaceae; genus Avena; species Avena eriantha. The sequence goes on along the minus strand of OU342744.1, from coordinate 416,425,848 downwards.
GGCCAGCTTCACCTCGGCTCACACTTTGTCGATCGTCATTTCTCTGTACTTCTTTTCCTTTTCCTACCCTTGCCGGGTCATATGGGACTATCTGCTTGTTTCTCCTCGCCAAGGTTACAACCTCCTCTCTCCTAGGACCACCATGTGGAGACGACGTAGCCCCAGCTGATTTTTCCGGGTTAGCCACTACCGAATGAACGATTTTGGATGCGCCCGCTCTTCCCGGATTTGCTCTGAGCAATCCTTCATTTTGTCTATTCGCGATCCGAACCAACTCATTGACCCTATCTTGCTGTCTTTGTCGGGCTTCACCCGTCAAATCCTCTAACTCGGGCGCAGCCGCATCTGCTGCTCTGAGGTTCTTTGCCGGGGTACTATACTTTGATAGCCCCATGGACAGACAGTTCTCTGATTCCTCAATCCTAGTATCACCCTCTCTGTTCATTTCACTAATGAGATTTCTCCCCTTCACTTTTACAGCATCTACCTTATTTGCCTTTGCGTACTCACGCAGTGTCATGTTCAACGATTGCTGAGCCGCGGCTATCTTTTTCGCACCTTCTAGTATTTTCTGCCTAGTCTCCTCTAACTTGGCCTGTGCCTGAGCCAGATCTCCTACTATTGCTACGGGGCTTGCCAAGCTATCTATTGCCTGTTGCAGCACATTCTCTGGCCTCTCTAGTGGAGGACCCCTACTTTTCCTAGGTGCCTTTGGTGTTACCTCCGGATCTGGTGCTGGATCCTTGCTCGCGCCAACGTCAGGCGCAGTCATCATCACCTCGGCGCGGTCAGGGGAGCGAGTGATACGCGTCCCACGAGCCGCGCTAAGGGGTGGCTCGCCTCCTTCAAGGACGTGCCGCGGATGAACGCACGACACCTCGACAACAACGTAGATCTTGTCCACGCCGAGCTTGACGAAGAGGCCGTTGCGTGGGAGAGGTCGCTTGACGAAATAACCAGCGTTGTCGCCGACAAAGTCCAGCGCTCCAACGCACTGAACAAGCCTGGAGACGATGCGTTCGCCGGTGCCGATGAAGTTTCCCTTCCGGATCTTCACCCCTGCTAGCGCCGCTAGCCCCACGGTGGGCGCCAACTGTCGTGGTGGTGTCACGGCAGATGCCATGGATAGGCTAAAGTTGGGGACTAAATGCACTAGAGGAATCCATGGAGGGATAGTGTGGTGATTCCACACATAGTTGCTTTGTATTTGATTCACTTCCAAGGTTTACAAGTGCTCCTTGAGCTGTATTGGGGAGAAGAGGAAGAAGGAACTCTCTTACTCTCACCACTAGCTAGCCCTCTGGAACATACTAGTAAAACTCAACCAACTAGAGATCAACCCCTTCTACAGAGGCCCTAGCCCTCCTTATATAGGGGTGGCTAGGTCTCCAATTAGGGCATACGTGGAGGCATATTCCAGGGAATATGCCTCTTCCCAAAATAGTAAGCCGACCGGGTCACTTTTTCCCAGCGTCAGCCATGCAGAGGCTACGTGAGCCTCTGCGGCGCCAGCGTCATCCGACACAGGCGATGTCACCTTTGTCGTCCACGCCTCGATGGTCCAGCCTCTGTCCGCTTCGCTCATGCTCTGCGTATAGTGACATCCTTTTGACCAACGAGATACCTTCCTTCTCTTGCAAGCCTGATATAACCCGGATCATGCCTGGTTGATCCGGCCACACATGTACCTGCATACAAAGTAGATATATCGTGCCGACATATGACATAAGTCGGATGAGACCCAGTTAGGTGGACATCCCCTGGTCCGGGTTACTCCATGATTCGGCCTACCTTGAGGTGACTCGGCCAGCACTTGCTTTGACCTTGCCGTACCTCGGCTAACTCGGCCTTTATACCCCGGTGTGACCCTACCCGGGGGTATCCCCCCAACAATAAGAGTGAAAACTAGAGTGTTCTAGGCAATGAATAACAGGATGTGTCTCTCTCCAAGAGAATTGTGTTGGGACCCAATCAACTTATTGTGGAAGAGAAAGCAAAAGAAAACTAAAAACAAAGACGCTCCAAGAACAACACATAGTGCATAAGATAATAAAAATAAAGTGCCTTGAAAAAAGACCTGAAATTATTGATGAAGAAGGGGATGCCTTGGGCATCCCAAAGCTTTGACGCTTGTACTTCTTGAATATTTCTTAGGGTGACACGGGTGGCATCCCCAAGATTGAGATTTTGTCCATACTTCGTCTCATCACATCATTCTCTCCCTACACTTGAAAACTTCCTTCATACAAAACTTCACATAATCTTCATTAGCAACATTACTGTATTCAAAACAATAATCCTTTGATTTCAGTTTCAACTCAAGTAAATCATCCATTAAAACATAAGCTAATGTAGCAATTTCTTTTAAAAGCTCGAGTGATCCAAGAGAACTCAAAAAGAAACCGATTAAGACGCAAATGCAAATAATGGCAAAAATCTGTCAAAATAGACCAGCATGTAAAGACCGATTTTTTCGAAAATCTTATGTTGCTCAAATCTAAAGTGCAAAGCTAACGAAAGTTGGGTAATAACCTGGGGCATAATCACATAAAATTACAGCTCAATCCGACGTACTGAGAGTTTTCACGATTTTTTTACAGCGACGCACATAAATCTGTATCGGGACAACAACTTCCCCATATCTTACTTCCCTCTCATTAGAGGTTATTCTTGGCACAAAAACCAAACAAAAAGGATAAGGAGAGGTTATTATAGATGCAATAACTTCCAAGACTCAACAAAACAAAAATAAACTGAAAAGTAAAAATATAATGGGTTGTCTCCCAAAGCTCTTTCTTTATAGCCATTACGGTAGGCATGATAATTTCGATGATGCTCACATAAGAAATATGAATTGAAGTAAAAGAGAGAATCAAGAAGAAAATATGGAAAAAATTTAAGTCTAACCCACTTCCTATGAAAAATAATCTTGTAAAGAAACAAGTCATGAAAGCACAAAGCAACAAGCATAGGAAAGAAAAACAAGTGCAACTTAAAAAAATTCAACATGAAGAGGGGAAACTTAATATTGTTGAGATAAATAAAACCATGTTTTCCTCTCTCATAATAACTTTTAGTAGCATCATGAATAAAATTAACAATATAAATATCACATAAAACATTCTTATCATGAGCCACATGCATAAAATAATTATTCTCTCCCTATAAGTATAGTCATTCTTATTAATTGTAGTGGGAGAAAATTCAACAAAATAGCTATAATTATTATTGTCATCACCATAATCATCAAATATAGGAGGCATATTTTAATCATAATTAATTTTCTCCTCAATAGTAGGTGGACTGACAATATCATATTGATCATTGTAATCATCATATATTGGAGGTATAGTATCATCAAAGTAAATTTTCTCCTCCCTGCCCGGGGGACTAAAAATATCATACTCATCAAAACCAGCTTCCCCAAGATTAGACTTTTCTATAGCATTAGAAATAATGGTGTTCAAAGAATTCATACTAATAACATTGCTATTAGCATGCAAATAAAGTTCCATAGGTTTTTTCATTTTCTCTTCAAACACTTCATGTCCTAACTCAATATAAATACTATAAAGCTCTCTAATTTTGTTGTTGTTTTCTATTAAGCCTAACTAGTGAAAATAAAAACAAGAAACAAAAAGATATAATTGTAAAATCTAAAGGAAATAACTTCGAGCACTCACCCACCAGCAACAGTACTAGAGGATAGCTTAGTATGCAGAGGATGTGAGTACCTTTTACCTTACCTCCTCGGCAACGGCGCCAGAAAATAGCTTGATGTCTACGCACGCTTCTATTCTTGTAGACAGTGTTGGGCCTCCAAGTGCAGAGGCTTGTAGAACAGCAGCAAGTTTCCCTTAAGTGGATCACCCAAGGTTTATCGAACTTAGGGAGGAAGTGGTCAAAGGTATCCCTCTCAAGCAACCCTGCAATTAAGATACAAGAAGTCTCTTGTGTCCCCAACACACCCAATACACTTGTCAGGTGTATAGGTGCACTAGTTCGGTGAAGAGATAGTGAAATACAAGAAATATGGATGATTATAAGTGGTAATTGCAATCTGAAATAAGAGTGGCAACAAGAAAACTTGTAATAGGACAGATTGTAAATGGTGTTTCAATGCTTAGAAACAAGGACTAGGGATCATACTTTCACTAGTGGACACTCTCATATAAATATCTTCTCTTCATTATGCTACCCTGAACTACTCTCCGGTTGGACGATGTAGGGCTATAACAACACACCTTAAAGTTCGCATTCCCCATCTAGATAACCCCTCACTATCACCTTGAGCGCTAGATGGTTCCAACAAATACAACAATCTCATAGAGACATCCAACTCAAATTATACTCATTATAAGTATTTCTGTAACCTTAGCCTAAGTGCCACACGATGTGCACACTGTCAACTTCACACACATGGGGATAAGAATAGATTAATTAAAGCACTTGAGTAGAACAATAGGTCTACTTATTCAACTAGATTAAAAATCTCATGATCTCAATAAGATCACGCATAGAGAGAGAGAGATGAACACATAGCTACCGGTAGGGCCCTTAGCCTCGAGAGAGAACTTCTTCCTCCTCATCATGGGAGTCAACAATGGCGATGGAGATGGCGGTGGAGTCGATGGAGATGGCTCTGGGGGAACTACCGCGCCCTGGCAGGGTGCCGGAACAGAGACTTCTGTCCCCCCGAATCTCCTTCTTCGGTGGCGGCGGTGCTGCGGAACTTTTCATGGAATGCTGATCCTCCCCTTAGGGTTTTCGTCTTGAGGGTTTTATATAGGCAAAGAGGCGAGGTCGATGGCCGCCCGAGGGGCCCACACCATGGCATGCCGAGGTTGATCATTCTGAGGTGCCCAAGCATTCCCCGAACCACTTTGTTCTATCTTCCTCATCCACTCACACTGCCGAGTTGTGTGACCCGCTGGGTTACTCGGATTTGGCGTGTGAAATTTACACGGCTGATCCAGCATTTCCTCATAAGTATCCGCCTCGTGGCTCTCCTCCGTCTCTGCTTTGGACTTCCGTGTCGTGTCGGGAAATATAGGAACTTTGTCTTTTGTTTGATCCAATTCCGAGAATATTTCTTTACTAGCTTTTCTAAAACCAAAAACAACATAAAACAGGCAACTGGCACTACGACATCTTGTTAATAGGTTAGTTCTAGAAAATGTATAAAAATACCTCAAAGTGTAAACAAAACATAAGAAAGTTGATATAAAACAAGCATGGTGCATCAAAAATTATAGATACGTTTACGACCTATCAGTGATCTATGGTAAGTGGCTTTGTGCTGATGAACTAGGAAAAGATGGTGGTCGGGTGGTGTGGTTCGTTGGCTATGAAGTGAAATGGATAACTCTGGGCTAGTTTTGTCCTGCAGCTGGTGCTCTTATCTCCTGTGGGCCTCTTGATTACTACCTATTGTGTTGACAACACACAACTTACATGCAATGACTAAGATGCTGACATGTGGGCTCCATAGGGTGCAAGTTTCAACCTTTGACTCTTGTGCCTATGGATCATCTTGAGTGAACATATATTTTCTCAACCTTTGGCTTACTTATTTGATTTGCTATATGAGGGTATTTGCTAGTAAGCTAATGATGCACACGTCTGAAGCATATAATCTGATCAGAACAGATACTATTCGACCCCATTTTATTATACTTAGTGATGAGTTAAACACTGCATTACAGTGTGAATCTGAGAGTATTCCTAACAAATAATCTTCTTTTATTTAGTTTTATTTTTATTTTGTTTTGTAGTAATCAAAGTGAAGAATGAAGAAACAAGATGAATGAATAGTTTAGGACTTCTTTTTTATTGATCCTTATTGTAATCTTTATTCTTGATTCTTTTATTTATCTATAAAGACAATGTATTATTATACCATGTTAATAAAGCTAAAGTTTCTTGTTTATTGTAAATTGGACATTGTATTGTTTTAATTATGTAATAAAGTTTACTTTTCTATTTGTAATTTTAAGTTCTCTTTTTACTTATTAATTGTAAAGGAACAATGTAATATTATATTCCTTATTTAATAAAGTTTAATTTTCTCTCCTATTGAGACTTGTGATTATATGTACTTGTACTTCCTTGAATTCACATTTATAAATGTAATCTTTTATTTGTCTTATTATATCTTTATTATAAAGGGCAATGTAATATATATTCATATAAAGAGTACTTTTATTCTATTATTGCAATTTCTTTTCCATGTTCTTTTTCTATTTAGTTATTTCCCTTTACTTTACTTTTAGTCTTACTTATAAATATAGTACAATTATTTGTATATTATAGGAATTCATTTATTTAGTTATGATTGAAATTCAATTTCATTTACTAATTCATTTCAAATTCTTTTTGAATTCAAACATAACTTTTGAATGTTCAAATTTGAATGGCTTTCCCCTCAAAAACAAAGATATGGTAGAGGTCATGTCGAAATCTATCGCACTTGCCCGGATGCTTCCATTAGAGCAAGAGGGATCTCGATCCCTCTCTAGCTTCTTTAGTTTTGCGTGAAAATTCCCAGATTTTCTATGGATGAATGCAATGCACACACCTTATCTCAGCTTATTTCTAAGCTCTAATGCTAGGATGTGACAGTCTCTCCCCCTTAAAATCAACTTTGTCCCTGAAGTTCGTACTCTCTTACGTTTTGGAATGAGGTGTTGACTTGTATTGGTCACAACGTTCCTCAACTCCATTGTGATCACAAATGGGGATAATTGTGGTATCATGTATCCATATCTTTTTCCTTGAATCTTCTTCATTTTTAACAGAATCCAATTGTCGCTTCCAGTCTACCACCTAATTCCTTATACTATAATCCCTTGGGTTCTGTCTTCGTAGTCCTACTTAGGATTGGTTTGGGATACATTTAACCCAATCCAATCGGAGTGTTCTATTACTCTATAGTAGCCTATATTGGAATACTATCTTTTCTCTTAAAATGAACTTAAGAGTGGTTTCCCCCTTTATAACTAATCTGCTAGAGTTAGTCTAGTTTATCTCTTTTGATCATTCATCCAGACGTAATCTCGGAAGTACTTTATAATGCTGACTTCTTATAACCTTATGAGAATAAGGCTTAACCTCATCATAGTCTAGTAAATATTCTCCAGCCCTTACTCAGAAAGTGAGACAAAAGCACTTCAATGTTTATTGTTTACTCCCCCCCTTGGGGTTTCCTAATGGTCTCTAAACTTCATGTACAATACCCATTGACTCAATAGTTAGGTTATCGGTCTCTATATAACTTATGCTCTGCTTCTATAAGGTTTCATGAAAGAGTCTACGGTACACCCACACAGTTGTGGATCTCTGAAATGAATCTTCCAACATCCTTTTTCTTTCTTTCAATCCGTTTGGATGTTCTCGCGTTGGTAAACCCGTTTTCACGAAGCATCTCAAAAGACGATCACTTTAATTTTATTCTCCTTTATGTCTTACTTATCTTAGGCCAAGTTTTATGCTCTTGATGGCATACCAAGATGACCTTGTTAGTTCAACTGCTAGGATACCAGCTATGGATACCAGTTGTGGATCCTCCTAGGTGTATGGATTAACCTACACGTTTTTCTACTTTTTACTGGCATTCTCTCTGAGTTGCCAGATCTTGAATACCACTTTGTTCCAAGATTTCTCCTTCGCACCCTTTCATGATACTTCCATGAACTCGGCACTACTTCTTTATTAGCTTCTTAGCAAAATCATCTTCTTCAAGTGAACTTAATTTCATCCTTCATGTTGCTCTCCACCTTTTTTCTGCACTAATATTCCTTCTTGTTGCCAACTAATAATAAGTTGGGATTGCTCCAACCTTCAGAATAGTGTTGATACTCCTTATATTTGGCTTCATTCTTCTTGTAAGTCTTCATCTTGGTCTTCAGAACTCGTCACTCCCTTACACGAATTCCCATTTCTATCTAGGTCTATAACATCAAGTAATAACTGGGGTGGTGCAATATGAATTTGCACACCAAGTCAAACTCCATGTACATATCTAGTCAATCAAGAAGATCCAAGAAAAACCAAGAAATCCAAATGTGATGCATATAACACATTATTATAATCCCATAATATAGTAGTTGAGTAAAATATCTCTCGAATATAGGCTTAGTGTGTAGTATATGACACCTCCTAGTATAGGTTTACATCGTGATACTTAACACTCAGAGGTCAAACTACTCTTTGTCTCAATATTTACCCAAATTTCTTAATTATACTTGGATAATTTTGAGAAAAGTGGTCTCACTTTGGTTTTGACTAACTTCTTACCTTTATTTCAGGACTACTAAAGACTACCAATTTTCCATTTTGTCGGAGACTATCCTCACATGATTTCTCAAAACTACTAAAAAAATTGTAGCTACTACCTTAATCCTAAAATTATCATAATATTATGACACCTATGACTTCTATCATAAACCTACACTATTATTTACTTATTGTTGTTACAAGATTATTTACTAAGTTCTAGTCCTAGTTACATACTTATCATGGTCTCAGAGCTAATCCCACCATGATAACTCTTCTTATTAGCTTACTATTGTCGATTCGAAACCAAATCCTACTTCATCACATGGAATTCTCAAGTGAATCCCACATGATTTACTTCCCATTACATCTATACATGTTCTAGTGGTCTTCATCATGTAGCCTATCATTACTATCTAATGATAAGATTTCGCTACCTTACATGGATCCTATGGATAGACTACACCACTTAAACCCCAAGATATTCTAATCTCAGTCCTAATCTTTTTTGATATTTAACTTACCTCAGATATCTTAATGGTGTTATACGAATTTAGAGCTACACTAAAATGGCATTTCTCTAGAGAAAATGGATAACTAATCTTTAAGAAAGATGATAAAAACATCCAACTTAAGTATGACAAGGCTATCCTCAAGTGGATATCCATCACAAGTCTTGGTTCAGATAAGATGGCTCCTATAGTCACTATCTAACCTAAAGATCTCCTAAACAGGTTTTAATCCTAAGGTCAAAGCATATGCTCTGATACCAGCTGCGGTGACCCAGCATACCACTGCATGATGTAGTACACTAGAGTCATTGACATAACACCAATGAAACATTGTTCACTAGTATTGCATCCCTCAGAGTGGTACAACAGAAACACAGCAGGTCCAAGACATGACTATAGATTACAACTCAACTCTTTACAAAAGATCCATATGACACTCTAGGTTAAAGAGGAAGAAAACAACTTCTTACAAAGAAGAACCAGAAATAATAACTCAGAACTATCTGGCTAACAAGACTAGCATCTAAACTATCTTGGTTGCAATTTCTACTAAGGCAATGCCCTACAGAAGTAGGTTTTGTCGCTAGAGAATCTACTCCTATCTACTTAGGTACTTCATCTTCACCTCGGTAGATGCATACGTTGACTTCATTGACTTGCTTGAAGGGCTTGAGCTGATGATGATGGCTTCTTGAGTATGAGTTGATGTTGACGTCGTCTTCAACGGCTTAGAACCTATCAACAGTTAAGAAGGTACGATTGAGTATGAGCATACTCATCAAGTTCACTAAAAAGGAGTGTTTGGTGCACTATCTCTACAGCTACATACCAAAGGTTGTAGGCAATGTAGGTTTCCATAAAAATTTCTTCAATGTTTGCTTTTATTCTAAAAACTATGTCCGACAGCCTTCACAGGTTGACCAGAACTTTTGTGGAGTTCCTTTCTTGCCGCGTTCGTAGCTCCTTGTAGGAACATGGAGTAACATGTCATAGTTCTTACACTCTACAGAGGCGCGTTGCTTTACCCATGAGAGACCAAATCCTTGTTGCACAGCCAGACGAATCTTTCTCGTCCACAATTCGTGATGTTGGGCCTAGTAGATGATCCAAGCCAATCACTGCCCTTCTCCACAACCCCGCATGAAGCCACGACCCTCCATGACATGTCCCACCTCTGTCAAGCCCCTTACAGGACCGGCTAAAACTATGGTAGGCACCTGAAGACTCTATTAGACTGTTATGCCCTGGGAAGCTCCCTTAAAGGTCCAGCTAAACCACTGGCAGCCTCTCAAGATAATTTAGACACCAAAATCACGGGAAACTAAGGGGTTCCACCCATGTGCTAGGTTCTCCATGAGAAATCCTCAGCATCATGATCAGGTCATGCGTCCATGCGAAAGGAAGAAGATCCAGCTGACTTCTTCGTCCCACTCCAAATCTCATGGTTAACGCGTATTATACGGCGCTAGAATCACTAGCGACATTGGTTGTTAAGTCCTAGATGATACATTCCTGTACAATGGTGTTTCCATTGCCAGTTATGATAGATTAGCTGGTCACGCTGGATCAGTAACCGATACTTCAAGTTAATTATGAAAATAGTGTTTTCGACCTTTTTGAAATGCAGGTGATGACAACAGTTGAGTTACAAGCATAGAAAATAATCAAAGGACATGATCAAGTGTGAACTTGCCTTTTGTGATTGCAAGATTATGCACTCACGGTCTTCAAGATACTAGAAGATGCAAAATCTGGAAATATCATCATTGGTCTGGTAAGGACTAATGTTTAAAGAAGCAGGATGCAATTATGCATAAGTAATGTAATGCAGTTTGCTAAACATGAATCCCCGAAATAATTGTATTTGATCTAGGGTTTGAAGCTTGTGATGAGTTATTTAGAATGTGTTGCAATTTTATACCAGCTTCACACTTGTGCTTCTTATTAAGGTTTCTGAGTGTGAGAAATAAATAACAGGTACAATAAAGTAACACACATTGATGTAAAACCCAAAGCTTTGATACTTGGTTAGAGGATTATTCTTTACAAGCTTTCTATTAAAACTTACAGACTTATAGATATGCTTAGAGTTCATTTTAATTACTTTAAAAGAATAAACTTTGAAGAAAAACATACTTTTCAAAGGAAAGCATTTCAACTTGAAGTTACACTTTTAGGTTTCTTATTAACTATAATTATTAAAGAGGAAATTATTATTATATTTAAACAATCATGACACATGTAGTGGGGACTTATATGTTTTGAATATGTGTTATACTATATTTGATTCACCTCTTGATGTTTTGTAAAGGGAAAACACAAGTAGTTTTAAGTGTGACATGTTTAAATCCTTATCAAGTTCCAGGGTTATGATAAGGATGATTAAGAGTGTGAGATCATTCACTTTCCATTTAAGTGAATGATGAGTTTTAATGTGATTTGCTATTATAAATATAATTTATCTTATTAAGGAAAGTAACTTTAGATGATATTATGAATCTGTTAGAAGTTGAAGTCATGTTAAGAATGGTTAAAAGATAAATAGCATTCACTTCTATCATAAGTGAATGTTGTTTAGAGTTTACTTAAAATTGTTGGTTTAGTTTGGGATTTATGGTTTTAAAAGAGTTTTATAAAGTTAATATGTTATTCTTAAGTTTTATTATAGATCCAAGTTATGACTTTGGAATTAGTATTTAAATACAAAGGACTTAAGGTTTTATGATGTCGTGGTGGTGGCACGGGAGATGCCATGTATAGGCTAAATATGGGGCCAATGTGCACTAGAGGAATCCAGGGAGAGATAGTGTGGTGATTCCACATGCAGATGTTTGTATTTCTCTCTTATTGATGAAGTATTACAAAGGCTCCTCAAGCTATTCGTGAGAAGGAGACTAGTTCTCTTACTGCCCACTACTATGCTCTAGGGTTCTTCCTTAACTAAAATGATCGATCCCGCTCGATGGAGGCCCTAGTGCTCCTTATATAGGGGAGCCCAGGTTACAAATCTAGGTCACATGCGGAGGCATATTATCCGAATTTTCCCTTTGGTAAAGTAAGATGCCTCTTTTTTACACTTTAAACAGCTAGTCTGGACTTAGGGCGTAAGCCTCCCTGGGCCCCTCTATGGTGCAACGTCATCCGACACGGGTGGCGTCAGTCGACACTGGCTGCGTCACCCTTGTCGGCCACGCCCCGCTGGTCCTCTCCTCTGTCCACTTCGCTCATGCTATAGTGGATAGAGGCCACCTTTTGACCAGTGAGATTCCTTCCTTCTCCTGGAAACCAAGCTATAACCCGGCTCGCGCCCGGCTAACATCGGCCATGCATATACCTGCAAACAAGGTAGATCAAACATAGCCGACATATGTTTTATGCCGGCCGAGCTACTGTTAGGGGAACATCCCCCGGGTCGGGTCATTCCGTAAGTTGGCCTGCCTTGAGGTGACTTGGCTAGCATACGCTTTGACCTTGTTGTACCTTGGCTAACTCGGCCTTTATACCCTGGCGTGACCCTTCCGTGGGGTATCCCCCCAACATTAGTCCCCAAAGCTGGTGCGGTCTTAGCAACTTCAGCTGATAAGGCCACAACAGGTTCAACCTATCAAGATTTATGTTCTCATCTCCGATTTAAGCTATAACTCAGCTCTTTTGACTTGATGTTCCCCTCATTCCGAGTTACCACTCGCTAGCCAGGTTATTCCCACTTATCCGGGTCATTCTTCCTTCTCTCATACGCTTCCCCACATCCTACATGGAGGGTAATCATCACTTTGCCTCATTTTAAGGGATCGCGCTAGTTGCGCCAGTTACTGCATTCATTGTCAGGAATAATTGCTGAGAATGACACGTCGTGGCAACCTCCTCGTTAACTATATCACCACGTCGCGCCGTGGGATCCGCTGCTCCCTATGGCCCTTGGTGTGCCACGCGCTTGATTGGTTGACTTGGCATATACACGCCCGCTTCGTGTTCCACCACTATAGCATTGGATCCCACTACGCCTCCCAGGGGCGTGGTTAAATATTGGAAAGGGGCGTCCCTTGGGTATTTTTCCCCCACTTCACACGCGCCCCTGCCCATCTTCTTCCTTCCTCTCCTCAATAGCACCGCCGCCACCACCGCTTTAGCTCTGCGTCGCGCCGCTGCTATGCTTCGTTGCCTTGCTGCTCCGCATTAGTTGTGCTACTTCTCCCATGCAACCTTGCCGCTACGAGGCCTCGCCAATATAGGCTGTTGCCCCCCACCGTAGACAATTTTCGCGAAGACAGCGACCTGGACATGACTGAGGAAGAAATCGCCATCATCGAGGAGGAGGAGGAGAGCGAGGCGCATGAACATGGCGCCTAGGCCAGCTCCTAGGTTTGTGAAGATGATATCACGTGGCTGTATCAGACATGCCGCATCCCAACCGGAGTCACCTACCGCCTCGTCGCCGAGGATCGCTCCCTTCCCCAATCCGGGTGAGTTTGTGGTCTTCTTGTCTCATTTCCAGCGTGGCTTCGGCCTTCTCGTCAGTGAATTCTTCCATGATCTCATCCACACCTACCAACTTCAGCCACACCATCTCCCAGCAATGCCATTACCTCCATTTCTTCCTTCGGTTTTGGCATAGAGGGATATGTCGGCCTCTGGCCCACCAAGGAACTCTGGATCAAGTTCTTTGGTCTTCGCAAAAACATCATTCCGAACCCTCATCTTGCCCCAGGTGACAAGCTTTTGACCCAGTGTGGTGGAGCTTCTATCTCTCCCTGCAAAAACTCTCTGTTTCCCTGGGTCACATGCCTTGAATCTTGCAAAGGCTGGGCCCGAACATTTTCTATGTAAGGAATAACACGGATGAGGACTTGATCCGGCTGCTCCCCTTCAAGATGGGTGTTCCAGATACCTCTTTGTGGGACCGGATCCTGAAGCGGCTAACTACCTTGGCGAATCGGGTGGCCAAACGGTTCAAGGAACTGAAGGACCTGGGGCTACACAACAAGGACGTCATGATCACCTTTGTTCGCAGACGGATCTCGCCCCTACAGAAGCGCACCCACAAGCTCTGCCACATGAGTGGGCACCTTGACCCCAACCGAACCTCCCGTTCGAGATCAATAACACCAAGATATTCCTCCGGGTGAACGCCATCTTCCAGACAGACAATGAGTTCTCCAAGGAATGGGAATGGGGATTGGAGCACTTCTACCAGGATAGGCTGCCTCCTCCGGTATGTTTCTTTCTTTAACCTGTCTTTCGAGTCTCATGGTATGTCGGACCATATCTTTGATCCTTTAGTATTTTTCTCTAAGTTGTATCTTCAGCAAACTATGGAAGATGGGAAGGATCTATCCCTCAAATGGGCCAAGGACCGCCTGGTCTCGGACGCGGTGGAGATGGACACTGAGATGTTCTTGCCCACCCCGGATGGATCCATACGAACCTCTGGTAAGGCCTATTCTTTAAGGGATTGGTCGGATGATGATGACGACTCCAATATTGAAATTATGGAGGTACTTGATCTGGTTCCCATTTCTTACGCGTTTCCGGATGACTCAGCTCCAGCTAATCCGGCCGGGCAGGTACGCGAGGATCCTCCCCTTGCTGTGGATGATTCGGCTCCTGCCCCTTCCCAGAAACGCCCGGCAACCTCGGTCGTAGCTTCTGAGGCACCACCGCCCAAGAAGAGGAAAAAGAAGTCCGACGTTAAGGGTGCCAACAAGCCGGTACCCAAGGCCACTGTCCGGAGAGCGCCCAAGCCCCGGGAACCTCCAACCTCGACCGAGTAAGTTCTTTTTCCTTCCTTGTTTATTTCCGGGTCATGCTTCTCTGACTTCGCATATTACCTATCTCTCTTTTATCCTTCTAATTTGCTGTTCATTGTCTGATTTGCTAGGCCTCCCAGGGTGATTCCCTAGAGTGGTCCCAGCATCGCCTCTCCTATCCGGAGTGCTCCATCTCCCCCCACGACGACGGTGTTCGCCCGATGAGTCCTATCCAAGAGAGCTCAGCGGCCGCACCGAATTCGATCCCACCTCATCATGAGGAGGGTAATGTCGGTGTGGGGGGAACTAGGGTTGCCGAGGATATGACTATGTCGGACCTCCCCAGTACTTCTTTGGCTCAGCCGCAACCAGCTACCTCCGAGGTGTCGATAACCTCGGCACCGCCTCAAACCTATTCTTCTCTACTACCAGCATCAATAGCAGCATCAGCTCCAACACCAGTATCATCACCAGCACCAGTATCGTCACCAGCACCTGTATCATCACCAGTGCCAGCACCAGCAACAGCACCAGTACCAGCAGCAACACCAGCTCCAGCAGCAAAAGAAACACCACCGTCAGCACCAACGCCCAAGAAACCTTAGGCAACTGCCTCCGGATCAACTCCTTCCATTAAGGATATATTCCAACCAGCATCGCAGGCTCAATCCAGAGCGCAAACTTCGGCTCCTCTACAGCGGCCCAAGCCTGGCAGCAAGAGCAAGAAGGTTGTCGAGGTTGCCAAAGATCCAGTCTCTAAGGGCACTAACATTGAGTCTGGATAGCTTACACTCGCCTCCATGACTAAGAAGGGTAGCGCCGCTTCCGGGTCATCTGCCACCAGATCTGATGGTAGCAAACAGCTCACTTTGCACAACAGTCCAGCTGCTACTCAGATCGTGAGGCTAGTGGCCCACACCAAGGGTTTGGTGACGAGCCAAGCACTCAACAGGGAGAGTTATAGCCCTGCGCTTATTGAATATGTCAACGCTTGGAATGACGCCGAGTTTATCAACCCCCAAGATGATCTCCTAGAGAAATTTGGTCCGGCTCAGTTCAGCGCATAGATGAACACTACCACCAAGGCCATTTCCTTCGCTGGTCGGATGGTGGAGGTAAACCCTTTTCCGTTATGCCTTTTAATATGTAGAAACACTTAGTGCTATACTCACTAGTCCCCGAGCCTCCGGGGGTGTAAGTCGTTACTTGTCCGAATGCTCTTAGAAAACTAGCACAAGTCCTTAAAAGCTTCAAATATTCACACACCTAGAGCTGGGTTAAGTTCCACTTGGTCTGGATCTTGTAAACTTTGAATATTCACACACCTAGAGCTGGGTTAAGTTCCACTTGGCCTGGATCTGGGAAAATTTGAATATTCACACACCTAGAGCCGGGTTAAGTTCCACTTGGCCTGGATCTTGTAAACTTCGAATATTCACACACCTAGAGCCAGGTTAAGTTCCACTTGGCCTGGATCTTGCGAACTTGGAATATTCACACACCTAGAGACGGGTTAAGTTCCACTTGGTCCGGATCTTGCGAACTTCGAATATTCACACACCTAGAGCCGGTTTAAGTTCCACTTGGCCTAGATCTTGCAAACTTCGAATATTCACACACCTAGAGCCGAGTTAAGTTCCACTTGGCCCGAATCTTGTAAACTTTGAATATTCACACACCTAGAGCCGGGTTAAGTTCCACTTGGCCCGGATCTTGCGAACTTCGAATATTCCTTCTTACTCTTGAACTAACATTTGCTTCTTTCAGATCACCACCAACCGCCGAACTACTGAGATCCAGCGTCTGCTGGACACATACAAGGACCTTCGCTCCAAGCATATCAAGTTGATTTCTGAGCACAAAAAGTAGGGTAAGTTATTTTTCTTAGGATATTTCACTTTCTCTTCTCTGTGTTACTTGCTATCCATATTAACTTGTCATCTGGATTGCGCAGCCGAGGTTGAAGCTAATAATATCCTCATGCGAAGGAATTTGGCTGAGATCGCTGGTAACTCATCTTGATCACTTAGCTTTTGCGTACTCTTACCTTGACTCGACATATAATCATACCTCAGCTCAATCTGCCGGGTCAACCAACTATTACAGTGATACTTCAGGGTAGCGTGCCTATTCCTGACATGATGCTTCACGTTCTTGAACAAGCATGAAAGCACCATGCTGAGCTATAGAAGAAGAATGATGAGATCGCCAAGCTTTGCCTCAGGGATAATGAGATAACTCAGCTGAATGCTAAAATCCAGAGGCTCAAAGATCTTCACAAAGTTGAGCTTGATAAGGCCGACTAGGACTTCTCCGAGAGAAAGAACACTTGAAGACTCAGCTTGAGAAGAATCAGGACGTGCTGAAGGAAGCCGACATCAAACTTGAGTCGGTGACCATCGAACATGAGAAACTCAAGACGAGACAACTGATGGCCAAAAGGAGCTGACCCAGATCCCTAGCCACATCTCTCGTCATTTTTCTTCCTCCCACCGACACTTGTTTCTCTAGGTCAACCACCCTTACTTATTGATACTACTTGTTTTTCTCACAGATAAGTTCCCAGAGAGCGATGCCCTTGCTTCTGCCACTGTCGCCAAGTTCTGCCTGCAGCGAGGTACCCCAGTTGGTCCTGCCTCTGAGTCTATTCCTTATGACACGGAGGACATGCTAGTGAGCCTTGCTGCTCATGTTGAAGTGATGAAGAATTATGGAGAAAACATCATGCATGTAGCTGTTCGGATGTTCAATGCTCTCTGGCCCACTAATCCCACTCCCAAAGGCAGTACAACCTTTATTTCCAAGCTGATGGAGTGTGAAACCTAGCTAAACCTTTGGAGGGAGTTCGTTGCGCGCGCCAGGGCTGATACTGCATTGAGCTTCATCCTCTCGTGGTACGAGATGCTAGATCTGAATATTCTGGATCGCATGCACACCAGATCCAAGTAGATGAATGATCCGGAGTGCATCACCCAGCGCCAAGAATGTGCTTATAACCTTATTTAGTATGCCTTTGTGCATTGCTGGAACGAAGGGCCGAGCTTCCTCGAAGCCATCGATGATGCTTATGTCTCGGATGGAGCGGACATCAAAGAAGAAGAAGCTTCAGAAGCTGCCTAGGATGCTGAAGATCCGGAGGATGCCGAGGCTAATCCAGAAAATGAGGCGGAGACCAGCGCTCCCCCTACAGATGCCGAATTACCCCCTCCTGTAACTGACGATCCGGCTCCTGCCTCTGCTCCTTGAGCCAAAAAACACTTTAACACTCATCAGATTCCTGGTATGCCGGGTGCAAATGTATTATGCACAATGGTTTGTGTTTTTCTACTAAATTTTTACCATCGAATCATCTTGGCTAGAGTCCCTGAGTTTCCTTTTCTTGTTCCCCCAATTTTATGATTTGGCTCGCGTCTACCTTGATTCGGTTTTTTGACTTACGAGACCGAGGTTCAAAAAATTGACTTAACAATACTTGAGACTTTGGGATTAGCTCAAAATAATTCAACATAACATAGATAAAATAAATACAGGGTTAGTCCGAATAACAAATGTCGGCTCGATTACATTACTTTCCTTAGTCGTTTTTTCCGTGCCTTGCAATTCCAAACTTGTTCTCTTGCTTGCCATGAATCCAATTCTTGTTGGATAGCAACCAGTCAAAGAGTTAGGTTTTTGGTGGCCACACACTACTAATCCGGCTAAGGTGTAAGTAATTTAAGCCAGCCAATGTATAGAAAGTAAATACAGAAAAGATAATTATTAAGGCAGTCCCTGAGTCTCTGCTTGGGGTGCCGAGGTTTCATTGATATGATCATTGTCGACACACATACCGACATATGATAGACTCGGATACATACACTTCTGCTAAGTGTAAAATGGACGAAGTAGAGCTACATTCCATGCACACTTAGATTCCTTGCCGGACCTGTCCGCCTTGTTCTTCTCCTATGGCTGTGCATCCATAAGATAATAGGAATCATTGTGCAATGCTTTGCTTACAATGAAAGGTCCTTCCCATGGGGGAGATAACTTATGCATGCCAGCAGTGCGTTGCACCAGCCGAAGTACGAGGTCACCTTCTCGGAATACTCGGGGTTTACTTTCTGGCTATGGTAGCGTCTGAGATTTTGCTGATATATGGCGGATATGGACAAGGCTAGTTCTCTCGCTTCTTCCAACAGATCCACATCATTTTGCCGGGCTTCCCACACCTCGGCTTTTGTGTATTGGGTGACCCTAGGCGAATCATGCTCTATGTCGGCTGGTAGTACAACTTCGGCCCCATATACCAGAAAATAATGGCGTATAGTCTGTTGATCGATTCAGAGTTGTTCTTAAACTCCACAGTACAGCTGGTAGTTCTTCTAAGCAGCACCCCGCTGATCTTTACAGCGGCTCAATGAGCCAGGGTTTTATCCTAGACAAAACCAGTCCGTTGGATCTTTCCACTTGCCCGTTTGATGCACATGCGCCATACCGCTAGAACATTCGGATCATCCTTCTTCTTTTCCACAAGAACCGGATTAGAGAGCCAATCCGGGTAAAGTACTTCCATGATAAATCCAGCTGCAAGGAGCCGAGCTATCTCATCTCTAATGACTTTTCTCCTGTCTTCGGCGAAGTGGCGGAGAGGTTGCTTCACCGGCTTTGCTCAGGGTCTTACATTCAAAGAGTGCTCAACCAACTCCCTCGGCACACCTTGCAGGTCCTGTGTAGACCAAGCAAAGATATCCCGATTCTCACGGAGGAAGTTGACAAGCTTGCTTTCCTATTTGTCACTTAACCTGGCACCAATAGTTACGGTGCACTCTGGGATCTGGTCATGAATAGGCGCCTTCTTTGTATCTTTTGTCGCTTGAAATGAAACACTCCCATGCGGGTTAGTCAGAGCCAGCATATGCTGCTACGCGAACTGAGCCAACGCAGCCACCTCCAGAATTTTCCTCTTCTCTTGGGCGATTCCCAGTGACTTGACCAGGTTAGATCTGGCAGAAGCACACTCAATCGAACGCCTGAAGTCCCCTGCTATGGTAATCACACCCCTTAGTCCAGGTAATTTCATCTTCAAGTAGCTGATGTGAGTACTTGCCATGAACTTTTTCAGAGCATGCTTGCCGAGTAACACATGATATGCACTTTCCAAATTCACCACTTCAAACTCCAAGTTTTCAGTCCGGCAGTTGTCCCTCGTGCCGAATAACACGTCAACCCAGATCTTTCCAATGGGCTCGCATGAGATACCTAGAACAATCCCGTGGAAGGTGGTCCTCGTTGCTTGGAGCATGTTTTCCGATATTCCCAACTTGTGCATGGTATCCTTGTACATGATGTTAATGCTACTACCGTTTTCTATCAGTACTTTGGAAAATCTGATGTTGATATTTGACCCAATGAACGTCGGATCTAATACCAGCGCATACGTCCCAGGACTCGGCATGAGCTTCTGATGGTCCTTGATGCTCCAGGTGATTTCTTGTTCTGCCCAAGGCATATTTCTCGTCACAGTCGGCATTACTGTGTTCACTTCCATATGTCGGTGCTACAAGCTCTTTCTATCAGTTCCATCTATGGTGAACACACAGTAACTTTGGTGATGCTCTCTATACTCATTTCTGCCGTCTTGAACATGATACCTTTGATCTGGCTGTTGCTAATTATTCACCTGATGCACTGCATACCTTCTCTCCTGGTTTTCATACCTTGGTGGAGGCGGAGGCAACAATAGTTGATGTCCATTCCCTCTAGTGAGCTGTTGCTGCGGAGGTGCATTGTTCCGAGGTGCTTCATGACGAGGTCCATCGTGTCGAGGCGCATCATGCCGAGGTGCCTGAGCATTGCCCGAGCCACTTTGCTCTAGCTTCCTCATCCACTCATATTGCCGGGTTGTATGATTCTTCGGGTTATTCGGACTTGGCGTGTGGAACTTGCATGGCTAATCCAACATAGACTCGAATGTGTATCTCGGCCTATCCTTTGTTTCTTGCCACTGTTTCTTGTATTCCGGTGTCCAAGGTTTCTTGCCTTCACTCTTTTGTTGCCACTGTTGCCCTCCAGCTTTATGATGCTGGCTAGCTCCAGTGTTGGTCTGATCTTTTTTGAGGAATTACAGCAGGAGAGTCTCCTACTGCTCTTAAATTAAAAAAAGTTAAAGAAGTTACATTATGTACAAGGGGTTAGGGCTCCCCTAAACCCATAGGATGAAAAAAGTCTAGACTCGTAACTCTCTTACAAAAGACTTAATCCGATCTTTAATATCAGACTTTATCCTAGCTCCTAAAATATCAATGTCAAAAGAAAACTGGGCAAGCCAACTCTGAATATTTGGAGGTATACCGTCAAAGTGCCCTCTGTTTCTCTGTTTCCATATATTCCAAGCACTCAAAATTATGCATTCTAAGAACAATGGCTTGCTCCACAATCGCTCTGCATCCTCCATCCTTGAACATAAATCTTTTCTCATATCCCATGAGATACTTAGCAAATCCCAACACTGGACACTGAATTGACACTGAAAAAACAAGTGATCTCTTGTCTCTCTATACTGTTGGCAAATAACGCATTTCACATCTGAAATGGGACACTGCCTACGTTCTAGCATGTCTCTCGTATTCAGCTTGTCCATAACTAGCAACCAAGAAAATACCTTGTGCTTCATTAAACACTTTGTCTTCCAAATCGGAGGTAATAATTGTAGAGGAACAATTTCCCTGAAGTAGAACTTATAATAGTCCCTCAAGCAATAATTCTGACCCCAAGAGTACTTCCACTGATCTGGTACATCTCTATCTCTATCGAGCTCATTAACACAGTCCAGCAAGGGTCCCAACTCGTTACTAGCCTCCAACAACAAAGGAAGTGCAAAAAGATCCAAAGGATTCTCCGATTCAATGAAAGACACAACGGAAATGTCCTCAGTTTTAGAAAAGGAGAATAATCTTGGGTATCTGTTTTGAAGAATAACCTTGCCAACCCAGAGATCCTTCCAGAGCAACACAGTATCACCACTGTTCACCTTACAAGAAGTAATTCCCCTAAAAATGTCTAATAGACTGCAAACATCTTTCCACCAGAAAGAGCCGCATCTAGCCATTGCATGTGGAACTCCCTCCAAATAGTATGCATGCTATACTAACATAACCCAAGGGACATCTTGCTTATGGTAAAACTTGTGAAGAAATTTGATTAGCAGAGCTTGCTTTTGAACTTTGAGATTTAAAATCCCAAGACCGCCTTTTTTCTTTGTCCTACAAACAAGATCCCAAGCTTCAAGGGAGTAGGAATGCTCATCCCTGTCCTCTGTTTTTCTCCATAAGCAATGACGTCTGGCTCTATCAATAAACTCAATGAGCTGCAAAGGAATTTTGAGCACACAAAGGGCATAGGTAATTAAAGGAGTAAGAGCTAAGTTAATAAATGTGACCCTTCCTCCATAAGTGATCCAGATAGTAGTGCTAGTCAGACGCCTCTCAACTCTTTCTACAAGGGGCATAACCTCAATAACTGTTGGTCTTGTTGTGCCAAGAGGTAGACCTAGGTATGTAAATGGCATACCACCAACTTGACACCCTAATGCAGCAGCTAGCTCATTCGCTTTAGTTTTGTTCAAGTTAACAGGTATGAGCTAAGACTTATGATAGTTAATCAACAAACCAGTAGATTGAGCATAGGCATCAAGAATTGCCTTTAAATTCATAAGTTGGTCCATCTCCGCTGGCAGGATAATCAAAGTATCATCATCGTACTGTACTATAGGGAAGTCTTCAGATGCAGGTTGCTCAATTGGTAAGGAAATTAGGCCCTCAGAACATGCAAAATTAATAGCCACCTGTAGCAATTCAACACTAGGAACAAAAAGAAGAGGAGAAAGGGGATCACCTTGCCTAACTCCCGTTCTACACTGAAACTCAGTGCCAGGAACCCCATTGAGTAAAATAGAGGAAGTACCAGATTGAAGATCATCTCTATCCAAGAAATCCATCTATCAGCACAACCCATGTGCCTCAGGATTTGAATAATGGAGGAGTGCTCAATGGTTTCAAAAGCCTTGGCAAAATCCAGTTTGATGACTAAAATTTCTCTCCCAGAAGCTTTGCATTGATGGAAATACTCAAAAGACTAGGCCAAACAATCCTGGATATTCCTTCCCTTCATGAATCCATACTGGTTCTTATGCACTAATTTAAGTATCCACTTCTGAAATCTATCAGGTAAACCCTTATCAACACTTTGAGCACACAATTTAATAATGAAATGGGCCTATAATCATTAACAGTTTCAGGAGACAGAACCTTGGGAATAAGAGTGATAAAGGAGGTGTTCAAACATTGCAAGCTGATCTTTCCCTCCCGAAAATCACTACACAATTTATAGAAATCCTCCTTTATTATATCCCAGCAAACTTTAAGGAATAATCCATTAAATCCATCTGGCCCCGGTGCCTTGTCAGCAGGAATCATAACAATTACCTTATCAACCTCCTGTGTAGTGAATGGAACAGAGAGCTCCTCTAGGCCATCCACTCTTGTGAAGAGAGCCTCCAAATTGAAGAGCATGTCCAAGGAATGTGAGACACCCATCCTGCTTTTAAAGGAGGCCAAGAAAGCAGCAGTCTTTTCTGTATGACTGTCAATCTGTCTCCCATCCTCCAAGGTAATAGAAGAAATTGAGTTATGCCTATACCTCTCAGTGGCACGAGCATGAAAATATTTAGTGTTTCCCTCTCCTAGTTGGGCCCACCTATATGTACATCTCTGCTTCCAATACTTATTCTAATAACCAAGCAATCTATTAATGTGATTCCTCAAAATAATCCTAAAGTTTCTCTCCTGAACAAAGAGAGGCCTCTTATCCTCTAAGTTGTCTAGCTCCAGCAGTACTTTGTTACAATTATCAATCATGAGCTTATGTTTTGAAATGGACTTACTCCACACTTTTAGACTTCTCCTCAAATTTTTCATTTTTGCTGAGAGGACTGCTGCACTATTAGAAGCTCTAACCTGTTTTGTCCAACTAGACTTAACCACATCCAAAAATCCAGGGTGCAAAGGCCAAAAGTTCTCAAACCTAAATATTCTGCTCTTAGGTATTGAGGTTTCAATTGACAACATACAAGGGACATGATCAGATATAGGCTTGGAGAGAGGTAGTACCCTGGTATTTGGAAAAACCGAAGTCCATTCCACTGTGGAAAAGAACCAGTCAAGCTGTTCCAAAAGTGGATCATTCTCATTCATATTACTCCATGTGAACCTACGACCCTTCAGAGGAATTTCAATTAGGGACTGACCGCTGATCAGCTCATTAAACTGCTGCATCTCTGCAATATTTCCACCAGGCTGGTTTCTATTCTCCTATGACCGAATGAAATTGAAATCCCCAAGAAAAAACCATAGGCTGTCAGTACGAATATGCAGATTTTTGAACCACTCAATGAACGATTGCCTCTCAGGATTTCTACATGTCCCATTTATATTTGTGAGAGTCCATGAACGGTTCAGATTAATAGAGGAAAACTGAATGGAAATGGCAAACTGCTCCTTGTGAATCAACTGTCCCGAGAAAATCGAGCTGTTGCAAATGACCATGAGTCCTCCCAAAGCTCCAATAGATGGAACAAATTCAAATTTATCAAAACGTCTTGGGCAGATTTTCCGAATATATGAGTGATCAAAATTCTCCCGTTTAGTTTCTCGTAAGCAAATGATAGCACACCTAGATTCTTCTATTTTGTTTTTTAGTGTTAACCATTTAACCTCACTATTTAATCCTCTAACGTTCTAGGATAAACAATCCAGAGTCTAGAAGACATGACTACAGAAGAATAAAGCAAGAATTTTAATGCCCAGCGGGCTTACAAAACAAACAAACGTATGAAAGATAAACAACATGAGATGGAAATAAAATCTAGCAAATAGGACCTCCTGAATAACATGACAACTTTATTAAATAGCCGATCAGCCATCTATGCATCAGCTGTCGCCTCCTCCACCTCCTTCTGGGCAGATGTAAGCAGCAGTTCTTTTTTCAGTTCAACAGCAGGAATTGCACACAGTCTTTCACCAATATCCTCGATAACCGCCATTGGAGTCTCAGGTGGAATCTCATCATGGGACTGAAACTTTAGAGTCTCATCAACTTGCTGCTGCAGAATTTCAGTTCCCTGAATCGGAACATTGACCGCAGAAGGCACCTTGCATGGCATCACTTCAGTCTTTCTTTTCTGAGTGTCAGACAAGTGTAATCCTGACAATCATCTCTCCTCTTACCTCGGAAGTCATTTCTCCGTGATCACCCAGAACCATCTCTGTTATAGTACTCCTTATTTGACTCGCTTGCATTCAACCGAGGTTGGGCCGAATCTCCCAAAGCATACAAATCTGCGATCTGGATCGTCTCAGCAAAGGTAATTGGCATATCTCGCTACAATCTCTGCCACAACATACTCCAATATCTACAACCTTGGGAAAACCACACAATTTCTTGTGATTCAATCACCCCCTTGATGGCCCAAAATATATTCGAGCTCGTTGGGGAACCCCAAGAGGAAGGTATCATGAGCACAACAACAAGTTTTCCCTCAGTTATGAAACCAAGATTACCGAACCAGTAGGAGCAAGGAAACACCTCCAAGGTGTTGTTTCCAACTTGGAATCCTGCACAACACAACCACAGGACTTTGCCCCCAACTTACAGTGAGGTTGTCAATCTCACCGGTTTTGCTGAAAACAAAGGATTAAACGTATTGTGTGGAAGATAGTAATAGCTTGCAGAAAGTAAACAGAAAACAGTAAATGGCTTTGTAGATTGATGGTAAAAGAAAGGACCGGGGTCCATAGTTCACTAGTGGTGATTCTCCTTAAGATAGATGACATGTTGGGTGAACAAATTACAGCATACCTGCCTATACTAATCATCTTGACTCCTTTGAAATTTGATTGGGCATTACAACATTATACATAGACCATAATCCAACTGCATCTATGACTAATAATCCACCTTCAGGTCATCATCCGAACCCCCTCCAGTATTAAGTTGCAAGCAACACATAATTGCATTAAGCAAAGTGTGTAAAGTAAACAATACGATTGTTCTATGAACAAAGGATTGCTGTTTTCTCCCTAGTAGCAAAAGCACATCTAGTACCTTAGAGATTTCTGTCACTTCCCCACATTCCTAGAGGCATGAACACACTATCGAGCATAAATACTCCCTCTTGGAGTTGCTAGCATCTACTTGACCAAAATATCTACTAACAACAGAAAGCATGCAAGATCAGAAATAACAAAGACATGATAGAATCAACAATCAATCTGAAATGGCATCTCAATATCCATCAGATCCCCGCAAACACAACATGTAGGATTACAAATAGATGATCTTGATCATGAACGGAGATCACAAGACCTGAACATGATAGCACAAAGGAGAAGAACCAACCATCTAGCTACAGCATGGACCCGTAGTCCAGGGATGAACTACTCACGCATCACATCGGAGGCAGGCATGGTGATTAAGAAGGCCTCCAGGGTGAATTCTCCCCCTTGGCAGGGTGCTGGGAAGAGCTTCAGATCCCTCCCGATCTAGGGATTGAGATGACGGCGGCTAGAGACTATTTCATGGAATTTTGATCAGGTACTTAGGATTTCTATATCGGAGGCAATATATAGGCGAAGGGGGAGGCCGAGGGGGTGCCCGAGGTGGTTGCACCCCCAGGCGCGGGCCAGGCCTGGCCGCGCAGCCAGGGGGTGTGGACCCCTCGAGGCCCTTCTCTGTCTCGTCTTCTAGCTCCGTGTTCCCCTCGGTGAAATATTGACTTTGGCTTTTGTCCTTTCCAATTCCGAGAATATTCATTTCTGGCTTTTCTGGAACCAAAAACAACAGAAAATAGGCAACTGGCACTGTGTCATCTTGTTAATAGGTTAGTGCCAAAAATGTGTAAAAATACTCCAAAGTGTGGACAAAACATAAGAAATTAGATATAAAACAAGCATGGAACATCAAAAATTATAGATACATTTGCAACGTATCAACATTCCCAAGCTTAACTCCTGCTCGTCCTCGAGTAGGTAAGTGATAAAAAGAAAGAATAATTTTTGAGGTGACATGCACCATCACAATCTTGATCAAGGCATTTATAAAACATTGATAGCTGGGATCATAGTACTTTAACATAGCATGAAATATATAGTTCTAACAATAAGACATAGCAACTATTTTGTAACATGAAAAGGTACAAACAAAAGATTCATGAATAACAATGCTTTGAAAGAAGTTTGTTTGTTTCACATAAATAAAACATAATAAGAATGGTATTCAGCTTGTCCCTCATAGTGTAGCAAAACATAAATGCATAGGACACCTTCAAAGTTCATAAGAGTGACTAGATACAAATAGTTTAAGAACAAGCAATATCAAAGTTATGCATCAATCAACAACTCTTGGGGCACTGCACATTAAACTAAGAATGACCACTATGCTCTCTCAATAGGTGCATAAAGATAGAAGATGGAGACTCAACATGATAGTAAGAGAAAGGCCTTCATAGAAGGAAGCATGGATTCAAGTCTCATAAGAGCTTCCAAAAATTATGGTACTTATTAGCTTTCAGCTCTCATTGCCCCTATCATAAGCATCATGAATTGATTAAGGTTAAAGTGAACAAACTATGGAGTATATGCTTGACAAAGTATAAGTTGGTAATCTCATGTCCCTTGAATACGAGGGCCGCTCCTCATGCTACTCAAGTTTAGTTTCCGGTAAGTTCTTGTCATAGTAAGTACATGTGTATCATCGAGAACCACCACGGGGTACCCCTTGCCCGATGATATGGAAGAATCCCCGTATCAAAATGACAAGGCAAGCAGACAATAAGCATCTCAACAATCTTCTTATTTACCATGGGAAAATGGTGTTTTTTCTCTCTTTCCTCTTTTCTCATCTTTTTTCCTTTTTCTCAATCTCTATATCTTTTTTATAAGAAGAATGCTTCATAGATTGCTTATTATGGTTAAGCTGCAGGTTTCCACCATGATTAGGCATATATTAGATCAGCCGCCCAGGCGTTTCTCTAACACACATACATAACTCCATGGACTTACAAGCTCCCCTTTCATTTCACACCGACGACATCCATAAACAAAAGAGCATGATATCAACTGGATACAATGTACAAGTGCAATATTCAAAGCGTTCCCCATGACATCACACTTCTGCTAATTCCCAATGTATAAGTGCAATCATATACAACATAGATGACACAATGGTTCAAGTTTATTAGGGGCAAGAAAAGTAAAGTGTGCCATCAAGTTCGTGAGAGCTTTAATCACTAATTTTCACATAACAAGTTTAATTCGGAAGGCAGATAAAAACATGAATATACTTGGAATAGAATATTCTAATAGGTATGTATGGTGGACTCTTCGGAATAACTTGGTTTTATTTGGAATTGGATGCATGAGTGGAACTCATACTTGGTTATGGAGGCTAGCAAAAGACTGAGAGCGACCAACGAAGAGAGCAATAATGGCCATAATCATGCAAAGCGACAAAACATCATTAATTAAAGCATAGAGTGATATTACAAGTCGAAAACTATAGGATCATAGAGGCTATGGTGACTTGGGATAGTCTTAACATGGTGTGAGCATGCGCCAAGTCAACCCAAATAAAGCATCAAAGGAGAATACAACAATACTATGCTTTAATATGATAAAACAACGCATGATTCTTTCAAGGGACATTAAGCAATCTCAATTTTTTATAAGATGTCATGCTACAGCAAAAACACTAAGTATAAATCCAAAACAATACCAAGCAAGACATGACAAAGCCTAAGTCACAGTCAAAAACAAGACTCGTTTTATACAACTTAAGCATGAACTTTCCTACTCTTTTCCAATCCAAAACAACTTATTTGAAAACTAATGTATGAATGAGGGGGTCCAACCAATTTATTCAAGTAAACTAAGCAAATGAAAACCAAAAACAAAAACAAAGACGCTCCAAGAACAGCACAACTATGCATGAAATAATAAATATGAAATGTTCGGAAGAAATCTGAAAATTTTATTGATGAAGAAGGGGATTCCTTGGGCATCCCCAAGATTTGACGCTTGTACTTCTTCGATTTTTCTTGGGGTGACACGGGTGGCATCCCCAAGCTTGAGCTTTTGTCCATACTTCATCTCATCACATTACTCTTACCTACACTAAAAAATTTCCTTCATACAAAACTTCACACAATCTTCATTAGGAACATTAGTGTACTCAAGATAATAAGTCTTTTGGTTCAGTTTCAACACAAGTAAAACTTCCATTACAACACAAGATACTATAGCACTTCCTTTAAAAAGTTCAAATGATCAAGGAGAACTAAAAGAGAAAGAGATTAAGAGGCAAATGCAAATAATGGCAGAAAGCTGTCAAAACAGACCAGCAGGTAAAAAACAATTTTTTCGAAGACCTTCTGTTTCTCAAATCAAAAAGTGTTGAACTAATGAAAGTTGGATAACAACCTGGGGCAGAAGTACAAAAAATTACAGCTCAAACAAGCATACAGAGATTTTTCATGAAGTTTTACAGCGAAGCACAAAAATCGGTTTCGGGACAAAAATTTTCCCAAGTATTACTTCTCTCTCATTAGAGGTTACTCTTGGGACAAAAACCACACAAAAATGATAATGAGTGGTTATTAAAGAGGTAATAACTTCCAATACTCAACTAAAAATTTTGGGTTATCTCCCAATAAGTAATTTTCTTTAACACCTTTAAGTTAGGCATAAGAAGCAAGAAAAGAATCAAGTATTCTCAAATGAAGAAGCATTAAGAGCAAATTTTGTTTTAATAGGAGAGGAAAAAGGAATCTTTTGTATCTTCTTAGGGAAATGTTTTATAACTTTCTTGAGTGGAAATTGATATTTAATGGTGCCTTCTTTCATATCAATAATGACACCAACAGTTCTAAGAAAAGGTCTTCCCAAAATAATAGGACCAGATGCATTGCATTCAACATCTAAAACATAGAAATCAACGAGGATATAGGCATTGTTGACCATAATAAGAACATCATTAACACTCCCCATGAGTTTCTTTTTAGCACTATCATCAAGTGGGACATTTAAATAACAATCTTCCAATGGTGGAAAATCAAGCATTTCATAAATCTTTCTAGGGATAATGGAAACACTACTATCAAGATCACATAGAGCTTTGAGATCAAAATCATTCACTTTCATATTAATGATGGGTTCCCAACCATCTTCTAGTTTCATAGGAATAGAAGCTTTATATTTCATCTTTTCTTCTTTAATTTTTATGAGAGCATCAGTAATTTGTTTTGTAAAGGCCATATTCATAGCACTAGGATTAGGACTTTTAGCAAGCTTTTGTAGGAACATAATTACTTCAGAGATGTTGCAACCATCAAGATCAAACTCATAATTATCATCTAAAGTAGTAGAGCTATTGTTTCCCATATTTCAAAGGATTTTAGCATTTTTATTAGAAAAGGTTCCATTGGGTTTACTAGCTTCAACATTAGTGGTAGTGATAGTAGAAATACTAATATTTCTAGCAATTTCATCTCCTCTTTCCCACTTAGCATTCATTTCAGCTAATAGTCTAACATTTTCATCAATTCTAATTTGTATGGCATTAGTAGCAGCAAAGGGATTTTCAATAGTTTCAGGTTTAGCAGCCATTTTATTCAAAGAAGATTGTTCTTCAGACAATGATGCTATATTTCATTCAGCATTAGAAAGTTTTAATTGCAAACTAGGGATTTCCCTATTTAAACTCTCAAGTTGATGACTAATATTTTTCAAAATAGTAGATTGTTCCTCCATGGTTTTAGTAAATAATTTATTCTGCTCATATTGCATTTGCATGAAGTTTTTAGTGGCTCTTTCAACTTAATTCTTTCTTCACTAGGTATTCTAGGTTTACCATGATAACCATAAGTATTATTAGGAGGGTATGGCCTATAGTTATTATTACCAAAATTATTTCTGTAGGCATTGTTGCTAAAATTATTATTTCTTGTAAAGTTCACATCAACTTGCTCTTCTTGAGCAACCAAAGAGGCTAAGGGAACATGATTTGGATCAATATGGGCTTTCCCATGAACAAGCATAGACATAATAACATCAATTTTATCACTCAAAGAGGAGGTTTCTTCAACAGAGTTTACCTTCTTACCTTGTGGAGCTCTCTCAGTGTGCCATTCAGAATAGTTAACCATCATATTATATAGAAGCTTTGTTGCAGCACCCAAAGTAATGGTCATCATGGTACCTCCAGCAGCAAAATCCAGTAGATTTCTTGAAGAATAATTCAATCCTGCATAAAAGGTTTGGATAGTCATCCAAGCAGTCAATCCATGAGTGGGATAATTCTTTACCAAAGATTTCATTCTTTCCAAAGCTTGAGAAACATGTTCATTATCAGATTGTTTAAATTTCATTATTTCACTTCTCATAGATATAATCTTAGCAAGAGGATAGTATTTTCCAATGAAAGCATCTTTGAATTTAGTCCAAGAATCAATACTATTTCTAGTTAGGGATTGCAACCATTCTTTAGCTTTTCCTCTCAAAGAGAAACGAAATAATTTAAGCTTAATAATATCCCCATCTATATCCCTATGTATTTTCATCTCACAAAGTTCAACAAAGTTATTAAGATGAGCAACATCATCTTTAGTACCAATTCCAGAAAATCGTTCTCTCATAACAAGATTGAGTAAAGCAAGTTTAATTTCAAAGAAAGTAGCTTCAGGAATAGGTGGAGCAATAGCTGTGCACATGAAATCATTGTTCTTGGTCCTAGTGAAGTCACACAACTTAGTGTTTTCAAGAGTAGTCATTTTTTGTGTGTTTTTAATAAAGAAAGCAAACTAGTACAACTATTTTTTTGTGTTTTTGATAAAGGAACAAGTAAACAAAGCATAAATAAACTAAGCAAAACAAATAAAACAAAGTAAAGAGATTGTTTATGAGGGACTCCCCTTGTGAAGATGTCCTTGACTCCCCGGCAACGGCGCCAGAAAAAGAGCTTGATGGCCCAAAATATATTCGAGCTCGTTGGGGAACCCCAAGAGGAAGGTATGATGAGCACAGCAGCAAATTTTCCCTCAGTTATGAAACCAAGGTTATCGAACCAGTAGGAGCAAGGAAACACCTCCAAGGTGTTGTTTCCAACTTGGAATCCTGCACAACACAACCACAGAACTTTGCCCCCAACTTACAGTGAGGTTGTCAATCTCACCGGTTTTGCTGAAAACAAAGGATTAAACGTATTGTGTAAGATAGTAATAGCATGCAGAAAGTAAACAGAAAACAGTAAATAGCTTTGTAAATTGATTCTCCTTAAGACCGGGGTCCATAGTTCACTAGTGGTGATTCTCCTTAAGATAGATGACATGTTGGGTGAAGAAATTACAGCGGGGCAATTGAAAAACATCGAGAAAGCATACATGCATATACTAATCATCTTGACTCCTTTGAGATTTGATTGGGCATTACAACATTATACATAGACCATAATCCAACTGCATCTATGACTAATAATCCACCTTCAGGTTATCATCCGAACCCCCTCCAATATTAAGTTGCAAGCAACAGATAATTGCATTAAGCAAAGTGTGTAAACTAGACAATACGATTGTTCTATGAACAAAGGGTTGCTATTTTCTCCCTAGTAGCAACAATACATCTAGTACCTTAGAGATTTCTATCACTTCCCCAAATTCCTAGAGGCATGAACCCACTATTGAGCATAAATACTCCCTCTTGGAGTTGCTGGCATCTACTTGGACAAAATAGCTACTAACAACGGGAAGCATGCAAGATCACAAATAACAAAGACATGGTAGAATCAACAATCAATCTGAAATAGCATCTCAATATCCATCGGATACCCACAAACACAACATGTAGGATTACAAATAGATGATCTTGATCATGAACGGAGCTCACAAGATCTGAACATGATAGCACAAAGGAGAAGAACCAACCATCTAGCTACAACATGGACCCGTAGTCTAGGGATGAACTACTCATGCATCACACTGGA
Organism: Avena eriantha; assembly: GCA_910589775.1. NCBI lineage: Eukaryota > Viridiplantae > Streptophyta > Magnoliopsida > Poales > Poaceae > Avena > Avena eriantha. Next base: position 416,393,246 of record OU342744.1, on the reverse strand, counting down.
GGTAGGCATGGTGATGAAGAAGGCCTCCAGGGTGAATTCTCCCCTCCGGCAGGGTGCCGGGAACAGCTTCAGATCCCTCCCAATCTAGGGATGGAGATGACGGCGGCTACCGACTCTTTCATGGAAATTTGATTGGGTACTTAGGGTATATGTATCGGAGGCAATATATAGGCGAAGGGGGAGGCCGAGGGGGTGCCCGAGGCGGTTGCACCCCTAGGCACGGGCCAGGCCTGGCTGCGCGGCTAGGGGGTGTGGCCCCCTCGAGGCCCTTCTCCGTATCTTCTTCTGGATCCGCGTTCCCCTCGGTGAAATATTGACTTTGGCTTTTGTCCCGTCCAATTCCGAGAATATTCATTTTCTGGCTTTTCTGGAACCAAAAACAACAGAAAACAGGCAACTGGCACTGTGGCATCTTGTTAATAGGTTAGTTCTAGAAAATGTGTAAAAATACTCCAAAGTGTGGACAAAACATAAGAAAGTAGATATAAAACAAGAACGGAACATCAAAAATTATAGATACGTTTGCAACATATCACCCCTCGCAAGAATTACGCACATTACACCACCGAGTCAAGAACTCTCGATCCGTCTCATTCGGTCTCTATTTGCATAGTGATAGGGTCTGTGGCCTATTCAGCCTCTTGTACGTGATTGAGAAGTTATTAACAAACATCTCCTCAAAGTCTATCCAGCAGTTGATGCTTCCTTCTGGCAAGTTATTGAGCCAGACCCTAGCCGGCCCTTCTAACACTTGAGGTACGTACCTCACTTCCCATCTCAGATTTCTTCCAGCTATGTTGACTGCAGTTGCATAATCAATGAGCCAATCATCCGGTTTTGTGCTACCATCATACGTCTTTGTTCCTCGTGCCAACTGGAAGTTCGGCACTGGCGGTTCCCTCATGATCCGGGGTCCAAAATATGCCGGACCCAGAGGACCTTGCACCTTAATCATTTTCGACCTATAGATCTAGTCCAGTTTCAGCCTTGCATCATCCGGCTGCAAATTCCTGTTGCCCAATCTTGATCCGATTACATGATGCTCTGGTCTAGGGAATCCGGCATTAGCCATTGATGAGTAATCATCATTGTACCTATCCTAACCCGGACGAGCATTTTGCTGTTGCATTGCTGGGCCAACACTTCTCTCCTGCCGAGGTGCGTATTGCTGCTGCTGTTGCCGAGGTATATTTTCTCCTACCCCTACCGGATTACGGGGTCCGGCATAGCTGTTGGCAGTGTTTCCTCGACCGGCATTGCCTTGGTCACGGTTACCCCGACCGGCTTCACCCCGGCTGGCACTGTTACCACTTCCTCTCTTCTAGGGCCATCGTGTGGTGACGACGTAGCTCCAGCGGACTTTGTTGGGTTATTCCTTGCCGAATAAACTACGTGCGAAGCTCCGGGTTGCGTCGGGTTTGACTTGTTGATTTCCTCATTCTGCTGACATGCTACCCTCAATAAGTGGTTAACTTCTTCTGCTGCCTTTCTCGGGCCTCTCCGGTTAAACCTCTAACTCGGATGCAGCCGCATTGGCAGCCCTGAGGTTCTTCGCCGGGTACTGTACCTCTCTAGCCCTGCTGTCACTATAGTAGCTGTCTGCCCCGGCTTAGGCACATACTCCTTGTCAATCTTAGTAATCAGGTTTCTACCTTGGATTTTTACTCCATCTATGCTGTTTGCCTTTGCATACTCCCGTATAGTGATGTTCAGTGACTACTATAAATCATCTACCTTTTTCGCACCAACTAGCATTTTCTGCCTAGTTTCCTCTAACTCGGCCTATGCCTGAGCTGGATCTACCTCTGGCGCTATGGGTGTTGCTAAGATATCTATTGTCTACTGCAGTACATTATCTGGCCTCTCTAGTGGAGGGAATCTAGACCTTGCCTGCTTCGGCATGGCGTCCGGACCTGGGGCTGGGTCCTTGCTTGCTCCCACATCAGGCACCGTCATCATGACCTCAACGCAGCTAGCAGGGTGAGTGATACGCGAGCTGTGAGCCGTGCTGAGAGGTGGTTCGCCTCCCTTAACGACGTGCTACGAGTGAACGCAGGACTCGTCTATGCCAATGTAGATCTTGTGAGTGCCAGGTTTGATGAAAAGGTCGTTGCACGGAGGAGGACGCCTATCAAAGCTGCCAACGTTGTCGCTGAAGTAGTCCAGCGCACCAAAGCGCTGAACAAGCCCGGAGACGATGCGCTTGCCAGTGCCGAAGATATTTCCTGTCTGGATTTTTACTCCTGCTAGCGCCGCTGGCCCCACGGTGGGCACCAACTGTCATGGTGGTGGCACGAGAGATGCCATGTATAGGCTAAAGATGGGGCTAATGTGCACTAGAGGAATCCAGGGAGGGATAGTGTGGTGATTCCACACGCAGATGTTTGTATTTCTCTCTTGTTGATGAACGATTACAAAGGCTCCTCGAGCTGTTCGTGAGAAGGAGACTAGTTCTCTTACTTCCCACTAGTATGCTCTAGGGTTCTTCCTTAGCTAAAATGATCGATTCCTCTCTATGGAGGCCGGGGTGCTCCTTATATAGGAGAGCACAGGTTACAAATCTAGGGCACACGTGGAGGCATATTCTCTGAATATGCCCTTTGGTAAAGTAAGATGCCTTTTTTTCACTTTAAATGGCTAGTCCGGACTCAGGGCATAAGCCTCCCTGAGCCCCTCTGCGGTGCAACGTCATCCAACACTGGTGGCGTCACCCTTGTCAGCCACGCCCCGCTGGTCCTCTCCTCTGTCCCTTTCGCTCACGCTATAGTGGACATAGGCCACCTTTTGACCAGCGAGATTCCTTCATTCTCCTGGAAGCTAAGCTATAACCCAGCTCACACCTGGCTAACTCGGCCACACATATACCTGCAAACAAGGTAGATCAAACATAGCCGACATATGTTTTATACCGACCGGGCTACTATTAGGTGAACATCCCCCGGGCCGGGTCATTCCATAAGTCGGCCTGCCTTGAGGTGACTCGGCCAGCATACGGTTTGACCTTGCCGTACCTCAGCTAACTCGACCTTTATACCCTGGCGTGACCCTACCCTAGGGTATCCCCCTAGCATATGAGGAAATATGATTATTGCTTACTTGAGAAATGTTTCTAAAGAATTTACAAAATAGGTATTTTATAGAATAGATAAGGATTATTACTTTAAAATCTTAAAAACCTTTGGAATCATACATTTAATATTTTTTATAGTAAACTATGTTTATTCAAGATCTTAAAAATGATTTTTATTTATTTTTAAGTATTAATATAATTTTTATAAAATTCTACAAAGGATTCAATGTCCGTGAATATTTGCTTCAAGTTCTATTTGTAAGAAGTTAAGTTAATATTTTTATAAGATGGTAGATTGATTTTAATACACAAAAATGATTTGTATTGATTTCTAGGACTTTTACTTATTTTATGAAATTTCATTTAGAATATAATATTGTTAATATTTATTTGCATTTTATCTAACTTAAATAAGTAAAGTTATATTTTTCTTAGGTAGATTTTATTTTTGTGATCATTTTGATATATTATATGTATTTTTAGGATCTTCTATATTTTACTGGTGTCTAGATACTCTCAGGGGTATATTGTAATTTACACTTTTTTATAAAGAACTTCTTTAATTAATTGGACTGGACCCCTTGGGCCAGCCTGGTCCGTCTCATACAGCCCGTTGGGCTCACTTGGTTGGGATCATGGGCCAGCCTGGCCCAATCAGACCCGGCTGGAATCATCCAAATCCTGGGCCACCTCTCACTCCCCCTCTCTCCCCTGTACACTCACACAACTCCTCTCTCTCGTTCCTCTTCCTCACCCGCATGTGCTGCCGCCGACACCCACCTGACCCGCACCGGTCAAATCCGGCACCGCCGGCTGCTGCCATATGCTGGCGCTGACTCGCCAGATCTTCCTCTTCTCTTATCCTCACTGTTTGGGTCCGGTTGTGGCTTCGCCCGCGCCTGGCAGAAACCCTAGCCTTGGCACGGTCGCTGGCGGTTCTAGCGCTGCTATGCCTACGGCGACTTCTAGGGCGTTGGCCTAGTGTGGTGGTTGCTCTTGCCTCCTTTTTTTGTGGGGTGATGCTCATGCTAGTGAGGCTTGGCGCGAGTTGAGCGCCGCGGTGCTCATCGTGCCGCCTACTACTGCGTCGCCGCGGTTTCTGCTAAACCTCGATCTGGTGACGACGCTGGTCTACTTCCTCCTCGGCGAGCCTCAGCTCGCCCCCAGGTAGGTGACCTACTTCCCTTAGTTTCTTCCCTAACTCTGCTTCTAAACACCCTACTATCTACTACTGTTGGTTAGAACCTCCTTAGAAAGATGGAAATTTTAGGGTTCTTATCTATCTCAGTTACTAGTGATCAATCTTCTGATTACACATGGAAGCTGGAGGCTTACTGTAGCGATTTCTGGCTTGAATAGACAATATTGTATCTAGTGCCTACTGTTAGAATTCCCAATTGCTTATTCTGTCAGGTTGGTATGGAAATGATTTGTAGGTGTGTATTTGAATTCAAACCCTTGGTTTGAGTTTGAGGTTGTTAGAATCCAACTGAGTTGTTGGTCCACTAATCTATGAGTCGCCAGCTGATTTGCATAGTTTAAATTATACCAATTACTTGAGAGCATTCTCATCTTAAAGATGGTTTAGGGAATTGGGTACTATCAATTTGGCCGTGGAACACTGGGATTTTTCTGGGAATGGCTTAAAACATGTGGTTTAATTGTTTCCTGGTCCTTGTTTGTGAAAGGGCATTAGTTCAGTTGATGTCCATTTGACAATTACCAGGATGTGGTGTTGTTGCTAGTGGATAATTTGTATCCACATTTCAGTATTAAGATAACTGCATTTGGTAGTTAGTAGAATTACTGGAAGATGATTTATATATATATATATATGTTCTATTACTTGCAGATGGAACTGTTTGACATATGTGTGCTGCCAACATGGCAGTAGGCTTTACATGAAATGATTTCTAGTGGTTTTCCCTAGGAAAATGATTTACTTTATTTAGTAACTTATGAGATTGATTCCCTGATTTGTTGGCTAGTCCTTGTGTATAGTTCTTGTGGTTTGTGGCCTTTATAGATGATCTTGTTGTTGTGGTACCTCCTTGGAGGATGCACAGTAGCAAAGATCGTCTAATGATCTTTTCTTGGGCATTCTTATGGCACAACTATCCTATAGATGGTTCCTTGCCCATGATGCAAAGGCTGAGGCTTAAATTTCTTTTTATAAGACAAATTTCTATGCTTGATCTCTTGGCACTCCCCATGATGCATAGACTGAGGCTGGACTTATATAGTAATCTCTGCTAGTGTAGCATAATTACTCGATGATGTGTCTTGCCTACCATCTATATGCAAGGCTAAGAGTAACCTTTACACCTACCCACATCATTTCTTGATGTGCTCTGGGAAGAAAATGATGTTGTTAATTAAGGAGTGGTTGTGCTTTGCTTTAGAACCCTACAATGGTGCCTCCAATTTCTGGAGGATGCACAGTAGGTGGCTGAGCTAGCATAACTTGCTGCTCAAAGCTGGTTGCAAACATGATTGCATATTAGTGGTGGATGTGGAGATCTAGCCAGTGATGCATAGGCTGAGTCCCTGGTTTGGTTTGGATAAGAATAGATATTTGTTTTGGCTTCAATTCATCTAGTGATGAACTTGCACTCCATTTGAGTGTAGTTCTATGGATTTTCCTCCACACAGAACATTCATATTCACAACTTGATAAGAACAATAGATATATATGAGTTGAATGGTTAACATGCTATTGTAGAGTAGACTAGTGTGGTGTGGTGGCCTTTTGTGGTAGATCTCAATGATTTCATGCCCAATCCTATGGATGCTGCTCCTGGTATAGTTAACCTTTTCCTTCTTATACTGTCCAGCTCTTCTACTACTGTAGACTGGCCTTCTTCTCCTGGAGCTATTGCTTCCTTGTACTGCTGACTAATTCTCCTTGTAAAATTTTGGGTCTACGATGGAACTAACCTATGTGGATATTCTCATGGTGATCTATGGTAAGTGACTTTGTGCTGATGAACTAGGAAAATATGGTGGTCTGGTGGTGTGGTTCCTTGGCTATGAAGTGAAATGGATAACTCTGGGCTAGTGTTGTCCTGCAGCTGGTGGTCTTATCTCCTGTGTGCCTCTTGATTACTACCTATTGTGTTGCCAGCACACAACTTACATGCAGTGACTAAGCTGCTGACATGTGGGCTCCATAGGGTGCAAGTTTCAACCTTTGACACTTGTGCCTATGGATCAGCTTGAGTGAACATATATTTTCTCAACCTTTGGCTTACTTCTTTGATTTCCTATATGAGGGTTTTTGCTACTAAGCTAATGATGCACAAGTCTGAAGCATATAATCTGATCAGAATAAATACTATTTGGCCCCATTTGATTATACTCAGTGATGAGTTAAACACTGCATTACAGTGTGAATCTGAGAGTATTCCTAACAAATAATCTTCTTTTATTTAGTTTCCTTTTTCTTTTGTTTTGTAGGAATCAAAGTGAAGAATGAAGACACAAGATGAATGAATAGTTTAGGACTTCTTTTTTATTGATCCTTATTCTTGATTCTTTTGTAATTCATTTATTCTTTATTTATCTGTAAAGACAATGTAGTATTATACCATGTTAATAATGCTAAAGTTTCTTGCTTATTGTAATTTGGACATTGTATTATTTTAATGATGTAATAAAGTTGGCTTTTCTATTTGTAATTTTAAGTTATGTTTTTTCTTATTAATTGTAAAGGAACAATGTAATATTATATTCTTTATTTAATAAAGTTTAATTTTCTCTCATATTGAGACTTGTGATTATCTGTACTTTTACTTTCTTCAATTCACATTTATAAATGTAATCTTTTATTTGTCTTATTATATCTTTATTATAAAGGGCAATGTAATATATATTCATATAAAGAGTACTTTTATTCTATTATTGCAATTTCTTTTCCATGTTCATTTTCTATTTAGTTATAGCCCTTTACTTTACATTTAGTCTTACTTATAAATAAAATACAATTATTTTTATATTATAGGAATTCATTTATTTAGTTATGTTTGAAATTCAATTTCATTTACTAATTCATTTCAAATTATATTTGAATTCAAACATAACATTTGAATGTTCAAATTTGAATGGATTTCCCCTAAAAAAATATATGGTAGAGGTCATGTCAAAATCTATCACACTTGCCCCGATGCTTCCATCAGAGCAAGAGAGATCTCGATCCCTCTCTAGCTTCTATGCATGAATGCAATGCACACACCTTATCTCAGATTATTCTTACCATGGTCACCAAACCGCAAGGAGATCTAAAGTACAAAGCAATGGCTATGACTAGTGGATGGATGGATGAGGGAAGTGATGAACAATGGTGTGGATCTCCTTTGGTGGTGTTGTGATGCAATCTGAGAATGGTGGCCCTCTGGCCGGTGGCTGGAGCCTCAAAATATATAAGCGTCTTCACGAAAGTTATAGGGTTTGACAAGATGAAGCCATCGCCACCTAGTATGGACATGCAGTTGGGCGGACCGCGCCCATTCCAGTGGTCGTTAAGCTTGCTAATGCCCTGAAAAACTCCCCAATTACTTGGCCATGTGTACTTCCTCAAAATCCTTCATTACGACTCCTTATTTCACATTAAAAGCCGTGATTTCCTGCATAACATAAATCAAAGAGAGGATTTGCATATCTTTGCAATTATTGGTCATTAGTGGCAAGAGTTGAGAGTTTCTTTGGCAATTGGTTGACCAAACACAACGTTTAAACACAGTGGAATATGGCAAAAATCGGAGCCGTCAACTTCCCCAAAGCTCAAACCTTGATCTTCCTCGAGCAAGAAGAACCAAAAGAACTGTGGGGCCCCCGAATTAATCCTCCGAGAATCCATGTTATGCATACAACCATGATCCCATGATCAGTTAGTCGTGTCACATAACCGACTAGTATCATTACAACATCCGAGAGTATACCGAAGTACAAGACTTACATAAATGCCGTTATGGCTACATCAATAATCAGCAGCAGACTTCAACAAACGCAGAGCCCGAGCCATGCCTTAACCTATAGGCAACTGACTGGGAGAACGTCCTAGCTCACATAGTTGTCAACGGCATCTTCTTCTTGATATCTGACCAAGTTATTAGCCAGGGACAATGCCAGTGAGAACATTGAATGTACTCGCAAACCACCTTAAGATATTAATAATAACAGGAGGATATGCACTTTGGCTGTGGTAGTAGGAGGGATCTAAGAGGGGTTCTTTTCTCAATTAGTTTCTCTTGTAGATATAGCATCTACATATCTTTGTTGAAAAATTTTGTAAACATTTTGGAAACCGTTTTGAAAAGTTTTGGAAAAACATTAGGACTGGGTCACCCATTTGTTCCCGTTTTCAGGTCGTCCCACGACCCAACTCCTTCCATACCTCTCTGACCATCCCATGGTCAAAGCAGGTATCCTTCCCGACCATCCCATGGTCAAAACATTTAAAAGTCATTTATTTTCCAAAATCCTTTTTGAAAACCAAAACTAGCACCACTCTACAGCAACCTTCCCAACCGTCCATGACCGTGGACATGGCTATTCGAATAGATTTACACACTCCAGAGGTTGTACACTTTACCCACACCATCTGGGTACACTACCCTGATCTTCACCGATCGTGGGTCGAGTAACCGATCAAGACTCTCCGGATGTCTACTCCAATATAAGTGCCTACCCTATGAGTGTTAATCCCTCAACACTGGGATGTCGGGCGAGGACCAACCGGAGCGCTTTATCCACCTCCCAGGTGATGCTTTCAATCAGGGGCTCATAGTAACGCGTGGAGGCCTGCCGACCCTTCATTCCTTCTCCAGGTCGATGTCCCGCATGGACCTATATCGGAGAAGGCCCACCCTCCAGGGATCCCTGATCCCCTGTAGTAGTTACGAGGCAGCTTATATCGGAATAAACAACCTTCAAATCCAGCCATGTCCCATTCTAGAGTAATGTGGTTGCACGTGTTAATTGTTCTAGCAAAACTGCAAAGAACCAGGTGCGTTTTTGTAAACCTTTTTCCTCCGGTTTTCCTCCAGCATTTTGTAAAACAAAACCTTTTTCTTTCTCAACATCTCTTGGGAGGTCCCACCTCACCAAGGTTTTATCATAAAACATTTGGTAAAACGTTTTCCTGGGTCTTCCCATCCTCTAGCTTTGGTTCAGCTAAATCAGGAGTCTCCAAAGGGTTATGGTGATATACATCATCTATTCTACTAAGGACAAGTAGGTGTCACCAAGGGGGTTGTACTTAGTAGTACTAAAGTGTAGTAGTTCGGAGGGGCCAAACCACTACCGTATATACATCAACGGGTAATAAAACAATGCAGTTTCACAAATAGTATACAAAACATGCATAATTAAAATAATAGGACAATGGCTTATGAGCAAGATGGTGGCTTGCCTGATGATCAGCAATATGGCATAATTCTCCCAGGACTTCTTCTTTAGATAACCAAGAATACCAATATCAATAATAAATACCCCTTCTTCCGCTCTCCGATTTCATCGCAACTATCGTCGTCCCGACAACACATGCAAGCAAACCAAGCCACAATCAACATAAGGCATACAAGCAACAATACATACAGCAAGCAATTGAATAATACCAGATTAAGATTCAGATGGTTTTGAGAGGATTGGAAATAGGAGATTGCGATGGCCTTAGAGAAGGGCATGAGAACCCCTTAGGATTTATAGTTTAGAAACTACCTAGGAGATGGATTTTTGAACAAGACCATATTCTGTAGGGTACCATGGTAAAAACAAGATACCAACAGATAGGTATTGATAAAATTAAACCAACAAGAGTGGTTTCACTATTTTATCAACTACCAATAATTTATAGTGATTTTTATAGTGAATAAGACTCTAGTTTTAGGAAATAATTCACCAGAAAAGTACTGGCGCTCCAAAAATTATTTCCTTGGATGGTTCAGTAGCGTTTGATGTACTTGTTCACTGAGAGTTGGAATCAGGTCAGACAATTACCAGAATGCCCTTAGGAAATTCCCAAAGGCAGTTATGTACACAACTTGTCTTTTGCACCAGATTAGATCTACAGAAGATTTTAATATGAGGTAAAGGGCAATGGATAGGAATGGCAAATACCTCCCTGTACCATCTGGAATCACCTTTTGGGAGTTACAAAGCTACTGTAGTGAATTTAGAGGTGAATAAACCATGCATAGAATAGTTTAATTCACAGAGAAATATCCATGGTACATAGGTTTGAGCTTGATCTTGTTTGAGTTCACCAAGGCAAGCTTTCAAACTTTGAATAAAATATGCCAGCCAAAGCAGATTATCAACTAGCCTTCAAAACCTTGTGGGTTTAAGAAGCACAAAGATCCACTTGGAACAAGTGAAGTAGATATTGATAGACCTATATGAGTAGAACACAACCATGCAAAGAGTTGGTCCGTAGAAGGTTGGATGGTGGTGTGAGCTTATACCAAAGTAGGCATGTTGACTAGATTTGCAGGAAAAGTTATTTTCTTGCCTGCAAAACCATCAAGAAAAAGTGGGTTGGAGGATGATATAACCAAGGGAAAGAGTGGGACTTGGTAGTACTTAGGATGTTTAACAAGATGGTTCAGTTGCATTTCCAAAAATGCAGAAGGGTTGAGAAAGGGACGCATTCAAAAAGGTGATGTTGAAACAGATTCCAGACTTGGCCAAATTTGGTAGATTTAGGGTTTTTGACTAGAATATGAGATGGGATGTTTTTGAGGGGGTGCAAGGTACCCAAGAATCATAAAGTGGATGATGTTGAAGTGTATATTGCGTATAAGGGATCCATTCTTGATATTGGTCTTCAATGACTTGGAAGCTTCTAGAATGGATCACTGTAGAATTGATCTGGGTAAGGGTTTTAGATGATCACATGGTGGATAGAGGTTAGATCCAGATGGTATTATTGCTTAAGGTGTGGTGGTTTGGAAACCTTTTGATCCTAGTGATGAGCTCCTACAGTATCCCATACTATTTCCTAAGCATACAAATCAAGCAGCAGATCAAGGCAATTCATCAAACAGCAGATCAAGGCAACTCATCTTACAAACAAATCAACTACTACTGGGGTTACCACCAAGCTTAGCTTGGGGTAAGGATGGGTATTTTGAAGAGTATGGAGTTTGAACAAGGTAAGGTCTATCTCTACCAAGATTAGAATCCAAAATCTTACAAAAAGGTTTTGGAGATCTTAGAGGTAGGAGTAGTTGAAGGTTCTGTCTGGAAAACATAAGGAGATTATATTATATAACTCTCCATAGTTTTGTCAATAGAAGTTACAAAAATAGTTTTAGTTACATAGGCATCTTGGCTCATGCTTTGAAATACCAGAACATTTGAGAATATGGAAAATAAGCCAGGACTATTTTGGGAAGTAGCTTTTGCCAACTGGTGTTAAGGTGAGCAGTATATCACATAATACACAATCATAAGTATAAGCATATCCAAACAACAAGCAAACACTTTAGCATTAAACAAGAAAAAGTTTTTGTTCCCCCTGATTTTTGCATTCTGGACAACTAATCATGGTTGCTGAAATTGGGATGTTACCGATCTTTCCCCCTTAAAATAATCCCGTCCAGAGGTTTAGGAGAGTAGGGTTAGGGGATTTTGATTCAAGGTTAGCGCTACTGGTTTCAAGCGTGCTATCTTACGGACTCTGTCTTTGACATCGACTACTCTGCTGATGAAGTTGAGCTTCGGTCTTCCGGGATGCATGGGGAGTTGAGCAGAGTCTAGTCCTGACGGCGAGGGGATGACTTTCATTTCCTTCCGGGCTCTACATCTTGAGGGCTTAGGCTGGGCAGACTATCTCGATGCTAAACTTCCCGAAGTACTTGTCGGAGGGTAGAATCTGCGACTGGGAGTACCTCTGTTTATGGATTCATAGCCTTTCCTTAGGGTCGTAGCGTATCCTATTTAACGATTTTAGGGTCAGGATTCCTGCGGTGGCTCCGGGCAGAGGGTTATTCTATTATGTGGGAAAGACGCAGTCTTTCTCCCTTAGGGTTAAACTAGGGTGGCTCGGAGAGTCGACATAGTCCTTCCTTCTTGGAGTCGTTGAATGGGGTTTCTGTGGATTGTCATCCATCTATCTTCTAGAGTAGAGACCTTCGGAAGTCTTTCGGGGATTATGACATACTGGGCTTATATACTACTATTATTCGTACTTAGCCTATTGGAGTTGTTGGAATCTCACGTCCTCTAAGCATTATGGAACCTAGGGGTTAGCGGTTCGGCAGTCCTTCAGGTGGGTCTTCATCTGACGTAGCGGGGGGAGTTTGTAGAATCTTCAGTTAGTTTCTCATCGGATAACTCCCAGGTTGTTGTTTGGCGAAGGGACGTCGGTCCCTGAGATCTCTTATGAAGTATCTTTCGATAGACCATATTTTGGGGACTGAGTTGGAAAGATGCAGTGTTTCCACCTTAGAGCTTCACTAAGGTGCTTCGGGAGGGGTGCAGATCTTCAGTCTTGGAAGGCTGACTTGCTGTTAGCGGAGGGATATAGCTTTCCTAAATCTTGAGCTAAGGTCTTCGGGCGACGACCTACTGTACCAACCTTGGCGGGTGGTTTCCTAATGCAACACTTTAAGAGGTTAGCTCTAGAAGGGTTAGCGTTTAACAAAACTTCTTGTTAGCTCTGTAGTCAGAGTAGAGGCATCAGACTTCGGGGGAAACTGTCTTCACGTTCCTAATCATCTAGCTTCAAGGGTATTTCTGACCTTCTGGGAGGAACTTTCCTTCGGTTGGGATAGGGTGGACTAGATTTGGTTAGTCTTCTGAGGTGGTTGGAGGGTCTAATATACCGGAGGTCGGCGTAGTTAGGTCTTCACTTCTTGTCTTGGTTGACTTATCGATGGTTTCTTGTGGATACTGAGGGTCCTTCGGTGGTTGACTTCCGGCTTCAATGGGATTCTTGCTGTATTAGACGGTGGAACAAGGGAGTGCTGCGCCATCAATGAGTCTTTGAGAGGCGGGTTGGACGAGGTATGCCATCCTACTGAGGGGAAGTCTTCGAGTTGATTCGGACTTGAAGATGTTGAACTCCTTGTTCTTGTGATGCTTTTCCTCTCATATACTCTCGAGGTTAGTCTGGGTCTCAAAACCGACATCCAACACAGGGGGGGTTCCTGAGTTACTAGGTGGGTTATCGCTCCTCGAGTCACGTTTTTAAGGAGGTCAAAGCAAACCAGAACATACAAACAAGGCGGACAGAGCGAGGGGATCACAATGTCCTCGGCAAACCACACACTTCAAGCAACACATGAGGCACTTAGGCAAGCAAACACGGTCAACGCTATGGACCAAGGAGTTAACTACTCGCGATGTTGGGGAATCCTATCCTTAGGACTATTGACCCTAGATACCGTCTTTCTTCAGGTCGGAGTTAGTATCTTGCAGATGTAGTCTTCATCGTATCTTGGACGCTTCTTGATAGTGCACACCTGATGTCTTCTGAGTATGAGGATTTCGCAGGTAGAGCGATATTGTAGTCTCCTTGTGTTTGCTGGTAGTTGCTTGCCTTCATCTGGTTCTCTTTGTCTTTACCGGGTTCTATATCCTAGTTATTTAAAATCCGTAGGTTTGAGGTTTGGACGAGAGTTCGAGGAAACCATTTTCGAAAGCAATTTACTTAGAGTAAGAGAAGAAGTAGAATTTTATGAAACTCATTGGGAAACTAGTTTTCAAAAGCCAAGGTTTTCAAAATAAGGTTCCTTTCTAACGACCATGCTAACTAAGGTTCTCCTACAGTCAGGATGGCTCTGATACCAAGTCTGTGGGGGCCCCGGATTAATCCTTCGAGAATCCCTGTTATGTATACAACCATGATCCCATGATCAGTTAGTCGTGGCACATAACCGACAAGTATCATTACAACATCCGAGAGTATACCGAATTACAAGACTTACATAAATGCCGTTATGGCTACATTAATAATCAGCAGCGGACTTCAACAAGCGTAGAGCCCGAGCCATGCCTTAACCTACAGGCAACTGACTGGGAGAACGTCCTAGCTCGCATAGTCGTCAACGCCATCTTCTTCTTGATATCTGGCCAAGTTAATAGCCAGGGACAATGCCAGTAAGTACATTGAATGTACTCGCAAACCACCTTAAGATATTAATAATAACAGGAGGATATGCACTTTGGCTGTGGTAGTAGGAGGGCTCCAAGAGAGGTCCTTTTCTCAATTAGTTTCTCTTGTAGATATAGCATCTACATATCTTTGTTGAAAACTTTTGTAAACCTTTTGGAAACTGTTTTGAAAAGTTTCGGAAAAACATTAGGAGTGGGTCACCCATTTGTTCCAGTTTTCAGGTCGTCCCATGACCCAACTCCTTCCATACCTTTCTGACCATCCCATGGTCAAAGCAGGTATCCTTCCCGACCATCCCATGGTCAAAACATTTAAAAGTCATTTCTTTTCCAAAATCCTTTTTGAAAACCAAAACCAGCACCGCTCTACAGCAACCTTCCCAACTGTCCATGACCGTGGACACGGCTATTCGAATAGATTTACACTCTATAGAGGTTGTACACTTTACCCACACCATCCGGGTACACTACCCTAATCTTCACCGATCGTGGGTCGAGTAACCGATCAAGACTCTCCAAATGTCTACTCCAATATAAGTGCCTAGCCTATGAGTGTTAATCCCTCAACACCGGGACATCGTGCGAGGACCAACCGGATCGCTTTCTCCACCTCCTAGGTGAAGCTTTCAATGAGGGGCTCATAGTAATGTGTGGAGGCCTGCTGGCCCTTCATTCCATCTCCAGGTCGATGTCCCGCATGGACCTATATCGGAGATGGCCCACCCTCCACGGATCCCCGATCCCCTGTAGTAGTTACGAGGCAGCTTATACCAGAATAAACAACCTTCAAATCCAGCCCTGTCCCATTCTAGAGTAATGTGGTTGCACGTGTTAATTGTTCTAGCAAAACTGCAAAGAACCAGGTGCGTTTTTGTAACCCTTTTTCCTCCGGTTTTCCTCCAGCATTTTGTAAAACAAAACCTTTTTCTTTCTCAACATCTCTTGGGAG
This sequence comes from Avena eriantha, assembly GCA_910589775.1. Classification (NCBI taxonomy): domain Eukaryota; kingdom Viridiplantae; phylum Streptophyta; class Magnoliopsida; order Poales; family Poaceae; genus Avena; species Avena eriantha. Next base: position 416,378,112 of record OU342744.1, on the reverse strand, counting down.
GTCCCACCTCACCAAGGTTTTATCATAAAACATTTGGTAAAACGTTTTCCTGGGTCTTCCCATCCTCTAGCTTTGGTTCAGCTAAATCGGGAGTCTCCAAAGGGTTATGGTGATATACATCATCTATTCTACTAAGGACAAGTAGGTGTCACCAAGGGGGTTGTACTTAGTAGTACTAAAGTGTAGTAGTTCGGAGGGGCCGAACCACTACCGTATATACATCAACGGGTAATAAAACAATGCAGTTTCACAAATAGTAGACAAAACATGCATAATTAAAATAATAGGACAATGGCTTATGAGCAAGATGGTGGCTTGCCTGATGATCAGCAATATGGCATAATTCTCCCTGGACTTCTTCTTTAGATAACCAAGAATACCAATATCAATAATAAATACCCCTTCTTCCGCTCTCCGATTTCATCGCAACTATCGTCGTCCCGACAACACATGCAAGCAAACCAAGCCACAATCAACACAAGGCATACAAGCAACAATACATACAGCAAGGAATTGAATAATACCAGATTAAGATTCAGATGGTTTTGAGAGGATTGGAAATAGGAGATTGCGATGGCCTTAGAGAAGGGCATGAGAACCCCTTAGGATTTATAGTTTAGAAACTACCTAGGAGATGGATTTTTGAACAAGACCATATTCTGTAGGGTACCATGGTAAAAACAAGATACCAACAGATAGGTATTGATAAAATTAAACCAACAAGAGTGGTTTCACTATTTTATCAACTACCAATAATTTATAGTGATTTTTATAGTGAATAAGACTCTAGTTTTAGGAAATAATTCACCAGAAAAGTTCTGGAGCTCCAAAAATTATTTCCTTGGATGGTTCAGTAGCGTTTGATGTACTTGTTCACTGTGAGTTGGAATCAGGTCAGACAATTACCAGAATGCCCTTAGGAAATTCCAAAAGGCAGTTATGTACACAACTTGTCTTTTTCACCAGATTAGATCTATAGAAGGTTTTAATATGAGGTAAAGGTCAATGGATAGGTATGGAAAATACCTCCCAGTACCAACGGGAATCGCCCTTTTGGGAGTTACAAAGCTACTGTAGTGAATTTAGAGGTGAATAAACCATGCACAAAATAGTTTAATTCACAGAAATATCCAAGGCTCAATAAATCATGACCTCCTGGATTTTGATAGATATGGATGTACCACATGACATGGATTTGGAAACAACCCGAAATATGTTGTAGAATTACCTAGGGAATTTTCTAAAGGCAGAAAGTCTTTGTTTTTGCTATTTTTACTAAAGTCAAACTACTGTTCACCTTGGCCTGAGATAAATGCTGTATGATAGGCCTATGGGTATACTTTCAAAGGCACTTGGTTTCATACATTGTCGAGATGTGTAGGTCCCTGAGGGATTTATTTACTGGAAAGGATACCTTTTGGTAAATAAATCTACAGAGGAGCTATTAGTGGTATTTGGCCAAGATTTTAGTACAGCATGATAGACAAAACCCTAAGGTATCATAGAAAATTTGTGTCAGGTCATTTGGAGGTAATAACCATTTTCATTTGTATTTAAAGTAACTGCTATTCAAATCTGCCCTGGTGAGAAATATTAAAGGAAGAAAAGGGGCGCAGGCCAGGTCTGCTAGGGAGTTGGGCTACAAAGCAGGCCGGCCCAACAGGAGGCGCCGGGGAGGCGCGCGGGATCATTTGAAACCGGCCGCGTGGGGCCTGCTGGTCAGTCACCCGGCGCGGCAAAGAGGTATCGATGGATAGGGGCCATTAGATTAGACCGTGATGGACGGCAATCGTTCGTCGTCCTCACCCGCGGCCACCAAGCGACGACAAAACCCTAGCTGGCGGAGGGGATCATGCGGGGGAGCTCACCTTGGGGCGGAGAGGAGCCGGGGAGGGGCGGAGTTGGAGCGGTGCTCGACGGCGGTCCCAACGGTGGGCGGCAACGTGGGCCTCAACGTCGGTGCAGGGCTTGCGCGGTGGTGGCCGACAGAGGAGCTCGGAAGCTCACTGGAGCGGGCTCAGGAACGCATGCATGTTGGTGGGGAGAGGATTGGGGCACTAGGAGGAGGTACGATGCCAGAGAATGGCCCCTGGGGAGGTTGCAGAGGCGCAGGAGTCTCAAGCTCGTCGGAGGAGCTTCAATCGGGCATGCCCTTGGACAGCGGCTCCAGCAGACCTGGGACAGAAAGGAGGGCATGGGGAGGTGAGTTATAGCATGTAGGTCATGAAACAGCAGAGAGAGAGAGGAAAGAGAGGCTTGGGGTGAGGACATGCTCACCCCTTCGAAGAAGGCCGAGATGAGCTTTCCTCCTTTTCCATGGCGAGGGAGAGCTGCAGAGATGGATCTGGAGTTCTCGGGTGAGGCAAGTGGAGTGGGAGGGGGATAAATGAGGGAGCAGGGGAGAGTGGGGTGGTCTCTGGACCTTATAAACCAAAGGGGAGGCTCATGGTGGACTTGTCCCTTTGGGCATGGGAGGGAGGAGGGAAGCCAGGGCTGGCATTGCTGTGGGCGTGGGGAGGGTGGTATCTGGTCTGTACTGAGGGCAGAGGAGAGGTGGAAGGGCTGCTGCAGCTAAGCAAAGAACTTTTGCAAGTTAAGACACCCACATGGGGTTAAGTGCTAGGGTCCAAGCACTAAAGGACAAGATGCTACAGTGCTAGGGCTACAGTGATTTCGACCAGGGGGAGAGAAGGGTGCTGTACAAGCTTGGTGGAGAAGATTGGATATGGTTTGATGGAGTATTAGTGCAAGGTTTGCTCATAACCCAAATTTGTCAAAGTTGATGATTATGAAGAATTTCTTTGAATTGATCTTGGCAAGATGAGTGAATGGTACTGGTAGATGGTTTAGGCCAGGGTACATCTCTAGTATTTATTTGGGATTTTTCAGATGATTTTTAGTGCATTTTTGATCCATTAATCAAATAGAGCAGAAATGGTTTCTTGAAGCTATTTTGATATTTTTACATTGGACTTTGTTGGATTTTGATGTGAGATGGTCCAAGATACCATATCACACCTTGGGGACATTTCCCAATATTTATTGAGGCTTAAAAGTATTCAAAACAATTATTATTCCATTTCAGCCATTTAAGAAAATGGGCAAAAAGAAATAATAAAGCTCTTCAAAAATATTTATTTTTGAAGTGGGAGGATGGGGTAAGATATGTGGGTCTCAATTGTGCCAAAATTTGGGGAAGTGCTTTGGAAAAATCCAAACTTTCCCTTATGGAAGAGGTTTTGAAGAATTTGTCTATTAAGGAATTAATTTGATTTGGAGCCAAAATAATTATGGAGAATTATTGATAATTCTTGATGATCAAGTTATATGATGTATACAAGGTGTATCAAGCATTTGAAACCTTGGGATTGGAGAATACAAGTTGATTTTTGGTGAAATACCCTAGATTAAGGATCTATGGTGATGTTAATTTCATACCGTCTAATCCTGGTTGCCTCTTGGAGTTCAGATCTCCACTTGGGGCATGGGGTATATGATTGGATAGACCAAGTGATTTATATAAACGTGGTACATAGGTTTGAGCTTCATCTTGTTTGAGTTCACCAAGACAAGCTTTCATACTTTGAATAAAATAAGCCTGCCAAAGCAGATTATCAACTAGCCTTCAAAACCTTGTGGGTTTCAGAAGCACAAAGATCCACTTGGAACAAGTGAAGTATATATTGATAGACCTATATGAGTAGAACACAACCATGCAAAGATTTGGTCCGTAGAAGGTTGGATGGTGGTGTGAGCTTATACCAAAGTAGGCATGTTGACTAGATTTGCAGGAAAAGTTATTTTCTTGCCAAGGACTTGTTATGTGGATCCTCATAGATACCTTTTTTCTTTCTTACATTTTTCGAGGATCGCAGATTATTTCTTTTGCAAGTGTTTACACAACCTTTGAGAGTACCAATACTTTTGCCCATATATTGACACGGATGTCACTCATGTCATCAACTCATAGCCGAAATATGGGGTTATACCATAGGTCGTTCAAAAGCTAGCGGAGTTGTTGGCATCCCAAAGGTGTGCATTACAGACATAGAACAACGTTGTCTCACTTATTTCTCTTTTTTTGAGCTAGTACCGCGGTTTGATCCACAAGGTTAGCTTTGGCATGCATCACAATTACCACTAGACTTTATTTCAATCAAAGAACTCCTTTCATGGGTGTCGTCAAGACTATCAAAATATCTATGGGGTTAGGTATCATCAAGGGTATACTCTCAAGACAATCATTCATCAAACAAGTCGTAAATTTCAGACTTTTTCTTATTGTACTTGTTTGGCATTATTATTTCCAAGGCAAGACTCGGTTAATTAAAAGAACTAGAGCAAGAGCTTCAATAACTAATCATCATACAATTAAAAAGCCTTACTCTAACCATATTAAATTACTTCCCACTAGCATGACATCTTAGCAAATCAACCAACTAAGATAAACAACTCAAACTTCATAAGTGGGAGACATAGGACATACCTCTCATAAGTGACTTCATGATCCTCTTCCTTATAGGGATGTGTTCCTTCAAAACTCAAACACGATACTCTCTAAATGATATTAAAGCAAATAGGCAAAGTATGAACCCACGTTTACAAAAAAAGGAAAATATGGGTAAAACTTTTTGTATTTTTGAGGATAGGGATTAAAGAGAAGAAAAGAACTTGCGACCAAGCAAGGGTTTAAGAAAATAAAAACAAACGAAAATACAAATAAACTAAAATGAAAGAAAATTAAAAGAAAAAAAGCGAAGTGTTGGAACAAGCCAACACAAGTGTTTCAAAGCTCCCAAGGAGCTAGAGTACAACCTTGTTATTACACAAATAAATTTGCCAGGGGAACACATCCCCAAGCTCAGGCTTTTTCAAGCCCTTTTGTTGCTCATTGTGGTGGTGGTGGATAATCTCCCACGTTCCATTGGTTGCTCCAATCATGGAACTGGGTGGCGAGGCTTGCAGTGGCATCTTGAAGGTTGATGGAGAGGTTCTTCATGTTTTGAATATTTCCTTCGAGTACATAGATGTCTTTATAGGTGGTGTAATAGTTTCATGGCTTCACATCTTGTTTGGGTCCTCCTTGTTCTACTTCTTCATCTTCTCCTCCTCCCACGAGTATTTCTTGTTGGGGTAGATTAGCTTCAACCTGCGCGTCATAACGCAAACGTCCATCCTTGATAGAGAATAAACCATTAGGCAAAGGAGCTGGGATCAAGTGATCCGCTCCAGGTATATTGAAGAAATATCTACCATGATTTTTAGAAATCATACCACATGCTCTTAGAGTAGAAAGACCGAGACGGTTACTTCCAGTCAATGGTTGGATGTTACCTAGGTTGATGCGAAGTGCGCATGTAAGAACAGTCACAATTCCTCCTCTGCATATGGGTCCTCAAGATTGAAGAGCCTAATACTTAAGGTAAAACACCAGAAGAGTGCCCAAATTTGGCGTTAAGTTACAATTAATAAGAGCAGCTTTTGCGAGGATCAACATGTCCTCCTCATTAACTCTAATAAACTCACCAAGTGCCTGCAATGTGTTAGCAATCACATAGAATAAATATCAAATAACATGATGATCAATTTGGTTCCCCTTATTTGCGTTTCCATGAATTCTCATCAAATTAAAGTATGGTGAAGGGTAAGGATCTAAAACAAAGGTAGTTGTGCGTACATCGGTGGTGTTGTTGGCAAACCCAAAGCATTGAGCCCATTGGCTGAGCGTTAAAGTATACTCACAGTTAATAAGGTGGAATTTGATTCGATCAACTCTGAGCCTTTGTTCCTCAGAACAACCATAAGGATCCATTGTGTGCGTCAAGGTGTTGAAGAAATCAAGCGTCAAGCGGCGATATGTCGCAACATCCTGAAAGACAAAATTGTACAAACCAATATTTTTGCAAAGTAAATCAAAATCAACACGAATGCCAAGTTTGTTCAGGATATAAGGACATGCCCACTTGGTGGACTTGATTTCTCGAATCTTGAGACGATAACGGCTCAGAAGGAACTCCTCGGTGAACTCGATACCAAGTGACTTGAGGGTTAACGTATCAACGGGTGGTGTGGAGGATTCCGCAGCCATCTCACATGTACGTCTCCTCGTGTTCATCTAATAAATAAAAATAAGATAAAGTAAATAAAGATTGCTAATATTTTTTTAGTCCAATAGAAACATCACATAAGTGACTCTCTAAACTAACTAGAAAAGAAACTCCTCTAAAAACAATGCTAAGCATACTTAATATCAAGATTGAATCAAGAACAAGACCTATGTCTAGATTGACAATGATGAATTACTGAGTGAAGCTTTTGCACAAATAAGTTGGGGATCAAAGAAGAATCATACAATAGATCGAATGAGTGTGAAGAATCGAAGAAGATTGAGTAAATTTGAAGATCCAATGGAGGTAGTTTAAAGTTTGGAGGAAGAAGAAAGAGAGAAAATGATTTGGGGATTTTTAGGTTACCTCCTCGGGGTGCTTATGGCGGCCGCGTACGTGGTATGGGCGGGCGGTTGAGCCGGAGCCTGCCCATACCAGGTGACTTACCTTGGGAGCGAAGACTGCTCCCAGGCGGTGCACTCGGTACGGGAATGCGCGCCCATACTACTGGTCGTTATCGCTGTGGTGACTTTGCTTGAAATCTAATATTTTCTCAGGGGTACAATACATGCGCGCGGTACGGGCGCGTCCGACCGTACCAGTGATCGTTATCGACATTGTTCCCTTTGGCAAACATCAAATTTTTTATCTCCCTTTGGATCGATGTGGTACGGGCGCACGGTACGGTCCACTCCGGCCGTACCAGTGGTCGCTAAGAACACTGTAAACTACAAAACTCAAGGGATTTGATTAGTAGCTCTGTGCGCCTTTGCACATCTTATCAAAGGATTAGATAACAGCAAACATACTAAGTATAATCCAGCAATACTTCTTAGGCCATGTGTTACTAAAATAAAATATAGAGGATTACCTTATTTCTTCTCCTCTTTCCATAGGGCTTCTTGAACACTCTTTATTAAAAACAAAAACAAAGCAAAAACAAAACTAACACAATACTAATACAATCAAAAATATAAATAAATAATTTAATTTCACATGGGTGCCTCCCATGAAACGCTTCTAGTTAAGGTCAATTAGCTTGACCTTGATGGCAATCACTTAGGTTTGTGAAGTGGAACACCCACTCCAAAGTAGTTGGCTTTCAAAGTAATTACACCATCATCATCATTAGGCTTGGCCTTCTTCTTCCTAGGGAAGTGGACTACAAAAGGATCTCTAGATGGTAGCCCTATTCTCACATTCCCTTCATGTAAATTAATCAAAGCTTTAATAGTTCTTAGGAATGGCCTACCTAGAATTATAGGTGCTATGTGATCTTCATGTCCACAATAACAACATCAATAAGAGCGGGACTACCTTTAATTTCAACAACTATATTTTATTTTATCTCAACAGCTTGTTTATAAGTTGAATCAGCTAGATGGAGTCTCAATTTAGTTGTAACAAATTGCTCCAAGTTTAATTTATCGAATAAGCTTTTGGAAATTGTTGATACACTCGCACTAAGATCACAAAGTGCGGATATCTCATTAACTCCCAACTTAATTTTAATAGTGGGCTCAAATATATCATCTAGCTTAGCTGGAAGCTTATCAGCTAGTCTTTTATACTCCATCTCTAAATCGCGAACCTTAGATGCTACTTGTTGTATAAATTGTTGGTACATAGCATCATTACCTTGTTCCATACCTGGATTCTTAACGGTGATCATCTTCAATAGATCTTCCATGGTATACTCCGATGTTGGCGCGTTGCTATAATCTAGCTCTTTAGGTGCTTCTTCATTGGTTACCACCCTCATCATCTTCAGGTCTTCTACCATATGTGGATCGGGTTTTCCAGCAAAGTTTGTTAGTATGAGAGCTTAGCTCTTGGCTACCTTATCCAACCGAGCCTCCACGGTCTTTGTTCTTTCCTGTAGATCCCGCACATCATTTCTTATTGCAACGACCTGGTTAGATAATCTTCCTATACTACTTTCATGGTTCTCCATGATCTTAATAAGCATATTGCTTGGTTTGAGATTGTATAAATGTTCTAATAGTTTGCTCAAACGGGAGATTTCCATGATTTGCTCCATTATTATTATCATAATTATTATAAGGAGCTGATGTAGGATTAACATGATATTTTTGAACATTGTAAGCATAATTATTTTTCCATGTAGGATTAAAAGGAGTACGAGCTATAAAATTAACATCATCAACATCGGTAGTGATATCATTAACGTGGGTATCTTCCTTACCCTTTACTAAGCAAAGCAACTCATCCACCTTAGATGAAAGCTCTTCATTGTTTACCTCGGTAATTGAACTTACTCTCTTCGAGGTTCTTTCCACATGCCATTGGGTATGGTTATTTTGCATATAATCAAGTAATTTCTTTGGAACACTCAATTTCTTTACCATGATCGTTCCTCCTGCTGCAGTATCTAGCATAGACATAGACATTGGGTTAAGACCATTATAAAACAAATGTAACATAAGCCACTCTTCCATCCCATGACTAGGACAGTTCATTACGGATTCTTTCATCCTTTCCCACGCAAGCACTAGTGGCTCATAGTCTTCTTGTCTAAAGATTGTAATGTTGGAGCTTAGCTACATAGTCTTAGCTGGGAGAAAAAATTTAGTCATAAACAAATTAGTATATTCCTCCCAAGATTTAATAGTGCCCTTTGGTAGAGCTAGCAACCAATCCATAGCCTTTCATCTAAGAGAGAAAGGAAACAATCTTAGCTTAACAACATTTGGATCTACATCCTTAATACGCATCATGTTGCAAATTTCAGTAGAAGTATTTAAGTGCAATCCTGAATCTTCAGCGGATGAACCCCCAAATTGGTTTTGTTGAACCAAACTTAAAAGTTTAGGTTTAATCTCATATGTTCTGCATCAAATGCGGGTTGAGTGATGGGTGCACAAATAAATCATCAGTGGGAGTAGCATACTCCCCTAATCTCTTTTGAGCCATGGCTCTTATGTTTTTGGTGATTTTTAAGTAATGAAAACGAATAACAAGTAACTATTTTTGGGGTTTTCAAATAGATAACAAGAAAGTAAACTAATAACAAGAATTAAACTACAACTAATAATAAAACTAAACACAAGGTCTATAATGGCCTCACCAGGATATCGAAATTGCTTCCCCGGCAACGGCGCCAGAAAAAGGGTTGATACCTTCGATCCGGATTCACGGATGTAGTATAATAGCTTTTTCCCTAGAAGACCTAGGTTTAATCGAACCTCGGAAAGCACTGCTAAAAGGTAATAAAAAGGACACGTCTACAAGACTTTGTTTGTTCGTTTTACCTTAGTTGACCAGACCAATCTAGTTTACTTTATAACGGGTTTGAATTAATGGATGGAGATAGGCCAGGGTTGAAGATCCACCTACAACTGCACATCATATGGGATAAAAGATAATAATAAGCATAATCATGTATAATGTTTGAATGTAGATAATCTCTTGTGGGCAACACATCCTAATATTCTAGAGCCCCCGTGATGCAGCGGGCATAGCAATAGACTTTTAATGCAACCGAGAGCACACCAAAGCCACGGGTTACAACTGATTATTAAGTGTAAAACACAGATCAAAGCTTTAAGTGGTGATGTTGTTTTTGATCCCGAATGGGGTGCTAAGCCAAGACCATACTACCCTTTCTGTCACTGAGGTTCCTATGAGGTCGCCGCTAGACAAGTATATATATCTCACCTCAAGCCTTTATCAATCTATGGGATCGTTGGTACCTACAAGTTCACAGATTGAGACAAGAGACAAAGAAACAAAAGATACAAATCACAATTCCCAACAAAATACAATTCTCCAATGCTCTAGATGCACATAATCGCTGCAAGGTTTCTCCCCAACCCGCAGGCCGTGAGGACTACTCACTCATAACAAATAGACCGGAGATAGAAAACATCATACAAATACTTAGATTGAAATCAAATATTCTTACAATGGTCGCCAAATCACAAGGAGATCTAAGTACAAAGTAATGGCTATGGCTAGTGGATGGATGGATGGGGGAAGTGATGAACAATGGTGTGGATCTCCTTTGGTGGTGTTGTGATGCAATATGAGAATGGCGGCCCTCTTGCCGATGGCTGGAGCCTCAAAATATATAGGCGTCTTCATGAAAGTTGTAGGGTTTGATGATACAAAGCCATCACCAACTAGTACTGGCGGGCAGTACGGGCGGACCGTGCCCGTACTGGTGGTCGTTAAGCTTGCTGACGCCCTGGAACGACTCCCCAATTACTTGGTAGTGTGTACTTCCTCAATATCCTTCATTATGACTCCTTATTTCGCATTAAAAGCCATGATTTCCTGCACAACATAAATCAAAGAGAGGATTTTCATATCTTTGCAATTATTAGTTGGCAAGAGTTGAGAGATTCTTTGGCAATTTATTGACCAAAAACAATGTTTAAACATAGTGGAGGATGGAAAAATCAGAGCCATCACGAATCCAATAGTCGTTCAGTAGTTGGAGAACAGTCTTAACAGATAAGGTCGGGGTTGCAAATCAGATCCTTCCACCTTCCTTCTTCCTTCTTTTACTCAGAACCTACTTGTCCTGGCTTCGTGACGCTGTACCAACTATTTTCTGCTTGCTTTTTTGTCTACAGGGAGCAGCCTTGTCCTTGTAGTCTGTTCGAAGCATGGCTGGCCTGTCCAGGGATTCGAGGGCTATCGCTGAGGCTCTAAAAGTTACCGAGGCCAAGGTCTTGGCACTGAATAAGGAGCTGATCTGGGTGTCAGGTGAGTCCAGATCCTTCTCCCAGGGAGTCATTGAGGCCCAACACCGATATACCAACACTCGTTGTGTGACCCTACATCTTGCTCGGTGGATCGCAGGTCTGATGAATTCCAAGGGATTCCCTAGGACCTTAGCGTTATCCAATACCCCACTAAGGAACTCCCTTGCTTCTATCGAGGATGCGTTAGAGCTTTTCCCTAGGATCTCTTATTGGCTTGATGGGGACCTCAAGAGAGAGGCATCATAGCAAGCTTCCGAATGCGTGGAGATTGCTCTGGCCAAAGCGGAGATTGCAACACTAGATATGTCAGTGCAAGCCCTTCAAGCTTCCTTCCCAGGGCGAGGGATAGGCGCGTGTGGAGAGTTGGTGAGATGCTGCAGAGGCCTTCATCGCCCTTCAAAACTTTAGCACCGAGGAAGCTAGGGACGTAGGCACCGGCGAGGATAACGACATGAGGGACTAATAGGAGCTTAACCCACCCTTCTCCTGATGTAACGGTTCCTGAGTACCTTCTCGTCTGCTGCTGATCAATCCTTTTACTGAATCTAGTTCCTTAGGCATAGGCCTGCCTTGTGGCTATCCCGCGCCGAGGTCCTTAGATCCGTTAGGTCTGGTCGTGGTGAGTATCCTATGCACTCGTATAGGAGCTTTATAGATCAGGTCTAACTGAGGTTGGTGCCTTGGGCCTCTGCAGTGACGCATCGCCTATGAGCCGATGATAGTAGCTCATGCTTGGTGTAGTTTATCGCTCATAGGCGGAGGTTAGTAACTCAAATTTTACATGGGTGTATTTCTTGTTAGGGTACTCGTACAATTTTCTCCATGTTTAATAAGGGTGTGAGTTTTCAGCTAGCTAGAGATTAAGTGCTCATGTGGAAGCCTTCTACCTCTATCCCGTTCGCAATGTTCCTTGGGCCATTACCTCTGCCGAATTACATCGAGGTTCATAACTTCCCTACACCATGCTCTACAGTGGGTTTTTTGTCATGGGTTTGCCCGGGTAATTACCGCTGAAGGTCCCTGTGTTTCAGTCACCCGTGCTAGAGGTTTTTAAGGCCTTCGCCATGATTTTAGGCTATCAGAGTGAGCATCGATCCTTTGGAGGCCCTGTCTCCACTCATGGTATCCACATACCCCTTCTCGCTAGTTAGACATAACTAGGATCGTCCAAGCCCAGCCTGGGTGAAGAGAGGATCCTGAGCGCTTTGAGCAGGTTTTTGGTCTGAGCAGACTGGTAAGCACGCAAGTTTTAGTTTAGGGGAACAGGTCATGTGGGTTAGTAGCCGCGTGGCCAATCATTGTCTGCTTTGAGGCTAGCTCATGCGGGTTAGTAGCCACGTGACCAATCATCGCTTATCCTGAGGTGAGAGCGTACTTTCCCGATCCTTCCTGGCGATTCCTGCTATCATGACCAGGGTACCTAGGGTAAATCATAATAATGAATTATTGAACTTAGGTTGAAACTTCAAATTTAGAGTATGGAGTGCCCCTACATGCAGCCCTCGGGTGTCCGGTCAAGTGTGGATGACTTGTTTGGGCAACCTAGTAGGTCCTAGCATGTAGTACTTCCGTTTATATAATGCTTGATGGTTTAATGTCTTGGGTTCTGTCAGACGACGTCCAAGACCCCGCTTCCATGCCACTGATGCACATGTGGTGGAGGTCCTATGACCATAGAGGAGCTGGTTTAGGTGAATTTTCCCTCAGAGTGGGTAGAGGCTATTCTCCTTGATCTAGTGTAGGGAAATGATTTCTCGCTTGATCCCGAGGTGCTATCAAAGCTTCTGCTAGTGCCAGAGCCCGCACCGTTGTTACCGCAGGAGCTTGTGTTCTGGTGTCGGGTCCCCGGGTCCCAATGTTTTCCATCTTGTAATGCTTTTCCATCCTTTGGCTTCACCTTAACTACATCTTTGTGAACCAGTGTGGCAAGGGATGTCCTTTTGGGGGATGCCCTTGATGTAAATCCTGTAGAGCCCCCAAGGACTAATTGCTCCTACACGACAAGGTCCTACCCAGCTCGGTTCACCAAGATGGTTAGCTTAGGAATGTTGATCCATGTAAACCATCATGGTTCCGACCGGGTATAAGGGGTGTGGCCAATCTGTTCCGTGGTTGTCCATAGTTCTAGAGAGCATGCCAACTTCCCCAGAGGCCTATGGTTTACAAAATTCTAAGATACTCGGAGTCTTTGGATGGATGATTGGCCCAAGGTCCCTCCGGAGTTTGACCTCCCTATGAATTGTTAATTCTCCGAGGTCCTCGGGTTGACCGGTGTGCGCCTAAGCCGCTTTTCATGAAGTGTGGCCTCCTACCGTGACTGGTGGAACCCTGAGTCCTCGTCTGAGGTGTCACATTGTTACCTCTGGTGGGATCTTTCTACCGCATCCCCTGACTTGGGTAGGATGAACCGGATGAATGCCCTCGCCATTGCGTAGGCCCTGGTAAGGAGTGAGTCTCCTGGTAGGATGTCTTCTACTGCCGATCTTGAGTTTGACTAGGGAAGTCATGTGCCTAGCTCCCTAGGTCAGTATTCTGTCTTGGCAGGTCCTTGCGTATCGTGACAGATCCCATTGCACCAATGATGAACAATGTCCGGTCTAATGGGTTTAGGTAGGCTCCAAATTGGGTTAACTGCATGCGTCCTAGTATGACTAACTGTTGTGTTGGTTGGTCCACAACCTCGAACATATAGAATTGTGTGATGAACTTTTCTGTCTCACCAAAGGTAACAGGGAGTGACTTCTTTAGTGTCCTCGTCTTGGTTGCTAGTTTCATGCTCTATCCTGAACTAATTAATGAGGACCTACAAGTAATCCAATAGCCTAGAACAGACCGCACTCCTAATCTTAGTCGGATCCGTGATTCTCCCCGTATTCGCACATTTGCGATATATGGGGAAACGAGGAACATAGATCCAGGTTGGTTGCCACAGGTGGAGGGCTACAAGACGTGAGGTCCTGGCGGCTCTACGGACCCGAGTGTGGTGGCCTAGGCTATACTTTAGTTGACCTATCTTGTCATGGATCTGGTCTAGAGGTGGTTCAGGTCGTAGGCAGGAGGGTTCCGTGGGCTGAAGGGTGTTGGTAATTATGTTTCCATGTACTCATTTTTCCTTATGCTCATACATGTTGGTGAGTACCATGGTGTTAACTCCTACTCTGCCTCGAATTCCATCCAACGATGCACCGTGTGACACTGGTTGTACCCGTGAGAGATCGTCATGTGGTATTCGCACCAGTTGTACCCTGTTGGTCACGCCGATGACGTCCTTCTTACATTGAGCGGTTCCACTCGTCCACCCCCTAAGAACTGTTTTATTGTTGGGCGCTTGCTAATTACCCAACGAGACAAGGCTGGTTCCTGGTGTGGCCCGGTGCAACATTGGAGGAGTAATGTCCTTCGCAACTTGCTCTCATAGCCATCAAAATCTTCCTCATGCATGATATCCCTGTCTGAAGTCTGGATGGCTTCGCGTGGCGGTCTGGCTACTGTTCCCCGATCATACGTCCTGATGTCCTGGCACCCCTAACATCTTCCTTCCAAGCGGATGGACGAGGCCTGACTCCACCCCGCCAACCTAAGTGGCTAGTTGGGGTTCCATCAAGGCGTGTCGAGACCCTGCGCCTTTTGCCCACGTATCCTAGTGGGTTGACGTGTTTCACGCCTTCTCCATAGTCGTGTGTCCTATAGTTGCATCCTGTGGTGGGTGTCCAAGACTCCCAGAGGTTCGAGTGGTCATGCACACAACGCGGGCTATGTGCTTCATGTTCCCCCACCGGGTGTTGGGTGGGAAGAATCTTTCAGCCCTTCTCCCGAAGCTAAAATCCACCTCTGGTCGAGATCCGTGAGCTCCTGGTTTGTTTGGCCATGCCCGAAGTTGCTCGGGTCGTCAAATACCTCATAGATCTGGTGGTCTAAGTCTTCGGTCATCACCGTGGATAATTTGATCTACACGACGCAGGCTCCCCCTACCTGGCGCGCCAGCTGATGAAAGAAAATTTTCATGAACCCTCTGTAGTCTCACTTCTGAGGAACGGAAGAGAGTTTATTTGTTCGGCAGACGGCTCAGGTCAGCAGGTTTGGATCTCAAAGACGAAGATGTGTGGGTAATGGGAGGAATATCTCAGACTTTATTCATAAGGTGACCGAGAGACCTAACAATGTGTTTACAAGATGATCTCGGTGGGTTTATAATGATACTCGGCGAGAGAGATGAATCTAGAGTTATGACTAAGGCTAGTGGCAAAGACTTAAGCAATTATGGTGTGTCCTTCTCAGGTCCGAGTTAGTGACAGTCCACAACCTGGAAAGACCAGAAATGACTGATAGAAGGATAACTCGCACAATAATTTTCCTGAGCAGCAAAAATATAAGATCGACACCGAGGCACAATTCCTCAAACCGCGGCGCACGCGCGCGTCGTGAAGAGGCAAGGCTTGGTGAGGCAGGCAGCAAAGGAGGAGGAGCATGCGTGTATGCTCTTCTCTCACTTTAGGAAGTAGTAGAACACTCCATTATATATTGGTGAAATTCCCTTCAAACTAGCAAGGTGGGACTACACATTGGCGCCACCCCTTGCTAGGCATGAATGGGCCTTGAGAATATCAGAATTTGTATTGGGTCATGGACTAAAGCCCACAACCAAATTCCAACAGGTAGGTGGCCTGCTGGCTGGGCCTGGCCAGTGGTTGCCTCCCCAAAAATGTTTTTATTTTATTTATCTATTTTATTTTTAAAATACGTTTGTAAATAGTGTTTAGACAAATAAAATGGGGGGAAATAGTGTAGAACAAAATAGGGTTTTAGTGAAAATATTTTTAGATACTAAACATGCGTGATGATGTCATGATGATTCTCCAAATAGAAATAACAGGCAAATTTTAATTAGGGTATTCTTGGGGTGCTACATGTTGCTAAAGCTTTCCAAGTGGCGACCTGACCATCCGCCATCGGGCAGGAAAAATCTCGTCGCCGTAGGCCAAAGCATACCATTGCTTTAGGATAGTTGTTGTAGATCGGTCGTCTAGCTCATGTGCTCTGGTCTAGGCCTCCACAACTTTGCTCGCTATAGTATGTGATAGGTGAACTCCTGCAAGCTTGGTTGTTGCCACCATTAGGAACCCTCGTAGCAGATCCTTGCATGACGTGGGCACCCCCTGCCTGACGCGCCAGCTAATGAAGCATTTTTTTCACGATCGCACGACACCCTCACTTCCGAAGATCGAAAGAGAGTTTATTTGTTCAGCAATCGGCTCTAGTCAACACGTTTGAATCTCAAAAAAACAAGGATACATGTATAAATGGGGAGGATTCCCTCGGACTTTATTCATAAGGTGATCAAGAGATCATACAATGTGGCTACAATATGGTATCAACTAGTTTGTAATAGGACACAACGAGAGTTGATGAATCTTGGGTTTATGACTAAGGCTAATGGCTATGACTTGGGCGATTATGGCGTGTCCTCTCTAGGTAAGTGTCTTCATGTATATATAGCTATTAGTGGTGCAAGAGTTTCCCTTGGTCATACTAGGTCTTCATCTTGTCTTGCATATCAAGTTGATATTCGATCTCCATTCGATGCACGTTTGCTCTTCGGAAATCTCGAGAGAGCCATATTGCATCCCCATGGGTCAGGTCACCTGAGAGCTTCTTGGCACATGCCTTCGAGACTTGCATGTTGAGGTCTTCGTGGATAGGGATCGTGGATTAAGGCGCATGTGATGTCTAAGCCGAAATCCACCCACCAATCGCAATCGCGGTATGTGGATGCGATTTTTCAAGATGTGCACTTGAACTATCTTTTGATTGCACTACATGTGTCAATTTTGTCATTGTGTTTCTTGTGTTCCTATGCTTTTTCATTGCATTCTTGCATTCATGTAACAAGATTGTATTTGTTTAATTGATGGTACTCATGCCACTACTAGAGTTTCGAGATCACAATGTGCAACTTATAGGGGTGGAAGCACTTCACTAGCAAGAATGTGCTTGCTATTTGTGATTCTGATATGCAGTTGACATATGTTCTAGCTGGTTGGGAAGGATCAACCCATGATGCAACCATCCTTGCTGACAACATGTCTTGGCCTAGTGGGATCAATATCCCTGATGTGAAGTTCTACCTAAGGGATGACGTATATGGTTGTCTCCTTGGGATTCTTCCACCCTTCAGGTCAACCAGGTACCATCTAAACGAGTTCACTAGAAGGGATATGCCTATGAATGCCAATGAACTATTCAATCTCAAGCACTTTGGCCTTAGGGTCACCATTGAGAAGGCATTCGCTACTTTAAAGAACAGGTTCAAGATCCTTGATCATAAGCCACTCCACTTCCCCACCGAGCTAAATCTAGTGCTTGCGTGTTTCATACTCCACAACTAGATCTTGGGGTATGGCCTTGATAAATGTGTTATATGAGGAAAGTGTAATTCCTGACGAGACTGGCATTGTCCATGGTGTCAAGGCCTCATACAATGAAGCTTGGAAGAACAAGAGGATGGAGTGGGCAATGGTAATGTGGAATGATAGTGAAAGGAATATGCCCGAGAGGCAATAATAAAATGGTTATTATGTTATTCCAGGTTTATAATAGATGTTTATTTCTCATTCTATAATTGTATTAAAAGGAAATTTTAATACATGTGTGTTTAATAAACAAATAGAAGGTTCCTAGGGATGCCTCTCATTACACTATCTTGTTGATTAACAGATGATCAAGGTTTCCTAATCATGACATTGGATGTTGTTAATAACAAGATCACACTATTGACTGAATGATTAATGAACATACTCCCAAAGTGTAGTAACATGATCAAGCCATTATCACTACTAGAACGTCATTCAAAGTAACCCTAATCCTTAGACCATGAGATCATGTCAATCACTGATTCTAGAAGAGTATTTTGATTGGATCAAACATCACACCATAACAGGGTGATCATAAAGGTATCGTCAGATACTTGGAAAGTGTTAGTTGAGGCTCGTGGATCAAGAGTGACATTTTTCCATCCATATGATGGCAAGATATACTCAGGGCTCTCTCGGTGATATCACATTGACATAGCTTGCAAGTAAGTGATAGTGATCACTAAGAATGTCATATCACGGGAATGAGAAAAAGAGTACTTGTTAGTAACGGGATCGAACTAGGTATGAATGATACCGAATGATTGGATCCTAGACAAGTAAAATATCATGAGACAAAAGGAATTGGATACTAGGAATAAAAGGTTACATGATCACTAAGTCATCACAAGAACTGGTGGGAGTCATTATGGATCTCTAGGTCCCGCTAATGATTATTGATTGGAGAATGTCTCGATCATGTCCACACAGTTCACGACCTGTAGGGAGACATACTTAAGGGTAGTCGACACAAATTGAGTCGATAGGGCACACATGAGAAGATAGTGGACATCGCAGGAATTTTTTCTGTCAAATCTACCGAAATGATTTCAGGTAGAGAAATAAAGCAAGGGATTGAATTGTTAATGTGTTTATTAAATGAAGTGTTTGTTAAATGAGTGACATTAAAGCAAGTGAATTAAAATTGGTTTTAATCAAAAGACTCTAGATTTTTGAGTGGAAAATGAATGGGAGAAGGTGGAGAGAGTTTTTATGTGAGTGGAGAGTCCACCACATAAATTGGGGAAGAGGTGGGGGCAGCCCCATGGCTGTGTGCTATGCCCCCTTTGGCTTCCCCTCCTCACCTATATAAAGCCCCCCTCATCTCCTCTCTCTCACTCTCACATTGAACCCTCATACGCCCTTTGGTTGGCATCTTCTCCCTCTTGCTAGCCTTGTCCATTGCCACTAGAAAATGTGCTTAGGCGAAGCCCTGCTCAAGATTTTCCCCTCCACCATCTCTACCATGGCGTAACACTGTTGGAGTTCCCGGGGATCCGCTACTTCCGCTGCCTGGCTGGAGCAAGGGTTCGGGAGTCGTCAACACACCGTACGTGTGACTGACTACGAAGGTGCTACACATGCAGCACTATCATCGTGTCCTTGAGGACAGTCGAGTACACTCTACAACAACCACGTGTGTTTGCAGGAACATTATCCCGCATTACGGTCTCTGAGGGTGGGTCCATCTGAAACTGTTACATGTCTCTCCTAGATATGATTTTGGTGGTTGCAATCGTAGGTTTTTTTGTTTTCCATGTAACAAACCCCATCAGTGGTATCACAGCTATGTCTATGCGTAGATGTTTTGTACAGTTAGAACACATAGAGATATGGGTGTTGATAGTCTTGTTGTTTCATACTTGCGTAAATTTTGATCATGGTGGCATGTTGGGATGAAGCGACCCGGACTACCTTTACATGTCCTCGCACATGACACCTGTTCCACGCTTGACATGCAACTCGTATTGCATAAGTTGCTTAGAGGGTATCTGTCTCTCCCAACATAATCGTGATCTAATTTACAACGGTTTGCAAATAACTTGATTGTCAACGTTGTGGCTGAAATTCGTAGGTAGATCGATTCTCTCCTAGAAAGCCCAAAGCCGTGTAAAATATGCAAAAATAAATTAGAAGCCGTCTAACTTGTTTTTGCAGGGCATGTGATGTGATTTGGTCATTGTTACAAAAAACTATTGAATGCAATGAGATTTATGGTAAGTTAAGCAACCTATAGTAGCCATATGGTTGTCTTTATGTTTTATAGCTTGCGTGTTATTCATGTATATCGAAGAGATATATTGTAATGGAGAAGACGACCATGATGGTGGCACCATGAACCTTAGAGCCACGCCGGTGGAATGACGTAGATCATACCATGGAGCACATGATAGAGATCAAGTGCAAGAAAGGACCATATCATATCACATTTTATATGCATGTGATGTTTATCCTATTTATGCATCTTATTTTGCTTGTGTCTTGCTTAGTTCTTGTTGGTAGCATTATAAGATGATCCCTCCCACTAATATCAAGATAATAATGTGTTCTTCCTTAGTATGAACTGTGGCGACCCTGGATTTTCACTACAGATTACCAAATTATGCAAACCACCACGATCCCATGATCAGTGCATCGTGGAGCATAACCGACATGATATCAAAGTACACACATCCATTACAGTACAGTACAATAAGTCTTACAATAATAGTCTTACAACGTTGCCTCTGTGGGCACAAATACATAATAGCAGCGGTAAATTATTAACGCGGAGGACCGAGTCAAGCCATAGCCCAACAGGTGCCTGACTTGAAGAAACGCCCTAGTTTGTCAAGTCATCATCGTAGCCTCCATTGTCCTCTTCATCCTGCTCATAGTCTGACCAAGTTGATAGCCAGGGAACATTGCCAGTAAGTACTTTGAATGTACCCCCAAACCACCATACAAGGAACAACAAAAGTATGCAATATGGCTATGGATAGGATGGCTCCAAGGAAGCTTTTTGTGAAAATATCGTAGAGATATACCCTCAACTCTACCACTTGTTGTTTACCAAACCTTTTTAGGGTAAGCAAATAATTAGTAAAACTTGAAATACTAGGCTAGGGTCAACCCTGATATTCACTTCCTCTGTGGTCATCCCATGACCAATACTTCAACTAGGTCCGACCATCCCATGGCCCATCCTCCTTGCCCTTCAACCATCCCATGGCCGAATCTCTTTTTAGAAAACCTTTTTGTAAACAAAAACCAGCACCGCTACACAACAACCTTTCCAACCGTCCATGACCGCGGACACGGCTATTCGAATAGATTATACTCTGTAGAGGTTGCACACTTTACCCACAAGATCCGATACATCTGCCGCGAACAACCGCTGATCGTCATACACTAGTATGCAAGTTTCGGATAACCGGACAAGACCTTCGGGAAAATCCCCTCTTAACACAAGTACCTATCCTATGGGTGTCATTCCCCTCAAAACCGGGACGTCGGGTACCGAGGACCAACCGGTGCGCTTTTTCCACTTCTCGAGTGTGCGCTTTTAATGAGGGGCCCATAGTAACGCGTGGAGGTCAGCAGACCCTTCGTTCCTTCTCCAGGTCGATGTCCCACATGGACCTTTATCGGAGAAGGCCAACCCTCCATGGATCCCCGATCCCCTGTAGTAATTGTGAGGCACTTGTATCAGAGAGAACCACTTTCGGGTCAAGCCCCTTCCCATATAGGGGTAGTGTGGTTGCACGGGGTAGTTGTTCGGGCAAAACTACATAGAACCAGGTGCGTTTTTGAAAGCAATTTTTCCTCCAACTTCTTATTTGGTGCCTCCACTGATCCAAAACCATTTTAAAAGCTCCTCGGCAAGTCCCACTTGCCAAGGGTTTCTATCAAAACTTTTATAAAACCATCTTTGCCTTCGGGTTCCCAACCTAGAGTTTCTATTAGGCTAAACCGGGGTTTTCAAGGGGTTGTGGTATAGGAGACCACCTTAACTACTAGGGTAGGAGTAGGTAATCCAAAGGGGGAGTACTTAGACAGTACCGTAGGCATCAGTTTGGTGGAGCCAAACTAATACCATAATAATAATATAGCGAGTAAAACCAATTAAGTAGTAGAGTAAGTAAAACGGAGTGCATGAAAATAAAGATGGGACAAGTCTCATGAACTTGTAGGTGGCTTGCCTTGGTTGGCAGCTTGTTCCTGGTCCCCTTCCTCAAAATCTTCCCAAGTACCTTCCTCAAACTCGTCCTCGATCGTATCTATCGTCGAAAAGGGGAAAACTATAATCAACCACCACACCAATCATCATCCGAAACACAAACAATGCAATCAGTACAGATTAATTGCACAACTGAACCAAACCAACCAAACACCAATAGCTACTGATCCTAGTAGTACAAGGCCATTGGAAACAATCAAAAAGGTTTGATTAAACATAATTGGTGATTTTAGTGGTCAAGACAAGATTAGCACTCAAGCAGATATTTCGACCAAGACCTGTTTGTGAAAAGTGACCACAACATACATATCTGAGTAGCTACAGAAAATACCAAGCTAACCCCACTGGTTTCACCTTTTTACCAACAAGGGTTGATTTTTAATAAATAAAATACCGAAAACAGTGCAGAAACTAGTACTAAAATCCCCAGGGGAGAACTACAGAGCCAAAAATTAAGCCCTTCCACGAATGAGTAGTACTATCAAAGGCCTAATTCTAGGAGTTGGTTTCATTCCAAAATTTGCATTACAGCATCCTCTGGAAAATAACTAAGAACCCTCTATTCATAACTTGCAAAATTAAGAACAGAGGCTTCACACATCCAAAAGGGGTGATTCAAGTTTTGCTCAATAGGTATTTGCACAGGCAATGCCTGGAACTTAGTTTCAAAATTTTCTGATCTCCAGAAATAAAGCTATGGATTTAATACCCTAATCAGATACTACTTACAACAAGAATTCTTACTAAAAGTACAGGCAAGCTTTTGACTAGCTACTAGAGATATGCAATAGATAATTTCTTAGGCTACTACCCAAATTTTGAACCAAGCCAGAATACTACACAAATAATAAATGGTGGAATTAAAGCTACAAAACAAGTTTTAGTGAATTAAAATGGCCTAAAATAAAAAGAAAAGGCAGCGCAGAGGCTGGGTTGCGGCCCGCTAAGAAGCTGGGCCGGCCCGCGTACATGGTGGCCTGCGCGGGAGGGCTGGGGATTCAAATCCCACAGCGGGGCCCGTGTGTCATAGGCACAGAGAGGCGAAGGGGTATTGGGTTCTGCTGGCCGCCGGATTAAAAGCCAAATCGACGGCCAACAGCTCGTCTTCTTCTAGGGACAGGACGCCGGTGAGCAAACCCTAGCTAGACCGCGCGGGGCTCGGGGTGGCTCACCTAGGGGCGGAGAGGGGTCGGTGATGGCAGCATTGGAGGCGGTCGTCGATGCGGATCCGAGCAAAGGGGCGATAGAGGAGATCTCGGCTGATGGCGGGGTCGGTTACATCCTCGGCTCCTCGGTGTCCGTGGCGTTCTCGCGGCTTCGGTGATCCTGGCTAGGAAGGGAGGAGAGAAAGCGGTTAGACGCGGTGTGGGGGAAAGATTAGAGTGAGGGTAGGGCGGAGAGACGGGCGGTGACAACCACCTAGACCGTGCTCGACGGTGCCGCGTCGGTGCCGCGGTGGCGAGGGCAGCACGGGGCAAAGCGGGCTCGGCTCTGCTCTGTGGGTGGAGTGGGGGTGGCAGAGAGGGAAATGAGGTGGGTGCACGGAGGCTGGGGTGGCCTGGGGGCTTTAAAGCCAGTGGGGTGCACCCACGGTGCACCGGGTGTAGAGGAGGGTGGTGAGAGAGGGAGATCGGTCTGGGAGTGGCTGGGAGCGGCGGCGGGATCCATATCTGCGTGGGAGGGCCACTGCGAGCGTTTGGTCGCACCACTTGGCCTACGGAGCACGCGCGGCAGAGAGGGAGGTGGTGCACGTGAGGTGCTCGCGTGTTGTCACGCGTGTCAGGTCGCGAGTTAGTGGTTGCAGCGCGGCGCTAGGGGGAGGGCTAGGGCGGTCAGTAGGGTGGGGGAGAGGTCACGTCGGGGCAGAGGGTGTAGTCAAAGCGTACCATGCGAGCGGGGGAGCGGCGTGGCGCGCGCGGCGCTCTGCCGACGTGGCCGGCGCGGGTTGGGGGTGGTCAGGGCCGCGGGTGAGAGCGGAGGGGTGCAGAGCGTGCCTGGGGAAGGTGCGGTTACCCACGTGGTGTAACATCCCAAAACTTCAATCCAAGCTTATCAAGATCTAAATCATCAAATTTTGGGTTAACAAAAACTTTTCCAAATTAAAAATGAAAGCATTCATGTGTATGTGCATTTAAATTAGGAATTCATTTGAATTGCCATGGTTCTGTGATCCATTGCTTGTAAAATGTTTATTAGGTGATTTAAACATCATCTACATCATTCCCCAACTTTTCCGAAAGAAAATCAAATCAAAAAAAATTAAAAAGGAGGAATGGTCATTTTGGCCATTTTAATCCACTACACTACTTTGAGTGTTCCTAGCACTCATTTCTTAACAGACACAATTCATGATCTTTGCACCCCTTGCTAGTACACATAATGAGGTACCAAGACCCACCTTTTGATCTGCTAAAAACATTCTTTTACTTATTTTATTTGGCATGTGAAAATTGAATCCAATGCATATGCATAGATCACCCCTATTTCAAAACCCATCTATTTGAGCTCCACTTTCAAAACCCTTGCACCCAGAGACTACCTAGCACTAGTGTAGATCACTCAAAAAATTTGAACTCAAAATTCAAAAGTTCTTCTCTTGCGGCCATTTCCTTAAACAGGTGGCATGCACAAATCTGGCCAAATTCAAAACACTGTTTTGAGCAGTGATCTTGGTCACCATTTGGGCCTAACCTTGTCCCCTTGTTCCCCCAGTGCAAACCCTACCCTTTGCTAGCCTGGCCACACCCTGTGCACACGACCAAATGGTCATGGCCATTAAGGCCGAGCACCTTGAGCACCCCCACCGGCGACATCGCGCCACAGCAACTGCCAGCCTCTCTCGCCATGTCTACACGCTCGCCTGTGGTCCACCGCCACCGTTCAACCAGCCCCAGCCTAGAGACAGAGAGCAGAGCGGCTAGGAACCGCCACGCCCGGAGCTAGTCGACCATGCCGACGCCGCCCGTAGAGCACGCTCTGTCCCCGCGTGCACAGACCGCCCCTCGATCGCAGTCCGCGCCTACCGCTCTGCCATGACCTAGGGAACACCCCAGACACCCCCATTCACCGCCTAACGCACCCTAGCCACCGCTCGCCGTCGGACCCGCCGCCTCTGCCGCCCAAAGCGCGTGACACGCCCGACCAGTACAGAGCCTGCCTTGCCACGCTTTTAAGCCTCAGCGCACCGCCAGGAGACAGGCCACCGTCCCCTACCTCGAGCCACACCGCTAGCCCCCTGTGCCGCCCTCGCCGGAGTCGCCTGCCCACACCGTTCGGTCTCACCGTCGTGCCTATATAAGCCGGCCTCCCCAGCTCCTTTTCTCCATACCCACTCACTCCCTACCTCTCACTGAACCTCACCAACCTCTCGCCGACGCTGCTCGAGCTCTGCCTCGCCGGAATTGGAGCCGAAGCCGCCGCAACAGGAGGAGAAGGGCGCCTGCGATTTAGGGCACCCCAAGCTTCGCCGCAACCGCGCCTCGCCTCGCCGTCGTCTTCCAGTTCATTTTCTTGCCTCGCCAACCTCGCTGGAGCCCTGGTACGTCTCCGGTAGACCCCCACCGAGCCGCTAGGACAAACTCTCGCCGGCGACCTGTTTGTCGTCGACGATGACTCTCAACCGTAGATCCCACTTCTAATCCTACGGCCCACAGCGCGCGTACCGTTTCGCGTGTTAAGAAGCACTGACAAGCGGGACCCCCCTTTCAGCTGAGCCCCGCGCCGTGGAGCGCCACTGGGCCAGCCCATGTTCTTTCCCGCGCTAGCCCAGCCATTCAAAATTGGAATTTTCTTTTTAAGTTAAATCTAGTTTCTGTCCACTAGTTTAAAATTTAATTCTGAGAGTTTTATAAATCCAAATTGCATGAAACCAATTTTTCCTGAAAGGTATTGAAATGATATATCCAAGACCGTTGGATTTAATTCAATTAGAGTTATAGATCTCTCTTAGTAAAAATAACAAAACATAAGTATTTGCAACTTGCAACTTTTTTATAAAATCAACCAAGATAGGTTTTGAGTTGATTCCAACTCTCAAAAATCACGTTTCATCATATCTATCTAAATATGTAATAATATTAAAGTTTACATGCAGTGACTTTGGACTAGCACCAAAATAATGCTATATAGGTATTTCTAGTCACCTTAAATCATTAAATAATAAACTTAAACCAAAGTATTATTGATCCAGCCTTTAAATCTCATTCCCACATCTTATAATATGTGGTGATGACATGTGTCAACATGATCCCATCTTTTAAGTGGTGAATATTAAATCTTAGTTAATTTTTCAATGAGTATAAATTACTTTTCTTAATTAAAAAGATGAAACTAGTGATTTAAACTTGTGATGCTTGTGATGATAATAGATTATTAAATATGTGTCTTAGAATGCTATTTAGCCTAGTTAAGTATTGTTTGGTGATTGTGTGCTTCGTATGTATTTATAGACGATAGTACCGACCAAGCTTTCGAGGAGGAGGAGTTCTACCAAGAAGAAGAAGAAGAAGAAAACTTCAACCACTACACTACCCAAGGCAAGCTACTATTAGCAAGCTAGCACTATCCAAGTGCAAGCCACCATTAACAATGCACGCTAACACTTGCAAGTTTAGTGCTTAGCAAGCTAGGATCAAACTAGATGGTTTAGCAAAGATGCCTTAGGCATGCTTTGATCACCCCCCCTTTTGACTATTAGTACCCCAAGTCTTATTTATAGGTTTTACCTCCCTTAGTTTACACAAAGTTCTTTACTTGTTTTGAAGGTAGCATAAAAAGTATAAAACTTGACCTAGTTAGAAACCTTTAGATGTCATTCTATGGCATGAGATTGAACCCATCCTTTCCATCTTAGTGAACACTCTTAACTTAGTAGTTTAGAGTAGATCAAAAACTTGAGTCACTTTAGATGGGAACACTTGGTGAAAATGAATTATGAAAACCTTGGAATGATGAGTCATTCTATTGAGATGTTTTGACATGTGTTGAGAAACACAAATGGTTGGTGATGATGAAAATGTTGAGGCATGAGCTTTAACCCTTTTATAAAACTGATGGCTGGATTCGGATGCGATACCATTCCAAATTTACCGTACAACCACACTACTTGAATTGGGTAAGGCTTAGCTGGAAATTTATATGCATTAGTATTAGTTCCCTCGCGGGAGAGGTTTGAGCTGAGGCTACCTCTCATAATGTCCACCTATGCAGTGCCCAAGATGACAGATGGTCATGGTTGGGAGGCCATGCTCATAGGAGAGGTGCTTATACTAGGGTGTGTAAAGGGAAGGTTATGTTTGATTATCTGCATACTAAGTATGATGATTCAGGGTTATCCCTGACAGATGGATCGAATTTTGTGGTGAAAGTGGACCACCTCTGCAGAGTGTCAAACTATTCGAATAGCCGCATCCGCGGTTATGGACAGTTGGAATGGCCATACAGTTTCATTGTCAGATGTTTTCCAAATAACTTGAAATAAATGATAAATCTTGACTTGACCACAACAGGGTTGTGTTTATGACAATAGCTTCCCAACTTAAGTGATTCTAGAATTTTACTTTACCTTTCTTTGCTTCAGAACACAGCTTAGGTTTCAAACTTGACTTTATAGTTAATCATAGAGTTAGCACTTTAACTTAGAATTATAATACTTGTTAGTGGTAGTTTGCGAGTACTTAAAGAGTACTCATGGCTTTTGTCCCTGGCTATTATCATGGCCAGACTATGAAGGAGACTATCAAGATGATGGCCAGTAGGACGGCTATGATAACTAGGACTATCTGCCTTCGTCAGCATTTCCTCTGCCCCTGAAGATGGACCCCACCGCTACGCTTTATATTTATTTCCGCTGCTTGTTGTATTAAGACTGGATCATGAGATCCTTATTTGTGTAAGACCTTATGTATGGTTTGTAATGGATGATGTACTGTGATATCCAATCCGTTATGTCTCGCAAAAATGGTAATCCTGGGATTGCGATCTATGGCATAACGGGCATCTAGGATTAAAAATCCGGGTGTTGACACATGGGTCCAGGATCGACAGGGCAGCAGTTGGCGCGTGAGGGGATGGCTCGGGCAGGTCTTAACCGGTGCTGGGGTCTTCTCCCCTCCTTGTCCGGCTAGGCTGCATGGGGGGGGGGGGGGTTCGAGGCGGTGCAGGGAAGGCTTTCCTCGAGCTGCATCGTGCCAGGGCCAGGGAGAGGGTGTAGCACAAGTGGGAGAGAGTGAGAGGGTTTTGGGGTGATCTTATGCCTCATTGATGAGGTGGCTACCTTGGACACTTGCAATTTCGAGCTAGGGCCACCAATGGCAGTGGGGAAGGAATGGTAATGTAGAGGGTGACTTAGTGATCATGCTTAGGCCTTGGTTGATCCTTGGATCACAGCCAGATGCTCACAAGGAGCATTCAAACTTTGGACAAATTAAGGTGGTCATTCCATAAGTGGCAACTAGTGAGGTAAACACTCACATGCATGAGGCTTGGGCTTGAGGTTTAACTAGGACTAAGGAGTGGTTCTCAGGTACTAGTAGCATAGTACCACATGGTACTCTTGCATGGTAGAGAGGGTGAAGGATTTAATCAAACCAAGGCTCCAAAGTTGGAAGAGAATTAGATTTCTATGACTTAGCCAAATATAGTTTGGTGGGGTGACTAACTAATACGACCCTTGGGTGGTCATGCAAGCATGTAGACTAGCAAACAACATTACCAAAACAACACAAGTGATCAAACAATCTAATAAAGCTAGGCATATATGCACACAAGTAGAAAAGTTTTATTTCCCCTTACTTTCTAGCTTCCCCAACCCTCAACAAACATGAATGCAGAAAATGGGATGTTACAGACCTTCCCCCCTTAAAAGAATCTTGTCCCTAGATTCGCTAGTTTTGTTGACAGGAGATGGGGGAATTCCTTCTGGAGAAAATCCTCTCGTTCCCAGGTGGCTTCGTCTTCCGAATGGTTGCTCCACTGAACCTTGTAGAAGTTTATGTTCCAACGCCGAGTGAGCCTATTAGTTTTCTCTAGGATTTTGACGGGAACCTCTCGATAGATTAGATCACGGTTGAGGTCAATGGCGTGATAGTTAATCTCTTTGAACGCTTCGGGCTTGTTGGGTGTCTGGAGGCACTTTCAGAGTTGGGACACATGGAAGAAGTTATGGAACTCTGCCAATTCCTTGGGTAGTTCTAGTTGGTAAGACACCTTCCCTCGTTGAGCGAGGATTCTTAAGGACCCAATGTACCTGAGGGCGAGCTTCCCTTTTTCATGAAACCTCTACATTCCTTTGAGAGGGGAGACGCGAAGATATGCGTACTCTCCCTTGTTGAAACTTACTTCTCGGGGTTTGGTGTCGGCATAGCTTTTCTGGCGAGATTGGGCAGCTCTCAAGCTATTATGGGCTAGTTGTACCTTCTCTTCTGCTGCCTTGATCACATCAGGGCCGAAGATTTGGCTCTCTCTGGTCTCGGTCCAGTTGAGAGGGGTTCTACACTTCCTTCCATAGAGGAACTGAAAGGGTGCCATCTTTAGGCTGGCTTGATAGCTGTTATTGGAGGAGAATTCTGCGAATGGCAGGCAGTCTTCCCACTTAGATCCGTACGCTAGAAAGCAGGAGCGGAGCATATCCTCCAGGACTTGATTGACTCTCTCTGTCTGTCCTCCGGTTTGTGGGTGATAGGCGGTGCTAAAGGATAGAGTGGTGCCTAAGGCCTCACGTAGCTTGTTCCAGAAACGAGAGGTGAATTGCGGTCCTCTAACTGACACGATTTCTTTGGGGACACCATGGAGACTGAAGATATGGGAGATATACAATTCCACTAGTTGTTGACCATTGTTGCTAGTCTTCACGGGGAGGAAATGAGCCACCTTGGATAGGTAGTCTATGATGACCCAGATGGAATCATGACCCCTGATGGATTTGGCTAGTCCAGTGATTCCACTCTGGAATCTTTATGGGTTGCAGCAATCCAGCGGGTCGCTGGTGCTCAGCTTTGATCCTCTGGCATATATCGCACTTAGCCATGAACAAAGCAATTTCGCGCTTCATTCCATGCCACCAGAACTGTTCCTTGAGGTCCTGATACATCTTGGTGCTACCGGGGTGGACGGAGTAGAGGATCTCGTGGGCTTCCTTCGTAATCATCTGTTTTAAGTCATGTTCGCTGGGCACGCAGATGCGCCCCTTGTACCATAGTATTCCACCGACATCAATTTTGAATCTGGGAACGTTTTCCCTTTCCATTATTCTTTTAATACCCTCGATAATTTTGTGACCTTTCTGAGCTTCTTTGATTTGGTCTAAGAGGGTTGGCTTTAGCTCCAGATGGGCTAAGAATCCATGACTGACTATCTGGAGTCCGAGCCTTTCTAGTTCTTGACTTAGTTCTGGTTGTTCTTTCAAGATCATAGCATTCAGGGAACATGGTTCCCGACTAAGGGCATCGGCTACAACATTAGCCTTGCCTGGGTGATAGTGAATTCCAAGATCGTAGTCCTTTATCATCTCAATCCATCTTCACTGCCTCATGTTCAACTCTTTTTGGGTGAAGATGTATTTCAGACTCTTGTGATCTGTGTAGATCTCGCAGCGATTCCCCATCAGATAGTGGTGCCAGGTCTTAAGTGCACGAACCACTGCTGCGAGCTCCAGGTCATGGGTGGGGTAGTTCATCTCATGAGGCTTTAGCTGTCTAGATAGATAGGTGATGACCTTGCCTTCCTGCATCAGCACACTTCTGAGTCCTAGCTTGGAGGCGTCGCAGTAAACTTCAAAACTTTTGGTGCTATCGGGCATGGTCAGGACAGGGGCAGACACCAATCTCCTCTTGAGTTCCTAAAAACTCTCTT
The DNA here is from genome assembly GCA_910589775.1 of Avena eriantha. Taxonomy (NCBI): domain Eukaryota; kingdom Viridiplantae; phylum Streptophyta; class Magnoliopsida; order Poales; family Poaceae; genus Avena; species Avena eriantha. Next base: position 416,347,796 of record OU342744.1, on the reverse strand, counting down.
CACACTTCTCGGTCCACTCGATTTTCTTGTCCTTCTTCAGCAGTTGCGTCATTGGCTTTGCGATGCTTGAAAAACCTTCCACAAATTTACGGTAGTATCTGGCTAAACCCAGAAAGCTTCGGATTTCCGAGGGGTTTGTGGGGGCTTTCCATTCCAGAACCAACTTAATTTTGGTGGGGTCGTCTGAGATTCCTTCTGCAGATAGTATGTGGCCAAGGAATCCAACTTCCTTTAACCAAAACTCGCTTGCTGAACTTAGCATATAGTTGATGCTCCCTGAGGGTTCCCAGTATGACTATTAGGTGTTGCTCATGCTCGGCTTCAATCTTGGAGTATATGAGGATGTCTTCGATAAACACTACGACGAACTTGTCCAGGTAGGGCATGAATACCTTGTTCATGAGATTCATGAAATAGGCAGGGGCATTGGTTAAGCCGAAGGACATGACAGTGTATTCATAGAGACCGTATCGGGTGGTAAAGGCGGTCTTGGGGATATCTGATTCTTGGATCTTGAGTTAGTGGTATCCGGAGCAGAGATCTATCTTGGAGAAGATTCGGGCTCCACTTAACTGGTCAAACAGATCTTCGATCTTGGGTAAGGGATACTTGTTTTTGATTGTGACATCATTGAGCTTCCGGTAGTCAGTCCCTAGCCGGGTGGTTCCATCTCTTTTATCCACAAAGAGAACGCGTGATCCCCAAGGGGAGGCACTCGGCTGTATGTGACCCTTGCGTTCCATGTCATCCAGCTGTTTCTTCAACTCGACCAATTCTTTAGGGTTCATACGGTGTGGCCTCTGAGCTATAGGGGCTGTTCCGGGGACTAGCTCTATGATGAACTCGATATCCCTGTCAGGGGGCATACCGGGCGACTCCTCCGGGAACACATCCGGGTAATCACAGACTACTGGGACTTGTTCTAGGGTAGGTCCGGCTATACTCTTCTAGCAATAGATCTGAGATGAGGGCACAGTTGCCTTGTACTCGACTTGTACTCCTTCACTACTAGTCAAGGATATGGACTTGTTGACACAATCTATGATTCCATGGTACTTGGTCATCCAATCCATTCTTAGGATCACGTCTAGACCTTGAGCTCCCAAAACTATTAGGTCGGCCATGAAGGTTTTACCATGGATAACTATGGGGATATCTCGGTAGAAGGATTTAGTTTTGGCCGTCGAACCGGGTATTTGTACTAGCATGATCCTACTCAGTTGGCTAGGTTCCATCCCGCTTCTTTCCACAAACGGCTCCATAACAAAAGAATGCGAGGCCCCGGAGTCAAATAGTACTGTAGTAGGGATGGAGTTGACAAGGAATGTACCCAGAACAATGTCAGGAGACTCCTGGGCTTCCTCAGCAGTGATATGGATCAGATGGCCTCTGGTATCATTGGCAGGCTTCTTGGGGGCGGCCCCCTTAGCTGGGGCTCCCCTGGCGTGACCTTGATTCAGGCGGGCTGCATTAGGGCGGGGTGCATTGTCCTTCTTCCTCTCGGGGCATTCACGGGAGAAGTGTCCCACTTGTCCACAATTGAAGCAACCGGCTATATTGGGGCGGACATTGGTGTTGACGGGGCCTCTAGGGGCGGGTCTTGGGTTCCCGCCTCGAGGGTGAGGGTTGTTGTAGTTGCGATTGGGATGGTTGGGGCACGGAGCATAGGACGGAGTCCTCTGCGGTGGGGGTGCATGCCTTGAGGGTGGCATGCTTCGCGAACTCTATCCACTGGGTCCTCCCTGTTGCATCATCCGGCGCTTGAGATTCTCAATCACTCCTTTGCGCTTGTTCTCTACCAGTATGGTGACATCAATGAGGGCATCCAGCTCCTAGAAACCCTGGGCTACTAGGTGTCACTGCAGTTCATCCTAGAGTCCATTCATGAAGGTATCCACCTTCTTCTCTTCAGTGTTGGTGTCATCCGGGGCGTACCAGGCCAGGTTAGTGTACTTCTCCAGATATTGCAGCACAGACATTCCTCCCTGCTTCAGATCACGGAATTGGTCTCTCATCATCTTGATCAAACTAGGTGGGATATGATGCTTGCGGAACCTTTCCTTGAAGTCCTCCCAAGTGATGGCTTGTCCCACAGGCAGAATCTCCTTGACACTGATACACCAAGTCCTAGCTTGACCCGCGAGGAAATGGGTGGCCAAGGTGACTTTCTCATTCTCTCCTACACGGGCAACTTCCAGGTTGTTCTCAATGGTGTGGAGCCAGTCATCGGCGTCAAGTGGGTTGGTGCATTTGGTGAATACAGGTGGGTTGGTGTTCTGAAAGTCCCTAAGTCTGGATCTCTACTCTTCGCCCTCGAGGTCAGGGGCGTTTCTAGCTGCGGCTTGCACAAGCTGCTAGAGGGCAGCAATGTTAGCTTGGCATTCCTCATTGGCGGCTTGGCGGTCTTGCATGAACATGTGCAGGAGATGCGCCATGGTCGGGGGTGGTGGAGGGGGTCCGCGTGGGCGCACCATCCTGAAGGTATGTGGTTAGGAGGGGTTACCAAGGGGGCGGTTTGCAACCAGAAACAACAAGGTGCGGGAAGGAATTAACTAATCAAACAGGCATGCATAAGAGAGACGGGTGATTAGGATTTAAGCAACCATCGAATTAACCACAAAATAACCAAGTTCATGCGTCACATCTCGACGCTAGATAATACTACGAGTTTAACCATACAAGCAAGCAGAAGATAGACAAATCACCACTCAAAAGGGGGACACGACGATATTGTCACTTGCTCTCGTAGACTAACGTGAAACCTACTCCGCGGCGCAGCGTGCGGTGGTGTCTTCCTCAATGATGACCTCAGTATCATCCTTAGACTCGAGAATGTGCTCCTCGGGATCCTCTTCTTCCTCACCCATTTGATCATTATCTTCGGGTTCACTCTACGGCTCCATGTCGAAATCCTCCTTGTAGGCGGCATCATTGTCGGTCTCATTCAGCAGGTCATCGTTGTCCTTGTCGAGCTGAGCGCATTCCTCCTCCAATGCTTCTATCCGGGCCTCCATAGTCACCAAGATTTCCTTCTGCTCCTTGGTGGTCTTTAGGAGACGCTTGTTCCTTGCTACTATTGTCTGCTTGTTCAGCTTGGTCTAGGTGTGCTCCAACTTCTTGATCCTCAAGTTCTCCACAAGGGTGAGATACTCCAAGGTCTTGTTGTCCAGGCGCGTGCGAACATCATCCATATATTCTTGGGTCTTCCTCAGGAGATACTCCATGTTCTGGATATGCTCACCAAAGTCATAGTGCTAAAGGGTCAAAGTGGCGTAACCCCAGGGGTGGTGCCTCCCAAAATGGTAGAACTTGGTACCCTCTAGTTTCTCACGATGGTGATAGGTGAGGTGTGCTAGGGCCTCTTGAGCCACACGGAGCACACCATTGCCCCAATCCTTCTCTAGCACCTCCACCTTCAACTCCTCGGAGAATGGAGGCACTACGCCACCTCTCATGGTGCAAACAACCAACCAATTCTTCTCTCCTTCAACCATCCTGGGAATGAAAGCACCTTGGATATCTGGTGTGGGACGGCCCACATGCTTGGCCAAGTCCCTCAGCCCAGCCTCAAACAACTAGAGTGGCAAGTCCAGTCCGACCTGATGATACATGTTGAACACCACAACCATCTACAATAATTTAGGTAAGTTTAAGTTAGTGAACAGTGTGCAAAATTTTAAGTATGCAAAATTTAACTTAATGCAAGTTGTTTTCGAAATAGAGGGGAGGAGTTATAAGCATTATTTTTGAAAATACCAACTCCTTCCTTTGTAGAGAAAATAGTTTTTGGGGTCCGGATCTAACGTCCAGGCTAACTAGGGGCTCCTAAAGTCTGGATGGCTTTGATACCAAGTCTGTGGCGACCCCGGATTTTCACCCGAGATTACCAAATTATACAAACCACCACGATCCCATGATCAGTGCATCGTGGAGCATAACCGACATCATATCAAAGTACACACATCCATTACAGTACGGTACAATATGTCTTACAATAATAGTCTTACAACGTTGCCTCCGGGGGCACAAATAGATAATAGCAGCGGTAAATTATTAACGCGGAGGACCGAGTCAAGCCATAGCCCAACAGGTGCCTGACTCGGAGAAACGCCCTAGTTTGTGAAGTCGTCATTGTACCCTCCATTGTCCTGTTCATCCTGCTCATAGTCTGACCAAGTTGATAGCCAGGGAACATTGCCAGTGAGTACTTTGAATGTACTCGCAAACCACCATACAAGGAATAACAAAAGTATGCAATATGGTTGTGGATAGGATGGCTCCAAGGAAGCTTTTTGTGAAAATCTCGTAGAGATATACCCTCAACTCTACCACTTGTTGTTTACCAAACCTTTTTAGGGTAGAAAATAATTAGTAAAACTTGAAATACTAGGCTGGGGTCCACCCTGATATTCACTTCCTCTGTGGTCATCCCATGACCAATACTTCAACTAGGTCTGACCATCCCATGGCCCATCCTCCTTGCCCTTCGACCATCCCATGGCCGAATCTCTTTTTAGAAAACCTTTTTGTAAACCAAAACCAGCACCGCTACGCAGCAACCTTTCCAACCGTCCATGCCCACGGACACGGCTATTCGAATAGATTATACTCCGTAGAGGTTGCACACTTTACCCACAAGATCCGATACATCCGCCGCGAACAGCTACGGATCGTCATACACTAGTATGCGAGTTTCGGATAACCGGACAAGACCTTCGGGAAAATCCCCTCTTAACACAAGTACCTACCCTATGGGTGTTATTCCCCTCAAAACTGGGATGTCGGGTACCGAGGACCAACCGGAGCACTTTTTCCACTTCTCGAGTGTGCGCTTTGAATGAGGGGCCCATAGTAACGCGTGGAGGTCAGCAAACCCTTCGTTCCTTCTCTAGGTCGATGTCCCACATGGACCTTTATCGGAGAAGGCCCACCCTCTAGGGATCCCTGATCCCCTATAGTAGTTGTGAGGCACTTGTATCAGAGAGAACCACTTTTGGGTCAAGCCCCTTCCCATATAGGGGTAGTGTGGTTGCACGGGGTAGTTGTTCAGGCAAAACTACATAGAACCAGGTGCGTTTTCGAAAGGAGTTTTTCCTCCAACTTGTTCTTTGGTGTCTCCACTGATCCAAAACCATTTTAAAAGCTCCTCAGCAATACCACTTGCCAAGGGTTTCTGTCAAAACTTTTATCAAACCATCTTTGCCTTCGAGTTCCCAACCTAGAGTTTTTGTTAGGCTAAACCGGGGTTTTCAAGGGGTTGTGGTATAGGAGACAACCTACTAGGGTAGGAGTAGGTAGTCCAAAGGGGGAGTACTTAGACAGTACCGTAGGCATCAGTTTGGTGGAGCCAAACTAATACCATAATAATAATATAGCGAGTAAAACCAATGCAGTAGAAGAGTAAGTAAAACGGAGTGCATGAAAATAAAGATGGGACAAGTCTCATGAAGTTGTAGGTGCCTTGGTTGGCAGATTGTTCCTGGTCCCCTTCCTCAAAATCTTCCCAAGTGCCGTCGTCAAACTCGTCCTCGATCGTATCTATCATCGAAAAGGGGAAAAATATAATCAACCACCACACCAATCATCATCGGTACAGATTAATTGCACAACTAAACCAAACCAACCAAACACCAATAGCTACTGATCCTAGCAGTACAAGGCCATTGGAAACAATAAAAGGGTTTGATAAACATAATTGGTGATTTTAGTGGTCAAGACTAGATTAGAACTCAAGAAGATATTTCGACCAAGACCTGTTGGTGGAAAGTGACTGCAACATACATATCTGAGTAGCTACAGAAAATACCAAGCTAACCCCACTGGTTTCACCTTTTTACCAAAAAGGGTTGATTTTTAATAAATAAAATACTGAAAACAGTGCAGAAACTAGTACTAAAATCCCAGGGCAGAACTACAGAGCCAAAAATTAATTCCTTCCACGAATGATTAGTACTATCAAAGGCCTAATTCTAGGAGTTGGTTTCATCCCAAAATTTTCATTACGACCCCTCTGGAAAATAACTAAGAACCCTCTGTTCATAACTTGCAAAATTAAGAACAGAGGCTTCACACATCCAAAAGGGGTGATTCAAGTTTCGCTCAATAGGTATTTGCACAGGCAATGCCTGGAACTTGGTTTCAAAATTTTCTGAGCTCCAGAAATAAAGCTATGGATTTAATACCCTAATCAGATACTACTTACCACAAGAATTCTTAGTAAAAGTACAGGCAAGCTTTTGACTAGCTACCAGAGACATGCAATAGATAATTTCTTAGGCTACTACCCAAAATTTGAACCAAGCCAGAATACTACACAAATAATAAATGGTGGAATTAAAGCTACAGAACAAGTTTCAGTGAATTAAAATGGCCTAAAATAAAAAGAAAAGGCAGTGCAGAGGCTGGGTTGTGGCCCGCTAAGAAGCTGGGCCGGCCCGCATACACGGTGGCCTGCGCGGGAGGGCTGGGGATTCAAATCCCGCAGCGGGGCCCGCGTGTCATAGGCACAGAGAAGCGAAGGGGTATTGGGCTCTGCTGGCCGTTGGATTAAAAGCCAAATCAATGGCCAGCAGCTCGTCTTCTTCTAGAGACAGGACGCCGGCGAGCAAACCCTATCTAGACCGTGCGGGGCTCGGGGTGACTCACCTTGGGGCTGAGAGGGGTCGGTGATGGTGGCGTTGGAGGTGGTCGTCGATGCGGATCCGAGCAAGGGACGACAAAGGCGATCTCGGCTGCTGGTGGGGTTGGTTACGTCCTCGGCTTCTCGGTGTCCGCGGCGTTCTCATGGCTCCTGTGATCCTGGCCAAGAAGGGAGGAAAGAGAGCGGCTAGACGCAGTGTGGGGGAGAGATTAGAGGGAGGGTAAGACGGAGAGACAGGCGCCGACAACCACCTAGACCGTGCTCGACGGTGCCGCGTTGGTGTGGCGGTGGCGAGGGCAGCAGGGGGCCGAGCAGGCACGGCTCCGCTCTCTGGGTGGAGTAGGGGTGGAAGAGAGGGAAATGAGGTGGGTGCGCAGAGGCTGGGGTGGCCTGGGGGCTTTAAAGCCAGTGGGGTGCACCCACGGTGCACCGGGTGTAGGGGAGGGTGGTGAGAGAGGGAGATCGGTCTGGATTGGCTGGGAGCGGCGGCGGGATCCATATCCGTGTGGGAGGGCCGCTGCGAGCGTCTGGTCGCGTCACTTGGCCTCAGGAGCGCGCGCGGTAGAGAGGGAGGTGGTGCACGCGAGGTGCTCGCGTGTTGTCACGCGTGATAGGTCGCGAGGCAGTGGCTGCAGCGCGGTGCTAGGGGAGGGCTAGGGCGGTCAGTAGGGTGGGGGGAAAGGTCACATCGGGGCAGAGGGTGGCAACGAAGCCTACCGTGCAAGCGGGGGAGCGGCATGGCGCGCGCGGTGCTCTACCGACGTGGCCGGTGCGGGTTGGGGGTGGTCGGGGCCGCGGGTGAGAGAGCAGAGGGGTGCAGAGCGTGCCTGGGGAAGGTGCGGTCACCCGCGTGGGTCCAGGCTCGACAGGGCAGCGGTAGGCGCGCGAGGGGACGGCTCGGGCAGGTCTTGACCGGTGCTGGGGTCTTCTCCCCTCATTGTCGGTCGAGGCTGCATGGGGGGTGGTCCGAGGCGGTGCAGGGAAGGCTTTCCTCGAGCTGCATCGAGCCAGGGCCAGGGAGAGGGTGTAGCACAGGTGGGAGAGAGTGAGAGGGTTTTGGGGTGATCTTATGCCTCATTGATGAGGTGGCCACCTTGGACACTTGCCATTTCGAGCTAGGGCCACCAATGGTAGTGGGGAAGGAATGGTAATGTAGAGGGTGACTTAGTGATCATGCTTAGGCCTTGGTTGATCCTTGGATCACAGCCAGATGCTCACAAGGACCATTCAAACTTTGGACAAATTAAGGTGGTCATTCCCTAAGTGGCAACTAGTGAGGTAAACACTCACATGCATGAGGCTTGGGCTTGAGGTTTATCTAGGACTATGGAGTGGTTCTCAGGTACTAGTAGCATAGTACCACATGGTACTCTTGCATGGTAGAGAGGTGAAGGATTTAATCAAACCAAGGTTCGAAAGTTGGAAGATAATTAGATTTCTATGACTTAGCCAAATATAGGTTGGTGGGGTGACTAACTAATACGACCCTTGGGTGGTCATGCAAGCATGTAGACTAGCAAACAACACTACCAAAACAACACAAGTGATCAAACAATCTAATAAAGCTAGGCATATATGCACACAAGTAGAAAAGTTTTATTTCCCCCTACTTTCTAGCTTCCCCAACCCTCAACAAACATGGATGCAGAAAATGGGATGTTACATGCACCATTAAGAAAGTCCATCGTTTCGAAGCACCACGTGATGATCGGTTGTGATAGAATCCACGTTCGCATACAACGGGTGCAAGACAATTTTACACACGCGGGTACTAAGGTTCATACACGGAGAGCCTAGGATGTACATACATAGCCTCAGAGCATGAACCAAAAGGTAAAGCACGAGTCATATGAATGATATGACTTCCATATGATGCTCGCCATTAGAGCTGCACCACCACTCGTGATGATCGTTCGTGGTGTAGTGAATTTGGTTCGTGTAATCACTAAAAATAACTGGAAGGATGTCGTTTTTGAGTGGGAGTTCTCATAGTAATTTTGAATTAACTTGAACTCTATGTTTTATAAACCTAGTCTAAAAATAGTCTTTGCAAATATATTGTAGATCATGGCACCCCTGCATTCAATTTCAATGCATTCCTAGATAGAGAAAAGCTGCAAGACAATGAGTCTAACTTCACCAATTGGCACTGCAACGTGAGGATTATCCTCACGGGCATGAAGAAGTCCTATGTGTTGGACGGTCCATTAGGTGACGCCCCTGCAGCTAGTGTGACTCAAGAAGAGTGCAACACGTATGACATGAAATTTGATGACTACACTCTTGTGCGGTGTGCGATCCTCCAGGCGCTGGAGCCTGAACTCCAAAAGGGCTTTGAACTTACTGATGTTTATGTCATGGTGGAGGAACTCAAAACTATGTGAACGATGGAGGAACTCAAAACTATGTTTATGTCATGGTGGAGGAACTCCAAATCCGTGTCGAGAGATATGAGATCTCCAATACGTTCTTTAGCGCTAAGATGGAGGAGCATATCTCTGTGAACGAGCATGTCATTAATATGACGGGCTACGCTCAATTTCTTGAGAAATTGGGATGTGAGATTATACCTGTTATCATGACGGATAGGGTTTTGTAGTCGCTCCCACCTAGCTACAAAGGGTTTGTGCTGAACTACAAGATGAGTGGAGCGAACAAGTCCCTCACTAAACTCACAGCTTTGATAAAAACTACTAAGGTTGACATCAAGAAAGAACACAAAGTGTTGTTGGTCAACAAGACCACTGGTTTTAAGAAAATGGCAAGAGAGGCAAATCCAAACGTAATTCCAAGAAGGATGGAAAATCTATTGCCAAGCCTAAAAAGAAAACCAAAGGTGGCCTTAAGCCTGACACTGAGTGTTTCTACTACAAGGGGACTGGTCACTGGAAGCGGAACTGCCCGAAGTACTTGGCAGATAAGAAGGCCGGGAATGTGAACAAAGGTATATGTGATATACATGTTATTGATGTGTACCTCACTATTAGTCTAAGTAGCACCTGGGTATTTGATACCGATTCGGTTGCTAACATTTGTAACTAGAAACAGGGGCTAAGGAATAGTCGACCGCTGGCGAAGGATGAAGTGACGATGCGGGTAGGCAATGGATCCAAGGTGGATGTGATTGCCGTTGGGACGATGCCACTTCACCTGCCATCAGGATTGACAATAAACCTAAATAATTGTTATCTAGTGCCTGTGTTAAGCATTAACATCATGTCTATATCATGTTTGATGCGAGACGGTTATTAATTTGTGTCTGAAAACAATGGTTGTTCCTTATATATGAATAATATCTTTTATGGTCATGCACCTATGATGAATGGTTTATTTTCTTTTGAATCTTGATATTAGTAGTGCACATATTCATAATGTGAATGCTAAAAGAATCAAGTAGGGTGATGATATTACTGCATATATGTGGCATTGTCGTTTAGGTCATATTGGTGTTAAACGCATGAAGAAGATCAATTCTGATGGACTACTGGAATCACTTGATTATGAATAATTTGAGACATGTGAGCCATGTATTATGGGCAAGATGACTCGAACTCCATTCTCTAGAATAGTGGAACGAGCGACTAACTTATTGGAAATAATACATACCAATGTATGTGGTCCAATGAGGGTGTCTGCACGTGGTGGATATCGTTAGTTTCTAACCTTCATGGATGACTTAAGTAGATATGGGTATATTTACTTAATGAAACACAAATCTAAAACATTTGAAAAGTTCAAAGAATTTTAGAGTGAAGTAGAAAATCATCATAACAGAAATATTAAATTTCATCGATCCGATCGTGGAGGTGAGTATCTTAGTTACGAGTTTGGAATGCACATGACACAATGTGGAATTGTTTCAGAACTCACTCCCGCATGAACACCACAAAGAAATGGTGTATCCGAATGTCATAATCGAACTTTATTAGATATGGTGCGATCTATGATGTCCCTTACCAATTTTCCACTGTCATTTTGGGGTCATGCATTAGATACAACTGCATTCACTTTAAATAGGGCACCATCAAAATACGTTGTAACTACACCGTATGAATTATGGTTTGGTCACAAACCTAAGCTATCATTTCTAAAAGTTTGGGGTTGCGATGCTTATGTGAACAAACTTCAACTTGATAAGCTCGAACCCAAAGTGGAAAAAGGTATCTTCATAGGATACCCAAAGGAAACAATTGGGTACACCTTCTATCACCGATCCAAAGGCAAGGTTTTTGTTGCCAAGAATGGATCCTTTCTAGAGAAAGAGTTTCTCACAAAAGGTGTGAGTAGTTGGAAGGTAGAACTTGACGAGGTTATCGAACCTCCTCCTTCTGAAGTGGCGAGTAGCGCAGCACCGGAAACTGTTCTAGTGGTGACTCCACCGAATGAAGAGGGAACTAATGATGAGGATCGTGAGGATCATGAAACTTTGGAAGAGAACACTACCTTACCTCGTAGGTCAAGTAGGATATGTGCAGATCTGAACTGTATGGTAATCTAGTCTTGAATTTCATGGTAGATGGAAGCGATGACCCTGTGACGTATGAGGAAGCAAGTTTGGACTTTGGTGGACTTACCTCAAGACCGCAAGGCCGTTCGGAATAAATGGATCTTCAAAAAGAAAACTGACATTGATGGTAATGTAACCATCTATAAAGCTCGACTTGTCACGAAAGGGTTTCAACAAATTCAAGGAGTTGACTACGAGGAGACTTTTTCTCCCGTAGCGATGCTAAAGTCTATTAGGATTATGTTAGCAATTGCTGCATTTTTTATTATGAAATCTGGCAGATGGATGTCAAAACAACATTCCTAAATGGAAACAAAGGAAGAGTCGTATATGATGCAACCAAAAAGGTTTTGTCGATCCTAAGGATGCTAACAAGGTATGCAAACTTCAGCTTTCAATCTATGGACAGAAGCAAACATCTCGAAGTTGGAATCTTTGCTTTGATGAAGTGATCAAAGGGTTTGGATTTTTCCAAACCATAGGAGAAGCTTGTATTTACAAGAAAGTGAGTGGGAGATCTATAGCATGTTTGATATTATAAGTGGATGACATATTATTAACTGGAAATGATGTAGGTCTTTTGAATAGCGTAAAAGATTACTTAAATAGTAAGTTTTCGATGAAGGACCTTGGTGAAGCTGCCTATATTTTAGGCATAAAGATCTATAGAGATAGATCAAGACACTTAATTGGATTGTCGCAAAGTACATACCTTGACAAGATTTTAAATAAGTTCAAAATGCATAATAGTAAGTGTCAACACCCGGATTTTTAATTCCAGATGACCGTTATGCCATACCTCGCAATCCCAGATTACCATTTTTGCGAGACATAACGGATTGGATATCACAGTACATCATCCATTACAAACCATACGTAAGGTCTTACACAAATAAGGATCTCATGATCCAGTCTTAATACAACAAGCAACGGAATTAAAAGATAGCATAGCGGTGGGGTCCATCTTCAGGGGCACAGGCAATGCTGACGAAGGCAAATAGTCCTAGTTATCATAGGTGTCCTGCTGACCATCATGTTGATAATCTCCTTCATAGTCTGGCCATGATAATAGCTAGGGACAAAAGCCATGAGTACTCTTTAAGTACTTGCAAACTACCACTAACAAGTATTATAATTCTAAGTCAAAAATGGTAACTCTATATTTCACTATCAAGTTAAGTTTGAAACCTAAGCTGAGTTCTGAAGCAAAGAAAGATAAGATAAAACTCTAGAATCACTTAAGTTGGGGAAACTATTTTCATAAACACAACCCTGTTGTGGTCAAGTCAAGATTCATCATTATTTTCAAAGTCTTTAGAAAACATCTGACAACGAAACAGTATGGCCATTCCAACTGTCCATAACCACGGACGCGGCTATTCGAAAAGTTTGACACTCTCCAGAGGTGGTACACTTTCACCACAAGATTCGATACATCTGTCAGCGATAACCCTGAATCATCATACTTAGTATGCAGATAATCAAACATAACCTTCCCTTTACACACCCTAGTATAAGAACCTCTCCTATGAGTATGGCCTCCCAACCATGACCATCAGTCATCTTGGGCACTGCATAGGTGGTCAACATTGAGAGGTAGCCTCAGCTTAAACCTCTCCCGTGAGGGAACTAATACTAATGCATATAAATTTCCAGCTAAGCCTTACCCAATTCAGGTAATGTGGTTGTACGGTAAATTTGGAATGGTATCGCATCCGAATCCAACCATCAGTTTTATAAAAGGGTTAAGGCTCATGCGTCAACATTTTCATCAACATCAATCCTTTATGTTTATCAACAGATGTCAAAACATCTCAATAGAATGACTCATCATTCCAAGGTTTTCATAATTCCTTTTCACCAAGTGTTCCCATCTAAAGTGACTCAAGTTTTTGATCTACTCTAACTACTAGGTTAAGAGTGTTCACTAAGGTGAAAAAGATGGGTTCAATCTCATGCCATAGAATGACATCTAAAGGGTTCTAAATAGGTCAAGTTTTATACTTTTTATGCTACCTTCAAAACAAGTAAAGAACTTTGTATAACCTAAGAAGGGTCAAACTTGTAACTAGGACTTGGGGTACTATTAGTTAAATAAGGGGGGGTGTGATCCAAGCATGCTTAAGGCATCTTTGCTAAACCATCTAGTTTGATTCTAGTTTGCTAAGTACTACACTTGCAAGTGCTAACCTGCAAGGGTTAATCTTGGATAGTGCTAGCTTGCTAATAGTAACTGGCATTGTTAATGGTGGCTTGCCTTGGTTGGTGCAGTGGTTGAAGTTTTCTTCTTCTTCTTCTTCTTCTTCTTCTTGGTAGAACTCCTCCTCCTCGAGAGCTTGGTCGGTACTATCGTCTATAAATACATAGGGAGTGCACAATCACCAAACAATACTTAACTAGGCTAGATAGCATTCTAAGACACACAATTGATGATCTATTATCATCACAGGCATCACAAGTTTAAATCAAAAGTTTCCTTCTTTTTATTTTAGAAAAGTAATTTCTACTTATTGAAAAATTAACTAAAATTTAATATTCACCACCAAAATATGGGATCATGTGGACACATGTCCTCACCACATATTCTAACATGTGGGAATGAGATTTAAGGGTTGGATCAATATTACTTTGGTTTAAGTTCCTTATTTAATGATTTAAAGTGACTAGAAATGCCTATATAGCATTATTTTGGTACTAGTCCAAAGTCACTGCATGTAAACCTTAATATTATTATATATTTGGATAGATATGGTAAAATGTGATTTTTGAGAGTTGGAATCAACTCAAAAGCTAACTTGGTTGATTTTATAAAAATGTTGCAAGTTGCAAATGCTTCTGTCTTCTTATTTTTATTAGGAGAGATCTATAACTCTAATTGAATTAAATCCAACGGGCTTGGGTAGATTACTTCCATATATTTCAGACAAAATTAGTTTCATGCAATTTGGATTTGTAAAACTCACATAATTTATTTTTGAAATACTGGACAGAAACTAGATTTAACTAAAAAAGAAAAATCCAGATTTGAATCGGTGGGCTAGCGCGGGAAAAGGAATGGGCCGGCCTAGTGGCGCTCCGCGGCGCGGGGCTCAGCTGACAGGGGGTCCCGCGTGTCAGCGGCACTTAAAACGCGAAACGGTACGCGCGCTGTGGGCCGTGCGATTAGAAGCTAGATCTACGGCTGAGGGTCGTCGTCGACGACGAACAGGTCGCCGGCGAGCTCGAACCCTAGCGGCTCGGTGGGGGTCTGCTGGGGGCGTACCAGGGCTCCAGCGGGGTCGGCGAGGCGGGAAAACGACGTGGAAGACGACGGCGAGGCGAGGCATGGTCGCGGTGGAGCTTGGGGCGGTCGAAATCAACGGCACCCTTCTCCTCCTACCGTGGCTGCTCCGGCTCCAATTCCGGCGAGCTGCTACTCCACTTGCTCCGGCTAGAGGTGGGTAAGGTCCAAAGAGGTGAGGGGAGTGGAATGGTGTGGAGAAGAGAGGCTGGAGAGGGATCCTTTTATAGGCTCGACGGTGAGACCGAGCGGGATGGGCGGTCGACGGTGGCGACATGGCTACGGCGAGGTAGAGGCATGGCTGGGGGTGGCGATCGATGGGCGGTTCCCTGGCGGTGCTCTAGAGCTTAAATGCGGCCGTAGGGGCGGTGGCACGCGGTCGGGGTGAGGTGGCGCTCTGCGCGGCAGAGGAGGCGGTGTCCATGGCTAGTGGTGGCTGTGGTGCGTTGGGCGGCGAACGGGCATGTCCGTTGTGTTCCCTGTGTCGTGGCAGAGCGGTAGGTGCGGGCTGGTGTCAAGGGGTGGCTCGTGCATGCGTTTCGGGTGCGGCGCTATGGCGTGCGCTCGGCATGGTGTTTTGGAAGCTGTTGTTGTAAGAGAATTCAGCATAAGGAAGAGATTCTTCCCACGTCATGCCGAAAGAGATAATGCAAGCACGGAGCATCTCTTCTAGAATCTGATTGATCCTTTCAACTTGTCCTTGCGACTGAGGGTGGTAGGCTGTGCTGAAGTTTAATTTGGTTCCCAAAGCATTTTGGAAACTTCCCCAGAACTTGGAAGTGAAGATGCTTCCACGGTCTGAACTGATTTCAAGAGGAACTCCATACAGAGAGACAATTCTGTTGATATAGAGTTCCGCCAACTGAATTGCAGAAATTGTTTCCTTGACTGGAAAGAAGTGAGCTACTTTGGAAAGCCTATCAATGACAACAAAGATTGCATTGTTGCCTTTCTGCGACCTTGGAAAACCAGTGATGAAGTCCATCTCTACTTTCTCCCATTTCCATTCCGGAGGCTTCAATGGCTGTAGAAGACTGGAAGGTTTCTGATGGACAGCTTTAACTCTACGACACACGTCACACTCTGAGACATACTTGGCACAATATCGTTTCAAACCAGGCCACCAATATTGTGTTTTCAAGTCCATGTACATCTTAGTGCTGCCAGGGTGGATAGAAAGAACAGAATCATGCGCCTCCTTGAGAACTTGCTCTCTTAAACCCGGGTAGTTCGGAACAAACATCCGGTGTTCAAAGAAAAGAGTGCCTTGGTCATCTACGTGAAAAGAATCATACTTCGGAAGTTGAATGTTGGAGATGATCTTTTTAGTGTAAGGATGCCCAAGCTGAATGGAACGGACCTTTTCTTCCAAGAGAGGTGTTGCTAGAAGGTTCAGAAGATAACCTTGATCCACAATTTCAAGGTTGAGCTTGCGGAATTCCTCGCACAAGAAAGGCTGTTGTTCTTCCATCATGAGGTTGTTGACATAAGCTTTTCAGCTGAGAGCATCTGCCATGACATTGGCTTTACCCGGGGTGTAGTTGATGGTCAAATCGAAATCATTGATTGTTTCAATCCACCTCCTCTGACGAAGGTTGAGATTAGGCTGTGTGAATATATACTTCAGACTCTTGTGATCAGAAAAGATCTCACAACGGTTGCCAAGCAAGTAATGCCTCCATACTTTCAAAGCAAAGACAACTGTTGTGAGTTCGAGGTCATGTGTAGGATAGTTGATCTCATGCGTCTTCAACTGACGAGATGCATAAGCAACAACTTGCTTTTCTTGCATAAGGACCGCACCCAATCCTTGCAACAAAGCATCATAGAAAATCTGGAAAGGCTTTGATGTATCTGGAGGGACCAAGACTGGTGTGGAAGTGAGCTTCTCTTTGAGTGTTTCAAAGCTTGCTTGACATGCAGGAGTCCAAAGATATTTCTTGCCTTTCTTGAGGAGATCGGTAAGAGGCTTCGCAATCTTTGAGAAGTTTTGAACGAATCGACGATAGTAACTGGCCAAACCAAGGAAACTTCGGACTTCTTTGACATTTATGGGTGGAAGCCAGTCCATAATTGTCTTAATAGTTTCTGGGTTGACGGCGATGCCCTTGGCAGAGATGACGTGACCAAGGAAGGTGACTTGAGGCAGCCAAAACTCACACTTGGAGAACTTTGCATACAGGCGGTTCTCACGAAGCTTGTTTAGGACACACCGAAGGTGTTCTTCATGTTCTTCCTTCGACTTAGAATAGACTAGAATGTCATCCAGGTAGACCACAACGAACTTATCAAGATACTCCATGAAAACCGAGTTCATAAGCCTCGAGAAGGTGGCAGGTGCATTGGTGAGACCGAAAGACATGACCGTGTACTCATACAGGCCATAGCGGGTGGTGAAAGCTGTTTTGGGAACATCTTCCTTGCGGATCTTGATTTGATGGTAACCACTTCTCAAATCAAGCTTAGAGAATACCACAGCTCCAGCTAGCTGATCAAAGAGATCATTAATCCGCGGAAGGGGATATTTATTCTTGATGGTTTTAGCATTGAGTGCCCGATAGTCAACACAAAGTCTATCAGTCTTGTCTCGCTTCTTCACAAAGATGGTTGGACTACCCCAAGAAGAAGTACTGTGCTGAATGAAACCCAACTTCTCTTGTTCATCCAACTGACGCTTAAGTTCAGCCAACTCAGCAGGACCCATTTTATAAGGCCGCTTGGAGATAGGAGCGGTACCAGGTTCAAGTTCAATGACAAACTCAACCTCACGATCCGGAGGCATACCTGGTAACTCTTCAGGAAAGACATCTGGAAACTCACAAACTACAGGAACACTCTGAATACCTTCCATAGCATCATCATTCAGAGCCGCCAAAGAATAAAGCTGAATTGCAGGAGTCAGACTTGGAGAATAGACTATATGGCCTTTAGGAATTTTCAGAGAAACCGAACGTTCAGCACAATCAATCACAGCTGCATTTGCTGTCAACCAATCCATTCCCAAGATAACATCAATATCAGAATTGCCCAGAATAACTAAGGAAGCCGGAAACGAAGAACCACCAATCTCAATTTGATTGCCATGGCTGATATGAGCAGCCCTCATGTTTGACCCAGGAGATTGTACCACAAGACGGTGCAATAAAGGAACCATAGCCAGATCTTGCTCATGAGCAAACTTGTGAGAAACAAAAGAATGTGAAGCACCAGAATCAAACAAAACTCGTGCAGGAAGTGAGTTAACAGGAAGCATACCCATGACAACTCCAGGTGCATGCTCAGCTTGAGCGGCGTTGACACAGTTGGCACGAGCAACCGTAGACCCCGGCTTAGTGTTGATGTTGAGAGCCCGAGGTGGAGGTGCACGAATCATAGGAGCACTTGCTGCAGGTCTTGGAGGTGGTGGTGGAAGAGCTTTGTTGTTCATTGGACAATTCCAGTGCTGATGCCCAGTGTTTCCACAAGTATAGCAAGCACCCGGTGGACGTGGAGCAACGTAGCCAGGGACTCCGCCAGGCGCTCCAGGGTAGTTGTGGTTGTAGCCCCTGGGAGCCGCAGTGAAGGAGTTTGGTGGCCTTGGTGCATAGCTTGCAGGTCTTGGTGGAGCAGGGAGCGACGGTGGGGTGTTAGGAACCCAGACACGACGCTTAGAAGGAGCTGTCATAGCAGAAGAGCTTGTTGTATCACGGCTGTGTTTCTTTGACTCCTCAAACACTTGCCTACTTGCTTCTTCCTGCAGAGCTGTGTGTTGAAGTTCCAGGAAAGATGCTGACCTTGCATGAGTGATTGCATATTTGATGGAAGCATTGAGGCCTTGCCGAAACCTCTTTTGCTTCTTCTTGTCATCAGAGATCTCATCGCCACCATAACGAGAAAGGTTCATGAAGTTTCTGATGTAGGTGTTGACATTGTCAGTGCCCTGCTTGAGGTTGAGAAACACTTCCTTCATCCTTTCCATGACAATTTCTGATAGATATTGCTCTTTGAAAGCAGTAGTGAACCGCTCCCAAGTAGGCTGAAAACCAGAAAGATCTGCCTTGAGGTAATTTTCCCACCAGAGAGCTGCATCTCCCTTCAGAAGGTGAGTAGCACACTTGACCCATTCTTGCTCGGGAACATCCGCAGTCATCAGCAATCTTGACACTTCATGAAGCCAATCATCCGCATCAAGTGGTTGATCAGACACTTCGAATTGACGTGGGTTGAACTTGAGAAAACTCTTGATGTCTCCTCGCTTGGGAGGTGGAGGTAGCGGAGCAAACTCATTCCTCCTCACACTTTCCTCGAAGCGCTGCTGGTTTTGCTGCATAGTGCCCAAAGGATTTGCAATACTTGCCAAAGCAGCCCCGAGTTCAGGTGGTATATCCTCCTCAGAACGGCGTGGTGGTGCCATCCTGTGATTGATATAAAACACAAGTCAGTACTATAATGGAGAATGATAATAATCCAAAATAGTACCAAAATGGAATTAATCAAGATTAAAGAATGCAATACACTGAGGTGATATTAAAATATCAACAAAGTTCAAGGCAACTAGAAGATATTAAGCATAACACACACGACTGAACAAGGAGTGTGGTATACAAACTAACAAAGAAAAATTTTCTGCAAATTTCGGCATTAAAATACCACTATATGCGCAAAACCACTTAACGAATCAAGATTAGTAACTCTACTAGTTCAATATACAAAAGCAAATGACAAAAGTAGTGGTATGGTCGCGACTCCATCCCGCACTCAAATCATTACTCCGCACATGAATCAGTAAAAACACATATCCCAACAACTTCTTCTTAAGAGGAACCTAAAGATTGGTAACTACGGAACCGAACACCCCAACAAGATAACGTCGGATACAAAGAGTAAGATAGATCGCATCGGTGTACAACGAATCAGAATAGATCGCGTCGGTTTACAAAGGCCTGTCGGTATGGAATGTACCAACAGTTGATAACCAAAGGCAGATAGAGATAACATTTGGATGCAACAGATAGACAAGGAATCCACACACACACACAAACACAAACACAACCTATGGTACTACGGAACCCAGAACACGTGAATCCTAGTTTGAATTTTAGAAGAGGATTGAAAACGTTACACTTCCTTACCAGAAAAGGGTGGGTGGGTGGGTAAGAAGAAAAATGGAAGCAGTCCTACTCTCACGTTTTGTTTTTCCCTAGTATGCATAACTACCAAAATATTTGCTAGACTGACAACGACCATTTTGGTTGAGACCCTGAAGGGCGGGATGGCTCTGATACCTATTGTAACTACCTCGGTGAATTACGCTCTTAGTTAATGCCTGGATGAACGAAAGTGGTTAAAATAGTACGGTGGGGCCCAGGGCCACTCACGGTAGACCTTTCGGCCGTCCTAACCACTTTCAAACAACGGGACAAGAACGAGCGGCGTAATCGGCAGGCGAAGGGATCAACTACATACACAAGTGAGTATGTATGCAAGCCACATACAACAGTCCTCAGAGCCATTCCATCTAAAAGAAATAGAAATATTGCAACGCCATACGGCAAGATCCAAATGTCCTAGATAGATATAATAATTTAAGATAGCTCCTCATACATCACACATCAGAGTATCAGGCGGAAGCGGAAAACAAGATCCGAGTACGGATAAGAAGCAAATTGGCATAAGATGCCCCATAAATAAACACATCCCGCCCACAGATCACACGGATCCCCGTTCCCGGAATCTCTACACCGAATGATCGTTGCCAACATCATCTGTCTCTTCCACCCAGTATCCATCTTGCGGGTACACCTGTTCATCTGAATCAAACAATTTATCGTGTGAGACCCTACGGGTACTCAGCAAGTCTTTATGCCACTAAAGGGGACACAACCTGGGGTGACGCAATTGCAGCAAAAGATAATACCTAACAATTCTATAGAGACTCGCTAACCTCCCGCCTAACCAATGATAGACGGAAGTCCGTGAATTAAGAACAACTGTTATAACAGTATAATTAACAGATCCATCCTCCTCCTCGCTTACCAACGAGGAAGCGGACGAACAACCCCCATCATCCATTGGCAGTTTTATTAACCATTCCATGAGTATTGCACTATTTACTAGTCCAGTACTTAGTCAATTTAAAAGCGGTACTTTAGTTATACTTGCCTATGATCGAGAAACTATGCTCCAAGTCGTCCATAACCGCGGACACGGCTTTCAGAAAGATTTACCTTGCAGGGGTGCACGAATAGCAACACACACTCGATCAACCTCGGAAAAACCAAATCAAAACCCAACGAGGCATTCACGACAAAGCAATCATAGGATTCAGAAACATTTCAGGGGGCCACCGCATTAAGCTACCCGTAACGAAGTTGGCCGGCTCCGAGACGGACCCAAGGTTTGTGTGGACGGCGGTAAACGACTGGGAACCCGAAATATGACCGGGCTTGTCGATACAGCGAAAACGTGTCACGATCCAAAACAGTACAGGTGCTCCTCGGACAATCTTAAATAAAGCAGTAACATGGCACAAGTACTGAATAGTAATAAAGCCCCAAACTAATTGTGGCCCCAAGAAATAAGAATGAATCAAGCTCTGGCTCAGGGGGGTCCATAAGGCCTCCCGGATGTGGATAGTGCGAATAGTCAAGGAACAGGAATCAAGTACTCGGGGTCCTACGGGACACAAGTGAGCATGAAAAACCAAATAGCAGATATTGCTCATCGGTGCCTCTTTCATTAGTTATCCCATTACTACTCAGGTTAAGTTTTTTAGTACCTCATTATCCATCAGACACTCACATACCCTACTCATGCTTTTCTACGACTCGCATGGCTCAAACAACTCCTGTAGTAATGGCTCATGGGACCGGAACAAGCTTAGAGTGGTTTAAAAGTAAAGGCTATGCAGTACTTGGGATTCAATTTAATGCAATCGCGACTCAATGATGCAAGAATAAGATAGAGGCAATAGGTACTGTATGTATGCAAGCATGTGGTAGTGCTTGCCTGGCAGCTCAGTTGAAGCGAGAGATGGATCTGGGTAGTACTCCTGTGATTCCTGGTAATTCTCCTGCTGGGCGTCTATTCGAAGAAGAACCAAACCAACAAGGGCCAACATAATTAAAGTGCGCAAGCATATGAATTGAAATGCAACAAGCAACCAAGCATGCCATGATGAATGATGCACAATTACATGGCATTAAAGTAGCATGGCAAAGGTGAGGTGTGGATACAAGAAATAAAACATTTTATTATTCATTTTCCCAAGTTTTATTGTCATAAACAGTTCAGATTTTAAATGACAACATGATGCATGCTTCATTTCAGAACAAGGACTGCATAAATAGAACGGGCTCGTCGCGCTGATCGATTTAGACATATTATTTGTCAAATTTGGAGTTTTAAAACAAAATTTATTAAATAATTAAGGAAAAAGGGCATTCTCTTGTAATTTTAATTATCTCGAAAATTAAAATGTTCAAAATATATTTTGAAGGGCATATTTGAATTCCTCACATTTTTCTGATTCCAAAACATATATTATATGTATTATTTGGATTGTATTTTAAAAATTATTTGAATCTAAAAAGAATTTGAATTTAGATAAATTTGGAAAAGATTTGAATAAAAACAGACTCAGGGAAAAACTTTTCTCACTCAGGCGAAATTAACCCCAGACACTGACAGGTGGGCCTTTGTGCTGACTGGACCACGCGCGGGAAAAACTTTTGTCACCGCGGGCTCGCCTAGCCACAGTGACTGCGGGGTGGGCCAACTGGCGCAGGCCCGCGTGTCAGCGGTGGGCGAGACAGAGGCTGACAGGTGGGACTGGGGCTGGAGCGCGGGTTGCGGCTGAGAAAGGCGGAGGGGTTTTCCGCAAGATGGCCAGGGCGACTGACAGGTGGGGCACTAGGAGCACGGGTTGCGAGAATTAAAAAGGTGGGGGGCTTTTTGCAAATTGACCACGAGCCCGGTTTACTGTTTTTCTTCCTCTCGCGTCTGGCGGCAGGTGTGTGCGCGGCGCGGAGCGGGGATTCGATCCCGGGCCGCGGGAGTGCGCGCTGAGGGGCTAACCGGTGCGGCGGGCTAGGGGCGCTGACAGAGAGGTGGAAGCGAGCTAGATAAGGGGCTATGCGGCGCGGAATATCTGCAGATGCCGTCGAGCTCTAGCGCATGGTGGGTGTTCGATGAAACGCACGGCGACGTTAGGGCGGTACGGCGAGGCAGACCATGTCAGGGAGGAGGGGATGCTCACCGCGGGCTCGGCGGTAGGCTCGGCTCGACGCGAGGAGCGGCGAGGCGTCGAGGTTGCTGGCGCTCCGACGAACTAGGGTTTCGGGGAGCGGCGAGGTACTGGCGGCGTTGGGGAGCTTCTCGTCCATGTAGGCGCGGTCAGGGTGGTGCAGGGGGTTCCTCTCGGTCGCCCAGGACACCTCCATGTCGAGCTGCCCGGCTGGATCGTCGGGACGAGGTGGTGCTTGCGGCGAACGGTGGCAGGTGGTTGTCGTCGGGGAGGAAGAAGGAGGAGAGGAGGGGCGACTCGGCCAGATCTGGGGAGGCCAGAGAGGCGTGGGGAGGAAGGGAAAAGCAGGGAGAGAGGGAGGAGAGCAGTTGGGGCACGGCAGATAAAGGTGGCCTCGTGCCACCTTTTCCTTCTCCTCCTCGAGCACGTGCTCGGCCGGCTGGGGCTGGAGGGGAGGCTGCAGGTGGGGCTAAGGACGGCAGGGAGGCTCGGCTGGAGGGGGATCCTCGGGTCAGGGAGAGAGAAGAGAGGGAGGGGTAGCTAGGCTAGGTTAGATGGGGCATGGCTCGGGTTAGGGTTAGCTAGGGTGTGGGCCAGGGAGAGGTGGCCAGGTGGTGCCCATGGTAGAGAGAGAGGGGAGTGAGAGAGAGAGTTAAGGGGAGTAGGTTAGGGTTTAGTAGAATTTAGAGAGAGAGAGAGAGATAATAGCTAGGTTAGTTGGTTTTAGATATTTTGGATTTAATTTGGTTTAAGAGATCATACCAAGAAGAACCCTAGTGCTTGAACTTGCATAAGCTAATGTGGAAGAGAAACTAGAAAGAAAGAGGAAGAAAGAAAATGGTGGAATGAGTCCCATGTGACCATGCATGGAGGATTAGAAATAAGAGGAAAAATGAGATGGATGAGTTTATGAGGGTGGTGTAATGGTAGGAGATGATCTTCCAAAGATAGGATCCATTAAACCCAAATAAAAATAAAAATAAACCCAAAGAAGAGAAAGGTGGTGAAGAATTGTGCGTGGCCCATGCAAAAATAATAATGCCATTGATTATTTGTGAAAACAATATGAATCTTATGGCATTACTCTATGCATATCCAAGAAGTGGAGACAAAACCAAGCACAAGAATTTAGAGGATTTAATCCACCCCAAACTACATGAGCTAGAATTAAAATATCAAAGAAAAAGAAAGACAAGCTCATTGTTAATGGGATGGTGGATTTATAGGGTGGTGGGAGAGAAAGGTGGTGAAATGGAAATAAAAGATATGCCCCCAACTCAAATTGGGCATTTGAACAATATACCAATAGCCAAATATAATATCAAGAAGAAAATACAATTAATAATGCATGTGAGAGAAGAACCAAAAGAAAAAGAGTTTCATATGCTGCTCAAATGCAAGGTGGCATGATGACATGAGCATGATATAATTATGATGCAACAATAATATATATAAAGTAGACAATAACTTACTACGACAAGTAGCATTACAATTGTTAGACAATTGGGGTGCTACACCTATTATCTTGAGTGCACTAATGTTGCTAATAAAGATTGTGTGAAGTTTTGTATGAAGGAAAATTTTCAGGTGTATGGAAGGAATGAGTAATGAGATGAAGGATGGACTAGAGCTCAAGCTTGGGGATTGTAGCATCCCATCTGTCTAACATCTGTAATGCTACATGGTATAATAATAAAATGCTACTTCCTACATATAATTGTTGTATCATAATTATATCATGCTCATGTCATCATGGGTCGTTGCATTTGAGCATCATATAAAACCCTTTTCTTTTGGATCTTGTCTCATATGCATTTATCAATTGTATTTGGTTCTTAATAAATTGTATTTGGTACTTGATAAATGCTTGGTTCCCAAGTTGAGTTGGGGCATATCTTTTATTTAACTCCACCACCTTTTCTTGTCACCACCCCTTTAATTCTACCATCCAACTATATGTGAGCTTGGCATTTTATTTGGGTTTACCTCTAGCTCATGTGGGATGGGATGGATCCACTTCTACTTCCACATGCTCCCATATATGCCTCATGTTTTTTCCACATTGTTGATATGTGGAGAGCCACATGGCCACCTTTGCTTGCATGTGGTTAGTTTCACTTTCTCTATCTTCCATATGGTTTGTTTTGGCAATAATTGAGCATTGTTTAAATATAATTGTGGCCAAATGATCTTCTGGTGGGACATACACACTAGCATGGCCTATTATATTCAATTATGCTTTAACCTACCCGTACCATATTTTATCAAGCTTGTAGCTTATGGTGGGGTCTTTATTCAAGTATGGATGTGCATGGGTGTAATAGATGCCCATATGTATATGTAGTTGTTTTCACAACTAATGAATGTGGCAATTATCCTTCATGCATGGCCCATGCAAGACCTCTCTCTTGTGCTTCTATTTTGGTTTCTTTTGGAATTTTTGGGTGGAGTTTGTTTGAAATCAATTGAAACAAATGAACCCAAATAAAGGCTTATTTATCTCTTGTCTTCCACCTTGCAACTCTTTTAGTGGATTTATCTTTGTCAAGCATACATGGGATACATACTTTGTTTTCACCAAATACTATCATGTGCGTGAGAGAATGCCACATGCAAGATCATATTTTCTCCCACCTCTCTCTCTCTTTGGTCCTTTTGATTTCTCCCTTGTCTTAATGCAAACTTCTTGGTATTTCTTATCCAATCCAAAACACTAGCTTCTCCATCTATCCATCCTAACCTTATCCATCATATACACATGCATGTGTGCATACATGTGACATCTTTTACTCCCTCACCTCTTTGTTTTTCTAAGCTACACCTAACTATTTTTTTCTCTCTCTCTACACCTAACTAAAACCCCATCTCTCACCCCTTTTTCATTCCTAGCCTCGGCTAAGCCTCATCTAACCCTTTGCTAACCTAGACACTCACCACCTGGTCCGGCTCCCCCTTGCAACCGGGCTCGACCCACTCCCTTGCTCGACGACGAGCCGAGACAACCGTGCCGCACCCTCCTGCCAGTCTAACCCTAGCTGAGCCCTCCCCTCTTTGTTCCCTCTCCCGCTGCCTAGCTAAGCCCCACCGAGCCCTGCGTCGCCACTCTGGCCCAGCTGCAGACCCCAGGAACCTCCCGAGCCGGTCTACCACGTGAGAGAGGAAGGAGAAAGGTGCACGCCACCTTTACCCACCGAGCCCCATGTGCTCTCCCTCTGCCCTCGACCTTATCTACCCCCTCCTCTGCCTTGCAGCCTCGATCTCCCCAGGGCTCTGCCCATCGCCGCCCTCACCGCCAAGATCACCACCTGCCGCTACCCCTCTCCCTGCCATCTCCGATCGGCCACCGTCGGCATCAGCTCGCCACCTTAGCTAGGAGGAGGCGGGCGTGTAGTTGAGGTGTCGAGGAAGACCGAGGAGATCCCTAGGAAGCTGCCTGTACCCGTCGACGAGGAGGACAAGGACCGGAGCCGGAGACTACCGCCGCGTCCAAAGCAAAACCCTAGCCTCGGGTCGCCTGCAACGCCGCCGATCCGCTGTGCTCCAGGTCGATCTGCCACCACCAACACACTCCCGGTGAGCTCCTGAGTTCCCCAGCCACCCTCCCGCTCATCGTTGATTCCTGGACGCGTTGATCGATCTGTCGAGCGCCCTCTATGCATCGCGCTCACGGTCGTCTTCCCGTCGATGCGCTGCGGTAACCTCTTATGGCCACGCAGCCGTCACCCAGCATCAAACCAAGCCCGCCCCAGTGGTCTCTGCCGCCCGCGCGCGCGCGCGCCAGATCGCGAGTTCGAGTTCGAGTCCCCGCCGCGCCAGTCCCCCGCGTCGTCAGTTTCGTCAGAGAGTGGAGAAGAGGAACAGGGCCTCTTTTTCTTTTTGCAGAAAGCCCCTTGGTTTTTGAGTTCTCAACCCGCACTCCACCCAGGCCCACATGTCATGCGCTGTGGCATTTTTATAAAAAGGCACCCAGACTTTCCTGTGCCTCAACCCACACTCCCCATCTGCGCCACGTGGCTGCGCTCTGTTCGCGCGCTCGTGCGTGGCCCCGCACACCGTCGGCCCCACCTGTCAACTGCATAGGCTAGATAACCCCTCGGTGAGAAAAGTCCCACGTGTACCGCGTCGACCCACCTGTTGCTGAGTCAGCACCTGGCCCACTCGTCAGCAGCTGTGGCTAAAACTCTGTGAGTATAAAAGTATTTGTTCTTTTTCTGTTTAATCAAAATATTTTCAGAAATGTTTTATATGATTTTAAATCCAGAAATTAATAACTTTTAATTAATAAATCCAAATAATGCAAATAATTTATCTTTTTGAATCAGAAAAATGTGAGGAATTCAAATATGCCATTCAAAATAATGTTTGACTAAGTTAAATTTTCGAAATTGTTTAATTGCAATAAAATTGCCTTTTCTTAATTAATTAATAACTTTAATTCTATAACTCCAAATTTGACAAATAATATGTCTAAATCGATCAGCGCGACGAGCCCGTTCTGTTTATGCATTCTATGACATGAATTGAAGCATGCATCATATCAATATTAAAAATCAGAACTGTTTATGGTAATAAAACTTGACCAAATAATTAATAAAATGAGTTAATCTTGTCCCCACACCTCACCCTTGCCATGCTACATTATTTCCATGTAAACTGTGCATCATTCATCATGGCATGCTTGTTTGCTTGTCGCATTTTATTCATATGCTTGTGCACTTTATTGATGTTGGCCCTTGTTTGTTTGGTTCTTCTTTCGAATAGACGCCGAACAGGGGAATTATCAAGAATCCCAGGAGTACTACCCAGATCCTTCGCTCGCTTCAACTGAACTACCAGTCAAGCACTACCACATGCTTGCATACATATAGTACCTATTGCTTCCATCTTATTCTTGCATCATAGAGTCGCGATTGCATTAAACTGAATCTGAAGTACTGCATAGCCTTTACTTTTAAACCCCACCAAAGCTTGTTCCTCCATCCTATGAACCATTACTACAGGAGTTGCTTGAACCCTGCGAGTCGTAGAATTGCATGTGTAGGGTTTGTGAGAGTCTGATGGTTAATGAGGTACCTAAACAACTTAAACTGAGTAGTAATGGGATAACTAATGAAAGAGGCACCGGTGGGCAATATCTGTTATTTGGTTCTTCATGCTCACTTGTGTCCCGTAGGACCCCAAGTACTTGATACGTGTTCCTTGAATATTCGCACTATCCACATACGGGAGACTCTATGAATCCTCCTTTGCTAGAGCTTGATTTGTACTTTATTTCTTGGGGCCACAAAGTAGTTTGGGGCTTTATTACTATCCTGTACTTATGCCATGCTTTACCTCTTTATTTACGATTATGCGTGTAGCACCTGTACCGTTTAGGGATCGCGGCACGATTTCACGGTATCGACAAGCCCAGTCACACTTTCGGGTTCCCAGTCGTTTACAGCCGTTCTCGCAAACCATGGGTCTGTCTCGGAGCCGGCCAAATTTGTTGCGGGTAGCTTATTGGGGTGGCCCCCTGAAATGAATTATGAATCCTGTGATTGCTTTGTCGTGAAAGCCTCGTTGGGTTTTGATTTGGTTTTTCCGAGGTCGATCGTGTGTGTGTTGCTATTTGTGCACCCCTGCAGGGTAAATCTTTCTGAAAGCCGTGTCCGCGGTTATGGACGACTTGGAGCACAGTTTCTCGATCATAGAAAAGTATAACTAAAGTTCCGTTTTAATTTGACTAAATATCTGTCTAGTAATTAGTGCAATACTCATGGAATGGGTAATAAAACTGCCAACGAATGGGTTGTTCGTCCGCTTTCTCGTTGGTAAGCGAGAAGGAGGATGGGTCTGTTACTTTATACTGTTATAACTGTTGTTTCTAATTAACGGACATCCGTCTATCATTGGTTAGATGGATGGTTAGAGAGTACCTATAGACTTGTTAGTTATTATCTTTTGCTGCAATTGCGTCACCCCAAGTATATGTCCCCTTTAGAAGCATAAATACTTGCTGAGTACCCCTAGGGTCTCACACGATAAATTGTTTGATTCAAATGAACAAGTGTATTCTCAAGATGGATACTGGGTGGAGGAGACAAATGATGTTGGCAACAATCACTAGGTGTAGAGATTCCAGGGATGGGGATCCGTGAGATCTGTGGGCGGGATGTGCTTATTTATGTGGCATCTATGCCGATTTGCTTCTTATCCGTACTCGGATCTTGTTTCCTGCTTCTGCTTGATACTCTGTTGATTGATGTATGAGGAGCTATCCTACACTATCGTAACTATCTAGGATATTTGTATCTTGCCGTATGGCGTTGCAATATTTCTATTTCTTTTAGGTGGTATGGCTCTAAGAACTGTTGTATGGTAGCTTGCATACATACTCACTTGTGTATGTATTTGATCTCTTCGGCTGTTGCCTACGCCGCTCGTTCTTGCCCCGATGTTCTTGGAAGTGGTTAGGGCAGCCGACGGGCCTACACGTGGGTGGCCCTGGGCCCCACTGTACTTCTTTAACTACTTTTGGTTCATCCAGGCTGGAACTTAGAGCGTAGGGTCCGAGGTTGTTACAATTGGTACATGAGCAAATATTTTGGTAGCTATGTATACTAGGGAAAAACAAAATGTGAGAGTAGGACTGCTTCCATTTTTCTTCTTACCCACCCACCCACCCTTTTCTGGTAAGGAAGTGTAACGTTTTCAATCCTCTGCTAAAATTCAAACTAGGATTCACGTGTTCTGGGTTCCGTAGTACCATAGGTTGTGTGAGTGTGTGTAATTCCTTGTCTATTTGTTGCATCCAACTTGTTATCGCTATCTTCCTTTTGGTTATCAACTATTGGTACATTCCATACCGACATGCTTTTGTAAACCGATGCGATCTATCTGATTCGTTGTGTACCGACGTGATCTGTCTTGCTCTTTGTTATCCGACGCTATCTTGTTAGGGGTGTTTGTTTTCCGTAGTTGCTAATCTAAGGTTCATCTTAAGAAGGAAGGGAGTTGGGATATGTGTTTTACTTATTCATGTGCGGAGTAATGATTTGAGTGCGGGATGGAGTCGCGACCATACCACTACTTTTATCATTTGCTCTTGTATATTGAATTGGTAGAGTTACTAATCTTGATTCGTTAAGTGGTTTTGTGCATATAGTGGTATTTTAATGCTGAAATTTGTGAATTTTTTTTCTTTGATAGCTTTGTGTACCACACTCCTTGTTCAGTCGTGTGCGATATGCTTACTATCTTCTAGGTGCTTTGAACTTTGTTGATATTTTAATATCATCTTAGTAATTTGTATCCTTTAATCTTAGTTAATTCCATTTTGGTACTATTGTGGATTATTATTATTCTCCATTATAGTACCGACTTGAGTTTTATATCAATCACAGGATGGCACCACCACGCCGTACTGAGGAGGACATACCACCTGAACTGGGGGCTGCGTTGGCAAGTATTGCAAATGCCTTGGGAACAATGCAGCAGAACCAGCAACGCTTTGAAGAAAGTGTCAGGAGGAATGAGTTTGTTCCGCTACCTCCACCTCCCAAGCGAGGAGACATCAAGTGCTTTCTGAAGTTTAACCCACGCCACTTTGAGGTGTCTGATCAGCCACTGGATGCTGATGATTGGCTTCGTGAGATGTCAACGTTGTGGATGACTGCTGATGTACCTGAACAAGAATGGGTAAAATGTGCCACTCACCTTCTGAAGGGAGACGCAGCTCTATGGTGGGAGAATTACCTGAAGGCAAACCACTCTGGTTTTCAGCCTACTTGGGAGCAGTTCACTGGGGCTTTCAAAGAGCAATACCTGTCAGAAATTGTCATGGAAAGGATGAAGGAAGTGTTTCTCAACCTCAAGCAGGGCAATGACAATGTCAGTACCTATATCAGAAACTTCATGAATCTTTCTCGGTATGGTGGCGATGATATCTCTGATGACAAGAAGAAGCAAAAGAGGTTCAGGCAAGGGCTCCATGCATCTATCAAATATGCAATCACTCATGCAAGGCCGGGGTCTTTTCTAGAACTACAACATACAGCTCTACAGGAAGAAGCCAATAGGCAAGTGTTTGAGGAGTCCAAGAAACACGGCCGTGACGCAACAAGCTCTTCAGCTATGACAGCTCCTTCTAAGCGCCGTGTGTGGGTTCCTAACACCCCACGCTGCTCCTGGCTCCACCAAGAACTCCAAGCTACGCAGCAAGGCCACCAAACTCCTTCACCGCTGCTCCTAGGGGCTACAACCACAACTACCCTAGAGCGCCTGGCGGAGTCCCTGGCTACGCTGCTCCACGTCCACCTGGTGCTTGCTAGACTTGTGGGAACACTAGGCATCAGCATTGGAGTTGTCCCATGAAAAACAAAGCTCTTCCTCCACCACCTCCAAGACCTGCAGCAAGTTCTTCTATGGTTCGGGCACCTCACCTCGGGCTCTCAACATTAACGCCAAGCCCGGGTCCACTGTTTCTCGTGCCAACTGTGTCAACGTTGCTCAAGCTGAACATGCACCTAGAGTTGTGCTGGGTACGCTTTCTGTTAACTCAGTTTCTGCACGAGTGATATTCGATACTGGTGCATCGCATTCATTTGTTTCTCAAAGGTTCTCTCAGCAACAAGTTCTTCTGCTTCAATCCTTGTCCAAGGTTCTTAGGGTACAATCACCGGGGACAACTATGAAGGCTTCTCAAATAAGCCATGGGAACCAAATTGAAATTGGAAACAAAAAATTTCTAGCATCCCTCATTGAATTGGGCAATTCGGATATCGATGTCATGTTGGGCATGGATTGGTTAACAACAAATGCAGCTGTGATTGATTGTGCTGAACACTCGGTTTCTCTGAAAATTCCTGAAGGCCATATAGTCTATTCTCCAAGTCTGACTCCTGCAGTTCAGCTTTTCTCTTTGGCGGCTCTGAATGATGATGCTATGGATGCTATTCAGAGTGTTCCGGTGGTCTGTGAGTTCCCAGATGTTTTTCCTGAAGAGTTACCAGGTATGCCTCCTAACCGAGAGGTCGAGTTTGTGATTGAGCTTGAACCTGGTACCGCTCCTATCTCCAAGCGGCCTTATAAAATGGGTCCTGCTGAGTTGGATGAACTCAAACGTCAGCTTGATGAACAAGAGAAGTTGGGTTTCATTCAGCACAACACTTCTTCTTGGGGTAGCCCAACCATCTTTGTGAAGAAGCGAGACCGCACTGATCGAGTTTGTGTTGATTACCGAGCTCTCAATGAAAAAACCATCAAGAATAAATATCCCCTTCCACAGATTAATGATCTCTTCGATCAGCTAGCTGGAGCTCTGGTATTCTCTAAGCTTGACTTGAGAAGTGGATATCATCAAATCAAGATTCGCAAGGAAGATGTTCCCAAAACAGCTTTCACCACCCACTATGGCCTGTATGAGTACTCGGTCATGTCTTTCGGTCTCACCAATGCACCTGCCACCTTCTCGAGGCTTATGAACTCGGTTTTCATGGAGTATCTTGATAAGTTCGTCGTGGTCTATCTGGATGACATTCTAGTCTATTCTAAGTCAAAGGAAGAACATGAAGAACACCTTCGGTGTGTCCTAAACAAGCTTCGTGAGAACCGCCTGTATGCAAAGTTCTCCAAGTGTGAATTTTGGCTTCCCGAAGTCACCTATCTTGGTGACGTCATCTCTGCCAAGGGTATTGTCGTTAACCCAGAAACTGTTCGGACAATTGTTGAGTAGCTTCCACCCAAAAATGTCAAAGAAGTCCGGAGTTTCCTTGGTTCGGCTAGTTATTGTCGTCGCTTCGTTCAGAACTTCTCGAAGATTGCGAAGCCTCTTACCGATCTCCTCAAGAAAGGCAAGAAATACCTTTGGTCTCCTGCATGTCAAGGAAGCTTTGAAACACTCAAAGAGAAGCTCACTTCCACACCAGTCTTGATTCCTCCAGATACATCAAAGCTTTTCCAGATATTCTATGACGCCTCCTTGCAAGGATTGGGTGCGGTCCTTATGCAAGAAAAACAAGTTGTTGCTTATGCCTCTCGACAGTTGAAGACGCATGAGATCAACTATCCTACACATGACCTCGAACTCGCAGCAGTTGTCTTTGCTTTGAAAGTATGGAGGCACTACTTGCTTGGCAACTGTTGTGAGATCTTTTCTGGTCATAGGAGTCTGAAGTATATCTTCACACAACCTGATCTCAACCTTCGTCAGAGGAGGTGGATTGAAGCAATTAACGACTTTGATCTGACCATCAACTACACTCCTGGCAAAGCTAATGTCATGGCCTATGCTCTCAGCTGAAAAGCTTATGTCAACAACCTCATGGTGAAAGAACAACAACCTCTCTTGTGCGAGGAATTCTGCCAGCTCAACCTTGAAATTGTGGATCAAGGGTATCTTCTGAACCTTCTGGCAACCCCTCTCTTGGAAGAAACAGTTCTCTCCATTCAACTTGCTGATCCGTACACTAAAAACATCATCTCCAAGATTCAGCTTCCGAAGTATGAATCTTTCCACCTTGACGACCAAGGCACTCTATTCTTTAAGCACCGGATGTTCGTTCCAAAGTATTCGGGTTTGAAAGAGCAAGTTCTTAAAGAAGCTCATGATTCTGTTCTTTCTATCCACCCTGGCAGCACTAAGATGTACATGGACTTGAAAACACAGTATTGGTGTCCTGGATTGAAACGATATTGTGCCAAGTATGTCTCGGAGTGTGATGCCTGCCGCAGAGTTAAAGATGTCCATCAGAAACCTTCCGGTCTTCTACAGCCATTGAAGCCTCCGAAATGGAAATGGGAGAAAGTAGAGATGGACTTCATAACTGGGTTTCCAAGGTCGCAGAAAGGCAACAATGCAATCTTTGTTGTCATCGACAGGCTTTCTAAAGTGGCTCACTTCTTTCCAGTCAAGGAAACAGTTTCTGCAATTTAGTTGGCTGAGCTCTATATCAACAGAATTGTCTCTCTGTATGGGGTTCCTCTTGAGATCAGCTCAGACCGTGGAAGCATCTTCACTTCCAAGTTCTGGGGAAGTTTCCAAAATGCTTTGGGAACAAAGTTGAACTTCAGCACAGCTTACCACCCTCAGGCGCAAGGACAAGTTGAAAGGATCAATCAGATTCTAGAAGATATGCTCCGTGCTTGCGTCATCTCTTTCGGCATGAAGTGGGAAGAATGCCTTCCTTATGCTGAGTTCTCTTACAACAATAGCTTCCAGAAGAGTCAAAATATGGCACCATTTGAGGTTCTCTATGGCCGCAAAAGCAGAACTCCGATTGGTTGGTCGGGCGCCGGTGAAAGAACATTGTTTGGCCCCGACATTGTAACTCAAGCTGAGGAGAAGGTTCACATCATTCTTGAAAACCTGAAGGTTTCTCAAAGTCGCCCGAAGAGCAACTATGACAGAGAGCACATGGACATGGAGTATGTCCCTAGTGATCTCGTTTACCTCCGTGTCACTCCCATGAGAGGCACACACCGGTTTGGTATCAAAGGGAAACTGGCTCCTAGATACATCGGTCCTTTCAAAGTTCATAGAAGAAGAGGAGAAGTTGCTTATGCTCTTGAGCTCCCTGAAAAACTCAAGGTCCATGATGTTTTCCATATCTCTCAACTCAAGAAGTGCTTCAAGGATCCCGGCAGGATCATGGACCATGAGCTCATCAATCTCCAAGAAGATCTGTCTTATCAAGAACACCCCCCAAAAATCCTAGAAGTCGTAGAAAGAAAGACTCGCAACAAGTCTATCAAGTTCTGCAAGGTGCAGTGGTCGCACCATTCCGTTGATGAAGCCACTTGGGAACGCGAGGATGAGCTCTGTGCCAAGTATCCTACCCTTTCGTGTCTTCTTCTTCTTCTTCCTAGAATATCGGGGCGAGATTCCTGTTTAGTGGGGGAGAGTTGTAGCATCCCATCTGTCTAACATCTGTAATTCTACATGATCTAATAATAAAATGCTATTTCCTACATATAATTGTTGCATCATAATTATATCATGCTCATGTCATCATGGCTCCTTGCATTTGAGCATCATATAAAACCCTTTTCTTTTGGATCTTGTCTCATATGCATTTATCAATTGTATTTGGTTCTTAATAAATTGTATTTGGTTCTTGATAAATGCTTGGTGCCCAAGTTGAGTTGGGGGCATATATTTTATTTAACTCCACCACCTTTTCTTGTCACCACCCCTTTAATTCTACCATCCAACTATATGTGATCTTGGCATTTTATTTGGGTTTACCTCTAGCTCATGTGGGTTGGGATGCATCCACTTCTACTTCCACATGCTCCCATATATGCCTCATGTTGTCTTCCACATTGTTGATATGTGGAGAGCTACATGGCCACCTTTGCTTACATGTGGTTAGTTTCACTTGCTCTATCATCCATATGGTTTGTTTTGGGAATAACTGAGCATTGTTTAAATATAATTGTGGCCAAATGATCTTCTGGTGGGACATACACACTAGCATGGCATATTATATTCAGTTATGCTTTAACCCACCCTTACCATATTTTAGCAAGCTTGTAGCTTATGGTGAGGTCTTTATTCAAGTATGGATGTGCATGGGTGTAATAGATGCCCATATGTATATGTAGTTGTTTTCACAACTAATGAATGTGGCAATTATCCTTCATGCAAGGCCCATGCAAGACCTCTCTCTTGTGCTTCTATTTTGGTTTCTTTTGGAATATTTGGGTGGAGTTTGTTTGAAATCAATTGAAACAAATGAACCCAAATAAAGGCTTATTTATCTCTTGTCTTCCACCTTGCAACTCTTTTAGTGGATTTATCTTTGTCAAGCATACATGGGATACATATTTTGTTTTCACCAAATACTATTATGTGCATGAGAGAATGCCACATGCAAGATCATCTTTTCTCCCACCTCTCTCTCTCTTTGGTCCTTTTGATTTCTCCCTTGTATTAATGCAAACTTCTTGGTATTTCTTATCCAATCCAAAACCCTAGCTTCTCCATCTATCCATCCTAACCTTATCCATCATATACACATGCATATGTATATACATGTGACATCTTTTACTCCCTCACCTCTTTCTTTTTCTAAGCTACACCTAACTATTTTTTACTCTCTCTACACCTAACTAAAACCCCATCTCTCACCCCTTTTTTCTTCCTAGCCTCGGCTAATCCTCATCTAACCCTTTGCTAACCTAGACCCTCACCACCTGGTCCGGCTCCCCCTTGCAACCGGGCTCGACCCACTCCTTTGCTCGACACCGAGACGAGACAACCGTGCCGCACCCTCCTGCCGGGCTAACCCTAGCTGAGCCCTCCCCTCTCTGTTCCCTCTCCCGCTGCCTAGCTAAGCCCCACCGAGCCCTGTGTCACCACTCTGGCCTAGCTGCAGACCCCAGGAACCTCCTGAGCCGGTCTACCACGTGAGAGAGGGAGGAGAAAGGTGCACGCCACCTTTACCCACCGAGCCCCATGTGCTCTCCCTCTGCCCTCGACCTTATCTACCCCCCTCCTCTGCCTTGCAGCCTCGATCTCCCCAGGGCTCTGCCCATCACCGCCCTCACCGCCATCTCCGATCGGCCACCGTCGGCATCAGCTCGCCACCGTAGCTAGGAGGAGGCGGGCGTGTAGTTGAGGTGTCGAGGAAGACCGAGGAGATCCCTAGGAAGCTGCATGTACCCGTCGACGAGGAGGAGAAGGACCGGAGCCGGAGACCACCGCCGCGTCCAAAGCAAAACCCTCGCCTCGGGTCGCCTGCAACGCCGCCGATCCGCTGCGCTCCAGGTCGATCCGCCACCACCAACACACTCCCGGTGAGCTCCTGAGTTCCCCAGCCACCCTCCCGCTCATCGTTGCTTCTTGGACGCGTTGATCGATCTGTCGAGCGCCCTCTATGCATCGCGCTCACGGTCGTCTTCCCGTCGATGCGCCACGGTAACCTCTTCTGGCCGCGCAGCCGTCACCCAGCATCAAACCAAGCCTGCCCCAGTGGTCGTCGCCGCCCGGGCGCGCGCGCCAGATCGCGAGTTTGAGTCCCCGCCGCGCTAGTTCCCCCCGCGTCGTCAGTTTCGTCAGAGAACGGAGAAGAGGAACAAGGCCTCTTTTTCTTTTTGCAGAAAGCCCCTTGGTTTTTGAGTTCTCAACCCGCACTCCACACAGGCCCACATGTCATGCCCTGTGGCATTTTTATAAAAAGGCACCCAGACTTTCCTGTGCCTCAACCCGCACTCCCCGTCTGCGCCACGTGGCTGTGCTCTATTCGCGCGCCCATGCGTGGCCCCGCACACCGCCGGCCCCACCTGTCAACCACACAGGCTGGATAACCCCTCGGTGAGAAAAGTCCCGCGTGTACGGCATCGACCCACCTATTGCTGAGTCAGCACCTGGCCCACTCGTCAGCAGCTGTGGCTAAAACTCTCTGAGTATAAAAGTATCTGTTCTTTTTCTGTTTAATCAAAATATTTTTAGAAATGTTTTATATGATTTTAAATCCAGAAATTAATAACTTTTAATTAATAAATCTAAATAATGCAAATAATTTATGTTTTTGAATCAGAAAAATGTGAGGAATTCAAATATGCCATTCAAAATAATGTTTGACTAAGTTAAATTTTCTAAATTGTTTAATTGAAATAAAAATGCCTTTTCTTAATTAATTAATAACTTTAATTCTATAACTCCAAATTTGACAAATAATATGTCTAAATCGATCAGCGTGACGAGCCCGTTCTGTTTATGCATTCTATGACATGAATTGAAGCATGCATCATATCAATATTAAAAATCAGAACTGTTTATGGTAATAAAACTTGACCAAATAATTAATAAAATGAGTTAATCTTGTCCCCACACCTCACCCTTGCCATGCTACATTATTGCCATGTAAACTGTGCATCATTCATCATGGCATGCTTGTTTGCTTGTCGCATTTTATTCATATGCTTGTGCACTTTATTTATGTTGGCCCTTGTTTGTTTGGTTCTTCTTTCGAATAGATGCCGAGCAGGGGAATTATCAAGAATCCCAGGAGTACTACCCAGATCCTTCTCTCGCTTCAACTAAACTATCAGGAAAGCACTACCACATGCTTGCATACATATAGTACCTATTGCTTCTATCTTATTCTTGCATCATAGAGTTGCGATTGCATTAAACTGAATCCCAAGTACTGCATAGCCTTTACTTTTAAACCCCACCGAAGCTTGTTCCTCCATCCTATGAACCATTACTACAGGAGTTGCTTGAGCCCTGCGAGTCGTACAATTGCATGTGTAGGGTTTGTGAGAGTCTGATGGTTAATGAGGTACCTAAACAACTTAAACTGAGTAGTAATGGGATAACTAATGAAAGAGGCACCGGTGGGAAATATCTGTTATTTGGTTCTTCATGCTCACTTGTGTCATGTAGGACCCCGAGTACTTGATACCTGTTCCTTGAATATTCGCACTATCCACATACAGGAGACTCTATGAATCCCCCTTTGCCAGAGCTTGATTTGTACTTTATTTATTGGGGCCACAAAGTAGTTTGGGGCTTTATTACTATCCTGTACTTATGCCATGCTTTACCGCTTTATTTACGATTGTGTGTGGAGCACCCGTACTGTTTAGGGATCGCGGCACGATTTGGCGGTTTCGACAAGCCCAGTCACACTTTCGGGTTCCCAGTCGTTTACAGCCGTTCTCGCAAACCCTGGGTCCGTCTCGGAGCCGGCCAAATTTGTTGCGGGTAGCTTATTGGGGTGGCCCCCTGAAATGAATTATGAATCCTGTGATTGCTTTGTCGTGAAAGCCTCGTTGGGTTTTGATTTGGTTTTTCCAAGGTCGATCGTGTGTGTGTTGCTATTTGTGCACCCCTGCTGGGTAAATTTTTCTGAAAGCCGTGTCCGTGGTTATGGACGGCTTGGAGCACAGTTTCTCGATCATAGACAAGTATAACTAAAGTACCGTTTTAATTTGACTAAATATCTGTCTAGTAATTAGTGCAATACTCATGGAATGGGTAATAAAACTGCCAACGGATGGGTTGTTCGTCCGCTTTCTCGTTGGTAAGCGAGAAGGAGGTTGGATCTGTTACTTTATACTGTTATAACTGTTTTTTCTAATTAACGGACATACGTCTTTCATTGGTTAAACGGATGGTTAGGGAGTACCTATAGACTTGTTACTTATTATCTTTTGCTGCAATTGCGTCACCCAGGTATATATCCCCTTTAGAGGCATAAAGAATCGCTGAGTACCCCTAGGGTCTCACATGATAAATTGTTTGATTCAGATGAACAAGTGTATTCGCAAGATGGATACTGGTTGGAGGAGACAGATGATGTTGGCAACGATCCTCGGTGTAGAGATTCCGGGGATGGGGATCTGTGAGATCTGTGGGCGGGATGTACTTATTTATGTGGCATCTATGCCGATTTGCTTCTTATCCGTACTCGGATCTTGTTTCCCGCTTCCGCTTGATACTCTTTTGATTGATGTATTAGGAGCTATCCTACACTATCATAACTATCTAGGATATTTGGATCTTGCCGTATGGTGTTGCAATATTTCTATTTCTTTTAGATGGTATGGCTCTGAGAACTGTTGTATGGTAGCTTGCATACGTACTCACTTGTGTATGTATTTGATCTCTTCGCCTGTTGCCTACGCCGCTCGTTCTTGCCCCGATGTTCTTGGAAGTGGTTAGGGCGGCCGATGGGCCTACACGTGGG
This sequence comes from Avena eriantha, assembly GCA_910589775.1. Lineage (NCBI taxonomy): Eukaryota > Viridiplantae > Streptophyta > Magnoliopsida > Poales > Poaceae > Avena > Avena eriantha. The sequence continues at coordinate 416,308,466 of OU342744.1, read as the reverse complement.
TGGCCCTGGGCCCCCGCAGTACTTCTTTAACCACTTTTGGTTCATCTAGGCTTGAACTTAGAGCGTAGGGTCCGAGGTTGTTACAGGGATGCCACGCGTGTCACACCAAGAAATATCCAAGAAGTACAAGCATCAAATCTTCGGGACGCCCAAGGCATCCCCTTCTTCATCAATAAAATTCTAGGTTTCTTCCAAACGCTTCGTTTTTATTGTTTCATGCATAGTTGTGTTGTTCTTGGAGCGTCTTCTTTTTTGTTTTTCGTTTTGGTTTTTGTTTTCTTTGTTTGCTTAGTTTGCTGAATAAATTGGTTGGACCCCCTCTTTCATACATTGGTTTTCAAATAGTTTGGTTTGGATTGGAAAAGAGTAGGAAAGTTCATTCTTAAGTGGTAAAGAGAGCTTGTTTTTGACTATGGCCTATGCTTTGTCATTCCATGCTTGATATTGTTTTGGCTTTATGCTTAGTATTATTTGTTGTAGCATGACATGTTATAAACAATTGATATTGCTTAATGTGCCTTGGAAGAATCATGCGTTGTTTTAGCATATTAAAGCATAGTATTGGATGCTTTATTTGGGTTGACTTGGCACATGGTCACACCATGTTATGACTATCCCAAGTCACCATAGCCTTTATGATCCTTTAGTTTTCGACTTGTAATATCACTTTATGCTTTGATTAATGATCTTTTGTCGCTTTGCATGATAATGGACATTATTGCTCTCTTAGTTAGTCGCTCCCAATCTTTTGCTAGCCTCCGTAACCAAGTATGAGTTCCACTCATGCATCCAATTCCTTAAACCAAGTTATTCCAAAGAGTCCACCATACCTACCTATTAGCATATGCTATTCCAAGTATATTCATGTTTTTATCTACCTTCCGAATTAAACTTGTTATGAGAAAACTAGTGATTAAAGCTCTCACCAACTTGATGGCACACTTTAATTTTTTGCCATTAATAAATTTGACCCATTGTGTCCATCTTTGTTGCGTATATGCTTGTGCTTTATAAGTTGAAATTAGCAGAACCATGTATCATGGGGAACGCTTTCAACATTTCACTTGTACATTGTACCTCGTTGATATCATGTTCTTTTGCTTATGGATCCCGGCGGTGTGAAATAAAAGTGGAACTTGTAAGATCATGGAGTTTGTATCTGTGTTAGAGAAACGCCTAGGCCGCTAGCCTAAGCCATGCCTAATCATGGTGGAAACTTGCGGCATAACCATAATGAGCACTCTATGAAGCATCCTCAATAAAATCCTATGCAAATAGCAAATAAAAAGATCGCTGAGATGCTCATTGTTTGCTTGCCTTGTCATTTTGATTATGGGATAGCTCATGTATCATGTGCAAGGGGTACCCCGTTGGCGGTTCTTTATGATACATATGTACTTACAATGACAAGAGCTTACTTGTGACTAAAGTTGAGTAGCATGAGGTTCGGTCTTCGTAAGTAAGGGGCATGAGATTTTGGCTTATAACTTGTCAAGCATATCCTCTTAGTTGTGTCACTTTAAAATCAATCTCTTAAAGATGCTTATGATGGGGGCAATGAGAGCTAAAAGCAAACAAGTACCATAATTTTTGGAAGCTCTTTATGAAACTTGAATCTCTACTTCCTTCTATGAAGGCCTTTCTTCTACTTTTATGTTGAGTCTCCACCTTCTATCTTTATGCACCTACTTTGAGAGCATAGTGGCCATTCTTAGTTATATGTGCATTGTCCCAAGACTTGTTGATTGATGCATAATTTTGATATTGCTTGTTGTTAAACTATTTTTATCTAGTCACTCTTATGAACTTTGAAGGTGTCCTATGCATCTATGTTTGCTACTCTATGAGGGACAAGATGAATGCCACTATGCTATGTTTTCTTTATGTGAAACAAACAAACGTCTTGCAAAGCATTGTTATTCATGAATCTTTTGTTTGTGTCTTTTCATGTTGCAACATAGTTGCTCTGTTTTATTGCTAGAACTTTATCTTTCATTCTATGTTGAAGTACTATGATCCCAGCTTTCAATATTTTACAAATACTTTGATCAAGTTTATGATGGTGCATGTCACCTAAAAAATTCTTCTTCTTTTTATCACTTACCTACTCGAGGACGAGCAGGAGTTAAGCTTGGGGATGTTGATACGTTGCAAACGTATCTATAATTTTTGATGTTCCATGCTTGTTTTATATCTAGTTTCTTATGTTTTGTCCACACTTTGGAGTACTTTTTATACACTTTCTTGGACTAACCTATTAACAAGATGCCACGATGCCAGTTGCCTGTTTTCTGCTATTTTTGGTTCCAGGAAAAGTCAGAAAATCAATATTCTCGGAATTGGACTGGACAAAAGGCAAAGTCGATATTTTACCGGAAGACTCACGGAGCCAGAAGACGAGACGGAGAGGGGCCAGAGGGTGGCCAAACCACCTGTAACACCCTCGAATCGGCCCTATGCAAGTTTTAGCCCTTTCCGCCAAACCCGCATAGAAACAATTCAAGGACGCCCACCAGGCACTTTTGTGCGGGTGGAAAACGAAGTAATACCATTACACAACAGTCCTCGATGGGACCCACAGAACAGATATATATAAAACAGCGACTCAACGAGTCAAGAATACAGATATACAATACAAAGATCCAAATCACCTTGAAAACGTTACAGCGTCCGAGTACGGACAAGATGCAAATGGGGCTAAGAGCCCTGAAGAATAACCAATGGCGTCCATTACCCTGCCCAGGCCAAGCCGGAAGGGTAACCCTGCTAATGACATCGATCTCAAACCTGCTAAAACAAAAGGGGTGCCGACAAAGGGCAAAGGAAAAAGAGGAGCGTCAGTACTGAGGCCAGTACACGGCGAGGCTAGAATTCGGCGGCTCTCGCCTACAAAGGTATGGTGGACTGAAGTGGCAGCGCAACAGCACTAAATAACCTATAGAGACTCAGTAAAACTGGCGGCTATTAGAGAGGGATAAGAAAGACCTATTCGGATCCAACCTGAGACTAACACCAATCATACCCATCCTGGTTTTCCCCCTCGAGACCAAACGAGGAAGTCAAACCGAGGAACTCACACAGTTGGCAGTTTTATTCATTCGATTATAGTTGAAACACTTACTAGTCAGATATAGATGGCATGAGTCATCCTGAAGCATAAGTAGTGGGCAGTTTTAATCACCATTCCATTATAGTTGGAACATTTACTAGTCAGATATAATTGTCCTGAGGAATCCCAAAACCCAGCAGCTGTTGGCACTTTTATCACATTCCATTGGAGTTGCAATACTTACTAGGCAGGTATAGCATGACACAGATCACCACAGATCCACCAGTTGTTGGCATTTTTATTATCCATTTTGTTATAGTTGAAGCTGATTACTAGTCACATATTAAGTCAAATTTATAGCACTACTTTAGTTATGCTTGTCTATGATCGAGATACTGTGCTCCAAGTCGTCCATAACCGCGGACACGGCTTTCAGAAAGTTTTACCCTGCAGGGGTGCACAAATAGAAACACACACTCGATCAACCTCAGAAAAACCAACTCAAAACCCAACGAGGCATTCACGACAAAGCAATCATAGGATTCATAAAATATTTTAGGGGGCCACCCCACTAAGCTACCCGCAACGAAGTTGGCCAGCTCTGGAACGGACCCAGGGTTTGCGTCAATGGTTGTAAACGACTGGGAACCCGAAAGTGTGACTAGGCTTGTCGATACCGCGAAAACACTCCGCAATCCTAAACAGTATAGGTGCTCCACGCACATTCTTAAATAAAGCAGTAAAGCATGGCATAATTACAGGATAGTAACAAAACCCCAAACTAGTTTGTGGCCCCAAGAAATAGAAATGAATCAAGCTCTGGCTCAGGGGGGTCCATAAGGCCTCCCGGATGTGGATATGCGAATAGTCAAGGAACAGGTATCAAGTACTCGGGGTCCTACGGGACACAAGTGAGCATGGAAGAACCAAATAACATCTATTGCCCACCGATGCCTCTGCATTAGTTATATCTAGCATTTTTAATAGTTATATTTAAAGTCATGATCATCTCCACCATAAAGCATTTCCACCATAAACATCTGCCAGCATACCAACAACTGTGGTACTCGACAACACGAGATCACACCTGAGCAAGCAACTACGTCTCGCAAGGCCAGCTATCTACCAAACACAGGTAATAGGAGGTGTCCAAGGCAATATAGAGGCTGCACGGGATATAACTGGGGTACGGGAACTAAAGCATCGCGACACGGATAGCAATAGATCAATAGGAGGAAGTAAAGACTATAAATGCAAAATAGGTAGAAGGGGGAGAGATGCTCGCCTGGGAAACACTGTCGAAGGATCATATCCGGAGAACTTGTCGATACTCGCATCAACTCATCGGCCTAATCCGCGAAGAAGCAAACACTAGAACAAACACCGGATACAATATTTAATACTACGGCAGAAGATCCGACATGCTTATGATATGATGTAGACATGGAAAAGATGTGGTGCGCTTAGGCAGTATTAAGCGGAACCGAGGTCCCGAAAATTAATTAATAGGTTCATGTTGTTTAACTACCCCACAAATTAAATGTGGAATTAACAAGGCAAAGCATGGCATCGGTTCGCTACACAAATTTAAATGGGGCCAATATGAGACTAGAAAAACCTGCATATAGTCTCCATATTTAATTATGAGGTGAATCGACTAATTAACCCAACCCACCAGATGGCATGTATGCAAGCATGACGATTTAATATGCGACAGTTGATAATGTCATATTATAAAGATAGGGGCTTAGGGTCAGACATCTAGGTTCGGAAGATCTTGGGTTCCAGGGGTCCGGGGTTCGACAGGGTTCGATGGGGATCGGATATGGGGTTCGGATCGACGGGATCGTTCTCGGACAACGGAAGGAGTGCTTGGCGTTCCGGGAAGAAGGACTTGGTTTGGCGTCAGGGGGCGCATCGGATTCGCCCCGGTCTATGTCGATCTTGTCGTCGTGAAGATCTTGTCGGGTCCGCATATCGGGTTGGTCTTAGCGTTTGGGATGAACAATTTGGCGTTCCGGTGGCGATCTTGGCGGTCTTCGGATCCGGTTCTCGCATCCGGGAAGGAGTACTTGTCGCAGCTGATGGATCAGTCCTCGGGGTTGAAGAGCTTGGCGTGCCAGGGTTCGGTCTTCGGATCTTAGTCGGGTCGCCGGTAGATCTTGGTGGCCTTTGGGCTCCTATGGTCGATGGCAACTTTGTTCGGGCAATGACCGAGATCTTGTTCAGAGGATTCCCCATAGCTTGCTCTTCGGTGGAACTCGGACGGCTTCAACAACACACCATCTCTCATCTACACCATCTCACATCCATCACCAAAACGCCACTGCTTCGTCACTGCAACAACATGAACCAAAAAAACACCACTTCCTGTACATCACCTCATAGGCACTACACCACACGGCAGGGTCACGTCTTCGGGTCATACGGCGCAAGCAGGCGGAAGGAGACCAGCCGCAGGTCTTGACGACACGCGGGCCGGGCTGGCTCCGGCGAGACGTGGCACAGGCGACGGGGCCGAACGGGTCTGACCGAAGAGGGTGGCGGCTACTGGCCGGGGACGAGGTGGTCGAGCTAGGGCTCGGGCTCGAGGAGGAGGCCACAGCACAGAGAAAGGAGGATGCAGCGGCGACCTCAGAGGCGGCGGAGATGACCCTTGGCGGCCGACGACGACGTGCTCGCTGGGGCAGCACTGCCAGGCGTGGCGCGACCGGCGGCGAGGCCCAGGGCAGAGAGCTCGTCGGCGGATGACTTGGGGAGGAGAAGGCAGGGTCGCGGACGGCGGAGCGGAGCGAGGATCCAGTGAGGCGGGAGATGGAGGCGCGCGGTGATCCGAGGTAGAGGAGGCCGATGGCGGATGACGGGGCGGAGGATGCGGAAGGCGACAGGGTGCGGCGGCGATGCGGGGTCGAGGAGGGTGACCCTGGGTGCGGAGAGGAGAGCGGGCGCGGGGACGGCGAGCTGAGCGGCGGCGGGGGCCCCTACAGCTGCGAGGATGGAGGCGGGAGCGGGGGAACTGGGGTAGGTGGAGGATCGGGGCCTCGCGTGCGAGGGGTGCGGGGCGCAGGTGGCGGGGTGGGCGAGTTGTGGGACCGGGTGAGGGTTGGTGGAGGTGCAGGAGTTGGCGACACGGGGATTGGGCGTCGGGGGATGGGGTAGATCAGGTCAAGGAGGGAATAGGTGAGTGACGCGAGGTGGGGGATGGGGCCAGGCGGGGTGGTCTGCTGGTGTGGAGTTGGTGGGGTGGAGTGGGGAGGCATGCAGGGGGATGAGGTGGCGGCCCGGGATAGGTCGGAGTGAGGTGGAGGGAAGCCAAGGTGGCGGCAGGGATTGGTGGGCACTGGGGCGTGCGTGTGTGTGCGTGTCCAGGAGCGAGTGCGGGGTGTGGGCGAGTTGGGTGTGGCGGCGGGGCAAGGAATGGGGTTAGCGTGGCTAGGGTTTGGTCTAGGGGATTTTAGGGTTAGGCTGTTTTTAGGGTGGGCTTTGCTATTGGGGGTGGCCGGCTGGGCGGGTCGGGCCTGGTTCGGCTGCCCCCTAAAAACAATATCAAATTTTATTTAATTTTGAATAGACTTTTGCAATTAGTTTTTAGACAAATAAAAGACCTAGAAAAGCCCGGCGTTTTGATTTGAAATAAAGACGGGGTATTTAGAAAACCAAAACTAGACTTTTCGAAAATAGTTTTATGCGAACAAATGCAAGATGACATGACGATGCTCAAATGCAAGGTGGCATGATGACATGAGCATGCAATCATGAAGATGCGCAACACAAAAACACCGCGATTTTCTAGTAGTGGTTTTTGCGGGATGCCACACCACCCCTGGGCGTGGGTCCCCCTAGCCGTGCCAGGGCATGATGTGGGCCCCTTGGCTAGCCACCGACCTTGCCCCTTCGCCTATATATTCCTCCCGTTATAGAAACCCTAAGTCGTCAAGCCTCCAGCCACGAAAAGTTTCGCAGCACCGCCGCCACCGAAGGGGAGATTTAGGGGACAGAAAGTCTCTATTCCGACACCCTGCCGAGATGGGAAGTGCCCCTGGAGCCATCTCCATCGATCTACACCACCATCTCCATCGCCGTTGCTGATTCCCATGATGAGGAGGGAGTAGTTCTTTCTCGAGGCTAAGGGTTCTACCGGTAGCTATGTGTTCATCTCTCTCTCTATGCATGATCATATTGTGATCATGAGCTTTGTAATCAAGTAGATCTACCTTGCTACTCAAGTGCTTTAATAGATCTTTGGCTCTCCCCATGTATGTGAAAGTGACAGCCTGCACACCATGGTGGCACTTAGGCTAGAGATTACAAATACTTGTTATGAGTTATATTTGGAGTTGGATGTTTCTATGAAATTGTGGTGTTTGTTGGAACCATCTAGAGCTCAAGGTGACAGTGTGGGGTTATCTAGATGGAGAAAGTGAACTTTGAGGTGTGTTGTTATAGCCCTACCGTGGATTAGAGTGTCCAACCGAAGAGTAGTTGAGAGTAGTATCATAAAGAGAAGATATTTATATGAGAGTGTTCACTAGTGAGAGTATGATCCCTAGGCCTTGTTCTTAGCATTGAAGCACCGTTTGCAACTAGATCTGTTACATGTTTGCTTGCTTCCATCTTTATTTAAGTTTGCCTTTAGTCTCTTCCCACGTCAACCACACGCCAGCAAGTATTTTCTGGCACCGTTACCACTTATAATTATCTATACCACTTGTATTTCACTATCTCTTCGCCAAACTAGTGCACTTATACACCTGACAAGTGTATTGGGTGTGTTGGGGACACAAGAGACTTCTTGTATCTTGATTGCAGGATTGCTTGAGAGGGAATACCTTTGACCACTTCCTCCCTGAGTTCGATAAACCTTGGTGATCCACTTAAGGGAAAACTTGATGTTGTTCTACAAACCTCTGCACTTGGAGGCCCAACAACTGTCTACAAGAATAGAAGTGCATAGACATCACCCACAAGAGATTATCTCAATACAAACATTATACATGACTATGGTTATTATTATCTTTTAGCCCATTTGATGTGCAAATATAGGTGGATCTTCAACCCTGGCCTATCTCCATCCATTGATTCAAACCCATTATAAAGTAAACTAGATTGGTCCGATCAACTAAGGTAAAACGAACAAACAAAGTCTTGTAGATATGGGCTTTTTTATTACCTTTTAGTAGTGCTTTCCGAGGTTCGATTAAACCTAGGTCTTCTAAGGAAAAGGCTATTATACTACACCCATGAATCTAGATCGAAGGTATCAATACCTTACATCTGCTTGGTTGTATTTCTCGTAGTGCTTCGTGAGACTACAGTGGAGAGCCAATGTGCATGGTTACCAGTCCTAGGGATCGACATCTTCCAAGGTAGAAGAAGGCCTCCTTTTATACGGCGACTGGGCCTATTCCCCCCGAACGTTGAGCAGGAAGGATCACCACACTATGACCCCTTGAGGACCTGGTCTACGGGACTACTTTTGGTGGACTCAGTCCTCCTTTCCTTGGTCGATTGCTGGCCCTTCATAAATCCGGTCCACCTGACGCCGTCCTCCACTTCCTAAGATTGCCCTTGTCCCCTTAGCACCAAAGTGGCAAGGGATAGCTGTCTTGGCTCCACTGACGTCCTTTGCATGCTTACACCAGTCAGGTGGGTGGTACAACCTTTCTTTACCGAAGTGACCCATCCAGGCCCAGCCTTCTCTGTGGACTCTTGTCTTATTTCCCCGTATCGCGGCAGGATTGCAGGTGCGCCCCTGGGCGCGCCCTGACCCTTTCAAGACTTGTTCGGAGATCCGAGAGGGTCGGACTTCGTGTGAGGCAGAGGCGAGAGTGTGGAAACACCCTCGCTAGGAGCTAGCCTCGACCTTCCCTCGTGAGGCCCTCTACCTGTGCCATCACCATCGGAAAGGGCGGTGGCCCCTTTGGTAGGCCCGTCATCTGCAGGATGGGGGTACCCCGGGTACCAGGACTCCGCAGATGTTAATAACAAGGTCACAACATTGGTGGAATCATGTGATGAACAATATCCCAAAAGTATAGTAATACGATCATGCCATTATGTTTACACTATTATAACATCACTCCTTAGACCATGAGATCACATCAATCACTGAATCAGGAAGAGTATTTTGATTACATCAAACGTCACTTCATAATTGGGTGATTATAAAGGTGTCATTGGATACTTGGAATGTGTCAGTTGGGGCTCATGGATCAAGAGTGGGATTTGTCCATCCAGATGACGAAGAGATATACTCAGGGCTGTCTCAGTGATATCACATTAACATAGCTTGCAAGAAAGTGATAACAATCACTAAGAATGTTATATCACGGGAACGTGAAAAGGGTACTTATCAGTAATAGGATCGAACTAGGGATAGATGATACCAAATGATTGGATCCCGGAAAAGTAAAATATCACGATACAAAAGGAATTGGTTACTATGAATAAAGGTTCACACGATCACTAGTTTATCGTTTGAGTTGGTGGGAGTCATTATGGATCTCCAAGTCCTGCTAATGATTATTTATCGGAGAGTGTCTCGATCATGTCTACTCAACTCCCAAACTCGTAGGGAGACACACTTAAGGGTATTCGATGCATTTGAGTGGATAGGGAACACTGGAGAAAATACTGGACAGTGCAGGAATTGTTATGATAGATCTGCCGGAATAGTTTCGGTGTACCAGAATAATATCGGGGATTGGATTATCAATGTGTTCATTAAATGAAGTACTTATTTAATGAGTTGTCCATTGAATGAGTGGCATTATGTCAAGTGAATTAAAAGGGAGTTTTAATTGCATGACTCTTGATTTTGAGTGGAGATTAATCATTAGAAAGTGGAGTTGAATTTTGGGTGAGTGGAGCCTCCACCCACATGAACGAGGGAGAGGTGGGGGCACGCACCTTGTCCATCGGCCATGGAAAGGGGCTGCCCCCTCCCCTATAAAAGGCGTGGTGGAGATCCTCTCTCTCACACGCTCATCCCTCTCCTCTCATATGCCCTTTGGTTGGCATATTCCTCCCCTTCTAGCCTTGTCCATTTCCAAGAGTACGGTGCTTAGGCGAAGCCCTGTTCAAGATATTCTCCACCTCCACTACCACTGTGTCATAGTGTTGGCGGAGTTCCCGGGGATCCACTACTTCTGCTGCTGCACTACAGCGAGGAATGGAAGTCGTCGGCACACCGTATGTGTGACTGGTTACGGAGGCGCTGCACTTGTGGCATTCGGTCATCCCATCCTTGAGGACGGTTGTGTACACTATAAAACAACCATGTTCATTTGTGGGACTATTATCTCGCGTTACGGTCTTTGAGGGTGAGTCCATCTGAAACCGTTACAAGTATCTCCTAGATATGATCTTGGTAGTTGCGACCGTAGGAATTTTTTGTTTTACATGCAACAAACCCCATCATTCTTTGTTGTAAACATAGGCATGGAGATCACCGGAAATTTCCGTTTTACTCACTCCTAGATCATCCACTTTACTAGGGAATCATATTCCTTGTAGGGAATTAATGTCCGACTCACTCTCAAACTACCCTTCTTGTGAGAGGTGACCATGTGTGTCAACCGGTCTCCATGGTATTGCAGAGGTTGAATCCGTCGCGTTAGCCAGCAATGGACTAAGTCAGATCTTTTCAATCCTTTGCTCTTCATCAAGAACTCAATTCACCTCTTCACGTGGATCAAGTCTTCAGTCAGAGTCGGTGCCTCCGCATCCCAAGACCCTTGGTGGGCGGCGGCACCGTCAACAAAAATCGGCAAGCTTTCTGGCTTGCCGGGAGCTGGCTTATCCTTATGCTAAAGAGAAAGTGTATAGCTATATCTCCACTGACTCACTAGGTATGACCTTGGGGTAGACTCATTCTCTCCTAAGCACTAGGCTAAGAGTTTCGGTATTGTATGGAACACCGAAAGTGATATACTTTTTCTGGGTATTGAAGTAGTACCGGAACAAAAGAAGACTCGGTTTAATTCCGAGGTATCCCTCACAAAGAGAAACATGAGCGCTGAGCTCAAGAATGGAATTTGGGGGGATTATGGAGTTGCACACCGTAATATAAAATTACCTCAAAAAGAACTCTGACGGCGGAAAGCTCAACCCACAATCTAAGTGGGTCCTGAAGTGAACCCGCTCGTCATTGTGGGGAGCGGGAAGAGGCTTGCCGAAGAAGGTCCACCACTCGCCGGCATGGAGAAGACCCTCCTCTATGGCCTTCAGTTTCTCATTGTCGAGCACATAGGGGATCCAGATCCCGCGGTACCGCTTATCCTGCGCCACCACTAATGACGTCGCGCCGCTGGAGCTTGATGCATCAGCCATATCGCTGGAGGAGTAACCTGAGATGGGGGGCTCTAGAGAGGTGGGTGGCAGAGAGAGTGATGAGGGGTAACCTCGGCAATACCCATGGTGATGGACTTAGGGTTTCGTGGAAAAGAGAACGCTGGGGATTTTGTCAGATGTCAGGAAAACAATGAAGTCAAAGTCACCTAAATATTTGGGAATCGTACTATTATAAGTTGTCTTCTAGATTTTGGTACCCTCTCTTAGGCTTCTCCTGCCCTATATATAATAGGTTGGGTCTCAAATTTGTATGCGGATAGGTTTCATACACGCATAATTACAATACCAACAGAATGTCGGTACATAGTCTTTTTCCTAATACAATCAAAGCCTTTGTCGGTTGCTTCCTTGGGCCGTCATCTGAGACATGCATGGGTCGTAAGCCTTTTACCAAGTATAGGGTAGCGAATCATAAGCATCCGAGTAATCATACCTATGTCAGTAGCCCCGAGACTCTACTTGAACCACTATTTTAGGTTGAGTCTCAAAGTTTCTTTTTCTTTCTTTTCCTTTTTGTAGGGATTTGGTACAACGAGTATGATGCCTCCGACGGATCGGGAATCGGTTAATTGCTCCTGGGCAAAAACAAGGTTGTTCTACATCGAATTCAAGTCCTAGGCCTAAACTCAGAATTTGTTACTGGCATAATTCAGTTCGGGCCGCTGAGGTCTTATCACATACTGAATCCCTGTTTTTTTTATTTTATCGGGTACCCAACGCGTCCATCGGGATTTTTCATCATATCATCGATACAGATATTTTACTGGCAGAGCGCATTCTTGTGTGATTACCAGGACACACAGGACGAATCCTAGGGTCTTACCTTCATGTTTCTGAACACGACATTCTGATTTTTGTCGCGTTTGAGGGCGATCCGAGATTTTTGGCTTTTTCGGTGGTTGGCCTGTTGGGCTGATTTATCAGATAGTTTTAATGCTTTATACTGGCTCCCGATGGGAGTAATCTTTCTTTTGAGGAAACCTTTTGGGGGATACATTGATGTAAAACTCAAAGGTATTTTCAATCATGAATATTTTTGTTTTATATACAATTGGAGTTCTATCGGGTGCGCTCCAGCGCTCCCGATGGCCCCGAGGCTATGTTCGGATGCCTGTATTTGGACATAGGCTCATAGTTGTTGTTAGCTTGATGGAAAACATAGATCTTTTGAACAATAATAAAGAGCTTAAGGTACCAAAAACTTATCTCTTTATACATAAGGCGAAAAATCGATGATACATTATTCTTTGGGCAGATGGCATCTAGCCGTTGGCCTGGATATTCTGGCTTAAGAAGCTGAACTATAAATCTTGTCGTATTGTAAGTAATCCTATGCATAGAAGTGTCGTAGGTGTGCTACGTTCCATGGATTTGAGTAATTTACTCATGTATTCTTGTCTTGTAGTCGATATGCTCCTCTGAGAATAACTTCTATGACGATGTATGGTCCTTCCCATGGCAATTCTAATTTCTTGTGACCATCTTGCTTGAGGCGAAGAACTAGGTGCCCTACTGCAAAGGACCTAGGCTGCAATCTTCTACTGTGCTAATTGCACAAGTTTTGTTGGTACATAGTTTCTCTTTGTAGAGCTTCATCTTGAGCTTCATCAAGTGCATCCACATCATCTTCAAGTGCTTCTCTTGATTCCTCTTTATCATATGCAACTACTCTTGGGGATTCATGTCATACCTCAACAGGAAGCATGGCTTCTGTGCCGTGGACCAAAAAGAAAGGTGTCTCTTATGTTGAATTATTTGGAGTTGTAAGTAAACTTCCATAAGACAGATGGAAATTCATCAACCCATGCTCCTTTTACTCTGTCAAGCGGTGCTAGTAGTCTTTTCTTGAGTCCAGCAGTAACTAGTACATTGGCTTTTTCTACCTGTCCATTTGTTTGCGGGTGAGCTACTGAAGGGTAGCTTACTTTGATACCCATCTCCTAGCAGTACTCCTTGAACTCATTGGAAGTGAAGTTGGTCCCATTGTCTGTAATGATGCTTTTTGGTACTCCAAACCGAAATACTATGGATTTAATAAAATTCACAGCCGAAGCTCTGTCTTGGGTGGTGACAGGCATTGCTTCGATCCATTTAGTAAATTTGTCGACTACTACTAGCAGAAAGATGTATCCTTCTGGTGATGATTTGTGAAGTTTTCCCACCATATCGAGTCCCCACTGAGCAAAAGGCCAGGCCAAAGGTATAGGATTTAACTCAGCAGTGAGTGCTCCAGGCTTTGTTGCAAACTGTTGACACGCTTCACATGTTCTGACGATATCTTTTGCATCTTGAACTACAGTGAGCTAGTAAAATCCTACCCTGAATGCTTTGGCAGCAATTGCTCGGCTACTAGCATGGTGACCACAAACTCCTTCATGTATATCTTTGAGTATGATTTTTGCGGATGTTTTGTTTTTCCTGTTTTTGGTGTTACAACCTCGGAGACTCTTTTTGCTTTGATCAATCGCTCTATTATTTCGTCCCAAAAAACTCCAGGTGGTATTGGTAAGGACAAGGATCGGATGTTTGCTAGGTTGTCGGCTTCTTCATTGCTTTCTCTCCCCATGTGCGATACTTCGCACCCGTCAAATTGAGCTTCCATAACACCATATAGATCGTGATAAGCAATCATATTTTCACTGATGGTGTTGCACTTGTTCATTGCTTGTTGTGCCACAAGATTGGAATCTCCAAAGATTTTGAGGCGAGTTGCACCGCAAGCTTTGGCCATTCGCATGCCGTGCAAAAAGGCCTCGTGTTCAACCTTGTTATTAGATGCGTTTGCAAAGTTCATCCAAAGTATATAGCGCATTTTATCGCCTTGTGGTGCTACTAGTATCACTCCTACTCCTTCTCCTTCCGTTCTTTTTGATCCATCAAAGTACATTGTCCAGGCACTAGAAAGGTCTGGTCGACCCGCACATTGCAACTCTGTCCATTCTGTGATGAAATCCGGCAGAACTTGTGACTTGATTGCTTTGTGCTTATCATATGTGATATCTCGAGGGGATAATTAGATGCCCCATAGAGAGACACACCCAGTTGCTTCTAGATTGTTGAGGATGCTTGACAAAGGTGCTTCATTGACCACTACGATCGGATGTTCCGAAAAATAATGGCTTAGTTTTCGCGCTGTCATAAATACCCCATATTCTAGTTTTTGGTAATGTGGGTAACTTTGTTTGGATGGCGATAAGACCTCGCTCAGGAAGTAGAATGGCCTCTGCGCACCATCGGTTTTTCCTTCTTCGGGTCGCTCCACGACCAAGACCGTGCTGACCACCTGATTTGTGGCAGCAATATAAAGTAGTAAAGGATCTTTCTCTTTTGGCGACATGACGATAGGAGATGTCGAAAGTGTCCTTTCAAAGATCTTCAAAAGTGCGCTGAGCATCTTCCGTCCATTCGAATTTTTTCGATTTTCTCATGATGGCATAAAATGGCAGTGCTTTTTTCTCCTAACCTTGCGATGAAACGACTGAGTGCCGCTACTCGCCCTGCCAGCTTCTATACACCACGTACATTTGTTGGCTTCTTCATTGTTAGGATTGCTTATATTTTCTCGGGATTAGCCTCGATTCCTCTGGCTGATACCAAATATCTGAGGAGTTACCCTGCCGGACTCCAAGGGAGCATTTCTTCGGGTTCGGTTTGATGCTAAATTTGTCAAGATTTTTGAATGTTTCTTCGAGGTCCTTGATGAGTGCAGATCCTTGTCTTGTTGTAACTATAACGTCATTGATATATACTTGTACATTTGTGCCTATTTGGCTTCCCAAACACTTTTGCATCATCCGCTGATATGTTGCTCCGGCGCTCTTGAGGCCAAAAGGCATTGATGTGTAGTAGAATACACCATAAGGCGTGATAAACACCGTTTTCTCCTGATCTTCTTCCTTCATCCTAATCTGGTGGTATCCTGATTAAGCATCCAAGAAAGAAATACGTTCGCATCCCATGGTTGCATCAATTATTTGGTCAATTCGCGGCGATGGGAAGTGATCTTTTGGACAATGTTTATTCAGTGCAGTAAAGTCGATGAACATCCGAAGTTCTGTAGTATTTTTCTTTGGAACACATACTAGGTTTGCGACCCACTCTGCTTTTGTTAGTTCCTTGATAAAATTGGCATCAGTCAGGAGATGGAGCTCCTTTCCATGGCTTTACGCTTTGGTTCTGCGAAGCAACCAAGCGGTTGCTTTATTGGCTTCGCATTTGGATCCAAATTTAATGCATGCTCAGCGAGTTCCCTGGGAATCCCCGGCATGTCAGAAGGTAGCCATGCGAAGATCTCCTAGTGCTGACGAAGGAACTCGATGAGCGCGCTTTCCTATGTGGGATCAAGATTGGAAGCCACAAATGTTGTTTTCGTCGGGCCAACGAGGTGGATCTATACTTCTTTGGTGTCCTTTGCCATGTCAAAACCCTGATCAGGATTGACACGTGCTACTTCTAGTGGTTCCACGTTTGCTGAAGTTTTGAGTTGTTCGAACTCTATTGCCATCCCAAAAGATTCAGAAATTTTGTTGAACTCCCGATCGCAATTGTCGGCACGTGTGAAGCTTCCTTTTACCGTGATGATTCCCTTTGGTGCTGGCATTTCCATGACTAGGTACGCATAATGCGGTACTGCCATAAACCGTGCGAAGGCTGGTCATCCAGGATCGTGTGATATTGTGATGGCCAGTCCATGACTTCGAAATCGAGTTTTTCTCGCCTGAAATTTACTTTGGAACCAAAAACAACGTCAAGAAATACTTTGCCTAAAGGAATTTCAGCTTTACCTGGTACTATTCCATGGAAAGATTTTTCTATTGGCGCTAGATTGTCTAGGGGGTAGCCCATTGTTCTCAGTGGTTTTGCGTAGATCATATTTCTGTTGCTTCATGCATGCATGAAGACCTTGCTCATATCAAACCCGCCAATTTGTGCTTTGACTATCAAGGCTGAGTGACCCGGTCGTGGGACCCGAAGCGGGTGATCGGCTCTACTAAATGTGATTTCTTGCTCTGACCAGTGGAGGTATTCGGGTGTGGTTAATGTTGTTGTTTCCGCCATATTAATTTTCCTTGTGATGAGCTTCTGAGTTTTGTTGGATGGACGCCCTTTCTGAATCATGGGCATTGCTCCTTTTGACATAGGGTACTCATTGCTTTGATCATTTGTGTTTTGTGGCGGTGCCACTGGTGGTGGTGGTGGTGCGCCGTAGGCTAGCGTGCCAGGCGTAGATGCATATCCTCGATTTGTCTCTTTGGTTGCCTTTGCGTTACATAGCTCCTGCATCTTCAGGAATGTTCAGTAGTCTTTCATGAGGTGGTTAGATTGTCGTCTGCCTACTGAGTCGACGTAAAAATGCATATTATAGGGTCCTTCCCGCATTTGCATCACGGACATGGGTGGGTCTCGTGCTCTTGGTTTATACCGCTATGTTGAATGACTTCCTCCGACGTCATCCCTGCTCTAGCGGTATCCGCCGTTGTAGTCGTTGCTTCTGTTGTTACCTTCACCCGAGAAACTGGCTGCGACATAACTTGGTCCCGTGTTTCCACCGTTGTTCCTTCTTCTTCTATCGTTGCCGCGTTTATCCCTGTCTTCCTTGGGTGATCGCGTACGCTCATTATGCGGCGCGTCCTCCCCGTCAGCCCAGCGATTTGCTATCTCTATTAGCTGTGAGATTGTTTTGGGTTTGACCCATCCTAGTTCTTCTATGAATTCTCGGCGACAAAGGCTATTGTTGAATGCGTCGATGGCCCTTTCGTTGGATATGGACTCAGCTGAAGTTTTGATGACATTCCATCATTGGATGAATGCTCTTATTGATTCCCCAAATTTTTGTTTGCATGCTTGCAACTACTCCAAGGATGTTGGTCATTTAAACGTGGATTGGAATTACCGGATGAACTTATCTTCCAGGTTATTCCAGCTGTTGATGGAATCTTCAGGTAGCTGTCTGGGCCATGATCTTGTGGCACTAGTGAGGTGTAGTTGTAAGCTTTGCATTGTGGTAGCTGTGGAGCCGCCTTGCAATATGACAGTGGCCAAATAATCTGCTAACCATGCTTCGGGTTTTTGGAGTCCGTCGTACTTGTGGTGGTCATGCGGAAGTTTGAAGTCCTTGGGTACTGAGGTTCTGCGAATCCGCTGAGTGAAACAGCTGGCCCACATAACTCGTAATCATCTTCGTTGTGTCCATCGTGGTATCGTCGGCTGTGGTTTTCGTCTCTTGATCCATCGTTCCTGTGTTGTGTGTTGTCGTTTCTTGTGTTGCTTTGCGGCTCGGATGCCACGATATGTGCATGGTGTGGTGATCGAGATCGGCGGGTGTGTCCCACTTGCCGTGGACTGCTGTGAAGGCGTGGGGATCTATCGGGTTGTCGCGTGGTTCCTTGCTCTGCTTCTGCGAGAGAGGCTCCTACCATGTCGAGATTCAGCAGGGTGGAGTGGTGGAGGGCTGCACGGGGATCGTCTGTTGTGGGCTGAGTTGTGAGTAGATATATTTGTGTGGCCACGATGGCTGCTTGGGCCATTTTTGCCTTGATGTTTCCTGCTTGATTGATCGACATGAACGATAGATCAAGATCGCGGATGAGTCCGCCTCTCTCTACTTTAGGGATATTCGCTAATCGAGATGTTCTCCTTCCTACTGGTTCTCCCCTGCTACGCTCACTGATCCTCGCGTAGAGCTTAGCTGTGCCCGTCTGATGTCTACGCACTTCTATTCTTGTAGACCGTTGTTGGGCCTCCAAGTGCAGAGGTTTGTAGAACAACAGAAAGTTTCCCTTAAGTGGATTACCCAAGGTTTATCAAACTCAGGGACGAAGTGGTCAAAGGTATCCCTCTCAAGCAACCCTGCAATCAAGATACAAAAAGTCTCTTGTGTCCCCAACACACCCAATACACTTGTCAGTTTTATAGGTGCACTAGTTCGGCGAAGAGATAGTGAAATACAAGTGGTATGGATAGTTATAAGTGGTAACGGTGCTAGAAAAGAGCTTGACGGGTAGGAAGAGACTAAAGGCAATCTGAAATAAAGATGGAAGCAAGCAAACATGTAACAGATCTAGTTGCAAACGGTGTTTCAATACTTAGAAACAAGGCCCAGGGATCATACTTTCACTAGTGAACACTCTCATATAAATATCATCTCTTTATGATACTACTCTGAACTACTCTCTGGTCAGATAACTCTAATCCATGGTAGGGTTATAACAACACACCTCAAAGTTTGCTTTCCCCATCTAAATAACCCCTCACTATCACCTTGAGCGCTAGATGGTTCCAACAAACACCACAATCTCATAGAGACACCCAACTCAAATTATACTCATGACAAGTATTTATGTAACCTTAGCCAAAGTGCCACACGGTGTGCACACTATCAACTTCACACACGTGGGGATAAGAAGAGATTCATTAAAGCACTTGAGTAGCAGAATAGATCTATAGATTACAAAGATCATGATCTCAATAAGATCACGCATAGAGAGAGAGATGAACACATAGCTATCGGTAGAGCCCTTAGCCTCGAGGAAGAACTACTCCCTCATCATCATGGGAATCAACAATGGCGATGGAGATGGTGGTGGAGATCGATGGAGATAGCTTCGGGGCAATTCCCCGTCTCGACAAGGTGCCAGAATAGAGACTTTCTGTCCCCCGAATCTCCCCTTGGGTGGCAGCGGTGCTGTGGAGGTTTTCGTGGCTTTCTCCTAGATGCTTTAGGGTTTCTGCATCAGAGTCTTCTTATAGGTGAAAGGGGAGGCCGAGGGGGTGCCCGAGGCGGCTGCACCCCCCCAGGCGTGGGTCAGGCCAGGCCGCACGGCCAGGGTGGCCCCCTCAAGGCCCTTCCCCGTCTCTGCTTCGTGTTTCCATGTTGGTCCGCGGGAAATAGGCATATTGGCTTTTGTCCCGTCCAATTCCGAGAATATTCATTTTTTAGCTTTTCTGAAACCAAAAACAGCAGAAAACATGCAACTGGCACTATGGCTTCTTGTCAATAGGTTAGTTCCAGAAAGTGTATAAAAATACCTCAAAGTGCAGAAAAAGCATAGGACAAATGATATAAAACAAGCATGGAGCATCAAAAATTATAGATACGTTTGCAACGTATCATCGTCGTAAGCTGGATCTAGGGTACCTCGATGTGATCAGGGCCGAAGGGTGTGATTCTTGCAGGTCTTCTACTTGGAAGTGGAAGCTTCGGATGATTAGATCGGACCCACCGTTCAAATCAGTGGGTACCAACACAAGGGTGGGTGGGCTTGGATCTGCTTTTGTCGGGTTGATGCTTGGTGGAGAGCGGTCCATCAAATCCATGGTTCCGGCGTTCAGGTTTCCCACAGACGGCGCCAATTGATGAGGGGTAACCTCGGTAATGCCCATGGTTATGGACTTAGGGTTTCATGGAAAAGAGAACTCTAGGGATTTTGTCGGATGTCAGGAAAACAATGAAGTCAAAGTCGCCTGAATATTTGGGAATCGTACTATTACAAGTTGTATTCTAGATTTCGATACCGTCGCTTAGGCTTCTCCCGCCCTATATATAATAGACTGGGTCTCAAAGCTATATGCGGATAGGTTTCATACACGCGTAATTACAATACCAACACAATGTCGGTTAATAGTGTTTTTCCTAATACAATCAAAGCCTTTGTCGGTTGCTTCCTTGGGCTATCATCTGAAACCTTTATGGGTCATAAGGCTTTTACCCAGTATAGGGTAGTGAATCATAAGCATCCGAGTAATCATACCTATGTAAGAGAGAGAGGAAGATGAGCAGTGCAAGATTTTTCTCAGGAAGAAGGAAGAATGAGGGCACAGGTGGAAAGAAACGAGGAGATTTTACCCCTTATAAACCCATCTGCAACAAGATTAGTGTGAAACGCGATATTAATGCCATGCATCGCGGGACGGGCAGTGCAACTTCCCCATGAAGGATACGCCGCCTCGATTTCTGTGTTCACATTAAAATGACACCTCGGTTCTATGCGGTGTGGACCCACCAATGGTCACACTAACAGAATATTTGTCAGTGACAAGACTAGACCTAGACTAACGTCAGGTTATGTCATAGGCTAGTATCCGGCTTAGTTTGAAATCATGCAGGGAAAACCATGATGAGATATTAACATTGTGACTTATTTTGAGACTCGGATCCTACCTTTTGTTTTTGGAGTTTCAGGAACCCTTCCAGATTCTACAGCAGAAGAAGAATCAAACTAGACGATGAAATCTGACTTTTGACCTTGGAGGCTTTCGGGGGCTCCTGTTGGGGATATACTTTCTGGGTGTACCCACTGTGTCTTGCTACCTAGGGTGGCCCACTTCGGGTTAAAGCTATGCTTCACGGGTGGCCCAGTCAGGGAGAGAAGTTTGAAGCCCATCCGGCTACGGGAAGGCCTAGAAGATTTACCAACTTAGGCCTATTGGGAAACTTGTAGTACAGTATGTACTATGTAACCGACTCTGTATCATAGCCGGATATGACTCTCCTGTAGGCCTAGGACTAGATGACTATATAAGCTGTCCTTGGGATAAGCCTTTAGGGCATCGACAACCAACCTTAACTCGCACAGGAGAAACCTCTCTTGTAATCTACTTCTAGCTCTGTCGTATTACTGGATTGCTAGTAGGATTAGGATCCATCCACCGCAGGTGGGTTCGAACCTAGGTAAGCTTGTGTGCTCACTGTCTCGGACTACCATACATTTTACACCCCACATCTTGCCATGCCCCGAGGACCCCCTCATGGTGTACTTTTCTTCAATCCTACAACACTGATTTCTAGTATGTCTATACCTAGTTCAATCTTGTTGATAACAAATGAATTCACTCATTCGTGTGATATTACATCCCCGTGACCTAGTAACATCCTTGCAAGATCATTGATGTAAATCACTGAGTGGGTCCAGAGTATCTATCCGTCACTTGGATAGGAAAATCCCGATTTTGATACATGTGCATCAACATATTCCTTTGGAATACCCAATACACACCTTTATGGCCAGCCTGTTATGGTGTGACAGTTGATGAGATCAAGCAGCCGTAGGTGATAGTGATTAAACAAGATCTGACGGTCAATGGATTGAGTTACTATGCTTTGCTAGATATGCAATGTCGAACTTTGTGACCGGATCACATTGCAACACTATGGTCAGGTGTGTCCATCACTTCATCCAATGAAGTGACCTCGTTGTTAGTTGTTGTGGTAACAACTCCATCATCAGCTACCCAACAAACTAGTCTAGAGTATATTAGGGACTGGTTTGTTTATATACCACACCTGTATTAATGTCTCCACTTAATACAGTTATTGCATGATACAAAACTATTATGAACATATGAGATATATCAATAAATATAACTTTATTATTGACCTCTAGGGCATATCTCCTTCAACGTCTAGCCTAGGTTTGTGCTCACCTCTTCTCTTCATGGGTGATCTTACCCTTTTATCACAAACAAGGGTAGTACTCATAATCTGAAGCAGTTCATCGTCACAACCTAGCTACTAAGAATGGTAGTTCTTTAATTCATGAGCATAGCCCTATCTACTATAAATGGCAGTTAATTAGTACCGTTGATCATGGATATTGTCTAGGAAGGTGGGGGAGGGGAGTAGGTGTATTAAAACCTTCTTGTTCTTCTTCTCTTCTTCTTCTTCTTCTTCTTCTTCTTCTTGTTGTTGTTGTTGCTGTTGTTCTTCTTCTTATCCTGCTCTTCTCCTGAGATTGTGGAGGGACCTCTATCTGATGGGGTTCATTGCATGGAAAACAAAAAAACCTATGATTGCAACCACAAAGATCATATCTAGGAGATACATGTAACGATTTCAAATGGACTCACCCTCGAAGATCGTAATGCAGGATAACATTCCCGCAAAAAACATGGTTGTTGTAGAGTGTACTCGACCATCATTTTGCACTTGTAGCACCTCCATAGTCGGTCACACATACGGTGTGTCGATGAATCCTGAACCCTCGCTCCAGCCGGGCAGCAGAAGTAGCGGATCCCCGGGAACTCCAATAGCATACACCATGGTAGAGATGGTGGAGGGGAAATCTTGAGTAGGGATTCACCTAAGCACATTTTCTAGTGGCAATGGACAAGGCTAGCAATAGGGAGAAGATGCCAACCAAAGGGCATATGAGAGAGGGGTGAATGTGTGGGTGAGAGAGAGGAGAAAAGGGGGCTTTATATAGTTGAGGGGAACCCAAGGGGGCATGGCGCATAGCCATGGGGCTGCCTCCACCTCTTCCCCAATTTGTGTGTTGAACTCTCCACTCACATAAAAACTCTCTCCACTTTCTACCATTCATTTTCCACTCAAAAATCAAGAGTCTTTTCAAGAAAACCACTTTTAGTTCACTTGATTTAAGGTTACTCATTTAATAAACACTTCATTTAATGAGTACTTCATTTAATGAACACATTAACAATTCAATACCTTGCTTTGTTTTGATACCCCAAAACCATTTCGACAGATTTGACAGAACAAATACATATGATGTCCACTATCTTCTCTTGTGTTCCCTATCCACTCAATTTGCGTCGACTACCCTTAAGTGTGTCTCCCTATGGGTCGCGAACTGTGTGGACATGATCGAGACATTCTCTGATCAATAATCATTAGCAGGTCCTGGAGATCCATAATGACTCCCACCAGTTCATGCGATGACTTATTGATCGCGTGACCTTTTATTCGTAGTATCCAATTCCTTTTGTCTCGCGATATTTTACTTGTATGGGATCTAATCATTCGGTATCATTCATACCTAGTTCGATCCTGTTACTAATAAGTACTCTTTTTCTTGTTCCAGTGATATGACATTGTTAGTGATCACTATCACTTGCTTGCAAGCTATGTCAATGTGATATCACTGAGAGGGCCCTGAGTATATCTCTCCATCATCTGGATGGACAAATCCCACTCTTGATCCACGAGCCTGAACTAACACTTACCAAGTATCTGATGACACCTTTATGATCGCCCCGTTATGGTGTGACATTTGATGCAATCAAAATACCCTTCCGGAATTAGTGATTGACGTGATCTCACGGCCTAAGGATTAGGGTTACTTTGAATGACGTTATAGTAGTGTAAACATAATGGCTTGATTGTGCCACTATACTTTGGGAGTATGTTCATCACATCATTCGATCAATAGTGTGATCTTGTTATTAACAACATCCAATGTCATGATCAGGAAACCTTGATCATCTGTTAATCAACAAGCTAGTGTAATGAGAGGCATCACTAGGAACCTTCTATTTGTTTATTAAACACACATCTATTAACGTTTCCTTTTAACACAATTATAGCATGAGAAATAAAAATCTATTATAAACCTAGAATACCATAATAATCATTTTATTATTGCCTCTCGGGCATATTCCTTTCAGTCTCCAACTTGCAATAGAGTCAATAATCTAGTTTTACATAGTTATGAATCTAACACCCATAGCGTTTTGGTGCTGACCATGTTTTGCGATTGGGAGAGCTTTAGTCAACGGATCTGCAATGTTCAAATCCGTGTCTAGTTTGTAAATCTCTACATCACCACCCTGGACATACTCCTGGACGGAGTGATAACGACGCTTGATATGCTTGGAATTCTTGTGAAACCTCGGTTCCTTAGCACTGGATATGGAACCATTGTTGTCACAATAGATAACCATTGTATCTAAAGCACTTGGAACCACACCTAGTTCAGAAATTAACTCCTTTATCCAAACCACTTCCGCCACTGCTTCTGAAATAGAGATATATTTTGCCTCCATTGAAGATCTTGCCACCACAGGTTGCTTGGAGCTCCTCCAACTCACTGATGCACCATTCATAATAAATGCATATCTGGACTGTGACTTAGACTCATCCGGATCGGTGTCGAAGCTATGATCGATGTAACACTTTGCGATGAGATCTTCTTCACCTCCATAGACGAGAAACATCTCTTTAGTTCTTCTTAAGTACTTAAAGACATTCTTGACTGCTTTCCAGTGTTGTGCACCTACATCAGATTGGTACCTGTTAGTCAAACTAACAGCATGTGCCACATCTGGTCTTGTACAAGCATAGCATACATAAGAGAGCCTATGGCTGAGGCATAGGGGAGATTGACCATCAATTCTCTATCTTGTGTTGTAGCTTGACTTTGAGACTTACTCAAAATCGTACCTTGTGCCATGGGTAAGAGACCTTTCTTACTGTAACATCCCAAAACTTCAATCCAAGCTTATCAAGATCAAATCTATCAAATTTGGGGTTAACAAAAACTTTTCCAAAGATAATATGAAAGCATTCATATATGCGTGCATTTAATTTAGGAGTTGTTTGAATTGCCATGATTGAGTGATCCAATCCTTGTAAAATGTTTCTTAGGTGATTTAAACATCATCTACATCATTCCCAAACTTTTCCTAAAGAAAATCAAATCAAAAAGAATTAAAGAGGATGAATGGTCATTTTGGCAAATTTAACTCTCATGCCTACTTTGGCTATTCCTAGTACTCAAAACTTAACAGAAGCAATTCTTGATCTTTGTACCCCTTGCTAGTACACATAATGAGGTACGAAGGCCCACCTTTTGATCTGCTAAAAACATTCTGTAAACTAATTTAAATGACAGTTTAAAATTGAATCTAATGCATATGCATACATCACCCCTATTTCAAAACCCATCTATTTGAGCTCCACTTTCAAAACCCTTGCAACCAGATACTGCCTAGCACTAGGGGAGATCACTCAAAAATTTTGAACTCAAAATTCAAAAAGAATTTTCATGCGGCCATTTCATCAAACACATGGCAGGCAGAATCAAACACAACTAGCTAGGTCACTGTTTCTACAGGGTTTTGCCACCCAATTGACCACAAAACTCTCCCTCTGTCTCCACTTGATCAAACCATGCCATTACCACCCCATCCCCTACACCCTAGTGGCAAGGCCAAGCCATGCCGAGCACCAACTCGCCGGCCAACCTTGCTCTCACCCCAGCAGACCACCTCCCCCTCTCTCTCCATGTCCAGGAGGTAGCCAACACCTCACCGCCGCCCACAGTCCCTTGCCCGAGCCAAGCCCCGCAGTGGACCACCGAGGAGAGCCCACGCCTAGTGCCACCGCACCATGCCGAGCGCATGCCAGAGCGCCGCACCCGGCACGCGTGCACAAGCCGCCCCTTGACACCAGCCCACGCCTACCGATCTGCCACGACACAGGGAACACGGCGGACACGCCCGTTCACCGCCCAACGCACCATAACCACCGCTAGCCATGGACACCACCTCCTATGCCGCGCAGAGCGCCACCTCGCCCCGACCGCGTGCCACCGCCCCTATGGCCGCATTTAAGCTCTAGAGCACCGCCAGGGAACCGCCCATCGATCGCCACCCCCAGCCATGCCTCTACCTCGCCGTAGCCATGTCGCCACCGTCGACCGCCCATCCTGCTCGGTTTCACCGTCGAGCCTATAAAAGGAGCCCTCCCCAGCCTCTCGGCTCCACACCATTCCACTCCCTCACCTCTCTGGACCTTACCCACCTCTAGCCGGAGCAAGTGCAGCAGCAGCTGGCCGGAATTGGAGCCGGAGCAGCCGCGGTAGGAGGAGAAGGGCGCCGTTGATTTTGACCACCCCAAGCTCCACCGCGACCACGCCTCACCTCGCCGTCGTCTTCCACGTCATTTTCCTGCCTCGCCGACTCTGCTAGAGCCCTGGTATGCCCCCAGCAGACCCCCACCGAGCCGCTAGGGTTCGATCTCGCTGGCGACCTATTCGTCGTCGACGACGACCCTCAGCCATAGATCTAGCTTCTAATCGCACGGCCCACAGCGCGCGTACCGTTTTGCGTTTTAAGTGCATTGACATGCGGGACCCCCCTGTCAGCTGAGCCCCGCACCGCGGAGCGCCACTGGGCCGGCCCATTCCTTTTCCCGCGCTAGCCCACCTTCAAATCTGGACTTTTCTTTTTTAGTTAAATCTAGTTTTTGTCCAGTATTTCAAAATTCAATTCTGTGAGTTTTACAAATCAAAATGGCATGAAACTAATTTTTCTTGAAAGATATGGAAGTAATCTACCCAAGCCCGTTGGATTTAATTCAATTAGAGTTATAGATCTCTCCTAATAAAAATAAGAAGACAGAAGCATTTGCAACTTGCAACATTTTTATAAAATCAACCAAGTTAGCTTTTGAGTTGATTCCAACTCTCAAAAATCACATTTTACCATATCTATCCAAATAAGTAATAATATTAAGGTTTACATGCAGTGACTTTGGACTAGTACCAAAATAATGCTATATAGGCATTTCTAGTCACTTTAAATCATTAAATAAGGAACTTAAACCAAAGTAATATTGATCCAACCCTTAAATCTCATTCCCACATGTTAGAATAAGTGGTGAGGACATGTGTCCACATGATCCCATATTTTGGTGGTGAATATTAAATTTTAGTTAATTTTTCAATGAGTAGAAATTACTTTTCTAAAATAAAAAGAAGGAAACTTTTGATTTAAACTTGTGATGCTTGTGATGATAATAGATCATCAATTGTGTGTCTTAGAATGCTATCTAGCTTAGTTAAGTATTGTTTGGTGATTGTGCACTCCCTATGTATTTATAGAAGATAGTACCGACCAAGCTCTCGAGGAGGAGGAGTTCTACCAAGAAGAAGAAGAAGAAGAAAACATCAACCACTGCACCAACCAAGGCAAGCCACCATTAACAATGCCAGTTACTATTAGCAAGCTAGCACTATCCAAGATTAACCCTTGCAGGTTAGCACTTGCAAGTGTAGTATTTAGCAAACTAGAATCAAACTAGATGGTTTAGCAAAGATGCCTTAAGCATGCTTGGATCACACCCCCCCTTATTTAACTAATAGTACCCCAAGTCCTAGTTACAAGTTTTACCCTTCTTAGGTTATACAAATTTCTTTACTTGTTTTGAAGGTAGCATAAAAAGTATAAAACTTGACCTATTTAGAACCCTTTAGATGTCATTCTATGGCATGAGATTGAACCCATCTTTTTCACCTTAGTGAACACTCTTAACCTAGTAGTTAGAGTAGATCAAAAACTTGAGTCACTTTAGATGGGAACACTTGGTGAAAAGGAATTATGAAAACCTTGGAATGATGAGTCATTCTATTGAGATGTTTTGACATGTGTTGAGAAACACAAAGGATTGATGTTGATGAAAATGTTGAGGCATGAGCCTTAACCCTTTTATAAAACTGATGGTTGGATTCAGATGCGATACCATTCCAAATTTACGGTACAACCACATTACCTGAATTGGGTAAGGCTTAGCTGGAAATTTATATGCATTAGTATTAGTTCCCTCACGGGAGAGGTTTGAGCTGAGGAGACCTCTCAATGTTGTCCACCTATGCAGTGCCCAAGATGACTGATGGTCATGGTTGGGAGGCCATACTCATAGGAGAGGTGCTTATACTAGGGTGTGTAAAGGGAAGGTTATGTTTGATTATCTGCATACTAAGTATGATGATTCAGGGTTATCCCTGACAGATGTATCGAATCTTGTGGTGAAAGTGTATCACCTCTACAGAGTGTCAAACTATTTGAATAGTCACGTCCACGGTTATGGACAGTTGGAATGGCCATACTGTTTCGTTGTCAGATGTTTTCTAAAGACTTTGAAAAGAATGATGAATCTTGACTTGACCACAATAGGGTTGTGTTTATGAAAATAGTTTCCCCAACTTAAGTGATTCTAGAGTTTTATCTTATCTTTCTTTGCTTTAGAACTCAGCTTAGGTTTCAAACTTAACTTGATAGTTAAATATAGAGTTGGCATTTTTAACTTAGAATTATAATACTTGTTAGTGGTAGTTTGCGAGTACTTAAAGAGTACTCATGGCTTTTGTCCCTGGCTATTATCATGGCCAGACTATGAAGGATATTATCAAGATGATGGTCAGCAGGACGGCTATGATAACTAGGACTATCTGCCTTCGTCGGCATTGCCTGTGCCCCTGAAGATGGACCCCACCACTATGTTATCTTTTAATTCCGCTGCTTGTTATATTAAGACTGGATCATGAGATCCTTATTTGTGTAAGACCTTATGTATGGTTTGTAATGGATGATGTACTATGATATCCAATCTGTTATGTCTCGCAAAAATGGTAATCCTGAGATTGCGAGGTATGGAATAACGGGCATCTGGAATTAAAAATCTGGGTGTTGACAAGTTGGTATCAGAGCTATCCTGACCATAGGAGACCCTAGTTAGAATGGACGTCAAACAAAAACTTAATTTCCAAACCAAAGTGAGTATTTATAAAAAACTATCTCCTCTCTTACCCTTGTGGATTCTTTATCAAAAACTTCATGATCCTCAAAAGTTCTTACCCTGCTACTTAAAATTTGACACACTTGATCACCTCACTAACTTCCTCATCCTTAATTCTTGTAGAGGGATACCCAGTTCAGCAAGTTTTACCAGTTGGGCAATGGAGGTCAGCTGATCTTCGAGAGGGATCTGGATTCACTATCGGAGCTACTAGGACGCCCGCACCTGGAGTTTCTTGGAGCTTAACTTCCAGGACCCCTAGGAGGAGACCTACAGTGGCTAGTAACCGCTGATCTTAGAGGAAGCATCGAAGCACCAACTTCTGGAAGGATTCAGTTCTCCGTGAGAGAGAACAACTGGCTAGATGGATTAGCCAGGGCAATGCATGAATCTCTCGCACGTCTATGTGCCCTCAGCGTCAACAAGACCCAAGGAACTCGTTTTGCCCACTATGCAAGACGTGACTTCATGGGACTGCCAATGGAAATGCCGGGCCACCCCGAGTTGAGGCGTCAAGTGGAGAACCTTGACTTCTTGCTTCACGACAGACAACAGGAACTGGACAATGCCAGAGAGTTAGCCAACCAGAAGCGTGCCATTGCCGACCAGAAGGCCCAGACTTTCGCACTGCTTGTCCAAGACCGTCAGTCTCTTCGCCCCCAACGTGCCAAGAAGGATCGCACCATCGCCCGTCTTTGCAAGTAGGTGGCCGACCTCGAGAAGACTGTCAAGGAGCAGGAAGCTCACCTTGCTGGCAAGGAAGAAGAAGATGAGGGTGAAGACATCCAGGGAGACATGGATTCCTACCTCAGCAACGATGATGATTTCCAAGCAGAGGATGCCATGGACTTCTACACTGATGATGAGGACTCAGACTTCATCGACGATGAGTAGATGCACTAGGGCACTGTCGTAGCATGAGATGTATCGATCTCAATGTATCTTAGCTTGCAGAATGTTTCTTCAAACCATCTGTTTTCCCTTTGATTGTTGTGGTGTGTGTGGTATTGTGTGCTTGCTTGCATGAATGAGAATGAAGTTAGTTGAAAAACCTGAGTCTAACTCAAAGTTTTAGCTTTGAAAACCCAAAACCATGAACCTTAGAATTTCCCTCTTATCCCTATATATATCTCAATCTTCAGATGACTCGTGGAAACCAAGGAGGGAGCAGCTCATAGCAGGACCCAATGCTGCAGATCTTGCAGAATCTCATCGCAGACCGTGAAGCAAGCAGGGCAGAACGCCAAGCCAACTTAACAACACTTCAACAGATCGCCTAGATGGCTCTCAACAACCAAGGGCATGGAAATCAGGACCACCATGGATCCAAACTCAAAAAATTTCAGAACACAAATCCCCCAATCTTCAACCAATCTAAGAACCCAATAGATGCTGATGATTGGTTGCAGACCATGGAAAACAACCTCGAAGTTGCAGGAGTTGACGAAAATGAGAAAGTTCTCTTCGCCACCCACTATCTGGCAGGAGGTGCAAGAGCTTGGTGGAATAGCATCCGCAATATGAACCATGGTCAAGTGATGACCTAGGAAGCATTCAAAGTCAAGTTCAGCCGCACCCACGTGCCGCAGGGTCTAGTCAACCGAATGAGAGATGAGTTCCGCGAATTGAAGCAAGGAAGAATGACTGTGGTGGAGTACCGTGACAAATTCCTGTCACTTGCCAGATATGCACCTAATGAGATCAATACGGAGGCCAAGAAGAAGGAAAGATTCTTGAAAGGACTGCATGATGAGATGCAGACTGTCCTCGTCAACATCCGTTTCCAGGATCTCGAAGAGCTAGTCGACTCTACCATCCAGATGGAAGGGAAGATTAACCAGGCAAACGACAACCTCAAGCGTCGTATGATGCAGCAGTCTGGATCCAACAGTCACCATAAGTACCGTCCCAACCCTTCACCAGGATATGCACCAAGGAACAACCGATCCCCAAATTCTCGCCCAAGCTACCCCAACCGTAGCGGAAGCAATGTGAAGTCCGGAGGAAACAATCACAACTCCGGTAATACCAACAATTTCAACAGTGCACCTCCCAAGAACCACAATAACAACAACACTGCACCTAGAACTGGCAGCAATGTTGTGCCTGTCGTAGTCAAAGACAAGTCCCAGATCACTTGTTTCGAGTGTGGGGTGAAGGGTCACTACTCCAATGAGTGTCCAAAGAAGACTGCCGCCAATCCTAATGTGAATGCCCCAGCTCAGCAGCAGCGTCGTGTTCAGCCAGGATGGAGATTTGCCCTAGGGAACCCTCACAACCGCAATGGCCGTCTCTTCCACATGAATGCAGAAGAAGCCCAGGAAGCGCCAGATGTAGTGCTGGGTATGTTTTCTGTCAACTCAGTTTTAGCAAGAGTATTGTTTGATTCGGGAGCATCGCATTCATTTGTCATCGAAGAATTTGCATGCACTAGTAAGATTCGTCCAACCAACCTGAAGCATGTCATGATAGTTCAAATCCCCGGTTCAACAACCAAAGCTAGAAAATTTTGCAAAGCTGTACCTATCAGAATATATGGGATAGATTTGTATGCCAACCTAATTGTACTTAGAACCAAAGGTTTGGAAGTAGTACTAGGTATGGACTGGATGTCAAGGCATAAAGTATTGATAGACTGTGCTAAGAAAGCCATCACCATGACCAGTAGTTCGGGAGTCACAGTAGAGCATATCTCTGAAACCTTACCCCGTCAATTCAAGTGCAACCCGAGTGTAGCCTTGCCCACCATTGACCAAGTCAAAGTAGTCTGTGAATACCCCGACGTATTCCCAGATGAATTGCCAGGTATGCCCCGGATAGGGATATTGAGTTCATTATCAAACTAATCCCCGGAACCGGACCAATAGCCCAGAGACCCTATAGCATGAACCCATCAGAGTTAGTGGAACTGAAGAAGCAATTAGATGCTATGTTAGCCAAAGGTTTGATTCAACCAAGCGCATCGCCATGGAGATCACCAGTGTTATTCGTCGACAAGAAAGATGGAGGCAACCGTCTGTGCACAGACTACAGAAAATTGAATGATGTCACCATCAAGAACAAGTACCCTTTGCCAAAGATAGAGGATCTATTTGATCAGTTGACCGGAGCTCGGGTATTCTCAAAGATTGATCTTAGGACTGGTTATCACCAACTTAAGATTCGTGCAACGGATATTCCGAAGACCGCCTTTACTACTCGATATGGTTTATACGAGTATACGGTTATGCCTTTTGGATTAACCAATGCCCCTACTTATTTCTTGAATCTCATGAATAAGATCTTTATGAATTTCCTAGATAAGTTTGTAGTTGTGTTTATCGACGACATCCTTATCTACTCAAAGTCAGAAGAAGAGCATGAGCAACATCTGAGAATCATTCTAGAAACCCTGAGGGAGCATCAGTTATATGCCAAGTTCAGCAAGTGTGAGTTTTGGCTGAAGGAAGTAGGATTCCTAGGACATATTGTGTCTGCCGGAGGAGTCTCTGTTGATCCCACAAAGATCAAAGATGTTGAAGAATGGAAAGCCCCAACCACTCAAACCCAAGTCCGTGCCTTTCTCGGATTAGCGGGATATTACCGCAAGTTCGTAGAAGGATTCTCGAGCATAGCCCGACCAATGACCCAATTGTTGAAAAAGGACGAGAAGTTTGAATGGACAGACAAATGTGAAGTCAGTTTCCAGGAGCTGAAGAAGAGATTGATATCAGGCCCAATTTTGGTCATGCCAGACATCAAGAAGCCATTTGATGTGTATTGTGACGCATCCAAGATTGGTCTAGGATGTGTATTGATGCAAGAAGGCAAAGTCATCGCTTATCTATCTCGACAACTGAAGCAGCATGAGCAGAACTATCCGACCCATGATCTTGAACTAGCAACTGTAGTCCTAGCACTGAAGACATGGCGTCATTATTTGATGGGAAATCGATGTGAGATTTACTCAGATCATAAGAGCTTGAAGTATATCTTCACTCAGAAGGAGCTGAATATGAGGCAAAGAAGATGGATAGAGTTAATCAAGGATTATGACCTTGGCATTCACTATCACCCCGGCAAAGCCAATGTGGTAGCGGATGCTCTTAG
Source organism: Avena eriantha (assembly GCA_910589775.1). Taxonomy (NCBI): domain Eukaryota; kingdom Viridiplantae; phylum Streptophyta; class Magnoliopsida; order Poales; family Poaceae; genus Avena; species Avena eriantha. The sequence continues at coordinate 416,275,662 of OU342744.1, read as the reverse complement.
CAGATTTCCGTGTAGAATTAACACCATGATCAAGGAGAAGCAACCAAGTTTGTATGAAGAGTTGGAGCAATTCAGGACTGAATTAGTTAGCAAAGGATTCCTAGCTAGCATTGAACTTCAACCCACTTTGATTAGCCAAATCAAGGAAGCCCAGAAAGGGAATGAAAGTATAGACGGAATTAAACGTCGTATTGGTACAGGAAAGGTACCTGGATTCACCGAAGACGAAGAAGGAGTACTGTGGTACAAAGGACGTATCTGTGTTCCAGCAGATTCGGAGCTGAAGGAAGCTATCATGAAGGAGGCTCATGATACTCTTTATTCTATCCACCCCGGAGGAACAAAGATGTATCTGCATTTGAAAGAGCAATTTTGGTGGCACAAGATGAAGAGAGAGATCGGAAGCTACATCGCCAAGTGCGACATCTGTCAAAGAGTCAAAGCAGAGCATCAGAGACCTGCAAGACTGTTGCAGCCATTGCAGATTCCGGAATGGAAATGGGATTCCATCGAAATGGACTTTATCACCGGCCTACCTACTTCTAGTAGGGGAAACGACTCAATCTGGGTCATATTTGATAGACTGTCCAAGGTAGCCCACTTTATACCTGTCAAAACAACTTAACAGAGTGCAAAGTTAGCAGAGATATACATTGCTAGGATTGTTAGTCTTCATGGAACCCCCAAGACCATCGTATCAGATCGAGGAACCCAGTTTACCTCAAGATTTTGGCAGAGAGTACAGGAAGCTTTAGGAACCAAGTTGAATTTCAGTACCGCATATCACCCACAAACAGATGGACAGACTGAGAGAGTCAACCAAATCCTAGAGGATATGCTTAGAGCTTGTGTATTGGAATATGGATCAAAATGGGAAGACTGCCTGCCTTTCGCAGAATTCTCATACAACAACAGTTATCAAGCTAGTTTGCAGATGGCACCATTTGAATTCCTTTACGGCAGAAAGTGTCGTACCCCTTTGAATTGGTCACAAGTAGGAGAGAGTTAGATCTTCGGACCCGACATTCTTCGAGAAGCAGAAGAGAAAGTTCACAAAGTCCGTGAGAATCTCAAGACTGCCCAATCCAGACAAAAGAGCTATGCTGACAAAAGAAGAAGAGACTTGACTTTCAATGTTGGAGATTTTGTATATCTCAAGGCTTCACCCTTGAAAGGAACTCAACGCTTTAGTCTAAAAGGAAAGTTAGCCCCCAGATATATCGGACCTTTCAAGATTCTGAACCGCCGAGGAGAATTATCGTATCAGTTGGAAGTGCCTGAAGAGATGTCAGCCATCCACAATGTGTTCCATATCTCGTTACTTCGCAAATGCTTGGAAGTGCCTGAGAAGACTGAAGTTTTCAAGAACATCGATCACGGAGCTATGGAAATCAACAAGGACCTGACCTATCGAGAAGTACCCATCCGTATCTTAGAACAAGCCTACAGAACCACCAGGACCAGAAGTATCAAGTTTCTCAAGATTCAGTAGAGCAACCATACCGAGGAGGAAGCTACTTGGGAGCAAGAAGATTACATTAGGACGGAGTTCCCAGATCTCTTTAGTTCCTAGTTTTCTTTTTAAATCTCGGGACGAGATTTTTTTTAAGGGAGCAAGGTTTGTAACATCCCAAAACTTCAATCCAAGCTTATCAAAATCAAATCAATCAAATTTGGGGTTAACAAAAACTTTTCCAAAGTTAATATGAAAGCATTCATATATGTGTGCATTTAATTTAGGAGTTGTTTGAATTGCTATGATTGAGTGATCCAATGCTTGTAAAATGTTTCTTAGGTGACTTAAACATCATCTACATCATTCCCAAACTTTTCCTAAAGAAAATCAAATCAAAAAGAATTAAAGAGGAGGAATGGTCATTTTGGCAAATTTAACTCTCATGCCTACTTTGGCTATTCCTAGTACTCAAAACTTAACAGAAACAATTCTTGATCTTTGTACCCCTTGCTAGTACACATAATGTGGTACCAAGGCCCACCTTTTGATCTGCTAAAAACATTTTGTAAACTAATTTAAATGACAGTTTAAAATTGAATCTAATGCATATGCATAGATCACCCCTATTTCAAAACCCATCTATTTGAGCTCCACTTTCAAAACCCTTGCAACCAGAGACTGCCTAGCACTAGGGGAGATCACTCAAAAAATTTGAACTCAAAATTCAAAAATAATTTTCATGCGGCCATTTCATCAAACACATGGCTGACAGAATCAAACACAACTAGCTAGCTCACTGTTTCTACAGGGTTTTGCCACCCAATTGACCACAAAACACTCCCTCTGTCTCCACATGATCAAACCATGCCATTAACACCCCATCCCCTACACCCTAGTGGCAAGGCCAAGCCATGCCGAGCACCAACTCGCCGGCCAACCTTGCTCTCACCCCAGCAGACCACCTCCCCCTCTCTCTCCATGTCTAGGAGGTAGCAAACACCTCACCGTCGCCCACTGTCCCCTGCCCAAGCCAAGCCCCGCAGTGGAACACCGAGGGTCTAAAGATGGCACCATTTGAGGCTCTCTATGGTCGCAAATGTAGAACTCCGATTGGTTGGTCGGGCGCAGGTGAAAGAATATTGTTTGGCCCCGACATTGTAACTCAAGCGGAGGAGAAAGTGCACATCATTCTTGAAAACCTGAAGATTGCTCAAAGTCGCCAGAAGAGCAATTATGACAGAAAGCACACGCACATGGAGTATGTCCCGGGTGATCTCGTTTACCTTCGTGTCACTCCAATGAGAGGCACGCACCGCTTTGGTATCAAAGGAAAGCTGGCTCCTAGATACATCGGTCCTTTCAAAATTCGTGGAAGAAGAGGAGAAGTTGCTTATGCTCTTGAGCTCCCTGAACAACTCAAAGACCATGATGTTTTTCACATCTCTCAACTCAAGAAGTGCTTCAAGGATCCCGGCAGGACCGTGGACCATGAACTCATCAATCTCCAAGAAGATCTGTCTTATCAAGAACACCCCACAAAAATTCTTGAAGTCGCAGAAAGAAGGACTCGCAACAAGTCCATCAAGTTCTGCAAGGTGCAGTGGTCGCACCATTCCGTTGATGAAGCAACCTGGGAACGTGAAGATGAGCTCCGTGCCAAGTATCCTACCCTCTTTGAGTCTTCTTCTTCCTAGAATCTTGGGGCGAGATTCCTGTTTAGTGGGGGAGAGTTGTAGCACCCCAATTGTCTAACAATTGTAATGCTACTTGTCCTAGTAAGTTATTGGCTACTTTATATATATTATTGTTGCATCATAATTATATCATGCTCGTGTCATCATGCCACCTTGCATTTGAGCAGCATATGAAACTCTTTTTCTTTTGGTTCTTCTCTCACATGCATTATTAATTTTATTTGCTTCTTGATATTATATTTGGCTATTGGTATATTGTTCAAATGCCCAAGTTGAGTTGGGGGCATATCTTTTATTTCCATTTCACCACCTTTCTCTCCGACCACCCTATAAATCCACCATCCCATTAACAATGAGCTTGTCTTTCTTTTTCTTTGATATTTTAATTCTAGCTCATGTAGTTTGGGGTGGATTAAATCCTCTAAATTCTTGTGCTTGGTTTTGTCTCCACTTCAAGGATATGCATAGAGTAATGCCATAAGATTCATATTGTTTTCACAAATAATCAATGGCATTATTATTTTTGCATGGGCCACGCACAATTCTTCACCACCTTTCTCTTCTTTGGTTTTTATTTTATTTTTATTTGGGTTTAATGGATCCTATCTTTGGAAGATCATCTCCTACCATTACACCACCCTCATAAACTCATCCATCTCTTTTTTCCTCTTATTTCTAATCCTCCATGCATGGTCACATGGGACTCATTCCACCATTTTCTTTCTTCCTCTTTCTTTCTAGTTTCTCTTCCACATTAGCTTATGCAAGTTCAAGCACTAGGGTTCTTCTTGGTATGATCTCTTAAACCAAATTAAATCCAAAATATCTAAAACCAACTAACCTAGCTATTATCTCTCTCTCTCTCTCTCAAAATTCTACTAAACCCTAACCTACTCCCCTTAACTCTCTCTCACTCCCCTCTCTCTCTACCATGGGCACCACCTGGCCACCTCTCCCTGGCCCACACCCTAGCTAACCCTAACCCGAGCCATGCCCCATCTAACCTAGCCTAGCTACCCCTCCCTCTCTTCTCTCTCCCTGACCCGAGGATCCCCCTCCAGCCGAGCCTCCCTGCCGTCCTTAGCCCCACCTGCAGCCTCCCCTCTAGCCCCAGCCGGCCGAGCACGTGCTCGAGGAGGAGAAGGAAAAGGTGGCACGAGGCCACCTTTATCTGCCGTGCCCCAACTGCTCTCCTCCCTCTCGACCTGCTTTTCCCTTCCTCCCCACGCCTCTCTGGCCTACCCAGATCTGGCCGAGTCGCCCCTCCTCTCCTCCTTCTTCCTCCCTGACGACAACCACCTGCCGCCGTTCGCCGCAAGCACCACCTCGCCCCGACGATCCAGCCGAGCAGCTCGACGTGGAGGTGTCCTGGGCGACCGAGAGGAACCCCCTGCACCACCCTGACCGCGCCTATGTGGACGAGAAGCTCCCCAGCGCCGCCAGTACCTCGCCGCTCCCCGAAACCCTAGTTCGTCGGAGCGCCAGCAACCTCGACGCCTCGCCGCTCCTCGCGCCGATCCGAGCCTACCGCCGAGCCCGTGGTGACCATCCCCTCCTCCCTGACATGGTCCGCCTCGCCGTACCGCCCTAACGTCGCCGTGCGTTTCGTCGAACACCCACCGTGCGCCAGAGCTCGACGGCATCTGCAGATATTCCGCGCCGCACAGCCCCTTATCTAGCTCGCATCCACCTCTCTGTCAGCGCCCCTAGCCCGCCGCACCGGTTAGCCCCCTCAGCGCGCACTCCCGCGGCCCGGGATCCAAGCCCCGCTCCGCGCCGTGCACACACCTTCCGCCAGACGCGAGAGGAAGAAAAACAGTAAACCGGGCTCGTGGTCAATTTGCAAAAAGCCCCCCACCTTTTTAATTCTCGCAACCTGCGCTCCTGGTGCCCCACCTGTCAGTCGCCCTAGCCATCTTGCGGAAAACCCCTCCGCCTTTCTCAGCCGCAACCCGCGCTCCAGCCCCAGTCCCACCTGTCAGCCTCTGTCTCGCCCACCGCTGACACGCGGGCCTGCGCCAGTTGGCCCACCCCGCAGTCACTTTGGCTAGGCGAGCCCACGGTGACAAAAGTTTTTCCCGCGTGTGGTCCAGTCAGCACAAAGGCCCACCTGTCAGTGTCTGGGGTTAATTTCGCCTGAGTGAGAAAAGTTTTTCCCTGAGTCTGTTTTTATTCAAATCTTTTCCAAATTTATTTAAATTCAAATTCTTTTCAGATTCAAATAATTTTTAAAATACAAATCCAAATAATACATATAATATATGTTTTGGAATCAGAAAAATGTGAGGAATTCAAATATGCCCTTCAAAATATATTTTGAACATTTTAATTTTCGAGATAATTAAAATTACAAGAGAATGCCCTTTTTCCTTAATTATTTAATAACTTTTGTTTTAAAACTCCAAATTTGACAAATAATATGTCTAAATCGATCAGCGCGACGAGCCCGTTCTATTTATGCAGTCCTTGTTCTGAAATGAAGCATGCATCATGTTGTCATTTAAAATCTGAACTGTTTATGACAATAAAACTTGGGCAAATGAATAATAAAATTTTTTATTTCTTGTATCCACACCTCACCTTTGCCATGCTACTTTAATGCCATGTAATTGTGCATCATTCATCATGGCATGCTTGGTTGCTTGTTGCATTTCAATTCATATGCTTGCGCACTTTAATTATGTTGGCCCTTGTTGGTTTGGTTCTTCTTCGAATAGACGCCCAGCAGGAGAATTACCAGGAATCACAGGAGTACTACCTAGATCCATCTCTCGCTTCAACTGAGCTGCCAGGAAAGCACTACCACATGCTTGCATACATACAGTACCTATTGCCTCTATCTTATTCTTGCATCATTGAGTCGCGATTGCATTAAATTGAATCCCAAGTACTGCATAGCCTTTACTTTTAAACCACTCTAAGCTTGTTCCGGTCCCATGAGCCATTACTACAGGAGTTGTTTGAGCCATGCGAGTCGTAGAAAAGCATGAGTAGGGTATGTGAGTGTCTGATGGATAATGAGGTACTAAACAACTTAACCTGAGTAGTAATGGGATAACTAATGAAAGAGGCACCGGTGAGCAATATCTGCTATTTGGTTTTTCATGCTCAGTTGTGTCCCGTAGGACCCCGAGTACTTGATTCCTGTTCCTTGACTATTCGCACTATCCACATCCGGGAGGCCTTATGGACCCCCCTGAGCCAGAGCTTGATTCATTCTTATTTCTTGGGGCCACAATTAGTTTGGGGCTTTATTACTATTCAGTACTTATGACATGTTACTGCTTTATTTAAGATTGTGCGAGGAGCACCTGTACTGTTTTGGATCGTGACACGTTTTCGCTGTATCGACAAGCCCAGTCATATTTCGGGTTCCCAGTCGTTTACCACCGTCCACACAAACTTTGGGTCCGTCTCGGAGCCGGCAAACTTCGTTGCGGGTAGCTTAATGGGGTGGCCCCCTGAAATGTTTCTGAATCCTGGGATTGCTTTGTCGTGAATGCCTCGTTGGGTTTTGATTTGGTTTTTCCGAGGTTGATCGAGTGTGTGTTGCTATTCGTGCACCCCTGCAGGGTAAATCTTTCTGAAAGCCGTGTCCGTGGTTATGGACGACTTGGAGCACAGTTTCTCGATCATAGACAAGTATAACTAAAGTACCGCTTTTAAATTGACTAAGTACTGGACTAGTAAATAGTGCAATACTCATGGAATGGTTAATAAAACTACCAATGGATGATGGGGGTTGTTCGTCCGCTTCCTCGTTGGTAAGCGAGGAGGATGATGGATCTGTTAATTATACTGTTGTAATAGTTGTTCTTAATTCACGGACTTCCGTCTATCATTGGTTAGGCGGGAGGTTAGCGAGTCTATATAGAATTGTTAGGTATTATCTTTTGCTGCAATTGCGTCACCCCAGGTTGTGTCCCCTTTAGTGGCATAAAGACTTGCTGAGTACCCCTAGGGTCTCACACGATAAATTGTTTGATTCAGATGAAAAGGTGTACCCGCAAGATGGATACTAGGTGGAAGAGACAGATGATGTTGGCAACGATCATTCGGTGTAGAGATTCCGGGAACGGGGATCCGTGTGATCTGTGGGCGGGATGTGTTTATTTATGGGGCATCTTATGCCAATTTGCTTCTTATCCGTACTCAGATCTTGTTTTCCGCTTCCGCCTGATACTCTGATGTGTGATGTATGAGGAGTTATCTTAAATTATTATATCTATCTAGGACATTTGGATCTTGCCGTATGGCGTTGCAATATTTCTATTTCTTTTAGATGGAATGGCTCTGAGGACTGTTGTATGTGGCTTGCATACATACTCACTTGTGTATGTAGTTGATCCCTTCGCCTGCCGATTACGCCGCTCGTTCTTGTCCCGTTGTTTGAAAGTGGTTAGGACGGCCGAAAGGTCTACCGTGAGTGGCCCTGGGCCCCACCGTACTATTTTAACCACTTTCGTTCATCCAGGCATTAACTAAGAGCGTAATTCACCGAGGTAGTTACAATAGGTCTTTAGGTTCAGTTCCAACACCAATAAAACTTCCATTAAAACACTAGCTACTGTAGCACTTCCCTCAAAAAGGTCAATTCCCCAAAAGAACTCAAAAAAGCAACCAACAAGAAGCAAATCCAAATAATGGCAGAAATCTGTCAAAACAGCCCAGAAGGTAAAGACGAATTTTTTCGAAGACCTTATGTTGCTCAAATCAAAAAGTGTTGAACTAACGAAAGTTAGATAACAACCTGGGGCCGAAGCACAAAAATTCACGCCTCAAAGGGACGTACAGATATTTTACACGAATTTTTACAGTGAGGAACAGAAATCTGTTTCAGGACAACAACTTTCCCAAGCATTACTTCTCTCTCATTGGAGGTTACTCTTGGCACAAACAGCAAATAAAAAGGATAAGGAGTGGTTATTATAGAGGTAATAACTTCCAAGACTTATCTAAAACTTTTGGGTTATCTCCCAATAAGTATATTTCTTTAATGCTTTTAAGTTAGGCTTGATAGTTTGAGAAGATGCTCACATAAGAAATATGAATTCAAGTAAAAGAGAGCATCAAGAAGCAAATTCAAAACACATTTAAGTATAACTCACTTCCTATGCATAGGCATCTTGTAAAGAAACAAGTCATGAAAGCACAAAGCAACAAGCATAGTAAAGCAAAACAAGTGCAACTTCAAGACTTTCAACATAAAGAGGGGAAACTTAATATTATTGAGATGCATAAAACCATGTTTCCCTCTCTCATAATAACTTTCAGTAGCATCATGAATAAATTAACAATATAACTATCACATGAAACATTCTTATCATAAGCCACATGCATAAAATAATTATTACTCTCCACATAAGCATAGTCATTTTTATTAATTGCAGTAGGAGTAAATTCAACAAAATAGCTATCATTATTATTCTCATCACCATAATCATCAAATATAGGAGGCATATTGTAATCATAATTAATTTTCTACTCAATAGTAGGTGGACTGAAAATATCATATTCATTATTGTAATCATCATATATTGGAGGTGTAGTATCATCATAAGCAATAGAATAATTATATTCAAAGTGTGTTCATTTGTAAACATATCATCATTGGAAGGATCATGGATAGCACTAATAGTACAACAATTATTAATATCATCATTTTCAGAATTGGCACCAAAGAGATTTTCAATATCAAAAGCGGTGTGCTTTTCCCAATCCTGATCACTAGGTAATAGGCATAGGAACATAATCGAGTTCGGACTCATCAAAAACTATAACAGGAGCAACATGCTTAGGGGAAAATACCGTTTCTTCCCTCCTTTTACTCCTCCTCTTCTTCTTTTGCTTCTTCGCTTTAGGAGGGAGAGGATTGAAAGGAAGCTTCTCCATATACCCTGGTTTATTGTTAGAGACAATAGAAGAAACTTTGGAGGATTCCTTCTTTTCATTAATAAGATCAAAACACATATTAGTCCTGTCATATTTTGGTAAAATATCATCTTCTATAATCTTTTGTATGTAACTATTTGTGTGGCAATTATCAACACAATAAAGATGACAACCATGCAGGACACTATTCATATCAAAATCACCCATATCTACCAAAGAGGTTTTTCTTGATAACTCTTCACAGCCCAAAAATAATGTAAGTTCATCATGCTGATTAGGAGTGATCATGTCATCACAATACAAACTTGCAGTACTCATTGGATTAGAAGGGCTATTATTATGGCCTGAGCATTGAAAATTGAAATGACCCACTTCAACACAAAGTTCACAAATAAAAGGATAAAGGGCACAAACTGTTTTACCAAGATCATTTAAAGCCCTATACCACATTCTAGTTTTTTCCTTCCTGTGGGTGATACAATATTCTTCTTCAATTTGATTATTCTCACAAGGTCTATGTATTCCACAAAAATTAACATGCTTATAAGAAATAGTACTTTCAGAGGTTTGAGCATGTTTATTTCTATCATTAATAACAATTTGATTTTCCCTTCAAGTGTCTTTAAAAGGCTCATGATACATGTCCCATTTTTCTTTAGGAGCATTAATATGGGAAGAAAAGGTTCTAAAACAATCAATAAGAATTTGAGGATCAAAACCATATTTAGCACTAAGCTCTTGAAAATCAGCAGTTTTAGCAAAAGACTTAATGCAATCATACTCATAGTTTATACCTGGTTCTTTACCTTTATTGTTATCCCAATCTTCGGTGCTTTGAATTGTTTCAAGAAGATCCCACTTAGCTTTGACCTCCTTACTTGTGAAGGATCCCTCTAAGCAAGTATCTAGATAGTCCTTGTAATGTCCTGAAAGCCTTTCATAGAAATTATTAATAACAATATTACTAGGGAGCTCATGAATGGGACATTTGAGCATTAGTGATTTCAATCTCCCCCATGCTTGGGCAATACTTTCTCCCTCATGTGGATGAAAATTATAAATGTAATTCCTATCTTTATGAATTTCATGAGGAGGATAAAATTTAGAGTAAAAGAGAGATTCAAGTTCCTTCCACTCCAAATGATGAGGATCATCTAGTAGCTCATACCACTACCTTGCTCTGCCCTTAAGTGAAAAAGGGAATAGCTTCCTCTTAACTTGGTTCATTGAAATACCTGCACACTTGAACAACTCACATAATCCATGTATAAAGAGTAAATGATCACCAGGATGGACAGTTCCATATCCAAAATAATAGTTATTCATAACACATTCAACAATTTTTATAGGTATTTTAAAAGGGATGCTTTCAGTATGTGGATTTAAAATATCACAAGTATCATTAGATTACCACATATGGGAGATAAAGTATCATGAGAGCAAATTTTCTTCTTTAAAGCTGGGGAACTAAAAAGATCATTTTCATAAAAACTAACTTCCCCAAGCTTAGAGGTTTCCATAGCATTAGTAATAAAGGTGTTCAAAAGATTCATACTAATAACATTGCTATTAGCATGCAAAGAAAGTTCCATGGGTTTTTTAATTTTCTTTTCAGACAATTCATGTTCTAACTTAGGAAAAATACTAAAAAGCTCTCTAATTTTGTTGTTGTTTTCCATTAAGCCTAACTAGTGAAAACAAGAAATAAAAATACAAAATTGCAGAATCTAAAGGAAATAACTTCGAGCACTCACACCGGAGGATGTGAGTACCTTTTACCTTACCTCCCCGACAACGGCACCAGAAAATAGCTTGATCTCTACGCACTTCTATTCTTGTAGACAGTTGTTGGGCCTCCAAGTGTAGAGGTTTGTAGAACAGCAGAAAGTTTTCCCTTAAGTGGATCACCCAAGGTTTATCGAACTCAGGGAGGAAGTGGTCAAAGGTATTCCCTCTCAAGCAATCCTGCAATCAAGATACAAGAAGTCTCTTTTGTCCCCAACACACCCAATACAGTGTTCAGGTGTATAGGTGCACTAGTTCGGCAAAGAGATAGTGAAATACAAGTGGTATAGATAATTATAAGTGGTAACGGTGCCAGAAAATACTTGCTGGCATGTGGTTGATGTGGGAAGAGACTAAAAGAAAACTTAGATAAAGATGGAAGCAAGCAAACATGTAACGGATCTAGTTGCAAACGGTGTTTCAATGCTAAGAACAAGGCCTAGAGATCATACTCTCACTAGTGAACACTCTGATATAAATATCTTCTCTTTATGATACTACTCTCAACTACTCTCTGGTTGGACACTCTAATCCACGGTAGGGCTATAACAACACACCTCAAAGTTTGCTTTCCCCATCTAGATAACCCCACACTGTCACCTTGAGCTCTAGATGGTTCCAACAAACACCACAATTTCATAGAAACATCTAACTCCAAATATAACTCATAACAAGTATTTGTAATCTCTAGCCTAAGTGCCACCATGGTGTGAATGCTGTCACTTTCACACACATGGGGAGAGCCAAAGATCTATTAAAGCACTTGAGTAGCAATGTAGATCTACTTGATTACAAAGCTCATGATCACAATATGATCATACATAGAGAGAGAGATGAACACGTAGCTACCGGTAGAACCCTTAGCCTCGAGAAAGAACTACTCCCTCCTCATCATGGGAACCAGCAACAGCGATGGAGATGGTGGTGGAGATTGATGGAGATGGCTTCGGGGGCACTTCCCCGTCCCGGTAGGGTGCCAGAACAGAGACTTTCTATCCCCTGAATCTCCCCTTCGGTGGCGGCGGCCCTGTGGAACTTTTCGTGGATGGAGGCTTTATGACTTAGGATTTCTGTAACGGGAGGAATATAGGCGAAGGGGCGAGGTCGGTGGCCAGCCAGGGGGCCCACACCATTCCCTGGCACGGCCAGGGGGACCCGCGCCTAGGGGTGGTTTGGCCATCCTGTGGCCCCTCTCCATCTCGTCTTCTAGCTCCGTGAGTCTTCCGGTAAAATATTGACTTTGGCTTTTGTTCGGTAAAATATTGACTTTGGCTTTTGTCCGGTCCAATTCCGAGAATATTGATTTTCTGACTTTCCTGGAACCAAAAACTGTAGAAAACAGGCAACTGGCACTGTGGCATCTTGTTAATAGGTTAGTCCAAGAAAGTGTATAAAAAGTAAGTGTGGACAAAACATAATAAAGTAGATATAAAACAAGCATGGAACATCAAAAATTATAGATACGTTTGTAACGTATCAATGGGCAACACATCCTAATATTCTAGAACCCCCGTGATGCAGTGGGCATATCAATAGACTTTTAATCCAACCGAGAGTACACCGAAGCCACGGGTTACAAATGATTATTAAGTGTAAACACAGATTAAAGCTTTAAGTGGTGATGTTGTTGTTGATCCTGAATGGGGAGCTAAGAGAAGACCGTACTACCCTTTCTGTCACTGAGGTTCCTATGAGATCGCCGCTAGCCAAGTATCTCACCTCAAGCCTTTATCAATCTATGGGATCTTGGGTACCTACAAGTCCATAGATCGAGACAATAGACGTCTAAACAAAAGATACAAATCACAAATCCAAACAAAATACAATTCTCCCATGATCTAGATGCACATAATTGTTGCAAAGTTTCTCTCCAACCCATAGCCCGTGAGGACTACTCACTCATAACAAATAGATTGGAGATAGAAAACATCATGCAAATACTTAGATTGAAATCAAATATTCTTACAATGGTCACCAAATCACAAATCTAAATTACAAAGCAATGGATATGGCTAGTGGAGGGATGGATGGTGGAAGTGATGAACAATGGTGTGGATCTCCTTTGGTGGTGTAGTGATGTAATCTGAGAATGGCATCTCTCTGGCTGGCGGCTAGAGCCCCAAAATATATAGGCGTCTTCACAAAAGTTGTAGGGTTTAACGAGACGAAGCCGTCGCCACCTGGTACGGGTGGACCGCACACGTACTAGTGGTTGTTAAGCTTGCAGACGCCCTAGAACGCTTCTCCAATTACTTTCCTCAAAATCCTTAATTATGACTCCTTATTTTGCTTTAAAATTAGTGATTTCTTGCACAACATAAATCAAAGAAGGTATTTGCATATCTTTGCAATTATTAGTCATTAGTGGCAAAATTTGAGAGTTCCTTTGGCAATTGCTTGACCAAAAACAACGTTTAAACATAGTGCATGATGGCAAAAATGGAGCCATCAGGGATTTACCTCTTCACGAGGGTCCAAAACCTGGGTAAAAAACCCGTGTCAACCTCTTTGTTGTGTGTGTGCGTCATCGTCTTTGCCGTTGCTGAGAAGCTCAGAACGCGTGATTCAGCCCCCTCTCGAACTCAGGGCTTGTTGCACCCCTGTTCCTTTGCGGGACACATCTCCGACATTTGGCATGCAAGGTAGGAGGCTGAGGCGTGCTCCGAAGACCTTCGCCTGCTTCCCCAGGATGTCGGCTCGCACCAAGACACGAGCGGAGTGCGCCATCTGCCGCATGACCAGCCGAGCTCAGACGGAGCCTGGCCCCCAACACATGTCTCTAGAATCGTCTCGTAGATGGAGGATGAGCAGGCTCCTCCTTCCGACCATTGCAAGAGCTCGTTCTTTCCTCCCACGACAACATGTCGCTATCCCACACCGTGTCCTCCCGTGGCCAGCCAGACCAACCCACCCCAGAGGCCGCTAGGCGCATGGTGCACGAGCTGCTCAACCACCCGCCGACAGAGTCGGGGCAGGTGAAGTGGTACGAGTGTCTCTCGAGCTCATCAACATCACCCCCTCGCCCTCTGGGCACCGAGGGATGAGCCTGAGAACAAGGCACCACGGGATGTCAGCCCGCTACTAGCCCGAGGATCTGGTGGGGCACCCAAGGTTGGCGACGCCACGTTCCGCCCTAGTCATAGCTGCTAGATCATCTCCCCTCCTCTGGCCGCTGCTGTCCCTGCCCTCGGGCTTCCCCATGGGCGGGAGGATTGCATCGTCGAGGAGATCGCAGAAGCGGGACAGCAGAATCGCGCTACTATCACGAATGACAAGGAGGTGCAGGGAAATGGATGCCTTGCCTTCACCAAGGAGCTCCGTTGTGTGGTGTGGCTGCACAAGTTCCGCCCCGAGATACCGTAACGCTACGACGAAACAACGAACCCCTGTGAGTTTCTGCAGCTCTACACCACATGCATTGAGGCAGCGGGGGGCGATGACCACATCATGGCAAACTAGTTCCCACTAAGCCTCAAGGACACAACGCGGACCTGGATCATGAACCTTCCCGAGCAATCCATCGGCTCGTGGTCGGCCCTCTGCTCCCTCTTCATCGCCAACTTCAAGGGAACCTATGAGCTCTATCTCTCCTACTACGTCCTTTTCTAGGTTCATCAGTAGCCCGGCGAGACCGTCTTTATGTTCCTGCAGAGGTTTAGCCAAATTCGCAACAAGATCCATAAGATCTCAGACTCCAACGTGATCACTGCCTTGTTCGAGGGGGTCAAGGATGTCCGCATGAGGGAGAAGATTGGCATCCATGAGGAGAACCTCATCACGACCGCTGAGCTATTCGTCATGGCGGATAAGTGTGCCAAGGCGTCGGTAGGGAGGATGTTCGGTCTTGCCGAGGCAGAAGGAACCCCCAAGCCCTTAAGCGCTACCAATAGCACAAGCAAGGACCCCAAGCGAAATCCCGCCGCTGTCCTGGCTGCTGAACCTGAGCGGAAGAGCCCTCGTGAAGGTGTCGGCGAGAGGGAGCACGACGACCAACCATATTGTGTTTTCCATAAGAAGCGCGGACACCCCATAGACGACTGTTACAACCACGACGGCAACCGAGGTGGGGGATGCTGGGACAACAACGATGGTGGCCAAGGGGCGCACTATGCGGGGCATCAGGCCAATGCCACCCAGCAGCTCCCATGCGCCCACGAGAGGGCTGAAGGGAGCGTCGGGGGCTACCAGGAGCCAAGAGGTGCCATAGCCTGCATCCTCGGCGGCTCCCAGGCCTCGGCGTCCAACAGGAACTTCAAGAAGCTCACTAGGAAGGTAAGTGTTGCTCAGCCTAGGGCCCTGTCCCTGAGACTCAAGTGGTCGCAATACCTCATCACCTTTAACGCGGAGGACCACCCTGCCTCCAGCAGGGTTGTGGGAGCTCTTCCCATGATCTACACGCCCACCATCAGCAACATCGCAGTCACCAAGACGCTCATCGACAGCGGGTCTAGCCTTAACATGATCTCTATCGAAACCTTCGCCAGGCTACAAGTGCCTTACGATCGGCTAATTCCAACCATGCCCTTCTCGAGGGTCACGAATAGTACTACCATACCCATCGGGTAGGTGCGCCTCTCCATCACGTTTGGATCCCGTGACAACTACCAAATGGAGCTCATCAACTTTGATGTGGCACACATCAGCCTCCCCTACAATGTTGGGCTTCGTGCCTTCACCAAGTTTATTACCGCCACTCACCAAATGTACAACATTGTCAAGATGACAGGAGGCAAGGGTGAGGTCATCATTATCCGTTGCAGTGAAAAGGAGGCCCTACACTCTCTCGAGTGCACCTACAAGGCAGTGGCCACAGCCTACCCGGAGGATCTGGACGCCCTCGACTATGTCGGGGGCACTGCAAGGAAGAAGCAGATGGTGGCTCAGGAGAATGTGCTAGAAAAGAGGGTGTACATCGCACTATACCCGCCTCACGAGGGTCACACTACGACCGCTGCTCGTAGCCAAGGGATGTCTCTGGCACAGGCTTCTCCCACCCATGCTGGTGCTGGCGGTCCTCGTGAGGGCGAAGTGGGTCTCGAGATTCCTGACTTCCCGGTAGACTACACTTAGTGCGATTTCGACACCAACTCCCTCCTTGGTGGTGTTTGAAGGGCATCTGGGGGTGTTGGGAGGGTGTGCGAGTCCTCCCTCTCGCTCTCCCTCGCGTAGGGCGGTCAGTTTCCGCATGTTTTTTGAAGGTGATGCCCTAAACTCCCATCCTCGGCAGCCTTATTTATCATGAGGTCCTATGAGGGTCATGACGATGATGTAATATTTGGACCTATTTGGTACTTCCTCGTTTGGATATTGTTCCTAGCGCCAATTATGCCATTGTTTTTTCCTTTGATAAAATATCTTCAAAAAGCTACGCGTAGCTGAGGCTCCTCAATAGGTGCCACACGAGTGGGGGTCTAGATACGGTGTCTTCCACCAGGCCGCCTCCCAGCAGCACATGGCCTAAAGTGTAGAGCGTTGAACTCTCAGACTAGTTTCGGCCATGAGTCAACTCACCCACGGTGCCTGGTTCTTGTGACCCTTGTGAGGCGCTTGTAGGGAAAGACGGCTGCGTATGTTTTCTGCTTTATGACCCCTCCACGATGTCTACCGCTGGGCCACAACCCATGGCCTAAAGTGTAGAGCGATGAACTCTCAGACTGGTTCCATCCATTAGTAAACTCACCAACGGTACCTAGTGCACAAGACCATCGCGAGATGCGTGCAAGGAAGTCGTCCCTTGCCTTTTTCGATTGCTCTCTCTACAACATTTACCTCTAGGGCACCATCCGTTGACCCAAGGCCTAAGGTATCGAGCTCCGACTTACAGACCTGCTCCGACGACGAGTCACCTCACCCATGGTTCCTGGAGATCGAAGGAGGCGGCTTCAGCAGCAAGTCAACTCAGCCACGATACCTAGTTAATGGGCCATTCCCCGCTGTCCTAGGGCCTAAAGTGTCGAGCTCTAAACTTAAAGGTTGGCCCCAACAGTAAGACACAAAGTCCTCGTGAGGCACCCGCAGAAGCCCACGGCAAGCCCATGTTTTTGCCCCGCTGTCCCTTCCTCGAGGGACCAATAGGCTGGATGCTGCCACACCGTCCTCTCCTCGTGAGGCCAGCAGAGCTGTCGGAGGAGGTATCCCCCTCCAGCGACCGAGATTCATCCTAGACCTATGGTCCCCTTAGTGATAGGTAGGACTAACAGGATGAGTGGCTGCCCTACGGTCTTCCCCTTGAGAGGCTCGCAAGGCGGCTCGTGAGAACATCTTCCCCGATGGCCAGACCTAAAGCACCAAACCTATGGGAAAGTTTGGTGACAAGGCATTAGGAGGTCGATGGCTGATGGCTCACTGTTGGCGCCAGAAAAATGCTGGTGCGGTATTGATGTATAGCTCGTTGGGAACCCCAAGAGGAAGGTATGATGAGCACAGCAGCAAGTTTCCCTCAGTTACGAAACCAAGGTTTAATCGAACCAGTAGGAGCAAGGAAACACCCCAAAGGTGTTGCTAGGTGAGCCTTGGCAGGGCGCACTACCGGTGCTAGTAGCAGCGTGGAGACCGGCACAACACAACCACAGAACTTTGTCCCCAACTTGCGATGAGGTTGTCAATCTCACCGTGTTTTACGGAAAACAAAGGTTTAAACTTATCGAATGGAAAGAAGTAAAAGTTTGCGGAAAGTAAACACAAAGCAGTAACAGTTTGTAGATTGTATGTAAAGGAAAGGACCGGGATCCACAATTCACTAGAGGTGGCTATCCTTAAGATAGATAACATGCTGGGTGAACAAATTACAGCGGGGTAGTTGACAATCATCGAGAAAGCATACAAGCATATACTAATCATCTTGACTCCTTTGAGAATTGATTGGGCATTACAACATTATACATAGACCGCCATCCAACTGCATCTATGACTAATAATCCACCTTCAGGTTATCATCCGAACACCCTCCAGTATTAAGTTGCAAGCAACAGATTATTGTTTTACAAACTGTGTGTAATGTAAACAATACGATTGTTCTATGAACAAAGGATTGTTGTTTTCTCCCTAGTAGCAACAACATATCTAGTACCTTAGAGATTTCTGTCACTTCCCCAGATTACTAGAGGCATGAACCCACTATCGAGCATAAATACTAACTCTTGGAGTTGGTAGCATCTACTTGGCCAAGATAGCTACTAACAACAGAAAGCTTGCAAGATCACAAATAACAAAGACATGATAGAATCAATAATCAATTTGAAATAGCATCTCAATATCCATCGGATCCCCGCAAACACAACATGCAGAATTACAAATAGATGATCTTGATCATGAACGGAGCTCACAAGGTCTAGACATGAAAGCACAAAGGAGGAGAACCAGCCATCTAGCTACTACATGGATCCGTAGTCCAAAGATGAACTACTCACGCATCACACTGGAGGCTTGCATGGTGATGAAGAAGGCCTCCAGGGTGAATTCCCCTCTCCGGCAGGGTGCCGGGAAGAGCTTCATATCCCTCCCGATCGAGGGATGGAGATGACAGCGGCTACAGACTCTTTCGTGGATTTTTTTGATCGGGCCCTTAGGGTTTTCGTCCCGAGGGCATCTTATAGTCGGAAGGAGAGGCCGAGGGGGTGCCTGGGCTGGCCACACCACCCCCTAGCACGGGCCAAGCCTGGTGGTGTGGCCGCCCTCTGGCCCCTCTCCATCTCGTATTCTGGCATCTGATGACTTCTGGAAAAATAGGCACTTTGGCTTTTGACCCGTCCAATTCCGAGAATATTCATTTTCTGACGTTCCTGGAACCAAAAGCAGCAGAAAACAGGCAGCTGGCACTGTGGCTCTTATTAATAGGTTAGTCTAAGAAATCATACGAAAAGTACTCCAAAGTGTGGACAAAACACAAGAAACTGGATAAAACCAAGCATGGAACATCAAAAATTATAGATACATTTGCAATGTATCAACATACCCAAGCTTAACTCCTGCTCGTCCTCGAGTAGGTAAGTGATAAAAATAAAGAATAATTTTTGAGGTGACATGCACCATCAAAGACTTGATCAAAGTATTTGTAAGACATTCAAAGCTGGGATCATAGTACTTCAATCATAACATGAAAGACAAAGTTCTAGCAATAAGACATAGAAACTATGATGCAACATGAAAAGGCACAAACAAAAGATTCATGAATAACAATGCTTTGCAAGATGTTTGTTTGTTTCACATAAAGAAAACATAGCATAATAGTATTCAGCTTGTCCCTCATAGAGTAGCAAAACATAAATGCATAGGAGACCTTCAAAGTTCATAAGAGTGACTAGATACAAATAGTTTAACACAAGCAATATCAAGTTATGCATCAATCGACTAGTCTTGGCACAATGCACATAGAACTAAGAATGGCCACTGTGCTCTCAAAGTAGGTGCATAAAGCTAGAAGATGGAGACTCAATATAATGGTGGAAGAAAGGCCTTTATAAAAGGAAGTAGGGATTCAAGTCTCATAAAGAGCTTCCAAAAATTATGGTTCTTATAGCTTTCAGCTCTCATTGCCCCTATCATAAGCATCTTTAAGGTGGTTAAGGTTAAAGTGACACAACTAAGAGGATATGCTTAACAAGTTATAAACCGAAATCTCATGCCCCTTACTTACGAAGACCGAACCTCATGCTACTCAACTTTAGTCACGAGCAAGCTCTTGTCATTGTAAGTACATGTGTATCATAAAGAACCTCCAACGGGGTACCCATTGCACATGATACAGGAGCTATCCCATAATCAAAATGACAAGGCAAGCAGACAATGAGCATCTCAACGATCTTTTTATTTGCTATTTTCCTAGGTTTTTGTTGAGGATGCTTCATAGAGTGCTCATTATGGTGATGCTGGAAGTTTCCACCATGATTAGGCATGGCTTAGGCTAGCGGCCCAGGCATTTCTCTAACACACATACAAACTCCATGATCTTACAAGTTCCACTTTTATTTCACACCGCCGGGATCCGTAAGCAAAATAACATGATATCATCGGGGTACAAAGTACAAGTGCAATGTTGAAAGCGTTCCCCATGATACATGGTTCTGCTAATTTCAACTTATAAAGCGCAAGCATATACGCAACAAAAAAGGACCCAATGGTTCAAGTTTATTAGATGCAAAAAAGTAAAGTGTGCCATCAAGTTCGTGAGAGCTTTAATCACTAGTTTTCTTATAACAAGTTTAGTTTGGAAGGTAAAAAAAAGCATGAATATACTTGGAATAGCATAAGCTAGTAGGTAGGTATGGTGGACTCTTTGGAATAAATTGGTTTAGGGAGTTGGATGCATGAGTGGAACTCATGGTTGTGGAGGCTGGCAAAAGACTAGGAGCGACAAAATAAGAGAGCAATGATGGCCATAATCATGCAGAGGGACAAAACATCATTGATCAAAGCATAAAGTGATACTACAAGTTGAAAAATAAAGGATTATAAAGGCTATGGTGACTTGAGATAGTCATAACATGGTGTGAGCATGCGCCAAGTCAACCCAAATAAAGCATCAAAGGAGAATACCACTATACTATGATTTAATATGCTAAAACAACGCATGATTCATCCAAGGCACATTAAGCAATCTCAATTGTTTATAACAATTCATGCTACAGCAAAGAATACTATGCATAAATCCAAAACAATATCAAGCATGGCATGACAAAGCATAGACCACAGTCAAAAACAAGCTCTTTTTACCACATAAGTATGAGCTTCTCTACTCTTTTCCAAACCAAACCAAACTATTTGAAAACCAATGTATGAAAGAGGGGGTCCAACCTATTTATTCAGCAAACTAAGAAAACAAAGCAAACAAAAAAAACGAAAACAAAAAAGAAGACGCTCCAAGAACAACACAACTGTGCATGAAACAATAAAAATGAAGCGTTTGGAAGGAACCTGGGATTTTTATTGATGAAGAAGGGGATGCCTTGGGCATCCCCAAGCTTTGACTCTTGTACTTGTATATTTCTTGGGGTGACACGCGTGGCATCCCTAAGCTTGAGTTTTTGTCCATCCTTCATATCATTACTCATTTCTTCCATACAGCTGAAATTCTTACTCCATAAAAAACTTCACACAATCTTTATTAGCAACATTAGTGCACTCAAGATAAATAAGTCTTAAGGTTCAGTTCTAACACCAAATCAAATTCCATTAGAACACTAGCTACTGTAGCACTTCCCTCAAAAAGCTCAATTCCCCAAAAGAACTAAAAAAGGAACCAACGGGAAGCAAATGCAGAAAATGGCAGAAATCTGTCAAAACAGACCAGCAGGTAAAGACGAATTTTTTTCGTATACGTTCTGTTGCTCATATCAAAAATTTTTGAACTAACGAAAGTTAGATAACAACCTGGGGCAGAATCACAAAAATTCACGCCTCAAAAAGACGTTCAGAGATTTCACACGAATTTGTATGGTGAAGCACAGAAATCTGTTTCGGGACAGCAACTTTCCCAATCATTACTTCTCTCTCATTAGAGGTTACTCTTGGCACAAAAAGCAAATAAAAAGCATAAGGAGCGGTTATTACTGAAGTAATAACTTCCAAGACTCATCTAAAACTTTTCGGTTATCTCCCAATAAGTACTTTTCTTTAACGCCTTTAAGTTAGGCATAAGAAGCAAGAAAGAATCAAGTGTTCTAAGATGAAGAAGCATTAAGACCAAATTTCTTGCCCTTACCTCTCTTACTTTTATTCTTAACCTTGGGGAAAATATGATTGTTTGGTGGAGAAGAAATGTGCATGGTCCCTTTTCCCACATCTATTATTGCTCCAAGGAGTTCTAATAGGGACCTTCCAAGTGTAATTTGTCCTTTTCCTGCACATTCAATAACAAGATAATCAGTAGAAATCATTTTCCCACGGATCTTTGTAAACACTCCTTCAGCTATTCCAATAGGAAATATGGTAGCATTATTAGCAAGAGATATTTCTTTTCCTCCTTCGGTAAGCCCCCAAAGATTCAAAGATTCATAAATATATTTGGGCATAAGACAAAATTCATACATGATATCACAGCAAGCTTGAAAAGTTTTAGTGTTTATCTCAATATTTACTGTAGGGAGCCACTTTGATGGTTCAGAATTTATTGGAACATAATTATGATGCTCCCTAAGCGTATTATAGCAATCTTTTAAGCTAGCAGTGCCAGTCTCAAGAGTGTTCAATCTAGCAAAGATTCTTGCGAAAGAAATATCAGTTTGGCTAGGCAAGTTGTAAGTGAGGATCAATTTCTTTATAGCATTAATAGCATCATCCTCATTACATTGGAGGAAATCTCCTCCCACAATAGCATCTAAATCATATCTATAGCAAAGAGCAATCCCAAGGTAAAAACTGCTAGGGAACAAGCTTTGAGTCATTTTAGGCTCAGTTTTTTCATGTAGATCAGAGATTCTAGACCAAGCTTCTTTAAAACTTTCCTCAATTCCTTGTTTAAAAGTGAAAA
Organism: Avena eriantha; assembly: GCA_910589775.1. Classification (NCBI taxonomy): domain Eukaryota; kingdom Viridiplantae; phylum Streptophyta; class Magnoliopsida; order Poales; family Poaceae; genus Avena; species Avena eriantha. The sequence goes on along the minus strand of OU342744.1, from coordinate 416,253,368 downwards.
TCATTTCCTCGTGTGACATAGTGATTGGAGCAAGGCTAGACATAATGGCAACTTAGGAAAGGAACTAATTTTTTGTGTGTTTTCAAATAAGAAAGCAAACTAGTAAAACTATTTTTTTGTGTTTTTGATAAAGAAACAAGCAAACAAAGCAAAAAGAAACTAAGAAAAACAAAAATAACAAAGTAAAGAGATTGGTTATGAGGGACTCCCCTTGTGAAGATGTCCTTGACTCCCCAGCAACGGCGCCAAAAAAATGCTTGATGGCTCAGTGTCGGCGCCAGGAAAATGCTGGTGTGGTATTGATGTAGAGCTTGTTGGGAACCCCAAGAGGAAGGTATGATGAGCACGGCAGCAAGTTTCCCTCAGTTATGAAACCAAGGTTTAATGGAACCGGTAGGAGCAAGGAAACACCCCAAAGGTGTTGCTAGCTGAGCCTTGGCAGGGCGCACGACCGGTGCTAGTAGCAACGTGGAGACCGGCACAACACAACCACAGAACTTTGTCCCCAACTTGCGATGAGGTTGTCAATCTCACCGTGTTTTGCAGAAAACAAAATATTAAACGTATCGAATGGAAAGAAGTAAAAGTTTGCAGAAAGTAAACACAAAGCAGTAACAGTTTGTAGATTGTATGTAAAGGAAAGGACCGGGATCCATAGTTCACTAGAGGTGGCTCTCCTTAAGATAGATAACATGCTCGGTGAACAAATTACAGCGGGGCAATCGACAAACATTGAGAAAGCATACAAGCATATACTAATCATCTTGACTCCTCTGAGACTTGATTGGGCATTACAAAATTATACATAGACCACCATACAACTACATCTATGACTAATAATCCACCTTCAGGTTATCATCCGAACACCCTCCAGTATTAAGTTGCAAGCAACAGATTATTGCTTTACGAACTGCGTGTAATGTAAACAATACGATTGTTCTATGAACAAAGGATTGTTGTTTTCTCCCTAGTAGCAACAGCATATCTAGTACCTTAGAGATTTCTGTCACTTCCCCAGATTACTAGAGGCATGAACCCACTATCGAGCATAAATACTAACTCTTGGAGTTGCTAGCATCTACTTGGCCAAGATAGCTACTAACAACGGAAAGCATGCAAGATCAAAAATAACAAAGACATGATAGAATCAATAATCAATCTGAAATAGCATCTCAATATCCATCGGATCCCCGCAAACACAACATGCAGAATTACAAATAGATGATATTGATCATGAACGGAGCTCACAAGGTCTAGACATTAAAGCACAAAGGAGGAGAACCAGCCATCTAGCTACTACATGGATCCGTAGTCCAAGGATGAACTACTCACGCATCACACCGGAGGCTTGCATGGTGATGAAGAAGGCCTCCAGGGTGAATTCCCCTCTCCGGCAGGGTGCTGGGAAGAGCTTCATATCCCTCCCGATCGAGGGATGGAGATGACAGCGGCTACAGACTCTTTCATGGATTTTTTTGATCGGGCCCTTAGGGTTTTCGTCCCGAGGGCATCTTATAGTCGGAAGGAGAGGCCGAGGGGGTGCCTGGGCTGGCCACACCACCCCCTAGCACGGGCCAAGCCTGGCCGCGTAGCCTGGTGGTTTAGACGCCCTTTGGCCCCTCTCCCTCTCGTATTCTGGCATCTGATGACTTCCGGAAAAATAGGCACTTTGGCTTTTGTCCCGTCCAATTCCGAGAATATTCATTTTCTGACTTTCCTGGAACCAAAAACAGCAGAAAACAGGTAGAGGGCACCGTGGCTCTTGTTAATAGGTTAGTCCAAGAAATCATATGAAAAGTACTCCAAAGTCTGGACAAAACACAAGAAAGTGGATAAAACCAAGCATGGAACATCAAAAATTATGGATACATTTGCAATGTATCAATGGCGTCGTGTACTCTACGCATTTACAGCTTCCCAGCGGGGACCCTGATGGACATGTGCTACTATCTGTGATAGGCAGTGATGACTGTAAGTGCACATACCAATTGTAGCTAGTTTTGAAGTAAAGATATTGAACCCATAGAGAACTATTGGTAAGGTTTTTATGCCCCTCGTTACTATCTACCAAAGAATACCTATAAGCTGTCTTTGATCTCAAGTAAAGGGTGTTTGAAAGGTTTATGGTTGTTGCAGAAAAGTAATTAAAACAAGTACAACAAAAAACAAGTAACAAGATTGTATGAAAGCATGGTTGAACTCAATAGGGCTAAAATGTTCTCGGGGATGTAGGATACACCACTATCATAGTATTATTGTTATATGTAATCGATATAACATACTTTTTGTGTCATGATATGTGTGGAGGGAGCCCCATAATTACAGGTTCACTACAATGCTCATAGGAAGCCACTTTGTTGAGCCAAGAGTGAGGTCACCTCTAAATAACCATTGTGATGTCTAAGATCAGTCACCCACACAAACCACTGCAATAAAGGGTTTCCCCGTGGATATCATAATTAGCTTAGGGAGTCCCTATTTAATACACCTTTGACCATGTAGGTTACGAGCTAGGGCCAATCTATCATGGGGAATTCTAGATACGCTTCCAAGACACGCCCAAAGGATTTCTCCCTCCCTTTAGTACCGAAGGCAAATGATATGCGACCAACTACACATACCATCTAAAGAGAGAGATCAAACACAAATTGTAATTATATCAGAGACAAGAAAGTCATACAAACACAAGAATATATCATCTTTATTACAAGTTCATAATGGTGCTAGGGTTTCTCGATCTCCCCAAGAACAAAGGAACTACCCACTCATGGAAGAAATCAACAACATCATCATAATCAAATGAATGGATGAAAGTACGAAGGTAGATCTAATGCAAACCACAATTGGATCTAGAATTACAAAGAGATCTAATAGATGAAAGATGGGAGTAATGGTGGTGATGGATATGCAGCGGTTGATGATGAAGGGAATGATGCGTTGTCCTCCAATGATCCGTGAATCAGCTAGGATTTTACCCCAGCCCAGTTCCTCCTTCAGATCCCTCTCGGATGTGGTGTTTTGTGGTTTCTAGTGGCTGTGAATGTCAGATCTCCCTCTCGTCTTTGCTAGGGAGAAGTATTTGACGAGGCGGTCGCGATGGCTCCTGGTATGGGCGGGCTCCACCCGTACCAGGGTCGTTATCGATACTGATGCCTCCTCCTTGTTTAGTATTCTTCTAGGTGCGAAGGTAAGTTCATAAAATGACTTTTATCACTTAGAAATATCATATAATTACACAATATGATAGCTCTAACTTATATGTTCATATATGACTTCATGATTTGGGATCCTATTGCAACAAGAACAAAATAGCATGCGTAGATGCAGTGAAATACAAAAATCCCTACTCTATTTATGCAAAAACAAAAAGTTAAATATTCTTCAATTTTGGACTTATCAACTCCCCCAAGCTAGGCTCTTGCTCATCCTCGAGCAAGATGGTGGCTTATGGACAAGATGATCATGTTCATGAGACATGAGTCGTTACAAAAATGAGGTAGGAATTGAAGCAGGAATACACCATCGGATGTAAAGACATGTCGGGGGTATTACCATACCCTTACACATGAAATAACTTAGAGGCTTCCACACCTTTTTCAGTATTAATGAAATTATAAGAAGCTGCTAGTGATTCAACATATCATTTTTTTTCTTTCTATTTTTTCTATGTTTGATTCTTTTGATAGCTGCTTTCTTCTATTCTTTTGATACTTGTACGTCTATGTGTTTACTTGCTCCCTTTTCTCTTCTTCTTTTCAGCACAACTATTTGATCATGCTCACTACTTAAATGGCTTTCAAAAACTCTCAATTATAATATTCTACCAGAATTCTTCTTCTCATAACTTAATCAATACTTTTGTCGGTGTGGAAATCCCTAAAATTATGACAGTTGTACAAGTATCATAACACTCAACCTAGTTCAATCATCTAATATAATAATCATGAATCAAACACAACTTCAATTATCATAAAGTCTTATAACTCAACGGATATAAATCTTCTCTTGAATAAAGGGAACTCGAAGTTAATGCAACTAATGCAAATTCAGAATTTTAAACCTAACCATGCGTGCAGAAAAGTAGACATGCAAAACTGTAAGATAGATTACAAGGTTCTCATAGATCCCCCCAAGCTTGTCATCAAGTCGGGTGGATCAAATAATCCCTTGCGATTATTTGATACCGTGGCATGCATCATGGTGAAGGAGTCTTGTTGGAAAGTGCCACACGAAGCTTCTTGTTTGTCCCTTCGACAGTAGATATGCGTTGAAGACAGTTTTGTAGATTCGAATGCAAGAAGAACATACCATCAGCAACTTTTCTCATCATGCCATTGAGTTCCTTCTTGCCTTCAAGATCCAAAAGGCGCTTGCGCACGATCTCCCTATGGATGAGCTCTTATTTCTGGTACTTCTCTATACTATGAAGACGGTGTTCATTGTCCGGGATGTGCACGCCAACTAGCACGTCCAAAAGGTTGAACCCCCAATCCTCTTGTGGCTTCATGCTCATGCGCGCGTTCATGGTGATCTTCTTTGTTGTTGACGTATGAGCCATAGTCTCCTGATAAGTTCTTACATTGGAGCGGCTGGACTTCTTACGCTTTGGTGAAGAGTAGTTGACGGAGATGAGCTTGAGAGACTCCATGCACCCCTTCCCATGAGGTTTCTTGGCTTCTTCCTCATCTTCAGGCTTCACCATCGCCAAGTAGTTCGGTTGCTTCCATCCCCTATTTGATTGCTCCATGAATATCTGGAACTCCTCGTCTTCAAAATCATCATCGGAATCATAAGTATATTGCTTGTTCTCTGGGCTTAGACCTTGAGCTTCACGATCATCAGCTTCGATGGAGGAGGTATGGAAACTATTGCATGAATGAGCCATGAGGTTTAGAGGCTTGCCTTTGATGTGAATCGAGTAGCGCATCAAGTAGATTAGATCTGTTGATATAAGAGAGAGGTGGATCTCTAAAGAGACTTATAAAGGGCTAGAGGCAGGGTAAAATTCATGCTGACAGGAAAAGGATCGCCCAAGAAAAGAATCCTAACAAATATGGAAACACAAAAGTGCAAAAGAAGGAAATTCGGGTTGTAATGAGCAGTCGGTACGGGTGCACACCCGTATGACGCGCCCGTACCGATTCGTTTCCAAAAGCAATGCATGCCAAAGTCGGTAACTAATCAACCGACTAAGCAGTACGGGTGGGTCCCGCCCGTACTGCCCGTCCGTTCCTTCTTCACGGTGGTTCAATTTCTCTTGTTTTTTTACACAAGAATAAACAAAAAGCGGAAGGCGGTCATAGAATAGATAATGACCAGCCGTACGGGGGGTTGTGCCCATACGGCGTAGTCGTACTGATTATGCGAAAACGAGATTGGGCCATCAATAGGCTTAATGACCATCGGTACGGGTGGATCCGGCCATACCGCCCGCCCGTACCGATCTCGTAAGACCGGCAATGAAATTAGAAAAATGAGAGGAAATCAAATATGTAAAAAGAAATACTAGAAAATCATCCAGAATAAAGATGTGTTTAGGATTTCATAAGCCATGATCATTGAAGGAATATGGACTCATTTGAGTTTCTTTTCTTCCTCTCTTCGAATAAAATAGGTCATACAAAATCACCAAAACCTTTGCAAGAAGAAATAGAGAACATCCTTTTCGATAGTGTGGTTCCCACAAGTATGTACACGAATGAAACCTCCTTAGGATGAGAAACTTCTTGAGTGTCCATGAATTTCCTCCATATCTTCCTTCCTTTGTAGGATCTATAAATCAAATTCTTGCAAAAGTAGAGTCCAACAGATCATTCTTGGCTTAACATCGGTCCTTTCTAGGATTTCCTTTAAGCCAACACGATCAGTATGTACTCTAACTTTGGAGTCCATGATATAAGATCTAAATTTATCACAGGAGAAAACTACCGTGAAGAATTCTTTTTCTGCCATAGGATAGTTCTTTTGGGCCCCGTTTAAGGTGCGACTAGAATGATGAATTATATTAAGGTCATCACCATCATACTGACAAATAATTACTCCTACGACTTCATGACTAGCTTCACAAAATATCTCAAAAGGTCTCTTCCAATTAGGTGGTTTTATAATGGGAGCTTCAAGAAGGGCTTGCTTTAATATGTTGAAAGAAGTAAGAAACTTTTCATCAAAATTAAAACGAACATCCTTTTGAAGAAAGTTAGTTAATGGTCTAGTAGTTTTCTAAAAATCCTTAACGAATCTTCTATAAAATCCTACATGACCTAAGAAGATCCGTATACCTTTTATGTCTCGAGGAGGGGGTTACCTTTCTATTGCTTCAATCTTTGTCTTATCGACTTCTATGCCCTTTCTTAAGACTTTGTGACCGAGTACTATGCCTTCTTGAACCATAAAATGACATTTCTCCTAGTTCAAGACCAAGTTAGTGTCATCACATCTCTACAAAACTTTATGAAGATTATGGAGACAATGATTAAATGAAGTTCCATAAACAGAGAAATCGTCCATGAACACTTCCATAATACTTTCAACATAATTGGCAAAAATAGCAGTCATGTTTGAAATTTGGCAGGAGCACTGCAAAGATCAAAAGGCATACGGCGATAAGCGTAAAGGCCATACGGATAAATAAAAGTAGTTTTAAATTGATCATCAAGGTGTACATCAATTTGGGAAAACCGGAATAGCCATCTAAGTAACAAAAATGAGAATGCATAGCAAGCCTTTCTACAGTTTGATTTATAAATGGTAAAGGGTAATGGTACTTCTGAGTTTCTTTATTTAGCTTCCTATAGTCAATGCACATCCTGTGTCCAACAACAGTTCTAGTAGGTACCATTTCGTTATGTTCATTTTCTACAACTGTAAACCCACCTTTCTTGGGAACACAATGAACAGGACTTACCCATTAACTCTCCTCCACATGAAAGATGACTCCTGCATCCAACAAACGTATTATTTCTTTTCTTACCTCCTCTTTCATATGAGGTTAAGACATCGCTGAATGTCCGCGACCGACTGAGCTCCTTCTTCCATGAATATTCTATGGGTGGCTATTGAGGGACTAATCCCCTTCAAGTTACTCATCGAATACCCAAGAGCATTTTGATACATGCAGAGAATCTCCATCAAGTTTTCCTCCTTTTCCTCTATGAGGCTAGCGCTTACAATAACAGGAAATTTATTTGTCTCACCAAGAATCCTATATTTTAGTTCCTTAGGTAGAGTTTTAAGAACCGGAGGAGGAAGAACCTCGTCTCCTTTCCTTATAGGTTCTTCATATATTTGATTAATCTCGATGTCCACCTTAGGTGCGGAGTCGAGATAGTCATATATTTTAGCTTTTTCTACGTCTTGAAGAATATTATTATTGTTGACTAAACTTCTTGCTAGATCATCATTAGGAGTCTCGATGACTATTGAAGCTAAATTTACGATATAACCTTCTTCCTCACGCTCATACTCATCATCATCTAATTCTTCAATAGCCGGCTTATGGTAAAATTTAGAGAAATGAAAATCCATTTTCTCTTCACCAAAATTTAGAGGCACGGTTTGCTTCTTGCAGTCTATGTTTGCTCCTGCGGTATTTAGAAAAGTTCTTCCGAAAATGATGGGACAATAAATATCAGTGGGCATATCAATAAGAACAGAACCAATGGGATATTTATAAGGTCCAATGCAGATTGGTACATTCCTAATTATTCCCATAGGGACTCTGAGAGTTTTATCTGCAAGCATTATAGTCATATACATATCTTTAAATTCAGTTGGAGGTAATTCATTTTGAATTTTTAAATAAAAATTAAAAGGGATAACGTTAACAGCTGTACCAATATCACAAAGGCCATACTAGGAAGTTCCTCCAAAAGTGCACGGGAGGATAGGCTTACCCACTTCTTTAGCTTTTACCTTTCCTTCAACAAATTGCGAAGCTTCGGTATCTAGCTCAATCACGTTGCAATATGCAAACATGGTTAAAATATCTTCCTTTATTGATGCCTTTGCCTCTTGTACACTCTCTTCTTTAGTTTTCCTTATTTGTGTTCCTCTTCCAGCTCTTTGATAAACAATTCTTCTTCTTTGCGTTGATCCTCCAGTTGCTGAGCCATCATATGTTTTCACACCATCCTTGGAAAAGGAAAGGGTTCAACATATGGGGGTACCTCCATTGATGGCCTGACACAGGCCATGATTTTTGGATCTTCTTCTACAACTGACTCGGGTGGCGGAGTATAATGAAGCCAATCTTTCTTTGGAGCTTCAATATGTTCTGTAAAAGACTGAAGGATTTGCAAGATAATATCATCATCAAGTTGTACTTCATTAGCAGTTTGTTTTACCTTACTAGAGTCTTTATAAGCATTGAGACAATAATATTCAATTTCTATACCTCCTTCACCTCCTAAATCAAATCCCCATGTTTCTCTATTACGGCGAATTTGTTCTAAAATTTCCCAAGCTTTAATTATAGTTAACTCCATGAAAGAACCTCCTGAATTCGTGTCAAGCTCATGTTTAATTTCTTGATTAAGTTGTCCATAGAAAATATGCAAAACGTACCATTCAGGTAAATCATGATGGGGACATATATGAAGTAGAGAGTTGTACCTTTTGTAGGATCTTACCAAACCTTCACCTGGGCGGTTCTTGAATTTTGTAATTGCCCTTCTTACTCCAGTAGTTTTTACCTTGGGAAAGAATTGAGACACAAATTCTCCTTTAAGATTTTCTCAGGTATCAATTTTCTCTGCAGGGGAAATTCTATTCCAAGCCAAAGCAGTGTTGGTTAGAGATTAGCTAAACAGTTTAAGTTTCAATGCATCATCAGAATAGCCTCTCAATTTAAGAGTCCAACATAGCTCAGTAAAATGCATTAAATGATTGTAAGGATCCCCATCGGGATCATCTCCTGCAAAAAGATTTGTCTTTAATAATAGTGATAAAGCGAGCGTTGACCTCATATTCTGGTTCGCTCCCACTCGAGAATTCTTTAACTAGTCCTCTATTGAACTTCCCAAGGTATTTATTAGCATCGAGCTGATTAATCAGTCCAAGTGCAGTCTGGTGCTCACCTGAAACTAGTAAAAAACTTTTGTAAAACAATGAGTAAAATAAGTAACTAAGAACAAAGACCAAAAGCACTTAGCCTCCCAGCAACGGTGCCAGATAATAGCTTGATGACTGCAAGTGCATAGACCAATTGTAGCTAGTTTCAAAGTAAAGATATCGAAACCACAGAGAGCTATTGGTAAAGTTCTTTATGCCCTTCATTACTATCTACCAAGGAATACTTATAAGTTGTCTTTGATCTCAAGTAAAGAGTGTTTGAAAGGTTTATGTTTTTTTGCAATAAGTAATTAAAACAAGTAAAAAGATTTTATTAAAGCGTGGTTGAACTCAATAGGGCTAAAAAATTCTCGGGGATGTAGGATACATCACTAGCATCGTATTATTGTTATATGTAATCGAGATAACATACTTCTTGTGTCATGATATGTGTGGAGAGAGCCCCGTAATAAGATGTTCACTACAAGGCTCGTAGGAAGCCACTTTGTTGAGCCAAGAGTGAGATCACCTCTAAATAACCACTACGATGTCTGAGAGCAGTCACCCATACAAACCACCATGATTAATGGTTTCCCCGTGGATATCGTAATTAGCTTAGGGAGTCCCTCTTTAATCCCCCTTTGACCGTGTAGGTTACGTGCCGGCGTCAATCTATCACGGGGCATTCCGGTTACGCTTCCAAGACACGTCCAGAGGATTTATCCCTCCCATTAGTCCCGAAGTAAAATGATATGCGGCCGACTACACATACCATCTAAAGAGAGAGATCAAACACAAATCATAATTATATCATAGATAAGCAAGTCATACGGACACAAGAATAGATCATCTTTATTACGAGTTCATAATGGTTCTAGGGTTTCTCCATCTCCCCAAGAACAAAGGAACTACTCACTCATGGAAGAAATCAACAATATCATCATAATCAAATGAATGGATAAAAGTACTAAGGTAGATCTAATGCAAACCACAATTGGATCTAGAATTACAAAGAGATATAATAGATGAAATATGGGAGTAATGGTGGTGATGGAGATGCAGCGGTTGATGATGAAGGCGATGGTGTATTGTCCTCCAATGATTCGTGAATCAGCTGGGATTTTACCCCAGCCTAGTTCCTCATTTAGATCTCTCTCGGCTGTGGTGTTTCATGGTTTCGGGTGGCTGTGAATGTCGGATCTCCCTCTCGTCTTTGCTAGGGAGAAGTATTTGCCGAGGCGGTAGTGATGGCGCTTGGTATGGGTGGATAGTATGGGCGGGCCCTGCCCGTACCAGTGGTCGTTATCGGTACTGATGCCTCCTCCTTGTTTAGTATTCTTCCAGGTGCGAAGGTAAATTCATAAAATGACTTTTATCACTTAGAAATATCATATAATTACACAATATGATAGCTCTAGTTGATTTGTTCATATATGACTCCATGATTTGGGGTCCTTTTGAAACAAGAACAAAATAGCACGCATAGACATAGTGAAATGGAAAAAATCCCTACTCTATTGATGCAAAAACAAAAGGTAAATATGCTTCAATTTTGGACTCATCTGGCAGGACCTGAGCGATAGGGTCGGAGCCTGTAGCGGATCGATCATGGTACCCTCTGGAGCGTCCCTCTGACTTACGGCGGAGCCACCCAGACTCGGGGGCTGGCCATGCCTGACATAGCTCGACAACACACATCAAAGAGGACAACCATGAGAAGAAACAGTTAAAGAAGTTCATTACATCCACACCCGGGAGTAAAATAACCATCAAGACACAACGAGTGCCACCAAGCGACTAGAGTTCCCCGCAGCATGGCATCGGCTCGGGCGGCGGCTCGATCTTGGTCTACCTGATGTGGCTCGAGTAGTCCGCATGGCACATCAGCGGGTTGTAGATGGCCACCGAGAGGGCCCCGCAGGCGTAGCGGAACCAGAGCACTGAGCCAACCATCGCTCAGGTACATCTCTCCAGGCGAATGAACCTCTACGCTGACTTCCCACCGCTCGTGGCCGCTAGAGTGGCGCAGCAGCACCTCCATGGTGAGCTCGTTAGCAATCCCGAGCACGAAAGGCTGAAAAAGCCTCAGACTCGTGAACCAATCGAGGTTCCCAAGGAGGAGGACAAAGTCGATGACCAATAGGGGCTCGGGGTCATCCTTGATGTCGATCATGACCAGCAGGGGAGGCAGAGAGGGGAGTAGTGCGGGTTTTGGGACACCCCCGAGCCCCTCAACGTGCCCCCCATGTCTCTCACGCCCGAGCCCACGCGGACGCCCCTGACAAAGCGGCGAGGACGTCTCCCCGTCCGCGGCCATGATGGCCCGAGCGGAAGGGAACGGGCCGACAGTTATCAAGCGACTGTCATGCCTCCCGTGGCCGCTGCCGCGAGGCCTCCCACACCCGTGCTTCACGGGCGGGGCCTCTGCCTCGGCTATCACCGGCGCTTTTCCCTTCTCGCCTATAGAAATTATCTCAGGTGCCATGCGAGAAAGGGGGTTTTCGGCGCTCTAAAGCAGAGAGGAAGGATCGGGGAGTCAGGAAGGACGGTGTCGATGAGGAGGCACTATACCCAGACCCTGATTTAACAAGGCAAAGGATGGCATCACTACGACAGACGCATGGCACGGGTCGCAGGCGCCCACAACGAACCATCGCATAGTGGGGAGCGGATCCTAGGGCAAGTAAACCCTTTCTCTCCCAACGGTCCCAAGGGATCGAGGATTCGAATGCATGGTGGAGATGGATCCATGAGCCGAGCACCAGGTAACCATGCCTAGTTTGGGGCCCGCCGACCAAATGGGGCCCTTGCCCCTTCGCGCCCATGGAAGGACACACATATGACAAGCTCCCAGGGGCTACTGCCAGAGTTCTGGTACCCGGGTGCCGATCCTATGGACGACGGCCCACCAAAGGGGCCATCACCCTTTCCGGTGGTGATGGGACATGTAGAGGGCCTCACGAGGGAAGGTCGAGGATGGCGCCTCGCGAGGGTAGAGGGCCTCACCAGGGAAGGTTGTGGGAATGACTAGCGATTGATAGGATTGAGGGCAAGAGCTGGTGGCCATCTGCAGAGCAAAATGGGGGCCGAGACACATGATTTTACCTAGGTTCGCCCTCGGGAGGGTAAAAACCTGCTCCTGCTAGATTGTATTAGTAGCGAGCGAGTTATAGGGGTGGCGAGCTCGGCGGTTAAGCAGCGAGTCGCTTGTAGGGGTGTATGATGGAACGTGAGTACAAAGGGAACCCTAGGGAGGTTTATATAGGGGGGGTACCTCGCTAGGGTTTACAGATATACAACCGAACTAATCAAGGATTTGGAGGATTTAACCTAATCCGACTGGGCTTCAGCTGTGCTTCCGGGCTTCCAGCTTCTAGTCGCTAGGCTTATTCTCAGTCGCATTCCAGTCGCTGTCAAGCAGGCCCACTCGCAAGGCCCACTCACAAGGGCACTTATTCTAGAGGAAGCGTTGTGTCGCCCGGGGTGGAGGTCCCTGCAACTGCAAACTTGACATCGAAGAAGCCCGTGGTGTCGTGGGCCACGAGTGTCTTTGAGAAGGGGTTCTCGCGCAAGTTGGGCCTAGAGCTGGATAAGCCTGCCCATATTAGTACGGGGATGCGCTTTCTTCTGGTCACCAAGTAAGTTCGATGTTCTCTTTTTCCGTGCTTCAATGTTTTCTTGCATAATTGGTTTGCTGACCGTGGCGACTTCGCAGGTCCGATGCCAAGAAGATTGGTCGCCCAACTGTGGCCAAGATTCTGCCAGTCGAAGCCGGAGGGGAAGCCGATCCCTCCAAGAAGAGGAAGCCTATTGTGAAGGATGCACCAGGAGAATGCGCAAAGAAGAAGAAGAAAGGGGACGTCTTTGACGTCACGCCAGGGGGAAACACGGAGGACGGTGACTCCGCTACTCGTGCTGAAGAAGTGACAGCCGCCCAGTCGGAGCCAATCAAGGAGACCCCGCCATCAGAGCCACTGGCCCTGACCACTAGCGCCCCGGTGTGGGTGAGGGTGGCCATTCCCAACATGCTTGGAGCTGCCATTCAGGTATGTCCAGTCGACGAAGACGTTGGGCAGCGTCGCGGGCGCACATATTTTGTGGTCCCTTCGACAGATGCCAGCGAGCTTCACAACATGCTTGGAGCTGCCATTCAGGTATATCCAGTCCTCGAGTGCCTGGTCGCTAAATTTCAGCGGCTAGGCACTTAGGATTTTAGTCGTCCAGTCCCCGAGGGTCTAGTCACTGAATTTCAGTAGTTAGGCACTTAGGATTTTAGTCATCCAATCCTCGAGGGTCTAGTCACGGAATTTCAGCGGCTAGGCACTTAGGATTTTAGTCGTCCAGTCCCCGAGGGTCTATTCGTTGAATTTCAGTGGCTAGGCACTTAGGATTTTAGTCGTTCATTATCTTATTGTTGTTCTGTTGTTAGGGCCTGCAAAGGGAATGATCCGATCGGCAAGCCACGAAGGAGCTCCTGGAGAACGACCTACATGCAGCACAGGAGGCCAACCGGCGACTCCAAGACGTTTGTTTGTTTCACATAAGGAAAACATAGCATAGTGGCATTCAGCTTGTCCCTCATAGAGTAGCAAACATAAATGCATAGGACACCTTCAAAGTTCATAAGAGTGACTAAATACAAGTAGACTACCGAACCAGATGCTGACTGGCGTTTGAGCTTAAAAAGATTTTTGAAGAGACCAAGGTGTGGCTCGATTCCGAGCCAGCACTCGCAGAGGGTGATGAAACAAGTGATGTGGAGAATCGAATTTGGGGACAGCTAGTGCAGTTGGAGCCCATAGAATCAAAGAAGACCCGTAATAAAAGGATGTAGGGGAAGAGAGAGACCGTGGATGATGAATGCAAGGAACATCACCCGAAAACCAGCAGCCAGGCACGTGGGAGTCGTCTTCCGCGGGAGGAAGTGCTCCATCTTGACGGAGATTGAAAAAACTCCGCGGGCTTGATGATAGATGGGCGCCAGGACCCATTAGTGATGCAAGTCCCCACGCCCTTCTTCCTAGCGCCGGCGGTGCTGGTGCCTGATGGTGTGTGGTTGATGTGGGAGCTTCTTCTTCTTCAATCCCCGGCAATGGCGCTAGAAAAATAGCTTAATGGCCCAAAATTTATCGAGCTCGTTGGGGAACCCCAAGAGGAACGTATGCTGAGCACAACAACAAGTTTTCCCTGAGTTATGAAACCAAGGTTATCGAACTAGTAGGAGCAAGGAAACACCTCCAAGGTGTTGTTTCCAACTTGGAATCTTGCACAACACAATCACAGAACTTTGTCCCCAATTTACAGTGAGGTTGTCAATCTCACCGGTTTTGCTGAAAACAAAGGATTAAACGTATTGTGTGGAAGATAGTAATAGCATGCATAAAGTAAACAAAAAACAGTAAACAGTTGTAGATTGATGGTAAAAGAAAGGACCGGGGTCCATAGTTCATTAGTGGTGATTCTCCTTAAGATAGATGACATGTTGGTCGAACAAATTATAGCGGCGCAATTGACAAACATCGATAAAGCATACATGCATATACTAATCATCTTGACTCCTTTGAGATTTGATTGGGCATTACAAAAATATACATAGACCGTAATCCAACTGCATCTATGACTAATAATCAACCTCTAGGTTATCATCCGAACCCCCTCCAGTATTAAGTTGCAAGCAACAGATAATTGCATTAAGCATTGCGTGTAAAGTAAACAATATGATTGTTCTATGAACAAAGGATTGTTGTTTTCTCCCTAGTATCAACAGAACATCTAGTACCTTAGAGATTTATGTCACTTCCCCAGATTACTAGAGGCATGAACCCACTATCGAGCATAAATACTCCCTCTTGGAGTTGCTAGCATCTACTCGGCCAAGATATCTACTAACAACGGAGAGCATGCAAGATCACAAATAACAAAGACATGATAGAATCAATAATCAATCTGAAATAGAATCTCAATATCCATCGGATCCCCGCAAACACAATATGTATGATTACAAATAGATGATCTTGATCATGAATGGAGCTCACAAGATCTAAACATGATAGCACAAAGGAGAAGAACCAACCATCTAGCTACTGCATGGACCCATAGTCTAAGGATGAACTACTCACACATCACACCGGAGGCTTGCATGGTGATGAAGAAGGCCTCCAGGGTAAATTCTCCCCTCCGGCAGGGTGCCAGGAAGAGCTTTAGATCCCTCCCGATCTAGGGATGGAGATGACGGCGGCTACAGACTCTTTCGTCGAATTTTGATCGGGTACTTAGGGTTTCTGTATCGGAGGAAATATATGGGCCAAAGGGGAGGCCGAGGGGGTTCCCTAGGAGGCCAGACCACCCCCTGGCGTGGGTCAGGCCTGGACGCGTGGCCAGGTGGTGTGGCCGTCCTCTGGCCCCTCTCCGTCTCGTCTTCTGGCTCCGTGTCCCCCTCGGTGAAATATTGACTTTGGCTTTTGTCCCGGCCAATTCCGAGAATATTCATTTTCTGACTTTCCTGGAACCAAAAACAGTAGAAAATAGGCAGCTGGCACCGTGGCATCTTGTTAGTAGGTTAGTCCAAGAAAGTGTATAAAAATACTACAAAGTGCGGACAAAACATAAGAAAGTAGATATAAACCAAGCATGGATCATAAAAAATTATAGACGTTAGCAATGTATTAGTGCCCACAGTGGCGGAGCCTCCTTTCTTCTTGGTAGCGACAATGGTGACCGTATATCCAGCGGCAGAACCTCCTTTCTTCTTGCCCATCTTGCGATCGCGATGCGAGCGGAGGAAGTAACTAGGGAAAACATGAAGCTGGTCCAGTGCCACGGAGAGAATGGGCGCATAGGAGCAGTGAGAGCAGCAATGGCAGAGGAAGCGCGAACAAGAAGAGAGATGTGGGGAATTACTGCATGGTGTGTCCCTACTTAACCTCCCAGCAGATGACATCCAACGGTCAGTAGAAAACCTACCAGACGCGTGGCGTACATCGGCACTAATGCATGGCAAGGGTAAAACACGAACCGTTCCCCACTACTCCCATTACGCGCAGAAATCGAGGAGACGCAGTTAAAACAGAAGATTACGCACGCCCAGTCAAATCGAGGTTAGAAAGTGGGACCCACTACTCATCACGTCTCGTCAAAGCCGCTCACATGGGCAGCTGAAGTCATCTCGTTGTCAGCACTGACGTCATAAATTCTAGCAGCCGAGCATTTTGACTACTTTAGTCCTTACTCGAGTCTTCGACTAACCAAGCACTCGGGGGCTACTCCTAACAGGAGCAATGGCCGTGCACCTGAAAGAATTTGTATGCAGGTATTCAAGCTTCATGCAAACCCTTCACTCGAATCAACAATTCGAGTGTAAACTTTGGGTTACTCCCATAGGGAGCGCCGAAAGCACATTCGACTGAAACAAGCAGATAAAGATGACAAAAGTTTCAAAGGTACTTATAGTCCCCACTCGTGTCTGCGACTCGAATAGGCACTCGGAGGCTACTCCCATAGGGAGTGCTAGCAGCGCACCCTATGAGTATTTATTACGTTACACTGTGTGTTGATAACATCCACACTCGAAAACTATGGCGACTCCGCCTAATAACTTCCTTGCAAATAGAATACGTCTCCTGGACCGCCCGAATCATCTCTGCAATGACAAAAAGTTTAGATGTCGCGCTTACAGTGTGAAGATAAGACCTAAATAAGGCCTGGCAACACATCTGTTGTGCACTACCAGAAATATATCCGTGCCTATAGGTACGATGAATACGCCTTGACGAACGTGTCGAGTGCTCACACTTACAAACTGGAATTCGACTCCTGTAAGACCTTTGTGGCCTGAGTCGAATTACACCAGCACTTTTCCGAATTCAAGTCCGAGGACTCGAGTTTGAGTAGATTGCGTTGTTTTGCCCTAAGGAATTTAACTGATCCTGATGCAACGGACGAATCAGGCACATATATCAACAATCCCTATGACATCAATCAAAAATACTTGAAAACATGTTTAGCTGTGCACTCGAAAGACTTCATAAAGTCTCCACTCGAATCTACGACTCCACTGGACTTTTGGGGGCTACTAACTTGGGCATACCCTACAGGTACTCGAGCTTGGTATATACGGCCCGGATATGACGGGAGCCCATGGCGTTACCAGGGCCCAATACAGGATTCGGGTACCTCACGGAGACTCCGATTGCTTGCAGCACAAGATGAAGCTTAAGATAGAAAGTTTAAAGGGACAAACCCTAACCTGTAACCGACTCGACCTGCTACCCGAGCCCTATCCTATCTATATAAAGGCTAGGAGGGGGCGGCGAGGAGAATAATCACAACCCTAGTTTCCACAACCATCGTCAGATTGCACATGTGCACCCCCCGTAACTTTCGACTCCCTGGATAATTCCAAGAGCAGACAAGCAGGGGTAGGGACCTCTACGAGGCATGAACCTGGGTAAACCTTGCGTCCATGTGTGCTTGTTTGCTAGCCGATTGATGCCTCCAGCGCTCCCTCCTTCTCCAAAACCCAAGTCCATAACAATGGGCATTGACGAGTTAAATCCTCATCACCCATACTTTATAGATGTCCATCAAATTTATAACTTTTTGAGCTTAACCTATTATATAATCATATCTTACCACAATATAGTGTACAAATAACTTTGAACTTTGACCGTTGGATCAAGACTAGCAAATCCCAACACTGCTAAATAAAATTTAGTTGGATCTTCAATCCATTCTAGCATCTAGAAGATTCTATTGATGTTCTTTAGCGCACTGAATATTATGCACAAACTTCAAAATAGACTTCTTGGTAATTCTAGAATCATCTTCGTCATTTCTTTAGAGCATGTTGAGTACTAGGTAACTAATAGTAGGTTGATTTATACATGATACAAAGTACAAAGAACCAAATACACACCTAGTACTTTATGGATGTAGCTCTTAATTATAATAGGTAAAGCACGGAAATTTATAAATTTGATCAACATATATATAACTAGTAAATTTCACAAGCACTGCATGTGAGACTTAGATAATAGACGTCTGACACATATCATCACTATATAAAATTATAATACAGGTAAAGCAGAAAAAATATAAATTTGATCAACATCTATAAAGTATGGGTGTATATTTGGTTCTTGTACTTTATACATTATATTTGGTAACATGGTCAAGAGAAACGAGGGAGAAGATTCTAGTATGATGGAGAAGTGTGTTTTGAGGTTTGTGCAAAGCATTCATTATGATGAAGACTATCAATAGAATCTTCTAGATGTTAGGGGCTTGTTTGATTCGTAGGATAGGAAAAGTATAGGAATAGGAAAAACATAGGATTACAATGTCATGCCCACTTTAATCCTATAGGAACCCATATATATGCAAGAAAGTTTGTTTGATTTCATCAAAGAAAAAAAGGATTCTAAGAAAGAGTTTGGGTGTGGATCGATGTTAGATTTCCTATGCAATCTAGTGCAAAGGATTCCCTGGGAAAGTTTCCTATAGGAATCAATAATCATACAAATCAAACAACCATTATAGAAAAAATTCTTATGGGATTTAATCCTATAAATTTCCCATGTAAATCCTTTGAATCAAACATGATGGCCTGGAATGGAAAAGAAGATCCAACAGCTGCAAAAATTGTGTAAAAGTATAGGACCCAATTCTTATCTTATCTTACCACTATATAGTGTACAAATAACTTTGAATATTGACTGTTAGATCAAGACTCGCGAATCCCAACATTTCAAGCCGTTGGATCTTCTTTTCCATTCTAGCATCTAGAAGATTCTATTTTTTTGAATGGTCTAGAAGATTTTATTGATAGTATTCATCATAATGAATGCTATGCACAAAACTCAAAACACACTTCTCCATCATTCTAGAATCTTCTCCCTCATTTCTCTAGACCATGTTATCAAAAAATTCATGTTTTAGATCACTACTATAATGGAGCAGTTTTGATTGGATCCATAGTACCAATCCTGACCGTTGGGCTATTAGATACAATGGTTCAAAGCAGCTGGATTCGTGTTGAATAGTACCTAGAGCAAACTCCACCATGTTCTCTAGAACCATCATGTCATCACCCCCAAAATATCATAGCAAAGTAGGCTGTATTCCCAATATGTGTATATAGTTATTATTAATAGACTTAATTTATGCATTTTTTCTATAATGTATGAAATGTGATTTAACAAACATTAAGTTGTTATTAACCAATAGTCTTGTTAGAGAAAAAATGCAGACAATAAGTATATTAATAATAACTATCTACACATATTAAGAATACAGCCTACTATGCTATAAAATTTTGAGGGTGGTGACATGCTGATGGTTCTAGAACATGGTGGAGTTTGCTCTATAGGTACTATTCAACATGAATCTAGCTGCTATGAACCATTGGATCTAACAGCCAAACATTCTATATGAAATGTGATGTAACAAACATTAAGTTCTTACTAACCAATAGTTTTGTTAGATAAAAATGCATACTTTAAGTCTATTAATTAATAATAACTATCTACACATAATGAGAATACATCCTATTGTGCTATGAAATTTTGGTGGTGGTGACATGATGGTTATAGAACATGGTGGAGTTTGCTCTAGGCTGGTACTATTCAACACGAATCAAGGTGCTCTGAACCATTGGATATAATAGCCCAACAGTCAGGATTGGTGTTATGGATCCAATTCATTCAAAACTGCTCCATTATTGTACCAGAGAGAATACAACCTATTGTGTGCTATGAAATTTTGGGGTGGTGACATGATGGTTCTAGAACATGCTAGAGTTTTTGCTAGGTACTATTCAACACGAATCCAGATGCTCTGAACCATTGGACCTAACAGCCCAACGGTCAGGATTGGTGCTATGGATCCAATTCAAAACTGTTTTATTCTTATCTTATCTTATATTACCACTACATAGTGTACGGATAACTTTGAATATTGACTGTTGGATCAAGACTCGTGAATCCTAACATTTCTAGCCGTTGGATCTTCTTTTCGATTCTAGCATCTAGAAGATTCTATTTTTTGAATGGTCTAGAATATTCTATTCATAGTCTTCATCACAATGAATGATATGCAGAAAACTCAAAACACACTTCTTCATCATTCTAGAGTCTTCTCCCTAGCTCGTTTCTCTAGACCATGTGCTACCAAAAATTTCATGTTTTAGTAGATAGCTAATAATCGTTGACTTCTACATGATCTTACCACTACTAGTAAGTTGCACTTGCCATCCATGTGAGACTCGTATAGTAGACGTATTACATATCATCACTATATACAATTATAATTGGTAAAGCACAACAAATTATAAATTTTATCAACATCTATAAAGTATGGGTGTATATATTTGGTCCTTGTACTTTGTATCATCATGTAGAAGTCAAAGATTATTAGCTACCTAACACATGAAATTTTTGATAACATGGTCTAGAGAAACAAGGGAGAAGATTCTAGTATGATGGAGAAGTGTGTTTTGAGGTTGTGCATAGCATTCATTATGCGGAAGACTATTAGTAGAATCTTCTAGATGCTAGAATGGAAAAGATGATCCAACGGCTAGAAAAGCTAGGATTCACGAGTCTTGATCCAACGGTCAACATTCAAAGTTATTCGTACACTATATAGTGGTTTGTATTGAAGACTATCAATAGAATCTTCAAGATGCTAGAATGGAAAAGAAGATCCAACGGCTGGAAATGTTGGGTCGCGAGTCTTGATCCAACGGTCAATATTCAAAGTTGTTTATACACTATATAGTGGTAAGATCATGTAGAAGTCAATGATTAGTAGCTACTAGTAAGTTGCACGTGAGACTCAGATAGTAGACGTGTGACATATCATCATCACTATTTACAATTATAACTGGTAAAGCACAAAAATTTATAAATTTGATCAACATCTATAAAGTATGGGTGTATATTCGGTCCTTGTATTTTGTATCATCATATAGAAGTCAAAGATTATTTAGCTACATAACACATGAATTTTTTGATAACATGGTCTAGAGAAACAAGGGAGAAGCTTCTAGTATGATGGAGAAGTGTGTTTTGAGTTTTGTGCATAGCATTCCTTATGCCGAAGACTATCAATAGAATCTTCTAGAAGCTAGAATGGAAAAGAAGATCCAACGGCTAGAAACGCTGGGATTAGCGAGTATTGATCCAACGGTCAACATTCAAAGTTATGTGTACACTATGTAGTGGTAAGATAAGATAAGATATAGTGTATCGACAACTTTGAATATTGACCGTTGGATCAAGACTACCGAATCCCAACATTTCCAGCCGTTGGATCTTCTTTTCCATTCTAGCATCTAGAAGATTCTATTGATAGTCTTCATCACAATGAATGCTATGCACAAAACTCAAAACACACTTCGCCATCATTCTAGAATCTTATCCCTCGTTTCTCTAGACCATGTTTCCAAAATTTTAAAGTTTTAGATAGCTAATAATCGTTGACTTCTACATGATATGCAAAGTATAAGAACGAAATATACACCTAAGAAGATTATTCTACTCCCTCCGATCCAAGTTTTATTTTCAGATTTGTCTAGATTCGGTTGTATCTAGTCATGTTTTAGTGCTAGATACATCCGAATCTAGACAAATCTGAGTACAATAATTTGGATCGAAGGGAGTATAATGATGGAGTAGTGTTTTTTGAGGTTTGTGCATTGCGTTCATTGTGCTAAAGACGTACTATCCATAATATATTCTAGTAGAGATGCTAGCTAGTAGAATGGAAAAGAAGATCCAACGACTAGCAATGTTGGGATTTACAAGTCTTGATCCAATGATCAATATATTCGAAGTTATTCATACATTGTATAGTGGTAAGATAAGATAATATAAACAATAGTATTCTCTAGAGATGATGCTATAATGGAACAGTAGATCCAATAGCTGGTAATGTTGGGATTTGCGAGTTTTGATCCAACCGATCAATATTAAAAGTTATTCGCAAAAAATATAGTGGTAAGATACGATAAGAAAGACTATCAATTGTATCTACTAGATGCCAGAATGGAAAAGAAGATCCAACCGGTTGGCAATGTTGGGATTCATGAGTCTTGATCCAACGGTCAAAATTCTAAGTTATTCGTACACTATAGTTGGTAAAATAATGTGATACCCATAGTGTATCTTCTAGTTATATGCTAGCTAGAATGGACTAGTAAAAGGCACATGCCATACACGTATATATTGTATGAAATGTGATTTAGCAAACATTTATTTTGTTATTATTAACCAATAGTCTTGTTAGAGAAAAAAATGGAATACATTAAGTCTACTAGTAAAAGGCATGAGCCACACACGTATATACTGTATGAAATGTGATTTAGCAAACATCAAGTTGTTATTATTAACCAATAGTATTGTAGAGAAAAAAGCCATACATTAAGTCTACTAGTAAAAGACATGAGCCGCACACGTATATGCTATATGAAATGTGATTTTACAAACATTAAGTTATTATTATTAACTAATAGTCCTGTTATAGAAAAAAGGCATGCATTAATTCTATTAATAATAACTATATACACACATTGAGAATAGATCCTACTGTGCTATGATTTTTGTGTGGGGGGGTTACATGGTGTAGGATGCTCTATGGGTACTGTTCAACATGAATCCAGCTGCTCTGAATCATTGGATCTAACAACCCAATCGTCAGGATTGATGCTATTAATAATAACTATCTACACATATTCAGAATATAGCCTACTCTGCTATGAAATTTAGGGGGTGGGGGTGGGGTGTTAACATGATAGTTCTAGAGCATGGTGGAGTTTGATCTAGGTACGTATTAGCTGTTCAACACGAATCTAGATGCTCTGAACCATTGGATCTAACATCTCAACGATCAGGATGTGTGCTATGGATCCAATTCAAAAATGCTCTATTATAGTAGTAGAAGAAAAGAAGATAACATTGTATAGTGTACGATACAAATAACTTTGAACTTTGACCGTTGGATCTAGACTCGTGAATCCCAACATTGCTAATTAACTGTTGGATCTTCTATCCATTCTACTCCCTCCGTCTAGAAATATAAGACATTTTAGCTTTGTGAAACAAATGTATCTAGATGTCAGCATTTTAGATTTGTGAAACGAATGTATCTAGATGTATTTTAGTTATAGGCTGAGAACTAGATACATTCGTTTCACAAAGGTAAAATGTCTTATATTTGTGAACGAGGCAGTAGCATCTAGAAGATTCTATTATTAGTCTTCAGCACAATGATTGCTATGCACAAATCTCAAAACACACTTTTCAATAATTCTAGAATCTTCTCTAGAGCATGTAGAGTATTAGGTAGGAGTCGCTAGGTTGATTTCTACATGATACAGTACAAAGTAGAAGAACCAAATATATACCCGATACTTTATGGATGTGGATAGAAATTAAAATTATTTTTTGAGCTTCGCCTATTATAATTATAATTTTATAGTCCCGTGCAAGGCACGTTCAACTTTATAGTGGATGTCTAGACCATGCTGGGGGTGACAACTGCCTACGGCTGTCTCTTTGATTTCTGTGTCAATTTTTGTATCTGAATGGAAATGGTTTTTTTACTTGCATGGAGACTAGGAGGCCACCTCTCACGGACTCGACCTTCTTCCTCCTCCTCTTCGTGACTGTAGCTCTTCTCTACCAGATTGCTTTGCCCATTTTCATTCCTTTTTGTTGTGCTATTTCACCCGCATGACCGGGAAGAAGTCCTGCCACATAAGGGCTCGTGCCACGACGGCGAAGCTGGCAGCAGAGAAGAAGTCAGCTTGTCGTTCTGCCATTATGTTGCTACCGGTACCAGGCAATGCGACGATCAAAGGGTCCCAGTCGAATCCCTCGGCTAGAGGCGAGAGCTCTTCAACTCAAGTTTCTTCGAAGCCGCCACAGCCAGGGACAAATACCTTCAGGTAAATCTCCGTCCTTGCGCAACTTTCCATGTCTTTGACCGTTTCTTGATTTCTCATTTACCTAAAAAAAGCACATTCTTCCTCAATGCTGTTTTTAGGCCGGACGGTCTTGGAATTCCATCAGCACTCCTGCCTCTAGAATCATCTTCACCATCGTCGATGGAGACAGATACCTTTAGGTAAATCTCCGTGCTTGGGCAACTTTCCATGTCATTGACCATTTCTTGATTCGCTCATTTCCCTATTAGTACATTTTTCTCAATGTTGTTTTAGGTCGGGCGGACTTCGCGTTCCCAAGGCACTCCTGCCTGTAGAATCATCTTCACCATCGCCGATGGAGGCCGATCGGTATAGCCGCAAGGTAAGAAATCATTCGAATTGTGATTTCGTGTCTCTCTTCCTTGATAGTTCTCTCGGTAAACTTCTGAATTTATGCTCCCTGTTCATCTAACAGAATATTGGCTTCGAGATCGAGTTTATGGTGAAAAAGGTGATGGGCGATTTTTGTGTCAAGACGGCAGACAGAAGCGCCCTCGTCAAGGTTTTCACTAACTTTACTCCAAACTCGCCGCTGACAAGGTCGGGCTAAGCCTCCTCAGGAATCTCGCCATGGAATACTTGATTGAGCGTGACGAGCTGAAGTGGCGGAACATCGGCATGATGGAGATGCTGGGCATAAGCTTCGAACAGATCCAAGACCACGAGGACCAGAAGGACAAACTCCTGGCCGAGCTGGCAAAGCTGAAGCGTGAAACTGTCGTCGATCTCCATCAATGAGCCGGCATATGGAAGACTTTAGTTAGTACTCCATCTGTTTTCACAATATAAGCCTATTTACAGAGCTAAAACAGCTTACAAACAAAGGCTTATATATTATGGAACGGAGGGACTAGTTGATGATCAGATATATAGATTGCAATATTGCCCTAGTAAATTGAAAAATCTTTATTAGTATTATTAATGTATGATCATGTACTTGCTGGTAAAATATTTGGTTATTTGGTGAATGTGATATGCATCAGCATCACCAGCCACAATGTTGCCAGAGCCAATTTTGGGTGTGATTATGTTTCCTACTGTACTATAGTAGTAATTAGTTATTATCGCTTATGTGCAGAGCGGTAGCTACCTTTCCGTTGTTCTCATGCTGCATCTCACCAACTTCACTTTCTCAAAGCCTCCATTCTTCTTTACTCCAAAAAAAGAGCCTCCATTCTTTCGCCATTTTCGGTTTTGGTCCTGCTGATGGCAGTGGCAGCAGTATCCCATTGATGGTGACTTTAGATCAGGACCCCAACATTTCTCTGTACAGCTACAGTGTAGTATAATCATTGCGCCAATACTTACACGGGAAGGAAGAGGTAACTGCTGGGGATCCCTCCTGAACATATGCTACACTCTCCACAATTTATATATTGAAGGGATAACCCCTTTTATAGCCATTTAAAAGAGTTTCGGGTGATTTTGTCAAATTAATTCGACCTTTAACTTGATGTGTTCTATTTGGTCGACAATTAGAAAACACTATTTAGTTTTTTAGTAGTAGTATATAGATTCTTCCAATTTTTGACTAACTTGTGACATCTATTTTGATACGAAGGGAGTAGGATTATGCGTTAGCTATAGACATGGACTTTATTTTGCATAGTGTCAACCTGGTGGGATAATTCTCTCCTAAGGAGAGAGGCCTACACATTAAAAGGTGTCTAGATATATTCATTTCACAAAAGCTAAAACATCTTATATTTTGGAATAGAGGGAGTACATAGGATCTAATAAAGAGGGGAGAGATGTACATATATGATTAAAAAAATGAGAGTTGCAAGAACAAGATGATGAATGAATATTCTATCAATGGTCTTCCCGACAATTTGTCACCCTGTTACGGAAAAATGCAACAAATCCATGAAAAATGAAAAAATATGCGTGTATTAGTTTTTATGTGACAACGACTGTGCCCCTTGTACCCTGGCACACACCCAGAAAATATGTGGAATTTCTTGGACCGACTCAACTGCAGGGAGTCCATCGCAAAAAGAAAAAGGAACTATAGAAAAAGGAAACGATGTCGTGAAACTAGGTTGAACTTTCTTATCTTATCTTATCTTACTACTATATAGTGTACGAATAACCTTGAAGGTTGACCGCTGGATGAAGACTAGCAAATTGCAACATATCTAACCTCTAGATCTTTGCCATTCTAGCATCTAGAAGATTCAATGGATAGTCTTTAGCATAATGAATGCTATGCTAAAACTTCAAACCACAATTCTCCGCCATTCTAGAATCTTCTCTGTCATTTCTCTAAGCATGTTAATTTTTTTTTGAGTATTATTATTTACCAAGAACCAAGTATACACCTAATAATTTATGGATATGATGTGGCTAAAAATTCTTTAATAGTCTTTTGAGCTTTACCTATTATAATTTTAAAAGTGATGACATGTCTTACTTTCCATCTCATAGCTAGAGATGACATGATAGTCTTTTATTTGAGTCTCACGTTTTTTTTTTGAAATGGGGATTCCGCAGCCTCTGCACTCAAAGGATGCACAAATCCCTTTTATTAAAAACCAAGTACCGAGTACAGTTTACGGACCAGATAAGGTTGACACAAACACCAACCATGTGAAAAAAGCTAAAGATCTCACAAGAGGACGCACACATCTCATGTTTAAATTATTATGCAAATACTTACTTCAAGAACATAGTTTGAACATAAATCTGGTTAATAATATATAATTATATTTAATAATTTTTAACTAATTTATTTATATTCGAAAGACGATTCCAATGGTACAATTTTTGTGACATACAATTCATAAATTGGTGACCAAATTTATGATCAAATTATTTTCTTCGAGAACGTATTTGTCTAATGAACCGGAATGGAGGTAGTATACTACATAGTAGTATTTTTTTCCCTAAAAGGGGAGTGTACATGTTTGATTCATAGAATAGGAAAATCGTAGGAGTAGAAAAAATGTAGGATTAGAATGTCATGCCCACTCCAATACTATAGGAATTCATATGAACCAAAGTGTGTTTGATTCCACCATAATCTAAAAAAGAGGAATGGGTGGATGTTTGATTTCCTATGAAAATTATTACTATGGGAATCAATCCTACAAATCAAACAGTCATCGTAGGAATTTTTCTAATAGTATTTAATACTACAAAATTCCTAGGAAAATCTTTTGAATCAAACGGACCCTAGAGTAGGAGTGCTTGAAGCAGAGGCCTTTCTCGTGACTGCGCATAGCTTTTCGCAGTAGGCACTAGACGGAGTCTGCACCTGGAAAAGGCTGCTGGTGCGTTCATACCTCCCATCGCATTTGATGCACTTCCTCTAGCTCGGCTCCTGGCTAGTGTAGCAATAACCATAGAGTAGAGATCGCCAATTTTTTTGGCGGTTTCATCTCGTTCTAAAGTGAGATCACCAAAATTTGAATGACATTGGCGGGTTTTTATTTGAACTACCCGGCGCGATGTAATTCAAAAGTTTTGAACCTACCACCGGTGCCCTTGTTATACATATAAAACATGTTGTATCCCATATCTCTCACTCGACCTCAGAGTCGGAGCATCTCCCACGAATATGGCCTCGCACTGCCATCCCTCCCCACCACCATTGCCTCCTCACCAGGTACCGTTGTAACCGAAGGCACCACTCCCTTGTTTAGCAAGACGGAGCGTCTTCCCCATGTTGACGACCACCACGCCGGAGCATGCACAATGTTGCCGGCCAACCACGGTATGATCGCCACAATGTCCCATCTTCTTTACCGGAGAGATGGGCAAACGACCCCCCCCCCCCCCCCCCCCCCCCCGTTCGACCGCACCAACGTGAAGCGTAAACTCGTCTTATCCCCATACGATGGTAATGAATCTGGTCAATAATATATAATTATATTTAATAATTTTTAACCAAATTATTTATATTCAAAAGACGATTCCAATGGTACAATTTTTGTGACATACAATTCATAAATTGGTGACAAAATTTATGGTCAAATTATTTTCTTCGAGAACATATTTGTCTAATGAACCGGAATGGAGGTAGTATACTACATAGTAGTATTTTTCCCTAAAAGGGGAGTGTACATGTCTAATTCGTAGGATAGGAAAGTTGTAGGAGTAGAAAAAATGTAGGATTGCAATGTCATGCCCACTCCAATACTATAGGAATTCATATGAACCAAAGTGTGTTTGATTCCACCATAATCTAAAAAAGAGGTATGGGTGGATGATTGATTTCCTATGAAAACTATTACTATGGGAATCAATCCTACAAATCAAATAGTCATCGTAGGAAATTTTCCAATAGTATTTATACTACAAAATTCCTAGGAAAATCCTTTGAATCAAACGGACCCTAGAGTAGGAGTGCTTGAAACAGAGGCCCTGCTCGTGACTGCGCATAGCTTTTCGCAGTAGGCACTACAAGGAGTCTACACCTGGGAAAGGCTGCTGGTGCGTTCATAACTCCCATCGCATTCGATGCACTTCCTCTAGCTCGGCTCCTGGCTAGTGTAGCAATAATCATAGAGTAGAGATCGCCAAATTTTTAGGCAGTTTCATCTCGTTCTAAAGTGAGATCACCACAATTTGAATGACATTGGCAGGTTTTTCTTTGAACTACCCGGCGCGATGCAATTCAAATGTTTTGAACCTACCACTGGTGCCCTTGTGATACATATAAAACACGTTGTATCCCACATCTCTCACTCGACCTCAGAGCCAGAGCATCTCCCACGAATATGGCCTCGCACTGCCATCCCTCCCCACCACCACTGCCTCCTCACCAGGTACCGTTATAACCGAAGGCACCACTTCCTTGTTTAGCAAGACGGAGCGGCTTCCCCATGTCGACGACCACTACGCAGGAGCGTGCACAACATTGTCGGCAAACACGGTACGGTCGCTGCAATGTCCCATCTTCTTTACCGGAGAGATGGGCAAATTACCCACCCCCCCCCCCCCCCCCGTTCGACGCGCACCAACGTGAAGCGTAAACTCGTCTTCTCCCCATACGAAGGTTGTTGCACACTTTATGCTTCCTTTTGTTATGCACCTTATTACTATCAAAAGTACTTCGTCGTTTTTTGTAGTGTATTGCATCTTGCTCATATACTTGATCCTTAATAAAGTTTGCAAGAGCCTTCATTACCATCGTTATGAAGCTCCTCTAACATCTGTGGAATATCTCCTAAAATGATTCTAGTTGGGCCGTACAGGTTTATAGATAGCACAACTGGTATACGTCAACTCTAGCTGACGTCCTAAGCTGAATTAGTATGTCATGGCTCCTTGTTTAGAGTATAACTAGGTGGGCCCTGCTAGTTATGTTATTAGTATTATAGTCAAGCTTGCAGGTTAGTCGATTGTATTGGAACTTCATGTGTTTTCTTCTCACTCAGGGTGACATATGGTTAGAGTACTCATAGTGGAAGTAATGTACTAGAGTTGTGATGGGAATCATTGTTTTTCGAGCTATCAACCTCTGCAAGAACTCCTAATAATTTCCTCTTTTTTCACAAGATTCCATGTTAAATCTGAAAAGCTATTTGCTTCTAATGCAAGAAACGGAGTCAGAACAAGGTCTCTGACCATACTTAATCTAGTTGAAAATGACAACTAGGCCAAAAAAGCCAATAATGCAAAACATTAGCATACAAAGTTTCGTCATAATCCTGCACTAGTTGGTCCAGTTGCACTGGCGGCTGCAAATAGAAAAATATACATCCCATAGTCACTAGTAGTCCATCCGGTTACCCAAGAAGAATTGGCAGCAGAACTAGTTTCAACAGCAGGTTCTCATCAACGAACTAGTTATGATCTCCCAACAACCTTTAGTACTGACAGAGACATATACTCCCTTGCAAATGAGCATGACACCAAATTTGTTATATGTTCAGAGACTAGTAGTAGCATGCCCTTTTATATGTAATATGTATACATTGATATTTTGATGTAATTTTTTTAGTTGCACTACGACGAAGATTAACAAGGGGCCGACAATGGGAAAAAAATCTTGAGCAGATGCTTAAAATAATTAAATCAAGACTTCCGATCACATCTATAGCAGGATTCAGAAGGCCACTGGATCCACATGAATCTGCTTATATTGCATCGATCATAGGCGTTTTCGTGAGAAATGATATTCCCATCTTGCCCTCATGGAAACACCATTGAAATACCACGAGCATTTTGAAGGTTTACTGAAGAAGTTACATGTAAGTCCTCTGTCTCTTGGACATACTCCATTGCTCTATCCCTTGTCTTCTTAGCTTGTCGTTTGTTATATATGCTCCTCATTATTGTCTACAGAGATTTTTCATGTTCGATGAGAATAGCGAGGAAGTAAAGGTTGTTCTCAAAAGAATATTCTCCGCATGTTTGCGCCAGCATCGCCACAGGATAAAGAAGCAACACTTCTCTGGCAAGTGTTTTAAGGATGTTACAAGAACGTCTCCTCTGGATCACATGACTGACAAGCAGTGGGGTGATCTTCTCCACCATTGGCTTGACCAAAAGAATGAGGTATGCTTTGAGAAGACCCAGACTAGATCGCATTGTTAATTCGTATTTATGCATGTGTTGTACAAGTCTCATTTTGTAGGCCATCGCTTAAAGGAACTGTTCCAGCCGTAATAAAGTACGAGTACTAAGTCGTACAGGATCCCGCAGCATAATTGGGCACCTCTACCAATTGGTAAGGACATGTTGTTCTGTACTGTATATTTTAAATAAGTATATAACTGATGTTGCAGAATATGTATGCATCTTACCTTTCAACCTCCGTTTCCACCATGTGATGCAATTTATTTTTGCTCGTCCAAATGCACACGAAGTCTAATGGGGATCCAAAAAAATAGTTGACTATGCTAGAGAAATTTGAGGGATGCCAGACAAATAGATATGGTGTCATTGTAAAGAAAGTTGTTGTAAGTCTTCTCTGCATTTTGTGATGTTGCACTTGAAGTGATTTGTACGTATAAGTTTGATATGCAACCTTGCTTGGACTGCTTCTCAGTTTTGTTTTCATTTTCCTTCATAATTTGCAACTAAAGTTAGTTTCAGTTATGAATTGTACAAACAGTTGGCATATCATGCACCTCACAGTGTTTACACAGGAAGCCACATTTTTAGTCTTGTTAGTAAATGACATCAAAAAAAGATACACGACAAAATGATCTTTTTATTGAAGTATATAAGATGTGTTATCAGTACTGCCAATTATAGCAGTTCATGCACTTGTTAAACATGTCTGTATGTTTCTCTGTAGTAACTTCACTTCTCTTACACATGTCTATCAACTGAAAACTTTCCAGGCTGAATTGAAAGAGGAGCTGGCAAATCCTGGGAAAGAGTGTTCAGTAAAAACTCCAAAAGAATGTGTGGATTTATATTCCAAGGTACTACAACACAGTGTTATAGCCAAGAATATGTTGCTATGTAATGCTGGGTTCCCAGCGAGCTCGTCAAAGTCCAAGTTCAAGTCCAACTCCAAGGACATTTCTTTGCATATTCAAGTTCTAGAGGAACAACTCCAAGCTGAACAATAGTTATCATCTGCCCTAAGTGTATACAATGAATGTTTGATCGAAAAGTTAGAAGAAATTTTAATTCGGCTATAGCACTCCATAGAAAATACGGAGAAAGTCATAAAGACGCTCAGTATTTGTGGTTGAGCACTAACATCTGAGGTCAGTCCCTTTGTCGTGAAATGGAACCTGAAGCTGAAAGTATTGTTAGTGCACTAGTCTGCACTTGTTATGAACTTGGGTTATTTCCTTGTTGTTTCATGTCTTTAATTTGTATGGTACTTTATAATGTACTTCCTCTGTTTCAAAATATATCCCTTTTTAACAAAGCTGTTTTAACTTGCTAAAGATCCTTATAGTATCAATGGAGGTACTATTGGCGAACAGAATGCACCAATATGGAAGTAGTATGATTCTTGAATGCGTGATATCTAGATTGCTAGCCTGCTTAATATTGGTGATTTATATCCTGCAAGGTTGGATTGGTGTGTACTAATATATGTGGATAGAGAAAATTGCATCTAACACCAGTCTTTGTGGCATTTTTTGCACAGAACACAGAAACATAACCTTTCTTGTGGCTAGCACGGTTTGTGGCTTAATTTTTTGCACCTGGCCCAAATAAACATCGTAACCTGATGGGTTAGAGCATCTCTAACCCATCCCCCAAAACGGCTATGGAGGAGTAAATTTACTCCTCTAACGGCTAAAGCCGCACCGAACCTACCCCTAACCCATAACTCTGTTTAGAGGAGAATAAATGTAGGACTTGCCACCGCGACCTCGACTCCTTCATTTT
Source organism: Avena eriantha (assembly GCA_910589775.1). NCBI lineage: Eukaryota > Viridiplantae > Streptophyta > Magnoliopsida > Poales > Poaceae > Avena > Avena eriantha. The sequence continues at coordinate 416,221,030 of OU342744.1, read as the reverse complement.
TTCTCCACCACCCGCACATTCGTTGTTGGCTCGCTGCCCTTCGCCGGATCTGTACTCCTTCGATGGCAAGCTACCCTCTGTGCTTCTTGTGGTAGCCTACATCGTCGAAATCAGCCGCCACGAGCCATTTTCCCCAGCCACAAATGCGCCGCCGAGCTTCACCGGATTCGACGCACCGTGGCCAGGATTTGTCGCGATACGATCAGATCCCGGAGGCCAAGCACCCTCCGACATGACTACACACCATTGCAACTCCCCGACCTAGCTCGCAGGAGCGGCGCCCCGAGCACCCACGCTGCCACTAGCTTCGATCCGGCACTAGCAGCCGCACCGGCACCAACCCTTGGACCCGCACCGACACCTTCCCATACCGGCACTACCGGAACAAGGTGAGTAAGAGATAAGCTCCAGGGTTCTTCGTAGCGTTTTTGGTTAAAGCTCGTCAATTTTCTAATCTAGATGATTCTTTGTAGCAAGGTGAAGAAAAGAGAAGCTCCATGGTCCGAGGATGACGACAATGATTTGTACTTTGCTTGGTATCATCAAACAATTGTTGGAGTCGACTAGCCTTTCCAACAATTTTGGGAAGAAATACATGCCAATTTCAATGAAATAACTAGTGGAGATGCAAGGTCATTAGTATCGATTATGAATAGGTGGACTTACTCCAATACGGGAAATCTATGAATAAATGGAGCTTGCATGTATGAATAATGGTGTATGAACATTGAGCTTCTCTCTTATTCATCTTGTTAAGTATGAGCTGATGTGAGATTTTAGCAAATTAGGATGATGCTATTACTATGTATGACTAATTTATTGATATTAGGATGATGCTAGTATTACTATATATATGAACTATGAATATTTATGTTACACAAAAGAATCTGTGCTAGATGCAAAAAATAAATTGTTTCTGTGTTTTCTGCAACAAATGCCACAAACTGGTTATGTGTGGATGCACCAATATGTACTAGTGTGATACAGTACATTATGTTACAAGTGTTGTTGTCCTGGATCATTGATCATAAGGTTAAGGTTCTCAAATCAATGCCTTAGCCCTTTGTTCATATTCATACGTGTCATGTGATAAATGGAAATACATTTTTGAATCAGAGCTCAACATTTTCTTTCACGTCTGAATAAACTGGTGAACAGATGGAGTACAACCCGCAAAAAAGACCTTATACAATTTTTCTGTTCTGTTACTTGGAGTAGTCACATTTAAAACCGTATTGGAGCTGCAAATCCTCCCACCGTCCCCCATAATATTTTTGAATCCAAGATCATGGTATCCAATTTTCTACCCCTCCGTCCAGAAAAAGGCTACTTTGAGAGAGGTCATGGATGATCAGTTGATGTGACCAGGCCTTGGATTCATGAACAGAGGGAAGTACGGTCTACTAGCAGTTATTACTTGGACTGTCACCAAATTCAAATTCTGGATCGAGAGGCAAAAGCTCCCGCCTACAAGAAATATTTGGGCCCCATGTTTAATCTTTTCTATACTGTTAAATTCCGTTTCACCTATCATACTGATGACCAATGGCGATTGTGAAATTGCTGGGTTGGGTGGTGGTGTTCGCTCGTAATTTTTGTTATTAGGACTATATCCAAATTCAAAATCTTAATCGAGGGTAAAAACCTACAGCCCAAACAATTTGGCAGATAGAGACAACATTTATTTTTCCATGGGAATATTTTTTATTCCTAAACATAAGGAGTAGCATTTCTTTCAAATTATTACTTGTTCACTAGCCAAATTCAAAATCTCAGTTGAGCGGCAAAATTTACCAATATTGTGCGCAATTATGTAATGGATGTTCAGTTGATGTGACTCTCGGCCTTCAATTCCTAACCAGATAGCATACTAGTCTACGATTGTCTTTTTCTATTATGACTCTAGCCAAATTCAAAATCGTAAAATCGAGCGGCAAAATCCCAACGGACTCATATGCATTTCGTGCCCCACCGTTTCAAACATTTTCAGGAAAAATCTCCCACCGATGGAGTACCGTTTTTCTAGTATTACTTGGACTCTTGCCAAATTCAAAATCTTAATCGAGCAGCAAAATCACACACCAACCTTGAAGCATTTCCTGCCCCACCATTTCAAAAACTTTGAACAAAATCTCCGACCGGTGAGTACCATTTTTCTATTATTATTATTTGTCCTGTAGCCAGATTCAAAATCTCTATCAAGCGGCAAAATCACAAACCGACCTTGAGAATTTCCCGCCCCACCATTTCAAAAACTTTGAGGCAAAATATCCCATCGTGGAGTACCATTTTTCCATTACAATATTATTATTTGTCTAGTAGACAAATTCAAAATCTCAATCGGGCGGCAAATTCACACAACGACCTTGAAGCATTTCCCGCCCCGCCGTTTCAAAAACTTTGAGGCAAAATCTCCCACCGTGGAGAATAATTTTTCTATTATTATTATTTGTCCGGTAGCCAAATTCAAAATCTCGGTCGAGCGGCAAAAATCACAGACCGACTTTGAAGCATTTCCCACCCCATCATTTCAAAAAATTTGAGGCAAAATCTCCCACCGGGGGATTGCCATTTTTCTATTATTGGACAAATTCAAAATCTCAATCGAGTGGCAAAACCAGAGACCGACTTTGAAGCATTTTGTGCCCTTCCATTTCAAAAACTTTTGATGTTAAAATTCCTTTTCTACCCATTGTTTCGATGCCCTATGGGCACGCTAAAGTAGGTATCTTGGGGGTACGATCGTAATTATTTTTCTGTTCACCTCCATAGTCCCGATTCGTGCAGTTTTTCCATCCGGCCCTCGCAAAATCCTAGGCTTCTCTCCTCCGCCCTCATCTCCACGACCATCGTGCGCACCGCTCGGCAGCAATTCCACGGCTGTGGGAGCCGCTTCATCGACGCCTACCCTATCGGATCTAGTTCACCGGGTCTCTCTACCACTCCACCAGAGCTACGGTCTCGCTGACCGCGCCTATGGTGTTGTCGATCACTCGCGCTCTGCTTCCCCACTGTCGAAAGCTACCCAACCGTACCAGAGCAGCTTCATCATTGTCCACCAGACCAGATCTAATTCAACAAGTTCCATGTACACTACTCCAGACCAACTACACGGTCATCGCCATTGACTGCACTGGCATCGACCGCCCAAGATCTACTTCTCTGACGCCAACAGCCACTGCAACCGCAGCATCCTCGGTGACCTAGACATCACTCGCATGCTACCGATGATGCTCAGACACCTCTCCAACCAAGGTAACCAGATCTCCAACCCGTTTATGTTTTGTCAGCGGTATAGCAGGTTCAAGCCTATCGCAGTGAACTACATTTTTGTAATCGTGCTAGTACATACAAGTCACTAGGCACGCTTGTTCTTCGTGCTAGTACATACAAGGTCATTAGACATGTTGGTTTGCATTCGCTGCTCTACAAATATCAAGTCATGCACATGTCTGTTGTTTTTTCAAGCACATGTTCTTATCTTAGCTGCTCCATACACCAGTAAATGCCTGCTATTGTGTAGTTATTGAAAAATATAATGTCAGTGGAAAATATTAGTGTGGATTTCCTGCTACACAGTTACTAACTCTATCTAGTTATTCCTGAGCTAAGTTCCTGCTATTATTTCCTCCCTAGCATCGTACTGCTATCCTGTGGTACCTGTTCAAACTCTTCATACTAGTTCGATTATAATTTTGTCGTTACCATCTAGTTCTTTGAAAGCTGCAACACTGACTATTTTCGTTTTCTTTGCGTAGAGCTCAAAAAGGCAGTACTGAACATGTTGGTTTGCACAACCTACAGGTCCACTAGCGATGCCATTATATATTTTCTGTATCTGGTGCTAGTTCGTCCTAATCAACAACATAATTATTCTTTAATAGTTCATTCGTGTTTTCCATTCCTATTCGACAAGTTCTGGTATGATGCGGTTATAATTTCTATGTGGTTCATTCTTAGCTATGACAGTAACTGCATGCCATTGTGTAGCTCACCGCAAATTCCGAGTCACCCAATATCTCTTGCATTCCAGGAGATACCACTGCTTCCATATATATTTGCTGAAATGACCTGGCAAGTTTATACTAAAATTCTGAGGAACACTTTGTTTGATTGCTCATTTCATTGTTGGCATACTTGTCTAATGCTTGTTTTTCATGTTCTACAGGTTCACAAGCCACACCATTATATCTCGTATCTGGTTCTGGTTCATCCTAGGCAACGAGAAAACTATCTCTACTATATAGTTCATTCATGGTTTGCATTCCCGCTCTACAAGTTTGTATTATGCAGTTATAATTCCTATCTGGTTCATTCTTAGCCATGAGCAGTTTGTCTTCTTTACTGTATTAACTTGTTATTAGTTAGTTTCGGATTGCAATTATTGCTATCGCCACCAAAGAGGGGACTGCAAGATCATATCTCAAGGTGGTTTTCCAATGTAGCTGTCACACTCAAAGGGAGATGTAGTTGATGGATTGAGAAAGCAAATTGAGGACTCTACTATCAACTTGATGCGCAACTGAAATATTGAATTTTCTTTCCCTTTTGTTCATTGTAACATTTTTAGGAAGTTTGCAGCTGATGTAATATCTAGATAACTCGCATAGGGCATGTAGGCATTTAGTTGACGATGTCCACGAATGGCGGTACCATAACTGCCCCAGCCATGTCGATCAGGTAACTATATAGGGTTTAGTTATTTGCCCTTCTTATATTGCGCCTTCCATGAACAGTAAAAGATGCTCGCTAATTATACTCCTTTTATGATATTTGCGTGGGCTTCAAAATTACCAAAATAGTAACGGTAACTGGCCAAACTAGTAACATGACAAAACAGTAACATGCCGAAACAGTAACAGGCAGAAAGGCCGAATCAGTAACAGACCAAAACAGTAGCAGGCCAAAACAGTAGCAGACCAAAACACCAGCAGACCAAAACACTAGCAGACCAAAACAGTGGCAATCCAGCACAGTAATAGACCAGAATAGTAACAGACCAGAAAAGCAACACGCCAGAACAGTAACATGCCTAAACAGTAGCATGCCAGAACAGGGGCAACCAACACAGTAATGGGCCAGAACAGTAAAGGACCACAACAGTAACAGACATGAACAGTAGATGGCCAGAATAGTAACGAGCCAGAATAGTAAAAGGCCAGAACAATATCAGACCTTCTCAAAAGTGGGTTGTTCGTAGGCAGCCCAGGACGAGCTGTGAGAACAGTGACGGGCTGACCATGGGCTTTAACAGTATCGGGCCTACTTGAAGCAACCTCTTAATGGGCCTCACTATATTCGAACAGTGTGGACTTCTGTAGGCTGAAACAGTAACATGCCTGACATTCGCAGGCCGCTGCTGGCCACATCTTTGGGCCCATTTCAAACGGTACCGGACGAAATAGTAACATGCCATAATCTTATTGGGTTCTTCTAATGGGCTGGCCCACTTAATTATGAGCAGGCCTTGGTTGGGCCTGGCTTCTACCATGGTTTTCGTGGTTGTTAATAGTGTTTGCCACATGGCATTTTGCATGATGTCAACAGTCAAGGCAGCTGGCGAACAGATCTACGACAAAACATGTTTTCATGGCTGAAGGGCGTGATCCGCCACGGTCAGAAAAAACCATGGTAGATTCTTTTGTGATAGGGCTTTTACCACGAGGGGCATCCATCGCAAAAGACTTTTTAGCCACGAAAAATAGGTCTTCAACCATGAAAATCGTCTATTGTCAAAGCCAGCTTTTCTTGTAGTGAAATGAAAGGAATATGCCCGAGAGGCAATAATAAATGGTTATTATGTTATTCCAGGTTTATAATAGATGTTTATTCTCATGCTATAATTGTATTAAAAGTAAACATTAATACATGCATGTTTAATAAACAAATAGATGGTTCCTAGTGATGCCTCTCATTACACTAGCTTCTTGATTAATAGATAATCAAGGTTTCCTGATCATGACATTGGATATTGTTAATAACAAAGTCACACCATTGGTTGAATGATGTGATGAACATACTCCCAAACTATAGTAACACGATCAAGCCATTGTGTTTACACTACTATAACATCATTCAAAGTAACCCTAATCCTTAGACCACGAGATCACGTTAATCACTGACTCCGGAAGAGTATTTTGATGGCATCAAACATCAAACCATAACAAGGTGATTATAAAGGTGTTGTCAGATACTTGGAAAATGTTAGTTAAGGCTCGTGGATCAAGAGTGGGATTTGTCCATCCCGATGACAGAGATATATACTCAGGGCCCTCTCGGTGATATCACACTGACATAGCTTGCAAGCAAGTGATAATAATCACTAAGAATGTTATATCACAGGAACAAGAAAAGAGTACTTGTCCATAAAAGGATCGAACTAGGTATGAATGATACCAAATGATCGGATCCCGGGCAAGTAAAATATCAAGAGACAAAAGGAATTGGTTACTGCGAATAAAAGGACATGCGTTCACTAAGTCATCACATGAACTGGTGGGAGTCATTATGGATCTCTAGGTCCTGCTAATGATTATTAATCAAAGAATGTCTCGATCGTGTCCACATAGTTCACGACCCGTAGGGAGACACACTTAAGGGTAGTCGACGCATTTGAGTGGATAGGGAACACCGGAGAAGATAATGGACGTCGCAGGAATTTGTTCTGTCGAATATGCCGAAATGGTTTCGGGGTATCGAAACAAAGCAAAGAATAAAATGTTAATGTGTTCATTAAATGAAGTACTCATTAAATAAAGTGTTCATTAAATTGAGTTGCATTAAAACAAGAGAATTGAAGTGCTTTAATTGAAAGACCTTTGGTTTTTTGAGTGGAGAATAAATCGAGAAAGTGGAGTTTGAATTATGTGTGAGTGGAGTGTCCACCCACATGAATGAGAGGAAGCGAGGGTGCACCCCATGGCTCCGGCCAAGGAGGGGGCTTTCCCCCCTCTCCTTTATAAAAGGAGGTGGAGACCTCCTCCCTCTCACACACTTGCCTGCTCCTCTCATATGCCCTTCGGTCGGAATCTTCTCCCTCTTGCTAGCGTTGTCCATTGCCACTAGAAAAGGTGATTGGGTGAATCCCTCAAAATCTTCCCCTCCACCATCTCTACCATGGTGTAGCGCTATTGGAGTTCCCGAGGATCCACTACTTCTTCTGCCCGGCTGGAGCGAGTGTTCAGGAGTCGTCGACAAACCGTATGTGTGACCGATTACGGAGGTGCTGCACGTGTGGCACTATCATCGCGTCCTTGAGGACGGTCGATTACACTCTACAATAGCCACGTTTGTTTGTGGGAACTTGTGGTTGCAACCGTAGGATTTTTTATTTTCCATCCAACGAACCCCATTAATAAACATCTACTATAAACCTAAAATAACATAATAACCATTTATTATTGCCTCTCAAGCATATTCCTTTCAGAGAACCCCTTGACTCTAGTGAGTTTTTGGACTAACCTACCTTGGCATTATTTTATCTGTAGATGTTTTATTACATCGTAATACTGAGATATTTGCAGACATTCAACTTGCTGACCTTCCCGAGTCGAAGCTTGCTCCTGTCAAGGGATATCCTCCAAAGGATCCAGTTCCTGTGGAGGATGAAGAAATTGAAGAATTCTCTGAGGCACTTAACCGAAAGCGTAAAGGTCTGGCTGTTTTGGCTGGCCCGCAAATGAGGCTAGTCGTCAAGAAGCAAGTTCTTCCATCAGATCTTGTATTTTTGTTTGTATTTTTTGGGTCATAACGTTTATAATCTATTATAGTCCAAAGCTAAACCATTGACAAAAGGAAAGGGAAAGCAGTGAAAGACTCTGGGCCAGCAGAAGTTAAATTTAGCTTCACTCGCTATTGCACCTCCGACTCCCAACCCAAAGTCATCGTCAGTGCCGGAGGATATTCCGTCTCCGCGTGCTGGGGATGTTGAGGCTCAATTTGAAGATCCAATGAACTTAGGTTCACAAACCGACATCACCATGAGTGACTCGGGAACTGATAAGGGTGAACCCTGTAAGGTTAATGATCCCTCGGATAAAACCTTCTCTGACAATCCTTTGAAGATCCCTAGTGGCCTCACCAGCAAAAGTGTAGAAGAACTTCTGAAGCTTTCCCTGAATTGCCTAGAGACCAAGACTATAACTGCTACGAGCGGATGCAGCGTCCCTCCTCCCCGATGCTTGCATGGGCTTGGCTCGCACTCGCCTCATGTACGAGAGTCAAATTAGCGATCAAATCTCGTTTGTTTAGGGGCAAAATCATGGACAATTTGGCACGATATGGTTGGTGGGATTTTTAGGACATGACCACATAGATTTGGGATGTGCGACTGTGCCTTTGTAGTGGAAAAAAGGACAGCAAGCGAGCCAGCTCCTACCGATTCGATCCCCAAATCCTAGTTGACCAGTTCGGCAGTTCCCCGTTCCCTAACCCTTTGTCCCCAACGAAAACCCTTCTTTGTTGTCCGTCTAGTCGGCTGGCGGCAGTCGTGATTCCCCCAACCCTACCCAGTGCCTGATAGTCGTAGTTCATGGAGGACGGAGTCGGAGACCCGGGAGGTGGATCGGCTCCTACAGGCAACAGCGGCAGCAGTCATATTGAGCAGCCGCCATGCCCAGCCATATCTGGCAGCAGCAAGAGACGGTGACGTGACCTGGCAGCGTCGACTCCGGCAGGCTCGTCGGGGACAACTTCAATACAAGCTGAAGATAGACAGGTACTTCCTTAACTTGACATTTCTTATTATTTATGTCAATTTCGGTTTTGACATCTAAACCTGTAATTTAGGACATGGATCATGAGTTGCTCAACTCTTTGAACCTTGAGGTTTAAAGTACTGACTAAAATTGTTCAAATTTCAGAAATCGGGAGGTTTTTGGTTGATACAAGATTACCACAACCTAATGTGCGAAATTTCAGAAACAAATGTCAAAAATGAGGAGAAAGTGGAACATGAGGCGGAGGATGTGCTTAATCTAGATAAAATTATGTGTAATCCCGCTTTTAGGAAACAAATCAATGAATACCATCCTAATGTGCAAGACCAAGTGAAAATGGAACTAGCCTTAATATTAACGGTGTCACCCACATCAGTTAAGAGGGATTTTTTGGAAATGAAGATCATCAAGTCCAAATTGCATAACAAGTTCAAAAATGAATGGTCCAATGATTTGATGGTATGTTACACCGAGCGAGAGATATTTAGACAAGTTGATAGTGATGTTATTGCTCAACTATTTCGAGCCATGAAGAAAAATAAGAAAATATTTACCTCGGTAATATCTCGGTATATTTTTTGAAGTGGTCGTTGATAGTCAGAGTGGCGTTAGTCTTTTGGAAGTTCTTGCTAAGTCTTAGCATATCTAATATTAGTGCATATGAGCTTTTGTATCGTGTTCTGAACTTGCGAACATTCAAGTGTGTTGCATACTTAAACATTAGAAGGTGTTGTGCACGTGTAATGTATTGTATTCGTGTTTCCGCACTAAAACTATGGTGGAAACTATATTTTCTCTATATGAATATTATATTTGTCCAAAAAAATAGGTGCCTTGTGGTGCGCCCAGGATTCCACAAATTCTTGTGTCTGCCACTAATAACTGGTGAGGAAGAGGCTTAGAAAGCTAAAGATGTAAAACTTGCTGATCTGATGGACCAAGTTTGTCTCCGTGACGAGAAATTAAAGGCTAGTTCAGTTCCGCCTCCACATTTCATTCCTTTAACTCTGGCCGAGAAGGTTTCTGCTGAGATCAATAGCATCCTCGACAAATTGCAACATGAGCATTTTGTAAGTCATGTTTTGACTCTTTTTACTATATTTATATCATATCCTCTAGCCCCCAAAGATAAAGTTGGGTAGAACTAGAAATCCGAGTTTATGCTTTTATAGGATGCCAAAGAACAAAGTAGTGTATCCTCCAAGGGTCGTGCTAAAATTGAACTTAGATAAAATAGAAGCCAGAGTCTTAGTAGCCTTTTGACTATGGTTACCATTCTGACATATAGAAAGTTAATATTTACAACCAGGAATTATTGAAGAACATCAGTGACAAGCGTAGAGTGGTCAAAGCTCTCCGACTTGAAAATGCTCAGCTTAAAGTTGAGAAGGATGAAGCCAAAAGTAAGTTTTCCGACTAACTCTTCTCGGAATTTTATGTTTTAGCCAAAATTCGACTAACTTTGTCCTTCGTAATCTAGGCTTGCTGACTCAATGTTGCACATTTGTGGAATAAGATGAAAACTTCAAAGCCTTAGAGTCCGAGAATGCCGACTTGCGCGAGCAACTTCAAAAGTTGAGGGAGGACCATGAATATAGTGTCAACAATATTCTTGAATCCAGCAACATGGCCACCGAAGAACGCGACCGAACTATTGCTCAACAACATAAGGTAATCTCGGATTTGAAAGTAGAGATGGATAGGCAGAAGGATACCACCCAAGCCCTACGGGATGAACTCCGGAGACTGCAAGAGGAAAAGATCAAAGTAGATGAAGCTATCTTTGGTATGTTTTCTGCCATTCCATCTCATGTTTAGTTTCTTTGACTGTTTCTGTCAGATTTTGTTAATACTACTCCCTTTCATAGGGCCTCACAACCTCCTAGATTCGTCTTCGTCTGAATCACGCACCAGCCGACTTGTCGTAGTCGGAGATTTACTTCATGATTTAGATTGGTGAGACTGTTAATGTGTCCAACTTAGACAAGTTATCCGCCTTTGAGATTTGTGATAAAGAGAAGGATATCCCTTAGCTGGTCGAGAATTGGGAGATGTCTTATGCCCGCACAGTGGTGTAGAATTCCCTTACCATGGTAATGAGCCACCATGGCAACATGAAATTTGCAAAGTTTCCAAGGGTTATTTGACTATTGATGAAGATGGCAATCCTAAAAATGTTGGCGAGATATGGAATTCTTGTGCCAGATATGCTTGTCGTGTGGCTGATGTGAGAAACTATGAGAAGCCATTTTTCTAATCTGTCGAAGTGCCTCCAAGCCCCCAGACAAAGGTGATGAAATCCCCGACAACGACAAAGAGATGGAGTTTGACGTCCTCGTCTTAGAGAAAGATCAGGGTGACTTGGGTGGTAGCACCAGCGGGCCGGCAAATCCTTCACCTACAACATGAGATTTGAAAGAGAAACTTTGCATTATTATGAAGCAATATTGATGTAATAGTTAAATTATTTATCTTGTGGTGCTATTTGTGTAAGAACTGATGATTTACTCTTAGCACGTCTGTTTTTTGTGCTTGAAAAATACTTAAGCACTTTTTTTTCATACTTATCGTTTATCTAGCTTCCTACCTCATCCCTTTCATGAGCCGACAAACCTTTAGCATCGAAACTTTTTCGACCAATGGAGCTCAATTCCTAAGCCAGTTTTAACTCGGAAACAAAGTTGGCCTCTAGTACCAACAATTCACTACTCGGAAAATACCCGCGTCCAGCAATCAGACAAAAACCAAAGTATGAACAAAAATGAGACTTACACCCGAAGGTTGCTTTATCTAGAATCAGAAATCTAACCGGAACAAATATGATCATAAAGTACATTCAAGTATCCTAGGATTTTTGAGTATGACATGATCATTCGGAAATAAGATGGTACTTTAAAACTTCTCAGAAAAACATTGAGGGGACCAATACTTTATTTCACTTTGAACATGTACATTGATATTAGAAAGAAAATTTCAGAATAAAAGGGATGTGGTTGAGCAATTGTGCAATACTCTGCTAACCATAAAGGTCCCTTCCTACATTGGGGAAGGTTTGTGCTTTCTTTGTTGCACTAGTCGAAGAACTAAATCGCCCTTTGTACAAGACCAATTTTTGATTCTCTGACTATGATACTTGCATAACTTCTGCTGATGGGTTATAGATCTCTACTCAGCAACGAAGCGAACTTCCTCGAGTACATCGAGGTCATCTTGTCGAGAAACTTCGGCATCTTCTTCGATGTACACAGCGACTCGGTGAGAAAGATGGATAAGATCAATCAGAAAAAGTACCTCTGCACCATAGACCAAGAAGAAAGGTGTATATCCGGTTGACCTATTAGGAGTAGTTCGTAAACTCCATACAACAGACGGCAATTCATCCGCCCAAGCCCCCGTAGCACGATGAAGTGGTGCCTTGAGCCTAGGTCAGAGGCCTTGAAGAATTAAACCATTAGCCCTTTCGACTTGTCCATTGTCTTGTGGATGTGGGACTAATGCAATATCAAATCAGATCCCTTGATCTTCGCAAAACTCGGCAAGTTCTCCCATTGAAAAGTTGCTCCCGTTGTCTATAATAATATTGTGTGGATAGCTAAATCTGATTATGACGTCCTCCATCACAACTTGTGACAGGTTTAGCCTCAATCCATTTTGTAAATTTATCCACCATCACAAGTAGGTCAGTAAATCCACTCGAAGCCCGTTTGAATGGTCCTACCAAGTCAACGTCCCAGACCGCAAAGGGCCATGTAATCGGAATTGTGCACAGCTGATCAGTCGGAACAAGGACTTGCTTGGCGTATTTTTGGCAGCCTTTGCATGTCTTGACCAGCCTCCCGACATCTACCTTAGTTGTAAGCCAGAAAAATCCTCGTCAAAAGCTTTTGCCATTGAGGATTTAGCTGCGGTGTGATGTCGACATTCGCCTTCATGGATTTCCATTAGGATTTCCACTCCTTCTAGAGGAACACAGCGCTGAAAAACCCCAGATACACTCCGCTTATAGAGCTCACACTGGTTATTGTGTAGGATTTTGCTCGTCGGACGATCTGCCGGCTCAAAACTTTGTCTTTGGGTAATTTTCCTTCTACCAAGCATTCGAGGTAGGGTTTTGTGCAGCTGGGTATTACAGCTAGAACTGCTATGAGCAGTGAGTCAAATTTGGTCGGATACTCCTCATCAACTCCTGTGATCGAGGGAACTTTAAGGTGCTCCAAAAAAGCGCCATCCGGGAATTCTTTCCATGCAGATCCTATTCTTGATAGTGCATCAACTTCCTCATTTTCTATTGGGGAATGTGTTGAACTTCAAACCCTTTGAATTATTTTTCTAGTTCATCCATGAAAACTCGATAGGCTTGAAGGATATATGCCCTAGAGGCAAATAATAAAATGGTTTTATTGTCATATCTCATTAGTTCATAATAGTTTTATATCATGCTATAACTGTATCAATCGGAAACATCGATACATGCGTGGTATATAAACAAACCTAGGTCCCTAGTAGCCTCTATTCAACTAGTTCATTGGGCAGCTGATGATCAAAGTGTCCTGATCATGGTGCTATGAAAGTCAACTGACAATAAAGTCATATCATCTAGAATGATGTGATGGACATTACCCACCAATGATTGTTGCAACACGATCGTGTCACTCAGTTCACATTGCAATTGTTAGAAATAGAGTGTCATAATCCTTAGACCATGAGATCATATCAATCACTATTACTGGAGGATTGCTTAGATAGCATCAAACGTCACTCGGTTAAATGGTGATAATAAAGGTGTGTTCAGGTATCCAAAGGGGCATGTAGAGGCATTATGCATCAAGATCAGGATGTGTTCTCCTGTGTGACGGGAAGATACACTAGGCCCACTCGGTGAATTACATCCATAAGTTGCACAACATATGACTAGGTCATGGGGATGGAATTTCACGGGAACGAGTAAAACAGTACTTGTTGGAAACGATGTTGAACAAGGTATCATGATACCGATGATCAGATCTCATACAAGTCTTGTATCGCGTAACAATGGGAATTGGACATATCATTGTAGGTTCGACATGATGGTGATTCATGGACTGCATAGGGGTCAACATGGGCATCCCGACCCCGCTATTGATCATTGATAGAGATCATGTCTATAGCATTCCCGAACCATAGGAAAACATGCTTAAGGGCATTACGACACTTAGAGATCTTCCTATAAGGAAGCATAGAAGATAGAGAAACCAGAATTGTTCTGGAGAGATCCGAAGTTGTTTAGAAAAAGAAAGAAAGAAAATGTTGAAAGGAGTTTTGAATAAAAGGCAATTTACAATATGCATTTATTATGTTAATTATGAATTAACTTATATAAAATAAAAATTTAAATTAAGATTTATGAAGCAACTTTCTCATTAGGCCAAAATCCCGAAGGAAATTGGCCCAGGAGAAAGCCGCGGGAAAAAGACAGCAAAAATAACAATCTGAGCCGCAGTGCTTGGTTTTATCTACTTTCTTATGTTTTGTTCCAACTTTGGAGTACTTTTCATAGACTTTCTTGGACTAACCTATTACAAGATGCCATAGTGCCAGTTGCTTGTTTTCTGCTGTTTTTGGTTCCAGGAAAGTCAGAAAATGAATATTCTCGGAATTGGACCGAACAAAAGCCAAAGTCGTTATTTTCCCGGAAGATTCACGGAGCCAGAAGCAGAGACGAAGGGGGGCCACAGGGTGGCCAAACTACCCCTAGTCACGGGTCCCCCTAGACCGCACCAGGTGGTGTGGGCCCTTGGTCCACCCACCGACCTTGCCCTTTCGCCTATAAGAAGACTACGATGCAAAAACCCTAAATCGAACAGCCTCCAGCCATGAAAAGTTCCGCAGCGCCGCCGCCACCGAAGAGGAGATTCGGGGGACAGAAAGTCTCTGTTCCGGCACCCTGTCGGGACGGGGAAGTGCCCCCGGAGCCATCTCCATCGATATCCACCACCATCTTCATTGCCGTTGCTGATTCCCATGATGATGAGGGAGTAGTTCTCTCTCGAGGCTAAGGGCTCTACCGGTATCTATGTGTTCATCTCTCTCTCTCTTTATGCATGATAATATTGTGATCATGAGCTTTGTAATCAAGTAGATCTACCTTGCTACCCAAGTGCTTTAATAGATCTCTGCTCTCCCCATGTGTGTGAAGTTGACATTGTGCACACCATGGTGGCACTTAGGCTAGAGATTACAAATACTTGTTATGAGTTATATTTGGAGTTGGATATCTTTATGAAATTTTGGTGTTTGTTTGAACCATCTAGTGCTCAAGGTGATAGTGTGGGGTTATCTAGATGCGAAAAGCGAACTTTGAGGTGTGCTGTTATAGCCCTACCATGGATTAGAGTGTCCAAGCGGAGAGTAGTTCAGAGTAGTATCATAAAGATAAGATATTTATATGAGAGTGTTCACTAGCTAAAGTATGATCCCTAGGCCTTGTTTCTAAGCATTGAAACACCGTTTGCAATTTGATATGTTACATGTTTGCTTGCTTTCATCTTTATTTCAGTTTGCCTTTAGTCTCTTCTAGGCCATCAAGCTATTTTCTGGCACCGTTACCACTTATAATTATCCATACCACTTGTATTTTACTATCTCTTCGCCGAACTAGTGCACCTATACACCTAACAAGTGTATTGGGTGTGTTGGGGACACAAGAGACTTCTTGTATCTTGATTGCAGGGTTGCTTGAGAGGGATACCTTTGACCACTTGCTCCCTGAGTTCGATAAACCTTGGGTGATCCACTTAACGGGAAACTTGTTGCTGTTCTACAAACCTCTCCACTTGGAGGCCCAACAATTGTCTACAAGAATAGAAGTGCGTAGACATCAAGCTATTTTCTGGCGCCGTTGCCGGGGAGGTAAGGTAAAGGGTACTCACATCCTCCGGTGTGAGTGCTCGAAGTTATTTCCTTTAGATTCTGCAATTTTGTTTTTTTTCTTGCTTTCACTAGTTAGGCTTAATGGAAAACAACAACAAAATTGAGAGCTTTATGGTATTTATCTTGAGTTAGGACATGGAGTGTTTGAAGAGAAAATTAAAAACCCTATGGAACTTTATTTGCATGCTAATAGCAATGTTTTTAGTATGAATTCTTTGGATACCATTATTGCTAATGCTATGGAAAAGTCCAAGCTTGGGGAAGCTAGTTTTTATGAAAATGATCTTTTTAGTTCCCTAGCTTTGGAAGATAGATATTCTATTTCTTATGATGATACCAAACGTCCAATATATGATGATTATAATGATGAATATGATATTTTCAGTCCACCTACTATTGAGGAGAAAATTAATTATGATTACAATATGCCTCCTATATTTGATGATTATGGTGATGGGAATAATAATGATAGCTATTTTGTTGAATTTGCTCCCACTGTGATTAATAAGAATGACTATTCTTATAGGGAGAGTAATAATTCTTCTACGCATGTGGCTCATGATAAGAATGTTTTATCTGATAGTAATATTGTTAATTTTATTCATCATGCTACTGAAAGTTATTATGAGAGAGGGAAACATGGTTTTATGCATCTCAATAATATTATGTTTCCCCTCTTTATGTAGAAAATTTTGAAGTTGCACTTGTTTTGCCTTACTATGCTTATTGCTTTGTGTTTTCATGAATTGTTTCTTTAAAAGATTCCTATGCATAGGAAGTGGGTTAGACTTAAATTTGCTTCTTGATGCTCTCTTTTACTTCAATTCATATTTCTTATGTGAGCATCTTCTCAAACTATCATGCCTAACTTCAAGGCGTTAAAGAAAAGTACTTATTGGGAGATAACCCAAAAGTTTTAGATGAGTCTTGGAAGTTATTACCTCTGTAATAACCGCTCCTTATCCTTTTTATTTGCTTTTTGTGCCAAGAGTAACCTCTAATGAGAGAGAACTAATGATTGGGAAAGTTGTTGTCCCGAAACAGATTTATGGGCTTCACCGTAAAAATTCGTGTAAAATCTCTATACGTCTTTTTGAGGCGTGAATTTTTGAACTTCTGCCCTAGGTTGTTATCTTACTTTTGTTAGGTAACACTTTTCGATTTGAGCAACAGAAGGTCTTCGAAAAAATTGGTTTTACCTACTGGTCTGTTTTGACAGATTTCTGCCATTATTTGCATTTGCTTCTTGTTGGTTCCTTTTTGAGTTCTTTTGGGGAATTGAGCTTTTTGAGGGAAGTTCTACAGTAGCTTGTGTTTTAATGGAAGTTTTATTGGTGTTTGAACTGAACCTAAAGACCTATTATCTTGAGTGCACTAATGTTGCTAATAAAGATTGTGTGAAGTTTTGTATGAAGGAAAAATTTGAGGTGTATGGAAGGAATGAGTAATGAGATGAAGAATGTACTAAAGCTCAAGCTTGGGGATGACACACGTGTCACCCCAAGAAATATCCAAGAAGTATAAGCGTCAAATATTGGGGATGCCCAAGGCATCCCCTTCTTCAGCAATAAAAATTCCAGGTTCCTTCCAAACACATCATTTTCATTGTTTCATGCACGGTTGTGTTGTTCTTGGAGCGTATTCTTTTTCGTTTTTCGTTTTGGTTTTCGTTTGCTTGGTTTGCTTAGTTTGCTGAATAAATTGTTTGGACCCCCTCTTTCATACATTGTTTTTCAAATAGTTTGGTTTGGATTGGAAAAGAGTAGGAAAGTTCATGCTTAAGTGGTAAAGAGAGCTTGTTTTTGACTATGGCCCATGCTTTGTCATGCAATGCTTGATATTGTTTTGGCTTTAGGCTTAGTATTCTTTGCTGTAGCATTACATGTTATAAACAATTAAGATTGCTTAATGTGCCTTGGAAGAATCATGCGTTGTTTTAGCATATTAAAGCATAGTATTGTGGTATTCTTCTTTGATGCTTTATTTGGGTTGACTTGGCACATACTCACACCATGTTATGACTATCCCAAGTCACCATAGAATTTATGATCCTTTAGTTTTCAACTTGTAGTATCACTTTATGCTTTGATCAATGATGTTTTGTCGCTCTGCATGATTATGGCCATTATTGCTCTCTTAGTTGGTCGCTCCCAGTCTTTTGCTAGCCTCCGCAACCAAGTATGAGTTCCACTCATGCATCCAACTCCTAAAACCAAGTTATTCCAAAGAGTCCACCATACCTACCTATTAGCATATGCTATTCCAAGTATATTCATTTTTTTATCTACCTTCCGAATTAAACTTGTTATGAGAAAACTAGTGATTAAAGCTCTCACGAACTTGATGGCACACTTTACTTTTCTTGCTTTTTATAAACTTGAACCATTGCGTCCATCTTTGTTGCGTATATGCTTGCGCTTTATAAGTTGAAGTTAGCATAACCATGTATCATGGGGAACGCTTTCAACGTTGCACTTGTACTTTGTACCTAGTTGATATCATGTTCTTTTGCTTATGGATCCCGGCGGTGTGAAATAAAAGGGGAACTTGTAAGATCATGGAGTTTGTATGTGTGTTAGAGAAACGCCTGGGCCGCTAGCCTAAGCCATGCCTAATCATGGTGGAAACTTGCAGCATAACCATAATGAGCACTCTATGAAGGATCCTCAATAAAAACCTATGCAAATAGCAAATAAAAAGATCACTGAGATGCTCATTGTCTGCTTGCCTTGTCATTTTGATTATGGGATAGCTCCTGTATCATGTGCAAGGGGTACCCCGTTGGCGGTTCTCTATGATACATATGTACTTACAATGACAAGAGCTTACTTGTGACTGAAGTTGAGTAGCATGAGGTTCGGTCTTCGTAAGTAAGGGGCATGAGATTTCGGCTTATAACCTGTCAAGCATATCCTCTTAGTTGTGTCACTTTAACCTTAATCACTTCAAGATGCTTAGATAGGGGCAATGAGAGCTGAAATCTAATAAGTACCATAATTTTTGGAAGCTCTTTATGAGACTTGAATCCCTACTTCCTTCTATGAAGGCCTTTCTTTTACTTTTATGTTGAGTCTCCACCTTCTATCTTTATGCACCTACTTTGAGAGCATAGTGGTCATTCTTAGTTCTATGTGCATTGTCCCAAGACTTGTTGATTGATGCATAACTTTGATATTGCTTGTTTTAAACTGTTTGTATCTAGTCACTCTTATGAACTTTGAAGGTGTCATATGCATTTATGTTTTCTACTCTATGAGGGACAAGCTGAATGCCACTATGCTATGTTTTCTTTATGTGAAACAAACAAATGTCTTGCAAAGCATTGTTATTCATGAATCTTTTGTTTGTGCCTTTTCATGTTGCATCATAGTTTCTTTGTCTTATTGCTAGAACTTTGTCTTTCGTGTTATGATTGAAGTACTATGATCCCAGCTTTGAGTGTTTCACAAATACTTTGATCAAGTTTATGATGGTGCATGTCACCTCAAAAATTATTCTTTGTTTTTATGACTTACCTACTCAAGGACGAGCAGGAGTTAAGCTTGGGTATGTTGATACGTTGCTAACGTATCCATAATTTTTGATGTTCCATGCTTGGTTTTATCTACTTTCTTATGTTTTTTTCCAACTTTGGAGTACTTTTCATAGACTGTCTTGGACTAACCTATTAACAAGATGCCACAATGCCAGTTGCCTGTTTTCTACTGTTTTGGTTCCAGGAAAGTCAGAAAATGAATATTCTCGGAATTGGACCGGACAAAAGCCAAAGTCGTTATTTTCCCGGAAGATTCACGGAGCCATAAGGAGAGACGAAGGGGGGACACAGGGTGGCCAAACCTCCCCTAGGAGCGGGTCCCCCTATACCGCACCAGGTGGTGTGGGCCCCTGGTCCACCCACCGACCTTGCCCTTTCGCCTATAAGAAGCCTCTGATGCAAAAACCCTAAATCGAACAGCCTCTAGCCATGAAAAGTTCCGCAGCACCGCCGCCACCGAAGAGGAGATTCGAGGGACAGAAAGTCTTTGTTCCGGCACCCTGCCGGGACGGGGAAGTGCCCCCGGAGCCATCTCCATTGATCTCCGCCACCATCTCCATCGTCGTTGCTGATTCCCATGATGATGAGGGAGTAGTTCTCTCTCGAGGCTAAGGGCTCTACCGGTAGCTATGTGTTCATCTCTCTCTCTCTATGCATGATCATATTGTGATCATGAGCTTTGTAATCAAGTAGATCTACCTTGCTACTCAATTGCTTTAATAGATCTCTTCTCTCCCCATGTGTGTGAAGTTGACAATGTGCACACCATGGTGGCACTTAGGCTAGAGATTACAAATACTTGTTATGAGTTATATTTGGAGTTGGATATCTTTATGAAATTGTGGTATTTGTTTGAACCATCTAGTGCTCAAGGTGATAGTGTGTGGTTATCTAGATGTGGAAAGTGAACTTTGAGGTGTGCTGTTATATCCCTACCATGGATTAGAGTGTACAACCAGAGAGTAGTTCAGAGTAGTATCATAAAGAGAAGATATTTATATGAGAGTGTTCACTAGCGAAAGTATGATCCCTAGGCCTTGTTTCTAAGCATTGAAACACCATTTGCAATTTGATCTGTTACATGTTTGCTTGCTTCCATCTTTATTTCAGTTTGCATTTAGTCTCTTCCAGGCCATCAAGCTATTTTGTGGCACCGTTACCACTTATAATTATCCATACCACTTGTATTTTACTATATCTTCGCCGAACTAGTGCACCTATACACCTGACAAGTGTATTGGGTGTGTTGGGGACACAAGAGACTTCTTGTATCTTTATTGCAGGGATGCTTGAGAGGGATGCCTTTGACCACTTCCTCCCTGAGATCGATAAACCTTGGGTGATCCACTTAAGGCAAAACTTGTTGCTGTTCTACAAACCTCTGCACTTGGAGGCCCAATAACTGTCTACAAGAATAGAAGGGCGTAGACATCTAGGATTCATTGTATTGCACCGTATGTATGTGATACCTCGGGGAGCTACACTTGTAGCGACTGGGTCGTCGTGCAAGGACCTGGACAAGGGGTGATGTGCGAGGAGCTTCGCGACCTTGAGACGGGTAAACTACATCATCCACGCTCATGCATGAGCGTAACGGTCGCTCAATCTTCAATGGTATGTTACAACTATCTTCCTCCATTACTGCATCACTTCTAGATAGATCCTTGGGCATGCAGGGCGTTTCGCATAGTAAATTTTTGTTATTTGTTGAGGAAACCCTACAAGGCTGCCATGTGCTTATATTCCCTACAGTGATCAGATACTTGTTGAGCAACTAAATCGAGGTCTCCATACCACATGAGTAGGTGAATGCCGATGTGTTTTGCAATTTGAATTCCATGTAGCAGAGCTTCATATTCGGTTGTATTATTGGTTGTCGTGAAGTGAATCTGCAATACATAGAATAGTTTGTCTCCTTGGGGTGATTTTAGTAACACGCCAGCACCTGATCCCCCGAGCACTTTCGACCGTCAAAGTGCAAGGTCCAATATTCTCACTCTAGGACATTCATATTTGTTGTTGTCTCTGTCTAATCAGTGACAAAATCGGCGAGTATTTGGGACTTGGTCATTGTACACGGTTTATATTCAATGTCAAAAGTTGCTAGCTCGATTCCCCAATTAGCAACGCGTCCTGTGGCGTCACTGTTCTTGATTATGTATCTCATAGGAGTTATGCTCAACATGATAATCTTGTGCTCTTGAAAATAGTGTCGTAGCTTTCTCGATGCAAAGAACACACCATAGGCTAACTTTTGGTAATGTGGATAACGTTGTTTTGATTCTTTCAGGACCTCGGTGAGGTAGTAAGGCGGGTGCTGCACCAAATGTTCCTATTTTTGCTCTGGCCGTTCCACCACCATTATGACGCTGATGACTCTGTTTATCACAGTAATGTAGAGAAACATCGGTTCCTGAGGTTCTGGTGTTGCAAGGACAGGGGCGGATGAGAGTACTACTTTCAGGTCCTGGAGTGCAGCTTCAGCTTCATTGGTCCAGACGAATTTCTTGGTCTTCTTCAAGAGCTTGTATAATGGTGTGGCTCTTTCACTGAGCCGGCTTACGAACCGACTGACCGCAACAATACAACCAGTGAGTTGTTGTACGTCCTTTAGGCAAGTTGGCCTGGTAATGTTGAGTATAGCTTTTATCTTGTCGTGGTTCACCTCTATGCCTCTCTAAGACATGATGAAACCTAACAATTTTCTGGTTAGAATTCTAAAGAAGCACTTCTTCGGGTTAAGCATTATGTTGTATTTTCACAGATTTGTGAATGTTTACTCCAAGTTGGAAATTAGAGTTTCCTTCTTTTTGGATATCATAGCTATATCATCCACATATGCATGTACATTGTGTCCGATTTGATCATGGAGGCAACGCTGCATAGTGCGTGGGTACGTAGCTCCTGCGTTTTTGAGCCTGAAAGGCATCATTACGTAGTAGAAGGTTCCGAAGGGGGTGATGAACGAAGTATTTAACATTTCTAACTCCTTCATGCGTATTTAGTGATATCCGGAATATGCGTCGAGAAAATATAAGAGTTTCGAGCTTGCTGTCGATAACTTGGTGGATTCTAGGCAGAGCAAACAGATCTTTCGGACAAGCCTTGTTCAAGGCAGTATAACCGACACAAATACTTAAATCAGTGGTGTCCCCTTTAGGGACGATTAAAGGATTCACCGACCACTCAGTGTGGATGGCCTCTTCGATAAATCTGGCTGATTCTAACCGGGCTAATTCCTTAGCTATGGCTTTGCACTTTTCATCTTAGAAACGTTGTATGGACTATTTGACGGGTTTAGCGTCAGGATAAACATTTAAAGAGTGCTCGGCAAGTTCCCTAGGTACTCTGGTCATGTCAGAAGGTTGCCATGTGAAGATATCTTAGTTAGCTTTGAGGGACTCAATGAGCGCACTTTCCTATGTGCAGTGTAAGCCTACACCTATTTGAGTCACCTTGGAGGGGTCGTCGTTCTTCAGAGGTGTTGTCTTCGTCGCTTCTGATGCCTTAAACTCCGGAGTCCGCTTCAGCACCTCCTTCTTTGTTGCAGGCATCTCGGACGGATCAATGTTCTTCTTGATCTCCTAGTACTCCTCGGCATGCAGTACAACTTCAGCAAAGGCGGTAGCTTCATCTTTGCATTCTCGTGCTTTCTTCGGGTTTCCCTGGATTGTGATAACGCCATTGGGACCTGAAAGTTTCTTCATATTGTAGATGTAGTAGGGCGAGCCATTAATTTCCAATACGCCAGACACCCAAAGATAGCGTGGTATGCACTCTTGAATGGCACCACTTCGAAAGAAAATGGTTCAGTCCAATAATTATCCGGCGTTCCAAAAGTAACGTCGAGAGAAATTTCTCCCAAAGAGTTTGCTTGCCTTTCGGGGACAATTCCATGGAAAATCACGCTGCTGTAATTCAGCTGTGTTTCCGATATCTTCATACGGTGCAACATTTCAATAGAGGATGTTGATGCTACTGCCACCGTCCATGAGAGTCTTGGAGAACCCATACCCGTCGATCAGTGGATTGACGACCAGAGCATACTTTCCTTCCTATGTGGTTTAGGCAGATGGTTGTGTCAGTCAAAGGTGATCGTTACTTCCGACCAGTACAGATATTGGGGGATAGCCGGAACAGTTGCGTTCAGTTCGTGCATCACTTCTTTCTTGACCTTGGTGGGTTGGGAACCGAGGAAGCAGACATAGGTGTATTTTTTTGGTTGGGTAAGCCTTCTTACCATCCGACTTGAGATTTGAGGCATCTGCTTCCTCCATGTCAGCATCTTCCTTGGACTCCTTCTCTTTGTTGGAATTTTTCTTTCCTTTTCGTCACTTGGCCCTCTAGCTAGCGGATTTGTCTTTCTTGATGTCATCATTAAAACGACACTCAGCATTTGTGTGGGAAGAGCCCCCATTACCATCTGGGTGATGCACACACAGATTGTTGGCAATGTTGGCTGAAGGGTAGTTTTTACCAGGTTGCTGGTCTCCTCTACCTTGGACCCGGGAAGTTCCGCGGCCTCGACCCCGGCTTCCTCTGCGCCCTCCTCGTCCTCTAGATCCGAAAGTTGTGTTGACACTTGCAGTTTCTGGCTTGGGTTTTTCCTCCGAGGTGTTCTTGCGCTTCTGGGTCTGCTCTGCTTTGGCTATTTAGTCGATTATGGTATGGATAGGGTGTTTAGTAGTCCCTATGAATCATTTTCGGCATCTGCATATTTTCTTGTCCTTTCTATCATTTCTCCCAAGTTAGTGACTTTGTCACACTTGAGCCGGTGACGCAGTAATCCAATTGGGAGCCCTGCGATAAAAGCTTCAATCGTGGTCTGGTTGTTTACTCCCTAACATGAGTTTTTCGTGTCGATCCATCATCCAAGGTAGCACCAGAAAGTTTCTCTGGCCTTTTGGGTGCAATGTTGTAGATCTCCGACCGTGTAGGGCCTCCTATATGTGCCTTCGAATATCCGAAAGAATGCACTTTGCATATCATACTAGTTGTGAATTATGTTCTCCGGGAGTTCATTGAGCCAAGACAGAGCCTTCTTCCGCAGCATAAGTGGGAGATACCGGACTGTGACCAAGTTGTTTCCTCCTTTGGCAATGCAGCAAGCCTGGAAGAAGTCCTGGAGCCAGGTGTCTAGCTGAGCCACACCGTCGTAGGGTTGAATGTGTCTTGAGATAGCAAATCCCTCTGGAAAATTTGTTTGTCGGATCCGTGGTCCAAAGCATTTTGTACCCACGTATATGTTGTTCGACTCGTAGCGCCGTGCCTCTATGTTTAAGTTGATCCGGTGTCTGGCATCACTTGGTGACAGGAAGCACCGTCTCGGATGTTCGTTGTGGCTGCGATGCTGTGGAGCCGGGCCTCTGCTTCCTCCATCACTGCCTCCACCTTGATGTCCTCCTTGGCTCCCGTGGGAGCCGTTATGGGTGTTTCTTGGTGGAGAGGGTGGTGTTGGTGGGTTATATCCGGCTGATCGCCGGCCTCCATCCGGGTCTTTGTGGAAATGGCCACCGTGTTGGCATGAGCCGACGCGGTTTTCGTCGTTTCTTTGTCCGTCGATCCAATCATTATGGTGAGGCTCAGCTGGATGGCTTGCATGTCTAGGAGGTGGCATTCTTTGCCGATCCTGTTCCTAACGTCGTGCTTCATCTTCTTCCCTACGGTAATCTTACTACCGTCGGGGAGGTTGATGTGGAACCAGTGCTACCATGGCATCTCGCTCTGCAGCTAGGGAAACACTGCTCCAACCGCGTACGGTTCTATGTCGTTGTCATGAAGAGACAGTTCTTGAGTAAGTATCATCCAGAGGGTCGGAGCGGTGACGCTGATCCGGTTCTGGACGGGGCCTTGTGTTGTTCTACCGAGCTATGTCCATGCGGCATTGGTCGGATTTCGAGACCAGTTTTCCACGAAAGGACGTGCTAGCTTTCTGTTTCTCTAGACCCTTGCTGAGTAGTGCTACACTCATCCGGACCTGATCTGGAGTTTGATTATTTGCCAGGATCTCTCGGGCCACAACAGTGTTTTCTACCGGCGTGTTATACACCTGGTTTCCTTTGTTGTCGATCCAAGATTGTCCAATGACTATGTCTGCGTTGTTCCCCTCAAAAAGGGATTTGTGAACTTCCACATTTTATTTGCTAGCTCAGGGCCCATTCCGGATCTTCTGGTGCTGCAGGGAGTTATACTATCCTGCACCTTCGATGTGCTGCTTCTCCTCGATGATATGAGTGGCTTCATTCAAGAGTATCTAGCACTATGCTTCTAGGGCCAAGGCCCTTTCCTCCAACTCGTCTGGTGTAAGTTCCGAGGTGGTTGGGATTGGCATTGTAAGTGCTTCTCCGATGATTTGATGGGCATCTGGGGTAACCACGTGTCCATCCACCGGGGACTTTTTTGGTTCCTGCGGGATCAGAGTGCCATCTCAATCCTCCTTGTATTCTTCGGTGATTTCCTCCTCGGCCAGAATATCCTTAGCCGGAGTCTTTTTTTTCTTATTCTTCTTTGCCTTGTTAGCCTTATTGGTTCCTGTGGCAAAGATGGCTTTTGGTCCAAATCCTAGAGTCAAGATTCTGTCAGTACTTTTGGACATATGGACGTCCGGATTTTCTCTGAGATCCATATCATCTTGCGGGTTGGGAGAGTTTTCGTCGTATCTCTCATCCGTATTATTGTACAGACTTAGATCTAGACTGATGATTGCAAGTACATAGATCAATTGTAGCTAGTTTCAAAGTAAAAGTATCGAATCCACAGAGAGCTATTGGTAAAGGTATTTATGCCCCACGTTACTATCTACCAAAGGATACTTGTAAGCTTCCTTTGATCTCAAGCAACGTGTGTTTGAAAGGTTTTTGGTTGAATGCAGAAAAGTAATAGAAACGAGTAAAAGAAAGCAAGTAAGAAGGTCGTGTGAAAGCGTGGTTTAATTCAATAGGGCTAAAACATTCTCGAGGATGTAGGATACACCACTAGCATGATATATTATTAATTAAGATAACATACTTCTTGTGTCATGATATGTGTGGAGAGAGCTCCATAATAAAATTTTCACTACAAGGCTCGTAGGAAGCCACTTTGTTGAGCCAAGAGTGAGGCCGCCTCTAAATAACCACTATGATGTCTGAGAGCAATCACCCACACAAACCACTACAATTAAGGGTTTCCCCATGGATATCATAATTAGCTTTGGGAGTCCCTCTTTATCCTCCTTTGACCATGTAGTTCGCAAGCCGATGCCAATCTGTCACAAAGCTATTCCGGGCATGATTCCAAACACATCCAAAGGATTTTTTTCCCTCCCTTTAGTCCCGGAGGCAAATGATATGTGGCCGACTACATATACCATCCAAAGAGAGAGATAAAACACAAATCATCAATCAATCATAGACCGGACAGTCACACAGACACAAGAATAGATCATCTTTATTGCAAGTTCATAATAGTGCTAACATTTCTCCTTGTCCCCAAGAACAAAGGAACTAGTCACACATGGAAGCAATCAACAACACCATCATAATCAAATAGATGGATAACAATATGGAGGTAGATCTAATGCAAACCATAATTGAATCTGGAATTACAGTAAGATCTAATAAATGAGAGATGGGGGATAGCGACGGTGATGGAGATGAAACAATTGACAGTGAAGGGGATGATGTGATGTCCTCCAATGATCCGTGAAGTAGTAGGGATTTTCCCTCCTCCTTTAGATCCCTTTCAGATGTGGTTTTTCATGGTTTCTGGTGGCTGTAAATGTTAGATCTCTCAACTGTCTTGCCAGGAGAAAGTATTTGATGAGGCGGACGCGCTACCATGAAGTACGAGCAATTGGTATGGGCGATCTCCGCCCGTACCACTGGTCGTTAAAGCCCTTGGATCCTTCCCCTCGTTTGGTATTCCCCTAGGTGTGAAGGCGAATTCATAAAATGACTTTTATCACTTAAAACTATCATATTATAGCTTAATATGACATTTCCAATTGATATGTTCATAGAGGACTCAATGATTCGGTATCCTATCGAAACAAGGACAAAAAGGTGTGTGCCAACATAGTGAGATACAAAAATCCCTACTCTATTTATGCAAAAAAAACGAAAGGTAAATATGCTTCAATTTGGACTCATCAACTCCCCCAAGCTAGACTCTTGCTCGTCCCCGAGCAAGATTGTGGCTTATGGACAAGATCATCATGTTCATGAGACATGATTGGTTACAATAAATGAGGTAGAAATTGAAACATGAATACAACATCGGATGTAAAGTTACTTCAGGGGTTTTATCATACCCTTACATATCACATGACTTAGAGGCTTCCACACCCTTTTAGTATCAATGTAGTTATAAGAAGCTTCTAGTAATTTAACATATCATACAATCATAAAGTTTAAAATAATGGAGCACTTGATTCAGTAATGAAGATTCATGACCATTCTTTTTCTTTCTACTTTTTGACTCTTTTGATAGCTGCTTTTCTTTTTTTCCCTTTTTCTCTTTCTCTATATTTTTTCACTTTCTTTTTCTTTACCCTCTTTGCTCTTTTTTTTAGTATAGCTATTTGAAAATGCTCACTAGTTTTATGGCTTTCAAAACTCATGACCATGATATGCTACCAAAATTCTTCTTCTCATACCTCAGTCAATACTTTTATTGGTGTCGAAGTCCCTAAAATCATGACAGATGTACAAGTATCATAACACTCAACCTAGTTCAATCATCTAATATAATAATCATGAATCAAAATACAACTTCAAATATCATAAAGTCTCGCAACTCAACGGATATAAATCTTCTCTTGAACAAAAGGGAACTCGAAGTTGATGCAACTAATGAAAATTCTAAATCAAAAACTAACATGCGTGCAAGAAAGTAAACATGCTAAACTGTAAGATAGATTACAAGGTCCTCATAGATTCCCCCAAGCTTGGAATCAAACCGGGTGGATCGAATAATTCCTTGTGCTTACTTAATCCTTCTTGGGAGTAAAGAACTCATCATCTTCCTCATCTTCATCCACCTTGAAGCTGCAAGCATGAGCAATACACGCAAATCGAGTGGACATTTCTATGATGCCGGCATGCAATTCTTTAATTACCTTGCTTAATGTCTTCCTATCATTGGTCATCTCCATGATAATCTTGGTCAGGACTTGCACTCTACTATCGATGTCATCGACCTTCTTTTCGAGGTCTTTGCCCATCATCCAGTAAGAGTCAACTCCTTCTCCAATAGTTTCAACATAATCTTTGGAGATATTTTCAAGGTTCTCGATCTTTTCTCGAATCTCATCTCGGTTTTCCTCTTTTTTGGTCGGGGTTCTCGAAGGGGATTTAAGAGAAGATCCTCGAAGGTTATACATGTAGGGGTTGAGTGGAGATTCTCCTTTGTTCTTCCTTTATTCCACGTGATGAGCATCTCCAACTTATGTAGGAATATTTCTTCCCAGTTGGGGAGTGGAACCACTTGTGAGGACTCGTGGGTTGAGGAAGATGAAGTATCCCTCTCAAATCCCTTTCCCTTGACTTGTGTTTCAGAGGCACCTCCCTTCTTGGTCCAAATATGCTTGATATGAAAAGGTTGCATGGTCCTTGAATGATCACGTGAGATCTGAGGTTTCATTGTAAAGGGGGAAAAGGAAACTTGAGATCTGAAATATGATGGAGAAGAACAAGGAAGAAGAAAAAGTGCAAATTAAAGGAAGAAAACCCTAGGCAATAGGGTTGAAGTCGATCGCGAGTAATGGTACGGGTGGGCCCTGTCCGTACCATGCACTCATACAGACTTCATACCGCCTTTTTTTACTCAATCGACAAAATGTGGTGAATAGACGCGGAAAAGGGTGGGGCTAGTAACGACCATCGGTACGAGCGCTTATGCCCGTATGGTTTGATCGTACCGTAACAGCGGAAACCGAGTTAGCACCCCAAACATTTAACTACCACTGGTACGGGTGTGCCTGCCCGTACGGTCCACCCGTACCAGGTCGATAAATAGCATGGTATAACAAAAAAACAAATGGAGAGCGATGAACAAGACGAGATTGACTAAAAAGTTTCCAAAATAGCAAAACTAAGCAACTAAAACTTTGTTACCTGACTTTGCTTATTGTATTATTCGGCTATAATTAAAGAGATTAGCTCCCCAGTGTTAACCTCTCCATCTCTATAATGTTTCAACTATTGCGAATTAATGATCTAGGATGAAGAAGAGGGCGTAGTGTTCTTCAACCTTACTGCCCCCGAAGGGTATGCCTCCTTAACCTCATAAGGTCCTTCCCACCTAGATTTTAATTTACCTGCAAAGATCTTAAGCCTAGCGTTGTAGGGCAAAACCTTATCTCCAGATTTAAATTCCTTCCCCTCTAACTTTTTATCATGCCATTTTTTAACCTTTTCCTTGAATATCCTAGCATTCTCATAGGGCTCATTTCTGAGTTCATCCAAAGCAGGAATATCTAATAGTCAATTTTCTCCAGCAGTTTTAAATCAAAATTCGGGGTTTTGATAGCTCACCGAGCTTTATGCTCTAGTTCTAATGGAAGGTGGCAAGTTTTACCGTAAACCATCTTGTATGGTGTCATTCCCATAGGATTTTTGAAGGCTATACGATACGCCCGCAGCGCATCATTAAGCTTCAATGCCCTGCCCTTCCTTGACATGTTCACCATTTTCTAAAGTATGACTTTGATTTCCTGGTTAGCTAATTCCACTTGTCCACTAGTTTTTGGGTGGTAAGGTGAAGCTATGCAATGGTCGACTCCATACTTTTGAAGTATCTTTCCAAGAGTACCTTTCATAAAATGAGTTCCACAATCAGTAATTAAAAAGCAAGGTACTCCAAACCTAGGAAAGATGATGACCTTGATCATCTTGATGGAAGTGGATGCATCTGCATGAGAAGTGGGTATAGCCTCTACCCATTTAGTAATGTAGTCAACAGCAACAAGAATATGAGTATAACCATTAGAGGGGCAAACGTTCCCATAAAATCCATTCCCCAGACATCAAATAGTTCTATTACTAAGTTATATTTCATAGACATCTCTTGTCTTCTACCAATATTACTCATACATTTGCAGGCATCACAATTCCTAACATATTCACGAGCATCTTTAACTAGGGTAGGCCAATAGAAGCCTGATTGCAAGACTTTAGCTGAAGTACGATCACCCGCATGATGTCCTCCATAAGGACTATCGTGACAAGCCTTGAGAATGTATCTCACCTTGTGGTCTGATACACATTTCCTAATCATCCCATCTATACCATGCATGTATAAATAAGGATCTTCCCAAAAGTAATATTTTAAATCATTAAAGAATTTCTTTCTTTGATTGTAATCCATCCCTTTTGGTAGAAACTTGCCTAGAAGAAAATTAGCATAATATGCAAACCAATGGTCATGGGGCTCTATAATTGAAAGATATTCCCCTGGCAAGAATTTGTTGATAGGAATGGGGTCCTCTAAGATACCCTCCATTCATGATAGATGAATGACAACGGGATTATCCTTGCCTCATCTATCCACTATCTGCAGGTCATATTCTTATAGTAACAAGAACCATTTAAGTAGACGGGGTTTAGCATCTTTCTTAGCTAGAAGGTGTCTCAAAGCCTGATGATCTGTGTGAACTATTACTTTTGAATTGATAATATAGTGCCTAAATTTGTCACAAGCAAAAACAATAGC
The DNA here is from genome assembly GCA_910589775.1 of Avena eriantha. Lineage (NCBI taxonomy): Eukaryota > Viridiplantae > Streptophyta > Magnoliopsida > Poales > Poaceae > Avena > Avena eriantha. Next base: position 416,190,178 of record OU342744.1, on the reverse strand, counting down.
TAAAAATTCTTTTTCAGTTATTGCATAATTTCTTTGGTCCTCATTGAAAGTTCGACTACATATTGAATGATGTTAAGGTTCGATCCATCTCTTTCTCCTAAAACAACCCCAATAGCATAGTCACTAGCATCACACATAATTTCAAATGGCTCACCCCAATTTGGTGGTTGGATAACAGGTGCATACACTAATGCCTTTTTTAACTGTTTGAAAGAATCAATGCAATCTCTATCAAAAGCAAAAACAGTATCTTTATCTAAGAGACGGGCTAGAGGGGCAGCTATTTTGGCAAAATCTTTAATAAAATGCTTATAGAAACCGAAATGACCAAGGAAGTTCTTTACCCCCTTAATGTCTTGTGGTATCGGCAATTTTTTTAGGGTGACCAAGTTTGAACCGTCGCCTCAATTCCTTTTTTAGAAACTTTATGCCCAAAGACTATACCTTCCCTTACCATGAATCGGCAGTGCTCCCAATTGAGGATCATCTTGGTCTGTCTACATCGCTGCAAAACTCTATTAAGATTGTAAAGGAATTTTTCAATAGCAGTTCCATATACAACAAAGTTGTGCATAAGAACTTCCATAGAACTCTCTACAAAATTGTCGAATATTTTTAGGACACACTCTTGAAAGTAGCAGCTACGTTACACAAACCAAAAGGCATTAGCCGGTAAGCATAGGTTCCATAAGGTGGTCTTTTCTTGGTCTTCAGGCTGGATAGCGATTTGAGAATATCCCGAATAATCGCCAAGAAAGCAGGAGTAAGAATTATCAGACATCCTTTCCATAATGCTATTAATAAGAGGTAATTGTTTATGAAATTTTATCATGTCCTTATTCAACTTCCCAAAGTCTATACACATCCTATAACCTTTATTGTTCTAGCGGGAATTAATTCATTCTTATCATTATTAATTATAGTTATACATCCTTCCCTAGGTATACAATGAGTTGTGCTCACCCACTTACTATCTGAAATTGGGTAGATAATACTGTTGTCCAACATACATATAACTTATTTTCTTACAACCTCTTTCATTTTAGGATTCAATATGTTTTGATTATCAACACATGGTTTAGCATCTTCAATCATAGGTATCTTGTGATTCACTATGGAAGGATCTATCCCTTTTATGTAGTTAAGAGTGTATCCAAAAGCCTCATGTTGTTTGACAAGTACTTCTAACAATTTCTTATTTTCTTCAGGAGAGAGCTTATCATCTAAAATTACTGGGCACTTACCTTCTTTATCCAAAAATTCATACATGAGACCCAGAGGGAGAGGTTTTAAAATTAGAGGTGGCGGGTCCTCATCCCATTTTGTTTCAAGTTCTTCAAATTTGTCTCTAAAGCAAGCCTCCATTTCTGGTGCAGCATTGAGTACTTCATCTAAATCTTCTTTTGTAGAGTCGTTTGAAAGCGAGTCATCGCTCGTCATCAAACTTCTCTCGAATTCAGATTGTGGAGTGCAAAAGTAGATTGCCGCCAATTCTTCAATGGTCCTTTCTTCTCTAATTTCAACTTTATTTTCCTAAGGCAACTTCGTGATTTTGCTGCAACTTATTTCTAAAACTTCTTCCCCCAATTGTAAAGACAAAACTTGTTTCTATAGGGGTTCGTGTATGAAAACAATAAAATTTTACCCCACGCCCCTGAACCCCTAATGCTGCCAGGACCTATCTATTAGTAATGCAGTAACGGGAGGGGATTTTCGTGAACTTACCCTTGAAGACCAAAAAGTGTTGTCAACGCTCAAGAGAGCGTGGTTGATGTAGACGAGCTGAAGCTGACCTCAAGGTCGTGTCGAAGTCCTTGCGCTCCTACGGATCCAACGACTTCTAGTGCCTCAGGTGTTACACCTCGCAGGGAGTAACATGCATCCGGTGCCTGGCGATGACTCTCGCTTCCTCAATCCAGCAGTAGTTGCGGAAGTAGAGCTCCTGGATCCTAATCCCGCAGCACGATGGTGCTCCGCGGTGAAGATATCTCTCGCTCGTGTAGACCGGACTTGGGACCACGGTCATAAGAGAGAGAGAGAGAGAGAGAGAGAGAGAGAGAGAGAGAGAGAGAGAGAGAGAGAGTATCAATTGGAGGTCTCCCCAAAAGTGAGGAAACCTTTATTAAATATTGTGTGTATTATTTGGTTAAAATACCCCACTTTATATAGGGGGAAGGGGAGGTACACCCCCCCCTCAAAGTCCTGGGGTGGGACTAATCATGGGAGGAGGTGGAGGGGAGGCGCCGCCAGCCACCCCCATGGGCGCCACGTGGGGGGCTAGCCCACTAGGGTCACCGGCCAACCCCTTGGCCCCTCCTAGGGATTCGTCCCCCTCTTGGGCCCTTCCCCTCCGGGATTTGGCTCGTTAAGCCTTTTGACCTTTTAATTGATTTTATCTTTTATTAAATAATTATGAATAAATGATTAAATCAATATTTAACATTCATTCACATATTATTCAATCTTTGTGGCTATGGAACACCTTCCACCTCCACTCTGGGCATCCTTCGGACTTACCGAAACCCTTCCAGTTTTCTCTCTTTCTATTCTTCGGCGATTCTACCGATGCTATAAACACTCTCCAAGCATCACCAATCCCTTAAGTGTGATACCCCACGGTTCGGGAACTACCTGGTTCAATCTCGTTGTCGACAAATGCTACTTGACTCGTTTCGACAAGTGATACCCTATGATCAAATCACAGGCTGTGCAACTATTGGATATAACTTCTCTGACTGGGCCCTCAAGTATCTTTCCGTCACGCTGATGAACAAATCCTGTTCTTCACATATATTGCCTCAAAAGTTCCTCCGAATACCTGAACACACCATTATGATCACTATATTACCAAGTGACGTGATACCTTCGATCTGGATTATGGATGTAGTATAGCTCTTTTTCCCTAGTAGACCTTGGTTTATAGAATCCTCGGGAAGAAGAAGTGTTGTGAAGTTACTTTAGTGGACCTTCAGGAGTTTTAGAATTCCTTTTGTGTTTTTACCGGACCAAGAGTTTGCGTCTTTTTGTTGTTGTTGATGATGGAGAGAGAGGGCCTAGGGCGTTCGGTTTCACCAGTAGCCGTGCAAAACATCTGATGGGAATAAAAGATAAAAATAAAGTATGCATGTAATTGTTAGAGCAAGATAAATTATATGTGGGTAGTGCATCCATAATTTCTATTGCCTCCGCAACCGCTTATAGCAATAACCTACTAGTCTCATCCATAGAAGAAAGAGAACTAATGATATGTATAGTGACATCACCGTTGATCCCAAGTAAATCCCGCACATGCAGCCGTACTACCCCTTCTGTCACTAGGGTTCCCAACCTGCATTCATTACTCATACTCCCTATACCTGGCTCAACCCTCGGGGTCTTGGGTACCTGACAAGTCCTTAGATTGACGCAAGAGAGGATACAATAATCATCATGTCATACAAACTAATACATGATCCCATCTATGATAAATAACATGCACAAAAAGCTACATGGCTAGGTCGAAGCCCTTAGCCCAAGGAGAATTACTCACACATAGAGATGAGATCAAAGATCATAAACATTGTAGTGGAAATCATGAGATTGATAGCAATAGTCTTACAATGTTGCCAATCGAAGAAGAGATCTACTATTAAAAGTGGTGGAATATGGGTATGGTGATGGAGAGATTAGATCTAAGTCTATTCCTCCGGTGGCTCTTCAGTGTTGTGGATGGAGATCTTGGGGTGGCTGATGGTTTCTGGGAGCGCCCTTTTCTTATCGCCCGAGGCCTCTTTATATAGGGGTCCCTTCATGAAAGTTGTTTTGTTTGACCTAGCGATGTCGATGGCAACTATACGGCCGGAACCATACGGTCGGAATTTTATTCCGGTCGTATAGTTGGTCGTTAAAGCGTTTGCCTCCGACCCACGACTCCTGGTTTCTTCTGGTTATTGGAAATCTCGTATCTTGGACTTTAATGTAGTGATTCCCATCATCAAACGCATTATCTGTGCAGGGAAAAATAGAAAGAAAGGATTGCATACCGCTTTGATCATTAGGCATTAGTGGCAGGGTTTAGAGAGATATTTCATCAAAATATGACTAATATCCAGTTTAAATGTGGTAGATGGCTATATTTTAGAGCCATCAACCTCCCCAAGCTTAAACTTGATCGTCCTCGAGCAAGAAAACCAAAACCAAAAAAGGACTCAGCATTTAAACTGAAATAACAAGATGATGATCTTACTCATGATTGGTAGTCTCATGTTTCCTCCACTTTATGAATCTGAAGAAGTTCAGCATAGATAGAGTAATGGCAATCATATCATACAGGTTTCATGCATCCTTATAGCGCAACAAAATTATTGTTAACATGGATGATTCAAATGAGTGAACTTTATTCCATGTCATGTAATCAACACATAGGCTTGCATTTGAACAATATAATATAATCATGTAAAATTGAGATTGTGAGAGTTGTCATGAAAAGCATATATACTAGAGTATCTCAATTCTCCCACATCAATAAATCAAGACTTTTCAAGTGCTACTTTTCTATTCATTATCCTTCAAGAATTTTAGTTCTTAAGTAATTGAGAGCATGCCAAAGATTTTGTTTTAGTTTATCGGGCTATGATGGACACTCGTGGTATTACCAAGGTTTTTGTTCCTTTTGTACAATGATTTCTCATAACAGCCAGAGGAGTGATTCCATCATGAACATAGCTACCCGGGAGTGCCAAGAATCTTACCCATTATAGCATTGCTGCTACATATGTTTAATCAACTCATAGCCGAAATCTAGGAGGTTCCTCCATGAAGATCGTTAGTAGGCTAGCGGAGTTGTTGGCATCCCATGAAGTTTGACACGCGTAAAGATATATCATTGTTATGATTCACAAGTCAAACTTTGGCATGCTCACAAAAACCGCTAAACATCAATTCAATCGAAGAATTCATTTTAAAGAGAGCTATCAAGTCAATCCTTATATTCCATGGTGTTGAGTGTCTCTAGAAATAAGCATTGAAGCCTAACACTACAACACCCAAGTCTTCAATTGTGAGACTTTTTCTTATTATAGTTGTTTAGCAAATTTTTAGGCAAAACTTGGTTAACTACAAGAGCTGGAAGAAAACGTACCCAATTAAATACCCATGCAAACGAAATTTTACAATACAAAGACTCACTCCACCAATATAATATGTCAACATTTACTACTAACTAGCATGGGTTTCTCAAACTTCAAAAGTGGGGAGTCATAAGGCATACCTCTCATGTTTGGTTCCACTTCTCTCTTCCTTTTTGATTCGTTTCTTGGAAACTCAAAGTCAATCACACTTCCTATACATGAGAACCTCGAGGCGGAAAGAAAAGAAAGAGGGAAAATAAAGATAAATGGAGAAATCTTTATGTTGTTTTTAAGAGAGGGAATTAAAGAATAGAAAATTGGCGGCAAAGATCGACTAGAAAATCTCGAAAGAAAATAGAAATAAATAAAGATAAAGTGTTGGGGAAACCAACACGAGCGCTTATAAACTCAAATTAAAAACATAACCTCGAAATAAATAAAATAAAATAAATGCCAAATAAATATAAATGTGGAAACTTCCCCAAGCTTAGGCTTTTGCAAGCCCTTCAAATCATTATGGTGGCGGGAAAAATTCGGAACTCCAGTTCACAAATTGAGTTGATAAATTACTAGTGGATTCTCGAAGGTTCAAAGAGAGGCTATGCATCCTCTCCATAGTCCCTCCAAGTTCTTGGAAGTCTTGGTATGTAGCGAACTGGGTTGATGGTTGCTCCTCTTGATAAGGAACTTCTTGCTGCTCTTCTTGGTCCTCATCCTCGTCCGAAATCTCCTCCTCGGGTTGGTGCTGCTCAACCTGCAAGTCATATAGAAAATGTCCTTCCTCGATAGAGAAAAGACCATTAGGCAAAGGAGCGGGGTAGATACGTCCAGCTCCAGCAATATGCAGCTAATAAACACCACCTCTCCTAGTGAGCATTCCACAAGCTTTTACAGTAGAGAAACCGACACGTCGCTCACCTAGCACTGGTTGCAACTCACCTAGGTCGATGCCTAGGGCATTGGCAAGCATGGTGATGATGCCTCCACCTGTGATTGGTCCTTGGCTTTGGGAGGTGCTCTAGGTAGCGCACAAGGATTGCGCCCGAATTGAGCGGCAAGTTGCAGTTATTGAAAGTAGCCTTTGCAAGGACTAATATGTCCTCCTCACTGAGTCTTGTGAACTCATTACGTGCCTGCAAGGTGTTAGCAATAACATAGAACAAGTAGAGAATTGCAGGATGTTGAATATTCTTCCCCTTGCTCACTCTAGAAGTGAAGCTCATTCTATTGTAATATTGTTCAGGGAAAGGGTCTAGGATAGTATAGGATGCACGCAAATCATTATCATTATTGTTTGGCAAATTAAAACATGTGCACCATTCATCCAGTGTTAAAGTGTAGTTGCTGTTCAGGAGCCGGAAATAAATCCGGTCCTCTCCATGCCATAATTTGATGGTGCTTTGCAAGGAGCTTAGGAATTCAATGGTTAACCGGCGATAGGTAGGAACATCACTGAACACAAAGTTTTACAAGCCAACCATATTGCAAAGTAAATGGAAGTCATTGGAAATACCGAGTTGGTTCAATATAATGGGGCAAGCTCACTTGGTTGTCTTCACCTCTCGGTTCTTGATCTTGTCGAAGCGATCACGTTGGAGCTCATTCTAGAATCGTATCCCCATGTGTTCTTGAGTGACAGCCTGAGAAGCGCTAGCGGCAGCACAAACACGAGTTTGGCTCCTTGTGTTCATCATCTAAAAATAACAAGGAAAAAATAAAACTTTTTGATCCAACAATAATTGGCAGAACATATTCCTCATTATAGCACAAAAGAATCCCCTGAAAATAATAATCTAGGCAATAGAATCATGGCAACTAGTTCATAGTAGGTCTCACCCTATATTTATAATGACCATAGATCAAAGATGAATTTGCAAAAAGTAATTGGAGGATCGGAGGAGAAACATACCGTAGATTACTTGTGTGCAAGGAAATTGAACGGCATTGAGTAGAGATGAAGATCTCTTGAGATTTCGAGAGAGTTTGGAGGTAGAATAAAGAAAAAAGATTGAAGTTTTGGGGTTGGAAGTACCTCCCGTGGTGTTTTTGTGGTCGGACGCAACTATACAGGCGGAACTATAGGGCCAGAACATTGTGTTCCCGTCGTATAGTTGGCCCACTATCAAAATTTTAGGGTTTCCACCTGGCGAAGCAGCTATACGGCCGGAACTATACGGCCGGAACAATTTGTTCCCGTCGTATAGTTGGTCATCAAACCGTCTATACCTGGGAAAGAATTTGTACGAAAGCATCGATATCTATACGACCGGAGCTATACGGCTGGAATTTTTATTCCCGTCGTATAGTTGGTCGTTAAACCATTAGTACTTTTGAAAAAAAACTGTCGATGGCAAAAGTATTTATACGGCCGGAACTATACGACCGGAATTTTTATTCCCGTCGTATAGTTTGTCGTTAAACTCTCTGTACCCATCAAAAAAAATTTGTTTCTTCGAGAATTTCTTCTTATACTGAAACTTAGCGAAATACCTTGTTTTTGTCAGAAAGTTGACAGTTAAAGTTATCTACCAACAACGGCATGTATATAACAGGATTTTTAGTACTATTGCACTTCTTCTCCTCAACTGGAGTTTTCTAGCACTCTTTATTAAACATAATCTTAAACTAAAACTTAAAAACTTTACTCAAACCTTTATTTCACATGGGTTGCCTCCCATGCAGTGCTCTTTTATGGTCAATAGCTTGACCTTGATGTTGCTTACTTAGGCCAGATGAGTGGAACACCCACTCCAAAATAGTTGGCCTTCAAAGTGATGGCCTCATTTTCATCATGCTTGGCTTTCTTTTTCCTGAGAAATGAATAACAAAAGTATCCCGCTAAGGCAATTGAAGCTTCACGTTCCCTTCATGGAGATTAATCAATGCCTTAATAGTTCTTAAGAAAGGACGACCTAATATAATAGGAGCAGTAGCATCTTCAGGCATGTCAACAATAACAAAATCAATAAGAGCAGGACAACCTTTAATGTAAACTAAAGTATTCTCCTTAATTCCTACATCTTGTTTGTAGGTAGAATCTGCAAGATGTAGTTTTAGCTTAATGATTTCAAAAGATCCAAGATTTAACTTATTAAAAAGACTCTTTGGAATTGTTGAAATGCTTTCACCTAGATCACAAAGTGCAACTATCTCATTGGTCCCAATTTTAATCTTAATAGTAGGCTCAAATATAACATCAAGCTTAACAGGTAATTTTCAGCAATTTTCTTATATTCTTCTTCAAGCTCACATACCTTTATTGCTACCTGATTAACGAAGTGTTCATACATGGCTTCATCATTTCCTTCACTCACCGGAATCTTAATGTTGATCATTTTTACAAGATCTTCAACGGTGTAACTTGGTGAGGGAGCGTTACTATAATCAAGTTCTTCAGGCTCCTCCCTTGGGATTCTCATCATTTTGAGGTCTTCAATAGGATTGGGCTCAGTTTTTCCTGCAAATTTAGCTATAATGAGAGTTTGACTCTCGGTTATCTTACCTAGTTGTGCCTCAACAATTCTCGTCCTTTCTTGGAGGGCCTGCAAATCATTCCTCAAACTTACAGCTTGGTTAGATAATTTACCAAGCATAGCATCATGGTTCTCCGTTATTTTAACAAGAATATTGTTTTGCTCATTTTGTGAGTCTATAAAAGATTTAAGTGTTTCTTGGAGACTACCATTACTTGGCCCCATATTATTATCAGAGTTACCTGCAGGATTAGAATAGTGTTTCTAAAAATTAGGATAATAATTTTTCTTACAAGAAGGGTTATAATCATTACGAGCTATGAAGTCTACTTCAATATTAGTTTCTAGGATAGCTCTTACTTGGGTTTCCTTACCTTTTATGGCTAATATGAGCTCATCCAGCTTAGCATTGAGTTCTTCATTTTCTTGTGGTGAGACAGAGTTCACCTTCTTCGTGTTTGATCTTTCCACATGCCATTGGGCATGGTTGTCTTGCATATTGTCTAGCATCTACTTTGCTTCGGTAATATGTTTACCCATAAATGTTCCTCCAGCTGCAGTACCAAGCATAGACTTAGACACAGGATTAAGAGCATTATAAAATAAATGGAGGATTAACCAATCTTCCATCCCATGGCTGCGATAGTTTCTTAAGCATCCTTTCATCCTCTCCCATGCAAGCGCTAGTGGCTTACACTCTTCCTGTCTAAAACCAGTAATATTAGATCTTAGTTGCATAGTCTTTGCAGGTGGGAAAAATTTAGTCACAAAAAAAGAAGTACATCTCACCCATGATGTAATAGTATTTTTAGGGAAAGCTAGCAACCATTGTTTTGCTCTTCCTTTAAGAGAGAAAGGAAATAAGCGCAATTTAACCGCATAAGGGTCAACATCTTTTATGCGCATCATATCACATATTTCAGTGAAAGTATTCAAGTGCATACATGCGTCCTCAACAACAGAGCCTCCAAATTGATTTTGTTGAACCAAACATAAATAATGGGGCTTAATTTCATAGTCATCAGTAGCAATTGTTGGCTGAGTAATAGGAGTACGCAAATAATCATTATTGGGAGTTGCAAACTCCCCAAGCTTCTTTTTAGCCATATCTCCTATGTTGTTGGGTTTTCTTAAATAGAGACTTATGATAACAATAAAAACAAGAATTTAAAGACTAACTAAAATTTTTGGTTCTTCAAATAAAGACCGAAAGCAAACTAACAAAATTAAAAAAAAGAATTAAAACTAGCAAGGTTCCTACTAACATCACCAGGGTAGCTATTGCTTCCCCGGCAACGGTGCCAAAAAAGGGTTGATACCTTCGATCCGGATTACAGATGTAGTATAGATCTTTTTCCCTAGTAGACCTAGGTTTATCGAATCCTCAGGATGCAGAAGCGTCGTGAAGTTACTTTAACGGACCTTTGGGAGTTTTAGAAATCCTTTTGTGTTTTTATCGGACCAAGAGTTTGCGTCTTTTTGTTGTTGTCGATGATGGAGAGAGGGCCTAGGGAATTCGGTTTCACCAGTAGCTGTGCAAAACATCTTATGGTAATAAAAGATAAAAATAAAGTATGCATGTAATTGTTAGAGCAAGATAAATTATATGTGGGTAGTGCATCCATAATTGCTATTGCCTCCGCAACCGCTTATAGCAATAACCTACTAGTCTCATCCATAGAAGAAAGACAACTAATGATATGCATAGTGACGTCACCGTTTATCCCAAGTAAATCCCGCACATACAGTCGTACTACCCCTTCTATCACTAGGGTTCCCAACCTGCAGATTAGTCATTACTCAAACTCCCTGTACCTGGCTCAACCCTTGGGGTCTTGGGTACCTGACAAGTCCTTAGATTGAGGAAAGAGAGGATACACTAATCATCATGTCATACAAACTAATACATGATCCCATCTATGATAAATAACATGCACAAAAACCTACATGGCTAGGTCGAAGCCCTTAGCCGAAGGAGAATTACTCACACATAGAGATGAGATCAAAGATCATAAACATTGTAGTGGAAATCATGAGATTGATAGCAATAGTCTTACAATGTCGCCAATCGAAGAAGAGATCTACTATTACAAGTGGTGGAATATGGATATGGTGGTGGAGAGATTAGATCTAAGTCTATTCCTCTGGTGGCTCTTCGGTGTTGTGGATAGAGATCTAGGGTGGCTAATGGTTTCTGGGAGCGCCCTTTTCTCGTCACCCAAGGCCTCTTTATATAGGGATCCCTTCACGAAAGTTGTTCTGTTTGACCTAGCAAGGTCGATGGCAACTATATGGCCAGAGCTATACGGCCGGAATTTTATTCCGGTCGTATAGTTGGCCGTTAAAGCATCTGCCTCCGACCCACGACTCCTGGTTTCTTCTGGTTGTTAGAAATCTCGTATCTTTGACTTTAATGTAGTGATTCCCATCATCAAACGTCATTATCTACGCAGGGAAAAATAGAAAGAAAGGATTGCATACCCCTTTGATCATTAGGCATTAGTGGCAGGGTTTAGAGAGATATTTCATCAAAAATATGAATAATATCCAGATTAAATGTGGACGTAGATGGCTATATTTCAGAGCCATCATGACGTTTGATGCTGTCAAAGCACCATCGGGAGACATTGATTGATATAGCCTCACGGTCTAAGGAATAGACTACTAGGTCTATTCTAATCATCGTAACTTGAACTTCATGACATGATCAGGTCACGATGTTTAGGTTGGGGTATTAGTTCATCATCTCATTCTCCGAATGAGATGACTCTATTTCCAACTGGCATAAATACCACATGATCAGGAAACCTTGATCATCTGTTGACCAATGAACCAGTGACTAGAGTTTCATCGGGAACCCCTAGTTGTTTATATATCACACGTGTATTGCATTTTCCTTTCAACATAGTTATAGCATGATACAAAACTTAATCATAAACTTTATGAAATATGATAATTGTCCTTATTACTATTTGTCTCTAGGGCATATTTCCAACAGTTTCTTGTTATCAATATCAAGGTTCATAGAGCTGTAAAAACGGTTACCAAAAATGACCAGGCAGAAGGAGTCCAAAGGCATTTCAATAATATGAAAGTCAATTGGGTACACAAAAGCTCCCAGAGAAACATAGTCATTGTGAAGTATCTCGCGAGTCTACTGCAATGTTCGATTAGAAAGCATAAAAGTAGCTTTTGAGGGCTCAAGGTAAGATTCATCAAGATGGCAATGTATCTCTTCATAAATTGCATAAGGCATGATGTTAATAGAAGAACTTAAGTCACAAACCCTACATACATAGTCCCTCCTAAACAAAAAGGGATTTTCTATTGACTTATATTTTTACCATCAAACTTGCATCCTATCATTTCGAGGGATTCTTTACTTACCGTGATTACTTCATCCTTAAACATTTCGGGTTCCGGAATTTTTTTACTATCCCAATGTTATCTTTAGGGATTTCTATTTTCGTGCCCCTGGTTCGTTAGTTGTACTCAGTTTTCCCCGGCCGCTTAGTTTTTACTCACTTTTTCCCTCCCTCCATTCTGAAACCCTCACATGTGCTCGGACAGGGGGATGTCGTCAGGTCAAAGGCTTGACCGTTACATGCTGACCGGTGGGACCGCGTTGGGGCGGTTCGTGCGTTGAGTGTTACGTTACATTACGTCGCCTCGCCGTTACATGCTGATAGGTGGGGTCGTGTTGGGACGGGTCCTGGATACATGGTGAAGGTTGGGGCCGCATTGGGACGGGTCTTACATACGTGGTGAAGGGTGGGCCGCATGGAGACACGTCGGACCGGCCATTCTTGCTCTGAGCCTGGAACAACTCCCACACCGCCCCTCCGCTCCGCTCCACCACCGTCGTGTCCTCCTACCTAAGAGACCCTCCTACCTTATGTCGTCCTCGGCCCCTGAGCCGCCCCCTCCCCCTAGCCTCAGAGCCCACTCCAGCTCTGCTTCCTCCCCCGCTAGATCTACCCCTTTCACAGAACAGTATGCGACGCCGGCGGGTGTACAGATCCTCCCCGTCGAGTGTGGAGAAGATTGGGTGGAATCGGAAGGATCTAACACATGGATTCCATCTAGGTATGTAATGTTTCCCTTTGTGGATTGATTATAAGAAGTAATTGAGCATGAATCACCGGTGCTCAGCTAACTGCCTTGCTTTTCTAATAGGATTGATCCAGCGCTGGCGTTTCGGCTGGCGGTTAAACTGGATACTAGCGTAATTCGTGGATGTGAACGGTATCTCTCTGGATTTTGCTTCCCAGCGGTGGTTGCAAACTCCATAACTCTCATAGATTTGAAAGATAAAATATATTCTAAATTCCCCTGGAGCAATGGCGATTCAGTTTATTTGCAATATTTCAACATTAGCGAGCAAAGATTGCTCCCACTAACTAGTGAAGCTGAACTGGTAATGCTTTTCTCTTTGAATGCTGCCGAACGTTTTGGTCGAATTCGTCTTCATGTGCAACCTAAAGTTGAACACACAGGAAAGAGGGCTAAAGCATCATCTGTTGGTCAGGCATCATCAGGTGGTCGGGCATCATGTGTCTCTGTTGTCTCTGCTAATAGTGTGCGCCCCCGCGCTCCTTGTAAGTCTATAGTAGTACCATCTTTTCGCACTGTGAGTGTAAGCCAAAATCACTCGTGCGGCCGATGTGAAGGACAAAGCAGAGCTTGCCGAGGAAGCGACTCCACTGGATGATGAGGATGAGTTGATGTTTCCTGAATTGGTAGATAGATTCAGTAAACAGACACTAGAGGATCAATATACAGAGGAATTGGCCCACGGTGCCAGATTTGATGACACTGATGATGAAGAGAACGAGGAGAACAATGACAATGTCTTTTTAGCCGAGTACGATGGTGAGGACTTTCTAGTAATTGAGTGGGATAGGAACGATCCTAAGATTTCATAAGGCACCATATTTGAAATGATGCAGTACTATCGTAATGCCCTTACTACATATTGCATCTGCACCAATAATGATTATGTTGTTATTAAGAGTGAGCCAGCAAGGTTCACAGTGAAGTGCCCATACAAGAGGTGTAGGTGGAGGATGCACGCATCCACTATGCTTAGGAGCAGTTTGGTTCAGGTATTATAGGCAGTTGTGTATTTTAGATCATTGTGTAGAATTTGTTAACTGTACCTGACATTTTCATTATGTTTCAGATAGAAGGTAACCGGTTCGAGCATTCTTTTCCACCTCAAGGGGGACAGCCAAAGGACAAAACAAAACTAGCAAAGACTAGGTGGTTGGCAGATGCAATCATGGATTGGATGAGAGCGAACCCATCACTTGGTGCAACGATGCTCATAAAAAATGTTTCTAAAAGGTTTAATATTACAGTACCTTACATGAGGATGTTCTATGCAAAGGAAATGGCTCTTGATAGGATCAATGGTCCTTGGAATGAAAGTTTTCAGTTGCTTTACAGCTTCAAAGCTGAAGTGGAGATGGCTAGTCCAGGTAGTGTTGTACAGATAGACAAACATACAGTTCAGTACAAAATAAGAGGGAAGGCAATGGAGAAGGAGTGCTTTAGAAGGGATTTTGTTTGTTTCAAAGCTTGCTGGCAAGGGTTTCTAGATGATTGCAGGCCTTATTTGGCCAGGGATGCAACAACTCTTCATGGCAGATTTAAAATACAGCTAGTAGCTGCTACTGTAGTTGATGGCCATAATTCCCTGATGCTTTTGGAGTATTGGAGATTGAGTCAGAGGAAAGTTGGACTTGGTTTCTGGAGAATTTGCTCGACCTTATAGGTCATCCACCAGGACTTACTATCCACACAGACGCTTGCAAAGGTTTGGAGAAAGTTGTAGAAGCAGTATTCCCCGGAGTGGAGCATAGAGAATGTACGCGACACTTAGTGCAGAATTTTACAAAGAAATTCACTACAAGAAAAGTTGGCTTTTACAATAGACGATTTTCGTGGCTAAAAAGTCTTCTATGACGGATGCCCATCGTGGTAAAAGTCCCGTCACAAAATAATCTACCACGGTTTTTTCTAACCGTGGCGGATCGCACCCTTCAACCACGAAAACTCGTTCTGCCGTAGATCTGATCGCCAGCCCCATTGACTGCTGACGTCATGCAAGATGCCACGTGGCGAACACCGTTAACACCTAGTTACCGCCATTAACGGTCAAAAAAACCGTGGCAGAAGCCAGACCCAGAATAGGCGTGCTAAATATTAAGTGGGTTGGCCCATGAGGAAAGCCCAATAAGAAGAAGGCCCATTACTATTTTGTCCAGCACTATCCAAAATGGGCCCACTAGTGCAGACATCCGTGGCCCGTGAACTTTCAGGCCCGACACTATTTCAGCCTACAGAAGGCCCACCTTGGTTCAATACTGTGCGACCCATTTTTAGCCTAGGCCAAGTCTGTCTGTTACTGTTAATGCCTTCTGTCAGCCTGTCACTTTTCTCGCACCCATCGTGGGCCATTACGGCCCCCTACAGTTACAGCCTTTACTGTTCTATACATTCTTTGTTATGGCCTTCTACTATTCAGTCCCATAAATGGTCTGAAGATTCTGGCCTGGTAAAGTTCTAGCCTTGTTACTGTTTCCGGTCTGTTACTGTTCTGGCCTTTCACTATTCCGGCCTTTCACTATTCCGACCTTTCACTGTTCTGGCCTTTCACTATTCTACATATAATAGCCTCGGTGTAGGCCCGTTACTGTTGATTGGTGGCCCATCAAGGACTGATAAAACGTTGTGGGCCTGCTACTGTTTAAGCCTATCTAACTTAGATCCATTGCCAGGATATAAACATGGATAAACAAAGAACACAAGTTCTCTAAAATGCTAAATAAATTGTAGAACTGTGGAAAAAACTTATAACTGAAAAATTAGTAAATTATTATAGTCCTGAAAAAATTTGTAGCTCGTAAAGCATCATCGGAGTACAACACAGCTGATAACCAATATAATCTCAGTTTCAAAAATGTTCCTTTTAGGGAGCTCGCGCCGCCTCACATGTAACAACAGGATTACTACGAGACTTATTAAGGATATTATTAAGTAGATTCTCCGTCAAAGCTTGCCTGCTTTTTAACTCAGATAACTCCTTCCTTGCTATGGAGACTACTGCATCTGTTTTGTTGGCTTCTTGTCCAACTACATCAAGTGCATCTTGGAGTGCAGCACCAAAAACTCTTTCTGCTAGAATGTATGGAGCAGTCGAGATTGTGTACCTACGTGAGCAATACACATTGTCACTGTTGCTCTGTCCAAAGAGATATACACTTGAGGTAGTTGTTTTCTGTTATGCCTTCATATTTATATTTGCAACCTAACACAAAAAGAAACGTCATATAACATAATTACCAAGGAAAACAAAAACCAACGAATTTCAAATCAGTCCTTTTCCTAAAAGGAAGAAAGAAATTAGTAACGGCTGGGCATCATACATCTCTTTATTATAGAATAACTAGAACAGTTGACTTCATAGAGGGATGAGATAGTGTGCAACTATCACTTCTGCTCTGTGAAATGGCTGCTCTACTTGATGAAGGCTGAAACTAAGATAAAAGAAGTTACACCATCATACAAAGAAACAAAACTACCATGTTCATTCTCAAAGATTTTCAAAAGATTATTTGGTCTGTTATAGCGATGCAAGCACTTAACACAAGTACCTCATGCAGACGGGTGCCTCTAATATAATAGCTAAATCATTTTAGAGAAATGGTCAAACAATCTATCGAAAAGTTAGAATGTTTAATTTTTTTGATTGTCTGCCCAAAGACAACGTGTACTATCATCTGCCTCGTGTTAAAATAGCCATACACGTGTAGATACCAAAGTGAGATTTGAAGTAGGCGGTTCTTTATATTGGATTCCGTTGCATTTCTAGCCTTGTTATAATCACCCTAGTGTCTCCAACAAAAATAACAACTCCACTAGAGTCGATAGCATGACACCAAGGGAGTTAAACCTTAAAAAGGGGGGGCATCCTTATAGTATCTCTATGTAGAGTCTCAGGGTTGCTGATCTGGTTACAGGTATGTTTGTCGACAATGTCCGCTACATCAAGTAATTGTACTGGTGGTCTCCATAATTCAGTATGGGTCCTCTGCATAATGATGCAGCGAATAGTGAACACAAAAAGGTTCCAGTCTCACACATGTTAGCATGAAGTGATACAAAAGCAATAGATACTTAGGAGATTATAGGGGCCATTCATTCTATGATTTCTAGTGTAAACTATACCTGTTCATTGCATAACAACAGCAAACGGTTAGGAATAGTGGGGTAAGCAGAAGAAAATGAAAGAAACATCATAGTGGAAGCAGTATAATGAATGTAAACGTGTACTGCATACATAGGACAAAAGCATCAAGCAAGAAATAACAATTAGTGCCATAGCATACGCCAAGCTAGAGAGAAATTATAACCGCATCACATATGGGCACTTACTAAAGTAGATAATGGAAACAAATGTGTTAACCGTTGGCTGACTCATATTTCGCCATGAAATACAAAAATCGCACTTGAATGCCTTACAGTTAAACCTGACTACAAAACCATTATTTAGGAAGATACGGGTAACAAATATAGTACTTGTAAGTTACTATAAAATTAGCACCAATACAAAATACAGTTAACTGCTACATATTTATCTTACCAAACTCCAAGGAGATATGGTTACCTCAATCGCGACGGCGTTTAGGCATGATGCGAACCCTGGGTGTTGACGTCAAGGTTGTCGAGGGTGCTGCGGTTGCGGTGCTTGTGGGCGAAGGTGAAGCAGAACAAGGGTTCCTCCGAGCGCTGATCGACAGCGGCGAAGAAGCAGATTCCTGGCGGTGGGAATGTGTTTGGCGCGCTAGGAGAGTGGGTCGGTGAAGTAGATCTGGTGCAGTGCACGGCGACGACGGTGAATCAGATCTAATGTGTTGAAGGTAGATCTAGGGTTTTCTGCAAGGCTAGCGCAGCTGGGGGCGAGGATTGTGTGTGGGTAAGGGGGGAGGGGTCGGTGGTAGGGGGAGGGGTATAGAGGTACTGAACGGGAAAATTACAATTGAAGCCCCAACGAACCGACTTCACTAGGGGTAGAAGGGGGATTCCAAGATGTTTGAAACATTTGATAGCGGGATATTTTCCCACTCGACTAAATTCAGATTTATGCAGTAGTAAATTGGTATGCCGTACTCCCTAGAATTAAAGGCTGATAGGCACATCGGTGATCATCCATGGCCCGTACTGCCTCAGTTCAGAAATTAAGGGCCCATTTGGCCATTTGTCATCTAAATATTGATCATCCATGGCCCAGATTGGCTCGGTTTAGATATTAAGGATGAGTTTGGCATCAAAGTATTTTTAAATTATTTAGAAAACATTTTGATTTCTGAATAAACTGAACTATTGAATACCTTTTAGTGTTTTCTTCTAACAAATAATAGAGGTTTAAACTGAAGTATTCTAGAAAACTATGTTTTTTAAAATAATTGAGAAAGAGGTCAGTCCCCTTTTTAAAGAAACTGAGAAGTGAAAAAACTGAAGTATTACTTTGGTAGGCACTAAAATACTATGGCATTCATATATTTCCGTATTATATCTATTCATGAACGATGATGCGTATGAAGATGTTGTCACCAACACAGGTAGTGAGCATGAAAATTATGATTAAAGCCCCAACCAACTCGAGTGAATTTGTTTATCCATAGTCCAACTAATAATAGCAGAATGGTCGGCCAGTGGTATGGGGAATCGAGTGTAATAATAAAGCACCCTGCGCTTTAAAAAAATAAAGCACCCTTTATCGATAACTTTTCAATCACTATGGTTGGCAGTGTTCATACTTCTATTCTAAACAAAAATATGGGAACCCACTATTTTGCTAACGTGAATAATCTAGCGCCTGAGGGATGACATCAAACCATTCATAAGGTAAGCAGCAATGGTGTTCTCATCGAAAAAAATGTCAAAGTTGCTAGGCCCCACAAGTACTTTGTTCTCACAACTCTTATTGTCCCTTCGCACTAAGGATGACAATTTTACCCACGAGTGCCCTCAAGTACTGTACCTGTGTTGGTAGGGTATGGGCACAATTTTATACCCATGAGTAATACCCATACCCTAACCCATTAAGTCATGGGTATGGGCACGAGTAGATAGACCCATACCCTACCAATTTAAACTGACATAGTAGTAAAACTTACCTATAGAGTTACAACCTATGGGGCCAAGCAACCTAGGGAAGAGTATGATACTGTGGCTTCTAAACTTCGATATTTTTCATGGGTACAGGCATGGGTAAAGTTTTATACCTGCGAGTATGGGTATGGGTAAAATTTTCTATCCATTGACTAAACGGGAGTGGGTATGATATTTTTCTACCCTACTCATACCCTACCCATTGCCATCCTTACTTCGTGCTCATTCATTAATGCGGCCACGTTTTCCTTCAGGTTTTTCGAAAGTTGTTCGGTCATGCACACATAGCATATTCTATGAAGTACAGTAGTACAACATACGTAGACCGCAATTAATTATTCTAGCTAATCACTATTGTTCTTATTTAAAAAGAAAAATTATTGGGCTTTGGAGCATGTCCAACAAACTTTTTGTATTGAATTGCTAAATTCTGACTCTAGGAAGAGGAGCGCGAAGGTTTATCAATGGAACACAATTTCCAATTTCCTAGCCTTCCTATAAGCATTCATTAGTGTTTGCCCTTCCTAGCAAAAAAATATCTACTGTCTCAGTTCCGAAATATAAGATGTTTTAGCTTTGTGAAATAAATGTATCTAGACGCCTTTTAATGTAAAGGTTCACTCCAAACATACGAATCTATAACTAAATGACGTCTAGATATATTCGATTCACAAAGCTAAAATGTCTTACATTTCTGAACGGAGGAAGTAGATGACAATGAAATGTGGTGTCAACCACTCGGCCACCCAATAAATAAACCCCCTTTATTGATAAATTTTGAATCACTATGGCTGGGAGTGTTCAACCTCATGTTTAAAAGAATATTTTGGGAACCCACTATTCCGCTAACGTGAATAATATAGTGCGCCTGAGCAACGACATCAAAGCCACCCATAAGGTAAGCTCATTAAAAACCAAGAAGAAATGTGGGATTGCTAGGCCCCACAAGTAATCTGTCATCATAACTCTTATTGTTCATTCACGCTCATTGATACATGCACCCTTGTTTTTCCTTGAGATTATCTGAAAGTTGTTCGGTCATGCACATATAGCATCATCGCCAATATTTTCGAATTATCTCTACTACTAGAATGGAGCAGTTTTGAATTAGATCCATAGCACCAATCCTGGCTGTTGGTCTGTTAGATCTAATTGTTCAGAGCAGCTGGATTCGTGTTGAAGGACTAGTACCTAGAGCAAACTCCACCATGTTCTAGAACCATCATGTCATCACCCCCTCCCCACAAAAAAAAGTTCATAGCACAGTAGGTTGTATTATCAATATGTGTAGATAGTTATTATTAATATACTTAATGTATGCCTTTTTTCTCTAAAAAGACTATTGATTAATAACAACTTAATGTTCATTAAGTTACATTTCATATAGTATATACGAGTGTGGCACGTGCCTTTTACTAGTAGGAAGTAGCGTGTGACTTCTTGCAAATCTTGCCACTATATAATGTACGAGTAACTTTGAACAATTAAAATTGAATCAAGACTGGCAAATCCCAACAATGTTAACTCTTGGATCTTGTTTTTCATTCTAACACGTAGAAGATTCTATCGATAGTCCTTAGCATAATGAACGCTATGCAAAAACCACAAAGATTCTAATGACATGTTATATATTTAATTATCTTATCATACCCAGTATATATTGTACGAATAACTTTGAATTTTAACCGTTGGATGAAGATTGGAAATCCCAACATTGCTTATCGATGGATTTTCCTTCCACTCTAACATTTAGAAGATTCTATCGATATAGTCTTTAGCACAATGAACGCTATGCATAAACCTCAAAACACACTTTCCATCATTATAGAATCTATATATCATTTATCTAGAGCATGTCGGGAATTATGTACCTACTAATAGGTTGATTTCTAAATGATACAACTTACAAGAACCAAAAATACACTAGATACTTTATGGACATGGCTCAAAATTATAATTATTTTTTGAGCTTTACCTATTATTAAATTAGATAAAAATTATATTTTAGTACTATATTATATAACTAACTATGAAACATTTCCCAAAAAAATAAGAAACATTCAATGACTGGTTATGTATTATGTACAACGATTACAGTAAATGTCTGTATTTTGCACAGAAAATGTCTATGGTTGTTGTTATGTGCAAAAACCTCCCCAACATGTGGTTGTACTTGCAATATCCTTGCCGCTAATGCTCTCGGGGTGAAGAAGTACCAACCATTTGATCTTGTTTCAACAATGGAAGGGAACTTTTGTAAAAATGATGGAAGGGAGTATAAAAATCGATGGAAAGGAACTGCCAGGCTGCTCCTATGGCACGTGGCAACTCCTGGATGTCCTGAGCATGCCTTTTAAGGCGCCATCAACAACGACCACCTCTCCCATCCAGGCACGACGCACATAGTGAAGAACTCTCTCTTTCTCTCCCTGTCCCTTTAGGCCGGCCAAGCCACCACACACACAAAAATGCTGCGCAGCTGCTCTGATCAGTGCACCTCCATTGACGAGTCCGACGCATAGGAGAACAGGGATATCAGTCCCTACCATGGTGATAGCGCGGAGTCTGTTGATGGTCCATACTATTCCAACACACTGGAAGGTAATTTTTCCGACGAGGACCCTGCTTACCGTCATCTGATGGAGGGGACGCCACTGGCAGAGAGCAAAGAGGAGGACCCTTGGTCTTTCATCTATGAAGCATTGTCTTCAAGAAGAGTTCTCTCGATCCATCCTCCATCGGCAAGAAGAAGAAGAAGAAGAAGAGGGAGCACGAGCAGGAGGATCATGGGTCAGAAGATTTCTGGCCATTTCTCGACTTTGTCTCCAAGAAGAGTGCAGTCAATCCTGCCTTCATCCGCAATGAGAAGAGGAAGGAGAAGCAGGCGGGAGGTTTGAAGAAGAAGAAGACGGCGAGAGCTAGGGGATGCCACGGGAAGCGGAAGGACGACGCCGACACGAGGTGACAGTGGAAGAATCCAGGTCCAAGAAGATGAAGAGGTCTTAGGATTAATTTTGTTTAATTTCACCTCTACTTCCTTTCTGTAATAATGTTCGGAGATTGAATATTAGTGTTATCAGGTGCAAATTGGAATGGTGTTTGCGATCTAGTACTAGCATAAGTACTCTGTTTGTCATTTCATCTTGCATTGCGATGCAATAAAACCTCTTGTATTATCGAGGAAGGTGAAATTACTTCCTCCCCTTAATTTCTGCATGCGTTCGAGGAAGGAAGGGTTCCAATACAGAGAAACCCACATTAATTACTCACGTGAATTCAGGTAATTAATACTGAAAGGAAGAAGCCTGGGAAACCACATGTATTCTTTAATTACCAATATCATTCATTATAAGTGAAATATGTATTAGTAGTATATCAAAGTCCATGGATAACAAATAACCTCTGTACAGTCCACATAAATCATCTCCTTGTGTGGCATTTCCAGGGCATTGATTTGAAATTATTTAATGTCACATTGATTTGAAAACTCAACTGCGCCCAACGTGCCACGTGCTCTCCCCTATCCCTTGGCCGTCACCACAGCACGTCAAAAAGGATGCATCGCCTGCAAAATCAAGCAAGCACAAAACATCAGTCTATATATGCTAGAAGAATCTAGCAGACACGCAAACATCAGAATCATATCCCTATCTAACCTCGGTCCCATCGATGCTCACTGGCGATGCACCTGCGACTACATCAGCATTAAGGTGCACCTCAAGCTTGTGGATTACCCACAAGAAATAGAAAATTGATTTTCCCTCTCTCCTCTCTCTTCAATTTTATATTTTAAAAATTGTGAGGCTCTTTGTGATGCTTTTTATAATTTGAAATTTGTTAGGCTGTTTATGAATCTGTTTTGCTTTCTAGAATTGTTGTGAAAACACGGTCAAATTTCGAGGCATGCATATTCTTAGCAAGAAGTTGATTCTTGCCAAACTCTCACTCGTTCTTGATACATTGACTGCCTGGTGGGTCCACTGAACAGATTTTCGCAAGGTGTGAAGTTAATTTCAAAACACATCCAAATTTCGAAACACGGTGAGTCATAGCCTCTTTCATTGTTTTGAAAACACAGTCAAATTTCTAGGCATGCATATTCTTAGCAATAAGTTGAATCATTCCAAACTCTCACTCGTTCTCGATACATTGACTGCCTAGTGAGTCCAGTGAACAGATTTTCGCAAGGTGTGAAGTTAATTTCGAAACGCACACAAAATTTCAAAACATGGTGAGCCATAGCCACTTTGATTGTTTTCAAAACACGGTCAAATTTCTAGGCATGCATATTCTTAGCAATAATTTGAATCATTCCAAACTGTTTGGTAGGTCCACTGAACAGATTATCGCAAGGTGTGAAGTTAATTTCGAAACACAGCCAAACTTTCAAAACACGGTGAGTCATAGTCTCTTTGATTGTTTTCAAAACACGGTCAATCTTTCGAGGCATGCATATTCTTAGCAAGAAGTTGAATCTTGCCAAACAACTCTTACTCGTTCTGGATACATTGACTGCCTGGTGGGTCCACTGAAAAGATTATCACAAGGGGTGAAGTTAATTTCTAAACACCGCCAAAATTTCAAAACACGGAGAGTCATAGTCTCTTTGTTTGTTTTCAAAACACGGTCAAATTTCTAGGCATGCATATTCTTAGCAAGAAGTTGAATCTTGCCAAACTCTCACTTGTTCTTCATACATTGACTGCCTAGTGGGTCCACTAGACAGAATTTCGCAAGGTATGAAGTTAAGTTTGAAACATAGCCAAAATTTCGAAACACAATGAGTCATAGCCTCTTTTATTGTTATCAAAACACGATCAAATTTCTAGGCATGCATATTCTTAGCAATAAGTTGAACCATTCCAAACTCTCACTCGTTCTCGATACATTGACTACCTGCAGGGTCCAGTGAACAGATTTTCGCAAGGTGTGAAGTTAATTTCTAAACGCACGCAAAATTTCAAAACACGGTGAGCCATAGCCACTTTGATTGTTTTCAAAACACAGTAAAATTTCTAGGCATGCATATTCTTAGCAATAAGTTGAATCATCCCAAACTCCCACTCGTTCTCGGTACATTGACTGCCTGGTGGGTCTAGTGCATAGATTTTCGCAAGGTGTGAAGTTAATTACGAAACGGTCGCAAAATTTCAAAACGTGGTGAGCCATAGCCACTTTGATTGTTTTCAAAATATGGTCAAATTTCTAGGCATGCATATTCTTAGCAATAAGTTGAATCATTCCAAACTCTCACTCGTTCTCGATACATTGACTGCCTGGTAGGTCCACTGAACAGATTATCGCAAGGTGTGAAATTAATTTTGAAATGCAGCCAAACTTTCAAAACAGGGTGAGTCATAGTTTCTTTGATTGTTTTCAAAACATGGTCAAACTTTCGAGGCATGCATATTATTAGCAAGAAGTTGAATCTTGACAATCAAATATCACTCGTTCTTGATACATTGACTGCCTGGTGGGTCCACTAAAAATATTATCGCAAGGTGTGAAGTTAATTTCGAAACACAACCAAAATTTCAAAACACGGTGAGTCATAGTCTCTTTGTTTGTTTTCAAAACATGGTCAAATTTCTTGGCATGCATATTCTTAGCAAGAAATTGAATCTTTCTAAACTCTCACTCATCTCCATACATTGACTGCCTGGTGGTGGGTCCACTGAACAGATTATCGGAAGGTGTGAACTTAATTTCGAAACACGGGAAAAATTTCAAAACACGGTGAGTCATAGTCTTTTTGATTATTTTCAAAACACGGTCAAATTTCTAGGCATGCATATTCTTAGCAAGAAGTTGAATCTTGCCAAACTCTCACTCATTCTTGATACATTGACTGCCTGGTGGGTCCATTGAATAGATTTTCGCAAGGTGTGAAGTTAATTTCGAAACATAGCCAAAATTTCGAAACACGGTGAGTCCTAGCCTCTTTGATTGTTTTCAAAACACGGTCAAATTTCAAGGCATTCCTATTCTTAGCAATAAGTTGAATCATTCCAAACTCTCACTTGTTCTCGATATATTGACTGACTGGAGGGTCCAATGAATAGATTTTTGCAAGGTGTGGAGTTAATTTCGAAACGCACGCAAAATTTCAAAATGTGGTGAGCCATAGCCACTTTGATTGTTTTCAAAACACGGTCAAATTTCTAGGCATGCATATTCTTAGCAATAATTTGATCTTTCCAAACTCTCACTCATTATCGATACATTGACTGCGGCCTGGTGGGTCCAGTGAACAGATTTTCGCAAGGTGTGAAGTTAATTTCAAAACGCAATCAAAATTTCAAAACACGGTGAGCCATAACCACTTTGATTGTTTTCAAAACATGGTCAAATTTCTAGGCATGCATATTCTTAGCAATAAGTTGAATCATTCCAAACTCTCACTCGTTCTCGATACATTGACTGCCTGGTAGGTCCACTGAATAGATTATCGGAAGGTGTGAACTTAATTTCAAAACACAACCAAACTTTCAAAACACGCTGAGTCATAGTCTCTTTGATTGTTTTCAAAACATGGTCAAACTTACGAGGCATGCATATTCTTAGCAAGAAGTTGAATCTTGCCAAACAACTCTCACTCGTTCTTGATACCTTGACTGTCTGGTGGGTCCACTGAACAGATTATCGCAAGGTGTGAAGTTAATTTTGAAACACAGCCAAAATTTCAAAACATGGTGAGTCATAGTCTCTTTGATTGTTTTCAAAACACGGTCAATCTTTCGAGGCATGCATATTCTTAGCAAGAAGTTGAATCTTTCTAAACTCTCACTTGTTATCGATACATTGACTGCCTGGTAGGTCCACTGAATAGATTATCGCAAGGTGTAAAGTTAATTTCGAAACATAGCCAAACTTTCAAAACACGGTGAGTCATAATCTCTTTGATTGTTTTCAAAACACGGTCAATCTTTCGAGGCATGAATATTCTTAGCAAGAAGTTGAATCTTTCCAAACTCTCACTCGTTCTTGATACATTGACTGCCTGGTAGGTCGACCAACAGATTATCGCAAGGTGTAAAGTTAATTTCTAAACACACACGAAATTTCAAAACACGGCGAGCCATAGCCACTTTGATTGTTTTCAAAACCCAATCAAATTTCTAGGCATGCATATTCTTAGCAAGATGTTGAATCTTTCTAAACTCTCACTCGTCTCCATACATTGACTGCTTGGTGGTGGGTCCACTGAACAGATTTTTGCAAGGTTTGAAGTTAATTTCAAAACACGGGCAAAATTTCAAAACACGGTGAGTCATAGTATTTTTTGATTATTTTCAAAACACGGTCAAATTCTGAGGCATGCATATTCTTAGGAAGAAGTGGAATCTTTCCAAACTCTCACTCGTTCTTGATACATTGACTGCCTGCTGGGTTCACTGAACAGATTTTTGCAAGGTGTGAAGTTAATTTCGAAACACGGGCAAAATTTCAAAACACGGTGAGTCATAGTCTTTTTGATTGTTTTCAAAACACTATCAAATTTCATAAGTTGAATCATTCCAAACTCTCACTCGTTCTCGATACATTGACTGCCTGGTGGGTCCACTGAACAGATTTTCGCAAGGTGTGAAGTTAATTTTGAGACGCACGCAAAATTTCAAAACGCGGTGAGCCATAGTCTCTTTGGTTGTTTTCGAAATACAGTCAAATTTCTAGGCATGCATATTCTTAGCAAGAAGTTGAATCTTTCCAAACTTTCACTTGTCTCGATACATTGACTTCCTAGTAGTGGGTCCACTGAACAGATTATCGCAAGGTGTGAACTTAATTTTGAAACACTCCGAGAAATAGTATACTAGTAGAGAGTAGCGAAATGAATTGCCTTGGCTGTGTGGTTAGGCAGCAAGGCTTTATCCAATCGCTAGGCATCAGGGCCCACCTAGGACGTGCATTTGAGCACCTATGTCTCTAGCGTCTCGCTAGAAACCGTGGTATGATGACAGCTGCATCTAAGTAGTATAGGACTGCAGTACACTACTAAAGTCTTACTTCATGAATTAGTGAGCAGGAATACTCGAGTACTACTCCGTACTACTAGAACCCTACTTCCACCACTGCCCGCCGCCCGCCGCCCTAGTAGTGGTAAAAAGCCGCAAATAGCCACTGCCGCCCGCCACCCACCGCCCGCAGATGCCTACCTACTGGAGTACTAGTAGTATAGTAAAAAGAAGACATATGTACTGTATTACTATTGGAGTACTGGTAGTACAACTCGAGTATAAAAAGACATATACTCTGTATTACTGGAGTACTAGTTCAAATGTACTACGTACTACTACTAGTACTCTGTATCTAGACAAGCTTTAACCACAAGAAAGAAATGGAGAAGAGAAATGAGTCTTCCATGCCGAGAAAGAAAGAGCCAGAAGAGACAAGAAGATAGAATAAAATGCAGATGGTGTTGAAGACATGCATGCAGTCCTTGTTCTCACCCCCGTAGCACTGTACACTTTGCGCCAGGCCCCAGGTTTATCCATATCTCTCTTGGTATAGACCTTTTCCATTTCCAAAAAAAGGCGTAGACCCTACCACTCACACGGGTAGGATCTGTTTGTCTGGTATAGTACTGTACAGGGTATTAAGTGCCTAATTTACTCTCACCTGTCAACTTTCTACAACCTTCGTTCAAAAAAAACTTAATGCTGCATAAAAATTCAGGACTGCGGGCACTACATCGGTGAGCCGAGCTTCTAGGGAACCATTCCAATGATGGGCGCGTCGGCGGATTCCACCAAGAACTAGCCGGCGATGGACAAAGACAAGCCAGCACCGATAACTGTTTTATGCCCCCACGACGGCTGCCTCACCATGGTCGCCTACCATGAGCTTGACGACCACAAGGTTGCGTGCACGTACAGCCCGTGCGGCTGCACGGAGGTCGGCTGCATATTCACCGCCTCGCCGGTCTAGCTCCTTTTGCACCTCAACGGCGTCCACAAGGTACAAGTGCATAGGCTATCGTACGGCCAGCCCATGGAGTGTATAGTAATGATGCCGTTACCGTTCTTTCCTCCATCCATGGTCAATGTCTACGGTGATGACGCTACCGTGTTCAGCCTCATCATCGGCGAGCTCGGCCAGGCCGCCGCCGTTTCCTCGGTGTGCGTCAGGGCGGCCTCGTGCTCGTGGCCCCGGTACAGGGTGAAGCTATGTGCGACTGGCTCGCAGTCGTCGGCGGACTTCTCGACGGACACCCTTTGTGGCATCCCGATAAACCACTACTAGAAAATCGCGGTGTTTTTGTGCATTGCATCATCATGACCGCATGCTCATGTCATCATGCCACATTGCATTTGAGCATCGTCATGTCATCATACATGGTTTTTGTCTAAACTATTTTTGAAACGCCTAGTTTTGTTTTCTAAATATTCCCATCTTTATTCAAATTAAAACCCAGGCCTCCGGAATATTTTGGGTTGTCTAAATACGGTTTGCAAAAGTCTTGTTTTTAATAAATAAAATTAATTGTTTAGTTTTAGGAGGCAGCCCGCCAGGCCCGAAAGCCCAGCCGGCCACCTCCAAATCAATCCTATCCTAGCCCAAATCCTAGCGCCACCAACCCCTGCCTCCACCTGGTCGCCCCCTCCACCTCAACCCACCCTATCACATCGCGCCACATCACCCTGGCCCAATCTCCACCAACTCACCCGCTGCCACCTCGCCCCCCACGTGACCCCGCCCCCCCACCAACCGCAGCCCTAGGCCCCACCTGCCGCCCGACAACACCCGGTCCACCCAGTGGACACGCAGCCCACCCCGCTCGCTCTGGCCCCACCCCACCGACCCCGCTCCCATCGCCTCCTTCCCCCGTCCTCGCTCACCTACCCCGCCTCCCCTCGATCCCCATCCTCGCGCAGAGCCCCGCTCCTCTCGCGATGCCACCGCCGCCTCCTGGCCGTCTCCTCGTCGCTCGGCCTCGGTGCCCCTAACCTCGTCTCCCGGGCGCCTCCTCCACGTACCACCGTCCTCCTGCCGCGCCTCCCCACTGCAAGCTCCTCGCCGACGCCGCCGGCCACGTCCGTCTTTTCCCTGTCCCCGTGCTCGGCTCCGGCCGCCACCGCTGAGCGCCCTTCCTCCGGCCTCCCTCGCCGCCCGTGCAGCACCCCCGAGCCCGAGCCGCCGTCGACCCACACCTCCTGCGAGCTCCCCCATCCCTCCGTCGAGCCGCCCTTCCACCGAAGGCCGTCCACACGTCGCCCCTTGAGCTGGCCCCGCCGAGAGTTCCCCGCGCCCACTCTTCCCCGTCCTCGCCCCCGTCCGCCTCTCGGCGTCGCCTCCCCCGAGCCCGGCCACCACCCTATCGCCCGCGCGCCCCAGCACCGGCCCCGCCAGCAAGACCTTCCGCCGGCCTCCCCGTCTCCTCCTCCGCCCGTGCTCACCGCTGCCGTGCTCGTCTCCGGCCGGCCTCGCCTGCCCGCCTCCCCTCCGATGACGTCCTCCCGAGCGGCCGCCCTCCTTGTCGCCCTGCTGCACGTCTCCCTGTGGCCACGTCTGCCCCTGCACGGCACATACGACGTACCCACCGCTATCCCATTCAGTTCTGGGTACTCCTAGATGTTGTTTTGGCGGTGGTTTTATTTTGGGTGTTTCCGGTGCCTGTGCAGATGTGAATACAAGGTGTACAGAACTACACGAGCCCCTCTCTGCGAGACCTTCGGTGATCGAAGTCGAAACCGATGAACCGCGTCGAAAGCCCGTGCTACCCAAGACCGTAGCGACGCCGACACCAAGTCCTCCAACAATCATCAAGACGGAACGCCGAGACCCTGGCGCGCCAAGTTCTTCGACCCCGAGGACCGATCCATCGGACGCCATGACCGTCTACACGGACCCGAAGACCACGGTACCCGATCCATTCAAGTTCGCCATCGACAGCAAGATCGACACCGACCAGGGCGAACCGGATGATCCTCCGACGCTAAACCAAGTCCTTCGTCCTGGAACGCCAAGATCTACTCCGTTGTCCGAGAACGTTCCCGCCGAGATCGATCCCCGTCAAACCCTGGATCCCTGAGACCGGACCCCGAACCACATCGAACCCCAAGATCTTCCGAACCCAGATGTGTGACCCTAAGCCCCTATTTTTATAATATGACATTACCAACTGTCGCATATTAAATTGTTCATGCATGCATACTTGTCTGTGGTTTGGGGGCATTATGCCGATTCACCTCATAATTAAACATGGAGTGTTCATGCGGGATACCTTTGTCTTACTCCGGACTCCATTTAAATTGGTGTAGCGAACCGATGCCATGTTTCACCCTGTTAATACAACATTTAAATTGCGGGGGTTTTAAATAACTTGAACTATTTAATTAATTATTGGGACCCCGTTTCCGCTTAATATTGCCTAATTGTATCGCATCTGCATCATATCATAAATCATGCCGGATCTTCTGCCGTCGTATTAAATATTGCATCCGGTGTTTCTTCTAGTGTTTGCTTCTTTGCGGATTAGACCGATGAGTGGATGTGAGTATCGACAAGTTCTCCGGATATGATATGTCGGCAGTGTTTCCCAGGCGAGCATCTCTCCCCCTTCTACCTATTTTGCATTTATAGTTTTTATTTCCTCCTGTTGATCTATTGCTATCCGTGTCGCGATGCTTTAGTTTCCGTGCACCAGTTATATCCTGTGCAGCCTCTATATTGCCTTGGACACCTCCTATTCCCTGTGTTTGGTAGATAGCTGGCCTTGCGAGTCGTAGTTGCTTGCTCAGGTGCGATCTCGTGTTGTCGAGTACCACCGTTGTTGGTACGCTGGCAGATGTTTATTGGTGGAGGTTCTTATTGGTTGAGATGATCACGACTTTAAATACAACTATTAAAATGCTAGATATAACTAATGCAGAGCTAGCGGTGGGCAATAGATACTATTTGGTTCTTCCACGCTCACTTGTGTCCCGTAGGACCCCGAGTACTTGATACCTGTTCCTTGATTTTTCGCACTATCCACATCCGGGAGGCCATGGACCCCCCTGAGCCAGAGCTTGATTCATTTCTATTTCTTGGGGCCACAAAGTAGTTTGGGGCTTTATTACTATCATGTACCTATGCCATGCTTTACTGCTTTATTTAAGATTGTGCGTGGAGCACATGTACTGTTTAGGATTGCGGAGTGTTTCTGCGGTATCGACAAGCCCAGTCACACTTTCGGGTTCCTAGTCGTTTACAGCCATTGGCGCAAACCTTGGGTCCGTCTCGGAGCCGGCCAACTTCGTTGCGGGTAGCTTAATGGGGTGGCCCCCTGAAATATTTCTAAATCCTGTGATCGCTTTGTCGTGAATGCCTCGTTGGGTTTCGAGTTGGTTTTTCTAAGGTTAATTGAGTGTGTGTTGCTATTTGTGCACCCCTGCAGGGTAAAACTTTCTGAAAGTCGTGTCCGCGGTTATGGACGACTTGGAGCACAGTATCTCGATCATAGACAAGCATAACTAAAGTAGTGCTATAAACTTGACTTAATATATGACTAGTAATCAGATTCAACTATCACGGAACGGATATTAAAAATGCCAACAGCTGGTGGATCTGGGTTGTTTTGTGACATGCTATATCTGCCTAGTAAGTATTGCAACTCCAATGGAATGTGATAAAAGTGTCAACAACTGTTGGGTTTGGGATTCCTCGAGACAATGATATCTGACTAGTAAATGTTCCAACTACAACGGAAGGTTAACTAAAACTGCCACTACTTATGTTATCAGGATGACTCATGCTATTTATACCCGATTAGTAATTGCTGCAACTATAATGGGATGAGTAAAATTGCCAACTGTGTGAGTTCCTCGTTTAGTCTCGAGGGGGAATTCCAGGATGGGTTTGTTTGGTGTTAGCTTCAGGTTGGATCCGAATAGGTCTTTCTTACCCCTCTCTAATAGTCGCCAGTGATATCGAGTCTCTATAGGTTGTTTAGCGCCGCTGCGCTGCCGCTTCAGCCCACCATACCTATGTAGGCGAGAGCCGCCAAATTCTAGCCTCGTCGTGTACTGGCCTCAGTACTGACGCTCCTCTTTTTCCTTTACCCTTTGTCGGCGCCCCTTTTGTTTTAGCAGGTTTGAGATCGACGTCGTTAGCAGGGTTACCCTTCCGACTTGGCCTGGGCAGGGTTATGGACGCCATTGGTTCTTCTTCAGGGCTCTTAGCCCCATTTGCATTTTGTCCGTAGTCGGACGCCCTATCGATTTCAAGGTGATTTGGATCTTTGTATTGTATATCTGTATTCTTGACTTGTGGAGTCGTGTTGTATATATATCTGTTATGTGGGTCCCATCGAGGACAGTTGTGTAATGGTATTACTTCGTTTTCCACCCGCACGAAAGTGCCTGGTGGGCGTCCTTGAATCATTTCTATGCGGGTTTAGCGAAAAGGGCTAAAAATTGCATAGGGCCGATTCAAGGGTGTTACACCCTTAATGGGGTCATTGAGCTGATGAGTTGCGCGTCGCCTAGCAGTGTTGGCCTCGAAGATCGGACGTTCCTCGCGGTGCCGCTGCGGTACATTACAGTGACTGATGGACAATACGGGACGATCAAGGTGTTGTCTTTCTGTGTTTGCATCGACATGATGAATTGATCTTAATCTTCGGCTAAGTGATCCTAATGCGATGGTAATGATGTATTACTAGTTAATTTAGTTGTAGAAAAGTATCACTCGTTTACTAGTTAATGTAGTAGTAGTCGGAGGCAGGGTCTCTTTTGGCACTAGGAAGGGTATATTTTGGCTGTAAAATGTCTTTGCTGTTAATGTTTATATTTTGGATTTTAAGTGTTTTCTGAAATTGTTCCACTACTACTCTACGTGCCCACTGCTAGGGGGACTCAGATCAACATGCCCCTGTATCTACCACCCAATATTCATTTGATGGACAAAAATGATCTCAAGCAAAGTAGTAGAAAACAAAACATCTCACACTTATGCCCCAGTTTTCAACTATGTTTAATTTTTTAGACACTAGACAATAAAAACATTTTGTCAGTCATTAATAGTTCAAATACATGCATATATTTATTAAAAAATATGGACATATAATTTTAACAAATTTGCATAAATTAATTTTCATACTTTTGTCCACACACTATATATAGTAGTGGTAAGATAAGAAAAGAAAGACTATCAATAGTTTCTTCTCAATGCTAAAATGGAAATGAAGATCCGACATCTCACAATGTTGGGATTCGAGTCTTGATCCAACGGTCAATATTCAAAGTTATTCGTACACTATATACAATGCTAAGAAAAAAATGAGAAACATGAATTTCGTTACCTTTTAATACAAAAAAAATGCTCTGGCTTCATCACAATGTGTATTGTCCTATGGTGTATGAACATTCCTGGTTTTGACCCAAACAGCCAAGGTCATGACCATATCAACATTGTGTATTGGCCTACGGCTGATCTCTCGACAAGGAGCCAAACTATAAAGTTTTCCTTTTAGGGTCCTTTGTGCTAAATGTATGGAGCTCGATATAATAATTTTCCTTTTTTAGGTCCTTGATGTAAAATGTACTCCCATCGACCGTGTAAAATGTTAATCTAAAAGTAAATGGTGAAATTTAAACAAATTTAAGCTTAGTTGTGAACAGGTATGAACATGCTTAGATTTCAAGCCGAACGACCAAGGTAAGGCCATATCAGCATCATACTTTATATTGATGATCCCATGTTAGAGAATTTGCATGGCAACAGATCTGGCCATGTTTTAAAAATAATCGAAGAGGAAGTAGTATTAAGAGTTTGGCTCAGATCAGGTGATCTCTCGAGAATGAGCTGAACCAGAATTTTTTCTTTTAGGGTCCTTTATGCTAAATCTATGGACCTCGATGTAATTTTTACTTTTTTGAGGTCCCTGATGTAAAATGTACTCCAATCGACCATGTAAAGTTCTAACCTAAAAGTAAGTGGTGAAATTTAAATGAATTTAAGCTTAGTTGTCAACGAGTATTAACCATTCTTGTATTTCAAGACGAACGACCAAGGTCAAGGCCATATCTACATCATACTTTATGCTGATGATCCCATATCCAAGAATTTGCATGCCAACAAATTTGGCCATATTTTGAAAACAATCGAAGATGAAGTAGTATGAAGAGTATGGCTCGATCAGCTACTCTCTAGAGAAGGAGTTGAACCCGACTATTTTCCTTGCTTAATTTTAGTGTCCTTTGTGCTAAATGTATGGAAATCGATGTAATTTCCCCCTTTTGTAAGATCTAAAAGTGTAAGTGGTGAAATTTATGTGATTTTAAGCTTACTTGTCAATAAATATGATAATTCTTGGATTTCAAGCCAAATGACCAAGGTCAATGCCATATCAACATTATACTTTGTGCTGATGATCCCATGTTAGAGAATTTGCATGGCAACAGATTTGGCCATGTTTTGAAAATAATCGAAGAGGAAGTAGTATTAAGAGTTTGGCTCAGATCAACTGATCTCTCGAGAATGAGCCAAACCAGATTTTTTTCTTTTAGGGTCCTTTATGCTAAATGTATATGGACCTCGATGTAATTTTTGCTTTTTGAGGTCTGTGATGTAAAATGTACTTTGGTCAACCGTGTAAAGTTCTAACCTAAAAGTATTGTGGTGAAATTTAAACGAATTTAAGCTTAGTTGTCAACGAGTATGAATCATTATTCTTGTATTTCAAGACAAACCACCAAGGTCAAGGCCATATCTACATCATACTTTATGTTGATGATCCCGTATCCAAGAATTTTCATGCGGAAAAATTTGGCAATATTTTGAACACAATCAAAGATGAAGTAGTATGAAGAGGAGTATGGCTAGATCAGCTACTCTCTCGAGAAGGAGCCAGACCCGACTATTTTCCTTGCTTAATTTTAGGGTCCTTTATGCTCTCAATGTATGGACCTCAATGTAATTTCCCCCCTTTTAGGTCTAAAAGAGTAAGTTGTGAAATTTAGACGATTTTAAGCTTACTTATCAACGTGTATGAACATTCTTGGATTTCAAGCCGAACGACCAAGGTCAAGTCCATACCAACATCATACTTTATATGATGATGATGATCCCATGTTAGAGAATTTGCATGGAAATAGATCTGGCCATGTTTTGAAAACAATCAAAGATGAAGTAGTATCAAGAGTTTGGCTCAGATCAGCTGATCACTTGAGAAGGAGCCGAACCAGAATTTTTTCCTTTCAGGCTCATTTATGCTAAATGTATGGACCTCGATGTAATTTTTGCTTTTTTTAGGTCCTGATGTAAAATGTACTCCGATCGACCATGTAAAGTTCTAACCTAAAAGTAAGTGGTGAAATTTAAACGAATTTAAGCTTAGTTCTCAACGAGTATGAACCATTCTTGTATTTCAAGACGAATGACCAAGGTCAAGGCCATATCTACACCATACTTTATGATGATGATCCCATATCCAAGAATTTGCATGCCGACAAATTTGGCCATATTTTGATAGCAATCAAAGATGAAGTAGTATGAAGAGTATGGCTCGATCAGCTACTCTCTCAAGAAGGAGCCGAATGTGGCATCCCGCTAAAACCACTACTAGAAAATCGCTTGGAGTTCGTGCTTTGTGCATCATCATGACATCATCATGCATGTTTGATCATAAAAGTATCTTTGCAAAAACCCTATTTTTGTTTTCTAATTAGCCTCGTTTTATTACAAATTATAAAACCAGGTCTTCCTGGATATTTTATTTGCCTAAAAAGAAATTACAAAAGCTTGTTTTAAAAATAAAATAAAAGTTTAAGTTTTTTTTAGGGGCAACCCAGCCGGCCAGGCCCGAGGCCCAGCTAGCCAGGCCACCCCAAACCCTAGATAGACATACCCCTAAACCACTCACCCCCCTCCCGCCGCCACTCCCTCATCCCGCCGCCAGCACCCAGCGGTGCACCACACACACGCACACACACTCCCGCCCACCTCGCCAGCCCTACCCCGCCTCAGGATCGCCACCTGCCTCCCTATCACACCTGGCCCACTCCCTCTCAACCTGCCCCCATCTCCCTTCCGCACACCAACGACGCGTACAACCCCCCCCCCCCCCCCCCCCCCCCCGCACCCACCTGCACACGCCGACAACCACCCCTGGCCCCACCTGCCGCTCGCCTGACCCCACCCAGCGCCAACGCCCCTGCCTTGATCCTATCGCCCAACGCGAGCCCGACGCTCCCCTCGATCGCCACCAACTCCCGTCATCGATCCCCACCACCGTCGGCCCTGCTCCGGCCGCGCCAGACGCCCGCCGACCCGTGCCGCGACCACCGCCTCCCATTCTTTCTCCTGGCCGTCGCCGTCCGCCTCTGGCGCCGCCGGCCTCGTCCCCGATAGCGCCGCCCGTCCCCGCCACCAGATGCGCCACCGCCGCCCTCCGGTCGCCTCCCTCCCAGACCCGAGGCCTCCCTCGAGCGTCGATCTCCTCCTCCCTGCTCCAGGTGCCCTCGCCCGCTTCCTCCCTTGTCACACGCCTCCAGGTCTCCGCCGCCTCTCAAGGTCGCCACCATGGAGCCCGACCTCCCTCCTCGCCTCCTCACCGGCCGTCTCTAGTGACCAAGCGATGCCGCTAGTCCCACCTCTGTCAGGGCCCTGCGAGCTCGCCGGCCGTCGCCTCCTCCCTGTGTCCATGGCCCCCCTGCGCCACGCCATGGAGCCATTGCATGGTCTCTTCTCCACAGCACGCGACCTCTCCCTCGTTACCGTGGAGTCCGCCCCCTGCAACTTGCACTGGCGCGAGACCCCGCTTCCCCTTGGCCTCCGCACCGCCGTCATGTCTCCGCCCCCTGCGCGGTGCCCTTTGTCCTCGCCCTCGACCTGGTCTCCTGCTGTTTTTGCCCCCTGCCGCATCCTGTTTGCAAAGTACTCATGCTAAAGTCTGAACGACATGGCAGTGTTCTTTTGTTCCTATTATGCTTTGTGTCATGCTATTGTGCACAAGCTGCTGCGGTCCGATGTGGTCAGGTGGAAGAGTTGCTCCACATCGTGGTGTCATCCGATCCCTCGCCAAGATCTTCCAAAGTCCAAGTGTCCCTGAGATGGCGTCGAGTACTATCGACAGTTCCAAGCCCGCCATCTGTAGCAAGTCCGAAGTGAAAGCAGCGAAGCCGATCCAAAGACCCCTGTACCCAAGGCCTTCGACACGGAACACCAAGTCCTTATTTCCGGAACGCCAAGCTCTCCCTCCGTTGTCCGAGAACGTTCCCACCGAGACCGATCCCCGTCGAACCCTGTCGAACTCCGAACCCCCCAGAACCAAGATCTTCCGAACCCAGATGTGTGACCCTAAGACCCTATTTTTATAATATGACATTACCAACTATCGCATATTAAATTGTTCATGCTTGCATACATCTTATCATGTGGGTTTGGGGCATTTAGTCTATTCACCTCATAATTAAATATGGAGTCTATATGCAGGCTATTCTAGTCTTATATCGGCTCCATTTAAATTGGTGTAGCGAACCGATGCCATGTTTTGTCTTGCTAATCCAACATTTAATTTGCGGGGTAGATAAATAACTTGAACCGTGTAATTAATTATGAGGGCCCCGGTTCCGCTTAATATTGCCTAATTGTATTGCATTTGTGCCATGCCATGCATCATATCATAATCATGCCGCATCTTCTGCCGTAGTATTAAATATTGCATCCGGTGTTTCTTCTAGTGTTTTCTTCTTCGTGGATTAGGCCGATGAGTTGATGCGAGTATCGACAAGTTCTTCGGATTATGAACCTTCGACAATGTTTCCCAGGCGAGCATCTCTCCCCCTTCTACCTATTTTGCATTTATAGTTTTTATTTCCTCCTGTTGATCTATTGCTATCCGTGTCGCGATGCTTTAGTTTCTGTACACCAGTTATATCCCGTGCAGCCTCTATATTGCCTTGGACACCTCCTATTACCTGTGTTTGGTAGATAGCTGGCCTTGCGAGTCATAGTTGCATGCTCAGGTGCGATCTCGTGTTGTCAAGTACCACAGTTGTTGGAATGCTGGCAGGTGTTTATGGGGGAGATGATCATGACTTTAAATACAACTATTAAATTGCTAGGATAACTAATGAAAGAGGCACCGGTGGGCAATATGTGCTATTTGGTTTTTATGTCCACTTGTGTCCCGTAGGCCCCGAGTACCTTATACATGTTCCTTGACTATTCGCACTATCCACATCCGGGAGAGTCTATGAATCCCCCTTAGCCAGAGCTTGATTCATTTCTTATTTCTTGGGGCCACAAGTAGTTTGGGGCTTTTTTACTATCCTGTACTTATGCCATGCTTACTGCTTTAATTACGATTGTGCGTGGAGCACCTGTACTGTTTTGGAACGTGGAATGTTTTCGCGTTATCGACAAGCCCAGTCACACTTTCAGGTTCCCAGTCGTTTACAGCCATTGTCACAAACCCTGGGTCCGTCTCGGAGCCGGCCAACTTTGTTGCGGGTAGCTTAGTGGGGTGGCCCCCTGAAATATTTTATGACTCCTGTGATTGCTTTGTCGTGAAAGCCTCGTTGGGTTTTGATCTGGTTTTTCCGAGGTTGATCGTGTGTGTGTTGCTATTTGTGCACCCCTGCAGGGTAAATCTTTCTGAAAGCCGTGTCCGCGGTTATGGACGACTTGGAGCACAGTATCTCGATCATAGAAAAGCATAACTAAAGTAGTGTTATAAATTTGACTTAATATGTGACTAGTAATTTAGCTTCACTACAATGGAATGGATAATAAAACATGCCAACAACTGGTGGATCTGTGGTGATCCGTGTCATACTATACCTGCCTAGTAAGTATTACAACTCCAATGGAATGTGATGAAAGTGCCAACAACTGCTGGGTTTGGGGATTCCTCAGGACAATTATGTCTGACTAGTAAATGTTCCAACTATAACGGAATGGCGATTAAAACTGCCCACTACTTATGCTATCGGGATGACTCAGGCTATCTATATCTGACTAGTAAGTGCTTCAACTATAATCGAATGAGTAAAACTGCCAACTGTGTGAGTTCCTCGGTTTGACTTCCTCGTTTGGTCTCGAGGGGGAATACCAGGATGGGTATGATTAGTGTTAGTACTAGGTGGTTCCAAATAGGTCTTTCTTATCTCTCTCTAATAGCCGACAGTTGTACTGAGTCTCTATAGGTTGTTTAGTGCTACTGCGCTGCCGCTTCAGTCCACCATACCTATGTAGGCGAGAGCCGCCGAATTCTAGCCTCGCCGTGTACTGGCCTCAGTACTGACGCTCCTCTTTTTCCTTTGCCCTTTGTCGGCACCCCTTTTGTTTTAGCAGGTTTGAGATCGACGTCGTTAGCAGGGTTACCCTTCTGGCTTGGCGTGGGTAGGGTTATGGACGCCATTGGTTATTCTTCAGGGCTCTTAGCCCCATTTGTGTCTTGTCCGTAGTCGGATGCTCTATCGTTTTCAAGGTGATTTGAATATTTGTATCGTATATCTATATTCTTGACTCATTGAGTCGCTGTTGTATATATATCTGTTTTGTGGGTCCCATCGAGGACTTTTGTGTAATGGTATTACTTCGTTTTACACCTGCATAAAAGTGTCTGGTGGGCGTCCTTGAATCGTTTCTATGCGGGTTTGGCGGAAAGGGCTAAAACTTGCATAGGGCCGATTCTAGGGTGTTACACCAAACCTGACTATTTTGCTTGCTTTTTTTAGGGTTATTTGTGCTAAATGTATGGACCTCGATGTAAATTTTCCCCTTTTTAGGTCCTTGTTGTAAAATGTACTCCCACCGACCGTGTAAAATTCTAACCTATAAGTAAGTGGTGAAATTTAAACGAATTTCAACTTATAGTTGTCAACGAGTATGAACATCCTTGGATTTCAAGCCGAACGACCAAAAGGTCAAGGCCATATCTCTACATCAGACTTTATGTTGATGATCCACTATCTAAGAATTTGGATGCCGACAAATTTGGCCATATTTTGAAAACAATCGAAGATGAAGTAGTATGAAGAGTGTGGCTCGATCAGCTACTCTCTCGAGAAGGAGCCAAACCCGACTGTTTTGTTTGCTCAATTTTAGGGTCATTTGTGCTAAATGTGTGGACCTCGATGTAATTTTCCCTTTTTTAGGTCATTGATGTAGAATGTACTCCCACTTACGGTGTAAAATGCTAACCTAAAAGTAACTGGTGAATTTGAACGAATTTAAGCATAGTTATCAACGAGTATGAAAAAATCTTGGATTTCAAGGTGAACGACCACAACGTCAAGGCCATATCTCTACATCATACTTTATGCTGATGATCCCATATCCAAGAATTTGCATGCCGAAAAATTTGGCCATATTTTGAAAACAATCAAAGATGAAGAAGTATGAAGAGTGTGGCTCGATCAGCTACTCTCTCGAGAAGGAGCCGAACCCGACTGTTTTCTTTGCTCAATTTTAGGGTCCTTTGTGCTAAATGTGTGGACCTCGATGTAATTTTCCCTTTTTTAGGTCCTTGATGTAGAATGTACTCCCATCGACCGTGCAAAATGCTAACCTAAAATAAGTGGTGAATTTCAACGAATTTAAGCATAGTTGTCAACAAGTATGAAAAAATCTTAGATTTCAAGGCGAACAACCATAAGGTCAAGGCCATATATCTACATCAGACTTTATGCTGATGATCCCATATCCAAGAATTTGCATGCCAAAAATTGGCCATATTTTGAAACCAATCGAAGATGGAGTAGTATGAAGAGTGTGGCTCAAATCAGCTACTCTCTCGAGAAGGAGCCGAACCCGACTGTTTTCTTTGCTCAATTTTAGGGTCCTTTGTGCTAAATGTGTGGACCTCGATGTAATTTTCCCTTTTTTTAGGTCCTTGATGTAGAATGTACTCCCACCGACCGTGTAAAATGCTAACCTAAAAGTAAGTGGCGAATTTCAACGAATTTAAGTATAGTTGTCAACGAGTATGAAAAAATCTTGGATTTCAAGGCGAACGACCACAAGGTCAAGGCCTTATCTCTACATCAGACTTTATGATGATGATCCCATATCCAAGAATTTGCATGCAGAAAAATTTGGCCATATTTTGAAAACATTGAAGATGAAGTAGTATGAAGAGTGTGGCTCGGTCAGCTACATTCTCGAGAAGGAGCTAAACCCGACTATTTTCTTTGCTCAAATTTAGGGTCCTTTGTGCTAAATGTGTGGACCTCGATGTAATTTTCCCTTTTTTAGGACCTTGATGTAGAATGTACTCCCACCGACCGTGTAAGATGCTAACCTAAAAGTAAGTGGTGAAATTTCAACGAATTTAAGCATAGTTGTCAATGAGTATGAAAAAATCTTGGATTTCAAGGCGAACGACCACAAGTTCAAGGCCATATCTCTACATCAGACTTTATGCTCATGATCCCATATC
This sequence comes from Avena eriantha, assembly GCA_910589775.1. NCBI lineage: Eukaryota > Viridiplantae > Streptophyta > Magnoliopsida > Poales > Poaceae > Avena > Avena eriantha. The sequence continues at coordinate 416,149,049 of OU342744.1, read as the reverse complement.
CAAGAATTTACATGCCTACGAATTTGGCCATCTTTTGAGAACAATCGAAGATATTAAAAACAAAAAATAATCAATTTCAATTTTTCAAGTGACAGGAATTTATTTTCTGAAAAGCAAGTAAGAAGAATTTATTTCCTTTTTTCTGTTAAAAAAACAATGAGCGAGAAGAGACTATGAGCATAGAGGAGGCAGTGAGAGAGCTGTGAAGAGGAGGATTTGAAGGCGGTGCGATGTCAGAGCAAAGCTGGGATGGGCTCCTGACACGAGGTAGAGGGTGATTAGAGTAAATTTCAGGACCACAATACATATACACACAAAACAAAATGTGTTTTCTCTCTCCTTCACTCTCCCATCACCATCCCCACACCCCGGCCGGCTGATCTCTCCCTCATCCACAACGTGGCGCTGCACACGCGCGTCGACCGACAACCTGCCATTGGTGGCTCCGTTTCTTTGTCGGCGGCTCCATGTCTTTGTCTGGCGTGTTTGTCAGCTGCGTTGGTGGGAACCATTTTGGTCCTTAAAATAGAGTAGCAATTCAAACTTTCTCGGTTCCGAAATTTTCACTTCCTTCACAAACATCCGGGGGAAGGATATTCAATAGATCGTCATTCGTAGTACTACTACTAGTACAATAGGGTATAGTGAGTAGTACCAAAAGAATATTCAATAGATCGTCATTCGTAGTACTACTACTAGTACAATAGGGTATAGTGAGTAGTACCAAAAGAAACTTTTTTTTGACGAGTAGTACCAGAAGAAACTTCATACAACCATTAACTTCATATAGGACTCGCTGCTGAACTAGTGCAGGTCTGGCGCCTCCTTGCACCTAGTTCACGTCGCCAACAGCGGCTCGTGACATCGGCACCAACGATAGCTCTAGCGACAGAGCCGGCTCCTGACTCATCGGCACCTCTAGAGAAGGCGGCACCTCCTAAGCCATCAGCGACACCGCCAGAAAACAAGGCGGCACCTCCGGAGCCATCGGCAGCTCCGGGAGAACATTGTGGATGAAGTTGCCGTTGTTTGGGAACCGGTTCCAGTAGTTGGTTAAATTGTTGGAGCCGGTGAACACCACCATCTTGCAGCCGCAGTGGAAGGCCTAGCCTTAGAGGAGACAGGCGTTCCTGAAGTTGAAGAACTTGACCTTCAGTGTCCCATCCGGATTGTCGTAGATGTCGTACATCTGGTACTTGTGGTCACCGTACCCAGCGTCGAGGAAGGCGCACGCCAGCTGCCACTTTGTTCTCCAGGAGGAGAAAGCCCAAATGCATAGGGCATTGTCCTCCTGTGCAGCGATGTCGGGGTCTTTGCACTCCGGTACGGCGGGAAGCAGCCGGAAGGTGGCCATGGATGATAGGAAAGGTCGGAGATGGTTGCTGGAAGCGAGGGATTAGAGATGGTTTGGTGCGGGGAAGGGGAGAGATTAAATAGAAAGGAGGTGATCCAAGATTAATGTGGCAGATTACCGAAGCGAGGGGATAATCAATGTCGCTGATGAAGCCGATGCGTGTGGCAAATATAGATGACGATGACTAGGGTAAGTTATTGGACGGAATGCTGACTCTAGTTCCTACACTCGATGGCCCAATCATAATTTTGTGGTGCGTCCAAGGCGATCGCGACCGCGACCTCCCCAATCTATGGGCCCTACGTGGATGACTGAGTTGATGGGTGAAAACAAATTGATAATGATAAAGTGGTATGAAATGTGATTTAACAAACGTTAAGTTGTTTTAGCCAATATTCTTGTTAGAGAAGAAATGCATACATTAAGTCTATTAGTAATAACTATCTACCCATATTGAGAATACATCCTAGTGTACTATGAAATTTTTGGGGTGGTGAAATGATGGTTCTAGAACATCTTGGAGTTTGCTCTAGGTACTATTCAACACGAATCTAGCTCCTCTTAACCATTGGATCTAACAGCCCAACGATCAGGATTGGTGTCATGGATCCAATTCAAAACTGCTCCATTATAGTAGTAGAGAAAAGTACCACCACCTCGAGAATGGAAAAAAAGAAGATCCAATGGCTAGCATTGTTGTGATTCGCGAGTCTTGATCCATAGGTTAATACTCAAAGTTATTCGTACATTATTTAGTGGTAAGATAAGATAACAAAGACTATCAATAGTATCTTCTAGATGATGGAATCAATTAGAGGATCCAATAACTAGCAGCAATGTTGGGATGCGCGGGTCATGAATTAGCGGTCAATGTTCAAAGTTGTCTGCACACTATATATAAAAAGGTAAGATAAGAAAAGAAAGACTATCAATAGTATCTTCTCGATGCTAAAATGGAAATGAAGATCCAAGATCTGACAATGTTGGGATTCGCATCTTGATCCAACGGTCAATATTCAAAGTTATTCGTACACTATATAGTGCTAAGAAAAAAATGAGAAACATGTGTTTTGATACCTTTGAATACAAAAAAATGCTATGGCTTCTTCATAATGTGTATTGGCCTACGGTGTATGTATATTCCTGGCTTTGACCCGAACAGCCAAGGTCATGACCATATTGACATCATATCTCTACTACTATAATGGAGCAGCTTTAATTTGAATTGGATCCATAGCAAAAATCCTGACCATTGGGTTGTTAGATCCAATGGTTTAGAGCAGCTCGATTTGTGTTGAATAGTATCTATAGCAAACTCCACCATGTTCTAGAACCATCATGTCACCACCCCCAAAATTTCATAGCACAGTAGGTTGTATTCTCAATATGTGTAGATATATTATTAACAGACTTAATGTATCTATTTTTCTCTAACAAGACTATTGGTTAATAACAACTTAATGTTTGTTAAATCACATTTCATACAGTATATACGTGTGTGGCACGTGCCTTTTACTAGTAGTGGTAAGATAAGAAAACAAAGACTATTAATAGTATCTTCTCGATGCTAAAATGGAAATAATGAAGATCGAATGTCTGACAATGTTGGGATTCGCGTCTTGATCCAACGGTCAATATTCAAAGTTATTCGTACACTATATAGTGCTAAGAAAAAATGAGAAACATGTGTTTTGACACCTTTGAATACAAAAAATGCTCTCGCTGCTTCACAATGTGTATTGGCCTGAGGTGTATGAACATCCTGGATTCGACCCGAATAGCTAAGGTCATGACCATATTGACATCATATATAGTTTATGATACAGTACCTACATCTGGTAGATTCGTGCATCTTCTTCAACAAGATATGTTGAAAGTGAGAAGTGGGTTGTTTTCTTTTGTTATGCAAGTACTAGTCTTACCATTACCACTATATTAACACTATATGGTGTGCAAAAAACTTTGAATATTAATTGTTGGATTAAGACTCACGAATCCCAACATTTCCAGCTGTTGGATCTTCTTTTCCATTCTAGCATCAAGAAGATTCTATTAATAATCTTCATCACAATGAAATACTATGCACAAACCTCAAAACACACTTCTCCAACATTCTAGAATCCTCCCCCCGTTTCTGTAAACCATGTTACCAAAATTCTCAAGCATTTGGTTATAGTTCCCTTTGTGCTAAATGTATGGACTTGGATGTATTTTTTGTTTTTTGAGATCCTTGGTGTAACATGTACATATCCACTTATCATGTTAACTAATTGAAGAATATCGCTCTGTCAGGACATACCTTAGTCAAAAAAGTACCACCACTAGGGCTGGAATTCGAGCCGAGCCAAATCAGCTCGGCTCGACTCACTAAAGCTCGATCAACTAATGACCTAGCTTGGCTCGGCTCGTTTACAAAACGAGTTCATATTTGAAACTCGGCTTGACTCGGTAAACTCACGAGTAGCTCGTTTAGCACGTTGTGAGTTACGAACAAGAGCACATATAAGAAAAACTAGTAATTATCCTACTAATTAAGAACTAGAATAAGGATAGTACTTTCATAATAACACGAAGGCAAGATCGAATGGAAAATATAGTAGTTCTACACCATTACATGTACAAGAAACATTCATAGTATGGCACTCATCAGTGGAAAATTTCAAACTCTATATTTGAACAAGTTTAACGAGCTAAACGAGTAGCTCATTTATCTTGGTTAAACAAACGAGTTCAAATATAATACTCAGCTCGACTCGTTAGACACCTAGTTCAAGCCGAGTCGAGCCGAGTCACGAGTTACTCATTTAGCTCGCGAGTTTTGAGTTATAATTCTAGGCCTAACCACCACCCGGTTTTTAGAAAAAGTGGGGACCATATTTCTTACAATTCCCTAGTCTTAGCATAGTTCAAGATTCCCTAGCAAACCGTGCCCCCTTAAATAACATTATGTCGATTTAAAGATATTAGGTCAAACTTGAACTACAAGTAAGCGTGGTAGATTCCTCCTGAATTTTCCAAACGCTGTCTTAAGGGACCCATGATGTCTATATATCAAATCTTAAGTTCCGGGAGGGAGTACTAAACACTAGTAGTACCTGCATCCAAGGCTCAAGGCCTATTTTTTTTGAAAAGTCAAACTATGCAAAGTTTGGCTAAGTTTGTAGAAAAAATATATTAATATTTACAATATGAAATACATACCCTTTGATACATCATGAAACATATATTCACATGGTATCTACTAATATCATACAGTAGTTCTTGATATATTTTTTAGAAGTTTGGTCAAACTTTTCATAGCTTCACTTATCAAAAAAAGGCTTAGGCCGTATTTGGAACAAAGGAAAATCATAGGATTTTTGGAGGATAGGATTCCTATAGAAAAAATTCCTATGGGTTCGTTTGGGACAAAGGAATAGGAATCTAAGATTTCTTTGAAATTCCTATGGTATAGGCTATTTCATAAGAATTTTCTAGGAAAAATAACATGAGGTCTCACTACAAGAAAGTTTCCTTCAGCAACGAATTGGCTTGACGGTCGTCGTAGAAGGCGCGTCTTCCGCGACGAAATTCTCGGCTTGATTGTGGATGATGGAAAACTTTTTTTCCGGTTTCGCGGCCCTCTACTACGACGGATCTTCTAAAAACATGGAGGAATCTCGGCTGGCGCGTGGCAGAAGCAAGATTTTCGTTTCCTCATACGATGTTGACTCACCGAAGTCTTTTGAGGCGTGTGGGTCCCGAACGTCAGTGTCTCTAGCGAACCATACTTTTCGGTCGCGCCTCCCTGATTTGAACTTGATAACGTAGTTCGAGGTGTCTTCCGTTTAGTCAGGCTGCTAGGTCCCACATGTCAGCCTCTCATTAGAAGGATCGTGTGTATGATGGAATTTTTTTCTTTCGCTCGCCCTACCCTGTTCTGAAGTTGATAGCGTTGTTCGATGCCTCTACCTATTAATCAACCTCCTGGGCCCCACATGTCATCCTCTCATTAGAAGAAACATGTGTATGATGGAATTTTTTCCTTCGCTGGCGCTACCCCGTTCCGAGTTGATAACGTTGCTCGACGCATCTACTATTTAACCAACCTCCTGAGTCCATATGTCATCTTCTCATTAGAATAAACGTGTGTATGATAGATTTTTTTCCTTCGCTTGTGCTACCCTATTCCGAACTTAATAGTGATGTTCAATGCATCTACCATTTAATCACGATGCTGGGCCCCACATGTCATCCTCTCATTAGAAGAAACGTGTGTATGATGGATTTTTTACCCTCTATAGCGCCTTCGTGTTCCGAACTTGATAGCTTTGCTCGCTACATCAGCCGTTTATTCAGGCTGGTGGGTCCCTTATGTTAGCCTCACATTAGAAGAATCGTGGGTACGATGGATTTTTATCTTCTCTAGCGCTACCCTATTCCGAACTAGATAGCGTTGCTTGACGAATATGGCGTTTGCTCACGCTGCTGGGTCCCCCATTTCAGCCTCTCATTAAAAGAAACGTGTACATGGTGAACTTTTTTCTCGCTCGCACCTCCCTGTTTCAAACTGGCTACGTTGCTCGATGCAGCATCTATATAAGGTCGCGCCGCTAGGTCCCACATATCAGCCTCTCTATAAATGAAACGTGCGTATGATGGACTTTTTTTGGCCATGTCCATTGTTTTGACCTTAGCAACTTGCTGGGTCCCAGATGTCAACCACCTCTGTGGAGGAAACGTGTCTATGTTGGGTCCCAACTGACAGCCTCTATTTGAAAGAAACATGTGTATGTTGGACTGTTTTTTCGGGTCCCAGATGTCAGCCTCAGAGTACAAAAATGCTCATAAGTCCTAATTAAAAAGATTATGGGCTAACTCGGGGCGGATGCCCTATTTGTCATGGCTTATATTCCATGGGCTCACTCCTAAGTTGAATGGGCTATGGTCGGTGGCCACAAGGCCACGAAAAAGCCGAATTAGAAGGTATTGGGCTATGCTTGGGGCTGATAGGCTAATTTCATGGCCTATGCTTGGGCCTGCTGGGTCCGACATGTCAACTTCTCTGTAAGTGCAACATATGTATGATGGACTTTTTTTTCGTCCACGTCCGCTGTTTTCACCATGGCAGCCGTGTATGGTCTTATTGTTGGGGCCCTTATGTCAGCCTCTCTGGCATGTTCTGGCTTGTGGGTCCCTGATACAGCCTTGTATGTCCTGTCTGGTGGGTCCCTGATGCAAGCCTCTTTGTACAAGTATTTAAACGTTTGTTTCGAACCCACCCTCAAAACAAACTCCAGGGACACTACATACTGGTGGGTCCGTGATGTCAGCCTCTCCGTAATACGATATTGCTAGAAGAAAAAATGTAAATCCAAGATACGATTCGAACAAAAGACCTTCAAATCAAATAAACATAAACTGAGTGTGTTGCCACTACAACAAAGATATTTATAGAATAAATATCATTAAACTTTTATTAGTACTACAATTTATGTATTAGGCTTCTTAAAAATATTTTGGGTGTCTATGTTTATCTCTTTTAAAATATAAAAGTGCAGCGCTCCTGGCATCTCAATTTATAAAATTCCACATAATGGAGTATTTTCTTAAAAACCTGGGTAGGCAGAGTTTTTTTACTTTGAGAGGTGGGGGACAATGCCCAAAAGGCCAAATTAAAAAGAGTTTGGGTATTCTACATAGGTTGCTCTACGTGGGTTATACTCCATAGGGCAGGCTCCATGGGCCTCATTCTTAAATTTTAGTGGGTTGTACTCAGCAGTCCCCTGACCCCTAAAAGGCCGAATTAATATGTTCTCGGCTATGCACCATGGGCCCCTTTCTCAAATTTCACTTGATTGTGGTCAGCAGTCCCCTGACCCCGAAAAGACCGAATAAAAATGTTCTGGGCTAAAGAGGGGCCGAATAAGCTACGGAGTACTAGATGTCTTCTCCTGGTTAATAAAAATTGCATTGTGATGTGCTTGTCCGGATTCGAAACAAAGACCTCAGAGAGGGAGGGGGAAGCGATAATTCTTTTTGGCAGCTATTCATGTCAAAATTCAGCAGTACAGAATAAGGTAGAAAAATATCAATAGATTCGAAGTTCATATTCAGGAGCACTTGACCAATTCAGCAGCATTTCAAAAGTGACCAATTCAGCAATAGAGACAATGAAATACAAATAGCAGTACAGAGAGAACCAGTTTTTGTTTCAGCTCTAAAACCCTTGTCGCGCGATCAGTTTGTCGTTTTCACCAATAACACTCGACCATTGGAGCAAGCAAAACTGATGATCAAGTCTGCTTTGAGTACCTTCTTCTCACAGCAATGCCTCTGCGACCCCGATATGCAACCCAAAATACCCAAGTCTCATCTAGATTGTGACACGGCCACGTACAAGAGCGACAAGCACTCGTCCGTTTCACATTCAGCAGCACATGACAGATTCAGCAACAATTTAAAGTGACCAATTCAACGGTGGCAGAAAATGACCAAAAGAATTGACAGATTCAGCAATGCCGACATTGAAATTCAATGGATGTACAACAATGTGGCAAAGCCAAGTTTCAAAAGGAAAGCGTGACCATGCATTTTCTCCACTCGATCTGAATAAGTCCAAGTACATAGGTATTACTACAAAATAGATTAGCAGTAGCTGAACTCCATACAAAATACTTAGTAGAAGTGCAAAACTACAAGCTTACACTAAGCTAGGAACCACTACATGTCCCATCATACGTACTCGAAGAAATGAGAATGATTCAGCGTGTCAAAGTGCTTGCCGGGCTGCGTCCTTGATTTCCTGCCTGGGATGTGTCTCTCATTTCATTGTCGCTTGTTGGCCTCTAGGTCAGTAGCATACATGTAAAATTCATATGACAAACCATGAAGTTCGGGATCCTTAATTTCGGCAATTCCAATTATGAAGGGAATCTGCCACCAACATAAACTAGATAATTAGTACAACATTACATACACTCACAGTAGGATCATCACAAGAGGATTAAGATGTGATATCTCATCGGTGAATCTTGTCCGATGACAGGTTTAGTAGTATGCCAGTAAACACGCGGCTTGGACAGAAAAGACATGAGCACTTCCTGCACGGCGTTGGCCGGCGATGGCCTAATCGTTGTCTCGGGTGACCTCTTTACTACAACCTGATTGAAACTAGCGAACAAGACCAACAACCAAAACCTCACCTCGTACCGCGGCCATTCGCACGCCGCCGACCTAACCAGCCTAACAGACAGGAGCAAGTTCGTGCTATGCCCATCAATTTGGGCGACGAACAACTTGCCCTCCTTCCCGATGCCGATGACCTCAGCTCTGAGCGAGCCCGGTGCACGGACCGGCGCAGACGGGTCCCATTTTTTGGGGCTATATCTAGGCACTATCATCGAGTTGGCATATATGAGGTGCTCTACGAACACTTTCTTGACGCTGGTAAACTCGCATCCTGGCTCCGTGCAGACACACTGGTGGTAGTTGCACGTGATCTTGTGGTCGTAGACGTCCTTGTAGGAGACCAAAGTCCAGCAGATGTCGTTGGGGCATCTACTACCTTTTCCGCCAGTGACTTGGCGGTACAGATCCTTGGAGCATGCGGCTAGCCGGATGGCACTGGTAGTGTCCGGAAGCTTAGCTATTTCATTGAAGACGTCATCCTCGAAATTCGTCCGGACGTTGTTCAGCCGGTTGTGCCTCGAATCCACAGCCACCACGTCCAAATGATTGGGGGCAAGGGCGGATCTATGTATGACTATTGGGCTTACTTGGAGGAGAAGGGTGGCGGCCTGGAACGATTGATGTAGCGGGTGATATGGCGAGAAAAATGTGTGAAGTGCGTGCTAGAGAAGATCCAAATGCGGCCTCTTAGAGTTGGGAATGGCTCAAAGGGTTTTTGCCGTGCTCCTACGGCTGTCTTCTGTCGGGCGTACTGCATCGACCATGCCGACTAGAGTTATGGAGTAGGGAGTTCTATAGGTACTATAGACTGGGATGCTGCCATGGAGTGTTCTCTCATCACATCTGAGTTATTAGAACTGAGAGATGACTTATTTACTGCTTCCATTTTTATACTACTCCCTCTAGTTCGTATTCTAATGGCCTCAACTTTGTCTAGATTCACATCAATTAGACAGAGTAGTTGTAAGTTGATTCACTTACCTTCTTTGGTACTTCATAGTACATACCAAAATACCAAGATGCTGAACCTCATATGAACTTTCTAGAAAGGTACCCCTTTACAAAGATTGGCAAGCCTGCTAAAATTGTTGAAACTTCTAGAAAGGCAAGAACCCACGGCCTAAATTGCATCATGGTTGGCGAAATAATGACAGGTTCCTAGTTCATATTCAACAGCATTTCAAAGTGACCGATTCAGCAATACAGACTCTGAAATTCAATAGCAGGACAGCGAGAATCAATTCTTGTTTCAGCACTAAAATCCTTGGTGTAGGATCAATCGCTTTTCTCCGAACACACTCGATCATTGGAGCAAGCAAAACTGACCATCAAGCCTGCTTTTCTATGCATACTTTCTACTCACATCAATGACTATGTGACCCACATATGCAAACCAAAATGCCCCAAGCCTCATCTAGATTATGACAAGGCCATGTTTCAAAAGAATAGTAAGACCATCTAGTGCCCTTGATCTAAAAAAGTATTAGTATGTCAGCATTAGTTCTACAAGTTACTTTAGTACTGTAATAAAAACGACAGAACATTTGGCAGATTCACTACCATTTGAAAGATTCAGTAGCACTAAATAAAACAGAAAAATATCAATAGATTCCAAACACATAATCAGCAGCACTTGACAGATTCAATAGCATTTCAAAGTGACCGATTTAGCATTACAGATAATGGCCAAAGGTATTGATAGATTTAACAATGTAGACACTGAAATCCAATAGATGTAGCAAGGCCATAATTCAAAAGGATAGAGAGAACATATTCTGGCCATGCTCCAAAAGAAGAGCAAGACCATCTACTGGTCTAGATCTAAACAAGTACCAATACATCACTATTAGTTCTAAAAAATACATTAGTAATAGCAACAACAGAACGTTCGACAAATTCAATGGCACTTGAAAGATTCAGCAGTACTGAATAAGACAGAAAAATATCATCAGATTCCCAGTTTATAATAAGCGACACTTGACAGATTTAGCACCATTTCAAAGTGGCTGATTTAGCAGTACAGATAATGACCAAAGGAATTGACGGATTCAGCAATGCAGACATTGAAATTCGGTAAATGTAGCAAGGCCATGATTCAAAAGGAAAGAGACACCTTATTCTGCACTAGATCTGTCGGTCTGAACAAGTACCAGTACATAGGTATTACTCCTACTACAAAATAGATTAGCAGTAACAAAACTCAATACAAAATACTCAGAACTACCTTAAGCTAGGAACCACATGTACCAAAATGGTAAGAAAAATTCGGTCGAGGAGTACATGTGTTCTAGTTAGGATCATCACAAGAAGATAAAGATGGGTTAATCGCTAAGAAATAGGGATGCAGAAGTGGGACAAATGGGACAGGCGGGATCCTTAATTTTAGACCCCTAGACTAACTCTAAACTAAGTGGGAGAAGTGGCACAAGTAGGATTTAACAAATCTCACTTATCTCGCTTATCCCACTTTGTTTAGAGTTAGTTTAGAAGTCTCCCACATATCCTACCTCTACATCTATGGTAATAATCTTGTCGATACGAAGCTTGTACTCCAAGGTGAACTCCGATGGTCGATTCTGACGACGAGCGACCAGATTAGACCGATAAACCGACAAAGAGCAAGTGGCTTTAGAATTCGCATAGAATACCTTCTCACACAAGCCATTTGGATGTGCAGGGCTCAACTTCACCATGAACTACGGCGACACGCGTGCCGCCAGCCTGACGCACACGATAGATATCAAGATGACATTATCGCACCTGTCGAATAGCATGCAGAACACCGTGTCATCGAACCCGGTTAGCCCGATATCTACATTTTGTGAGCCCGGTGCCGGTGCCGGCTTAGAGATGTACCTGCCTTTCCTACCATAGTGTAAAATGCGCAACCTCATGGCATGGGCTTCTCTGAGGTGGGAGTGGAGCACAAACAGAATTGCGGCGAACTCGCAGCCATGCACCACACAGTTCCATTGGACTGCATGAGTGAGCATTGAACATGAAGACATATTTGGCTGGACAACCTATACCAATTGGGTCTATCACCAACATAAAGTAATTAATTAGTACGACATTACATGTATTCATATTAGGATCATCACAAGAAGATTTATATGTGTTAACTCAGTCTTGGTTGATATTCTTGTAATCCAGGGGGAATTCCGACAACATCTTGAGAAGCTCGCATGTAATGCCTCGGTTTCGACAGGTACGACATGAGCCCTTTCAGCGTGACTTTAGAAAAATGAAGGCCTGCTTGTCTGCTTAGATGTCGCTGCCATTTCGACTGAATGGAGCTTATTCCATGACAGTAGTGACCATAACATCACCTTGTACCACGGCGATTTGCACGCCGCCGACTTGACGTACCTGACGGATAGGAAGATGTCCGTGGTGTACCCTCCAATTAGGGCGGAAAACTCCATGCCCTCTTTCCGAATGCCGATGATCTCTGGTGCGTGCACCCGGTTAGTCGGATACCAGTACTTGTTGGAGTAGGTCACTTGGGGAAAATAGTACATCTTGTGGGCAAGTTTCAAGTGGTCAAAGAGCTCGTGCAAAGTCAATGGCTGGTTGACAAACTCGCATCCTCTCTCCGTGCAGGCTGCGCACGGGGTGTAGCAGCACTAGATCTTGTGCTCGTAGATGTCATTGTAGGAGACCAATGAACAACAGCGGTCGTTGGGGCACCTGCTACCTTTTCCACCGGCGACCTGGCGGTACAGCTCCTTGGAGCATGCGGCCAGCCTAACGGCGCTGAGAGTGTCCAGACACATAGTGATTTCGTTGAAGACGTTGTCGCCGACCTTGATCCAGCCGTAGTGATGCGGGTTGCACCTCGAATCCGCCATCCCGTCTAGATGGATTGGGGGCGCGGGTGGATCTATGTAGAGTTGTTGGTGGTTTTTGGAGGAGAGGGCTGGTGGCCTGGAGGGAGTGATGCAGCGTGGAAGATGGGGAGTAAAATGTGTGAAGCATGCGCCAGAGATGTGGCCAGGTGGCGTCGGCGAGTGGGGATAAACTAAACGGAGATGGGGAAGATAGGATGGCTCTTTGAAAGAGGTTTTTTCTTTTCTTCTGCTGTAAGAAGTGGCTGCATCGAGGATGCTGGCTAAGCGTGAATACGTGTGAAATGCGCCCTTGTGCAATAAATTAAACATGTCACTTCCTAGTGCAGTACTTTCTCGTCATGTCAGCTTCTATTTTCATACAAGTATTAGGGCATCACCTATGGTGGCAGAATTTGTCTATAAGCTAGGAGGTTTTAGGAAAAAGCTTTCGATGTACTACTGAATTCCTGGTTAGCCTAAAAAGTATTTAGAAAATTTTAAGAGCAATCTATCTATCGTACTTACTTGTAGTTAAAATTTGACACGGTCGGTGGGAGTACGGTTTACATCGAAGACCTCAAAAAAGAGAAAATTACATAGAGGTCCATAAACTTAGCACAAAGGGCCCTAAAGTTAAGCAAGGAAAAGCACTCGGGTCCTTCTCGGGCGAGAAACTGAGCCATACCCTTCGTACTACTGTATTGGCTACACACAAACACACAAAACGCTCCTCACACTTTTGAACCAGCGTGCTGGGGGTGTGTTTGGTGCTTCCTCTTGGCAGGGTGTGAAATGGAACAGCAATGCAGGTTGGTGCACGTGGGCAGCGCCATGTTGTAGACGACAGATTAGCAAGCCAGCGGGGTGTGTGTGGATGGTGATAAGGCAGGAAAGGAGAGAGAAAACACAATTTGTTTTCTGTGCATATATATAGTAAAGGTCCCAAAATTTTGACAATAGGTTCAACTTCTTGCTAAAATTCTACATCTTGACAACTTAACGAAATTATATTAGGTCAAACTTGAGATAGAAGTAAGCATGTGATAGATAGCTCTTGGATTAGTTGTCTTGTCGAAGGTAGATGGGTGCATCTTCTTTTAGTAAACGATGTTCTAGGTGTGAGTTTCCAACTATCAGGAAAGAACATTCTCAATTTTCCCATGTTTTGTGAATTTTAGAACTTCCTATCTAACTCTGCCGACTTGAATGAGACTCTATGCCAATTTATAGAAATTAGGTCAAATTTGAACTACAAGTAAATTATAGATTGCTTTGGAAGTTTTACGAAAAAGCTTTTGGTGGTTTTTGATATACTAAATTCCTGGTTAGAGCTTCAAAAGTTTGTTGGGACATTTTAAGAGGAATCTATCTATCGTGCTTACTAGTGGTTAAATTGATATGGACGATGGGACAAAGTACGATTTGCATCAAAGACCTAAAAAAATTACATAGAGGTCCATAAATTTAGCATAAAGGGCTCTAAAGTTAAGCAAGGAAAAGTAGTCTGGTCCTTCTCGAGAGAGCAACTTAGCCATATACCCTTCGTACTAGTGTACTTGCTTCACACACATAAAAAACGCTCCTCACACTTTCGAACGAGCGTGCTAGGGTGTGCTTGGTGCTTCCTCTTCGTAGAGTGTGAAATGTAACGACAAGGCAGGTCGACGCATGTGGGCAGCACCACATCGTGGACGATGGAGAGGCCAGCCGGTCGGGGTGTGTGTGGATCGTGATGAGGCAGTGTGAAGGAGAGAGAAAACTTAACTTGTTTTGCATGCATATCTTACCACTATATAGTGTACGAATAACTTTGAGTGTTGACCGTTGGATCAAGCCTCGCGAATCCCAGCGTTTCTAGCCATTGGATCTTTTTTCCATTCTATCTTCCAGAAGAATCTATCGATAGTCTTCAACATAATGAATGCTATGCACAAACCTCAAAACACACTTCTCCATCATACTAGAAGCTTCTCCCTTGTTTCTCTAGACCATGTTACCAAAAATTGCATGTGTTAGGTAGCTAAATAATCTTTGATTTCTACATGATGATACAAAGTACAAGGACCAAATATGCACCCATACTTTATAGATGTTGATCAAATTTATATTTTTTGTGCTTTACCAATTATAATTATATATAGTGATGATGATATGTTATACGTCACTATCCGAGTCTCATGTGCAACTTACTAGTAGCTAATAATCGTTGACTTCTACATGATATTGCCACTATATAGTGTACAAAAAACTTTGAATATTGACCGTTGGATCAAGACTCGCGACCCAACATTTCCGGCTGTTGGATCTTCTTTTCCATTCTACCATCTTGAAGATTCTATTGATAGTCTTCCTTACGAACCACTATATAGTGTACGAATAACTTTGAATGTTGACCGTTGGATCAAGACTCGCGAATCCCAGCTTTTCGAGCTGTTGGATCTTCTTTTCCATCCTATCATCTAGAAGATTCTACTGATAGTCTTCGGCATAATGAATGATATGCACAACCTCAAAACACACTTCTCCATTATACTAGAATCTTCTTCCTTGTTTCTCTAGACCATGTTATCAAAAATTTCATGTGTTAGGTAGCTAATAAGCTTTTACTTCTACATGATGATACAAAGTACAAGGACCAAATATATACACCCATACTTTATAGATGTTGATCAATTTTTTTTGCTTTACCAATTATAATTCTATATAGATATGTCATACGTCTACTATCTGAGTATCACGTGCAAGGCACATGCAACTTACTAGTATATAGTAAAGGTCCTGAAATTTTGACAAGAGGTTCAACTTCTTGCTAAGACTGTACATATTGACAACTTACTAAAATTAGGTCAAGTGTGATAGATAGTTCTTGGAATAATTGTCTTTTTGAAGGTAGATGGTGGGTGCATTTTCTTTTACTAAACGATGTCGTCGGTGTGAGCTTCCAACTATCAGGAAAGAACATTCTTGATTTTCTCCTGTTTTGCGAATTTTAAAAATTCCTAGCTAACTCTGTCGACTTGAATGAGACTATATGCCAATTTATCGAAATTAGGTCAAGTTTGAACTATAAGTAAATTGAGGTTGCTTTGGAAATTTTTCAAAAAAACCTTTTGGTTGTTTTCGATGTACTAAATTCCTGGTTAGCTTCAAAAGTTTTTGGAAAATTTTAAGAGGAAACTAACTATCGTGCTTACTTGTAGTTAAAAATTGACACGATCGGTGGGAGTATGGTTTAGATCGAAGACCATAAAAAAAGAAAATTACATGTAGAGGTCCATAAATTTAGCACAAAGGGCCCTAAAGTTAAGCAAGGAAAAGCAGGTGGGTCCTTCTCGAGCGAGAAACTGAGTCATACCCTTCATACTACTGTACTCGATTCACACAAAAAACGCTCCTGACAACACCGGGATTTTTAATCCCAGATGCATGTTATGCCACACATCGCAATCCCAGGATTAGCATTTTTGCGAGACATAACAGAATTGGTACAACAGTACATCATCCATTACAAACCATAATAAAGGTCTTACAAATAAAGGATCTCATAATCCAGTCTTAATACAAATCAAGCAGCAGAAAATAAACGTAGTAGGGGCTCCATCTTCAGAGTCACAGGCAATGCTGACGACGGGAGATGATCCTAGTTGTCGTAGACCTCCCATTGTCCATCATCCTGGTAGTCCTCCTCATAGTATGGCCACGGGAATAGCCAGGGACAAAGCTATGAGTACTCTTTAAGTACTCGCAAACTGTCACTAACAAGTAAGGTAGTTCTAGTAGGAATCTTAAGCTCTAGGTTTATTTACAAAAATCCAGGTTTATTTCTAACTGAGTTTAGAAGTAAATAAAACTAATTTAATGTTCTACATCACTTAAGGGGTAAACTAGTTTTCATGTCCACACTCAACATTTTCATCATCAAGCATTGTGTTTCTCAACACATGTCAAAACATTTCCATAGAATGAATCATCATTCCAAGGTTTTTATAATCATTTTAACCAAATATTCCCATCTAAAGTGATCAACTTTTATGCTTAGCACTAGCCACTAAAGTTGAGGGTATTCTAATGAGGGGTGCTAATCAAGTATAACTATCCCACTCTAGTGTTATGACTTTTGATCATATCTAAGTATAACTAGTTAGGCATAGTTTTATACTCTTTATGGTATCTATCCTATTTTTCCAATACTCATAGATCACTATCTAAAGGTAAAGAACTTTGGTAAAAGTACAAGAATAAAGCTTGTAAGTAAAACTTGGGATCGGTATAATCAAAGTTGTATAACCAAGCATGCATAATGCATCTTGCATAGGTTATCTTGCACAATTCTAGCTTGCAAGTGTTAGCTTGCCTTGATTAGTGCAGTGGTTGAAGTTCTCTTCTTCTTCGTAGTACTCCTCCTCCTCGTATCCCGGGTCGGTACTAGGGTCTATAAATGAATACGGGGTACACAATCACCAAACAAAAAGTAACTACTTTTATTTAGCACACTAAGACTCACACTTGATCATCTAACATCATCACAATCATCACATGAAATAAATACCTAGTCTTATTTATCTTATTTTAGAAAAGTAATTTCTACTCATTGAAAATACTTAAGATTTAATATTCTCCAATTAAAATATGGGATCATGTTGACACATGTCATCACCACATATTCTAATACTTGGGAATGTGATTTAAAGTGGTGGTCACATTTTATAAAGTTTAAAATTACTATTTAATAAAATTAAAGTGACTAGAAATGCCTATATAGCATTCTTTTAGTACTAGTACAAGATCACTACATGTAAACCTAGATATTTTTACATATTTAGATAGATCTTGTTAAATGTGATTTTTGAGAGTTGGAAACAACTCAAAAGCATTTATGGTTGATTTTTAAAAAATGTTTGAAGTTGGAAAAGTCTTTGTCTTGTTATTTTTACTATAGGTGAAATATATAAATTCAAATGGTTTGAATCCAACGGGCTTGGATAGATAATTTGAATACCTTTCTAACAAAATTGGAATCATGCAATTTGGTTCAGTGAATCTCTTTGAATTGATTTTTGAATCTACTGATAGAATCTGGTTTTAACTAAATTAGAAAATTCCTATTTGAATCACTGGGTTGTGCGTGGGAAAGTAAACGGGCTGGCCCAGTTGCACTGCTATGGCGCAGCGGGCTGCTGATAGGGGGTCCCACTAGTCAGTAGCTCATCTAACCCGAATCGGTACGTTTCAATCTAAGTCCTACGATTAGAACATGATCTAACGGCTGACATGCATCGTCTACGTCGAACAGCTCCGGCGAGATTCTATCCCTAACGCGGCGGTGGGGGTCGTGTGAGGCTCACCAGGGCTCCAGCTAGGGTCGACGATGGGGGCCGATCAGGCTTGTCGTCGACGGCGGTTCGAGGCGCGGTCACGACAGCTCCTGGGGCGGCTACAATCAATGACGCCCTTTCTTCACTACAACTGCGGGCTCCGGCTAAATTCCAGTGATGTGGTGTTCGCCTTGCTCCGGGGAGAGGTGTGGGAGGTTCTGTGAGGAGTGGGCAGTGAGATGATGTGCTGAATTGAGGCAGAGGTGGCCTCTATTTATTCACCGGCGAGAGGGACAAAGCGGGATGGCTTAGGCTCGTCGGTGACGGTGATATAGGGGGATAGCGGCATGGCTGAGGGTAGGGGACGATGCGGTGCTTCCTGGCGGTCATCACACGCTTAATGGCGCGGCACGAGGCGGTCGAGATTAGTTGGGAAAGAGCGGTGCTCTACGCGGGAGTAGTGGCGTTCGAGATGGTGCACAGTGGCAACGGTCTACGCGGCAGCGAATGGGCGTGTATGGGGGATAGCTGTTGTCACGGTGAGTGCGTGCGCTTGATACATTGCAAATGTATCTATAATTTTTGATGTTCCATGCTTGGTTTTATCCACTTTCTTGTGTTTTGTTCCAACTTTGGAGTACTTTTCATATGATTTCTTGGACTAACCTATTAACAAGAACCACAGTGCCAGTTGCCTGTTTTCTGCTGTTTTTGGTTCCAGGAAAGTCAGAAAATGAATATTCTTGGAATTGGACGGGACAAAAGCCAAAGTGCCTATTTTTTCCGGAAGACATCAAGTGCCAGAATATGAGACGGAGAAGGGCCAGGGGGGCTCCAAACCACCTGGCCGCGCGGCCAGGCCTGGCCCACGCCAGGGGGTGGTGTGGCTGCTCCCGGCACCCCCTAGGCCTCTCCTTCCGCCTATATATTGCCCTCAGGACGAAAACCCTAAGTGCCCGATCAAAAATCCACGAAAGAGTCTGTAGCCGCCATCATCTCCATCCCTAGATGGGGAGGGATCTGAAGCTCTTCCCGGCACCCTGCCAGAGAGGGGAATTCGCCCTAGAGGCCTTCTTCATCACCATGCAAGCCTCCGGTGTGATGCATGAGTAGTTCATCCTTGGACTACGGATCCATGTAGTAGCTAGATGGCTGGTTCTCCTCCTTTGTGCTTTCATGTCTAGACCTTGTGAGCTCCGTTCATGATCAAGATCATCTATTTGTAATTCTACATGTTGTGTTTGTGGGGATCCGATAGATATTGAGATGCTATTTCAGATTGATTATTTATTATATCATGTCTTTGTTATATGTGATCTTGCATGTTTTCCGTTGTTAGTAGCTATCTTGGCCGAGTAGATGCTAGCAACTCCAAGAGTTAGTATTTATGCTCGATAGTGGGTTCATGCCTCTGGTAATCTAGGGAAGTGACAGAAATCTCTAAGGTACTAAATG
Organism: Avena eriantha; assembly: GCA_910589775.1. Lineage (NCBI taxonomy): Eukaryota > Viridiplantae > Streptophyta > Magnoliopsida > Poales > Poaceae > Avena > Avena eriantha. The sequence continues at coordinate 416,129,925 of OU342744.1, read as the reverse complement.
TGCTGTTGCTACTAGGGAGAAAACAACAATACTTTGTTCATAGAACAATCGTATTGTTTACTTTACACGCAGTTCGTAAAGCAATAATCTGTTGCTTGCAACTTAATACTGGAGGGGGTTCGGATGATAACCTGAAGGTGGATTATTAGTCATAGATGCAGTTGGATGGCGGTCTTTGTATAATGTTGTAATGCCCAATCAAGTCTCAAAGGAGTCAAGATGATTAGTATATGCATGTATTGCTTTCTTGGTGTTTGTCAATTGCCCCGTTGTAATTTGTTTACCCAGCATGTTATCTATCTAAGGAGAGCCACCTCTAGTGAACTATGCAACCCGGTCCTTTTCTTTACATACAATCTATAAACTGTTTACTGCTTTGTGTTTACTTTCTGCAAAATTTTACTTCTTTCCATTCGATACGTTTAATCCTTTGTTTTCCGCAAAACACGGTGAGATTGACAACCTCATCGCAAGTTGGGGACAAAGTTCTGTGGTTGTGTTGTGCAGGTCTCCATGTTGCTACTAGCACCGGTAGTGCGCCCTGCCAAAGCTCAGCTAGTAACACCTTTGGGGTGTTTCCTTGCTCCTACTGGTTCGATTAAACCTTGGTTTCATAACTGAGGGAAACTTGTTGTTGTGCTCATCATACCTTCCTCTTGGGGTTCCCAACGAGCTCTACATCAACCACGCACCAAGCATTTTCTAGGCGCCGTGCATTGAGCCATCAAGCGATTTTATGGCGCCGTTGCCGGGGAGTCAAGGACATCTTCACAAGGGGAGTCCCTCATAACCAATCTCTTTACTTTGTTGTTTTTGTTTTGCTTAGTTTTCTTTTTGCCTTGTTTGCTTGTTTTGTTCTTCAAAAACACAAAAAAAATAGTTTTACTAGTTTGCTTTCTTATTTCAAAAACACAAAAAAAATAGTTTTACTAGTTTGCTTTCTTATTTGAAAAACACAAAAAAATTAGTTCCTATCTTGAGTTGCCACTATGTCTAGCCTTTCTCCAATCACTATGTCACCCGAGGAAATGATTTTCACTTTTAAACAAGGAATTGAGGAAAGTTTTAAAGAAGCTTGGTCTAGAATCTCTGATCTACATGAAAAAACTGAGCCTAAAATGACTCAAAGCTTGTTCCTTAGCAGTTTTTACCTTGGAATTGCTCTTTGCTATAGATATGCTTTAGATGATATTGTGGGAGGAGATTTCCTCCAATGTAATGAGGATGATGCTGTTAATGCTATAAAGAAATTGATCCTCAATTACAACATGCCTAGCCAAACTGGTATTTCTTTCGCAAAAATATTTGATAGGTTGAACACTCTTGAGGCTAGCACTACTAGCTTAGAAAATTGCTATAACACGCTTAGGGAGCATAACAATTATGTTCCAATAAACTCTGAACCATCAAAGTGGTTCCCTACAGTAAAGATTGAGATGAACACTAAAACTTTTCAAGCTCGCTGTGATATCATGTCTGAATTTTGTCTTATGCCCAAAGATATTTATAAATCTCTGAATACTTGGGGGCTCACTGAAGGAGGAAAAGAAATATCTTTTGCTAATAATACTACCATATTACCTCTTGGAATATCTGAAGGAGTGTTTACAAAGATCCTTGGGAAAACGATTTCTATTGATTATCTTGTTATTGAATGTGCAGGAAAAGGATAAATTACACTTGGAAGGTCCCTATTAGAACTCCTTGGAGCAATAATAGATGTGGGAAAGGGGACCATGCACCTTTCTTCTCCACCAAACAATCATATTTTCCCCAAGGTTAAGAATAAAAGTAAGAGAGGTAAGGGCAAGAAATTTGGTCTTAATGCTTCTTCATTTGAGAACACTTGATTCTTTCTTTGCCTCTTATGCCTAACTTAAAGGCGTTAAAGAAAAGTACTTATTAGGAGATAACCCAAAAGTTTTAGATGAGTCTTGGAAGTTATTACCTCTGTAATAACCTCTCCTTATCTTTTTTATTTGTTTTTTGTGCCAAGAGTAACCTCTAATGAAAGAGAAGTAATGATTGGGAAAGTTGCTGTCCTGAAACAGATTTTGGTGTTTGGCCGTAAAAATTCGTGAGAGATCTCTGTATGTCGGATTGAGATGTAATTATTTGTTCTTGTTCCCCAGGTTGTTATCTAACTTTTGTTAGTTCAACATTTTTTTATTTGAGCAACAGAAGGTCTTCTAAAAAATTCGTCTTTACCTGCTGGTCTGTTTTGACAGATTTCTGCCATTTTCTGCATTTGCTTCTTGTGGGTTCCTTCTTCAGTTCTTTTGGGGAATTGAGCTTTTTGAGGGAAGTGATACAGTAGCTAGTGTTATAATGGAAGTTTATTTGGTGTTTGAACTAAACCTTAAGACTTATTTATCTTAAGTGCACTAATGTTGCTAATAAAGATTGTGTGAAGTTTTGTATGAAGGAAAAATTTCAGATGTATGGAAGGAATGAGTAATGAGATGAAGGATGGACTAAAGCTCAAGCTTGGGGATGCCACACGTGTCACCCCAAGAAATGTCAAAGTACAAGCGTCAAAGCTTGGGGATGCCCAAGGCATCCTCTTTTTCATCAACAAAAATCCCATGTTTCTTCCAAACGCTTCATTTTTATTGTTTCATGCACAGTTGTGTTTTTCTTGGAGCGTCTTCTTTTTCGTTTTCGTTTTGTTTTTTAGTTTTCTTGGTTTGCTTAGTTTTCTGAATAAATTGGTTTAACCCCCTCTTTCATACATTGGTTTGCAAATAGTTTGGTTTGGTTTGGAAAAGAGTAGGAAAGTTCATGCTTATGTGGTAAAAAGAGCTTGTTTTTGACTGTGGCCTATGCTTTGTCATGCCATGCTTGATATTGTTTTGGCTTTATGCTTAGTATTATTTGCTGTAGCATGACTTGTTATAAACAATTAAGATTGCTTAATGTGCCTTGGATGAATCATGCGTTGTTTTAGCATATTAAAGCATAGTATAGTGGTATTCTCCTTTGATGCTTTATTTGGGTTGACTTGGCGCATGCTCACACCATGTTATGACTATCTCAAGTCACCATAGACTTTATGATCCTTTAGTTTTCAACTTGTAGTATCACTTTATGCTTTGATCAATGATGTTTTGTCGCTCTGCATGATTATGGCCATTATTGCTCTCTTAGTTTGTCGCTCCCAGTCTTTTGCTAGCCTCCACAACAAAGTATGAGTTCCACTCATGCATCCAACTCCCTAAACCAAGTTATTCCAAAGAGTCCACCATACCTACCTACTAGCTTATGCTATTCCAAGTATATTCATGTTTTTGTTTACCTTCCAAATTAAACTTGTTATGAGAAAACTAGTGATTAAAGCTCTCACGAACTTGATGGCACACTTTACTTTATCGCCTCTAATAAACTTGAACCATTGGGTCCTTCTTTGTTGCGTATATGGTTCGCTTTATAAGTTGAAATTAGCAGAACCATGTTTCATGGGGAACGCTTTCAACATTGCACTTGTACTTTGTACCCCGTTGATATCATGTTCTTTTGCTTACGGATCCCGGCGATGTGAAATAAAAGTGGAACTTGTAAGATCATGGAGTTTGTATGTGTGTTAGAGAAACGCCTGGGCCGCTAGCCTAAGCCATGCCTAATCATGGTGGAAACTTGCAGCAGCACCATAATGAGCACTCTATGAAGCATCCTCAATAAAAACCTATGCAAATAGCAAATAAAAAGTCGCTGAGATGCTCATTGTCTGCTTGCCTTGTCATTTTGATTATGGGAAAGCTCACATATCATGTGCAAGGGGTACCCCGTTGGCGGTTCTTAATGATACACATGTACTGACAATGACAAGAGCTTACTCGTGACTGAAGTTGAGTAGCATGAGAATCGGTCTTTGTAAGTAAGGGCATGAGATTTCGGTTTATAACTTGTCAAGCATATCCTCTTAGTTGTGTCACTTTAACCTTAACCACTTCAAGATGCTTATGATAGGGGCAATGAGAGCTGAAAGCTATAAGTACCATAATTTTTGGAAGCTCTTTATGAGACTTGAATCCCTACTTCCTTTTACAAAAGGCCTTTCTTCCACCATTATATTGAGTCTCCACCTTCTACCTTTATGCACCTACTTTGAGAGCATAGTGGCCATTCTTAGTTCTATGTGCATTGTCCCAAGACTAGTTGATTGATGCATAACTTGTTATTGCTTGTTTTAAACTATTGTATCTAGTCACTCTTTTGAACTTTGAAGGTGTCCTATGCCTTTATATTTGCTAATCTTTGAGGGACAAGCTAAATACTATTATGCAATGTTTTCTTTATGTGAAACAAACAAACGTCTTGCAAAGCATTGTTATTCATGAATCTTTTGTTTGTGCATCTTCATGTTGCATCATAGTTTCTTTGCTTATTGCTAGAATGTTGTCTTTCATGTTATGATTGAAGTACTATGATCCCGGCTTTGAATTTTTACAAATACTTTGATCAAGTCTTTGATGGTGCATGTCACCTCAAAAATTATTCTTTCTTTTTATCACTTAACTACTCGAGGATGAGCAGGAGTTAAGCTTGAGGATGTTGATACATTACAAATGTATCTATCATTTTTGATGTTCCATGCTTGGTTTTATCCACTTTCTTGTGTTTTGTTCCAACTTTGGAGTACTTTTCATATGATTTCTTGGACTAACCTATTAACAAGAGCCACAGTGCCAGTTGCATGTTTTCTGCTGTTTTTGGTTCCAGGAAAGTCAGAGAATGAATATTCTCGGAATTGAACGGGACAAAAGCCAAAGTGCCTATTTTTCCGGAACACATCAAGTGTCAGAATACGAGACAGAGAAGGGCCAGGGAGCCACCACACCACCTAGCCGCGCAGCCAGGCCTGGCCCACGCCAGGGGGTGGTGTGGCTGCTCCCGGCACCCCCTAGGCCTCTCCTTCCGCCTATATATTGCCCTCGGGACGAAAACCATAAGTGCCCGATCAAAAATCCACGAAAGAGTCTGTAGCCGCCGTCATCTCCATCCCTAGATCGGGAGGGGTCTGAAGCTCTTCCCGGCACCCTGCCGGAGAGGGGAATTCACCCTGGAGGCCTTCTTCATCACCATGCAAGCCTCCGGTCTGATGCATGAGTAGTTCATCCTTGGACTACGAATCCATGTAGTAGCTAGATGGCTGGTTCTCCTCCTTTGTGCTTTCATGTCTAGATCTTGTGAGCTCCGTTCATGATCAAGATCATCTATTTTTAATTCTACATGTTGTGTTTGCGGGGATCCGATGGATATTGAGATGCTATTTCAGATTGATTATTGATTATATCATGCCTTTGTTATTTGTGATCTTGCATGCTTTCCGTTATTAGTAGCTATCTTAGCCGAGTAGATGCTAGCAACTCCAAGAGTTAGTATTTATGCTCGATAGTGGGTTCATGCCTCTGGTAATCTGGGGAAGTGACAGAAATCTCTAAGGTACTAGATGTGTTGTTGCTACTAGGGAGAAAAAACAATCCTTTGTTCATAGAAAAATCGTATTATTTACTTTACACGCAGTTCGTAAAGCAATAATCTGTTGCTTGCAACTTAATACTGGAGGGGGTTCGGATGATAACCTGAAGGTGGATTATTAGTCATAGATGCAGTTGGATGGCGGTCTATGTATAATGTTATAATGCCCAATCAAGTCTCAAAGGAGTCAAGATGATTAGTATATGCATGTATTGCTTTCTCGGTGTTTGTCAATTGCCCCGTTGTAATTTGTTTACCCAGCATGTTATCTATCTAAGGAGAGCCACCTCTAGTAAACTATGGATCCCGGTCCCTTTCTTTACATACAATCTATAAACTGTTTACTGCTTTGTGTTTACTTTCTGCAAAATTTTACTTCTTTCCATTCGATACGTTTAATCCTTTGTTTTCCGCAAAACACGGTGAGATTGACAACCTCATCGCAAGTTGGGGACAAAGTTCTGTGGTTGTGTTGTGCAGGTCTCCACGTTGCTACTAGCACCGGTAGTGCGCCCTGCCAAAGCTCAGCTAGTAACACCTTTGGGGTGTTTCCTTGCTCCTACTGGTTTGATTAAACCTTGGTTTCATAACTGAGGGAAACTTGCTGATGTGCTCATCATACCTTCCTCTTGGGGTTCCCAACGACCTCTACATCAACCACGCACCAAGCATTTTCTGGGCACCGTGCATTGAGCCATCAACGCTGGTCGGCTGCGGCGCTCTAGCGTGCTCTCGGTATGGCGCAGAGAAAATGGGCGCGGCTAATTCGGTTGGTTCATGGCTTGCCTGTGATCGAGGGGTGGACAGAGGGTGGCGTGTTGGGTTCGCAACATAGAAAACAAAAAATTCCTACAATGGGAACTATACGCCAAGATCTATCTACTAGATACAAGCAACGGGTGGATATACATCCATAGAGAACTTACCCTCGAAGACAACAAAGCTTTTTTAACGAGTTGGAACTCGTGGATGATGTAGTCATACACTTGCCGATCTCTAGATCGTGATGAAGTCCAGCATGTCCATCAGATCCAGCTCCAGCAAGTCCATCACCACCAAGTCTAGCACCGCGAAGCAGCGATGCATCCGTGATCGCACACACGTCCGGTACCCCGACAACCTCCGTCCCTCGCTCCAGCAAAGCAGCGGAAGCAGCAACTCCTTTCCAGATAAAGCCACCAGGAACATGTATCTCGCTAATCCGAGACCATAGGGAATAACTAGAGGGGGAGAGAGATCCTTCACGAGGAGGTGTGTGGAAGAAGGAGTGACAGGGGGGCCTTTTGTAGGAGGAGGGGAGGGTGTCCCTTCACCTCCCCCATTCATGTGGTGGTAACCCCCTCCACATTAAAATGCCCCTTCACATTCTCTTTTAAAGTCTCCATTTTAAATGCATTAAATTTCTCCAAATTTAATGCTCTCTCATTTAATAAAACTCTTTTATTAATTTTATTCAGAATTTTGTTAATTACTTTAATTAACAAACATTCACATAAAACCCCCTACAACATTTCAATATTACATGTAGAACCAATGTCAGCAATTTCACCCGAAACAGTTTCGGTGTCTATTGAAATAATTCCAGGGCTTTCTTAAATCTTTATCTGAAACATATTTGGTCCAAATGGTGTCGGTATCCCTTAAGTTTGTCACCCTACGGTTCGCGAATAATGTAGACATGATCGAGACCCCTCTCCGATCAATAATCAGCAGCGGGACCTGGAGATCCGTACTGACTCCCACATATTCAACGATGACTCTTGTGATCGTGTGAACCTTTAACGTCGTAACTAAATCCCTTTGTCTCGCGATATATTACATGTCCGATATTCGATCATTGGCATCCAAATACCTAGTTTGATCTCGTTACCGACATGCACTCTTTTCTCGTTCCCGTGATATAACATTCTAGTGATCACATCACTTGCTTGCAAGCTATTTCAATGTGATATCACCAAGAGGGCCCAGAGTATATCTATCCGTCATCGGGATGGACAAATCCCACTCTTAATCCATGAGACTCAACATAATACCTTCGTAGCACTGAACCCACCTTTATAGTCACCCCGTTACGGTGTGACGTTTGATGTTATCAAGATACTCTTCCGGTGTTAGCAATTAACATGATCTCATGGTCTAAGGACTAAGATTACTTCGTATGATGTTATAGCAATATAAACATAATGACTCTGATCGTAATGCTATACTTCGGATGAATGTTCATCACATCATTCCACCAATGTTGTGACCTTGTTATTAACAACATCCAATGTCCATGATCAGGAAACCTTGATCATTTTGTTAATCAACAAGCTAGTTTATATGAGAGGCAGTACTAGGAACTTTGTATTTTATTTATTAAACACACATGTATTAACGTTTCCAATTAATACAATTATAGGATGCAAAATAAACATTTATCATAAACATGGAATAAGATAATAACCACTTTATTATTGCCTCTCGGGCATATTCCCTTCAGTCTCCCACTTGCACTAGAGTCAATAATCTAGTTTGAAAAACTTTGCGTATTGAACACCTATGGCTTTTTGGTATTGCATATACGCAATTGCTAGTGGTTAACATAATCTCCGGATCTGACAGTTTCAGGTCCGTGTGTATTTGCATGTCTTTGCGTCTCTACGCATCACTCATTCTCAAATGAGATGGCATTGCATAAATTTTGGTCCTTTGGTGAGACCTTTAGTTCGTTCGGGTTAAAATATGTTGATATTATTGTCATAAAATATATGTTGATAGTATTATCCCACTTTGAACCACACCTAGTTTGATTACAAACTACTTAACACAAATGCCCTCCTTTGCTGCCACTATAGCAGTCATATACTTAGCCTTTTGTTGTAGTATCCGTCACAATGTTTCAACTTTGGAACTTATCCAAATCCATCATGGAACATCCTTTCCATTACATTATGCCACCCATAGTCTAAATTGAGATAAATTTAATTTGTATCTTGTGACAAAACTAGTATCAATGTAACACTTTACAATGAACTACCTTTAACTATTTGTCACTTATACATGATATATTATTAGTTCTTCCAAAGCTCATAACAATATCTTTACTATCATCCAGTGATCATCTTATGAATCATTCTGGTATGTGCTCATAACATTTAGAGCATAGGACATATTTGGATATATACATATCACGGTATAATTGATCAAAATATTCATGTGATTTTACTCACCAAGTGTTGAAACACTTGAATCTTGATACAATCATTTCCATGCAGCAAGAACCTTTCTTGTTGTTTCCATATTGAACCCTTTCAATATCTCATATATGTACGTCTGCAATAACCATATTAGCGCCTCAATCTATCCATATAGACATTGATGCCAAATATTCTGGTTTTGCCCAAGTCTTTCATCGAAATCCTATTTTAATGAAATTCTTAACTTGTGTCAATAAAAGATACATCATTTCCAATCAACAATATGTACTATGCATAATGTATTGGAAATTTGTCTCAGCGCTCCCACTTAATTTCTTGCAAATGCAAGCATCTTCATCATCTCCTATGAAATTAAACTCCTTTAACATTTTTCATCATGGTGAAGATTCCAACTCTGCTATGCTCACTTCAACTATTGAAGTTTGCATGCCCTTTTAGCATCCTTTGAATTAACAAAACCCTTCGGACTGTGTCATGTACACGTCCTAGGTAACCATTCTATTAGAAGAACCTTGTTTTGTTTATTCAACTACCATATACCAAATTATATGTAGTGGTTGGTACATTAATCCGTCAAGACTAAATATCGCTATGAAAGATCAAATCTTGTCATAGTCAACTCCTTCAACATTGCCGTAAACTTCTTTCCGACATGTCGACTATTTCATAGATGTTAAACATCCACGTCTATTTCTTTATAGATCCAAACACGACCGATAGGCTTCACGCCTTTCCGGAGGGTCTTCCAAGTTCAGAAACTTGATTTCTCGTGTATGGATACTATCACGGATTATATGACTTCTAGTCATTTCATGGAGTCAGGGCCCATCATCGCTTCTTTGCATGTAGTCGGTTCATCATTGTCAAAACAATAACGACTTGCTTATCAAATCACACTATTTGATTCTCCCCGACCCACACGGTTCAATAGGAACTCTAATCTCCGAGATCACAACCTTTGTAATCACGGGAGCCATGAGCATCGTGGCTGCCACCGGGACACTTTCCGGCGCTACGCTACTTAGCATATATAGCTAAGGTTCAACAACCTTATCAAAGTTCTATTGTCCTCCCACTTAACGTTTCGGGAAAAACTTCTCAAGAAACTTGACGTTCCAAGTAACAAACTCTTTTGTCCTCGGTGTTATGGAGAAATTTCCAACAAATTCTTTGGGATAACCTACAAAGACGTGCTTATCCGACTTTGGTTGTAAACATTTTACTTATGCATAGCATACCAAAATTTAAGAAAAGACAATTCGGGTTTTATCCCAAACCATAACTTATATGGTGTCATTTCAACGGATCACGATGGTGCTCTTTTCAGTGTAAAAGCGGTGGTCTCTAAAGCTTCAATCCATAAAACATAATGGCAGTTTTATAAATGACACCTTTGATCTTACCATGTCAAACATGGTTCGATTTCATCTCTCGAATATGCCATACTCCTATGGTTTATCGGGAAACACAAATCATGGAACAATTCCTCAAATCTTAAGTGTTTTGCTAAACATGTAACTCAAATATCTTCCTTTATGATCAAATCATAAACTCTTTTATTTTCTTGTTACAATGATTTTTCACTTCAACTTGAAAGACTTTGAACAATTTTCAAATGTTTCATACTTCTTCCTTATTAAGTAAATATATAGATATATTCACTCAAATTTCTGGAGAAAGCATATGAAGCAAAAAAGATCCATCGCATATGGCTACATATAATGGACTATATACATCAATATGTATAATATCCGATAAGTTAGTCACCCGTTCCTCTTTGGCCTATGGACGGAGTTTCAATTATCTCAAGGAAAGTCTCACAAGCGTCAGTTGATCAAAATCAAAGACTCCAAAAATCCATCAACATGGAGTTTCTTCTTGTTTTCTTTCCAATATAATTTAAACAACGATGTCACTTCATAAGTGATCTTTCAATCATTTTTCTTGCGACATTTTAGCAATAGTGTTTATGGATGTGATTTCTCCCACTAGACTTGTAAAAGTTCATCCATCCTTTATGGAATATGGTAATTATTTGAATAACCATTGTTCCCATAATACCGGAACAAAATAACAATTATTAAAAACAAATCTTGAAGGCTAGGTTTGACGACAACGAAAACACAATAACACTTTATTTGTTTTCAATGAACATCATCACTTATTCTCTTGCTAGTTGCTTAGGCCATTGCAGTTCATGAATTGCGTTGTCCTGTATGACACTTCATACCAACCAATTCGGTATCCAATACCGGTATCCAATACCTCAGAACCACATTGTTTAATAAGCAAGGAATACAACCATAACATGTATATCTTCTATATACCTAAGTTGGACATCTCCAACCTTTTCTTTTCTGCCAAATATTTTATAGATTCTCTTTCAAAAATTCATTTTCTTTTAAAAGAATCTATCAACATCAATAGTGGTGTTATTCACATGACACATAGTACAAAGCTTGTATATAGTCAAATACTAATACCTTTGGACTTGCACTTTGAAGTGGATCACCATCATCAAATGTTTGGTATTCTTTCAAAAAATCCATTCTTTAGTAATCTTTTAGTGTACTAAACATTTTACTTACATCTTCTATTCATCCTTATCATGACAACTTTCATGATCAAGCTACTATAGCCTATAAGGAAGAATGACGAGTATAATCTTAGTTCCCGAAACCTTTGGGAGATTTGGATGCCTAGCATCTCCATCCTTCACAAATTCTCATACAATATGAGAACATGTATTTTGCTAAATTATACTCTATCATAATGCAACCAAAAACATTGTTTCAGATATCACAATATCTTCCACACGTGATGGTTTCTGAAATAATTATTTCAGCTCCTAGATAAACTCGATATTAAAACAACTTTTGAATATCAAGAATCATGGAGGCAAGCATGATAATTAAGATACTAACATTGGAATTCTTACTCTTCATTTAATACTACTTATTAAACTTCATGGAGTAAATAGAGTTTGCTGAAAGTTTGCAATAGGACTTCTAATCTTTAAATTGACATTCAAAACAATACGATACCAGTTCGTAAAGTAAATATCCAGAATTATATAGTTCTATTATCTCAATTAAAACTAAGCATAAGGTAGTAAACAGATGCCAATGACTACAACAAATTATGCAAATTCACTTCGATTTAGTTTATGAAAAATTGAGTTTAACTAATCCAAATTAGAAATGAACTCCCACTCAAAAACAACATCCCTCATGCTTTTTTGGTGATTACATGAACCAAATCCACTACACCAAGTCCGATAATCACGTGAGTCGGTGTAGCTTCAAAGGCGAGCATCAATATGGGCATCATATCAACTATATGACTCATGCTTAACATTTCGGTCCGTGTTCCGAGGCCATGTCTGTACATGCTAGGCTCGCCAAGTAAGAACCTTAGTACTCACGTGTGTAAAACTGTCTTACACCCGTTGTATGAAAGCGTAGAGTCGAGTACACCCGATCATCACGTGATGTCTCGAACCACGATCCATAGAACGGTGCATACTTAAGGAAGAACACATTTTTATCTTGATATCTAAATGAGGGATCATCTTAAAATGCTACTAAAACGCCAAACTAGCAATATAAGATGCAAACATCTAATATGTAAAGTGAGATGATATGGTCCATGCATTTGATCTCTATCATATGCATCATGGTATGATCTCTATAGTTCCTTTTTGTGTAAGACCAAGGTCTATGGAACTTACATGTTAGGTGTGTTGTAAGAGTATCTATCATACATCTACTTACAACATTACCATATCATGACACTAGCCCAACAATGATCTAAACTAGACGCCTCTAATTTATCCATTGCAAGTTTTATATGGCTTAGGGCTTTTGGAGATAGAACCGTTCTTACCTACGAACATGGAACAACAACGAGGATAACCAAGTTATTAGCAACTCGTTGTAAATTAGATATTGACTACAGTAGGAGAGACAGACACCCGCCCGCCACTTATGCAAAACTAGTTGCATGTCAGTCGTTGAACCGGTCTCATGTACGATGACATGTAAGGTTGGTCCGGGCCGCTTCATCCCACTATGCCACCAATATCCAAAATATATAGAAGATGCAATAACATGATCATCATCGCCCACATATAAACATATGTGTACTACCCGTGCAAAGCACCTACGCATAGATCAGGCTCTGATACCACTGTTGGATTCGCAGCATAGAAAACAAAAAAATCCTACGATGGGAACTATACGCCAAGATCTATCTACTAGATACAAGCAACGGGTGGATATACATCCATAGAGAACTTACCCTCGAAGACAACAAAGCTTTGTTAACGAGTTGGAACTCGTGGATGATGTAGTCATACACTTGCCGATCTCAAGATCGTGATGAAGTCCAGCAGGTCTGGCTCCAGCACGTCCATCAGATCCAGCTCCAGCAAGTCCAGCACCACAAAGTCAAGAACCGCAAAGCAGCGGTGCATCCGTGATCGCACACACGTCTGGTACCCCGACAACCTTTGTCCCTCGCTCCAGCAAAGCAGCGGAAGCAGCAACTCCTTTCTAGATAAAGCCATCGGGAACATGTATCTAGCTAATCCGATACCATGGGGAATAACTAGAGGGGAGAGAGATCCTTCACGAGGAGGTGTGTAGAAGAAGGAGTGAGAGGGGGGCCTTTTATAGGAGGAGGGGAGGGTGTCCCTTCACCTCCCCCGTTCATGTGGTGGTAACCCCCTCCACATTAAAATGCCCCTTCACATTCTCTTTTAACGTCTCCACTTTAAATGCATTAAATTTCTCCAAATTTAATGCTCTCTCATTTAATAAAACTCTTTTATTAATTTTATTCAGAATTTTGTTAATTACTTTAATTAACAAACATTCACATAAACCCCCCTACAACATTTCAATATTACATGTAGAACCAATTTCAGCAATTTCACCCGAAACAGTTTTGGAGTCTATTGAAATAATTCCAGCGCTTTCTTAAATCTTTATCTGAAACATATTTGCTACAAATGGTGTCGGTATCCCTTAAGTGTGTCACCCTGCGGTTCGTGAATAATGCAGACATGATCGAGACCCCTCTCCGATCAATAATCAGCAGCGGGACCTGGAGATCCGTACTGACTCCCACATATTCAAGACTCTTGTGATCATGTGAACCTTTAACGTCGTAACTAAATCCCTTTGTCTCGCGATATATTACATGTCCGAGATTCGACCATTGGCATCCAAATACCTAGTTTGATCTCATTACTGACATGCACTCTTTTCTCGTTCTCGTGATATAACATTCTAGTGATCACATCACTTCCTTGCAAGCTATTTCAATGTGATATCACCGAGAGGGCCCAGAGTATATCTATCCGTCATTGGGATGGACAAATCCCACTCTTGATCCATGAGCCTCAACATAACACCTTCGTAGCACTGAACCCATCTTTATAGTCACCCTGCTACAGTGTGACGTTTGATGTTATCAAGATACTCTTCCGGTGTTAGCAATTAACATGATCTCATGGTCTAAGGACTAAGATTACTTTGTATGATGTTATAGCAATATAAACATAATGACTCTGATCGTAATGCTATACTTGGGATGAATGTTCATCATATCATTACACCAATGTTGTGACCTCGTTATTAACAACATCCAATGTCCATGATCAGGAAACCTTGATCATCTTGTTAATCAACAAGCTAGTTTATATGAGAGTCAGTACTAGGAACATTGTATTTTGTTTATTAAACACACATGTATTAACGTTTCCAATTAATACAATTATAGCATGCAAAATAAACATTTATCACAAACATGGAATAAGATAATACCTACTTTATTATTGCCTCTCGGGCATATTCCCTTCATGGCGGTGGACGGTTGCCTGTCCCCTGGGTATCGTGGGAGAGGGTGGCGTTGGCCGTGGCGAGTTGTCCATGGTCGGTCGGCGTGGCGAGCTTCGGGCGGTGTTGTACTGGCGCAACGGCAAAAAAGGGAGCTATCCACTGCATCGCTAGACACTGGGGGAGACAGGGGGTGAAATGGGGACAAAGGGTTGATCAATTACTGCTCACAACAGTAGAAGTTAGGCAAGGTTTAATCTGTGTTTGCCAGGTGCTCGACCAAATGGCCGCATGAATTCAAATTTGAAATTTTTGAATAAATTTTGGTGAGTGATCTAATCTTATGCTTGGTAGTCTCTGGTTGCTTGGATTTGCCAAGCTGAATTGATTGGAGTGGTTTTTGCAAAATGGTGATCTTAGTACATACACTTGATTCAATTTTGAATTGTCCTTTAAATATATTTGAACATAGTTTCTGTGAGTTTGTAAAGTGGGCTTGGGTTCACTTTTACTTGGTCTAGCCAGGGGTGAAAATAATTGGGAAAGTTTTTGTTAGAAATCTTTGACTAGAAACACTCAAAGTGGTTTAGTGGATAAATTTGGTCAAAATGACCATTTTCTTATATGAGTCATATTTGAATTTACTTGCTTTTGATTTTGTTTGTAATTGGCCTAGATGATGTAGTATTCATCTTTAAACCATTCCATATCATTTGTAGCAATCAAACATGGCAATTGCACTCATTCATACACTAATGCAAATCACACATACACTCATATTCAATTTAATAATAAAAGTTTTTGTTAACCCTAAATTTGGGTGATTAGAACTTGATAATCTTGATTAATATTTTTGGGGTGTTACAAACCTTCCCTCCATAAAAAAAATCTCGTTCCGAAATTTAAGAAAAACTAGGAACTAAAGAGATTTGGAAACTCAGTCCTAATGTAATCTTCTCGCTCCCAAGTAGCTTCTTCTTCAGTATGGTTACTCCACTGGATCTTGAGAAACTTGGTACTCCGGGTCCTGGTGGTTCTGAAGGCTTCTTCCAAAATATGAATGGGTACTGCACGATACGTCAGATCCTTGTTGATATCTATGGCTTGGTGATCGATGTTCTTGAACACTTCGGTCTTCTCCGGAACTGCTAGGCTTTTGTGAAGTAATGAGATATGGAACACATCATGTATGTATGACATCTCCTCTGGCAGTTCTAGTTGACATGATACTTCTCCTCGGCGATTCAAAATCTTGAAGGGTCCAATATATCTGGGGGCTAACATTCCTTTCAGACGAAAATGCTGCATTCCTTTCAAGGGTGATACTTTGAGATACACAAAATCTCCGACATTGAAGGTCAGGTCTCGACGTCTCTTGTCAGCATAACTCTTATGTCTGGATTGGGTGGTCTTGAGGTGTTCATGGACTTTGTGAACCTTCTCTTTGTCTTCTCGTAGGATGTCGGGTCCGAAAATCTGACTCTCTCCTACTTGCGACCAATTCAAGGGGGTACAGCACTTCCTTCCATACAGAAATTCAAAGGGGGCCATTTGCAAACTGGCTTCATAATTGTTGTTGTATGAGAATTCTGTGAAAGGCAGACAATCTTCCCATTTTGATCCATATTCTAGCACACAAGCTCTCAACATATCTTCTAAGATTTGTTTGACTCTTTTAGTTTGTCCATCGATTTGCGGGTGATAAGTTGTGCTGAAGTTCAGCTTGGTTCCTAATCCTTCTTGGACTTTCTGCCAAAATCTTGAGGTAAACTGGGTTCCTTGATCCGATACTATGGTCTTAGGAGTTCCATGCAAACTGACAATTCTAGTAATGTACAGCTCTGCTAGTTTGGAACACTGGTAAGTGGTCTTGATAGGTAAAAATGGGCTACTTTAGACAGTATATCAACTATGACCCAAATAGAGTCATTTCCCCCACTAGAAGTAGGCAAACCGGTGATGAAATCCATTCTGACAGAATCCCATTTCCATTCTAGAATCTGCAATGCCTGCAAAAGTCCTGCGGGTCGCTGATGTTCCGCTTTGACTCTCTAACAAATATCACACTTGGCTATGTAGCTTCCGATTTCTCTCTTCATCTTGTGCCACCAAAATTGCTCCTTCAAATCCCGATACATCTTCGTTCCTCCGGGATGGATAGAATAAAGAGTATCATGAGCTTCCTGCATGATAACTTGTTTCAGCTCGGAATCTGCTGGCACACAGATACGTCCTTTGTACCACAAAACTCCTTCTTCATCTGCGGTGAATCCGGGTACATTTGATGTACCGATACGATCCTTGATTCCATTGATACTTGCATTTCCTTTCTGCGCCTCCTTGATCTGACTGATCAAAGTGGGTTGAAGTCCTATGCTAGCTAAAAATCCTTTGCTAACTAGCTCCGTTCTAAACTGCTCCAACTCTTCATGCAAACTTGGCTAGGCTTAATCTATACGGCAATCTGCTAAGATCATCCGTTACCACATTGGCTTTGCCGGGGTGATAGTGAATGTCAAGGTCATAATCCTTGATTAACTCTATCCATCTCCTATGCCTCATATTCAGCTCCTTCTGAGTGAAAATATACTTCAGACCTTGTGATCCGAATAAATCTCACAGCGGTTACCTATAAGCTAATGACGCCAGGTCTTCAAAGCTAAAACTATGGCTACTAGTTCAAGTTCATGGGTAGGGTAGTTTTGTTCATGTGGCTTTAGTTGTCTAGACAGATATGCTATGACTTTCCCTTCTTGCATCAACACACATCCGAGACCAATCTTGGATGCATCACAATACACATCAAAAGGCTTCTTGATATCTGGCATAATCAGAATTGGGGCTGAAATCAATCTCTTCTTGAGATCTTGAAAACTCGCTTCACATTTGTCCGTCCATTCAAACTTCTTATCTTTCTTCAACAACTGGGTCATCGATCTTGCGATGCTCGAAAATCCTTCTACGAACTTGTAGTAATATCTCGCTAATCCGAGAAATGCATGCACTTGGGTTTGAATGGTTGGGGCTTTTAATTCTTCAACATCTTTGATCTTGGTGGGATCGACAGTGACTCCTCCTGTTGACACAATATGTCCTAGGAATCCTACTTCCTTTAACCAGAACTCACATTTGATAAACTTGGCATACAACTTATGTTCTCTAAGGGTTTCAAGGATGGTTCTCAGGTGTAGCTCATGGTCTTCTTCTAACTTGGAATAGATCAGAATATCATCGATAAAAACAACGACAAACTTATCCAAAAATTTCATAAAAATCTTATTCATGAGATTCATGAAATAAGCGGGGGGCATTGGTTAATCCAAAATACATGACAATGTACTCATACAATTCATATCTAGTGGTAAAGGTGGACTTTGGGATATCCATTGCAGGAATCTTGAGTTGATGATAACCAGTTCTAAGATCAATCTTAGAAATTACTCTAGCACCAGTCAACTGGTCAAACAGATCTTCTATCTTCGGTAGAGGGTACTTGTTCTTGATGGTGACATCATTCAGCTTCCGGTAATTCATGCACAAACGGTTACCTCCATCTTTCTTATCCACAAACAAAACAGGCGATCTCCATGGAGATGCGCTTGGTTAAATCAAACCTTTCTCCAGCATAGCATCAAGTTGTTTCTTTAGCTCCACTAATTCAGATGGGTTCATACTATAAGGTCTCTGAGCTATGGGTCTAGTTCCAGGAACTAGTTCAATGATGAACTCGATATCCCGATCTGGGGGCACACCGGGCAATTCATCTGGGAACACGTCGGGGTATTCACAGACTACTCTGACTTGGTCTAGGGTTGGTTGGGCTAGACTCTTGTTGCATTTGAATTGACGGGGCAGTGTCTCAGATACATGTTGTACTGATACTCCAATGCTACTAGTCATGGTTATGGCTTTCTTGGCATAGTCGATTAATCCTTTATGTTTCGACATCCAATCCATTCCTAGTACTACTTCCAAACCTTTGGTTCCAAGTACTATTAGATTAGCATAAAAATATATGCCATGGATTCTGATAGGTACAGCCTTGCAAATTTTTCTAGCTTTGGTGGTTGAACCAGGTATTTGAACTATCATAACATGCTTCAATTTTGTTTAGTTGAATCTGACTAGCGCATGAAAATTCTTCTGTAAGAAACAAGTGCGATGCTCCAGAATCAAACAACACTCTTGCAAGTACTAAGTTAACACAAAACATACCCAGCACGACATCTGGCGCTTCCTGAGCTTCTTCAGCATTCATGTGGAATAGACGGCCGTTGCGGTTGAGCGAGTTCCCTGGGGCAAATCTCCTTCTAGGCTAAACACGGCGCTGCTGCTGAGCGGGTGCATTCACATTGGTTGCTGCGGCAAGCTTCTTGGGGCACTCGTTGGAGTAGTAACCCTTGACTCCGCATTCAAAGCAAGTAATCTGGGACTTGTCTTTTCCTGCAATAGGCACCGCATTGCTTCCAGTCCTTGGGGCAGTATTGTTGTTGTTGTTGTTGGACTTGGGTGCTGCATGGTTGAAGTTATTGGAGTTGTCGGGGTTGTTGTTGTGGTTTCCTCATGACTTCAAATTTCCTCCACTACGATTGGCATAGTTTGGACGGGACATAGGGGGTATGTTGTTTGTTAGGGCATATCCTGCAGACGGGTTGGGGCGATACTTATGGGTATGGTGAGATCCAGGCTGGTGCATCATGCGATGCTTCCGGTTATCATTGGCTTTGTTTATCTTCCCTTCCATCTGGATAGCAGAGTCCACTAGTTCTTCTAGATCTGCAAAACGGATGTTGATTAACACGGTCTACATCTCATCATGTAATCCATTCAGGAACCTTTCCTTCTTCTTTGCTTTGGTGTTAATCTCATCAGAGGCATATCTAGCTAGGGACCGAAATTTGTCACGGTACTCAACTACCGTCATCCTTCCTTGCTTCGGTTCCCTAAACTCATCCCTCATCCTGGTGACCAAACCTTGGGGCACATGGGTCCAGCTGAACTTGACCTTGAATGCTTCCCAAGTCATCATCTGACCTTTGTTCATGGTACGAGTACTATTCCACCAGGCTCTTGCATCTCCTGCCAAATCATGGGTGGAAAACAGTACCTTTTCATTGGCTTCAATTCCTGTGACCTCTAGATTGTTCTCCATGGTTTGCAGCTAGTCATCAGCATCTAAGGGATCCTCAGACTTACTAAATATAGGTGGGTTGGTATTCTGAAAGTTCTTGAGCTTAGATCCATGATGATCTTGGTTTCCATGGCCTTGATTATTGTGGGCCATCTGAGCTAGCTGTTGAAGAGTGGCTAAGTTGGCTTGGCATTCGGATCTACTAGCTTCACGGTCAGAAACTAGCATTTGCAGAAATCTACACCATTGGGTCCTGAGATGAACTGCTTCCTCCGGGATTTCCACGAGTCATCGGAAGATTGAGATAGATAATGAGACAGGGGGAAATTTCTAAGGTTCATGGTTTTGTTTAAAAAGATTTAAACTTTGAGTTTGACTCAGGTTTTGCAAACTAACAACTTCCTCTCATTCATTCATTCATTCAAAGCACACAATACAAACACACACCACAACACAAAATATAAAACAGGTGGTTTTAAGAACCATTCTGTGAAACTAAGATATAGTGGGACCGGATACAACTCACTCCTACGGTAGTGCTCAAGTGCATCTAATCATCATCAATGAAGGCAGAATCATCATCATCAGTGTGGAACTCCCTGGCATCATCCTCCAGGTAGTCGTTATCATCACTGAGGTAAGAATAAAGATCTCCCTGGATATCTTCACCATCCTCCTCCTTCGCTTCAAGCTGGATCTCTTGTTCACGGATGGTCTTCTCGAGAGTGGCCACCTTCTTGCGAAGACGATCGATGGTGCGATCCTTCTTGTCATGCTGATGACGAAGTGATTGGCGCTCCTTGGCAAGGATGGCGAGAGTCTGGTCCTTCTTGACTACAATGGCATGGTTGTGGTTGGCGTAGGCACGGACATTGTCCAACTCCTTCTACCTATCATACAACATGAAGTCAAGATTGTCCACCTAGTGCTTCAGCTCCGAGTGTCCTGGCATCTCGAAGGGCATTCCCATAGAATCACGCCTTGCGTAGTGAGAAAAGCGAGTTCCCTGGATCTGGTTGATGTTTTGTCCATAAAGACGGGCAAGAGCTTCATGCATGGCCCTGGCTAATCCGTCTAGCCAGTTGTTCCCCCGCAAGGTGAATTGGATCTTCTCCGAAGTGGGTGCTTCCATCTTGCCTCTGAGATCTGCAACTATCAGCCATTGTAGATCTCCTCCTACGTGATCGTTGAGTTGTGCCCCGAAGAATTCCGGGTGTGGGCGCTCAACATACTCTGACAGTGCATCTAGATCCCTCTCAAAGATCAGGTGGCCTCTGTTGCCTAGCTGGTAGAACTTGCAATGCTGGACCTCCATCTATAAGAATTTTAGGGTGAGAAAGTTAGTGAGGTGATCAAGTGTGTCAAATTTTATGTAGAATTGCAAGAATTTTTGAGTAATGTGAATTTTTTTGAAAGAATATCAAGGATAAGAGTGGGAATAGGTTTTCATAAATACTCATTTCTTTTGTTTTCAACTAAGTTTTTGTTCGGACGTCCATTCTAACTAGGGTCTCCTATGGTCAGGATGCATCTGATACCAACTTGTCAACATCCGGATTTTTAATCTCAGATGCCTGTTATGCCATACATCGCAATCCCAGGATTACCATTTTTGCGAGACATAACAGAATTGGTACCAAAGTACATCATCCATTACAAACCATAATAAAGGTCTTACAAATAAAGAATCTCATGATCTAGTCTTAATACAAATCAAGCAGCGGAAAATAAACGTAGTAGGGGCTCCATCTTCAGAGTCACAGGCAATGCTGACGATGGGAGATGATCCTAGTTGTCGTAGACCTCCTGCTGTCCATCATCCTGGTAGTCCTCCTCATAGTCTGGCCACGGGAATAGCCAGGGATAAAGCCATGAGTACTCTTTAAGTACTCGCAAACTATCACTAACAAGTAAGGTAGTTCTAGTAGGAATCTTAAGCTCTAAGTTTATTTGCAAAAAGCCAGGTTTATTTCTAACTAAGTTTAGAAGTAAAGAAAACAAATTTAATGTTCTACGTCACTTAACGGGGAAACTAGTTTTCATTTCCACACTCCTATGTGGTCTAGTCAAAGTCATAGTTCAATTCACAAGTCATTTTTGAAAACATCTGACAATGGAACAGTATGGCCACTCCAACTGTCCATGACCGCGGACGCGGCTATTTGAATAGTTTGACACTCTGTAGAGGTGGTACACTTTCACCACAAAATTTGATACATCCCTCAGGGATAACCCTGAATTATCATACTTAGTATGCGGATAATCAATCATAACCTTTCAATTATACACCCTAGTATAGGCACCTCCCCTATGAGCTTGGCCTCCCAGCCATGGCCATCTGCCATCCTGGGCACTACATAGGTGGACATTCATCCTGAGGTAGCCTCAACTCAACCTCTTCCGCAAGGGAACCCATACTAAGGCATATAAACTTCCAGCTAAGCCCTACCCAATTCGGGTATTGTGGTTGTACGGTAAAATTGGAATGGTATCGCATCCGGACCCAACCATAAGTTTTTATAAAAGGGCCAAGGCTCATGCCTCAACATTTTCATCATCAAGCATTGTGTTTCTCAACACATGTCAAAACATTTCCATAGAATGAATCATCATTCCAAGGTTTTTATAATCATTTTAACCAAGTATTCCCATCTAAAGTGATTAACTTTTATGCTTAGCACTAGCCACTAAAGTTGAGGGTATTCACTAATGAGGGGTGCCAATCAAGTATAACTATCCCACTCTAGTGTTATGCCTTTTGATGACATCTAAGTATAACTAGTTAGGCATAGTTTTATACTCTTTATGGTATCTATCCTATTTGTCCAATACGCATAAATCACTAACTAAAGGTAAAGAACTTTGGTAGAAGTACAAGAATAAAGCTTGTAAGTAAAACTTGGGATGGATATAATCAAAGTTGTATAACCAAGCATGCATAATGCATCTTGCATAGGTTATCTTGCACAATTCTAGCTTGCAATTGTTAGCTTTCCTTGAGTAGTGCAGTGGTTGAAGTTCTCTTCTTGTTCGTAGTACTCCTCCTCCTCGTATCACGGGTCGGTACTAGCGTCGATAAATGAATACGGGGTACACAATCACCAAACAATACTTAACTACTTCTATTTAGCACACTAAGGATCACACTTGATCATCTAGCATCATCACAATCATCACATGAAATAAAGACCTAGTCTTATTTATCTTATTTTAGAAAAGTAATTTCTACTCATTGAAAATACTTAAGATTTAATATTCTCTAATTAAAATATGGGATCATGTTGACCCATGTCATCACGACATATTATAATACTTGGGAATGTGATTTAAAGTGGTGGTCACATTTTATAAAGTTTAAAATTACTATTTAATAAAATTAAAGTGACTAGAAATGCCTATATAGCATTCTTTTAGTACTAGTCCGAGATCACTACATGTAAACCTAGATATTTTTACATATTCAGATAGATCTTGTTAAATGTGATTTTTGAGAGTTGGAAACAACTCAAAAGCATTTATGGTTGATTTTTGAAAAATGTTTGAAGTTGGAAAAGTCTCTGTCATGTTATTTTTACTATAGGTGATCTATAATTTCAAATGGTTTGAATCCAACAGGCTTGGATAGATAATTTGAATACCTTTCTAACAAAATTGGATTCATGCAATTTAGTTTAGTGAATCTCTTTGAATTGATTTTTTAATCTACTGACAGAATCTGGTTTTAACTAAATTAGAAAAATTCCTATTTGAATCACTGGGTTGTGCGCGGGAAGTAAACGGGCCGGCCCAGCTGCACTGCTCTGGCGCAGCGGGCTACTGACAGGGGGTTCCACTAGTCAGTGGCTCATCTAACATGAATCAGTATGTTTCAATCTAAGCCCTACGATTAGAACACGATCTAACGCCTGACATGCATCGTCTATGTCGAACAGCTTCGGCGAGATTCTAACCCTAACGTGGCGGTGGGGGTCGTGTGAGGCTCACCAGGGCTCCAGCTAGGGTCGGCGATGGGGGCGATCGGGCTTGTCGTTGACGGCGGTTCGAGGCACGGTCACGGCAGCTCCTGGGCAGCTCCAATCAACGGTGCCCTTCCTTCACTACAGCCGCGGGCTCCAGCTAAATTCCGGCTATGTGGTGCTCGCCTTGCTCCAGGGAGAGGTGTGGGAGGTTCTGTGAGGAGTGGGGAGTGAGATGGTGTGGTGAATTGAGGTGGCGGTGACCTCTATTTATACACCGGCGAGAGGGACATAGCGGGATGGCTTGGGCTCGTCGGTGACGGCGATACAGGAGCTAGCGGCATGGCTTAGGGTAGGGGGAGACACGGTGCTTCCTGGCGGTCATCACACGCTTAACGGCACGGCACGGGGTGGTCGAGATTGGTCGGGAATGAGCGGTGCTCTGCACGGGAGCGGCGGCGTTCGAGATTGTGCACAGTGGCTATGGTCTACGCGGCAGCGAACGGGCGTGTTTGGGCGATAGCTGGTGCCGCGGTGAGTGCATACACGTGCGGAGAGGGCGAGGCACGGCGTGTGCGTGTTGGTCGGCTGCGGCGCTCTAGCTTGCTCTCGGCATGGCGCAGAGAAAATGGGCACGACTGGTCCATGGCTTGCCTATGATCAAGGGATGGACAGATGGTGGTGGTAGACGGTCGCCTGTCCCCTGGGCATCATGGGAGAGGGCATCGTTGGCTGTGCCGAGTTGTCCATGGTCGGCCAACGCGACGAGTTTCGGGTGGCGCTGTACTGGCACAACGGCAAAGGAGGGAGCTCTCCACTGCATTGCTAGACACTGGGGGAGACAAGGGGAGTGAAATGGGGACAAAGGGTTGATCAATTACTGCTCACAATAGTAGAAGTTAGGCAAGGTTTAATATGTGTCTACCAGGTGCTCGACCAAATGGCCGCATGAATTCAAATTTGAAATTTTTGAATAAATTTTGTGAGTGATGTAATCTTATGCTTGGTAGTCTCTGGTTGCTTGGATTTGCCAAGGTGAATTGATTGGAGTGGGTTTTGCAAAATGGTGATCTTAGTACATACAGTTGATTCAATTTTGAATTATCCTTTAAATATATTTGAACATAGTTTTTGTGAGTTTGTAAAGTGGGCTTGGGTTCACTATTATTTGGTCTAGCCAGGAGTGAAAAGAATTGGGAAAGTTTCTGTTAGAAATCTTTGACTAGAAACACTCAAAGTGGTCTAGTGGATAAATTTGGTCAAAATGACCATTTGCTTATATGAGTCATATTTGAATTTCCTTGCTTTTGATTTTGTTTGTAATTGGCCTACATGATGTAGTAGTCATCTTTAAACCACTCCTTATCATTTGTAGCAATCAAACATGGCAATTGCACTCATTCATACACTAATGCAAATCACACATACACTCATATTCAATTTAATAATAAACATTTTTGTTAACCCTAAACTTGGGTGATCAGAACTTGATAATCTTGATTAATATTTTTGGGGTGTTACAGCTCCTCACACTTTCGAACCAACGTGACAGGGGATGTGCTTGGTGCTTCCTCTATGTAGGGTGTGAGATGGAACGACAAGGTAGGTCGACGCATGTGGGCAGTTCCACATTATGGACGAGGGAGAGATTAGCCAGCAGGGGTGTGGGTGGATGGTGATGGGGTAGTGAAGAAGGAGAGAGAAAACATAATTCGTTTTGCATGCATTTATATAGTAAATAAAAGGTCCTGAAATTTTGACAACACGTTCAACTTCTTGCTAAGAAATTGCATCTTGACAACTTAACGAAATTAGGTCAAATTTGAGCTACAAGTTAGCGTGATAGATTGCTCTTGGATTAATTGTTTTTTCAAAGGTAGATGGGTGCATCTTATTTTAGTAAACGATGTTGTAACATCCCAAAACTTAATCCAAAGTTAATCAAGATCAAATCTACCCAATTTAGGGTTAACAAAAACTTTTCCATTTAAAATCATTAAGCATTCATATGTGTGTGCATTTAAATTTGGAGTTGTTTTGAATTGCCATGTTTGAGTGATCCATTGGTTGTAAAATGATTCTAAGGTGAATTAAACATCGTCTAGATCATCCCCAAGCAAATCCCAAAGAAAAACAAATCAAAAAGAATAAAATAAGCAAATGGTCACTTTTGCCATTTTAATCACCTAGCCTACTTTGGCTATTCCTAGAACTCAAATCTTAACAGAAACAATTGTGGTTCTTTGCACCCCTTGCTATTACAAGTAGTGATGTACCAAGGCCCACTTTGTTTCATCCCAAAAACTTTCAAACACTAAATTTAAATGACATTTGAAAATTGAATCTAGTGTATGTATCAAGATCACATTAATTCAAAAACCACCCAAATGAACTCCATTTCAAAAACCCAAGAACACCTAGAAGATTAAGCATAAGTTACATCACTCCACCAAAAATCATCTCAAAATTCAAACATTTTGTTCTTGCGGCCATTTGATCGAACAGGTGGCAGGCCAGATTTTTCTGCCTAACTTTTGTTGTTTGATGATCAATGTTGTGTCGAGTTTTTGACCCCCATTTGGTTCCCTTGTCTCCCCCAGACCCAACCAAGTCCTCACCGGCCTACCCCTTAGCTTGGAGCAGCAGTGGCGCGCCGCCCATTTTTGGTCACCGCCGGCCGAACATGGGCAATGCTCCATAGACCGCGTCGCGCCGTTCCAGCACCACCATTAGCTCCACCCAACCCTATAGCACTCCCTGGCCACCCCTCGATCAACCCCAGCCCCTATACCACCTCAGCACAGCGCCGCCCATTCTCTCTGCGCCGTGCGCAGCGCACCCCAGAGCGCGATCGCCGCCAGCACGCAGCAGATCGTGCCTCGACACCATATCGCGCACGCCGCTCTGCCTCGACACCAGCACCCCGCCAGACACGGCCGTGCACCGCCGCACGACCCACAATCGCCATAATCACCGTCGGGCACCGCCTCTGTCTCCTAGAGTGCGCGACGCTCCCGACCAAATGCCACCGCCCCTAGCGTCACCATAAAGCCGTAGAGGACCACCAGGAGGCAAGCCACCGTCCGCCTACACCGTCCAAGCCGATAGCCCCCTGTATCGTTGTCAACGACGAGCTCGATGTCGCCCCCTCGGTCCCCTCCTCGAGCAATATATAAGGAGGCCTTCACCAGCCTCAATCACCACACCATTCGACTCCCCTCTCACCCCCAGTCCTTCCCCACCTCTCGCCGAAGTAGCTCAGCAGTAGGCCGCAGGAATTTCACCGGAGGCAGACGCAGCAGAGGAGGAGACGCTGTCGTTGATTCCGTCCACCTCAGCCCCTGCCGCGACCTCGCTTGAGCCCGCCATCACTGTCCAGTTCGATCACCCGCCTCACCGCACTAGCCGGAGCCCTGGTACGTCCCCAGTAGACCCCCACCGTCCGTTTAGGGTTCGGTCTCGCTGGCGACGAGTCCGTCGTCAACGACGACTATGGACCGTTGATCTAGCTTCTAATCATAGCGCCCAGATCATCCCATACCGTTTCGGGTTTTATGTGTCGCTGATAAACGGGACCAACCTATCAGCCGCCCTCTGCGCCGCTGAGCGTCACTGGGCCGGCCAATTTCATTTCCCGCGCTGACCCATTAATTCAAATTAGGATTTTTCTATTTAGATTTAGAACCAATTCTCTCCCTTAGTTTAAAAATCAATTCAGGAAGATTTACTAAACCAAATTGAGTGATTCCAATTTTGTTGGAAAGCTACTGAAATTATCTATCCAAGCCCGTTGGATTTAAATCATTTAGAGTTAGACATCTCTCCTAGTAAAAATAACAAGACATAAGCATTTGCACATTCAAACATTTTTCTAAAATCAACCATAATAGCTTTTCAGTTGATTCCAACTCTCAAAAATCACATTTAACCATACCTATCTGAATATGTAATAATATTAAGGTTTGAATGCAGTGACTTTGGACTAGTACCAAAATAATGCTATATAGGCATTTCTAGTCACTTTAAATCATTAATTATTAAACTTAAACTTATTAAAATGTGAGCCAACCTTTAAATCACATTCCCATATGTTACAATATGTGGTGATGACATGTGTCCACATGATCCCATATTTTAATTGGAGAATATTAAATCTTAGCTATTTTCAATGAGTAGAAATTACTTTTCTCAAATAAAAAGAATGAGGCTAGTTAATTAAACCTTGTGATGCTTGTGATGATAATAGATCATCAAATGTGTGCCTTAGTATGCTAAGTAGACTAGTTAAGTATTGTTTGGTGATTGTGTATCCCGTATGTATTTATAGACGATAATACCGACCAAGATTTCGAGGAGGAGTTCTACCAAGAGGAGGAGGAAGAGAACTTCAACCAATGCATGAACCAAGGCAAGCTAGCACTATACAAGTTAACCCTTGCAAGTTTTACTTGCAAGCCTAGCACTTCAAGTAAACTGAGTAAGCTATTATTAGCAAGCTAGAATTAAACTAGATAACCTAAGAAATATGCATTAGGCATGCTTTGGTTATACCACTTTGACTATTACCTACCCCGAGTTTTATTTCCAAGCTTTTACTTTCTTTACTTTATTAAAGTCCTTTACTTGGTTGAAGGTAGCATAGAAAGTATAAAACTTGACCTATCTAGACAACCTTAGATGTAATTCTATGGCATGAGATTGAGATTAGCATCCCACCTTAGTGAACACTCTTAACTTAGTAGCTTAGAGCTAAATCAAAACTTGAGTCACTTAGACGGGAGTACTTGATGAAAATGAATTGTGAATATCTTGGAATGATGAGTCATTCTATTGAGATGTTTTGACATGTGTTGAGAAACACAAATGGTTTATGATGATGAAAATGTTGAGGCATGAGCCTTAGCCCTTTTACAAAACTGATGGTTGGGTTCGGATGTGATACCATTCCAATTTTACCGTACAACCACAATACCTAAATTGGGTAAGGCTTAGCCGGAAGTTTATATGCATTAATATTAGTTCCCTTGCGGGAGAGGTTAGAGTTGAGGCAACCTCTCAATGTTTTCCACCTATGCAGTGCTGATACATTGCAAATGTATCTTTAATTTTTGATGTTCCATGCTTGGTTTTATCCACTTTCTTGTGTTTTGTTCCAACTTTGGAGTACTTTTCAGATGGTTTCTTGGACTAACCTATTAACAAGAGCCATAGTGCCAGCTGTCTGTTTTCTGCTATTTTTGGTTCCAAGAAAGTCAGAAAATAAATATTCTCGGAATTGGACAGGACAAAAGCCAAAGTGCCTATTTTTCTGGATGTCATCAAGTGCCAGAATACGAGACGGAGAGGGGCCAGGGGGCCACCACACCACCTGGCCGCGCGGCACCCCCTCGGCCTCTCCTTCCGCTCTCGGCACCCCCTCGGCCCCTCCTTCTGCCTATATATTGCCCTCGGGACGAAAACCCTAAGGGCCTGATAAAAAATCCATGAAAGAGTCGGTAGCCGCCGTCATCTCCATCCCTATATCGGGAGGGATGTGAAGCTCTTCCCGGCACCCTGCCGGAGAGGGGAATTCACCATGGAGGCCTTCTTCATCACCATGCAAGCCTCCGGTGTGATGCGTGAGTAGTTCATCCTTGGACTACGGATCCATGTAGTAGCTAGATGGCTGGTTCTCCTCCTTTGTGCTTTCATGTTTAGGTCTTGTGAGCTCCGTTCATGATCAAGATCATCTATTTGTAATTCTACATGTTGTGTTTGTGGGGATCTGATGGATATTGAGATGCTATTTCAGATTGATTATTGATTCTATCATGGCTTTGTTATTTGTGATCTTGCATGCTTTCCGTTGTTAGTAGCTATCTTGGCCAAGTAGATGCTAGCAACTCCAAGAGTTAGTATTTATGCTCGATAGTGGGTTCATGCCTCTGGTAATCTAGGGAAGTGATAGAAATCTCTAAGGTACTAGGTGTGATGTTGCTACTAGGGAGAAAACAACAATCCTTTGTTCATAGAACAATCGTATTGTTTACTTTACACGCAGTTCGTAAAGCAATAATCTGTTGCTTGCAACTTAATACTGGAGGGGGTTCGGATGATAACCTGAAGGTGGATTATTAGTCATAGATGTAGTTGGATGGCGGTCTATGTATAATGTTCTAATGCCCAATCAAGTCTCAAAGGAGTCAAGATGATTAGTATATGCATGTATTGCTTTCTCGATGTTTGTCAATTGTCCTGCTGTAATTTGTTCACCCAGCATGTTATCTATCTAAGGAGAGCCACCTCTAGTGAACTATGGATCCTGGTCCTTTTATTTACATACAATCTATAAACTGTTTACTTCTTTGTGTTTACTTTCTGCAAACTTTTACTTCTTTCCATTTGATACTTTTAATCCTTTGTTTTCCACAAAACACGGTGAGATTGACAACCTCATCGCAAGTTGGGGACAAAGTTCTATGGTTGCATTGTGCAGGTCTCCCCGTTGCTACTAGCACCGGTAGTGCGCCCTGCCAAAGCTCAGCTAGTAACACCTTTGGGGTGTTTCCTTGCTCCTACTGGTTCGATTAAACCTTGGTTTCATAACTGAGGGAAACTTGCTGCAGTGCTCATCATACCTTCCTCTTGGGGTTCCCAACGAGCTCTACATCAACACCGCCATCAAGCATTTTTCTGGGCTCCGTGCATTGAGCCATCAAGCATTTTTCTAGCGTCGTTGTCGGGGAGTCAAGGACATCTTCACAAGGGGAGTCCCTCATAACCAATCTCTTTACTTTGTTATTTTTGTTTTGCTTAGTTTTCTTTTTGCTTTGTTTGCTTGTTTTGTTATCAAAAACACAAAAAATTAGTTTTACTAGTTTGCTTTCTTATTTGAAAACCCAAAAAAATGACTACTCTTGAAAACACTAAGTTGTGTGACTTCACTAGCACCAACAACAATGATTTTATGAGCACACCTATTGCTCCACCTGTGGCTGAAAATACTTTCTTTGAGATAAAACCTGCTTTGCTCAATCTTGTTATGAGAGAACAAATTTCTGGTATTGGTAATGAAGATGTTGCTTCCCATCTAAATAACTTTGTTGAACTTTGTGAGATGCAAAAGCATAGGGATATAGATGGTGATATTATAAAGCTGAAATTGTTTTCTTTCTCTTTGAGAGGAAAATCTAAAGAATGGTTGAATTCCTTAACTAGGAATAGTATTGATTCTTGGACTAAGTGCAAAGATGCTTTTATTAGAAAATACTATCCTCCTGCTAAGATTATATCCATGAGAAGTGAAATAATGAAGTTTAAACAACTTGATAATGAGCATGTTGCTCAAGCTTGGGAAAGAATGAAATCTTTGGTTAAGAATTGCCCCACTCATGGACTGACTGCTTGGATGATCATCCAAAAAATTTATGCAGGATTGAACTATTCTTCAAGGAATCTATTGGATTTTGCTGTTGGAGGTACCTTTATGACCATCATTTTGGGTGCTGCAACAAAACTTCTGGACAATATGATGGTTAATTATTTTGAATGGCATACTGAGAGAGCTCCACAAGGTAAGAAGGTAAATTCTATTGAGGAAACCTCCTCCTTGAGTGATAAAATTGATATTATTATGTCTATGCTTGTTAATGGGAAAGCCCATATTGATCCAAATAATGTTCCTTTAGCCTCTTTGGTTGCTCAAGAATAGCAAGTTGATGTGAACTTCATAAGAAATAACAATTTTGGCAACAATGCTTATGGTAATAATGCTTATAGGAACAATTTTGGTAACAACAATTATAAGCCATGTCCTCCCAACAATGGTAATGCTTATGGAAATTCTTACAACAATAATACGAGTGCTCCCTCTGAACTTGAAGTTATGCTCAAAGACTTTATTAGTAAGTAAACTGCTTTCAATAAAACTATTGAGGAAAAACTCTCTAATGCTGAAAGGAATATAGCATCTTTGGCTGAAGCGCAATCTTCTTTGAATAAAATGGCTGCTAAACCTAAAACTAACGGGAATCCCTTTGCAGCTACTAATGCTATACAAGTAAGGATTGATGAAAATGTTAGACTATTAGCTGAATTACATGCTAAGTGGGAAAGAGAAGATGAAATTGCTAGAAACATTAGTGTTTCTACTATTACCACCACTAGTATTGAGGCTAGTAATAGTTCTACTACTTTAGATGATAAATTTGATTTTGATCTTGATGGTTGCAACATCTCTGAAGTTATTAAGTTCCTACAAAAGCTTGCTAAAATTCCTAATGCTGGTGCTATGAACATGGCCTTTACAAAACACATTACTCATCTCATAAAGATTAAAGAAGAAAAGATGAAACATAAAGCTTCTATTCCTATAAAAAAGAAGATGGTTGGGAACTCATCATTAATATGAAAGTGAATGACTTTAATTTCAAAGCTTTATGTGATCTTGATAGTAGTGTTTCTATTATGCCTAGAAGGATTTATGATATGCTTGATTTTCCTCCACTTGAAGATTGTTATTTGAATGTCCCACTTGATGATAATGCTAAAAAGAAACTCATGGGGAGTCTTAATGATGTTCTTATTATAGTTAACAGTTCCTATGTCCCCGTTGATTTCTATGTTTTGGATGTTGAATACAATGCTTCTCGTCCTATTATTTTGGGAAGACCTTTTCTTAGAACTATTGGTGCCATCATTGATATGAAAGAAGGCACCATTAAATATCAACTCCCACTCAAGAAAGGTATAGAACACTTTCCTAAAAAGAGAGAAAAGATTTCTTTTGCTTCTCCTATGAAAACAAAATTTGGTCTTAATGCTTCTTCATTTGAGAACACTTGATTCTTTCTTTGCTTCTTATGCCTAACTTAAAGGCGTTAAAGAAAAGTACTTATTGGGAGATAACCCAAAAGTTTTAGATGAGTCTTGGAAGTTATTACCTCTGTAATAACTTCTCCTTATCCTTTTTATTTGCTTTTTGTGCCAAGAGTAACCTCTAATGAGAGAGAAGTAATGATTGGAAAAGTTGCTGTCCCGAAATAGATTTCTATGCTTCACCGTAAAAATTCGTGTAAACTCTCTGAACGTCTTTTTGAGGCATGAATTTTTGTGCTTCTGCCCCAGGTTGTTATCTAACTTCCATTAGTTCAACAATTTTTGATTGGAGCAACAGAAGGTCTTAGAAAAAATCCATCTTTACCTGCTGATCTGTTTTGACATATTTCTGCCATTTTCTGCATTTGCTTCTTGTTGGTTCCTTTTTTAGTTCTTTTGGGAATTGAGCTTTTTGAGGGAAGTGCTACAGTAGGTAGTGTTTTAATGGAAGTTTATTTGGTGTTATAACTGAACCTTAAGACTTATTTATCTTGAGTGCACTAATGTTGCTAATAAAGATTGTGTGAAGTTTTGTATGAAGGAAAAATTTTAGGTGTATGGAACGAATGAGTAATGAGATGAAGGATGGACTAAAGCTCAATGTTGGGGATGCCACGCGTGTCATCCCAAGAAATATCCAAGAAGTACAAGCATCAAAGCTTGGGGATGCCCAAGGCATCCCCCTCTTCATCAATAAAAATCCCAGGTTTCTTCCAAACGCTTCATTTTTATTGTTTCATGCACAGTTGTGTTTTTCTTGGAGCGTCTTATTTTTCGTTTTTGTTTTGGTTTTTCATTTTCTTTGGTTTGCTTAGTTTTCTGAATAAATTGGTTGGACCCCCTCTTTCATACATTGGTTTGCAAATAGTTTGGTTTGGTTTGGAAAAGAGTAGGAAAGTTCATGCTTATGTGGTAAAAAGAGCTTGTTTTTGACTGTGGCCTATGCTTTGTCATGCCATGCTTGATATTTTTTTGGCTTTATGCTTATTATTCTTTGTTGTAGCATGACTTGTTATAAACAATTGATATTGCTTAATGTGCCTTGGATGAATTATGCATTGTTTTAGCGTATTAAAGCATATTATAGTGGTATTCTCCTTTGATGCTTTATTGGGATTGACTTGGTGCATGCTCACACCATGTTATGACTATCTCAAGTCACCATAGCCTTTATGATCCTTTAGTTTTCAACTTGTAGTATCACTTTATGCTTTGATCAATGATGTTTCGTCGCTCTGCATGATTATGGCCATTATTGTTCTCTTAGTTTGTCGCTCCCAGTCTTTTGCTAGCCTCCAGAACAAGTATGAGTTCCACTCATGCATCCAACTCCCTAAACCAAGTTATTTCAAAGAGTCCACCATACCTACCTACTAGCTTATGTTATTCCAAGTATATTCATGCTTTTGTTTACCTTCCAAATTAAACTTGTTATGAGAAAACTAGTGATTAAAGCTCTCACGAACTTGATGGCACACTTTACTTTACTTGCCCTTAATAAACTTGAACCATTGTGTCTTCTATGTTGTATATTCTTGCACTTATTTGTCGGGAATTAGCAGAACCATGCTTTCATGGGGAACGCTTTCAACATTGCACTTGGTACTTGTACCTAGTTGATATCATGCTCTTTTGTATATGGATGTCGTCGGTGTGAAATGAAAGGGGAGATTGTAAGTCCATGGAGTTATGTATATGTGTTAGAGAAACGCCTGGGCCGCTGGTCTAATCCATGCTGACATGGTGGAAACCTGCAGCGTAACCATAATGAGATGTCTATGAAGCATTCTTCTTATAAAAAAGAGTCCTATATTGAGAAAAAAGAGAAAAGAAAAAAAAGATACTATGAAAAGAGGAAAGAGAGAAAAAAGCACCATATTCCCATGGTACATAAGAAGAATGCTGAGATGCTCGTTGTCTGCTTGCCTTGTCATTTTGATATGGGGATTCTTCTGTATCATTGGGCAAGGGGTACCCCGTTGGCGGTTCTCTATGATACACATATACTTACGATGACAAGAACTTACCGGTGACTAAACTTGAATAGCATGAGGAGCGGCCCACGTATACAAGGGACATGAGATTTCTGACTTATACTTCATCAAGCATGTACACCATAGTTTGTTCACTTTAAACTTAATCACTTCAAGATGCTTATGATAGGGGCAATGAGAGCTGAAAGCTATAAGTACCATAATTTTTGGAATCTCTTTATGAGACTTGAATCCCTACTTCCTTTTACAAAGGCCTTTCCTCCACCATTATATTGAGTCTCCACCTTCTATCTTTATGCACCTACTTTGAGACCATAGTGGCCATTCTTAGTTCTATGTGCATTGTCCCAAGACTAGTTGATTGATGCATACTTTGATATTGCTTGTTTTAAACTATTGTATCTAGTCACTCTTATGAACTTTGAAGGTTTCCTATGCATTTATATTTTCTACTCTATCGAGGGACAAGCTGAATACTATTATGCCATGTTTTCTTTATGTGAAACAAACAAACGTCTTGCAAAGCATTGTTATTCATGAATCTTTTGTTTGTGCCTTTTCATGTTGCATCATAGTTTCTTTGCTTATTGCTAGAACTTTGTCTTTCATGTTATGATTGAAGTAATATGATCCCAGCTTTGAATGTTTTACAAATACTTTGATCAAGTCTTTGATGGTGCATGTCACCTCAAAAATTATTCTTTCTTTCTATCACTTACCTACTCGAGGACGAGCAGGAGTTAAGCTTGGGGATGTTGATACATTGCAAATGTATCTATAATTTTTGATGTTCCATGCTTGGTTTTATCCACTTTCTTGTGTTTTGTTCCAACTTTGGAGTACTTTTCATATGATTTCTTGGACTAACCTATTAACAAGAGCCATAGTGCCAGCTGCCTGTTATCTGCTGTTTTTGGTTCCAGGAAAGTCAGAAAATGAATATTCTCGGAATTGGACGAGACAAAAGCCAAAGTGCCTATTTTTCTGGATGTCATCAAGTGCCAGAATACGAGACGGAGAGGGGCCAGGGGGCCACCACACCACCTGGCCATGCGGCCAGGCCTGGCCCGTGCCAGGGGGTGGTGTGGCCGCTCCCGGCACCCCCTCGGCCTCTCCTTCCGCCTATATATTGTCCTCGGGACGAATACCCTAAGGGCCCGATCAAAAATCCACGAAAGAGTTTGTAGCCGCCGTCATCTCCATCCCTAGAT
Organism: Avena eriantha; assembly: GCA_910589775.1. Classification (NCBI taxonomy): domain Eukaryota; kingdom Viridiplantae; phylum Streptophyta; class Magnoliopsida; order Poales; family Poaceae; genus Avena; species Avena eriantha. The sequence goes on along the minus strand of OU342744.1, from coordinate 416,094,259 downwards.
CGGGAGGGATCGGAATCTCTTCCCGGCACCCTGTCGGAGAGGGGAATTCACCCTGGAGGCCTTCTTCATCACCATGCTAGCCTCCGGTGTGATGCGTGAGTAGTTCATCCTTGGACTACGGATCCATGTAGTAGCTAGATGGCTGGTTCTCCTCCTTTGTGCTTCAATGTTTAGGTCTTGTGAGCTTCGTTCATGATCAAGATCATCTATTTGTAATTCTACATGTTGTGTTTGTGGGGATCTGATGGATATTGAGATGCTATTTCAGATTGATTATTGATTCTATCATGTCTTTGTTATTTGTGATCTTGCATGCTTTCCGTTGTTAGTAGCTATCTTGGCCAAGTAGATGCTAGCAACTCCAAGAGTTAGTATTTATGCTCGATAGTGGGTTCATGCCGCTGGTAATCTAGGGAACTGACAGAAATCTCTAAGGTACTAGATATGTTGTTGCTACTAGGGAGAAACCAACAATCCTTTGTTCATAGAACAATCGTATTGTTTACTTTACACGCAGTTCATAAAGCAATAATCTGTTGCTTGCAACTTAATACTGGAGGGGGTTCGGATGATAACCTGAAGGTGGATTATTAGTCATAGATGCAGTTGGATGGCTGTCTATGTATAATGTTGTAATTCCCAATCAAGTCTCAAAGGAGTCAAGATGATTAGTATATGCATGTATTGCTTTCTCAATGTTTGTTAATTTCCCCGCTGTAATTTGTTCACCCAGCATGTTATCTATCTAAGGGGAGCCACCTCTAGTGAACTATGGATACAGGTCCTTTTCTTTACATACAATCTATAAACTGTTTACTTCTTTGTGTTTATGTTCTGCAAACTTTTACTTCTTTCCATTCGACACGTTTAATCCTTTGTTTTGTGCAAAACACGGTGAGATTGACAACCTCGTCGCAAGTTGGGGACAAAGTTCTGTGGTTGTGTTGTGTAGGTCTCCACGTTGCTACTAGCACCGGTAGTGCGCCCTACCAAAGCTCAGCTAGTAACATCTTTGGGGTGTTTCCTTGCTCCTACTGGTTCGATTAAACCTTGGTTTCATAACTGAGGGAAACTTGCTGCTGTGCTCATCATACCTTCCTCTTGGGGTTCCCAACGAGCTCTACATCAACACCGCCATCAAGCATTTTTCTGGGCGCCGTGCATTGAGCCATCAAGTGCCCAAGATGACAGATGGTCATGGTTGGGAGGCCATACTCATAGGAGAGGTGCTTATACTAGGGTGTGTAAAGGAAAGGTTATGTTTGCTTATCTGCATACTAAGTATGATGATTTAGGGTTATCCCTGATAGATGTATCGAATCTTGTGGTGAAAGTGTACCACCTCTGCAGAGTGTCAAACTATTCGAATAGCCGCGTCCGCGGTTATGGATAGTTGGAGTGGCCATACTGTTCCGTTGTCAGATGTTTTCAAAATGCCTTATGATATAAATGATGAATCTTGACTTGACCACAACAGAGTTATGACTATGACACTAGTTTACCAACTTAAGTGATTCTAGAACTTTATTTTATCTTTCTTTGTTTCTAAACTCGGCTTAGGTTTCAAGCTTAACTTTACAAAGACACCTAGAGTTAGCATTTCCCACTAGAACTACCTTACTTATTAGTGATAGTTTGCGAGTACTTAAAGAGTACTCATGGCTTTTGTCCCTGGCTATTCCTATGGCCAGACTATGAAGGAGACTACCAAGATGAAGGACAGCAGGACGGCTATGATAACTAGGACTATCTTCCATCGTCAGCATTGCCTGTGACCCTGAAGATTGTCCCCACCACCACGCTTATTATTTACTCCGTTGCTTGTTGTATTAAGACTGGATCATGAGATTCTTTATTTGTGTAAGACCTTATTATGGTCTGTAATGGATGAGGTATTGTGATATCCAATCTGTTATGTCTCGCAAAAATGGTAATCCTGGGATTGCGATGTATGACATAACAGGCATCTGGGATTAAAAATCCGGGTGTTGACAGATGTCGTCGGTGTTAGTTTGCCAAATTTTAGGAAAGAACATTCTCGATATTCCCATGTTTTGAAAATTTTAAAACTTCCTAGGCAACTCTGCCACACAAGTAGAGAACGGGAGGGAGGTAGCATGAGACTTTCAAAAAAAGCAGCGCAAGATCAGCACAGAAGAGGACTTGAAGGCGGCGCGATGTCAGAGCAAAGCTACGGTGGGCTGTTGACATGAGGTACAGGGTACACTCCAATAGTAGTAAATGTATGTACCTACTACTAGTAGGAGTATATGCACGCAAAACAACTTGCTTTTTCTCTCTCCTTCGCTGGCTCTCACCATCCATCCTCCATCGATTTCTTCTCTGCAGCCGCGGGTGCACAGTCCGGCTTGTCTCTTCCTCGTCCACAACAGGTTCAACTTATTGCTAAGATTTTGCATCTTGACAGTTTATCAAATTAGGTCAAACTTGAGCTACAAGTAAGTGTGATAGATTGGTCTTAAATTAATTGTCTTTTCAAAGGTATATGGGTGCATCTCTTCTTGTAAAAGCAGTGTAGTCGGTGTTAGTGTTCAACTACCAGGAAAGAACATTCTCAATTGATGATGACTGGTTCGGCCTCTAGCTAAGATTTTGCATCTTCCTCAAAGAAAAAAAGATTTTGCATCTTGAAAATTTTGAACCCCTTTTGAAAACGATCACACGAAAAAGGGAGAGAGGGGAAACGATATTTCTATTCTCTATGGGCAACCCACAAGCTTGAGGTGCACCTTAGGCTTAAAGATAACTTTATTTTTTCCACTATGTATAAGGTGAGCCTTAGCGGATGCCATATATTAAGGTGTGCTTTCTTACACGATGCGGGAGTAGTACGTATATTTTTTTGCTTAGACATATGGTCACCTCTTTCCACGTGTTGTACATGCTGAGATAAAATATCTACATCTAGAATATTGAATGGACATATTAAGAAAATATACTTTATGGTGAATCTATTGATATTAATTTAGTACTCTAAATTTTTATATTTTTGTGTATAATCATGGTCAAACTTAAAAAATGTTAACTTTTGACTAATCCTTAGGCGCCTTATATTTTGGCGGAGGGAGTACTATTCAACACGAATCCAGTTGCTTTGAACCATTGGATCTAACAGCCCAACAGTCATGATTAGTGCTATGGATCCAATTCAAAACTGCTCCACTATAGTAGTATAAGTAGAGAGAATACAGTATACTGTGCTATGAAATTTTGGGGGTGGTAACATGATGGTTCTAGAACATGCATGGTGGAGTTTTCTCTAGGTACTATTCAACACAAATCCAGCTTCTCTAAACCATTGGATCCAACAGCCCAACGGTCAGGATTGGTGCTATGGATCCAATTCAAAGCTGATCCACTATAGTAGTAGAGATATCTTATCTTATCTTACCACTATATAGTGTACGAATAACTTTGAATATTGACCGTTGGATCAAGACTTGTGAATCCCAACCTTTCCAGTTGTTGGATCTTCTTTTCCATTCTAGCATCTAGAAGATTTTGTTGATAGTCTTCAGCATAATGAATGCTATGCACAAACCTCAAAACACACTTCTCCATCATACTAGAATCTTCTCCCTCGTAGCTAATAATCGTTGACTTCTACATGATCTTATCTTATCTTATCTTATCTTACCAGTATATAGTGTACGAATAACTTTGAATGTTGACCATTGGATCAAGACTCGCGAATCCCAACATTTCTAGCTGTTGGATCTTCTTTCCCATTCTAGCATCTAGAAGATTCTGTTGATAGTCTTCAGCATAATGAATGCTATGCACAAACCTCAAAACACACTTCTCCATCATACTAGAATCTTCTCCCTCGTAGCTAATAATCGTTAACTTCTACATGATTTTATCTTATCTTATCTTATCTGACCACTATATAGTGTACGGATAACTTTGAATGTTGACCGTTGGATCAAGACTCGCGAATCCCAACATTTCTAGCCATTGGATCTTCTTTTCTATTCTAGCATCTAGAAGATTCTACTGATAGTCTTGAACACAATGAATGCACTATGCATAAACCTCTCAAAACACACTTCTCCATCATACTAGAATCTTCTCCCTCGTTTCTCTAGACCATGTTACCAAAAATTTCAAGTGTTAGATAGCTAATAATCTTTGACTTCTACACATGATGATACAAACTACAAGGACCAAATATACACCCATAATTTATAGATGTTGATAAAATTTATAATTTTTTGTTCTTTACCAATTATAATTTTATATAGTGATGATATGTCATACGTTAACTATTTGAGCCTTATTAAGGTGTGCTTTTTTACACAATGCGGGAGTAGTATATTTCTTTTCTTAGACATATGGTCACCTCTGTCCATGTGTTGTACATGCTGAGAGAATAAAACGTTGGCAGGGGAAGAGGGCAGCAACAAAGAGAAGTTGAAGGCGGTTCCATGTCAGAGCAAAGTTATGATGGGTTTCTGACACGAGGTACTCTTGTGGCCTTACAGTGTACACTCTACTAGTAGTAAATTTCAGGACCTATGCATGCAAAACAAATCGTGTGTTTTCTCTCTCCTTCCCTATGCTCCATCTCTCCTCCCATTTCCCCTCGCACACCGGTCCAGCTGATCTCTCTCCCCTCGTCAACAACATGGCGCTACACACGTGTGCCTTGGTACGGCGGCTCTGTGTCTCTAGCGTGTTCGGCAGTCGCGCGTTGGTGTGGAGTAGCGACGAGGATTATACATAGGAAGGAAACCACTTTAGTCCTTGGCGGCACAAAAATTCAAACTTTTCCGGTTTTCAAATTTTCACTTGCTTCCTAAACATCGGGAGGGAAGGTTATCCAAAAGATCGGCCAAACATCGGGAGGGAAGGCAATTTTGAACCCGTTTTGAACATTGATCACATTGAATAAACGAAAAACAAAAAACAAAAGTTTTACTCATGATGTCCTATCATGTCTTGTGCACCACGTGCCATGAAAACTGTAATCATGTAATTAGATAAGTTTTGGAAAAATAGCTTCACAATATTGTCCTACCATGTGTATGGACACTATCGGGTTTATTTCAACCCGAATGACCAAGGTCATTAAGGCCATATTGACATCATAGTTTACAATTTGATAGAGTTCCCACGATAGTTTGGTAGATAGGTGCATCTTGGCGTAGTAAGCATTGTTGCATGGGGGAGTTTCCAACAATTAGGAAAAAAAGAATTTCAATTTTCCCAGTGAGGACGGTGATGTTTTTTGTGAAGAAAGTCCATATAATATGGTTCAGAATGCCACAAGCCAATGGTTTCACACGTACTATAGTTGATCATGGTTCCTATCTAACTTCCACTAAAAGTTTATATATTACGATGGATCGTGACACGCGGTAGTAGTACACATACTACTACGTAGTAGATTTTCTCTCTCCTTCTCCCCCTCTCACCATCCATCCACTATCCTCTCCATTTCTCCTTCCTTCCCGTGTAAGCTTTCACGCAATGATTATACTTCTAGTCTGAGATGCAGCAGTGCAGAAAAAGATGAGGCCCACACCATACCACCATCAATCAAGTTTGGTGACACAACTTTGTGAAGAGTATACGTATACTAGTAGTAATGTAGCTAGATAAGTACATACTACTATAGACACATAATTTTTAATGGAGGAAGTAAGAGGCACCAAGTAATTCAGCATGATTTGCATGATTCTCTTCAATTTTGGATAAAGCAGGGTGCCTCCTGAATTCTCTGGGCCAAGAAAAATCAAGAACCGACAAGTCTGGTATAATCCTTTTTTTGTTGATGGGACGAGTCTGGTACAATCTATTTATGATATTTTGGGATAGTTTTCAGGGTATTAACACAAGCACGACTATAAATAGACATTATAAATTGCAACAGTACACACCCCTACTTTCACCCAAAACACCTAACCCACCGTTGCTTAGAACTTGATCTATATCTTTTTCCTTCCAAAATGTCATATGACAACTCTCTCCAGAACACGTCGATTGACCTGACAAATGGGAAAGGCCCCGAAACTCCACCTGAAAGCCCAGACTCAGTCGATGGGCCATGGCTGTCGCTGATGTCCGACTCCTCTGATGAAGAAGATAGCCACTGGTAGCGCTTTTTCAAAGGGACACCTCCACCAACACCAAGCGACTCCAATGAGACGGAAGATGAGACTGAGGAAGAGGAGGATTCTGAGGTCGACCTTGAGGAGGAGGCCAAAGACGATGACAGGGAGGAGGCCGAGGACGATGACGGGGAGGAGGACGAGGACGATGATAAGGAGGTCTATACCCGCCCCCCACCGAAGAAGCGTGCCCGAGTGCAAAATTAAATGGCGTCCAGAGAAGAGGCGGGCAGTGTACTATATCTCTTTCTACGAAGCATCTTGGATTTGGTAAATAATGTTGTCAATGAGAGTTCCGAACTTTTAGGAAAATGCTTTTCAATTTCCAAGTGATAGGATTTGTTTTTAGTAATTAAGTACGTCCGGATAATTTGGCTTAGAGTCTAGCAAAATATAGATAATTTCTGCCGCATGTTAGTACTATATGAAAATACTTATTTCAATTTGTGTCCTCTTATATTTGTGCTTGTTTGGACGAAAACTACAAACATGGATTTGGACAACTTTCGAAAAACTTGCTACACAATATGGTCATTACCATGTATGAACATTGTTCACATTTTAAGCCAAGTTACCAATGCCAAGGTCATATCTGCATCACTCGTCCCATTTATTGGGATAAATTAAATAAAAGTAAAGAAAACAATAAAAAATGTTAAGCACTTATGTATGGTGTCCTCTTCCATAAATGATAAACATGAATTTTGAGAAGGTTTAAAACACTTCTTCACCATATGACCAGCGATGTGTTAACATATACTTGGGTTTCAAGTTAAATAATGACAAAGCTCATGTCCATTTCGGGTAGACGGGGTGCATCTTGGCATGGCATACTAATGTTATCAATTGGAATTTTCAACTTTTTGTATATAATTTTGTTAAATTCTTTAAGAAGTGCCACATATAATTATTTTTTAAAGAAAAGGCAAAGAGTATGGCTCCGAATGCCACAACATACTAAATTTAACACAAAATAGAGTAAGTTTCATGGTTAACAAGTTTCATAAATTTTCAGGCCTTCTAGATAATTTTGCATAATTAAATGACATTTTGTCAATAAAACCAAAGTAGGTAAATTTTGAACTACAAGAGTGTGATAGATTGCTTGTAAATTTGTCAGAAATTCATATAGTACTAATTATTGTACCCACGCAGTCATACTGAAAACCGACTATTGTTTTGAAAGATACAACTTCTTTGTATGAATTTTCATGCTGACACATTTAACCATGTTTCAAAAAAGTGAAAGAAAATAAGGAAACATGCACACAGCCTTTTAGTAGTACTCCTATTAAAAATTCATACTTGTAAAACAATAAAGAGGGTGCTGTGAAAGTTTCAATAGAAGGGACCTGGGCACCTTCACGGCCCTCCACAATTAACCTTTCTTCCTCTTAGACTTTGAAGCTATGGCTCCAAAGACCGGAGCTCCCCATGGGAAGAAGAAGCCCCAGGTGGCAGCGACAAAGGTCGTGGAGAAAAAGAAGTCATGTTGCTGGCTTCCGAATCCTGCTCTAGCCACTCCAAGTCGCAGTCTCGCACCAGGCAGCCGCGGGAAGAAGAAGGTGTCGAGGTCCGTCAAGGCCGGGCTGCATTTCCCCGTCGGCTGGATCGGGCGCTACCTCAAGGAGGGTTGGTACTCCCAGTGCATAGGCTTCGGGGCTCCCGTCTACCTCGTGGTCGTTCTCGAGTACCTCACCACCGAGGTGCTGGAGCTTGTCAGGCAAGCCGCGAAGGACAGGAAGAAGATCCGCATCATCTCGAGGCACTTGATGCTCGGCGTCATGCGCGACGAGGAGCTCAGCAAGCTATTGGCCGGTGTTACCATTGCGCACAGCGGCATGCTGCCCAGCATCCACGAGTCCCTGCATGGCGATGGTACCGCGGAGGATGCAGCCAAGTTGCCCACGGAGGATGCTGCCAAGTCGCTTGAGAAGACCGCGGAGTCCCCCTAGAAGTTGTTAAGTTGTACTAGTACTCCGTATGTGTTTGGGTTTGCTTTGTTTGCAGTTTGGTTAATCATCAGTTTCAATGTAATATTCATATCTGTGATGCTAATAAAAAGCTTGTGAGGATTCTAAAAAAATATTGTTTTCCTAACCTTATCCTATACTCCATTTATTTAATACTCCCTCTGTTCAGAAATATAAGACGTTTTAGCTTTGTGAAATGAATGTATCTAGACGCCTTTTAGTGTATAGGTTCACTCTGAACCTCTACAAACCCATACACTAAAAGACGTCTAGATACATTTGATTCACAAAGCTAAAACGTCTTATATTTCTAAACGGAGGGAGTATTACTTGGCATATTAGGTTTAGTCAAAGTCAACCATTACAAAGTTTTACCAACTATATACAGTATTAAATAGTATACTCATTGAAAAAAATCAATATATAGTAAACAATATCGTCGGTGTGAGTTTCGAACTATCAGGAAAGAACATTCAGTTCTCAATTTTCTGAGAGATGACAAGCGAGGTTGTTATTTTTTGTCAAGAAAGTCCGAAGAATATGGATATGAATGCCACAATCCAGATTTTCAGACATATATATATAGTGGACCAACATGTTGTACTAACGATACCCATGTTTTATGTGTTTCAAACTTCCTATCTAACTCTGCCAACTTGAATGACTTTATCCTGATTTATCAAAATTATATTAGGTTGAATTTGAACTACAAGTAAATTGTAGATTGCTTTGAAAGTTTCATGAAAAAGATTTTGGAGGTACCCTTCGGGGGAGGGGTGAATTAATATATTAGAAACCACTATGAGCTTTTATGATAGGTTCTACTTCTTTCTAAGATTTTGCATCTTGACAATTTAACAAAATTAAGTCAGAATTGAGCTACATGTAAGCGTGATAGACTGCTCTTGAATTAAATGTCTTTTCATAGGTAGATGGGTGCATCTTCTTGTAGTAAACAATGTCGTTGGTGTGAGTTTCCAATTATCAGGAAAGACCATTCTCAATTCTCTGAGTGATGTCAAGATTATTCCCTCTCATAAAGGATGTTCGAAGAATATCGATCTAAATGCCAGAAGCCAAGTTTTCACACACATATATATAGTGGACCAACATATTGTACTTATGATTTCCTGTGTTTTACGAATTCTCAAACTCGCTACCTAAATTCGCCCACTTGAATGACCTTATGTCAATTTATCAAAATTAGGTCAAATTTGAACTACTACAAGCAAATTGTAGGTTACTGTGAAAGTTCTACAAAAAAGATTTTGAAGGTACCCATCGGGGGGGTCACAATTAATACATGAGAAACCATCCAATGAGATTTTTGATGACAAATTCAACTTCTTGCTAAGATTTTGCATCTTGCCAGTTTAACAAAACTAGGCCAAACTTTAGCTACAAGTAAGTGCAATAGATTCCTCTTGATTTAAAAGTCTTTTCGAAGGTAGATATAGGTGCATCTTCTTGTAGTAGACAATGCCGCCAGTGTGAGTTTCCAACTATCTTAGGAAAGAATATTCTTAATTTTTCGAGTGATGACTAGATTGTTCTTTCCCCCAAAGAAAGTCCAAATACTATGGATCTGAATGCCACAAGCCAAGTTTTCACACATATATAGTGGACCAACACGATGCACTTACAATTTTCCATGTTTTATCAGTTCTCAAAATTCCTAGATAATTTCACCCACTTGAATGATTTTATGTCGATTTATCGAAATTAGGTAAAATTTGGGCTACTACAGGTAAATTGTAGGTTGCTTTGAAAGTTTTACGAAAAAGCTCTTGAAGGTACCCATCGGGGGGAGGGTCAATTAATATATATCAGAAACCACCGAGAGTTTTGACGACAGGTTCATCTTCTTGCTAAGATTTTGCATCCTAACTATTTAATGAAATTAGGTCAAACTTTGCTCACTGTTTCATGAATTAGGTCAAACTTTGCTAACCGATTAACTTTGAACATTGACCATTGGATCAAGACTGGGAAATCCAAACATTGCTAACCGTTGGATATCCTTTTCCATTCTTAGCATCTAGAGAGATTCTACTGATAGTCTTTAGCACGATGAACACTAGTATGCGCAAACCTCAAAACACATAGTACTTTATTATTACTCGGTTTCAGGGTCCTTGTGCCAAATGCACGGACTTGGATGGAATTTTCATTTTTTATGAGGTCCTTGATGTAACTTGTACTTCCACTGACCACTCGAGCACCTCGCTCTTACGAGACCTTCCATTAGATCGGGCATTCGCAGTACTTCTTATCATTATCTTGTCTCTTATCTCTTACAATACCATATATACATACCACCACTACATAGTGTTGGGATTAACTTATTTTGAACATTGACCGTTGGTTCTCAAGACTGGCAAATCCAAACATTGCTAACCGTTGGATCTTCTTTTCCATTCTTAGCATCTAGAAAGATTCTATTGATAGTCTTTAGCATGATGAACACTAGTATGCGCAAACCTCAAAACACATAGTACTTCATTACTCGGTTTCAGGGTCCTTGTGATAAATGCATGGACTTGGATGCAATTTTCATTTTTATGAGGTGCTTGATGTAAATTGTAATTCTACCCACCGTGTTAAATCTCAAGCACCTCGCTCTTACGAGACCTACCATTAGATCGGCTATTCGCAGTACTTCTTATCTTATATTTTATCTTGTCTCATATCTCTTACAATACCATACCACTACATAGTGTAGGGATTAACTTTGAACATATTAACCGTTGGATCAAGACTAGCAAATCCGAACATTGCTAACCGTTGGATCTTTTTTCCATTCTTAGCATCGAGAAAGATTTGATCTATTGATAGTCTTTAGCATGATGAACGCTAGTATGCGCAAACCTAAAAACACACAGTACTTCATTGCTCAGTGTAAGGGTCCTTGTGCTAAAATGCATGGAATTGGATGCAATTTTCATTTTTTACAAGGTTCTTGATGTAACGTTAACTCTCAATCACCTCGCTCCTATGAGACCTACCATTAGATCGGCCATTCGTAGTACTTCTTATCTTACCTTTATCTTGTCTCTTATCTCTTACAATACCATGCATACCACCACTAAATACTGTAGGGATTAACTTATTTGAACATTGACCGTTAGATCAACGCTGGCAAATCCCAATATTGCTAACCATTGGATCTTATTTTCCATTCTAGCATCTAGGTTTGTACTCCCTCGCTCCATCCCAAAACATAAGGCGCCTAAGGATTGGTCAAAAGTCAAACCTTACTAAATTTAACCAAATATTTAGAAAAAAATATCTACATCTACAACATTGAATGGACATATTAAGAAAATATACTTTATGGTGAATCTGTTGATATTAATTTAGTACTCTAGATTTTTATATTTTTGTGTATAATCATGGTCAAACTTAAAAAATGTTGACTTTTGACTAATCCTTAGGCACCTTATATTTTGGCGGAGGGAGTACTATTCAACACAAATCCAGTTGCTCTGAACCATTGGATCTAACAGCCCAATGGTCATGATTAGTGCTATGGATCCAATTCGAAACTGCTTCGCTATATTAGTACAAGTAGAGAGAATAGAGTCTACTATGCTATGAAAGTTTGGGGGTGGTGACATGATGGTTCTAGAACATGCATGGTGGAGTTTGCTCTAGGTACTATTCAACACGAATCCAGCTTCTCTGAACCATTGGATCCAACAGCCAGAGTCAGGATTGATGCTATGAATCCAATTCAAAACTGCTCCACTATAGTAGTAGAGATAGAGATATCTTATCTTATCTTATCTTACCACTATATAGTGTACGGATACCTTTGAAAGTTGATCGTTGGATCAAGACTCGCGAATCCTAGCATTTCTAGCCGTTAGATCTTCTTTTCTATTCTAGCAGCTAGAAGATTATATTAATAGTCTTGAACACAATGAATGCACTATGCATATACCTCTCAAAACACACTTCTCCATCATAGTAGAATCTTCTCCCTCGTTTCTCTAGACCATGTTACCAAAAATTTCAAGTGTTATGTAGCTAATAATCTTTGAATTCTACACATGATGATACAAACTACAAGGACCAAATATACACCATACTTTATATATGTTGATCACATTTATAATTTTTTGTGCTTTACCAATTATAATTTTATATAGTGATGATATGTCATATGATTACTATCTGAGCCTTATTAAGGTGTGCTTTTTTACACAATGTGGGAGTAGTATATTTCTTTGCTTAGACATATGGTCACCTCTGTCCACGCGTTGTACATGCTGAGAGAATAAAACATTGGCAGGGGAAGAGGGCAGCAGCGAAGAGAAGTTGAAGGCGGTTCCATGTCAGAGCAAAGTTATGATGGGTTTCTGACACGAGGTACTCATGTGGCCTTACAGTGTACACTCTACTAGTAATAAATTCCAGGACCTTGATACATCCAAAACGTATCTACTTTCCCGAACACTTTTGCTATTGTTTCTCCTCTAAACTTGTGTGATTTGGATGCAACTAACACGGACTGACGTTGTTTTCAGCAGAATTGCCTTGGTGTCTACTTTTTGTGCAGAAAATCAACTATCAGGAAAAATCCCGGAAAAAATGCCAAAAATCCTATTTCACCAGAAGACTCCCGGAGCCAGAATACGAGACGGAGGGGAGTTGGGCCCAGGCCACACCACCTGGCCGCGCGGGCAAGCCCAGGCCACGCCAGGGGGTGGTCTGGCCGCCCCAGACTCCCCCTTAGTCTCCCTCTTCGCCCATAAGTTGCCTTTTAACCTAAAAACTCAGGGTGGTCGACGTTTTTCCAGAAGGAGTTCCGCTCCGCCGCCACCACTAGATTCCACGAAACAGCACCAGAAACTCCATTCTGGCACCCTGCCGGGATGGGGAATTGGAGGAGATCATCACCATCATCATCACCATCGCTTCTCCATCGACCATCCATGTTTCCCCCATCTATGAGTGAGTAATCCCCTGATGTAGGCTATGGGGATGGTAGGGATTGGATGAGATCGTTCATGCAATGGCATCAGATTGTTAGGGCATGGTGCCTAGTATCTTTTATTAGTGCTTTATGACTGTTGCGACTTGCATGTTATTGATTCATTATGATAGTATTGTTTAATGCTTTGCTCTGGTGCTCTATTAAAAGGAGCACCTTAATTGCCAGTAGTTCCCTTGAGGCCCCGCTGCAAATGGGCTTGGCAGGACAAAATATGTTGTGCAATATCTCATTGCGATCACGTCTAACTATATATGGAACACATGCTTAGGATTATCTAGTACTGGGATGCTTAATATTATTTATCTGCAATTGCCCTATGTTCTGATTGCTATGTGAATTGTCTTGTCCATGCAACGCCCGTCCATCCATCCCTATGCCTACCACACTCGAATCCTACGATTTACTGCTACTGTTACTGTTGTCTTTACTTTACTACTACTGCTACTTTGCTATTCCTACTACAAAACTGTTGCTACTGATAAATGATACATTGCAAATGTATCTATAATTTTTGATGTTCCATGCTTGGTTTTATCTACTTTCTTATGTTTTGTTCCAACTTTGGAGTACTTTTCATAGACTTTCTTGGACTAACCTATTAACAAGATTCCATAGTGCCAGTTGCATGTTTTCTGCTGTTTTTGGTTCCAGAAAGTCAGAAAATGAATTTTCTCGGAATTGGACAGGACAAAAGCCAAAGTTGATATTTTACCGGAAGACTCACGGAGCCAAAAGACAAGACGGAGAGGGGCCACAGGGTGGCCACACCACCCCATGGCGCGGGTCCCCCTAGGCCGCGCCAGGGCATGGTGTGGGCCCCCTGGCTGGCCACTGACCTTGCCTCCTTCGCCTATAAGAGCCTCCTGATACCAAAACCCTAAATCATCAAGCCTCTAGCCACGAAAAGTTCCGCAGCGCCGCCGCCACCGAAGGGGAGATTTGGGGGACAGAAAGTCTCTGTTCCGGCACCCTACCAAGATGGGGAAGTGCCCCCAGAGCCATCTCCATCGATCTCCACCACCATCTCCATCACCATTGTTGATTCCCATGATGAGGAGGGAGTAGTTCTCTCTCGAGGCTAACGGTTCTACCGGTAGCTATGTATTCATCTCTCTCTCTCTATGCATGATCATATTGTGATCATGAGCTTGTAATCTATAGATCTACCTTGCTACTCAAGTGCTTTGATAGATCTCTGCTCTCCCCATGTGTGTGAAAGTGACAGTGTGCACACCATGGTGGCACTTAGGCTATAGATTACAAATACTTGTTATGAGTTATATTTGGAGTTGGATGTCTTTATGAAATTGTGGTGTTTGTTGGACCTATCTAGTGCTCAAGGTGACAGTGTGGAGTTTTTCTAGATGGGAAAGACTTACTTTGAGGTGTGTTGTTATAGCCCTACCATCGATTAGAGTGTCCAACCGGAGAGTAGTTAAGAGTAGTATCATAAAGAGAAGATATTTATATGAGAGTGTTCACTAGTGAAAGTATGATCCCTAGGCCTTGTTTCTAAGCATTGAAACACCATTTGCTACTAGATCTGTTACATGTTTGCTTGCTTCCATCTTTATTTCAGTTTGCCTTTAGTCTTTTCCACGCCATCAAGCTATTTTCTATCACCATTACCACTTATAATTATCCATACCACTTGTATTTCACTATCTCTTCACCGAACTAGTGCACCTATACACCTGACAAGTGTATTGGGTGTGTTGGGGACACAAGAGACTTCTTGTATCTTGATTGCAGGGTTGCTTGAGAGGGGATACCTTTGACCACTTCCTCCCTGAGTTCGATAAACCTTGGGTGATCCACTTAAGGGAAAACTTGCTGCTATTCTACAAACCTCTGCAGTTGGAGGCCCAACAACTGTCTACAAGAATAGAAGTGCGTAGACATCAAGCTATTTTCTGGCGTTGTTGCCGAGGAGGTAAGGTAAAAGGTATTCACATCGGACGATTAAAGAAGAAGAACCTCCCACGACAAACGCCTATTTTCTGGCGTCGTTGCCGGGGAGGTAAGGTAAAAGGTACTCACATCCTCCGGTGTGAGTGCTCGAAGTTATTTCCTTTAGATTCTGCAATTTTGTCTTTTGTTTCTTGTTTTTATTTTCACTAGTTAGGCTTAATGGAAAACAACAACAAAATTAGAGAGATTTATAGTATTTATCTTGAGTTAGGACATGAAGTGTTTGAAGAGAAAATTAAAAAACCTATGGAACTTTATTTGCATGCTAATAGCAATGTTGTTAGTATGAATTCTTTGGACACCATTATTTCTAATGCTACGGAAAAGTCTAAGCTTGGGGGAGCTAGTTTTTATGAAAATGATCTTTTTAGTTCCCCAGCTTTGGAAGATAGCTATTCTATTGCTTATGATGATACTAAACCTCCAATATATGATGATTATAAAGATGAATATGATATTTTCAGTCCACCTACTGTTGAGGGTAATGATTACAATATGCCTCCTATATTTGATGATTATGGTGATGAGAATAATAATGATAGCTATTTTGTTGAATTTGCTCCCATTACAATTAATAAGAATGACTATGTTTATGTGGGGAGTATTAATTCCTTTAAGCATGTGGCTCATGATAAGAATGATTTGTGTGATAGTTATATCGTTAATTTTATTCATGATGCTACTTAAAGTTATTATGAGAGAGGGAATCATGGTTTTATGTGTCTCAACAATGTTAAGTTTCCCCTCTTTATGTTGAAAGTCTTGAAGTTGCACTTGTTTTGCTTTCCTATGCTTGTTGCTTTGTGATTTTTCATGAATTGTTTATTTACAAGATTCCTATGCATAGGAAGTGGGTTAGACTTAAATGTGTTTTTAATTTGCTTCTTGATTCTCTCTTTTACTTCAATTCATATTTCTTATGTGAGCATCTTCTCAAACTATCAAGCCTAACTTAAAGGCGTTAAAGAAAAGTACTTATTGGGAGATAACCCAAAAGTTTTAGATGAGTATTGAAAGTTATTACCTCTGTAATAACCTCTCCTTATCCTTTTTATTTGCTTTTTGTGCCAAGAGAAACCTCTAATGAAAGAGAAGTAATGATTGGGAAACTTGCTGTCCCGAAACAGATTTCTGTGCTTCACCGTAAAAATTCGTGTAAAATCAGTGTACGTCCTTTTGAGGCATGAATTTTTTTTCTTTTGCCCCAGGCTGTTATATAACTTTTGTTAGTTCAACACTTTTCGATTTGAGCAACAGAAGGTCTTTGAAAAAATTCGTCTTTACCTGCTGGTCTGTTTTGACAGATTTCTGCCATTATTTGCATTTGCTTCTTGTTGGTTCCTTTTTGAGTTCTTTTGGGGAATTGAGATTTTTGAGGGAAGTTCTACAGTAGCTAGTGTTCTAATGGAAGTTTACTTGGTGTTATAACTGAACCTTAAGAGTTATTTATCTTAAGTGCACTAATGTTGCTAATAAAGATTGTGTGAACTTTTGTATGAAGGAAAATTTTCAGGTGTATGGAAGGAATGAGTAATGAGATCAAGGATGGACTAAAGCTCAAGCTTGGAGATGCCACGCGTGTCACCCCAATAAATATACAAGAAGTACAAGCGTCAAAGCTTGGGGATGTCCAAGTCATCCCCTTCTTCATCAATAAAAATCCCAGGTTTCTTCCAAACGCTTTATTTTTATTGTTTCATGCACAGTTGTGTTGTTCTTGGAGCATCTTCTTTTTCGTTTTTGTTTTAGTTTTTCGTTTGCTTTTGTTTGCTTAGTTTGCTGAATAAATTGGTTGGACCCCCTCTTTCATACATTGGTTTTCAAATAGTTTGGTTTGGATTGGAAAAGAGTAGGAAAGTTCATGCTTATGTGGTAAAAAAAGCTTGTTTTTGACTGTGGCCTATGCTTTGTCATGCCATGCTTGATATTGTTTTGGCTTTATGCTTAGTATTCTTTGTTTTAGCATGACTTGTTATAAACAATTGAGATTGCTTAATGTGCCTTGGATGAATCATGTGTTGTTTTAGCATATTAAAGCATAGTATTGTGGTATTCTCCTTTGATGCTTTATTTGGGTTGACTTGGCGCATGCTCACACCATGTTATGACTATCTCAAGTCACGATAGCCTTTGTGATCCTTTAGTTTTCAACTTGTAGTATCACTTTATGCTTTGTTCAATGATGTTTTGTCGCTCTGCATGATTATTGCCATTATTGCTCTCTTAGTTTGTCGCTCCCAGTCTTTTGCTAGCCTCCACAACCAAGTATGAGTTCTACTCATGCATACAACTCCCTAAACCAAGTTATTCCAAAGAGTACACCATACCTACCTACTAGCTTATGCTATTCCAAGTATATTCATGCTTTTGTTTACCTTCCAAATTAAACTTGTTATGAGAAAACTAGTGATTAAAGCTCTCACGAACTTGATGGCACACTTTACCTTTTTGCATCTAATAAACTTGAACCATTGGGTCCTTCTTTGTTGCGTATATGCTTGCGCTTTATAAGTTGAAATTAGCAGAACCATGTTTCATGGGGAACGCTTTCAACATTGCACTTGTACTTTGTACCCCATTGATATCATGTTCTTTTGCTTATGGATCCCGGTGGTGTGAAATAAAAGTGGAACTTGTAAGATCATGGAGTTTGTATGTGTGTTAGAGAAACGCCTGGGCCGCTAGCCTAAGCCATGCCTAATCATGGTGGAAACTTGCAACATCACCATAATGAGCACTCTATGAAGCATCCTCAATAAAAACCTATGCAAATAGCAAATCAAAAGATCGCTGAGATGCTCATTGTCTGCTTGCCTTGTCATTTTGATTATGGGAAAGCTCCCGTATCATGTCTAAGGGGTACCCCATTGGAAGTTCTTAATGATACACATATACTTACAATGACAAGAGCTTACTCATGACTGAAGTTGAGTAGCATGAGGATCGGTCTTCATAAGTAAGGGGCATGAGATTTCGGTTTATAACTTGTCAAGCATATCCTGTTAGTTGTGTCACTTTAACCGTAATCACCTTCAAGATGCTTATGATAGGGGCAATGAGAGCTGAAAGCTATAAGTACCATAATTTTTGGAAGCTCTTTATGAGACTTGAATCCCTACTTCCTTTTATGAAGGCCTTTCTTCCACCATTATATTGAGTCTCCACCTTCTACCTTTATGCACCTACTTTGAGAGCATAGTGGCCATTCTTAGTTCTATGTGCATTGTCCCAAGACTTGTTGATTAATGCATACATTGATATTGCTTATTTTAAACTATTTGTATCTAGTCACTCTTGTAAACTTTGAAGGTGTCCTATGCATTTATATTTGCTACTCTATTGAGGGACAAGCTGAATACTATTATGCTATGTTTTCTTTATGTGAAACAAACAAACGTCTTGCAAAGCATTGTTATTCATGAATCTTTTGTTTGTGCCTTTTCATGTTGCAACATAGTTTCTTTGTCTTATTGCTAGAACTTTGGCTTTCATGTTATGATTGAAGTACTATGATCCCAGCTTTGAATGTTTTACAAATACTTTGATCAAGTCCTTTGATGGTGCATGTCACCTCAAAAATTATTCTTTATTTTTATCACTTACCTACTCTAGGACAAGCAGGAGTTAAGCTTGGGGATGTTGATACATTGCAAATGTATCTATAATTTTTGATGTTCCATGCTTGGTTTTATCTACTTTCTTATGTTTTGTTCCAACTTTGGAGTACTTTTCATAGACTTTCTTGGACTAACCTATTAACAAGATGCCATAGTGCTAGTTACCTGTTTTCTGTTGTTTCTGGTTCCAGAAAGTCAGAAAATGAATTTTCTCGGAATTGGACAGGACAAAAGCCAAAGTTGATATTTTACCGGAAGACTCACGGAGCCAGAAGACAAGACGGAGAGGGGCCACAGGGTGGCCACACCACCCCATGTCGTGGGTCCCCCCAGGCTGCGCCAGGGCATGGTGTGGGCCCCCTGGCTGGCCACCGACCTTGCCTCCTTCGCCTATAAGAGCCTCCCGATACCAAAACCCTAAATCATCAACCCTCTAGCCACGAAAAGTTCCGCAGCGCTGCCGCCACCGAAGGGGAGATTCGGGGGACAGAAAGTCTCTGTTCCGGCACCCTACCAGGACGGGGGAGTGCCCCCGGAGCCATCTCCATCGATCTCCACCACCATCTCCATCACCATTGTTGATTCCCATGATGAGGAGGGAGTAGTTCTCTCTCGAGTCTAAGGGTTCTACCGGTAGCTATGTATTCATCTCTCTCTATGCATGATCATATTTTGATCATGAGCTTGTAATCTATAGATCTACCTTGCTACTCAAGTGCTTTAATAGATCTCTGCTCTCCCCATGTGTGTGAAAGTGACAGCATGCACACCATGGTGGCACTTAGGCTAGAGATTACAAATACTTGTTATGAGTTATATTTGGAGTTGGATGTATTTATGAAATTGTGGTGTTTGTTGGACCTATCTAGTGCTCAAGGTGACAGTGTGGGGTTTTTCTAGATGGGAAAGACTTACTTTGAGGTGTGTTGTTATATCCCTACCATCGATTAGAGTGTCCAACCGGAGAGTAGTTAAGAGTAGTATCATAAAGAGAAGATATTTATATGAGAGTGTTCACTAGTGAAAGTATGATCCCTAGGCCTTGTTTCTAAGCATTGAAACACCGTTTTCTACTAGATCTGTTACATGTTTGCTTGCTTCCATCTTTATTTCAGTTTGCCTTTAGTCTTTTCCACGCCATCAAGCTATTTTCTATCACCGTTACCACTTATAATTATCCATACCACTTGTATTTCACTATCTCTTCGCTGAACTAGTGCACCTATACACCTGACAAGTGTATTGGGTGTGTTGGGGACACAAGAGACTTCTTGTATCTTGATTGTAGGGTTGCTTGAGAGGGGATACCTTTGACCACTTCCTCCCTGAGTTCGATAAACCTTGGGTGATCCACTTAAGGGAAAACTTGTTGTTGTTCTACAAACCTGTGCACTTAGAGGCCCAACAACTGTCTACAAGAATAGAAGTGCGTAGACATCAATAAACTTCTGTGAGCAAGATTGTTTCTAGGTGCAGCTGAATTGACAACTCTGTTGATAAGGCTTATAAATATTATTTGGCTCCCGTTGTGCCGAATCAATAAATTGGGTTTCACTTCCCTCGAAAATACTGCGATACACCCCCTATACTTGTGGGTCATCAAGACTATTTGTTGGCGCCATTGCCGGGGATCCATAGCTTTATTTATCAAGTTCACTTGGATTCTCTATTGTTCGCTACTATCCATCCATCATGGGTAAGTCTCGTGATGGCAAGGTTCCTATTTTACCATCCACTACAAGAAGAGGTATGGTTCTAAACACCTCTGTTGCTCTTGATTCACCATCTGTTATGAGTAAGCTCATTACACCACCACATACACATGCTTCACACACTGCTACTACTGGTGAATATGAAACTTCTGATGCTTATGATGCTGGTTCTACTGTGCTTGATAAGAGTGGTTCATTAGGTCATTTCCTAGATGCTACGATTTCTAGAACTATAGCTGGAAATACTGAAACTCCTAATGAAGACACTACTACACCTGTTAGTTCACCTGAGTCTAGTGAAAGTTATGATATTGAAGATGGTTATGTTGAGATGACCGATGAGTTTATTAAAGAATGTAAAAACACCCATGATAGGAGCGCTACTAAGGATCTCCTTGAGAGGCATACTATTAGACCCAAATTGTCTCCTATTGCTAAGTTTGATGCTTCTCCCATAAACATTAAAGATAAAGATTATGATTTCTCTCTTGATCTATCTTACATAGATATTGTTGAGAAAGAACCTTTTTGTGGGACTAAGAATGAAAGTGCGGTAGCACATATGAATGAACTTTCTACCATGAGTGGCTTGTTTTCTGATGATATTAAGATGGATACTTACTTTGTTGCTAAGATTTTCCCCTTTCCACTTAAAGGAGAAGCTAAAACTTGGTTTAGTAATTTACCTCCTGGATCTATTGATAACCCTGATTGCTTGATTAGTACTTTCGTGCAGAAATATTTTCCTCCTAGTGCTAGACATGCTATTTTGCAGGAACTTTTTGATTTTAAACAGGGAGAAAAAGAGATATTGCCCGAATCTTGGGCAAGGTTTTGTGCTTTGATTCATGCACGGGCTGGAAGTCCATTACCTAAGAATGAGCTGCTGGATATATTTTATAATGGACTAACCGAAGAATCTAGGACATACCTAGATAGTTGTGCTCATTGTGTTTTCAAGAATAGGACTCCAAAGGAAGCTGAGGAATTAATGGCTAAAATAAGAAAAAACTACGAGTATTGGAATCCTCCTGAAACGGCTATACCTAAAGTAATTGTACCTGAACCTACTATACCGGTGCCTATTCCAACATCAAAGAAGAGGGGAGTTATTGAATTAAATGATGAAATGATTAAGGAAGCTAAGAAATATCTTAAGGAGGGAATTAAAGCGGCAGATGTCAAGAATTTACCTCCTATAGAAGAATTATGTAAGCCTATTCCCTACTCACCCACTATTGAGGTACACTCTCTCTAACACTTTGATGAAGGTGATATCCCTTACTCTAAACCTCCTGATCAATGCTTAGAAGAATTCGATATCTTTATTGTTAAGTAAGATAATTTTAATAAAGGGTGCAAAATCATCTAATGGAAAACACTATAGCTATTGTTGAGTTGAAAGATATTGTGGAAATAACCTCTAATGATGTTAAAATGATTGTTAAACACTTTCAAATGGTTCAAACTCAAATAGATCAACTCGTTAAAGTGCAAAAAGACTTGCTAGTTAATGCTGCTAAAGAAAAACAAGCTTATGAAATTAGAACTAGAAGTGGTGCTGCTACCTAGGATCCTCTATATCCTGAGGGGCATCCCAAAAGAATTGAGCAGGATTCTCAACAAGTTGAAAATAGTGGCTCTACTCGTAAGAAAAGGAAAAAAAGAAACATAAAACTGTTGTAGAACCCCCTGAACCTGCTATAGATCCTAATAGTATATCTATTTCTGATGCTGAAACTGAAAGTGGTAATGAAGAAAATGAAGCTCCTAATGAAGAAAAACTTGAAGAAGAACCTGAAAAGCACACTAAGAATACTAAAGAATATTTTATTGCTAAGAAACATGGTAGCGAAAGAGAGCCTTGGGTCCAAAAACTTATGCCTTTCCCTAATAAGAAACACAAGTCAAAGGAAGATGAACACTATAATAAGTTTTGTGAGTGGATGAAACCTTTATTCCTGCAAATTCCTTTGATTGACGCTATTAAATTGCCTCCTTACTCAAAGTATATGAAGGATATTATCTCAAATAAAAGGAAGATCCATAATGAAGAAATTTCTACTTTGCTTGCTAATTATTCCTTCAATGGTAAGGTTCCAAAGAAACTTGGAGACCCAGGGATTCCAACTATCCCTTGCTCTATTAAGAATAGTTATGTTAGAACTGCTTTGTGTGATTTGGGAACTGGAGTAAGTGTTATGCCTTTTTCTCTCTATAAGGGACTTCAACTTGAAAAACTGATACCAACTGATATATCTTTGCAAATGGCTGATAAATCTACCACTATTCCTGTTGGTATATGTGAGGATGTACCTATTCAAGTGGCTCATAATTGCTTGATATTAACTGGTTTTGTTGTGCTTGAAATGCCTGAAGATGATAATATGTCCATTATTCTTGGGAGACCTTTTCTTAATACTGCAGGAGCTGTTATTAATTGTAATCAAGGAAAGGTGACCTTTAATGTTAATGACAAGGAACATACTGTCTATTTCCCCAAGAAGATTGAAAGGACTTATGGTTTGAATTCAATTGAACATGTTGAGGGCATTCAAGTTGGAGAAATATATTGTCCCATACCAAGAGAAAAATTTGAAACTATTATGATTGGGACCATTGCTATCAAGGTTGAGGTAACATAATCATTAGTGGAATACAAAGTTTTGTCTCATATGAAATTGCTTTGGTAGCAAGACCTGATCAACCTTGTTAACAAAAGGATTTCATTGAGCAAAACAATGTTTTCACCGTGATTATCTCCGTTTACTTTTATTCTATCCATTTTAGTTTTTGCTTTCGTTTAGTTCTCCTTTTTGTTGTTAGTTGCTTTCTTATTAGAGTGTCTTAGAACTTCTGTAGTTCTAGCCTTGTTTTGTCATTGCATCATTTCCAAAAAAATCTGTCTGACAGAAAATCATTCTTCTATACCTGAAAAATGCCCAAAAATAGTGTCTCAAAAAATTTCAGAAAAATCATATTAAAAATTTACGTGAAAAAAGGGGCAGAGGAGTACCTAGAGGGTACCAGGGGGACCCAGCAGGCAGGCTCACCACCTGGTGGCGCGGCCTGCCCTGGGTGGCGCCATGCCATGGTGTGGGCCACCCCTGGCCCTCCACGAACTCTCTCACCTGTGACTTTCTTCTCTCTCACGAGTAAGCTCTAGTTCATTGCTCAAAATCGCGTTCTTGCTGTGCTTACTCTCGATTTCTTCGATTTCTTTGCTTAGCCCATCTTTGTTGCTGAAATTTGGAGCACTTGTTCTCCGGTATGTGACTCCTCCCCTTGTCCAAGTAGATTTGTGTTTAGTGGATTATATCTTGAGTATTTTGTTGTTGTAGGTGACATGTTATGAGAGCTTGTAAGCTTGTTTGATGCTTAGAGATATAGTTTTGATGCATGTTTAGGCCTTTTACAAGTCCATGTGAGTAGTATCCTTCATTTTATTCACTTTGCAATCACTTGTTTAATAGGTGTATAAATTTTAGAATAGAAGATGAATGAGCATCAACTAGACCAACATGAACTATGGGTGCCTGAGGTCATGAAGGTTCACCGGGAGGAGGAAGTTTTTCCTTCCATTTATCCATGCTCTAAGTTCATGAGAGCTACAGGAATTCTCCAAGATTTCCACACTTTGGTTTCTAATGCAGGGTTGGAGCACTTTTTGGAAGACGAACCTTGTCAATTTGTGAAGCTAACCATGTCTGTGGTGCAGGACTTTCAATTTAGTCACTCTTAGCCTAACGCCATGGTACACTACAAAATTTACAATATTGTTGTCAACCTTTCTCTCGATGACTTTTGTGCAGCTATTAAGGTACCTCAATGGGGATCATGTAGAAGGATTAAGGAGCGACCTGAACCACTTATGGATTTATACGCAGAAATTTGCCAAGGGGGCAGCTTCTCGAAGGAGAGTGGAAAAATCCGTAACATTCATCTTCCCTCCATTCGCTACTTTGCCTACTTTATTGCCAAGTGTGTTCTTGCTAGGAAAACTGCCAATAAGTTATCTTCGTATGATCTAGCATTTATCTTTGCTGCTCTTAAACGAGATAGGTCTTACAACTTGGGTACTTTGATAGCTTTCCGTCTTGCTGCTAACCGCGAGAAAGGTGGAATTTGTGGGGGGCTCATTGCTTCTCGTTTACTAGCACTGCATGGTTTAGTGCCTCATCATTTAGACCTGCAGTTTCCCATAGAAAGGCTTGATTTTAATTCCATGATACAGCATAAATTTGTTTCCTCGTGAGCTAGTTTGAGTGAGTTGTCTTATGAAATAACCTTTCTCAAAGCTGGTTGGAGAAAGAGAAAGTCCGAGCGTGTTGTTCTTTTGCCTGCACCTATTTTGTTTAACCTTGATAACAAGGTAGGTGTCACATCCCAAAAAATTCCAAATTTTGAAATGTGAAAATTATTAAACAAAACAAAGAACCAAGTTCTTTGGAATTCAGAAGGAACAAAAACTTTTGGAACATTTAAATATAATGCCTCAAAAAACCCCAAGCCAAACAAAATGATTTTTGTTTGTGGAGTGGTGTGCATGTTTTAAAATCCCAAATCATGAAGCATGCATGAGCATATTGACTTGGTTGCATTTTAAAAACCTAAGAGAAGTGGAAAATATCTCAAACCCAAAAACTCTAATTATTGGTTAACACTAAGAACAACACAATACTATGGATATACTCCATATTTATATTAAACAAAAGAACTCCTATGAGGGCTAAAAGATAAAGGGCAAAACAATAAAACAATAGAAATTGGTTTCATCCAATTTGGAGCCGTGGATAAAAAGATATGAATTATTTTGAGAATAGAATTAAGAAAAGCAATATTAACTATTAAAGCCAAAGTGAATAAATTTGATTAGAAAAATTTGAGTTGGAAAGTAAATGAGTTCTATAATGCCCTAAAAACCTAATTTTAGTTTTAAAAAATTTTAGAAATTTGTTTGATTCAAATTGGATCATTAAATCAAAAATTATTTAAGAAAACAGAAAAAGAAAAAGAAAAACTGAAAGAGGAAAAAAAACAGCAGCAGCAGCAGCTCGGCCCAAACCCTAGCCCACTAATCCCACCCGGCACTCCCACTTCCCCCTCTGTTTCTCACCCTCCCCCTCTTTACCCCCCTCGTTGACGGCTTGACCCCACCTCCACGTCACCCTCCACCTCACCGTCTCCAACCGAACGACGAACACCCCCTCCCCTCCTCTGCCGTTTCCAAATCGGCTCGAACCCGAGCGTTTCTGTGAATTAAACTCCACTCCGACCATGACCCCTTAATCCCCACCCCCTCCTCTTCGTTTTCCCCTCAGACACCGCCACCTGAGAGCCACTAGGCTGCTCGGAATCGAGCTCGGACCACCGCGGCCACCGACGAGCTCTGGCGAGGATTCCGGTGAGAACCGACAACCCCACGCCCTCCCCTCTATCCTGTTAGCTTCGCCATGCTCTAGTGCACCTACTGACAATTCCCGTGTTTTTTATGTGCCCTAGGTCGTCGCCACGGTCACCATCGGCGTCACCCTCTGCCGCCGCCGTTCACCGGCCATTTCCGGCGAGACGCAGGTTCCCGCCGCCCTCTTTTGGTTACAGCCAACTTCTACACAACCAAGCACACCTCGCTGACCTATTGCCTTGTCTGCTCGAGCCCCAGGTCGACGACACCGTCTCGGAGACACGAGCTCCGCCGTCGGCAGAGCTCCGGCGAGGAATCCCCGGCGAATCTGAGCGCCCCTTCATCGACCGCGACCATCCCCGAGACCACCTCGACCGCGGCGATTGCTGGTAATAGTCCACGGTCTCCCTGCCCCTCTAGAACCACCGGAACGCCACCCACCCAATGAACCGCCGCCACGCCGTCACCAGCGCCGCCAGTCCGTGGTCGACGCGCTGAGTGCCGTCCGATCTGTCGCCAGCGGCCAGGATTAGACCATTTACCGAAGCGTTATCAGCCGATCAGATCCACTCGTTTCCACTTAAATCCAACGGCCCATGTTGCCTATCCGCCCGAACCGGTACGAGCCAATAAGAACACGCCACGTAGGCCTGAGCGTCTGTTTAAATTAGAAAATAGGCAGAATTTGTATTAAACTTAGAAATTCAATAACTTTTGATCCACAGATCAGAAAAATGCAAATTTGGTGTCTATGGATTCAGAAAAATGAGAGCTTCACTACTGATGCCTTATTTAACCCTTTAGCTTCTGTAAAATAGAAGTTTTAGGCAGAACCTTTTTAGGAGTATTTTAACCCTAAAAATTGTTTTGTAAATTATTTTTGGATGAATCTTTTTGCTATGGATTGCAAATTGAACCCTCTGTCAGTGAGACCAAAATATAAATTTGGTTGACTATACCTAATAGCATGGAAATTATTTAGTGAGTCTAGCCTTTCCAAATACTAGAAATTATTGCTAATTGTTACAATTGCACAAATGGTTGCATTTGTAATCTTGCAATTATAAAATGTTCAGAAAACACTTAGTATTGTTCAAAACCTTTGTTATAACAATTTCTACAATAAAAATTGCCATCTTGCATGCTTGCATATTTTGCATGAATTTTGTATTGCCATTAGTGTTGATCTTGTGCATGTTTTGTCTTTGTTGTTTTGTTTGATAGATTGTGTGGATTGTCAAGTGTGTTACTGCAAAGAGTGTACCAACACCACCAACTACTAAGGCAAGTGACACTATCATCCATGTCCTACTATTTTCATTACACTTAGTGGATTTTTGTAGTATGCATGACAGGACTACTATGACACTATGCTATGCTATATCCTATTAGGATATCCTTTATATATTCCTTAGTGGAAATACCATAGTGGTAGTATGCTTAGCCCTGCTATAAATTTGGGGTGGAATATACCATATTGTGACTATAGAGTTGGAAAATGCATGTTTTATTTAATAAAACAAGTACTCAATGAATCACCTGGGTGGAAAGTGGATACTCGGTTGAGAATAAGGTGGCAACGAAGGGAACCATGTCTATGGCTATCTCTTTCGTGTGTGCACTAGGAGAACACCACCCAGGAACTTAGAGATTGAACATGTTTCTCGTACAGTGGCTTTCGTGTACAGCCACATGCCAAATGGGCTCTAGCCTAGTCAATTACATAGTGGGAGACCCATGCATTGGTACCTCTTCAGGTTAACTAGAATTATGCATTGGAGGTTATCCTTGCATTGGTGCCTGGTAGATGTGCTGGCATTATGTATTGGGAGGACTTCTATGGAAAGACTTTGTCACATTCTCGATCTGTCGGTACTCCATCTTGGTGAGTACTAATCCAGCGGCCACTGGTGGCGTCAAGACGAGATTGTGTCTTGTGGGTAAAGTGTACAACTTCTGCAGAAGATTAAATTCCAAGTACTTAGTCGTGTCCCCGGTTATGGACAATTCTGAGCAACTAAGGCCTGAAGCTATGGAAGATCTCGACATTCTAATTTCTCAAAGTAAAAACTTGATGGTGACAACAAGAGATTAGAAGAACTTGGAGTTTGCCAAGGAGTTCAGAAAGTTATTGAAAGATGAAAAATATTTTGCAAAGATAGGATAAAACCATGTTGCTTTCTGCAAATAAGCCTAAGCTCTACTTAGCCAAATATGCATGTAGTGATAGTCCAACTTATATTCGCCAACTTGTGACACTTGACAATACATTCAAAGTATTGACCCTTTGTGGATGCAACCTATCATGTTGCAGGTTATTCTATTGATGAGTGTGGATTGATGATAGAGGTTATGAGTCTACACCCAACATGTTTGCCTGTGGCACATGAAGATGAAGGACTCCATGCTTTACTTGTATTCTGCTGCTTTGTAATAAGGTAGCCTATGGCTATGAGTATGTAATAAAGTATTCATATTCTGGATCATGCGATGTAATATGACCTTTGTATCTTGATATTACATCTTAAACTGTGGGTGCTAGCTATTCGATCCAGGGACTAGCACTGTAATCACAGGGATTCAAACCAAGCCAGGTTTGGGTCTTTACAGATGGTATCAGAGCATTGTGTTTCCTGTAGGTTCGTAACCCTAGGAATTGGACAAACCCCTTGTTAGGAATGAACTTATATTTTTATTCTTATTAGATTTTCTCGTATACCTTGATCATTCTTTACTGAATCTCTTCTCATTCAAACATGTAGAGGACCAGCCTTTGCTTTCTCTAAGCACCTTGAGGATGGATCATGCCAACAAGGAGATCAAGATACAAGTTGTGACAAGTCCTCGAGCTTGCAAAAT
This sequence comes from Avena eriantha, assembly GCA_910589775.1. Lineage (NCBI taxonomy): Eukaryota > Viridiplantae > Streptophyta > Magnoliopsida > Poales > Poaceae > Avena > Avena eriantha. The sequence goes on along the minus strand of OU342744.1, from coordinate 416,065,590 downwards.
ATGTGGAGAAGTAGGCCACGCCTCTAAGGAACATCAAGATCAATGTCCCTTTTGTGATCACAACCATCCAGTTGGAGAATGCCCCACATCTCAAGTTACTTGTTACCTATGTGAAGGAACCAACCACATTCCTGCCAAGTGCCATCTCGACTTCATAGTGCAACAAGTGAAAGAACAAGTCAAGGATGGAATGTATCAAGCACTTAGGAAGAAAGAAGAAAACCTTAGCCATATCATCTGCTCCAAATGCAAGAAAGAAGGACACAATACCGATGAATGCCCAAAGAAGGAAGTTCAGGAAAACCACAACAACACTTCAAGAAAAAGTACTCGAGACATGACAAAAGTGTTTTGCCATCGCTGCCGAAAGATAGGACACTTCACCGATGATTGCCCAACTCGAAAGAGAGCTCCCACTGATGTTATCATGGTGCGACCCATGAGACATTAGATTGCCTACCAATTATCATGTTCGAGTTATCGATATCATGTTAGCGTATGGATCATGTCGACCTATATGGTATGACTATACTAGGTTGCTTGTTTCAAGAAAACTTGTTGTTTTCTTCTATAATGAGTTAAAGTCAGAAGTTGCTAAGTGATTGGTTGCTTGGTGAATGTTTGATTGAACTGGTTTGTTTTGGGTTGAGTGTGTTAGAACTCCCTTAGATCTATCTATCTATCTATCTATCTATCTAGAAGTGCCAGTATCGAAGCAAAGGAGCCGGGTGAACATAGGCAGCTTTTCCTATAGGACACAAGTCTTTCTCTAAAGCACGACCCTCCGAAAAGCTCGTTTGCAAGCCGCGAAGAGTTTGATCAACAAGCTCCAAGAAGAACTGACTAAAGCCTTACTTATCCCTATTTCAATAGATGCATCCAAGACGCGCCAACGACCATGATAACAATGGAGACAATAACAACAATGAAAATGAGATGCAACAGATGATGACTGCACAGACTCAGCTAATGCAGATGATGACATAATTCATGGCAACCATCAACAATCAGAATCAGAACAACAACAATAACAACAACAATCCACCACCTCTGGATATGCTCACTAGATTTCTGAGATTGGGACCTGCAAAGTTCTCTGGTACTTCTGATCCAATGGTAGCTGATGACTGGTTACATTCAGTAAACAGGGATCTAGTGACTGTTGGATGCTCTGATGCTGAGAAAGTGAGATTTGCAGCGCACTTTCTTGAAGGCCCTGCAGCTACATGGTGGGACAACTTTCAAGTCACTCACCCTATTGAAGAAGTGACTTGGTAAATATTTTAAGATAGATTTCACACTAATCATATCTCTTCAGGCGTGATGAGCTTAAAGAAGAAGGAGTTTCACAACCTTAAACAGCGTCACCGCAGCATTGCTGAATATATTGAGGAATTTAACAATCTATCACGTTATGCTCTAGACGATACTAATACTGATGCTAAGAGGAAGGAAAAGTTCCTAGATGGACTGAATGATGAACTTTCCATGCAATTATCAGTTGCTTATGTTCCAACTTATCAATCACTGTGTGACAAAGCTAGAATTTTAGAGAGTAAGAAGGACAAGGTTGAGGACAGGAAGAGGAAGCATAGCTTTTACAAATATCACTCAGGATCATCACAGAAGATGCGTTCTTTCAGAAAGGACAATGGAAATTCTGAATCACATCCGCATGAAGGAAATGGACATAATCACCATCATCACAAGAATCACCACATCAACAATGGAAGTGGTAGTAACAATGTGAATGGTACTAACAATGGAGATAACCTTGGTCAGAACCAACATAATGATCCCAAGAAAGACATTAGCCAGTTGCAGTGTTACAATTGTAAGCAACTTGGACACTTCGCAGCAGACTGTCCTGAGAAGAAGAATGAGAATATTGGAGACTCTAATGGAAGCAATTCCAATGTGACCCAGAAAGGACATGTGAACCACATCAACATGTATGGAACCCTTGAAGAACCAGATGGTGTGGATGGTAAGCCTTAGCTAACTCAATTCAGTGGTATAAGAATCTCAAGATGAAGAAATGTCAACAACCTTTGGATGTCAATCATTAAACCCTTACAAAGTGAATCGTCAATGCAACCCAACAAAGTTTCCTTTTAAGGGTGGTAGCACCCAAGTTATCCTAAAACCCAACCTGTTCTTTCTAGCCTTCTCGAATCTCGGGACGAGATTCCTTTTAAGGGTGGTAGTCTGTCACATCCCAAAATTTTCCAAATTTTGAAATGTTAAAATTATTAAACAAAACAAAGAACCAAGTTCTTTGGAATTCAGAAGGAACAAAAACTTTTGGAACATTTAAATATAATGCCTCAAAAAACCCAAGCCAAACAAAATGATTTTTGTTTGTGAAGTGGTGTGCATGTTTTAAAATCCGAAATCATGAAGCATGCATGAGCATCTTGACTTGGTTGCATTTTAAAAACCTAAGAGGAGTGAAAAATATCTCAAACCCTAAAACTCTAATTATTGGTTAACACTAAGAACAACACAATACTATGGATATACTCCATATTTATATTAAACAAAAGAACTCCTATGAGGGCTAAAAGATAAATGGCAAAACAATAAAACAATAGAAATTGGTTTCATCCAATTTGGAGCCATGGATAAAAAGATATGAATTATTTTGAGAATAGAATTAAGAAAAGCAATATTAACTATTAAAGCCAAAGTGAATAAATTTGATTAGAAAAATTTGAGTTGGAAAGTAAATGAGTTCTATAATGCCCTAAAAAGCTAATTTGAGTTTTACAAATTTTTAGAAATTTGTTTGATTCAAATTGGATCATTAAATCAAAAATTATTTAAGAAAACAGAAAAAAGAAAAACTGAAAGAGGAAAAAAATAGCAGCAGCAGCAGCTCGGCCCAAACCCTAGCCCACTAAGCCCACCCGGCACTCCCCCTTCCCCCTCTATTTCTCACCCTCCCCCTCTTTACCCCCCCTCGCTGACGGCTCGACCCCACCTCCACGTCACCCTCCACCTCACCGTCTCCAACCGAACGACGAACACCCCCTCCCCTCCTCTGCCGTTTCCAAATCGGCTCGAACCCGAGCGTTTCCCCGAATTAAACTCCACTCCGACCACGGCCCCTTAATCCCTACCCCCTCCTCTTCGTTTTCCCCTCAGACACCGCCACCTGAGAGCCACTAGGCTGCTCGGAATCGAGCTCGAACCACCGCGGCCACCGACGAGCTCCGGCGAGGATTCCGGCGAGAACCGACAACCCCACGCCCTCCCCTCTGTCCTGTTAACTTCGCCATGCTCTGGCGCACCTACTGACAATTCCCGTGTTTTTTATGTGCCCTAGGTCGTCGCCACGCTCACCACCGGCATCACCCTCTGCCGCCGCCGTTCACCAGCCATTTCCGGCGAGACGCAGGTTCCCGCCGCCCTCTTTTGGTTACAGCCAACTTCTACACGACCAAGCACACCTCGCTGACCTATTGCCTTGTCTTCTCGAGCCCCAGGTCGACGACACCGTCTCAGAGACACGAGCTCCGCCGTCGGCAGAACTCCGGCGAGGAATCCCCGGCGAATCTGAGCGCCCCTTCATCGACCGCGACCATCCCCGAGACCACCTCGACCGCGGCGATTGCTGGTAATAGTCCACAGTCTCCCTGCCCCTCTAGAACCACCGGAACGCCACCCACCCGACGAACCGCCACCGCGCGCATCACCAGCACCGCCAGTCCGTGGTCGACGCGCTGAGCGCCGTCCGATCTGTCGCCAGCGGCCAGGATTAGACCACTTACCGAAGCGGTATCAGCCGATCAGATCCACTCGTTTCCACTTAAATCCAATGGCCCACGTTGCCGATCCGCCCGAACCGGTACGAGCCAAGAAGAACACGCCACGTAGGCCTGAGCATCTGTTTAAATTAGAAAATAGGCAGAATTTGTATTAAACTTAGAAATTCAATAACTTTTGATCCACAAATCAGAAAAATGCAAATTTGGTGTCTATGGATTCAGAAAAATGAGAGCTTCACTTCTGAGGCCTTATTTAACCCTTTAGCTTCTGTAAAATAGAAGTTTTAGGCAGAACCTTTTTTGGAGTATTTTAACCCTAAAAATTGTTTTGTAAATTATTTTTGGGTGAATATTTTTGCTATGGATTGCAAATTGAACCCTATGTCCAGTGAGACCAAAATATAAATTTGGTTGAATATACCTAATAGCATGGAAATTATTTAGTGAGTCTAGCCTTTCCAAATACTAGAAATTATTGCTAATTGTTACAATTGCACAAATGGTTGCATTTGTAATCTTGCAATTATAAAATGTTCAGAAAACACTTAGTATTGTTCAAAACCTTTGTTATAACAATTTGTACAATAAAAATTGCCATCTTGCATGCTTGCATATTTTGCATGATTTTTGTATTGCCATTAGTGTTGATCTTGTGCATGTTTTGTCTTGGTTGTTTTGTTTGATAGATTGTGTGGATTGTCAAGTGTGTTACTGCAAAGAGTGTACCAACACCACCAACTACTATGGAAAGTGACACTATCATCCATGTTCTACTATTTTCATTACACTTAGTGGATTTTTGTAGTATGCATGACAGGACTACTATGACACTATGCTATGCTATATCCTATTAGAATATCCTTTATATATTCCTTAGTGGAAATACCATAGTGGTAGTATGCTTAGCCCTGCTATAGATTTGGGGTGGAATATACCATATTGTGACTATATGAGGAGTTGGAAAAATGCATGTTTTATTTAATAAAACAAGTACTCAATGAATCACCTGGGTGGAAAGTGGATACTCAGTTGAGAATAAGGTGGCAACGAAGGGAACCATGTCTATGGCTATCTCTTTCGTGTGTGCACTAGGAGAACACCACCCAGGAACTTAGAGATTGAACATGTTTCTCGTACAGTGGCTTTCGTGTACAGCCACATGCCAAATGGGCTCTAGCCTAGTCAATTACATAGTGGGAGACCCATGCATTGGTACCTCTTCAGGTTAACTAGAATTATGCATTGGAGGTTATCCTTGCATTGGTGCCTGGTAGATGTGCTGGCATTATGTATTGGGAGGACTTCTATGGAAAGACTTTGTCACATTCTCGATCTGCCGGTACTCCATCTTGGTGAATACTAATCCAGCGGCCACTGGTGGCGTCAAGACGAGATTGTGTCTTGTGGGTAAAGTGTACAACTTCTGCAGAAGATTAAATTCCAAGTACTTAGCCGTGTCCCCGGTTATGGACAACTCTGAGCAACTAAGGCCTGAAGCTATGGAAGATATCGACATTCTAATTTCTCAAAGTAAAAACTTGATGTTGACAACAAGAGATTAGAAGAACTTGGAGTTTTCCAAGGAGTTCAGAAAGTTATTGAAAGATGAAAAATATTTTGCAAAGATGGGATAAAACCATGTTGCTTTCTGCAAATAAGCCTAAGCTCTACTTAGCCAAATATGCATGTAGTGATAGTCCAACTTATATTCGCCAACTTGTGACACTTGCCAATACATTCAAAGTATTGACCCTTTGTGGCTGCAACCTATCATGTTGCAGGTTATTCTATTGATGAGTGTGGATTGATGATAGTGGTTATGAGTCTACACCCAACATGTTTGCCTGTGGCACATGAAGATGAAGGACTCCATGCTTTACTTGTATTCTGCTGCCTTGTAATAAGGTAGCCTATGGCTATGAGTATGTAATAAAGTATTCATATTCTGGATCATGCGATGTAATATGACCTTTGTATCTTGATATTACATCTTAAACTGTGGGTGCTAGCTATTCGATCCAGGGACTAGCACTGTAATCACAGGGATTCAAACCAAGCCAGGTTTGGGTCTTTACAGTAGGATGGTCCCGCACGGAGGAGGAGCTTGATACGTACTTGGGAGAGCTCTCCGAACAGGAGCAGGATACTGGAAGGGCGTTCACAGATGATTCGGTCCAGCCCTCGATTGAGGGGGAGTCTTCATATCAGTAGCCTACCTATGATTGGGGAGCTTCTTCTTCTTCCCACGGGCCTAACTACGATCATTCTTACAATGATCCTCCTGCTTGGAACCCTTACCCTTATCTAGATTGATACCCACTTAGGCCAAAAGCCTAAGCTTGGGGGGAGGTACGCCGGCATCGCACTCATCTCCCTATCATGTTGCGTCGGTACTTTGTATATTCATGTTTCATTTTCTTTTTAGTTTCCGTTCTTTCTTTGCTTTTGCTTTCTGAAACACAAAAGGACCAAAAATATTTCTGTTGTTTCTCTTTGGTTTGTTTCTTTTTCTTTTCGCCTTGGTTTGTTTTTCCCTTTTTTCTTTGTTTGAACTATTCAAAAAACCCAAAAAGATTTTGCTTTGCTTGTTTTTCCTTTTTGGTTCTTGCTTTAAAAAAATCGAAAACACTAAAAATATTTGTTGTTCTTCTTTGGCTTTGTGAGTTTGTTGCAGGGTTTAGCAATCCTCAGTGGATATTGGTTTCATATTATTATTCAAGCCACACAAGTTAAGAGTAATGATGAGGATTAATGACAACTTGAGGTGTGGTAAGAGGCTGGTAACGAACTCTATTTGTTTTCATGTACATATAATCATCATTGTGGGCATGCTTAGCCTGTTCGTGTAGGGTGTATGTTATCTTTTGATGCTTAGTAGTTCTTCCTTTCATATGATTAGCCCTAGCTTGCTAATAGTTTGTAGCATGTCATATGAATGTTTACTTGTATTACTCTATTCATAACTTGGTATGACACCGTGGTATCCTCCTCTGAATGTTTCATTTGAATTGACTTGGCACATGCTCACGCATGCACATGTATGAAATAACCAGTTAAGCCTCGATGAATTATTTTTCCTTGAGGATTTTGAATCACTTTCATGCCATGATTAGTCCTGTTTTGTTGCAAGCATGATTATGACAGCTATTTCTCTCTCGTTTGTCGCTCCCTTACTATTGCTAGCCTTCACTCTCACTAGGTATGTTTTACTCATGTTTCCAACTCCCTAAAACCAAATATTGCCAAAGTGTCCACCATACCTACCTATTAGCATCATTTGCTACTTCCGTGCATATTCAATATGCCTTGTTTTCTTCCGAATAAAATGTTTGCTTGTTATGAGAAAGTTAGTTAGTAAAGCTCTCACGAACTTGATGGCACACTTTATTTTCTTGCATTTAATAAACCTGAACCATTGCGTCCTTCTTTGTTGCGTATATGCTTGTGCTTTATAAGTTGAAGTTAGCAGAACCATGTATCATGGGGAACGCTTTCAACATTGCATTGGTACTTAGTACCTCGTTGATATCTGGTTCTTTTGCTTATGGATCCCGGCGGTGTGAAATAAAAGTGAAACTTGTAAGATCATGGAGTCTATATGTATGTTAGAGAAATGCCTGGGCCGCTAGCCTAAGACATGCCTAATCATGGTGGAAACTTGCAGCATAACCATAATGACCATTCTATGAAGCATCCTCAATAAAAATCTATGCACATATTAAATAAAAAGATTGATGAGATGCCCATTGTCTGTTTGCCTTGTCATTCTGATTATGGGATAGCTCATGTATCATGTGCAAGGGGTACGCCGTTAGCGGTTCTCTATGATACATATATACTTACAATGACAAGAGCTTGCTCGTGACTGAAGTTGAGTAGCATGAGGATCGGTCTTCGTAAGTAAGGGGCATGAGACTTCGATTTATAACTTGTCAAGCATATCCTCTTAGTTGTGTCACTTTAACCTTAACCATTTAAAGATGCTTATGATAGGGGCAATGAGAGCTCAAAGCTAACGAGTACCATACTCTCAGCATTTGGAAGCCTTTCAGACTATTCAAAACCTTTTGTGTTTCCTTGTTTAGTCTCCACATATTCTATGAGCACCTTCTTGAGAGCATAGTTGTCATTCTTAGTGTAATGTGGTTGCCTCAAAACTTGATTATTTGTGTTATGACTTTGATGCTTGTATCTTTGACATCTTTACTTCTAGTCTTCACTTGAACTTCAGAGGTGCATTAGATCAAAGGCAAGCGAGATACCACTCTATCATACCTTTTTTATGAGAATTGTAATGTTGCTTATGTTTATACTTCATGCTACTTATTATTTTTAAGTTGGAATCTCTTCATAGCTTGCATTGCCTATTAAGTGAACTTAGGTGCATACTCTTTATTATGAATTATCTAAGTAGTTGATCACATGCTGAGAATATATACATCATATGAAGCAAATGTGTTCATGAAAGTTCTTTTATCGCACTCAGTTTTCAACTGAATTGCTTGAGGACAAGCAATAAGCTAAGCTTGGGGGAGTTGATACGTCCAAACGTATCTACTTTCCCGAACACTTTTGCTATTGTTTCTCCTCTAAACTTGTGTGATTTGGATGCAGCTAACACGAACTGACGCTGTTTTCAGCAGAATTGCCTTGGTGTCTACTTTTTGTGCAGAAAATCAACTATCAGGAAAAATCCCGGAAAATATGCCAAAAATCCTATTTCACCAGAAGACTCCCGGAGCCAGAATACGAGACTGAGGGGGGTTGGTCCTAGGCCAGACCACCTGGCCGCGCGGGCAAGCCCAGGCCGCCCCAGACCCCCCCTCAGTCTCCCTCTTTGCCCATAAGTTGCCTTCTGACCTAAAAACTCGAGGAGGGGGTCGACGTTTTTCCAGAAGGAGTTCCGCTCCGCCACCACCACCAGATTCCACGAAACAGCACCAGAAACTCCGTTCTGGCACCCTGCCGGGACGGGGAATTGGAGGAGATCATCGCCATCATCATCACCATCGCTTCTCCATCGACCATCCATGTTTCCCCCATCTATGAGTGGTAAGTCCCCACTGTAGGCTATGGGGATGGTAGGGATTGGATGAGATCGTTCATGTAATGGTATCAGATTGTTAGGGCAAGGTGCCTAGTATCTTTTATTAGTGCTTTATGACTTTGTTGCGACTTGTTGTGCTTAATGCTTGTCACTAGGGCCCGAGTGCCATGATTTCAGATCTGAACATGTTATTGATTTATTATGATAGTATTGTTTATGGTCTTATCTGCAAGTTGTATACACATGTTGTTGTCTGGAACCAATGGCCCTGAAGTGACAGAAATCGGGATAACGGGAGGGAATGGCTTTGATGTGAGGATCACATGTGTTCAGGGAGTGTTAATGCTTTGCTTCGGTGGTCTATTAAAAGGAGCACCTTAATTGCCAGTAGTTCCCTTGAGGCCCCGCTGCAAACGGGCGGGCGGGACAAAAGATGTTGTGCAAGTTCTCATTGCGAGCACGTATGACTATATATGGAACACATGCCTAGGATTATCTAGTACTGGGATGCTTAATCTTATTTATATGCAATTTCCCTATGTTCTGATTGCTATGTGAATTGTCTTGTCCATGCAACGCCCGTCCATCCATCCATATGCCTACCGCACTCGAATCCTACTGTTTACTGCTATTGTTACTGTTGTCTTTACTTTACTACTGCTGCTACTTTGCTATTCCTACTACAAAACTGTTGCTACTGATAAACTGTTGTGAGCAAGATTGTTTCTAGGTGCAGCTAAATTGACAACTCATTTGTTAAGGCTTATAAATATTCTTTGGCTCCCCTTCTGTCGAATCAATAAATTGGGTTTCACTTCCCTCGAAAATACTACGTTACACCCCCTATACTTGTGGGTCATCAGACCTATGCACGCAAAACAAATCGTGTGTTTTCTCTCTCCTTCCCTATCCTCCATCTCTCCTCCCCATTCCCCTTGCGCACCGGTCCGGCTGATCTCTCTCCCCTCGTCCATAGCGTGATGCTGCGCACGTGTGCCTTGGTACGGCGGGTCTATGTCTCTGGCATGTTCGGCAGCCGCGCGTTGGTGTGGAGTAGGGACGATGAGTACATAGGAAGGAAACCACTTTGGTTCTTGGCAGACAAAAATTCAAACTTTTCTGGTTTTCAAATTTTTCACTTGCTTCCCAAACATCAGGAGGGAAAGTTATTCAAAAGATCGGCCATTCACAGTACTATAATTCTTATCTTCTCTTTATCGTGTCTTAACTATTGCAATACAATACAATAAACCACTGCATAGTGTACGGATTAACTTTGAACATTGACCATTGGATCAAGACTAGCAAATCCAAACATTGCCAACCTCTTGATCTTCTTTTCCATTCTTAGCATCTAGAAAGATTCTACTTTAGCACGATGAATGCTACTATGCGTAAACCTAAAAACACAAACTCCATTGCTCAGTTTTCAGGGTCCTTGTCCTAATAAATGCTTGAACTTGGATGCAATTTTCATTTTTATGAGGTCCTTGATGTAACTTGTACTTCCACTGACCGTGTTAAGTCTGAAGCACCTCTCTCCTTCTAGACCTACCATTTGGTAGGCCATTCGCATTACTTCTTATCTTCTCTTTATCATGTCTTATCTCTTACAATACAATAAATCACTTCATAGTGTATGGATTAAGATTGACCATTGACCATTGGATCAAGTCTAGCAAATCCAAACATTGCCAAACACTAGATCTTCTTTTCCATTCTTAGCATCTAGAAAGATTCTACTACTTTAGCGCGATGAACGCTAGTATGTACAAACCTCAAAACACAAACTCCATTGCTCAGTTTCCAGGGTCCTTGTTCCAATAAATGCGTGGACTTGGACACAATTTTCATTTTTATGAGGTCCTTAATGTAACTTGTACTTCCACCGACCGTGTTAACTCTCAAGCACCTCTCTCCTATGAGACCTACCATTTGATAGGCCATTCGCAGTACTTCTTATCTTCTCTTTATCGTGTCTTATCTCTTACAATACAATAAACCACTTCATAGTGTATGAATTAACTTTGAACATTGACCGTTGGATCAAGAGTAGCAAATCCAAACATTGCCAACCGCTGGATCTTCTTTTCCATTCTTAGCATCTAGAAAGATTCTACTGATAGTTTTTAGCATGATGAACGTTGGTATATGCGCAAACCTCAAAACACACACTTCATTGCTCTCAGTTTCAGGGTCTTTGTGCTAATAAATGCATGGACTTGGATGCAATAATTATCATTTTCATGAGGTCCTTGATTTAACTTGTACTTCCACCGATCGTGTTAACTCTCAA